>CM076601.1:8905000-10155000 GCA_038502835.1 Octonoba sinensis | reverse complement strand
GTTGAAATAAGAAAGACAACTTAAATATTTTCTTTATTACCTAAATACCTGCACCTGCAAGGTTTTTTTACAAAGTTATTTCGATGGGGAAGCATGTATTTGTTTCTTATTTCTCTTAATTAAAGTTTTAGCACCAACTTCAACTTTAGTTACTTTTATTCGCTGACTTCCAATTTGTTTTATTTCATCTGTACAGAGGCGAGGGACCCACCAATGGGTCACGACCCATAGTTTGGGAAAAACTGCTGTAGATTATAGGTGAAAGTTAGCAGTCGCCACGTGGAGATTAAAGTAGTAAAAGTAAGGATTAAAAAATGCATTATCAATCGCCACTCCTGCATGGTCACTTTATAGCATGCTCTACTGTAATCATATATTTTTTTCTTTTTCTTCTCCGCCGTACGGAATAAATCCCCCCCCCCCTTTTTTTTGGCCATGATTTTCTTTTCAAGCACACATGCCAATCTTGAACACATGCTTTGCCGAAAATTTCATGTTGAATTTCAACTTTCCATCTTTCAGCATCCTGTATATATTTAAATCAATTTAAAAATTCGGAATAATTTTAGCATGTGCTAATTCAAATCTGAATATTTCTTGTCTTAGTTCTATTTTAGAGTTAGTTTTCAATTCTTATTGGCAATTTTCAAAAGTGGCCACTAACCAAACAGAGTCTACCCGGCCATTGGCTGTTAACCAAATTTCCCAGCTTTCCATCTATATAATAACATCTGTTTGATGTTTGAAATGCAAGAGCCTGTCATTTTGAGTTTTTCCAGGGTATATTCTTGTATTTTTCATTAAAGAAACAACAAAATACATGCAAATTCATACAAATCCATTATATTCTCAAAAGCAAGGGGGTGCAATTGCCCCTCCTGACCCCCTAAATGATAGGGCCCGGCGAGAGAGCTTCGTTTTGTTTACATATAGTGGCTAAAATTTGGTGACTAATAACTGACTTTAGTTGTAAGGTCTGCAACCGAGATCTACCAATCTTGTAGACCCCTAAGGGACCAAGGGGAAGGGGGGTTCATGAAATTATGACAAGAGAAGGGGAGGGGTAACAAGAAGTGTGATATCCTGCTTATGCAACAAAACGTGACATGTGACAAAGGGGGGTGGGGGGTCAAATATGAGGGAAAAAAGCGTGACATCATTTATGAACGGTCCCCAAGTTATATCTCAAATGCCAACAATTTTTAATTTTGATTACATGGGCCCCTGAAGGTCCAAATGAACCACTTTAGGAACCATGGTTCGAAAAGGAATCTTTAGGTTCTAAATTGACTTTGCATAATAAAAGAGCTTTATCGATGTTTAACAGTTAATTGGGGAATCAAATCATTTTTCCTAAGAAAAAAAAAAACTAGCTTTATGCTTAGGTCACAAATTAAAGTTAATTGAGCTACATATAAACAATAGCAACACAAAAAAAATCAGATATCTAGTATACGACCCCTTTTTAGCTTACTTTCCCAGTAAAAGTTTTTTAAAAATTAATAAAGCATGAAAGAGAGCTTAATGTATGGGGAAAATATTGTTAAAAATCCAGAAAAGTGAAAAATAAGTGAAGTAATTAAATAAGGATTGAAAAATAAAAAATTTGAAAGTAGTGTTTTGAGATGGGGAAAATGTGTGTGTGTCAGTCCCCGAATAACTTTTGAGCAAATTGTCCGATGCGAAAGATTTGTTTTGCATTCGAAAGATCTTGCCGAGGACATCTCGTTTCCATTTTACTTTTTGATTTGAACAATTTTTTGTTTAGTTTTGAACAGTTAAAAATTTTTTAAACATTATAGGCAAAGATGAAGCAAATTATGTAAACTCTGAGCACAAGATCCAAGTTCCTACGAGCAAGCTCATTGGAAGAAGCCCTTGGCGTGAATATCGATTTGAACAATTTTTGTTCATTTTTGAGCAGTTCAATAAAAAATTAACATTGCGCATGCGGGAAATTTCAATCCCATATAAATTCTGGTCAAATTGTTGGATCTGCTTGGAACAAACTTTATCGAAAGATGTTAGGACATGGAACGTGTATAGAAACGAAGCTCAACAAGAACTAAACGAGCCTATTTTTCTATGCAATTTTTAAATTGGGATTTTTGAGGATCTTTTTGAATGAATGAATGAATAAATAAATAAATGAGTGACTAAATAAGTAAATAAATGATAAAATATATAAATGAGTGAATAAATACATGAATGAATGAGAAAATAAATGAATAACTGAATAAATTAATGAAGGAATGAGTGATTAAATGAATATGTATTAACGTTGAAAAAGGTATATTTGAAGTAATTAAGAACTATTGTTAAATGAGAAGCAGAGAGAGATAGCTAGATTATAAATTGAAGTTGGGTGTATACAGGAAACTAGGCTAGTAAATTTCCAGACGGAACTTCTCGTTAGATATTCGAATCCGATACAACTACTGTGCTGAAGATACGGTTATTGTCGCATGACAAATTTGGTTTTCAAAATCTAATTAGCATATTTTGAAAAAATATGTATTAAAAACTGGCAACATATTTGGGATGTTTGAAAATATGTATGGAATTTATAGGCTTCATGTCATGTTGACATGAATGAAGGTTTCACACATCAAAGCCGGATGTCCGGTACAGATAAGCTATACAGGAGACACAAAATACTCAATATATGTCAAAATCCAGCACTATAAACCATATTGGAGTAAAATTAAGCACCTTCAAGAGCCTCTAAAACAAAATTAAGCACTTTTAAACTGTACAAACAGCATCATTTTCTTTAGATTTTTAAAAATTTTTTTTGCCGACTGTTTCTCACTATTCATTCTTGACAACAAAGTTGCCACATTTTTTAGACGAGATTTTTTTTTTTTGTCTCAAGATATTGCCTTGAAAATTCAGGTGCTGCTCATAATCCAAACTGATACCAAAATATCCAGTGTTTGGCATAGAAATCCTGACAGAGTCCTAAAGCCGTCAAGGACAAAAAGAATGCTCCGATGACAATTTTTTTTTGAGGTTTAGAAGACCATCACAGATTTATAAACTAATAAAAAATTAGTTTTTAATCTGGTTTTGCAGCCTAATGATAAATATTATTATCGGAAAAATTGCTCAATAATTTAGGAGTGTCTTACAGCCAGTAAAATACATTGCTCGCAGGGGCGGTATTTTTGCCAAGCTGGTGGAAAAACTAGAAAAAAAGAAGGCGAAAATGGGAAAAAAAATCAGATATACAGTATAGGACCCCAATTTCGGAATCCCGAAATCCGGAAAACCCGAAATCCGGCACTTTTTTCCCTCGTTTTTTTTTTTTTTTTCTAATAGTAAATAAATAAATTTCTTTTCAATTTTTTTTCTTTTGCCGTACCGGGCCGATAGATTACATAATTCACCAGCGGCATTTTGGGAAAGCAAGAGAGTCGGTCGATTCTACCTATCATCTCAAACACTCTCCGCGGCCAGCACAATTTGAAGCATTCTTCTGTGACGCATGCAACGAGCGAGTTCTATTCTGACCTATAGGAGCCTTGAAGGTCACGCTCCCAGACAAGCACCCTCGCGTCTTTCCATTTCAAGCCGGTTTTTCTACTTTCTTCTCTCTTATTCTGGATGGGTACGCGCGCGCGCATCTGACCTTGACACGTGCAATCCTTCAACCTTGAGAACTTTGGTCAGCGAAAGAGCTTTTCAAATTCTCATTCTCTCGTTCGTTCTTCCTCGTGTTGACGTTCCAGAAAATTTCTTGCGGGCTAGTTACTTCAAGTTGCTTTACTTTGTCTCTTGAACGAAATGGCGTTGTCCAAAGCTGCTGCTGTTAAGAGGAAGTATTCCTCGCTTACTATTGCGGATAAAGTGGAATTGCTAAAAAAAATGGACAAGGGCACCTCAGTGAAAAACCTTTGCTCTGAATATGGCATAGGGTCATCAACTGTGTATGATTTAAAAAAACAACGTGAAAAAATTTTCAAAGCGTTCGCAGATAGCGACATTCCGGAATTGATGGCGAAAAGGAAGACTTTACATAATTCGAAATGTGTAGATGTCGATCGAGTGTTGATGGAATGGATACGGCAACGTCGGTCGGAAAACTTTCCTCTTGATCGCAATGTTATAATGGCACAAGCCAAAATTTTTCACTCGGAATTGAACATTTCAGTCGCCTGCGACTACTCGTCGGGGTGGTACAACAAGTTCAAAAAACGTCACGGTTTGCGCTTGGTGCAAGTTTCTGGGGACAGAGCGGCCGCAGATTCTGAAGCTGCCGAAGTTTTTACTGACGAGTTTGAAGAAACTGTTAGAGCAGAAAAACTTTCTCCGGAGCAAATATACAACGCAGATGAGACTGCGTTATTCTGGCGGTACATTCCCCGGAAAACTTATGTCACTTCAGAAGAGACGTCCGCTTCTGGATTCAAAGATTCCAAGGAACGATTGACTGTTTTGGCATGTGCAAATGCTGCCGGAACACACAAATGCAAGCTATTAATCATCGGTAAAAGTAAAAATCCGAGAGCGCTGAAAGGCGTTAAAGTTTTACCAGTACTTTACAGAGCTAATAAACGAGCGTGGATGACGGCTGCAGTTTTCAAAGACTGGTTTGAAAACCATTTCATTCCGGAAGCCCGTGCTCACTGCAGGAAACAGGGCATTCCTGCAAATTCCAAAATCGTGCTCTTGTTAGACAATTGTACGGCCCATTCATCATCAGGAGTAATGGAAAAGGACAATGTTGTTGTGCATTTCCTTCCGCCGAACTGCACGTCCCTTATCCAGCCAATGGATCAAGGTATTTTGCGATCGTTGAAGTGTCGCTACAAAGAACAATTTATGGTAGCTATGTTGAATGCCTGCAATAGCGGTACTATGGTTGCGGATTTTCAAAAATCTTTCAATGTGAAAGACGCATTGTGGCGGGCAGCTAGTGCATGGCAATCTGTGTCAGTTGGCACGCTTTCAAATGGATGGCACAAAGTATGGCCATCTCTCATATTTTTAGAAGACAAAGAGAACGACAATAGTGAATTTCGCGGATTTTCCATTTCGGCTGAAAAGCAATTAATTCAAGACTTGCTGAAGTACGCGAAAGATGTAACGTACAAGGGAAAAGTAGTTTTGACTGAAGAAATCCTTGAAGATTGTTTCAACGTAGATAATGAGGCGCCGATTACTCATTCCTTAACCAACCAGGAAATTTGTGATATGGTTTTGAAACCTGAACATGACACAGACGACGATACCGATGATGACGTCAACGAACCAAAAACGCCAATCGTCTCGATTGACAAATGCATCAATCTGGCCGACGATTTGATTGCCGGACTGGAGCAGAAGAGTTTTATCACGCAAGAACAAATAATGCAGCTGTTCAAAATTAAGGAGGTTTTGCAAAAGGAAAAACCGAAGCAAATGAAGCAATTAAAATTATCAGATTTGTTTGACGTTAAAAATCGAAAATAAATTTAAAGTATGGGCGGAGTAAACCGCAAATTAAATCAGTGGAGACAACCACTTAAAAAAACAGTGGTGCACTTGATGAGGTGGGTCCACGTCCCGTGCACTGGATAATGCTAGCTTTGTACTGTTACACTGCCTAGCCAAACCGAACCCTCATCTTTTTTTTTCTTGTGAATTTTTAATAGTGTAAGAAGTGGTAGTTTTTCAATTCATAGAACTGTTTTCTGATTATAATTTCATTGTTTTTTTTTTGCATTAAATTAGGCTTTGCTTCAAAAGGCAACTTTTTTTTTTGCCTTTATTCAGACTTTGTAACTATGCAGCATAAGACGATGTATTTGGCAGTTTATTTTTTTAATATTGTTTATTTACATTACTTAAGAATTACAAAAGAAACTTAGCGCGAAGTTTTAAAAACGCTCGAAACACAACACGTTACGCTAATTTTCGCTATTTTTTAAGTCGCGATCTAAAATCCGGAAAATTCCGAAATCCGGGAAGGTCGCGGTCCCGAGCGTGCCGAAATTGGGGTCCTATACTGTACTTATTGTTCTTAAATAATGAGCAGTAAGGTATACAATATAATAAGGGCATACATGCCTAAATTAACCTTTGTGTATAATTTAATATTCTTATTTTTCTAATTAATAAGTATTATAACTAAAACTATTATTTAATAAAATGGTCTAAGTTACAAATTCAGAAGTAGTTAAATTAACTCAAAATTATACAATGAAAAAAATTCTGTAGTGTTGTATCGGGAAAGTTGATTTTCTTCCCTTCTATTTTTTTGCTTTTGGAATTTATTTTCATCATTTTTGGTAATTTTACTTTTCTGTGTCCTTTTCTTCAAATCACAAAACTCACCAAAGGAATTGTCAAATGCATACCTTATAATGTCAAGTATAAATGGACACGCCTCCTCCCCTCAACCCCAAGTATTGCACCTCACTTTGAAATTGATCAGTGGAAACCGGAAAAATAACCAACACATAAATGCTTCACTTAATTTTTGATTTATTTATTTGCTATAGATAATTTCCTTTTCTACTTTGTTATAAAACTAAGTATTTTTTTTTTCATAAAATGCATATTTTTAATATTATGGTGCATTACATTTAACTTAGTACTTGAATTCAGTATGAATAATATTGATTTTTTACTAAACTTTTTTCTTTATTGGATGTTTTAGTTTATTTTTAACCTGGGAAAAAATTTAAATGGACACAATGAATCCTATTTTCGCCTTTTGAGAGGGGAAAACCCCCTTTTGCCGGCAATTTTTATCAGTTTTTTTTTTCCGTTTAAGGCAAAAAACTTGCCAACTCGGCATTGCAGTTATAATAGTTACGGTCCATGGGTAAAACATTTAAGAGATACAAAAGTTACCGTAAAATTTGTCCATGCCCGTCTGACATCCATTCCCACCTTGTTTGTATAATATTTTTTCTCTATGTAGCTTTTACCCCACCCCTGCTCCCTAGTCCTCCCCCACAACCTGAAATTGCAAAGAATAACTTACACTATACTAGCTTTTCAGAAAAAAAAACTCGTGCTTCTAAGGGGTTAAAGATAAAAGCAAATCTACTTTAAAAATTTGAGTACAGTAGAGCGCCGCTTATCCGGATGTCCAATCAACCGGATCGGTCTGGGATCATGCATTTTTTCCCCTGCGCTCTGCAAAAAAAAAAAAATAAATAAATAAATAAAAATAAATAAACACTAAAGTCTTGACCTTCAGATTGGAGGTCGAAAATCACCTTCCTTTGCCTTTTGGTGTTCCAAGAAAGAGGGATCCCTGTTTCTTGGACCCTCCCCCCCACCCCTCCGCTCAGGTATGCTTCGATTCAGTTACGATTAGCGTGGGGAGCAGAAGGAACTGAACAAAAGGATTAAGCTTCTTTTTAAAGGCATTAGACAGGAAGTAAAGTATTGGAACTAACAGAAGAAAAATAGTGGACGTAATGCATTCACTGTCAAGGGGTGGAGTTCAATTATTTATGCTTAACTAAATTTCCCGGAAAACTGTTGTTGAGAAAGTCACTTGAATAAAAGATAGACCTTGCACCTCGCGAAATGATCACGTGGTTGTGAGCTTTCATACTGGACACTTGTTACACAAAGCTAAAGGAATCCACATTTTTCTGATTGCGATCTGTAAGTATAGAAGGTGTTTCTTAAACATGTCTGGGAAGCACAAAAGAGTATCGTTATCTTTTGGTAAAAAAATAGAAATTGTGAAAAGATTGAAAAAAGGAGAAAATGGAAACATAGCCGTTGAATATGGCATCGGTACATCAACTGCGTTCGATATTAAAAAAAAACAGCGATGCAATGGCAAACACGCCATTTGTAATGTGATAAAATATGCACTACTACAAATGCCAGTCCTAAGCCTGGAAAAAGTGTGAAGGAAAGCTGCCTAAGAAACCTAGCCCTATGTGCTTTAAAGTTGGCAATCCAATTATCCGGATTTTTCTTTAACCGGATCTACCTCGGTCCCAACCAATCCAGATAATTGGCGCTCTACTGTACTTCATGATCTAAGCTGTTCTGCCCCAACATACACCTCTCATTTGATGTCACTGATTAAGTTAAATCTTACGTAAGAGCATGAAAGTATCATTGATATAAAAAATAGAACTTGCCTTTTCTTGGGGCCTTAAAGAGACCATTTCTGAAGATTTAACCACCGGTTGATTCTTTCGAGGTACTTTAAAGCACGAATCAAACTCTCTTTTTTCGTCTTCAGTGAGGTATGCAGTTTTTTTGCTTTCTACATAAAAATAACACAAAAGGTTAAAGAAAATAAAGAATGAAAACCATTATACTGTAACAAATACATAAATTTAAAAATATATTTACCACAAATTTTTAACTGTCCTTAGCATTTTGAAAAAAAATATCCATACAATGAATGAATGAGTTATCATGAAAGCACAAATTAGACTTAATTAATTAAAGATTAAGTTAATTTGAGACCCCAGAATTAACCTTTCCTTACGGCACTGGTACAACTGTTGTACCAGCAGGCTAACTGCATAAATAGACCATCCAAGGGAAATACCCCCCCCCCCCTAGTATTATGGCTCTCTTGATATAAATTTTGTCGCTTAAGGGGACTTGGCACCTTTCAAATGTAGAAAATGGCTGAAAATAACAATTTTTCAATTTTTTGCTTAAAATGTGGTTTGACTCTCCTAGTATATCTGAGCGAAGTTTTCAAGCGATACAACCAGTAGAAATGTAGTTAAGAAGTAAGAGAACTCAAATATTTCTGATGTTTTAGTAGGGTTTTGTATTCTTTAAACGGCGTTTTCTCGGTTTGTGTGTTTTCGCCATATTGTAGTACTTAAAATGCTAAAACTTCTACATATATTCATGTAGCAACTTGAAATTTTTTGTGTGTGTTCGATATGATGTGCTTGATAAAATTAGGGATGGAATTTGCTATATATTTTCAAAAAAAAATTTTAAAAATGAAAATATAACAAAAGTCGCTTTTTTTTCTGTGTTCTACCACGATATAACTTTAAAAACTTTTTTCTCAAAAACTAATTGATTAATAGCAAAACCCATCCCTAAACTTGTAAATCATACTATAATAAGTACTTTAAAAAAAGTTGGTAAAAAAAGTCAAAAAATGAAAAAGAAGAAGGAAATTTAAAATTGTTAAATAATTTTTAAAAAATTAAATATTAAAATTTTCTGTTAGTTGAATTTTGATTTTTCATGTGAAAATCATTTTGTTGAACAATAGCACATCATAACATACAAATGAAATAGGTAAAAGTTCTTAAATTAAAAAAAATTGTCAAAAGGTGCCAAGTCCCCTTACGTCCTTATAGTAACTATTATATAATACCATAAGCATTAACTAACCGTTTGTTTTGGTCCTCGAGTTTTTGTTGTAGAGAAAATGCTAAGCACAGACAATTTTGACACAATTTTATGGTTCTCACATTTAAAATTGATTATAAAAATAAAAAAGGTTAAAAAAAAATCTAAACTTTAATTAACAATTAGTTTAATTAATAATTAATACCCAATTTCCACTCTTAAAACCAAGAAAACCATCTGTTGATAAACTTCAAAAGCAATTGGATGTTTTAGTTTTCGAATTGCACAAACACCAGTTAAAATAAACAGCATTTAAAAAAGTATCCGATTGGGTACCGAGGATCGCAAGAGGATGTGAGTATTGCAGGCACATATTTCAAGGTTAACTGGGAATTAATAAATTAATCTCTTTACTAATGCATAAAGTTTTGAAATATAAGAAATCTAATTTGATCCGTAATACTATTGCAGTCAATGCTTCAATACTCAGTTACTTGTTCATTATTTGTGCACAGAAGTTAATTGTTTACATTTTAGCCTGAAACTATTTTTGCACAGTTTTATTTAACTTGATTTGTTATGGAAGTTTGTGATGCTGTTTTCGATCACTATTACTGCATAAATTATCTTCACAATTTGCACACAAGCTTATCTTCGATGACGATACAATACTCCATCCATTTTATAATTTATTATAACGTTAATTAGGGAAAATATTAACAATTTTGGCTCTGAGGAAATGATCAGAATTATTATTTCTTGAATGGCAAACGATAGCTTTGTTTGGGATGTTTGGATAATGCAACAATGTTTTGAATTTTGAAATACTCAAATCATGGCGAAATATTTTCGAGTTTGAAAAACAAACAAACAAACAAAAAACGTGTAATTTAAAACATTTTTACATGGTGTTATACAAATATTTATTTAAATTCGACATTAATGGGGGCCAGAAATTATTAGAACAAGAAACATTACACTGTTACAGTATTTACCAGCAGGAATTTAAAATAACAATTTTTTTCCAGCAAGAATTGAAATTTCAGTTCTACAGCATCAATTTAATAGCATTCAGATTGTTTGCTGCAAGGTCATTAGTCGTATTTAGCAATTCTAATCTTCATTTACAATTTTGCATCCAGTCATTATTTTAGACTCCTAAGGCATCAAAAATGGGGACTGGGAGGCAAAATTGTAATTGTGAAACTGAAAATTAGAGTAGCAAAATATGACTAACGACCACTAATTCCGAACCATGGTTGCAAGCGACTGCCTTGGTGCTGAGTGTGGAAGTGAAAAAAAATTCAACGTTAAAAATAAATTTGAAATTATTATCCATGTGCTTGTTTCTGCTGTAAAGAATTCCTTTGCCAGTGCGAGGAGCAGCTATGCAACAAAAATAGCATTTCTGTTGCATGGCTTTTTCAAAAAAATTTATATAGTCTAAAACAGGCTCCCCATGTTTGTGTTATCATGGTGGATTTTATCAACAATATAAAGATTGCTAATGGTAATCTAGGGGAATATGGAACAAACTATACAGAACTATATAAAGATCGAACACACTAATCTAGGTTAACATTACACTACGGTTAACATTACTGGACTCGTTACTGTGGGTGGCAGGGCTCGACAAATCTTTAAAATTTTACATGCCATACCAGGCATGTTTGTCTAAAATATTAAATGCCCGAACAAAAGTTTTATATGCCCAGAAGTTTTATTGCATATCAATAAAAACGTTTGAATTTGCCGTATACCATTCACCGGACAAAAAATTAAATTAACAGCTTTATATCTGAATCAAGAACAATTTTAATGTTAATCGAAATCACTGAAAATTAAAATTACAAATAAATATTACATAATAAGTCGTTACAAGGCAAAATTTTAAAAATTTAAAATCGCATTACCGATTTTATTGTTGAGATGCATGTCCATCAGTGTGTCAGTTTTGAGCTTCGGTAAGGATGCGGCCACCTTTCAATAAAATACGAAATAATAAAGTTTTGGAAAGAAATTTGATTAAAAACGTTCATGCCCTGACGGGCATGTAAGGGGGGAAAGATTCAAGCCTGATCTGAATTTTTACATGCACCAGGCATGTCGGGCCAAGTTTTTTTTCCACCTAACTGTTGAAATGTTATCCGGTTCTAGCAGACGACACTTTGAAACGGACCATGCAGACGTCACTCCAGACATTATATAGCGCTTAATGGAAAATGCAGAAAGATACATGAAAAGAAAAAAGTGAACTTACGTTTTTTCTTGGTTGGTATCCTCTTCACCTCAATGTCCACGTCCTTCTTCACGCAGACGGGTTTCACCCCACCTGGAACAAGAGAAGGGCTGTTTTGATACAACTGGGCAAGGGAGAACCCCTTCTTGATGGCCATGTTGATGCTCTTCTTTTGATATTCGCATGTCTTGTATGTCTAGAACAAAAAACATTAGTTAATTGATGGAGTAAAAACGGTCTGGGCTTAATACCCACAAAAGTAAAAATAAGGCAAGAAGATGAAAATAAATGCAAAGGAGAAATAATTCCTTATCATTTAGAAGCAATGGGATATTAACCCATGCAGCAGGGCTTGTTGATTTAGGTCGGCTTGATCATTTAAATCAAGTGATTAAAGGAAAATCAATTCAAATAATCTTCGTAGTTCTTTTATAAGTTGATTTCGTAGTTTTAGAACGTGTTGTTATAAATATAAAATATGTTGCAATTGAAACCTCGGTTTCAATTGGCAAAGTTTCATTGGTCCATCTATCTACCCGTGAGTAACATATTTGTTTTCAGCGAATTAATTTTTTTAAATTTTAAAATTAAAAAAAAAAATATTTTTCACTTTAAACACCTTAACAGCAAAACGTAATGGATTTAACCATTCATGTTGCAATTTATAATATTTATAACTTATTTTTTATGGGTTTTTAATAACGGTACTTTAGATCTATTAAATGAAATAAATGCAATGGCCATGTAATACAGAATGTTTTCTACATCCCAGGTATTAGTGTTGAAAACAACATCATTTAGAATTGAGAATGCAATCAGTAATATTAGAAATCAGTGGTGCACACAAGGGGAGTCGTTCATTTTGAATAATGCTTTGTTGGCTTTAACTTCGATTTGCAAAATTGCTTTTAAACTTAAGCTCCATTATGTTTACTATTTAACCCTTAACTTGCAATAATAATAATAAAATAAACAAATAAATAAATATAAATAAATAAGCTTAATTTATATTTTATGAAAATAAAAAGTGCTCAATGTGCGAACTTGAGTTGACTCGAACTCGCCTGTTCTTCTTTGCCCTCCGATAACAGAATGATGATTCGTCCTTTACGAAATCTCCCCGTTCGACCCATGCGCTGCACCAATCGAATGGGGGACTTGGGACAGTCATAACACACTATCAGGTCAACCTCTCCAATGTCCAGACCTTCTTCTCCCACACAGGTTGCAACCAGAGTGTTGTAGCCACCTGTACGAAATTTTTCAATCACCTGTTGAGAGAAAAGACAAGCAAAAAGAATTTCCCAAGTTTGTTTATTACTTTGGACCAATAGGTAAATGAAATAAAAAATTCACCTTTGTGCTACAAAATAAAAATTAAAATAAAAATCAACATAAAATTTGCAGAAATTGCAGACACGTGTTTGGAGGTTAGGGACCATCCATAAATGATGTTGCACTTTTTCCCCATATATTTGACTCCCTCCCCTCTTTGTCACAAAATGTCACACTTCAATATACCCATCTACACTTTGTCCCATACCACGCTATGCTGCACAAGCATGGTGTCACACTTCTTGTTACCCCCGCCCCTCCCTCTGTCACAATTTCAAACTCCTCTCCCCTCAAAGTGTGACGTCATTTATAATCCCTTACAAGAAACCCCTTTTCAATGCAAAACATCCAACTGAAGCAAAGGGTTCCTTGTAACCTTGAAACAGGTGTCTGCAATTTTTGTGCTTAATGTTACGTAGATTTTATTTTTATTTTTACAATAGGTTAATAATTGGGAAAAAAATATTTGGTGTATAAAAGTAATAATCCTTCCACAACTAGATTAGTTGATTATTTTTATATTTCTTAAGAAATTATTCATAACATATTCAACAACTAAAACAAACTAAGCTTATAGCTATTATAAATGTGTTTTCAAAAACGTTTCTCAAGAAACGGATTATTAAATTTTCTTTGGTTCTTCTAATAGTTAAAAATGCTAGCTGGAAGGAGTCAGAAAATTCTTTTTTTAAAAATATCATGCATGCCACTAGACAAGTTTTCCTTTTCTTTTAATACCTAAAACACTTTTCTTTCAAGAAACAATCAAAAACAAAGTAATACAAAAGTTTCAAATATTTGAAACTATTTATCATTAATTAAAATTTGTTTTTTAAATGTCACTTATTTTCCAGAGTATAACTTCAGGTTCAACCATTGTGATTTTAGTTACAATCAAATATTGATTTCATATTTTATCAAAAAGAATTTTAAAGTCTATCCCATTTGCTAACTGTAGTAATATTTATTATTTTTCTGATTAAGCAATATTTCTTTAAATTTCAATCCTAAATGCACGCTTAGATGTTTTGGAAGTAATTAATGGCACCAATAGTAAATTCCCGACTTTCATAATTTTGCAGCAAGAAAATTTGAGTTTCAAACTATATTTTTCAGTTCTATAACAGAAAGGCTTATTATATGTTAGTAAATTAATGTCTAATAATTTATTTAATTCTTTTTCAATCAATTTATTTTTGAAACTTTCAAAAATTGTATAATTGTTACAATTAAATTTTAGAAGCTCTAGGATTACAGGAAATAGTCTAAAAAAAAAAAAAGCTTAATTGAATTACTAAAAGAAAAAGTTAAATGCATGATAATTACTTTCAAAAAATTAAAACTTTAAGAAGCAGGTGTACTTTTATGAGGTCATTCATTCAAACTGGCATTTCCATTTCTTCAAATAAGAAAGATAAAGAGACTTCAGATCAGCAATTCATTTAGAAAAACGTTTTTTTTTCTTTCAAAATGATTATTGCTGTCATGAGGTGCGAATGTAGAAACTTTTTTTCCGGATTTTTCTAACTGATTGTCTCTTACTTATTTCTAACTTTATATTTATGTTTAATTATTTTTAAATTGCTTGTTGCTACATATGATCCTTTGGTATGTAAAAAAAAAAGAAAGAAAGAAAAGATGCAAGAATTTCAGAAGGTTAACTCACCTGTAGCTGAAGCTTCTGGGTGAAAGCTGTGCTAGAGGCTGATTTTGCGGCTTGTCCGAGGAAGCTCATCACCTTGATCAGCGGTTCGTGCCTGCTCAGCAGCTCCGTTATTTCCTGAACACTGTCCCGGTACTGAGAAAAGATCATCACCCTTGTGCTCTCCATGTTTTCTGAAAACAGATCAAATGTTTTGTTCATATGTGATTCTCAGCGAAAAGAAATTTTCGGGACTTCACACATAGTTTTCGAACGAAGTATGCACCATTAAGTTAAAATAAAAACTACATACGTACTTAGGTGAACATTCCTCCCCCCCCCCCCTTCCACCCAACACACTACACATACATACATGTATATATTGATATATAAGCTCAAAAAAAAGTAAATAAAAAAAATTTAAAAAAAGGAAAGTAAAAGCTTTAAGTAATAACTTAAAGCTTTAAGATGAGATAAGATAAGATAAGATGAAAGGTTTAATATTAATACCAAAAGTCTTTCTTTTTCCCCAGGAAATGTTATTATATTATCTTAAAAGTTCTTAAAGAAGTACAAAATATTTTGCTTGTCTGAAGGAAGAAGACAAGCATAGATATTATTCGTCAAAGAAATCTTAAGATTAATAAATTGAAAAATATTCGGAAAACAGATTTTTTTTTTTTTTAATTTTTGGAACAAGCCCCCGAAGATTTTTGGAAATGTTAGATAATTTCGGATCAGAATCACCCCTGGTTTTGTCTTTGCAAATTTACTGTACTGATATTAAAGTGCAGTAAAACCTCAGTACAGCATTTTCGATTAGGGGGGGGGGGGGCTGTTTTGTTAATTTTAAAAAGATTTTTTTGTGAAAAGTTAAATAAATAATTTCGTTAAGTTCGGAAATTCAAAATTTAAACATATAGTGATAAAAAAATTTATTATTATTTTGCTGCTTTTCAATAAAAGAACTCTGTGAAAAGTATGAGTTGGTAGCTTGGAATGTTGTGAAGGGTCCAAAAATGGAACTGAATTTTCTGTGCCCCCCCCCCCCCCCCGTAATGATAAATCTCTCTATAATAATAATATTTTGCAGTAGTAGATTGCCATAGTAGATTACCATACAATTTTAGCAAATTACCATAAAATTGAAAAGATTCTACAAAATGTATTGGGTTATATATGTATATACAACAGGTTTCCCTGCCTCGGGAAAGCACTCGGCCATGGCTCGGTGGGCTCGGAAATATCCATGTGGCTCTGGGAAAGTACTCTGTTTTTTTTCTCCTAGGGAAAGGCTTTTTCAATGCCAACCTCAACACTTCGAAAAGGTTAAATAGCATAATATACAAATATATGCATACAATATATGTGCAAAGCAAACATTATATGAGTAAAGACAACAGAATAGGCATGCACAACAAGGTTACCTGCTTCAACGATTCGGAAGTGCTCGAGTACAATTTCTTGTAATTTCACTAATTTCGGATGACTTGGAAGCAATCTTCTAACTCTGCCATTATTCTAAAAATTGATATTTTACATTTAAACTCATATACAAGATGTACTATGCAATTTTTCAATTAAAGGCTAAGAACTCGGAGTGATAATTTGGGCTTTGAAATGTTCTTGAAATTCAACAAAACATTTTTTTAAAAATCTGACCTAACAAAAATAGCTAAACAGAGTAGGGGCGATTCAAGGGGGGGGGGGGGGGGAGCAGACTATTTAGAAAACTTATACTAATAAAAAATCAGAGCCATCACAAAACTTTCAAGCAAGCAAAAAAACAAAAATTTCTTTTTGCATGATTGAGATCTTTGTGATGACTCCGATGAAAAGATAATTTCAAATTTAAATGAACATTTATACAAAATTAATTGCAATTATCCGCACAAAAGCAACTTTTCAAAATGACTAATTTGTGTTAATACACAGTTTTGATGCCATAAAGTTTGGTCAGAGCTACAGCACTTCCTTTAAATTTTCGATTTAGAAAAAAACTAAAGGCAAAATTAAACTTTCCATTTTTAGAAAAATGAGAAATTTATTCCTCAAAAGTTTATTTTTTAGCACAAGCAGAAGGATTTTTAGGAATTTACTTCTTATGATTTTTTTATGATGTGAATTTTAGGCATTCCAACACAGATATGTTGCAATCGCACAATGGCACCCCCATGATTGAACGTGTGGACCATGAATTTAATAGCCTGTGAGTATTTCTCACTGGAGCTGGAACTAGTACACACTCGATTCATTCAGAAAAAGTCAACTGAAACACAAATTCCAATTTTCCTCATTTCATGCATTAGTACTAGCTATATAGGGGGTCATTAATAAATGATATAACGCTTTGAAGGGAAAGAAATTGTGACATTTTGTGACAAGGGGAGGGGACTAGCTAGAGGTGTGACATCACACATTTTGGTTTTTATAAAAACATTTAAAGTCAACAAATTAAACTTACCAAGGCTGATTAAGGTTTAAATTTACTTCTAGTTAAAAGATAAAAGGAAATCTTAGGCATTTTACACTTTTAAGATAAAATAGCTCGGATCATTTTTTCGGAATTCTAACTTAGGTACTAATTATCTTTTTTGTAGTAAACTTAATCTCATTCCATACAAATTAAATACGCATATAATCATCATTATTGTTATGGTCCAAAATGTCATTAAATTTTTTAAAAAATAAAATTAGAAATTTGATCAATAACGTAGTTCTTCACTTCTGAGCCGCAAGTACACATGCTGATGTAATAACGTGTAACATGTGACAAACGGGGGTAAAGGCGTAAGTTGAAGTGTGGCATTTCCTGACAAAGGGGGGAAGGGGTCAAATATATCGATAAAAAAGAGACATCATTTATGAACGATCATTACGTAAATTTTCAAAGTACAGCAGATCTAGAAAAATATGTTATGAAAAGCAACCAGAGGAAATGGTGAATGAAGAAAACGGGGAAAAGAGAATCAAAACACACCAAAAAAAAAAAAAAAGAATTCCGTGAACGAATTTTAGCCCCGATTTCTTTCATGTTTTCTTTTAATTTCATCATGCTCTTTTAAAATGTTTCCAGTATCATCTATTTAAGAAGCATGAAAACAAAAACAATGCACTTACATGTGATGCACCTTCTGAATCACCAATGTACTTTTCTTTAACTTCTTGCATAATTTCTTCGAAGCAAAAATTCTTAGACAACTCAGATCGAGCATGCGGTATGGACTTTTCCCCATTGATTATTCCTGGTAATCAAGTGGCACAAACAATGAATACATATACAGAAGTAAAAAATATGCAATAAAATAAAGAATAAACCTTTAAAAGTATTTTTAAAAATTAACGCTTCATATTGTAAGATTTTTACAATTTGTGAACAAAGATAAAAAAAAAAAATCAAACAGATGCAGGTTGTTTATACACTTAAGATAAAAATTCACCTCACATTTTGCTGGTTACATTGGACATTTTATACAAATTTCTTGCTGTATGCACAGAAAAAAATTATTAATGTTTATTAATATTTTGTACTTGAAATAAAATAATTTTTGAGAAAAAAATAGAGACGACCTTAAAGCAGAGCAACTATAAATTGCGCTAAAAAGTAAAAAATAAACTTATTCTTTAAACAACATCGATGTGACTCTTAAACAAAGTTTTAGAAGTCTGTCTAAATTACCATCACACCATGTCCCTATGTGTTACTTCATCTTGGAAGTGTTGCTAATTCTGGGCCATTTATACTTGCAATTGATTAATCATTGCAATAGATTTTATCTATCCTAATTTTGCACAGACTTCTAAAACTTTGTTTAAGAGTCACATCGATGTCGTTTAAAGAATGAGTTTATTTTTAACTTTTTAGCGCAATTTATAGTTGCTCTGCTTTGAGGTCGGTTCTATTTTTTTCTCAAAAACTATTTTGGTTTATTCTTTTTAGTGTAAATATTTTTTATATAAATACTTAATTTTTTTAAAAAAAATTCATATCAAAGGGCAACCCTTCTTTGAATGAATGGCACTAAAAACTAATCATTTGTATGATAAATTCCGTTTAAAAGTCTATTTTAGCAAACAAACTGACCAAATTCAATTTTTGCCTCAGAGAAGCCTACAGTGAAATAGTTGCTATAATTGCTTTTAATATTATAGCTCAATGGTAACACTCTTTTTTAACAATGACTTTTATATTTATTAATAGTTTTCCCAACAAAGAAAAATCATGTCAAGCCTTTCCAATTAAAATAAAAAATACTTATTTTTCACCCGCAATGTTTTTTCTAAAAAAAACAAATGTAGTCAAATTGATGTACAATATTTGAGTGAAGGCCCTCTATCTATTAAAGGAAAAGTCATCAAAATCGGTTCATTTAGTCAAAAGTAATGGATGAAAAACCAAAAAAATGACCCTATTTCTGCCCATAACTTTTTTCTTATTATGAATATGGTCAAACGAAGGTACGGGGCCTATGAGGAAACCACAAAGATTGATTTAAAAAAAAATCATGAAAATCAGTTCATCCGATGGGAAGTTATGAGTGGAGAAACAAACAAAAAAAAACGACATACATACAATATGAATGTATAACCTCCTTCCTTTGTGAAGTCGGTTAATAAAAAAAGTGTGTTTTGTCCCGTTTGTCACTCATAGAATTAATGCTACACTTTAATCGGAGAACTATGAGTTTTCAGTACTCATATACTTGCTATGAACATATACACCTATTTTTTTGACTCACAGCCATCATACAGCATTTTGCCCAGCAAAAGGTAAAGCTAGAAACACAAAGGGGGGTGTTGGGATTTTCCTCTTATTTTATCAAGTTATTAACGCCTTTCTTCGAGCTTTCTAAATTTAATCACTCTTGTTTCAGCATTGAAAAAGATCCAGTCGTCTTGCAAAGCCATACATGTTATGTCATCACTGTGAGACAATTTTCTTGACACTAGGCACATGTGTTTCTCATCCTGAGATGACGATGCTTCTTTGCTTTTGATTGGCCAGCTCTCTAACATGAGGAAATGAGAGCATGGAATGCCATGCAAATGAACCTGACTGCTTTAATGCTTGAGAAGATAATTCACAATTTTCTTGACGTTGTTCGGTCAGCCAAGATGGCTGTTAGCTCTTGTTGGCAGCAATGATATTTTTACTGCCATGAGAGCAATTTCAGCAATTATTTTAATTCAATTTGAACATCATCTGTAAATATACACCTAGGTTATCTTATATTTTTCACCGAGAGGGATAATCAACTTAATTAAAATGGAGATATGTTTTTGTCTTGGTGTCTGCTTGAACTCCAATTCACACTGCTACTTTGGACTAACTAAAAATGGATTCTTCACCGAATTTCAAGAAAATAGACATAGCCTATGATGCTCCTCTTGATATTTGCTGTTCAGAAATTCCAACAGTAATTGACAGAATGAATTATAAATTCCCGACTTTTTTTTAATAGAATCCTATTTAAGTGCTTATTTAATCGTTTTCGCTTTATCCTCATAGAAGCAAAAGCATTGACCCTTAGGGCGCTTTCACACTAATGGCGACAAAGACAAAAATAGTTTTTTCTCATTTTACAAAAAATCAGAGCACATTTTTGCTAGTTTGAGGTAAGAGGCCACTGCGGCCCCTAAAGGTCAAGACTCAGAAATTTTGGAAGCGGCCACTAAACTTGATTAACTTGGTGGCCACCTATGTCTTATTTTCAGTGAAAAAAACATAATAATTTGTCAAAATTATTAAGTTTACAAAAAAAATGCTATAACTTTCATGGAAAAAGAAAAAACTAGATTTGTTTTGCGATGTAGTTTTTTGTGTTGAATGTTAATAAACAGTACAAAAGATTTAAATGGAAAATTTTTGTTAATAATAGAAGCAACATATAACAAAAATCCCAATTACAGAAACAAACCTTTTACAAAAAGCAGCGATCATAAATACGGACCATTTTCGAACACAATTATAAAAAAAAGTATATTTCCAGTTCTAAATTTGTTCAGTACATTTTATTTTCATTCATTTCAAAACTTTTTTTTCAAACTTTCACACCATTTTCAAAATGGCGCAACTCATGTTTCATAAGTTTTTTGCGAAAATGGCCGATCTGAAATGCAAGTGTTGTGGCTATGAGAAAAAAATTCAAGATTTAGATGTTTCCCACTGTATTTAAAAGATTTAAATGGCTGAGAGAAGGATTTTAAAAAAAGCTCAATCGGGAAATGTTTTCGCCATTTTTTCTTGTGAAAGGGGAAATGAAGATTATCGGCCGAAATTCAGTTACTTGAATGCCGAATTGATGCGTTTTTACTGTGCTTGTGTGCATGAAAGAAGCAAGAGTTGTAAATTCTATAGATGTATTTGAAAAGGAAGGATTTACTTTAAAAATTAAAAAAAAAGGAAAGGTGGCGATCAATCTTAATTTTTTGAATCGCCACTTTTTCAAACAAGGTCGCCATGTGGCGAGTGGCAACCGTGAATCTTGACCTTTAGCTGCCCCTAAGGTATTTTACAATAAAAATGGATAAATTCTTCATTAATTGTCATGGACATAGCAGGACAAAGTGGCCTTGAGTCTAGTTTGATATTGACCTTAATCTTTTTAAAACCAGTTCCAATTCAAAATACTAAACAAATGTGACAGCTGGATAGCCTGACAATGACGACTGCTCTACGAAAGAGAAATGAGTTTTACATTTTGACGGGAAAAAGAAAATGCTGTGGTACACTGTCGTACACTCGGCTTTTGTGTAGGGATTAGAGAACGTGCATGGGGCAGGCATGTGGACTCAAAAATTTAAAAAGGATTGTATGCAAAATTCCAGGAAAGGCCATTACTGGCCCCTTCAGTCTTTCTAGGTACAGTGAAACCTGTCAAGTTGACCACTTGTGGTGCAGCACTTTAGTGGTCAACTTATAGAGGGTGGAGATTTCTTTTTTGTCAGTTCACTTTTTGCCACTATGCATTTATTCATTTGTAATTAATTAAAGTATAGCTTCATGTATTATCATTACTTTAAAATAGGGATGTAACAAATATTCGGCCACTATTCGGTATTCGGCCCTTTGGCCGAATATTCGGCCTGGCCGAATAGTCATTTCATCACCCAGCCGAATATTCGGCCTGGCCAAATACTGGGTAAGGTGAAATTCGGCCTGGCCGAATAGTTCTGCTGCAGTAAAAAAATTAAAAAATAAAGAAATTAGTAGGTTCTTAAACATGAAAAATTGTATTATAATTATTGCAAAAGAATACATTAGTCCACTATAATTTTAATAAATAAAAATAATTTAGAATAAATTACTTTTTTAAAATCTTGTTTTAGGCTTGTCTAAGCAAAAACACATTTTAAAGTTGTAATATTGTATTTTATATTTAGCATTTGCTCCTAAAAGCTGCCAATAGTTAATAATAATGAAAATATGATGAATTCATTTTGTTAGTATTAACAAAGTGGAAGTCAGACTTTGTTTAGACTGATTTATTGTGAATATTGGGTTAGAGAGAAATGTGAAAAGCCCAGAATATGTCAGGAATATTTAGATAGCATAAGTTATTGGGGTTTTTGAAAATAAAAACATATCCCAGTTAAGTGCATTAAGTTTTAATAGATCTTTTAAAAATAGGTATGTAAAAAACCCCATAAAATAAAAATATTAACTTTTATAACTTTTAAAATGTCTTTATAAAACAGTTTTGAGCAAGGTAAAAGTTCACTAAGCAATAATATTTCCTTCATTGCAATTAAATAATGAGTAAAATAATGCTAATGTTTACTACCGTAAAACCTGTCATTTATATTTTGCTTGTGGGTGAAATTCTTAGTATTATTACATTCAAAACAATAGTGAAAATAGATTAATTTTAAATAGTTCTACATTCTTAACAAACAGAATTAAATCATACATCATGGATTGTGTGTAACTGGTGTTTGACTTTGTGTATAATTTTAAATTTGACAAATACTTTCTATTACAACGATTTTCTAGAAATTTTAATATTTGGCCGCCGAATATTCGGCTTCGGCCTATTTGGCCTAGAAGAAAGGACTGAATATTCAGCTTCGGCCTGGAGGAAATGACCGAATATTCGGTATTCGGCCCAAATCACTATTCGTTACATCCCTACTTTAAAATTGTATTTAGCCTTTTTTTTTGACAATTATCAAAAATATCATTAGAGAAATTTAAACTGAACGACTTATAATAATGTATCCTGTACAACTTTAAAAGTAAAGTACTTAGTGAAAATAAAGACAAATACCATATTAATTACGTAAGTTACTTATATGGTGGGAAAGATTTCCTAAAAATACATAGCTTTTCAAAATGGCTTCATCAGATAGAAGGAAAAAGAAGAAACTTATTTAAAAAATAAAAGAGTGCTCATGATCGCTTTCTCATATGGGGTTGACTTACAAAGAGCACAGGGTTCCCACTCTCATCTCCAAGTCAAATTTAAGGCCTTTTTAGGGCCTTTTCAGGGCCAAGTGTAACTTTTTTAGGGCCACATTACATATAACATTTAGAATGACTTTTCTTTGAAGAAATAAGAATGACATCGTATGTCGGGTGAATATAGTCAAATGTTGAACACTGAAATTAACTTTTTAAAAAAATAATAAGAATTCTGGAAATTACATTAAAACTTTGCTATCACCACTAAGGAACTCATTTTTTCTCCTCCAATGGATTCTAATGTGCATTTAATGCATCTTTATACACGATCAATTCATTGTTATGAATAAATGCCTTCCTCCGAACGATGATGAAGCAGCAACATGAACATCTCACTGAATTAAATCTTGCATAAGTCAACTTTTTCAAATTTTATCTTAAATTTAAAGATTTATTCTTTTCATAGCTATATTTCCTTCAGAGCTATAAATATTATGCTTAGCTAACTTTTCAATCTATAAACCACAACCAGACTTTATTTTGCCCCCAACAGCATTTCTCAGTACATGTAAATCTATGCAATTAAAAATTTTGAAAGAGTAATAACAACATATTTATTACGCAAATTTTGCAAAAGATTTTGAGGCTGCAACGAACCCCTTTTTCAATGCAGAAGAATGAGAAAAAATGCCGACTGTAGGTATGTTTCTACGCATTCTGTTTTATTTTCCCCATAACATAAGGTTTCTCAAGCAATTTCATGGCATCCTTGAGTTCTCTGTGATCACTTAGCTTCTGAGATAATTTGTAAAATTCCAGAACGATCGTAACATCAAATGAAAATTCACTTACAATAGAAAATCCATACAAAATTGCCACTGTGCAGATGTGTATATATATATATATATATATCAATACATGTAGATTTTCATCCCATTTACCAGTTTTGAAAAATCCATGTCATGAATCAATATGACTTCTGAGTTGGAAAAGGAAGAGGGGAAATAAATTTAAGGCCTCAAAAATAAAAATTAGGGCCTTTTAAGAGTTTTTGGAAGAAAATAAGGCCTTTTAGGGGCCCCTAAATCAATTTCCATATTTAAGGCTTTTCTAGGGACTTTTTAAGGCCGTGGGAGCCCTGGAGCAAACGACAATGCAAACTTTGCAATCATATTTCGTCCAGCCTTACAAATACTGGTCTAACTTTATAGCTTAAACATAACTTGGAGACGTTGCTTTAGTTTTTTTTAAAAATATTTGCAAAAATAGGTAAAGAAATAATAATAATAATAATTAGACGGTCCACTTACAAGGGGTTTTTCATAATACTCCCACCCAAATTTGGCGTGCATCAGTGATCAATACAGACAGGTGGTCAATTTGCAAAGGTTTCCCTACATTATATAATACAGGGCTCATCCCATTCCTGAAAGAAGTCGCTAACTTCGACAGGTGGTCAAATTTATAGGCCTTACTGTGCACGGGAATTTTCCGTCTTTCTATTGCCAAAACCTCAAAACTTACCCATCAAGAAATTGTGAAAAGAACGAGTCCCGTGAAGGAGCAGCAGCTCATAGGCATGGTACAGACTGATGCAGAGAGAGAAATCAGCCATGATGAGGCCATACTCGTGTCGGGAGATGGCTGAGGGTGGCTGCTGGCTGAAAGCTTCTCTCAGCTTGAGCATCTGGAATTTCGACAAAGACGAGGGGTTCTTGGGACCCATTGCATTCCTGAGCTGCAAACGCTTCAAATAACCGTGGATGATCTGCAAGACATAACCAATCTGTTACACATACTTGCCAGCTTTTGGAAAGGGTCAGCAGTAAAACTTTTAAGTGAATGCAATTACTTCATCGAAGCAGGATTAACATTCACGATTAAAACAAAATTGGTATACACAACAATATATTTCTATTTATCCTTAACATCACTGTTGGTTTTAATAAGTTTACTTCAAAAACTATTGGTTTTTTTGTGTAAACAAATGGGCCAAATTAATAACGTAAAAAGAAATTTTTTTTGTTTTTTATAGTGAAGCGACTTTATTTGGAGTACAAAAACCAAAACTTCATTGAAAAGTACATTTTCACTTTTTCCCCCCTTAAACAGCAATCTATAAATAACCATTTAGTAGTCAATAATTACTCTGATTTAGTTTATACAATTTATATTCTCATTCTTAAAAGCATATAAATTGTTCTGTATCATACTCTCGGGTGCTACTGGATTGGAAGTTTTGCGTGGGTATGAACAAACTAGTGGGTGTGAAAATCCTCTATTACACAAGTTGAAATATAAGATGGGATGAGAATGATGTTTAACATTATATTATTGATGTTCAAATGGCAGAATCACACAGAAAATTAAACCAAGAGAGTTTTACAATAGCGGACGCAATCGGATATCAAAAACCATAAGAAATTCCAACTTGTGCGTAAAAGCACTCGTTAAGTTGGCAAGTATGGTTACATGTGATGATGTAACAAAATGCAAATTAATTCTGCATGTCCAACTCACATAAATCAACCCACCCGAAATCCATAATTGTATAATTCTGCATAAGCAGGACATGACAAAACTCTTCTTTTTTTTCAGGTAATAAATATTAAAATAACTAAATATATTTTGATGTTCATACGCACCTGATGGCCCAGTTAAAAAATAGTGGAAGAATTTGAGTCTTAAAAATAAAATTTGAATTATTATTAAAAAAAAAAACAAGTCCATTGTTTGTCATGTCTGTCCATGGCATGTTTTTACAATAATAAATCAAAAAATTTATTCATAGCTAAAATTCCTCCAGTATTTCACAAGTATGCATGCAGTGGTGTAAGAACATCAAGACTTATTAACTTACTTTAATATTCAGAACCGGAAAAGGAACAAAATATGCGACAGACTTGATAAAAGACGTACAAAATTAACCAAGTGACAAAAATCTGTACATTGTTTGAGATATTGACAATGAAATTTGCAATTAAATATTGGGGGGAACAGGATTTAACTTGGAAATAACGTTAAGTGCTAAAATAAATGAATAATTAAAAAAATAACAATTTTTATTGGTTTTTACTAAAGTAAAAATCCCAAAAAAGGTCTAATTTGCAAAGATATAATTTGAATCAAAAGAGTATATACTTATTTTTTTGCTGTGCTTTGCTATAATTGTATAATAGTTTTCACTCTTTTAAGCTCCCTTTTCAGGGGTCAAGATAGAGGAATTTCGGGTGTTTTTCGGACCTTTCACAAAATTCTAATTAATGAAAACAGACCCTTCACAAAATTCGAACCAATCAATTTGTTTATGTCTCATTTCCCATGTTTTTGAATTCAGTTAATGGATAGTAATAAGAATGACTGCTTACGTGTGTTGAAGATTTCAGTCTTTGAAGCTCTTACAAACCAAAATAATCATTTGACACGTTTAAAGAAAGCTAAATGAGGGAAATTATTTTCCCTGATAAACTTTTGCAAATATTGCTTTCAGATGAAGCTCCTAAATAATTTAAGAAGAATGGTGAGGTTTATAAACTTGATCACAGCAGCAGTTTTGCTTCAAAATCATAAATAAATAGAAGGCGCAAAAGAAAAAAGAAAATTTTCAATAAGGTCTGCATTACAAGAAGTCTCGGTCATGAGAATGGAAGCATGTACATATTTTTCTTTCTTTCTTTTTTTTAAATAATAAAATAGTTTTAAATTGAAAAACATGCAAACAAATCAGTGCTCTGAAATCTGCTTGGTATTAAGCTGAGTGGATTCAAGAGAGTTGACATTAAGAAAATTGAAAACCTACGTCAAGAAATTTGCCCTTCAAGTTACTCAGTTCTTCTCCGAGGGGGACAACGATTTTTTCCGTATCTCGAATGTGGGTGTACTGCTTCACATCTTCGCTGTCTTCACTGCGCATCTCGACGTGAGCAATCAGGAGATTCGAGAGAACTTGTTTCACCGACTGTAATGATAATAAACATCATTAAATTATACCATATAAATGTATACCATTAATTAAATTATACCACTGTATAATTTTATGAATGATTGAATATAATTGTTATGAAAAAAAAAAAGAGTAGGGAACACCAATCAATGAATCAACAGTTTGTAATATTTTTTCAAAAACAAGGTTTCAAAAGAGTTTTTCCAGACAGATTAACAACATGAGTACAAGGGGGAAAACAGTGTAGACAAAGGCACAAATTGTCAAAACAATAATGCAAATACAGTGAAACCCCTCAAATCCGAACTACTTGGGGATGTATCCTGTTCAGATTTCAATTCGTTCGGATTAGCCGAAAACCACCCCTAACATAATAACGCATCCTCGTTACGGCATAATAACAAACCCTTGTCACTTTGACACTTGAAGATAAACGATTTCAAGTGAAAGATTTAGTGATAATTTGTGAGTTTCTATTGTTATTTCATTGTTTTTGCATTTTTAGGTGATTAACTCAAAACATTTTAATAACCAACTTTTAGCGTTTTTCAATCTTGTATGATATGTATGTAGACACATTTACACTTTGTTAGGTATGCAAACTGTATTTCTTTTTTAATTTTTAAACTATTGATATAAAATAAGATTATGGTAATTGTTTTATGATAAAATAAATAAGTTTCTCTTTATTTGCGGGGGGTTTTCAAACTTAAATTTGTTAAGAAAAACTAGTTTCGGATTTTCAGGGTTCCACTGTAGCTATATCAAGACTAAAATGTAAGTGCAAGGAAACAGAAGTGCTCAACACACAACAGGAAAGCTGTGAGGCAAATCCAAAGAGACAGCCAGTATTTATACCAAATGGGTCGGATTAAAGATTAACCAACAGGAACTAAAACAAGGAATGAAGACCAATCAAAAGCCAGGAACACGAAAAAGGAAGGATAGAAAGAAACACATACAGAAAAAAAAAGAAACATTTTAAAAAATCTTTCCAAATATCAGGGAAAAATGAAGCGCTGGAAAAATTAGAATGAGAATTTTTCCAAACATAATAAGCTTCCCAAATATCAAGGTCATAGACCGAAGAACATTTACTTATAATTCTAGCAGAAGAAAATTCCAAACAATCATCATTTGGTAATCTGACCAATTTGGCACGCCTCTTTAGTTTCTGCCTGTTCACTCACTATATTTTTTTGTAGCGAGTTGAGCTTTTTTTCTCCTTGCACTGATGAAAAAGCTCCATAGTAGACTTGAAATATTTATTTGCTTTCTTTTTTTTTTTTTACAATTTGTGCTTTATTTACGTTGTTTTTACCTTGCACTCGTACTTTAGCAAAAAACAAATATTTATCATTTTCCTAATAGATTGACAACAGTTTTGTTCCGTGCAATCCCGTGTTCATCCCCTAGTTTTTATTTAATTTTTTGAGAGCAATCTATAAAGGAATTCAAGCAATTGCCAACAAATACAGTCGAGCCTGTCCGTCTCGAAAACCTCCCTATCTCGAAATTTTATATTTTCCCTGCAATTACACCCTAAATTCAATGTATTTTCCATGTGTATCTCGAAAAAATTTTCCCCCAAAACCTCTATATCTCGAATTCTGGTTTTGCTGCCATTTTCGAATTCGAAGTCGAGTGACCTTTCAGCAGCAAACAAAAATTTTGCGGAAATCGTAGCGAACGTAAAAGGTGATTCGGAAGAAGAGGAGATTGAGGAAAATACAGATGTCGTGAAAGTCACTGTAAAAAGAAGCAGAGAAGGCTATTGAAACATTAACAACTTTCCTCGAATTTCAGGAAAACTTCGGTCTAGGTGAACTTACAGCGATCGCCACCCTCAAAAGTATAATCGAGTCCAAAGCAACCAGACAACAAAAAACACGGAAAGACTTTTTCTTGTACTTGCTAAAGAAAGTAGTAGTACTTGTCTTGCTTTTTGAAAGACTTGCAAAAAGGTATGCTGAATACATTTTTTAATTGTCTATGTTATTTTTAAGAGTATAAAATTCGTTAAAAAAGTTAATGTTATAGTAAAATGCTTAATAAAACCAATACAGAAGATTTTTTACCTACAGCATATAGTCATTGTTTCAGTTGCAAATTTTAATAGTTTTATCCAAACCTCTGTACCTCGAAACCTGTTTATCTCGATTTTTTTTCCCCTTCCCGTGAAATTCGAGATAGACAGGTTCGACTGTATATCGATATCCTATTAAATATTTCATGACTTTAGGCTAAAATTCCATCAAAAATGATACTTCAAACTTTAAAGGCTAGAGTTATGCTTGATTCTGCACTGATTACAGAATTTGCGGGGGATGACTAGGGAGTTTGGAGTTACATAGAAAAAATATATTACACAAACAAAAGGGTAAACAGATCTCAGGTGGGCATTAGAAATGAAATAACGCACGAGCATGGGAAAAACTTTCCGGTAACTTTCGCTTGTGTCACACACTGGCAAATGAGTTAATGGGTTAATATTAAACCATTTAAATTCATATTACATGATAGACTGCAATCATTCTCTCATACCTGAGTTTCACTTCCTGGAGTTGCGGTCAGGGCCAACACTCGAAAATTTGTCGTGTATGAACAGAGTTCTCGAATAACCTATGTCAGCAAAAAAAAATTTAAATGAGTTATATAGATATTTATTTGATACTTCATTTTTCAGTTTGTTTCAAAATTTTTAGCATCAATATTTTAAAGAGGCATTAGGTTTGAGGAGTAGTGCTATTCACACACTCCAAGAGATTTT
Source organism: Octonoba sinensis (assembly GCA_038502835.1). Lineage (NCBI taxonomy): Eukaryota > Metazoa > Arthropoda > Arachnida > Araneae > Uloboridae > Octonoba > Octonoba sinensis. The sequence goes on along the minus strand of CM076601.1, from coordinate 10,125,379 downwards.
CAGTTGCATCCATTAAGTTTTAAAAGATTAATGATAAAAATTTTACACTCAAATTTCTCAAAATAATAACCCTTTGTCAGATTACCTCATAATAAGCTCTGAAGCTCTAAATCAAAGATTTACAAAGCATAAATCAATTACTAAGATGCAGAGATGAATTTCAAACTTTAAAATTGTGTTTTCATTAAAAAGATTCAAGCCACAGTAGTAGAAGGGGGGGGGGGGGGGACCCATCGTTTTTTGCGTGTAAAATGAAATGATAAAAGAGATACATTGAAAGATTGAGATATATTTTTTTACTACCACAAATGGAAAGAAGATTTGAGATACATGTTTTTAACCCAGAAAAATGGATGTATCTAAGGGTCATTAGACATCATTCCACTGCCCCTATACGTAACATTTCACAGAAAATGTTGGGAGACTCTATTCCTTTTAACTGAAAAAATAAAAACCAAATCTTTTTCAATTATTTTTATTACATTTTTTGTATCTGAATAACATTAATAGAAGTTTTTACTTAATGGGTCTAATAGTTTTTTATTTAAAAAATATGCCAGTTTTGTTCCGTACAGAAAAAAAAAAAAAAGAATTTTAATGATACCCAAGCACTTTTGCACTTTTCTCCAAATTTATGAAGTTTTCCATAATGGAATTTTGTTGACTGATACATAAATATAAATCATTTAAATACATATCAAAATTATTTTTTAAATTATCTCATTAATAAATGATAGTTATTTTTTTGGGTTATGGATAGGATATCGGGTGAAAAGCAACAAATCTAGTAAAATTTAAAAACAATATCAATATCAATAGAAACATTAGTTAAAACAAGTATTTGTGAGTTTACATGTTGATAAAGATAAAATTATTATAAGTAAAATTATAGCCAATACTAATACAACAAAATTTTCTTTAAAACGCAAAAAACGTTCAATCCTATTTTAAACTCAAATAAAATAATGTGTATTCCATTACTAAGGTAGGAACATTCCATTGGAACAAAGTATTTCTCTGGTTCCTTGGAGATCATTGCAACAAGATTTTACTGTACAGTATGGGACCCCAAATTCGGAATCCTGAAATCCAGAAAACCCAAAATCCGGAACATTTTCAAAAAAAATGGCCAGCTGGGAAAAAATTTGGAAATATTTTGCACTATTTTTTGGAAATAAACACTTTTAAAAGTAAGAAAAAAATGTAAAGAACGTTTTTAGGATCGGAAATTTTCAAAATCGTGTACGAAAAGGTTTTGATTTTGAGACAGTTCATTTTCGCGACTAGAGTTTTTATTAATTGTTGCTTTAATTCTGACTCGGAATCGTAAATTTTTCCTTTATATTTTTTGTAGTTTCATTACATCTAATATTATTTGGCGTTCATATTCTTCTACTGAAATATAGTCAAAAAACATAGTGATAATAAATGTGTTTTTAATTCTTGATACTTTTTGATATTATTTTGCTCTTCATTTATTGCTTTTCTTGAATGATAAAAGAAAAGTGTGCAAATTTCATGGAACCCTCTGTGGAACCCCCGGATTACGGGGAACGCAATTTAAGAAACGCTAATCTAATGCATCTTGGCATCCCCACAACAAATAAATTAAATTTAATATATCTGAATTAAGAAAAATTTCTTAGTAAAAGATAGCCACTTTTTTAGAAACGACTCAAACTAATTGTACCTGGCAATAGGAATGATTTCCTAAGGCTTTGTGGGCCTCATCCACGACAACACATTTTATGCTTGCTGCTGGGCAGATGTTTCGCACCAAATCGTTTACTAGAACTTGTGGCGTTAAGAAGAAGACTCTTTTTCTCTGCCACAACAATTTTCTCTGTTCTGACACGTTAGTACCTAAACAAACAGAAGAAATGATGAAGCACAAGTTTAAAACACATTCTTCATAACTTGTCAATAACAGAGAATAGAAACTAAAAACTCTTTAGCTATTCCTTTAGGTCACTCTATCTCCCCAGGACAGTATGCTACCCCAAATTTGGAATCCCGAAACCCGGAAAACCCAAAACTTTTTGAAAAAAAAAAAATAGATAGCTGAGAAAAACACAACTTTAGTTTTTTAAAGAAAAATCGGGAAATATTTTGCACCATTTTTTTTTTTTGGAAATTGGCATTTTAAAAAGAAGGAAAATAAAATTATTTTTAAAATTATATTCCCTCTGTTATTGACAAGTTTAAAACATTCTTCATAACTTGTCAATAACAGAGAATAGAAACTAAAAACTCTTTAGTTATTGCTTTAGGCCACTCTATCTCCCCAGGACAGTATGCTACCCCAAATTTGGAATCCCGAAACCCGGAAAACCCAAAACTTTTTGGAAAAAAAAAAATAGATAGCTGAGAAAAACACAGCTTTAGTTTTTTAAAGAAAAATCGGGAAATATTTTGCACCATTTTTTTTTTTTTTTTTTGGAAATTGGCATTTTAAAAAGAAGGAAAATAAAATTATTTTCCTTCCTTAAAATTATTTTAAAAATTATATTCCCTCTGTTATTGACAAGTTTAAAACACATTCTTCATAACTTGTCAATAACAGAGAATAGAAACTAAAAACTCTTTAGCTATTCCTTTAGGCCACTCAATCTCCCCAGGACAGTATGCTACCCCAAATTTGGAATCCTGAAACCCGGAAAACCCAAAATCCAAAACTTTTTGAAAAAAAAATAGATAGCTGAGAAAAACACAGCTTTAGTTTTTTAAAGAAGAATCGGGAAATATTTTGCACCTTTTTTTTTTTTTTTGGAAATTGGCATTTTAAAAAGAAGGAAAATAAAATGTAATGAACATGTTTAAGATCAGAAATATGCTGCTTTCAAAAAATTTATTTCACGGTTTTCTCAAATGGGTTTGTTTTTGTGATTAGAGTTTTTATTAATTGTTACTTTAATTTTAAATAAATATCATTAAATTTTGCTTTGTTAAATTTCGTGTAGTTTTATTGTTTTTCTTCGAGAATGAGCTAATTTTTGTGCAATACAGAACATTCTCGAAATTGAAAATTGGCGTTTTCTGCATTTTCCTGATGGTAGGACCTTTTACTGTAATTTAGTAGAAAGACAATATAAAATCATATCAGAATTTGATGGAATTATTGTTTTTTTCTTGTTGAATAAAGAGGTTACAATAGTATCAGGAAACGTCTAGATGTTTCTATGTTTTGCATTGAATGTAAGCCAACTCCAACTTCGTTTTTTCTGCTAAATTTCACGACTTATAGGCGAATATATACAGTAATAAAAAATTATTACAAATGAACAGAACGCTAATAAAAACTCCCAGAGCAAATTATATGGGCCCTGATGCCACTACAAGGCAAATAAGTTGGCTATAAATTATCTAGCAGCATCTAAGACAATTTGTTGTTTAAGAAAGCACAATAAAAAAATTTCAAACAAACATAAGTTGGAAATAAAATGAACCTGTCATCTGTGTAGTATCTTCTTGCGGAATTCCAGTAACTTTGAAGCAAGCCTCAATTTGTTGGGCAACCAGAGGTCTGGTGGGTGCCATGAAGACAACCTTCCCCTTGGGGTACCAACGATAGATGTTGAACATCACCACAGCAGCAATGAATGTTTTCCCCAGGCCTGTTGGCAGGATGACCAGCGTATTCTGAAAGAGAGCTTCCTTCACAATGGAAAACTGATAATCTCGAATGGGGAAATTGGTGGGGTAAATCCATGTCTGTCCAGCATCATAATCAAACTCTTCCGAGTCGGGGGCATTCCTCTGATACACGGGCGACTAAAAGAAGGGCGAAAAAAGGCATAAATAAAGGACACAAGTTATGCTTGATTTTATGATGTTTAATCATCTTTATCATCAAAAGATTAATAAATTATTTCACACAATTGAGAACAGATGTAACAAGATCAGCAGCTAAAAACATTTCTTTACCAGTTTCCCCCACAGAAAATAAAAATAAAATCACTTCATTGGATATTTTAAGCTCCTTCTTTCTCCACCCAAACAAGCCAAAAAAGAATGGAATTATATGTAATAAGGTTAAAAAAAATAATACAGTGAAACCCCGATTTTACGTTTCTCAAGGGACTGGGCAAAAAAAAAACTAAAATACGGGAAAAACGTGAAATACATAGAATGCAAAAATCAAATAGAAAAAAAACTAAAGGTAGTAAAGCTCTTCCAAAAGGTATAATATCTATATCAAGGATGCAAACTATGGCCCGCGGGCCAAAATTGGCCCGCCGACCCTTTTGAATTGGCCCGCTAATATAGTTGATAAAAAAGAATAATTATAATAAAATAAAATAAAATACTAAAGAAAAAATAATTCTAAAAAAAAGGTTACGAAAAATCGTAGTAAAAAATACGATCGCAACGCCGCTACTGAATTTTGGTCGCAATTTTCGGAACTAATCGCCATATTTAATTGCATTTTATTGGAAATACTTCAGAAACTACTCAAATCATTATAAAAGTGGTAGAATATTGCATTGTCATCTGGTTCTGAGGTATATGTAAAGTTTCAGAACAATATAGCTTAGAAGGAAATGGTCGAAAACTCAATTGCTGGATTTTTCGAACAGCCATTATGTGCGTTATTTCGTCTATGAAAGAATTTTGTCCTTAGTTAGAATTTTGTCTTTAGTTAATTCAAAGCAACGATCGTTAGACATAGCAGGTCATTATTTGCGTCTTCATCACTATCTTGCTCTTTGTCATCGTTCGGGTGTAGCACCATTTGGATGCTTTCCGAACCGGACATCTTGTTTATCAAATTATTAATTTCGAAAAATCTGATCAACATTTATTTTTACAGTAATAAATGATTTCAAAAAGGAGGAAAACGAAATGTAAGAAGCATATTTACATGGCAGAAACGCGCAAATTTCATACTTGTGTAAAACGACTTCGCTTTTGCGAACTCGATTTTAATAAAGAATTCATTTTCACAGTTGCAATTTTTGTTGCCTTAATATCAATTTTAAATTCTTATCACCTTATTTCAGCTCTTAAATAAATAAAAAAATATATAAAACAAAAATAAACGAGGTTTAATTATCACACGATCAGCTATTGCGGAAAATTCGCAAATCTGCCGTATTAGAAATTTTCCGAACATGCGTTAATCCGACTTTTGTTGCAATTCGTCTTCGAATACTGACGAGACAATTAAATAAAAGTATACGAACCTAATTACTTATTTCTTTCATGTTTAATTATTGAAATCAAAAAGAGAAAAAGTCTGATTTTTTTCAAGTATTGTTGATTTTTTTTCTAATTTTCATCTGCAAGTACGTTGACGCTCCACCCCCCCCCCCCCCTTAAAAAAACATCATTTTTAGACTAAATTGTTCGACTTATAAACACTGAATACGTTACTTGTAACGGAAAAATTCGTATTTTTAAAGGCATTTTTTAAAAAATCGTATTTTTACTAAATGGGCAAAAAAACGTGAACTTTTCAGAAATGGCGGGAAAATTCACGAAAAAATTCCCGGTTTCCTGTTAAGAGGTTCTGTACTGTATTACTATGCCAATTAACCTAATAAGATTTTGTAAATGGTTAGCTAAAAAAACAATTCTACTAGCCAAATTGACTAGTAGTAATGAATGAATAAAAATTTATTAATTAAACATTAATTTGCAGAATTAATAATATCAACTAATATAATTATATTATCAACTAGAATAATTATTTTACTTTATAAAGTGTAATTTATCATCAAAATTTAAAAATTTTATTGTTGATATATATTTAGGAAAATTTTATCGTTGATATGTATTTAGGAAATGAATACATAAATAACGATTTTTTACATTAATTCACAAAGATCAATTTCTAATCTGCAGGAAAACTAGTGATTAAAGGATTTACATTTAATTATATGCCATGGAACAAAATAATATGTTGATTTTTGATAAAGGAATCAGTTTAACTTTTTTTTTAAATTGTCCATGTAGCAATGTATAAATTTAATATTACTATGCCAATTTAACTAATAAGATTTTGTAAATGGTTAGTTAAAAAAACAATTCTACCAGCCAAATTGACTAGTAGTAATTCTGAATTGCAAGGGTTTAACGTCATGTACAGACTCACAGCATTTGGATTTTACTATTTAATATATGTTTGTTTATTTCTTCTGTATTTATATTCGCACTTTTAATTAATTTCTCATTTTAACTCTTAATATATATTTTAAATTTTACATTATAAAATGTCAAAGAAAAATTATCTAAAGTATAAAGAAAGTTATAATTTAGAGAATAATGCTGTGTTTTTCTAAGTTTAAATTACCTTTTTATTTTCCATTTGTTTCATTTTCATAATTTAGACACTTTTTTGTAAAAAAATTTAGTATTCCTCTTTTTTGCCATTTGACCAATCACTTCATTGATTGTAAAAAACATAAATGTTGTGCAATTAATTGTTTAGAAATCTCACACCTCATTTTGTTTGGGTTCATTTACATTATTTTTTTTAAACTTTCATTTAATAATCTGTTCCCGAGTACAGTAATTATTAATACATGTTTTTCATATTACCTCTAAATAAAATCTGAAATACACCTTGTATTTTTATGAATAAAACATTACGTTACTTTGGCCCCCAACCTGACACTTTCTAATTTTTTGGCCCTTCACCCAAAAAAGTTTGTGCATCCCTGATCTATATTTTTATCATACATACCATTTTATGATAATTTTAACACATTTAGATGCGATTCCTGGCGTTTAGGCTGAAAATAATCCGTAATAGTGGATTGTTTTTTAGTCATTGAGTTCAAAGTGAATGCAGCATCTTGTAGGATTGTAGTACGTTGCAAGTTTTTTCCCTGGTCTTTATAAGAAAGAAAATAGTGCTTCACTATTTGAAAGCTCTTCATTGCAATAGTGAAAAAAGAGATGGGCTGTGCTTCCGGTTCTTTTTGTTGATCTTCATCGGCTGACGAAAAGTACAGACGGAAAAATATTGCTTATTTAAGAACATTTTTTTTTTTTCACTTTCCAGGGAAAACGTAAATGCGGGAAATTTCATATATAACAAACTTACAATTCGGGTTAAATTAACATTATTAGTATACGGAAAAACTGGGACCTGATGAAAAAAAACGTAAAATGGGGGGGAAACGTAGATTCGGGGGACGTAAAATCGGGGTTTCACTGTAATAAATTACCAAAATAAAAAAAGTTCGCTAACCTGAAAAATAGAGCCATGACTAGATGCAAGTGGACTGCATCCCTCATTATTCTGAATATTCTGTACGAATTCTGACCTCGAACTTTCACCTACTTGATGTGAAGTCTTCCACGTTTCAAATAAAGTCTTTTGCTTATTAGACATAATTTAGGGAACGGCATGTTTTAGTAAGGTAAATTTTACAAAGCGTCATTTCACTGGCGAAGAAATAAGCACTTTTTACCAAGAGGTTTACGATTAACGGTGCAATAAAAAATATAAGGAAATTCCCCTATTTGGGCTAAATTTTTGACCCAAAAATTTAGTGACATATTTCAAAGTTATGGACAGAACAAATAATATGTTGCATTGTTTCTTGTGTAAATAAGAGTGACAATACTTTTAGGAAGAAAACACAAATATCTTTATAAAAGGAACAAATCAAACTAAAAGGAACCAGCGCGCATTTCCGATGCGCGAAAATCAAAATATAGTAGATAATAGACTAAGTTGTAGTATCTAAATTAAGTGAAATCGTACCGAAAATATTTGTATTATGCGCGTAAAAAAATAAAATTTACTCATAGACTAGTAATACGTTACACTTAAAAAATAATTCTTCAAGAAAAGTGTTTCTTCTTTTGATAACATCAGTACAAGTAAATAACAGACTTAATCATTCGACGCATTAACTTAATTTCTTTCGGTTTGGCATTGTCACTAGCCATCTCATCCATTGTATAACCAAAATTTGATGTTTTTGTGACAGATTCGGATGACGGCTGTTGGTTCAAGACGATATTAATTTAATATTAGTATGTAAACACTCACTTTTTCATGTTATTAAGATATGAAATTTATATTTTCTTGATTTATTTATATATCAAAAGCAGTATTACAGATAATCAGTGATATTTCTTTCCATTTCAATGGACACAAATTTGAGTTGGCTTTGAAAATATCTTTAAAAACAGATTTCTACACAAATTTTGAACCGTTCGAATAAATTTATGTCTATAAGTATAACGTATTAAAAGTAAAGAAATTAGTGTAATGGGAAAATGAATCATTTGTTTCTATTTTTATGATAAAATAATTAATTCGCAATTACCTAATAATACTTTAAGCGATGATAATGTGTCTCATGCCTCAAATAAATCACTGAAGAAACTTTAAAGTTTAAAAAAAAGATTTATAAATGGCATTTTAGAGTTTCCTTGGGGGGGGGGGGGGGGTGAAAGATCTTTCTTTCAATAACTGTATCCGATGAGGTTATCTATAAGTTGCAGAACTTCACTTACTTTACAGCTAATACAAAGTGCAAAATGTTTTTGGTTTTAACGTATTCGATTGGATTGATGAAAAGAATTTGGAAATATTAATGAATACTTACTTCATATGAGTTTATTGTGTTAAGAATAGTAATTTTATTTTATAAATTATAATTTTTATCTTATATTGTTCTCCATAAACTTATTCCCCCCCCCCCCCCCCCTCTTTCTGAATTGTTGTTTCTTCATCGCCATGGACAAACTTAGACATTTCAGGCAAGAAATAGAAGATCTATTCTCCGATATGCGTTTTTAACAGGCGCAAGACAGGCAGCAAGACGCTTGCCTCACACTGCAACCCTCTTAAAAATGCAGCTATGAAGAGCTAATTAATTTATTATGCTTCTAATAAGCTAAAAAACCTGAAACTAAACTCTGGCACGACAGCTCTTTCGGAGGCTATGGTTTACTGTGCCCATCCCAGTTTTCAAGACTGAGGGCCCTGGGGTGCAGAAGCATATGTTCCGGTCAAGTGGTCAGCGTTCTAATAAACCAGGGCCGACGCACGGTAATTTTGCGCCCTAGGCAAAGTTGATTGGTGCGCCCCTTCGTTACAAACTTATTTTTTTTTAATTAAAAGAAACAGTCATAAACAAATAATTAGTATTTTATATACAGTTGAAGCCCGATATAGTGAACCGTCTGCGGACTCTACAGTAAGTCCACTATAACCGGTGGTTCACTATATCCGAATTCTTTGAAAAAGTCTTTCTTTTTAAATATGACTGCAGCTTTGTTAGAAATGGTACATAAATTGCTTATAAATACTTAATTAATCAAATAAACAATAAAACAAACATTAAAAAGAAAAAGAATCAGATGTTACTTACAAAAACTTGATTTTATTCTTACTTTCTATGCATGCAAAAAATTAGTAATTTTAGATTGAACAGATTTTGATTTTAAATATAGTTCATCAACTTTTTTATCAACAATCAGATTTGTGCCATCTTCAATCCTTTTAATAAGTTGCGCCTTTTCTTCAATTTTAAATGCTTTCCTTTTTAAAGTAGTCATTTTCGCTGAAGTTGGAAAAAAGGCGTCTGCTCGCCTCAAATCAAATCGAACATAATGAGGAGAGGCACTTGAAAACGAGGGAAATTCTTGGATTGATCCAGTTACCGGTTTCAAGGGGTGATTTGTAATGAATAGAGCGGGATGTAGAGATAAGTGGATTCCTAGAATTCAGTGAGAGGAGCAAGGGGGAAAGGAGCGAACAATTGGGACTGTTACCGGATGGGAAGGGGGGAGGGGAGAGAAATGTTCTGCTTAACAACTTGTTTGCACTAGTTTAAGACGATAAGCATGAAAGAGTGAAATTTGACACAATAGAAAGGAATGCTGGCTTTTCAATCACAACATGTGCAAGTTTACAGTTGGGGATCTGGAAAAAAAATCCAAGGGAATGAAATTTGAGTTCACTATAAACGAACTACCAATTTCTCAATTGTCCGCTATAAGCATATAAAATAACATTAGTTAAATAGGAATTTGGACGTTACCACTAAAAAAGTTCACTGCAACCGAATGTTCACTATATCCCAGGTTCATTATAGCGGGGTTCGACTGTATTAATTAAACATTTTTCAAAATTAACACATTAATCCCAAAATTTTGGGCGCTTTGTCCAGCACTTCATTCAATTGTGCTTCTTTCTTCCCATACAGAGTGTAAAATGCTCTCAATGCTGGCTTTGTGTCCCGAGATCCATTGGAAATTAGAGAATTTTGAACAATGAGCCCTTCACCTCGGGGGTGGGAGGGGGCATAATTCTAAGTAGCTATAGAGAAAGAAGGCACATGCCTTTGGAATTTGAATGTTTGAAAGTTTTGTCACGGGAAGGGAGTGATCAACTACACATGCCAAATCACATTAGGGATCATTCATAAATGATGTCACGCTTCGAGGGAGGAGGGGGGGGGATTCGTGAAATTGTGACGAAGTGGGACAAGAAGAGGGGAGGGGGTAACAAGAAGTGGGACATCATGCATTATGCAACATAGTGTAACCCGTGACAAAGGGGGGGAGGGGTGTCCGCTGAAGTGTGACATATTGTGACAAAGGGGGGGGGGGTCAAATATATGGGGAAAAAGTGTGGCGTCATTTATGAATGGCCCCTTACATTTTTTAAAATTATATAATTAACAACCAAGTTGCTTTAAAAAGGTGGTTGGATTTTTGCACTCCCTCAAGGTTTGCGCCCTTCTAGTTTGCCTTAATGGTAGCTCCTGCCCTGGGGGGCACAGAATATTTTGTTGCCTCATGGCAGTGAATATACTGATTTTTAAAATTTATTTTTCAATTCAATTTTTGTTATAATTATTATGCCTAAAAATTTAGCTTTTGGAACCACATTTTTTTTGACTATAAGCATTTAAACATTGTATACAGGTAGGAAACTGATTTATCTGGCATTTCTTATACAGGGCTCGCACGGTCCTTACAAGTCCTTATAAACTCCTTACATTCTGGTACTCCTTAATAAGGACCCTTATAGTCCTTATTTTTCATTCACAGTCCTTTTTTTTCGTAAAAGTTCATCGTCATTGCAGAAAAAAATACGTATTCCTAATTTCCACGTGCAAGCAAAGAAACTCATGCGTTCCTTTCTTTGCGTAATCGTTTTGCATCCTTTACAAGAATCCTATTGTTTTCCTTTAAATTATTCTTTAAGTTTAGTTATGAAGTAAACAAATAAAATTTCTTTTTATTTTTACGAAAATCTTACCGTATATACTTGCGTATTATCCATTCGCATGTAAACCGAACCCCTAACTTTCAGACAAACAAACGGAAACCCGCGTGTAAGTAGACTAACCTACTTTCAAAGAAAAATCGAGAACGTTTCTGCCGCAGATTTTTAGATATTATAAATGTTTTAAAAAGAAGTAAAATGAAATGTAATTATAATCGAAAACGTATAGTTTGATTTTTGCCATCGCGATTTTCGTAAAGGGTCCGTTTTTCAGTTATGTTTTTTCTTAATGGTTGCTTTTATTCTGAAATAATAAAAATAAGTTTTTGCGCTTTAACTTCTTCAGACATGTGATTTTTCCGTATTTTCGATAATTTTGGAGATTAAGAATTTAGTTTCCGTGAAAAATCCATAATTTTGGAAAACTATCTTCCTCTTTTTGCTATGCAAATCTTTGAAAGTAACACGCTAACATACATACCTACTAACAACTTTTACACATTAGGAGTAAAATTTACGCATTTTGTCAGTTTTTTGCACTTTCAAGTTTCGGTCCCGATTTTTTTATGCATTTCGAAATCTGATGTCATCGGCTTCGGTGAAACTTATTAGTTCTCATTTACTGCCCGATTCTGCCTCGTGGGCATCAATAACTTTGAGCTGACCATTATTTTTTATTTTTATTATGTTCTAGTTTCTGTAGTAAAGAGCTTGCACCGACGTAATTTTGCCACGCCCACTTGAAAATTTTCCCGAAAATATAAGAAATTTTTCGAAAGTTATTTTACGTTTTAGTGATTATATCAGTTAATTGTAATTGTTATATATTACAACCTTATTAATAATCTAGTTAACACAATATTTTTGTCTAAAATGTCCCCTCCCCCCCTTTGTATGTAATTTTATAACTTTTTTTTTTTAATTTTTGGCGTTGTTTAGCATTAGGTTTTTCCTTTCAAGTACTCATTATAATATTGTTGCAAAATAAATTGGCAATTCTTTCTGCTTTCATTCATAAATAAAAAGCATGAAAAAAAAACAGCAATCTTCTGTTTGGAGATTTTTCCAATATTATAAAATAATTGTTAAGTTTGAGAAAAAATAAGACTAAGGTTTTTGATAGTGCCTCTTCTTGATCTTAGAAGTTCATTAATCCAGTTACAATTTTCTGTGCTTTTTGCATAGTTAGGTGATAATAGGTGAAGGAAGGAAGACTACAAGCAGGATTAAAACAAAAAATTATCCTATTTATTGAAGTAACAAAAGCCATAACTGATGCAGGCAATAACTACTTTTATCCATTTCTGTCTTATTCAAATATTTTTCGTAAATTCCAACCTAATAAATCATATTTCAAAGTTGGAAGAACATTGATCTCCTACATAAAGTGGTTATAACTGAGGAAAGGAAAAGGTCAGTGGCGTCCTCCAGAATAAAATATGAGCAGCATCTAACAGAACAAAGGCAGTAGTAACAGTCTGCCTCTGTGAAAAGGAAACCAAAAAGAATAATTGATGACATATATTTTTTAAGCAAAAGAAAAGGTGTATTTAAAAGGAGAAATCCGTTTGAAAATATGGCAGAGGATTTGGCCGAAAAAGCAGAAGCAGCAAAAGATGTTCAATTGCTTATAAAATCTAATAGTTACAGAAAAAGATCAAAGAAAAAAAGCGAGGAAATTTAATTTATGTAGGAAAATAGATGAAAAGAAGAAATAGATTGACTCTTAATTGAAAAGTTTTTGTTCAATTCTTATACTTTCATTAATTTTCATTTTTAGTTTTTCAATTTGTAAACTCCTTAGTGATATTTCATATGGGATAGAAATAATTAGCTATTGATTTCACTTCCTTTGACACTATTTACCGGGCCGTTTTCAACCATTTCTAAACTTTCATTTTACATCAAGTTGCTACTCATTATAATAAAACTTTCAGTCACCTTAACTTGTCCTACATTAGGAAAGGCCAATGCAATTGAAAGTTGCACTATAATTAGTAACAAATCATGCTAAATGGAAGCTTCAAAACACTCAAAATGACTGGTTTGGTAAATCTAGTAACAAAATTATTTTGAAATTATAGCAACTATGTCTTGTAATTAACGTTGGGAAATGTGATGTTTATATGAATATTTCCTTTTTATGATAAATATCACTAAGGCATTAACATAAACTTTATTTTGCTAGTGCAAATTTACTTCTGCTAAAATTATACCAATAACAGCAATGGTATGAATATATTTTCGCAAATAACAAAGTTTTCTTTTCACTCAAGCTAAAAAGCTTTCATAGTATAATGAGAATCAAATATTGTATTTCTTCATAATTTTGATTTGTTCATGATCATGAGAAAATGACAATCTTAACATCCCACAAATTAAAAAATGTAATGGAAAAATAATGTATTGTTTATAAGTATCATATTTAATTTTACAAAATTATAAATTACTCTGTCAGCTCAAAAGAAAGGATCTCCCTATCACTTACAACACAATGAAAACCAACACACTTGTATTTTTTTAATAGTTTTCAAGTAACATTAATGTAAGTATTTTTATATAACAATACTACTACTATAAATTTTAAGTAATATTGTTTCCATTTGTATGTAAAGAAGAAATATATGATTGTAAGGAGAAGGAAGATTTTCTCATTATTTTCGTTTTTAAATTCTTTATAGTCATAATTCTTTTTCCCATTTGTTTGACTGGATTATGCGTATTTTTTTTGTAGAATAATCGGTTTTAAATTTTTCAATATTTTGCATTTACCACAAGCTTTTTAGAAGTCAGTCAATGGAGTGTCTAAGATACATTTAATAAGAATTCTATGCAGAGTTCATAGCTTGGTAAAAATACAGCATGATAAGTTTTTAAATGTCACGATATATATGTTCGCTAACACTGCTTATTTTCTACCTTGACAAAGTCCTTATAAAGTCCTTATTTTTTATTAAGCAAATCTTGTATGAACCCTGTTATAACATGTGACCAAAATTTTAGCAAATGTTACCAAAAAACTTAAAAGCCTTATCGTAATTGTGAAAAAGTTTAAAGACATGTTGTGTTTTGCACTTTCTAATTTTTAACTTAATAAATGATTTTCTGCTTGAGCTATTTGAAAATATGTTATTGATTTGAATGTCAATATATTTCTTATGCCATTTATTTTTTTAGATAATGGATTTTACAGAACAGTGGAGTGATACTTGTTCAAGAGTGGGTCATGCGGCTCGGATAGGAAACCGAGACAGTCTGCTTAAGTTAATACAGCTAGGAAAACCGGTTGATGTCAGTGATAACCGAGGTTGGAAGCCACTGCATGAAGCAGCGGCTTTGGGCCCATCCCTGGAGTGTCTGGAGGCATTGTTAAAACATAGTAAGATCGAATCACCAAATTAATGCAATGAATGTAAATTTCAGCAGGGAGGGACATCAAATCTTTAATTCAATAGTTGATTTTTCATATGCTAACAATAAAAATTAAGAATTCTTATTGATTTTCATTAGATAACCGTCCATTCGAAGAAAATATAGGATGACCAATACCTTATCAGTTCCCTCAATTTGTCTTGATCAAAATTAATCAATTAGTTCTAGGACATTGTAATGAATTCTTTCTTTGTGCATGCACAGATATGGTCTATCTGGTATTTTTCAGTTTGTTTGAATGGCCTAACTGTTTTTACTTGCCAAGAATTGCTAAATGAAATGAAAACAAAGCAATTTCATAAGCTTTAAGTAGTACTCTGCTTTTCTTTCATTAACACTTTTATTAATAGTCACTTGTTTCAAATGGTTGCCATTTTGTTTTTCTTTTGATGAAAAATGCAGTGTAAAAGGATTAAAGTATGGAACTTAATTTCTAAAATATCTAAATAGATTTTATTAGAACATTATGTTTTGTTTTATATTTGTTGCATTTTATTAATTTTACTTTATTAAACTAGTTATTGCATTAATTTCTGTATTGTAATGTTTATATTATTACTCAACAATATAAAGGTACTCTTAACTGTTAAATTCATGTTGGCAACATTTCTAAAACTATCGCCAGAGTAGGGCATTTAATTGATAAGTACCCTATCAATTTTCAGAGTTTAGTTCATCCATTTTTTACTACTATTTATCGGTACCTTCACAAAATAATTTAATAAAAATGGCACCTTCTCAAAAATTAAATAAATAAATAAAAATTGGCATGTTAAAATCTGTTACAAAAATCTATATTTTTAAATCGGAAATTTATTACTTTGCTGTAAACATAATTTACCTGTGAACACCTGCCCCCTGCCGCATACACCAAAAAAGGTTTTTTTTTTTTTTTAATTTCCGGCAATTACTTCACAATTTGAATACTATATTTTTTCAACGTGACATGATTAAAAACACATTTTAGGTGATTGCTTTTCCAATTGAAATTTAGGTTTATGTTGATTTTTTTTTGAACAAAGAAATAGGATGTTGATTTTAAAAAAGAAGAAAATCATAAAAATAGGATATCAATACATTTTTTTCACATAAGTAGGTAGTAAGATAAAAATTATGGATTGGCCCCCTGGTTTGTCTTAAGTTGTGTAACTCCTAAGTTCATTGTTTTGTATACATGAATAACATATATGTAATGTATATACACTAGTGTACATTTATGTAATTTTTCATTGTGAATTGACTTTGATGTATTGTTCATCAAAGTTCTTCATCATGTACTGCATAGTGTATAGGTAAAACAGATTTATTTGAAAGAATCTATTCATGTAAAAGCACATTGCCTTCTAAATGAAATAAATTATGCGACATGTTTGGTCACACGATTTACTGTCTCGACAATATGATCAAGGATGGAAGCCTTTTTTTTAATCCTTTACATTTTGAAATCCTGTGCCTGTATGCTAAATCTTCTATCTTCTGGAACCTCCAAAAAATCTTTACTATTGTTCTGTTTTTAGATTCAAAGTTATCTAATTGTAAAATTACAATTATATGTGATAGCATTATTTATTTAACCTTACTAAATCCTCTGATACAGTGAACCTTGAACAAGAAAGTATTTTTCCTGATAACACATATTTGACTCAGATTAAGTTTAAATAAAATTAAAGTCATATTTCTTATTCCTTTTTTGTTTCGCCTCTGACACTTTAATTAAATATGCATTTATTTTTAATAAAAATTCTACTTTTTGTTCATTGAAAAAAAAAAAAAAATTTCTCTCATTAGAGGACACCAACATCAATTGGAAGACACATGAAGGTGAAACTGCTCTCCTATTGGCCTGTAAGAGGAGGCGTGGCACAGATGCCTCTAGCGTGGTGTCTATGCTCCTGAAGTATGGAGCTGATCCAAATATTGTGGACAATGAAGAGGAAAGTTCTCTTTTGGCAGGTAAAAGAGAATTTATTTTTAAGATTTTATCTTGTGCTCTTGCTAACCAGTGCTTGCTCTAGGCTTAGAAATTAGTGAGTCAAGCTGACTTACAATTTTTAAAAAAATGAGTCAATTTTTGGAAAATGCGAGTCGATTGAGATAATTTAAAAAGAAAAAACATATAGTAGGTAAGGTTTTTTTAAGGCTCTTGTATTTATCCCGAAATATAAAGTTCTACATGAAAATATGGAAGGGTAGTGTAAAGAATCTGTTGATAATCTATTAAAAATTTACATTTTTTTTTTTTGGGTGTGTATTGTGTTACTGCAGATTACATACTAAACCCTTTCTTTTTAAGTACAGTTTTTTTTAAAAGTCATTCGGAGACTTGTCTTATCCTGTATGATTTTTATTAAATGCTTGTATTTATGAAAAAGAAGGTACGTTTTATTTTAATCATTCTCTGAATGCAAGAGTACTGTTTCTTTAAAATGGTGACACGTTTAGTAACCTTTTCATGCAAACAAGTGAATATTTAAAAAGCCAAATCTTAAAAGTTTAAAGTTTTATGAATAAAAATAATTCTTTAATACATTTATTCTTTAATAGCTTTATAGCAGTTGGTTATTTTGAAGGTTTTACTTCGTTTAGCTAACATCTTTAAAATTAAGAATGCAAATTTCTTTTAAAACATAAAGCAAATGAGTTATTTTTGTGTCCCCCTATGCTTTAAATGAAAGTTTACTGGTTGTTCTAACTAATAACAACTGATAAATTTAGTTGAACTCTTGAGTTTTGTAAAACAAAGATTGTGTTGAGTTACTGGAAGTAGTATTTAAAAAATAATACTTAATGCATAAATGATTAATGTGTGAAACGTCTCCTTAAAGCTAGGTAATTTGATGGTTAATATCTATATACTACCCATATATTTATAAAATTCTCCTAACTCAGCTTATAAACTAAACTTTGACCACAAGTAGAAAAATTAATGAAGATGTATTTCATTGAAGGGTGTCTTTTTCATTCTCAGTTTATTAAATACAGTCAAACCTCGTTAACGCGAAGTCGAGGGGGACTCCAAAGTTTTTCGCGTTAACCGAATTTGTGTTAACCGATGGTTGTAGGGTTTTGAATTTAGTAAAAATGTTTGTTTCTTATGATACAGAAAATATAGGAACCAAAAGTATATTTATAACAAAAATGCACATATACACAGGTACGCATACGAATTTATATTTATACTTCGATTAGGAAATTTATGTGAAATTTACTAAACTAGCAGTAAAAACAATTATCAGAATGGAAGAGTAAGTTTTATTTACCTGTGTTTTTTCAACTGAAAAATTTTGTTTTCGTCTTAAGCGGGATTTCGTCCAAATCAATTTCGTCTTAAACGATCAATTTAGCACTAGTTCTTAGAATATCTGACGGGGAATGGCATTCATTTTGCGTTAAGCGAGTTCGCGTTAACGGGGTTTGACTGTATTTCACTTTCAAATGCTATGCATATTTTCCCTTTGCTTACACCATTGATATGTTCCTTTTCTAATTATCTCTGAATTACTCTCTTGCGATCTTTGTAAATTCTGCTCTAATTCTTCCAGCGCTTCGCAACGATTCCATGGAAGTGGTGGAACTTCTGCTCAATGCGGGGGCGAATGTGAACGCCAGGGACTGCAGCCTGTGGTCCCCCCTCCACGAGGCGGCCAATCGCAAGGATGCTCGCCTGGTGTGCAGCCTGTTGAATCGCGGTGCCCACATTGATGTGCAGGACGAGTGCGGAATGACACCCATCTTCACCGCTGCGCAGTACGGGAGAGAACACTGCCTCAAGGAGCTTCTGCAAGCTGCTAAAGAAAGAGGTGGGCATTGAAATGGACCCAGGGAGGATTCTAATCCAAAAATTTTTGAGAACCTGATCCGAATATTGAAAATTAATTCGGTTTTCCAAAAAAATGTTCAAATCTTAAAACTTGTTTCACGATATAGAGTTCCCAGCTATCTCAATTATTAAAGGAAACTACCGATTTTCACCTGGTTTTCTGTTTTTTACCTTATTTCTCCTGATTTTAAAAATTGCTCTTCTGCAGGTTGTTAAAGAAAAAGGTGAGCATTAAAATGAAACCAGGGGGGATTCTAATCCGAAATTTCCAAAAATTTTTCAATTAATCTTAAAACTTGTCTGATGATACAGAGTTCCCAACTATCCATGTTATTAAAGGAAATTGCCAGTTTTCTGTTTTTTAGTTTTTTTTCTCCCAATTAAAAAAAATTTCTCTTAATAATTTTCCAATGTTTTAAAATTAAGCTTAACGTTTTGATTTATGAGCAAAATTCTTGGCAACCCATTTTATCACTTCGCAACCGTTCATTGCATGTTTTACCGAGTGAGAAAATGAGATTTTTAGCATCAAAATTGGATGCTGCGAGATTTTGTCCCAATTGCACTGTGAAATTGGCGACAAATTTGCATGAACTTTTAAAGATGTGTAATATTTCAATTGATTTTCCTTAATTTCTGCAAGGCATGAGTAAAAACTTACGTTTTGGAAGCATGCCAACATCGACCACGTGCTTTGCTGAAAATTATGGTGCTGTGTGTTACAATCTTTTTGCATCCTATAAATATTTGAATTGTTTTAAAAGTTAAAAAACATTTTAACATATGCTACCCTAAATAGTCATCTAATGACATAATTTTTATTTTAAATTCGGATTGCGTACTTTTTCCAAAAATTTCATGTTAAGTTCAGAATTTTTTTTGTTGCTCAGAATCACCCATGTAGGGAACCTCCAAATCTATGTTCTTAATGCTGAAATTCTCATACACCTAGAAAGTCTCAAGGGGCGAGTTACTCCTTTTATGCCTTTTGTTTTTCTAACGCTTTTCAAATTTCCTCTTGAGTGAGCTACGTGCACGTTGTATCTTCTCTAATCGTTGTACAAAAACTGAGTACATGATAATGTACCATCGTTAGGGGGTCGATTGAGCATTTTTAACACAGTCCAGATGTGGTGGAATTCATAAAGATTTTTCTGTAAGGATAGGAAAATTTACTATTAATTGCCCCTTATTTGATAGAAAAATATGATTTGGCTGCTTGGAATTTTGTGAAATGTCCATTTTTCCCAGTTGGAATTTTATGAAGAGTCCAAAAACGGACCCGAATTTCCTACGGCATGACCCCTGATGGTGTATCAGGGTCATGCCGCCACATCAGAATATAAAATTAATTTTTCTATGGAACATCAATCCGTCTGGTCTGGCCGGAGAGTTGTGGCATCTTTTCGGTATTTTGAATTCGAACCAATTGTAAAAAGAGAAAAATCCATGTCGGGCTGAATGATACTTTATATTACAGCCATTAGAAAAAAAATGAGAGTTAGGCTGTTTTTGTTGTAGGGGCCACAATGGCCCCCTTGGATATAAGATTCAGTATTAATGCTCCTACATGGATGATACAAAAATGCTTAAATAAGCACTAGGATAATATGAGGAAAAGTTGGAAATTATCAATGCATTCAATTTATTGTTGGAATCACTGAACAACATGGGCCCCTCTCCTTATTTCCAGTGTGAAAAGTGGAATGCTTTAAGTTCAGCATTACTGACTTGAAGTGAACATGTCTTACTTAAATGAGTTGATAATTTGTTTTGTAATTCCCTGAAGTACTAACCGGTGTTTCATCTATAAAAATAAAATGGAGTGCTTGTATTTATATATTATATATGTATGTTTGTATGTTCCTTACACCAAATTCAGTTTATGTCAGACCTTTACCACATTTGGCATGTAGGTACTTAGGCACCCAGGGAATTGTAGTTTTTTAACACTATGGTCAGATAGTAATGATTAAACTTTGTGCAAAGTAATAGAAATGAAATTTCACGTTAAATTAAAGCACAAATGAGTAATTATATATACTGTCTGTGTTTTTATGCTCATTTGTGCTTTAATTTAACGTGAAATTTTATTTCTACTATGGTCAGAGTTATCTGAAGAGGAGGAGAGACCATTGTCCAGTATTATCTAAGAAGCAGGGCTTGTGCTAGGAATTTTAAACTGTTAGCCAGTAAATTAGCAGAATTTCAAAAGTTTTAGTCAAAGACTAACTTCACAAAATGTTAATGTTTTTTTTTGCTATGGAAAACTGCAATCAGCAGAAAAAGTCTAATTTTTTAAACAAAATGCAATTGCTTACTTATATTTTTTTAATGGTGGAAATTTTGAAGAATTCTTTGTTCACCGTCGGAATTTCTTTCACTGAATTTACAATTTTCTCGCATTTGGCACAGCGGCAAATGCTTGGTGCGAGCCCTAAAGTGGATCTTGGAATGAAACGTGCGAATGCAAAAACTGTCTTTAGTCTTTAATTGCATCTTTATTACAAAAGATGAAATCTCTATATCCTTTTTAAGACATCTCACAATGGAATTTTGCATTTTAATCCATTGATTGTTTTCCTATAATTGTTTGTGCCATTCTGTAATTTGAATTGCTCAATTCTGTTTTTATGTAATACTGTTTTAGTTGAACAAATTTGTGGCATATCTTTCCAATAATTAATTCTCATGTTATTTCAGGCCAGGAAGATGTTGTGAATATTGGTGCAGAAGATTGGGCCACCCCCCTGATGATCGCTGCTCAGCAAGGCTTTGCCGATTGTGTCGCACTTTTGACCGAATATCACGCCAATCCGGATTTAAAGACTTCGGATCACGCAACTGCTCTCCACATGGCTGTTCAAGGAAATCATAAATAGTTAGTGCAGTTTTCATTTCACTTTTAGTCAAATTGGAAGTTATTGTTGGTACAGTTGTTCTGGAAAATGTCCAAAATTTTGGTGCTTTAGTTGTTACTGAGATGATTGATATATATGATTCAGTTCCTTTCAGGTTTCATTGGGAAAAATTTATAATCTCAGTATTCATTATCCTTTACGTAGCATTTCACAGTTAAATTTTTGCCTATTTTTTTTTCAACTGAAAAGCAATGAAAATATTTTCAAATATTTTATAACCTTTTTGGCATTTGAAGTGGCATTAATATAAAAGTTCTACTTAATGGAGGAGCTTGTCGTTTTTATTCTAAAAACATTAACGTTTTTTCACATGCGTAAATCACAAAAAAAAATAAATAAATAAATAAATAAAAAATGGTACCTGAGGTGCTTTTGGACTTTTCTCCGAATTTATGAAATTTTGTTTACTAATACATATTCATTTAATACCTTCCAAAATGATTTTTTTAATGATCTCTTTAATAAATGACAGTCAATTATTTGTTAAAATGCAGAGCAGCTGGTGAAGGAACAAGTCTGATAAAAATTTTAATTAATATTCATTTCAATAGAAATACTATTTGAAACAAAGTATTTGTAAGTTTACATTTTGAAAAAGAATAAAAGTCGTGAACTTTTAAACTCGTACAAGATTTGATTTTTTTCGAAAACCACTTTTCCAAGATGTGAAACCAAATAGTGTGGAATCACCCATATATGATATAAAATATATATTACTGCCTTTAGAACTTCGTATATGTTTTAACAATTTTCGTTTTCTTTTTATCAGCTGCTTGGATATTTTGTTGTCGAAAATGGATCTAACTTCCATGATCTCCTATTTCCACCCCAATACACCTCGGACATGGGTTCATTCTGACATGATCTGCCCCTTGCACTTAGCTGTTGAATGGGAGAGGTAACAACCACTTTTTCTTCCCTTTTTGTTATCGTATTTTGGGATGTACCGAGTAGCCCTTTGGCCGAGTACCAAGTCCCGGGTCATTTACTACTCGGCAATTTACTGCTCAGCCGATTACCGAATACCGAGTAGTTGTGAATAAAAAAGATTCTAAAGGACATTTATAATGAAAAAATAAATCGCCGGTCTCCAAAAAATGTAAAAACTTGTGTTTTACAGTATTATTTATATTTGCACATTGTTGTTCTAATCGGTTATAAATTTATCTACTATTAGTCATCTTGAAAAAGAATTACGAAATTTTTACAACTACTCGGTATACTGAGTATGTACCGAGTACTCGGTACATCCCTAGTCGTATTGTGTGATAATTTCCATATTGTTAGAACATTTTATGAGCCTTTATTTTCATCCTAGCTATGAATATTTTAGCTCTGAGAAAGATTCTCACATTTATATAGGTTTAAAACAAAATAATATGTAAACCTCTGTGCTAAAAAGTGAAAATAAAAATTAACTTAATATTGAGCAGGAAATTTGCAAAAATTGCAGAAACGGGTTTCAAAGTATGAAAAAAACCCCTTTTTCAGTGTAAAAGAGATGAAAGACATCCAACTGAAGCTGCAAGTGCTGTCAGTTGGATGTTTTTCATCTAGAAGCTCACTCTTTTGCACTGAAAAAGGGGTTCCTTTTAACCCGGAAAGACGCGTCCGCAATTTTTGCAAATTTTCTGCCTGATTTTACTTTGATTTTTATTTTACGTATAAAATTGTTTTGTTCTTTGAAAATGTATTTATTACTTTTTATTTTTAATTTTTGCTGCAGTAGTTTATGTTGTGAGAGAAATTTGAACTGATAATTATGATCGACACTCGATTATATGGACACTCAAGATTTTAGTTAACAGTTTAAAAGTCCTAAAAATCTTCTACTGAAAAATGCTTTTTGACTTTTTGAACTCTCGATTTTTCGTGGTCCCAAAGGCTCTCAAAATGTATGTATCTATCTTTTTTGTTTGCAACATATCATTGATTTCTTTTTGAATCAACAGCACTTGCTGTCAAGTACACCACCAGGATTTTGCATGGGGTCTGAATTTGCATAAATCTGCTTCATGTGTGTTTTTGTGTCAACTGTCGTCAGCGTCTGTCATTTGAAGGGAAGGTCTCGTTTCGCTTCCATCTTATTCAACAGGGTTCATACTCCACCTGGAAGTCATGGAAAACCTGGAAAAGGCATGGAAATTGATATACTTTGCAAAAGTCGTTTAAAAGTCGGGGGAAAACGTAAATCTTTGACAAAACCCGGAAAAGTCGGGGATTTTTTCCCCCTACCAGGCACGTCTTGGAGGGGAGCTACGCTCCTCGCGATGTCAGATCCTCAATTAACTCGCCATCCTTTTCCTATATAGGTTTTTTCTTTATATAATTGTGTTTATTATATTGTCATGGCATAAAAGTGCCTACCTCGGCATTTCTTTAAATATTTATTTTCGTGCATTATTATAGAGTTAAAAAGCTGATTTGTCTCCACTGGGATCATCCTAGTTTTAATTTTATTTTATTTATTCTCTATGTTTTATAGTTTTAAATTAGCTTTCTAAAGTGTAAATTAAAAAAAGAATAAAAAAAAGATGGATGCAAATATAAAAAACTAATAATATTTTGGCAGTATTGTGTCGTAAAATTTTACTTTTGAAATTCTATAGACTAGAAATTCTATAGCATAAATTTGTTATCTTAATGATCATCGGTGAAATTTTTTAATGTGAGGTTAATATAATTGTATGGGGGGGGGGGGCATAAAATATTATGACGGGCATATTTAACGTTTAAGTAGTGCATTTGCTAATAAATATTTTTATTTGGAACGTTAACCTGGAATTCTGCTTTGATCTACCTGGAAAAGTCGTGGATATTTTTTTGGCTGTTTGAGTATGAACCCTGATTCAAGCAAACCCAAATTTTTATGCTCATTTTGGTTCTATTTTCATACATTTTTGAAGCTTTAACAAACTATTGGTTCACCCTGAGCTTATTACAGTTAAACTGGTTTTGGTGTGCTTCTTTCTGCACAATTTTTAATAGTGATAGCATTTTTTAACCTACTTTCCCATAAAAGAAAGAAAAAAGAATGAAAGAAGACTTAATGTATTGTAAAAATATTGTTAAAAATAAGAAGAGTCAAAAATATGTTAAGTAATTATATAAATACTTAAAAATAAAAAATTTGAAAGTAGGGTTTTGAGATGGGGAAAATGTATGTTTCCCCGTCATTATTATTATTATTTTTAATATGATATAACTGTATACGATTAACCTTTTATGAGCAAATTTCATCTAATATGCTGTATTTTGAGTATTTACAATACCTGCCTATGAAGATTTTCGTAATTTCTTGACCTTCAACTTTTTGAATTGCGAATTTTTGCTTATTTGCAAGTAATTTGCAATCAATTGTTACATACAAAACTTACTTATTTGTAAGTAACACTTGATTGTAAATAACACTTGAAAAAAAGTTCACTCACATTTTATTTTATTAGGCACTGATTAAAGTAAACATTTATATAGATGCATAAACTCATGTAAAATGACAAACTTCTCAGAAGCTACCAACAGAAATTGATTTTCGAACATTTTTTTCTTACTCGTGAATAATTTTCTCGTTTTAAGGTTGTGATGTTTTGCGATATTTTTCAACAAATGCACAACTGTCTTAATAGTTTTGAGTTGATGTATCTGCCCAAGCAATTTGAATTATTTAAAAATGACGAACATTTTTGGCAACTAAAACGAAAATGCTAGGTGCCAATGACGCCCAACTTTTCCATCCTAATTTCGAACCCAGATTATGGGCCGGAAAATATGATACTTTTGCCAAAATAATTTTATTAGACCTACGATGTCTCAAGTTGTTCTCTTCGACTTTTGAGAGTCGATTGTATCTGGAAATTTTTCACACCTTTTCTCCTCGACAGCCATGATTGCCTGAAAGCGTTGTTGGCGGCCGGCTTCTCCCCTGACAGTCTGAACCGTTGTGACCTTCCCGGGTTTCCCAACTTGCCCTACTGCCCCGATCGGGAGACCGCCCTCTCGTTTGCCATACTGAAAAGGAATGCCATGGCCATTGCTATCCTCCTCAAGGCAGGTGCTAGCTGTGACCCTGTTGGTTTCAACACTTATCATCCACTGCTGAGAGGTAATTATTAGAAAAATAATCAAAGTTGCTTTGTGTGCTACAGTATGAGTGCGAGGACAAACAACGTAAGTAAAGAACAAATTGCCTAAATAACAAAGCAAATAGCTATCCCGAGGCTATAGTCTGTGTAATTAGAATAGGCGCTTCAAGGTCGCGTTTCTTTCTTTGTCACCATGGCAACTGCGAGAAAAATAACAGAGACAGACTTTTTTTTTTTTGCACTGCAGTTAAGGCATTACTACACTTCCGATTAAAAATATTAGAATAATTGAGGAAGAGTAATAGGAAAGAATTTATTTTCCATTCATTTATTTTTGATACTAAGTAAATGCAATTAAATTTCTCATAAATTAAATCTGGGATGTTTAGATAAGATTTTAACATTTACAAAGTATAAAATACAATAAATGAGCTATACAATAGCTTTCTGAAACACATCAAAATATTAGAATATGATTTAGATTGGTTCAAAATATTAGAATACTTTATCTGACGCAATCTATTTTTGCCATTGAGAAATAAATCTGATTTGAATCCGTCTATTATTATTATAAACAAAACAACAAACTTACTTATGTTCGCCAAAATAAGTGGGGAATAACTTTCTAGTACGGAAACCATGGTAACCAGAAGGGGGAAAGGTAGAGTTGTGTGACCTTGACACGCCGATTCTAATTACACAGACTATAGAATGGAGCCTCTTCATCAGTGCAAGAAAGGAATAATACAAGATAAAGAATGTTTTAAGTTACACGGTTTTAAAAATTCCAGGTGCCTTTTCCGCTGCGTCGCAGTTTCTTTTTTCGCCATGATTTCAGTATTTTAAAATTCAAAAACATCGTTACATTATCCAAACAATTCCAGACAAAGCTATTGTTGCCATTCGACAAATAATAATTCTGATAATTTCCTCAGAGCGAAAATGTTTTTTTTTTCTTCTAATTATCGTTATAATAAATTACAGAAAGGATGGAATATTGTATTGTCATTGAAGATAAGCTTGTGTGCAAAGTTTGAAGATATTTCATGCAGTAATAGTTGTTGAACACTGCATAACAAACTTCCGTGACAAATCAAGTTAAATAAAACTATGTAATAATAGAAAGAAAAGTGCTTAACACACAACAACAAAGTTGTGAGTGAACCGGCAAAAACCAGATAGCCGGTATTTTCACCAAATGGGTTCGATTAGAGATTAACCAATGGGAACAAAGACGAGGAATGAAGAAGACCATTAAGAGGCGGGAACAAGAAAGTTTTGAGTGAACCAGGCAACAACCAGAGACAGCCGGTATTTGTACCAAATGGGTCAGATTAAAGATTAACCAATGGGAGTAAAAACAAGGATGAAGAAAACCAATCAGAGGCCAGTAACAAGAAACGAAAGATAGATGGAACATATACAAGAAAAAATTATAAAAAGCGTTTCCAGATATCAGGAAAAAATTGAGTACCGGAAAAATCATTTACTAAATAATGAGAATTTCTCCAAATTTAATAAGCTTCTCAAAATTCAAGGTCATAGACTGAAGAACATTTACTGATAATTCTAGCAGAAGAAAATTCAAAACAATGATCAAAAGTCCAGAGCAATCAAAGGCCTCGAAAGTGCCCGTTCACTCACGATTTTCTTGTTATGTGTTGAGCACTTTTGTTTTTCTTTTTTGCACTGATGAAGAGGCTCCATTGTGGCCTCGAAATAGCTATTTGCTTTATGATTTTGGCAATTTGTTCTTTATTTACATTGTTTTTTTCCACGTAATCATAAGAGGTGATTATTTACTAGTCAATTATTCACTTTCCATATATTTATTCCGAATTGTGCAATGCTCAGATTTTGTATACATACTATGGTGTTTACTGACGTGTGAATACGCAGTTTGTAATTGAATTCAAAAATAAGGTTTCGAAAGATTTTTTCTAGATGGCTGGATAATGGTCATTTTCTTCTATGCAATAATAAGCTAATTGACACTTGAATGATGATCAAATCTAAGTCTCAGCTGATCAGTATAAGTCAGTAAAAGTATTTTTTGGTTTGTTCAGTAATAGTCGATATTTTTTAGAATTTAGTCATGAAAGTGTTTTTTCTTTTTTTCAAAATTCCCAAACAATTCATTAAAAGAAGAAAAAAAAATTTCTTTTCTTTTTCCTAAAAAACTTACTGAACTCTCAGTAAAATGTGCTTTATTCTTTTGTGACTTTCTCTACCCAATTGGGTACATTTTAAAATACCGTTTATTAACTACTGTTTGTGTAATTTGAAAGCTAAAACAGCCCATTGTTTTTGAAATGAATCAACAGATAGTTTACTTCATTTTAAACATGGAAATTGGGAATTATTTAAACTAATTATTAATTAAAATTTAAAAAAAATTTTAGTTATTTTGTTTTGTAATCATTTTTTAAATTGGGGAACCAAAAAAGTGCGTCAAAATTGTTTGTGCTTAGTTCTGAAGAGGTTAAAAATTTTAGTTATTTTGTTTTGTAATCATTTTTTAAATTGGGGAGCCAAAAAAGTGCGTCAAAATTGTTTGCTTAGTTCTGAAGAGGTTAAGTTAAGAGAATTCTGTGCTACTTTTTTGTGCTTCTAAGTTTGCTTATTGGATGCGGATGAATATCGGGTTTATGACTAAACTGGCTTTTTTTCCCTTTGAAATTGGTACTTGAACTGATGTTTTATTAGTTATTTCAGAAACCAGTATGACTATGCCCCCTCCCAGCTTTTGCTGTCCCAGCACCTTGTTGACCTGCATTTAGCTCACTTTGAAAACTATACTTTATATTGAGAGTTTGTTCAAGATGAGGTTGGAGAGATTAGTGCTCACTTACCAATGAAAAAATTCCATTCATCAGCAGTTGTATCATATGGTTATTTGGAATTTAATCCATGCAAATTGAGATGCTCATCATGCAAAACAGAAAGTTCAAGTGTAAAATGATATAGCATTAAAAATTTAAAAACACAAAGCCTTATATTACAATCCAAAATTTGAAACTTGAGCTCAAAAATTTATTTTAGCTCTTGTTTATGTATTTTCCTTTTGTATTTCGTGGTTTTAGGTTTAAAAAAAATTATTTCTCTGGTGTTTTTAGAAGAAAATGCCGTGTGATTGATATTGAAACACTGCCCTTGATGATTTATTAGTGTTTCAAATGTTTGCAAGATTTTTTAATGTATTTTCTTAGTTGTAGTAAAAGTCTACATCATTAGGCATATAATATTACAAATGTCTAATATAACTTACACGTTTAAAGCAAAATTATTTCATGCAGTAGAACTTGTATAATTCGAAGCTGAAGAGACCACAGATAAACTTCGAATTACAGAAGTCTAATATTTGTAGCTTAATTTAAGGCCCACGATTGCCCGGTAATGTTTATGACGTCAAAAATAATGTCGATAACCTTTTCTGAAAAATGTCAAGGCATGTATGTAAAATAATTAAACCTTATATTTTGTCAAGAAAATAAAATTTATTTTGTACATAATATAAAAGATAAAACTACAGCAACTACCTATGAAAATAGGAATGTATAAGTAGAGTATTACTTTTACGAAATATTCTTTGGTTAAGTTTTAAAATCATGTAAAAAACTACCTGCTACGGTTTTTAAAAAAATTGAGAAATTTCGGATTGCTTCGCTGAATTGAGTCTTTTGATTTTAACAAAGACTAAAAACATTTTCTATGTGTAACCCGACCATTCGAGCAACCAATAATCAGTCTCGTGTCGAAACGTAAAGAGAGAGGGATTAACATGATTTACTGTTAACTAGAGTTCAATTTGCTGCAAACAAACAAGTAGGGTAAAATTTTAGGAGACAAAGCATTTAACGTACTTATGTCGATTTCGGATGAGAAAAACCTTTGAATTAAAGAAGTTGAACTTGGAATTATCCAAAAATTTTAACATTGATTTGAATGCAAAGTTCAAGAGACTAAGCGAAATCTTAAAATTAAAGAAAAATTTGATTTAAAGGTGTTCGAATTACCTAGTTCTACTGTATTAGGTTTATATCACAGAATAAGGCGAGTATGTGATCATGATGCTAAAGATGGTCAGAGTAGTTTTAAATACTTGGCCAGTAGTTTCTCAATTTTGGTAGTAAAGTCAGTACTATAAACATTCTAACCAGTTTTATCCCCCTCCCGTGTGTTCATTGACCATTTGTCTTGTACCACTTCTTAGTTGCACACCCCGAAACATCTCAAGCAGTGCCATTTAAGCCCCTCTATTTTTTAACGATGTTTTCACACATCTGTGAAAAATTTCGTCTAACGCTTCATAGTAAACAAGAAGTTCTGTCTAGAACTATACGAGCCTACTTTCCCGTACACACCAAATTCAAATTTATAATCTAGCTATCTCTTTCTCCTTTAGCTTTAGTTCTTAATTATTTCAAATATACCTTTTTCAACAGATAATACATATTCATTCACTCATTCATGTCTTTATTCATTTATTTACTCATTCATATATTCATTTATTCATCGATTCATTCTTTCACTCCTTCATTTAATCATTAATTCATGCTTTCACTCATTCATTTATTCATTGAGAAAAATCCCGATAAAAAAAAGTTATAGGAAAATAGGCTCGTTAGTTCTGGGTGAACTTACTATTTGCACATGTTCTACGTTATAAGAGCTTTCCGATAAAGTTTGTTCCAAGCTAATCGGTCCGTTAGGTCAGGATTTAGATAGGATTGAAATTTCGCCGTAAGCACTATGTTAATTTTTTGAACTGTTCAAAAATGAACAAAAACTGTTCAAATTGATATTTCACACCAAGAGCTTCTTCCAGTAAGCTTGTTCATTGGAACATGGATCTTGTACCCAGAGTTTACATCATTTGCTTCATTTTCGCCCATAGACACTAATGCTAAATTTTTTTGAACTGTTCAAAATGGAATGAAAAATGGTTCAAATCAAAAAGTAAAATATGGAAATGAGATGTTCTCGCCGAGATCTTTCGAATGCAAAAAGAATTTTTTGAATCGGACTATTCATTCAAAATTTATTGGGGGGGGGGGGGGGGGCAGACCGACAGACACACATACCCCCCCCCCCCCCCCCCCCCTCTCAAAACTCTACTTTCAAATTTTTTATTTTTCAATCTTTATTTAATTACTTCACTTTTTTTTTACTTTTCTTTATTTTTAACGATATTTTTACGATACATTAAGCCTTCTTTCATGCTTTATTATTATTTTTTTTACTTTTACGGGAAAGTAGGCTAAAAAAAGAGCAATTTGCAGGATCAAACCTGGCCCAAGCTGGTGGATTTTCGAGATGCAGAAAATTGACAGCGGTCATGTCGTATGATGATGCGGCATGTTAAAAATCCTTCGAGTATCCGTTTGGCGTGGATACTCTAAGGATTTTTAACTAATACGGCTAAATTAAATTCCTATTGCAGTTTGCATCAATCAGAACTCAGGTGCCACCATCTAGGGAAAACCAGCTTCCAACATTCTCGAAGTCATAATGGCATCCGCTGATAGTGGTACCACTTGAAGCAATGGATGCCGATTTTCCGGGGAATGTGGTAGGTCTGCAATGGTTAGTGACACTTAGCATTACAGCAGAACCTCTGTTAACCGGCTTATTTGGGACCGATGGTAAGACGGATAGTTACTTCGAGAGTTGCATGCCAGTTATCAAGCGCTTGGGCATGGCTGAATGGGCTGACCCACTGAACCTGAGATTAGCCAATAGCCACGCTTGATTTCATTGGACCCGTATGTGGATCCCCAGAACACCCTCATCTTCAACAACGGAATGTTGCTTTCGTCCAAGGAGATGAGGATTCCGCGAAAATATTCACTCGAGTACAGAAGCACCTGTTTCTTCCGTATAATTAGTGCTCTAAAAGCTATTTTTGTATTTTGAAAATATGGGGCCGGATAAAGCGAATGCCGGTTAATCTGGAGCCGGTTAAGGGAGGTTCTACTGTATGATTTTTTTATTGACATTTCTAAAGCGTGCATTCACTGACAGGAATAGTTCTAATTTGGTTAATGATTCTTCCTCAACTCCTTATTTTTCACAGGTCTGGCATAAGTTCCCTTAATTTGTTGTTCTTTCTTGGTTTTCTTGTTAGTTTTCCTTTTTTTGTGTCTATTTTTTTCTCTCCCCCCCCCTTCCCCCTCCTTTACATCTGTAATTTGTTTTGCTTTTTGTTTTGGTATTTTCTGTACTTATTTTATTTATTTTTTCTTCTTTGTATTTGATTTTATTATTTTTGCAATTTTCATGTATTTTCACATTTTTAATGCTCGCTGTCGTCTTTTTTGCTTTGTTTTTATTGATATTCCTTTTTACTTCCTGTACTTTCAATGGATTCGTTTGTTGCTCTCCTATTGGTACCTTCCCTGCTACTTCTACTTCCACTTCACACTGCCTTTATTCTCATTGGTTTACAGTTAATTCCTTGGCTATATAAGCTTTGTTTTTGTTGTTTTGTCTGCTTCAGTTCATTTGGATGTTTTGCATCTAGAAGCTCCCTGTCGCATTGAAAAAGGGATTCCAAGCAATCCCGAAACGTGTCTGCGTTTTAATGCTCATTTGTGCTTTAATTTAACGTGAAATTTTATTTCTAATACTACTCTCTATTGATTTTTCATTTCCTTCCAGCCATCAGCAACCCCACCATGCGCGAGTTCAACATCCTGCTGGAAGGGGGCACCAACGTCAACTTCCCCCGTGCGATCTGCAACACGAACGAGGTGTTTCTGCACTGCCTGCTGACCAACGGCCGCTTCCTGAGACCCCTGCTGTACCACGGCTGCGACCCCCGCCCGTGCCTCCTGGGGGACAGGGAGCCGTTCCTCAATTGTTCCGTCCGCTACATGCGGAGGGAGAGGGTGGCCCTCTCCGACTACCTGTGCCTTCTGCTCCGCATCATGGTGATGGACGGCATCTTGCAGAGTGCCCTTCACTGCCTCGTCGGGATGATGGGGGATGACGGGACGGACCTGGCGGTGGACATAGGTGAGCGAGCCGAGGCGGATGTGGGACGGGGTGTCTGCAGGTCACTAAGGTGATGGAAAAGTCACGGTTGAGAGTAGGAGGGAAAGTTGTGGCAGATGTGGGACGAGAGTGTCGGCAAGTCACAAAAGTGATGAAAAAGTCACGAAAATTAGGAATAGGTAAGAAAGCGGAGGCAGATATGGGACAGGGTGTCTGCAAGTCACAAAAGTAATGACAAAGTCACGAAAATTAAGAATAGAAGGGAAGTTGTGGCAGATGTGGGACAGAGAGTTTGCAAGCCACAAAAGTAATGAAAAAGTCACGAAAATTAAGAATAGGTAGGAAAGCCGAACCAGATAGGAGACAGGGTGTCGGCAAGTCACTAAAGTAATGAAAAAGTCACAAAAATTAACCTCTTGCGACTTTGTGTTCACAATTGGGTAGATTTAAAAATGCTGTTTATTAACTACTGTTTGTGCCATTTGAAAGCTAAAACAGCCAATTGTTTTGAAATCAATCAACAGATAGTTTACTTTGTTTTAAACATGGAAATTGGGGATTAATTATTATTTAAACTAATTATTAATTAAAATTAAAAATATTTTTTTAGTTATTTGCTTTGTAATCATTTTTTGAATCAGGGAACCAAAAGAGTACGTTAAAATTGTTTGTGCTTAGTTTTGGGGTCTGAAGAGGTTAAGAGCAGGTAAGAAAGCTGAGGCAGATATATGACAGGGTGTCTGCAGGTCACTAAAGTGATGGAAAAGTCACGAAAATTAAGAATAGGTCACGAAAATTTTCCATCGGACAGGATCAAACCCCCCCAATTAAAGGCATCAGATATCCAGAATCTGGAATGTTGGATTGATCCCCCAGATATAAGGGAAAACTAGCGGTCGCCACTCGCCATGTGGCAATTAAAGTAGTAAAAGTGGAGATTAAAAAACGTGTTAACAATCGCCATTCCTGCACGGTCACTTTTTAGCACATTCTACTGTAATCCCGGGTTTTTTGTAAGCAAATCACCTTTTTTGTTTTTCCCTTGGAAACATGCCAATATTGAACACAATTCAATATGCTTTACCGAAAATTTCATGCCATATTTCAAGTTTCAATCTTTCAACCTCCTGTATATATTTAAATCATTTTAAAAGTTCTAAAACATTTTAGCACGGTGCTCGATCAAATCCGCATATTTCTTGCTTTACTTCAATAATTTATTTATTTCTAAAGGATTTTGGAATTAGTTTTCGATTCTTATTAGCAATTTTAAAAAGGGGCTACTAACTTAAAAAAGCAGCCGCTAACAAAACCAAGGCTATCTGCCACTGGCTACTAACCAAATTTCCCAGTTTTCACCTATACCTCCAGAGGGCATCGATATCCGGAATTCGGCATGTCAAATTTTATCTCTAAAATTAATTATATGACATGTTTTGAAAATATATGTGAATTACAAGCTTACTACATGTTTGGAAGCTGTTGAATGTTTAAAAATAGGTATAGAATTTACAAATTTCGAACAATGCTGCCAGATATCCAGTACTTCTACGTCATAGAGGTATCACCAGGTATCGGGCAGAATCTATATCCGATGTATCGCTGAACGGTCACCAGGGCTGCCGGATTTTAGCCGGGCCAAAAAAAGCCGGCTGGCTTTTTTTAATAAAAGCCGGCTTTTATTAAAAAGTATGTTTAAATTTTTTTTTTCCCAAAAAAGTATTAAATAAAAAATTACATTTATATCATTTACACAATTAAATTATTACTGCAATAGCAAAGTACTTGAAATAAGAATGAAAATTATTTAGTAGAATGATACATTACAGAAATAGCAAAGAGAAAGTGCTGCTTATTAGAAATTTATTTCGACTCAATGCAATTTAAACAATTTATTTTCAAAGATTTCTGCTAAGAATACAAAAGTTCACTTGACACTACTATATGAACGTTTAATGAGAGAGTCTCACGAAATTAAGCACACAAACACGAAAATGGTAATCAGTATTGTAAAATGCATTCAGGTTGTGTAATGAAATAATTCTGAATCTAATTTTAAATTAACTCCATTAAAAGGAAGATTTGAGCTTCATTTTACAAAAATGAACAGTAGCAACATAAATTGACATAGTATAGGTGCAAATAGTAAATAGTATTGTGTCTAATTGAAAAAGGCCAATAAAGACCGGCCTTTTTAAAAAAAGACCGGTCTTTTTTAATAAAAGCCGGCCGGTCTGGCCTTTTTTAAAAAAAAGCGGTTCTTTTGCAGCCCTGACGGTCACGAAATTTAACTTTGAAAGTAGACAGAGGGGAGTGAGAGCAAAGGGGTTGGAGTGGGAAACTTCGGCATAACCAATAATCTGAGAAGCACTCATCTGTTTTGTGGTATGAGGTGATAGCCCTAATAGCATAGTTTGCATACATTTATGATTTATTTGTTGCAAGAAGGTCATGGGTGAGTTTAATCCAAAATGTTTAGACAAACTTTCCAAAATTTAAAAAAAAAAAAAAAAAAAAAAAAAAAGATAAATTTTTAAAACTTATTATTGAAAAATTCTTAAGATTTTGTTGATGTATGATATCTGCTTTTCTTTCTCTCTTGAGACAAGCAAAATATTCATTACTTTAAACAACTTACGATAATGTTTGTAAAAAGAATTGATTTATGGTGTTAATGTTACAGAATTTTGTTTCAACTACTTCATTTTTTATTTTTATCTTTTTGGTTGTATGTATTGCGTGTGGGGGGAGAGAGGGTGTTCCCTTGACTATATAATTGTGTTTTTCAACATGTGGTAGATACTTTTTCCGAAAGTTTTGTGTGGAGTTCAGAAAATTTATTTTTACTCAAAATCACCCATGATTTGGGGAACAAAACAAACTGTTAGCATATATTTATGCTATTATATTGTAGTTGCTATAAGGATTTCAGCTCTGCAGTTTTAAGAAACAATATCTATATCAACAAAGTTCTCATACTCGGGAAAAAATTATCCTTGGATACTCTACTTATGCAGTTAGAATAATGGCAAAAAGAACTTTTACTTGTACAACAGTTTTACCAGTGCCATAGGGAAAAGGTTAATTTTTATTCTTTCTTTGTAGCACAAAGGTTTATATTTCATTTAATTTCTTTCCCATTACAGACAGCCCTTCAAGCTTGAAGCAGATCTGCAGCACAAAAATTCGCCTTCAACTCTACGAAATCCACGGAGTGCGCTTCCCGAAACTCATCTGTCGTCTGTGTCTGCCTGCTGTGCTGGAAGATTTTGTGGCCTGTACAGACATTCTGGCTTCTGCGTAAGGTCCCCTGCCCACCCCCAAAGTGACGACCATGTATGGGTGCTTTTTTGTTCATCGACCGTCCCGACGAAGGGACTTTGAACGCCATTCGTATTGTTGAAATCAAATTTATCGTTTATGTCGTGAGATTGTCGAGCGCACTTAACCTATTTGTAAGATTTTTATTTGTGAGGTTTGGGAAAAGGGACTTGCACAGGACTCTTCAGTGATCTCTAGTCGAAATGGGTGCTTTCGAAGGATTTGAAGTGTTTTTAAAGTTGGTGTGAAGATGTGTTTTTTTAAAACTCGATCATAACATTTAAACTAAAGTCGGCAAATAAGAATTACAAAGATAAAACAGCGTAAAAATCCAGAAATTGTTAGAAAAACAACTTAAATAGCAATTTCGAAACTACAATAGAGCCTCTTCGTCAGCGGGGAAGAGAAGTGCAAAACGCAACTGGAAAGTTGTGAGTGAACAGACAAGAACCAGAAAGACGGCTGGTATTTTACCAAATGGGTTGGTTTGGAGGACAACCAATAGGAACAAAGACATGGAATAGAGAAGACCAATCGTACAACTATCTTGTGGTGCGTTGCCCTTCTTTTTTGCGCTGATGAAGAGTTCCATTGTAGCGTCGAAATAGCTATTTGCTTTTTTACGTTGTTTTTTCTTTGTGCTCATATTTTAGCATAAAGCATTTTAATCATTTGTCTCATAAAGTAGACAAAGTTGAATTTATATTTGTTTTTGTTATTTTTCATTCATTTGTTACTGTTCATTGTTTATTTGATTTCTTAAATCTCGTCATGGCCTCGCTCCATCCTGATAGCACTTGTATCGGCCACGACAATCAATCAATCAATGCAAAAGCAATATGAGTGGGTGGCGTAGCTAGACCTGGATTTTTTTTTTTTGAGGGGGGGGGGGCTTCAGAAGTGAGCTAATTTCATTGTTTTACAAGAAAAATTTCTCAAATTCTAGACAATCTTTACCATTTCAGGGGGGTTTTATCCCCCAAACTACCCCCGTAGGCCATTGATATGAGCTGAGGAAATTACCAAGATTCTTAAATTAACCACAAGTGGCACTGAAGGCTGATCATTTCCTTGACAACACCTCTGTGTTTACTGTGGGAAGGAATTTCATTGGTTTGAATAAAAAAAGTTGGCCAAATTTGGGTTGCCATCTCTGTTGGCGGTAGTTTTGTTGCATAACAAATAATTATTGCAAGATTAGCAACTTGTTGATAAATCGATTTTATGGAACATTTTTCTGTAAATTCCTATCTCCATTGCTCCATATTCCCTCTCTCTAGGGCCATTGGTTTTCTTTGTTGCTATTGTAGCATAAAGTTGTTTGCCAAATGATATCATTGTGAAAAATTGGTTTTTGTTGACAAAGTCCAGGCATCATCAACTCTAAACAAATTTTGCCGAGCACAAGCTCCGTATTACAAGCAGTATTTCCTGATATAATCCAGAGAGCACCTACTTTTGTGTGATTGTTGCGGCCGGTACAAACGTGGCCAGATTTACTTACCAAATGAACCGTTTTGTACCGGGAAACTGAAGTCCTACGCTAAAGTTGAGTAAGTTGCAGAAATTTTTTAAAAAAGGCAACTCATTTTTTGAAAATGCATTTCATTCTTTCTTATCTGTTGAGAATCTCGTGAAGGCAGATAGTTCCACCGAATCGCGTCGTCAGGTTCGCTCGATTGTCTGGGCATTTATTTCTAGTCATGCATTGTTGTAAGATCGATGTAATGTGCCATGTTTTTACTTTCATATTTTTCTTGCGACGTCATACCCAAGGAAAATCTTTCATACATGGTCATATGCTTGTGTGTTTTGATATTAAGCTTATATGTATATATGTGTGCATATGTGTATAAAATTTGTAAAAATCAAAGACCACTTATATATTCAGCCATAAGAATCAAATTTTCATCATTTGCATTTTCTCATGCTTCATTTTGTTGCTTATTCTTCAAATGGGTTCAAGACATTGCTTCCTATTGGTACTATTGGACTAGTGTTATCTTATGTTAAATTACTTTACTCTTTAGTTTTTCGTTTTTCAGAAGATATTGATTGATTATATTTCCAAAGATGTAGCATCTAGGTTGTTTTGATGAGCATTTTAGCACATATTTGATGAATTGTTTTCAATTACGAACTTTCATTAAGAAAAATGTTGCCATTTACAGTTCCAAGTACTGTCTTATAATAATTTCTCATCGACTAAAGTAGGAGTTCCCACACAGTGGGTGCCACATTAAAAGGTGATTGCTACCACACAGTTCTATGACGTTCCGTTTTCTTCGTTACTAAGTAAGATAAAAATGGTGTGAGGATTAGTTAAACTACTGTTGAGATTTTTAAATATGGTTATAATTTTTTTTTAGTGTTCTTGCATGTTACTTCTCTGATTTTTCCATGAAAATCATACAAATGTTACATTTACCACAGACATTTTGTATGACTAGGGTGCTGCAACTTAATTCCTTTTCTCAAGATTGTTCTACGATCTGTAAAAGTTTGTGAGCCCCTGTACTGAAGTGTGATCTTGAATGAGCATATTTCTTGAATATATGAATGTTGGCAGTTGAAGTGGTTACCCATTTTACCCTAGAAAATTCTTAAAGTAATGACAATTCTCTTGTTGCATGATTTTTTTTCATGTTGCCTTAGAGAAGGATGATTCACATGAAATTCATACTTTCTGTGTCAAGGAATATTAATTTTCAAGTATAAACATTTTTTATGTCTTTATTTGTAATGACTAAATTCAGTTTTGAGATTAAATTCATTCAATTACCATTATGATTAACATTTTTCAGGAAAATGATGAGTGGAAAAAGAAGAGGGGAATAAGCTAAGCAAACTGTCACAGAAAGAAATACTGATATACATTAACTTACAATATATAGCAGCGGTCGGCAACCTAAATTGACTGAAGATCTACTTTTCAAGTTTAGCAAACACCAAGATCGACTTGGGGCCATTTCACAGTATTTTCTAAAAATGTAGAGTCCGCAACAGGACACTTTTTTTGTTATAACTACGTAACTTGCAGTTTAATTATCACTAAATTTTATTTTCAAATAATGTACTCAACACATTATTTGAAAATAAAATTTGGTGATAATTAAAATGTAAATTACGTAGTTATAACAAAAAAAGTGTCCTGTTGCGGACTCTGCACTTGGACAAAATACTGTGAAATGGCCCCTTGGAGAACCAGGGGGTGCGTACAAAATCAATAGGACATGTTCGGGCGGCGCCTGTCTTTAAATTGTAGGTTAATTTTTGTCCAGACAAGTTTTGATGATGGTGATAAAATACCTATTTTAAAATTTGTAAAATAATATTACGTAAGCACCGTTAACTCTCATCAAAACAATATTTGAGATACTAATGTATTACTTCTTTTAAATTTCATAAAATACTATTTGTTTTTTAAACGAAACACTCATGTGAAATGCCGTTACATGCTTACATCAGCTTGCACGGAGAGCATAGTTAATGTGATGATAGACATTCCATGTTATTGGCAAGTTTTTTCAGGTCCCACGAATGGTCTGACAAATTAATAAACATTTTCTGAAAAAAAAAAAAAAGACATATGCTCCTCTTCTAATTCAAAAGTCATTTGTTTTTTCCCCTCCAAAACTATATAAACTGTCCAAAATGCTGTTGTGATCAACCAAAAATATGCTCACAATCGACGGGTTGCCAACCACTGGTATATAGTATATACCGTATATTTCCGTGTATAAGCCGAGAATTTTTGGAACTTTTTCTAAAGCTAAATCGTGGGGGTCGGCTTATATACGGATCCGATAATCCAAAAAAAAATTCGGTCTACATATCGCGAAATATCGACTAATATAGAGCTCCAATTATGCAATTTATGTCTCCTATATTAAGGAAATAATTAGCTTAAAATAGGTAGAGTTTTATTTAAAAGAATATACATATATTTTAGAGCTGGATTTTGTGAAATCATCGTTGAAACAAAATGGCGAAATTTGCTCCCGACTATAATAATTTACTCGTGACTATCTGTGTATGACTTTCTATTCCCTCTCATCCTTCTAATGTAAATGCAGGAAATAACTGAATTAAAACAATAAAAAAAAGGACAACAAACTAGTAAACGCATGGCAAAATGCGCTCTCTCGCTCGGCCTTCGCCTCAGACAGGGTTGCCAAAAATCAGTCTGTCGCCGTTGGCGCCTACCTTCTCACTTTCACAACGTCTTGATTGGAAAATACGTGATCTGGGCTACCTCCTTGGCGAAATTTTCGCCCCTTTTGGCGACTCTCTTTGAGCTGTATTTTTTTTTTTCTTCTAATTTTTATCTCGGCTTATATACGAGTTTTGAATTTTTGGTACATTTTTGAAGGAATAAGGCACTTTCGGCTTATATTCGGAAATATACGGTAATATCCGCAGGGTGGCATAGTGGTAAGGCACAGGCTTCGTACACCCAAGTTCACGCGATCGAACCCTACCCAAGTCGGTGGATTTACAAGATGCAGGAAATCAACTGCACCCATGTCGTATGACTATGTGGCACGTTAAAGATCCCTCGAGTATCCGTTTGGCGTGAATA
This sequence comes from Octonoba sinensis, assembly GCA_038502835.1. Taxonomy (NCBI): domain Eukaryota; kingdom Metazoa; phylum Arthropoda; class Arachnida; order Araneae; family Uloboridae; genus Octonoba; species Octonoba sinensis. Next base: position 10,085,025 of record CM076601.1, on the reverse strand, counting down.
CTCTCGGCTAAATTAAATCCCCAGGGCAGTTTACATCAATTAGAGCGCCATGACTGGGGAGAAACTGACAGTCAAAAATTTCAGCAGTGCTACCGAACTCGTTGTGGTGCCGCTGAAAGAGTTGCTCCCAATCTCTGGGAACGCGCTAGGTCTGCAATGGGCAAGAGCCGATATGCGCAGCCCATTAGAAATAAAAAGAAACAGGATATTATACTGTACTATTTAATATACATACAGACTAATATACATTAACACTCTACATTTGAAATAATTAAAAGCAAATTACTTAAATAAAAATGAGTTAATGACGTCATTCTTTATGAAACAACGTTAGTTATTCAAGACGTGACCAAGCACTTGGATGTGTAAGCACACCAAAATTTATTTAATTACTTTAATATTTAATACCTGAAACAAAAAAAGGGGGACGGGTGACAGATATCACAAAAGACATGTAAAGTTCACATAAAGTGTTTTTGAAAATTTGTTTTAATCCTTGAATGATATTCAACTATTCAATATTACAGTTTTGTAGCTTTGTCGTTTTCCTTTTCTACTGGAAGGGAATCGTTAAGGGATTATATTCAAGAATATTTTGCACAATTGTTTTCAAAGTATGCATTTGGCACATATTCGCTGTGAGTATTTTCAATTGTGGTTTTCATGACAAATTTATTATCGTTATTTTTATTATTCTTTTACATACTAAGGACTGATGATGATTAGTTGTAACTTTTATGACAATGTTTGACCAAGTTTGAATCTTTTTTACTCACTAATTAAATTTTTTCTGCAGAAAACATGTCTGTATTTGAGAGCTATTTTTTCAAGTCTTTCATGTTTTAAAATAATTCCTTATCTTGTATGTTCACGTTGTATGACACTGTGTTGGTCATTATTAATATTTTATTATTATTTTACATACTGAGGACGGATGATTAATTATAAATTTTATGGCCATTCTTGACAGAGTTTGAATCTTTTTTTCTTTATAATTTAATTTTTTCTGGAGAAACAACATGCAGTTTTGCCTGTATTTGAGAACTGTATTTTATATGTCTTTCATATTATAAATAATTCCTGATATTGTTATGTTCGCGACGCCTGAGCCTGCGTCGGTCATTATTAATATTATTATTCTTTTACTTACTAAGGACAGATGATGACTAATTGTAAATTTTATGGCCATGTTTGAATTTTTTTTACTTTCTAATTAAATTTTTTCTGCAGAAAACATTATGCTTATATTTGGGAACTGTATTTTCGAAATCTCATATTTTAAATAATTCCTTATCTTGTTATGTTCCTGATACCGCCATTGCTGCTGCGTTATCATGTCTGCATTCGATGTTATACGGTCTGTGTTGCTTCCATAAATTGTGCTGTTGTGCCTTATGTTATCTTACTGGTTCTTCTGCTTGGTGTTGAATGCATTAGAGAGTTTTACTGGATTCTATTCTTGAAGCACATTTCTTGGATTATTGAATAATATGTTTAGGACCTCTGTTGTGAGTTCATAGATTAAAGATGTTCTGTTATTCTTGTGCTTGTTCTTTTGTAGATCTCATTTTATTTTTTAGTCTACTTGTAAACAGTAATATAAGTCCATGTCAAGGAAGCACCTTGACTACAGAGGACTTGACTTAACAGGGAAGCGTCAACCTGTTGAATATTCCTATTTTGACAGCTAAATATGGTTAAGACAATAAAAAAAACTTTAAACCTCAACAATGCCAGATTCAGGAAACCAATTATTGATTTTTGATGAATTTTGAAATATCCCACGCACAAAATACAAGGCTGAGCTTTACGCGTCAGTCCCTGACGTTATTCCAAATGTTTCATTCTAGGCTTTACGTTGCTCTTAACTAGTTTGCTTTCTTATCATCGTTATTTTATTGTTACATGGGAATTATTACTTCATTATGGAGCCTAGATTGGTAAAAGGTCAATCAAATAACGTACCAAAAGTAGCATCAATGATGATATTTCCTTGTGTCCAATTTTATAAAGCGAAATTTGTTTACTTGGCAGCTTATCATTTGCAAACATTTTAACAGCAAACCTGATGCAGTTGAAACTTGTTCTACGAGTCCTCTTTGGCGGACATCCCCAGAATGCAAAGCCCAGTGGTGTCGCTCCTATTGTAGCCATGTTCGACGTTTTTCCCTTAAGTGGGACGCATCTGCGTAGAAAAATGTTTTTGCTTTATTTTCTGCACTTGAACTTTAAAAATTATTTTTTTTAAATTATACTTATCCCAGAACAGCAATTTAATTTCAAACATGATCTTTATTAAACTTATTATTCTATCAAATAAAAATAAAAGCAAAAAAAAACTTCCCTCTTGTTGAGTTCTATACACTACTGGAGAGATCTGCCTTAGAGAGAGATCCAAAGGATAAAAGCCATCTCAGTGGGGAAAACAAACAGCAATTTTCTATGAATAATAACAATTGAGTCGTTTATTTGAAAAGGCGATATCTTTGCTTTGAAAAAGAAAGAACCCTCAGTATGAATTTTTATGGCATAATTAATTAAAAATCGTTTTAGTTTACCAATATTGCATTGCTGTTATCTACTAAAATAAAATAGTAATAGATCAGACCCATAAAGTTTTCCAACTGTTCATAAACCATATTTTCTCTCTCCTGATTTTGTTTTTGTTTTTAAGAGTTATTAGCTCTTTGAAATAAACAATTCAATTATAGTTAGAAAAAGCATTTAAAATACTTTTTTGCCACTTAACCACTTAATTTCTTGGTTGTAATCTGAATTCTGCCCAAAAGGTTTTTTTTTTAAAGTTTCTTCACAGCTATATAATTAGGCTTGTAATAAAAACCTTTGTTGTTACTTACAAAAAGTAGTGTTTATCAATATGGGAATGCTAACATATATAAAGACTCCAACAAACACCCTTGTAAGATGTTATTTATTTTATTTTTGCATGGGTTTTTCCAATCCACGGTAGGGTTTTTGAGCTTAATATTTTGTATGTATTTAAAGCGAATAGCAAGGATTTGCTATTCTAAAAAATGAAGTGTGTCATGTGTAGTAAGAAGTAACACTAGGGGCCGTTCATAAATGATGTCACGCTTTTCTCCCATATATTTGTCCCTGTCCCCCCCCCCCTTTGTTACAATATGTCACACTTCAGTGGACCCCCTCCCCCCTTTGTGTCAGCATGTCACGCTATGTTGCATAATGCATGATGTCACACTTGTTGTTACCCCCTCCCCTTGGGATCATTCATAAGTGATGTCACGCTTCGAGGGAGGGAGGGGGGGTTCGTGAAATTGTGACAAGAGGATGGGAGGGGGTAACAAGACGTGTGACATCATACATTATGCAACATAGCGTGACAAAGGGGGGTGGGGGTCAAATATATAGGAAAAAAGCATGACGTCATTTATAAACGGCCCCCTTGTCACAGTTAGTCACAATTTCGCGACCCCCCCCCCCCCTCGAGCATGACATCATTTATGAATGATTCCCTACAGGTGACATCCTTATTTGTAAATGGCACATGTATAACTTGCATTATTTTTATTTAAATTTTTTTAGTCGGTAGGCGTTAAATAGCACCTAGTGCATCCAATTTAAAAGTAATATTGATTGTGATTTTACGCAATTGTATTATAGGATTGAATTCTTTTTCTGTTCAAAGGTAACAAGGAAAGCTGGAGGTCAATCAATTATAAGTTTTCCAAGCTGGGGGATTTTAATTCCAAATTTGAAGGTATTCGAATGGAATACAAGTAGAGAGTTGAATTAAAGTATTGTTAAAAACTTTTTTTGGAATTATGTACACTTTTGTTTTCATAAGACATTTTTCATAAATTCTCATACAATCGAACTTCGATAACTCGACTAACTATAAGTCGAATAATCCGCTAACTCGAACTTTTAATCAAGTCCCGAATCATTTTCTAAACTTTTGTTTAAAAAACTGTCTCGATAACGCGAAGTGAACATCTTCTAAGTCGAAGTTTTTCTAATAGATTTCCCCGGTAAAAAACAAGATTCAGTTCATAACTTCGACTGCCAGTCCTCGACTCAAACCCTGCCTTCGACTCATGTCTTCCTTCTGTGATTTGCAATGGCATCCGCTTATGGCACACATTGAAGGCATGCGTGATACGGACTGGGAAAAAGATTTCATTTGCATCGATGACAACATTGCAACGTCAGAACCCTTGTCTGACGAGGCAATAGTGAATGCGATTTGCGGAGAGCCCGAAGGAGATGAGGACGAAGAGGAAGCTGAAATCCCCCCCACCTCCAACAAACAAGCAAGCACAGGAAGCTATTCACATCTTACAACAATATCTGGAGACCACCGAAGGTACAGACAACACCCTATTTTACTGTGTTCAAAAATTAGGTGACTTTGTGAATGCCAGCAACTTTAAAAAATGCAAACAACAAAAACTAACTGCTTTTTTCGAATGAGATTTACATGGTATGTATACTAATTAATATGTAAGAGGCCAAATATTGTGACTTTTAAATGAACCTTTCGACCCCATTCTTCTCTTGTTGTTTACATAGGCTATCAAAAAATTGAAATGCGTACAACTTTAGTATTATGGCAAATATCAAACCACTTGAACCATGTCGACCAATCTTAAGTGCCGAGGAGTGGGAGGAAACTTCGATAACTCGAACTTCGGATAAGTCGAATATTTTAGTGGGTCCCCTGGGATTCGAGTTATCGAAGTTCGACTGTATTTACTTGGGGGGGGGGGGGAGTACTGAATAATAATATCAAAAGTTATTCTTGAAAGTCATTTAACTACTTGAAGGATTATTTTTGAGCTTATATATATGTATGCGTATGTATTGTGTGTTGAGGGTGGGGGGGGGGGGGGAGGCGTGTTAACTTAAGTATTTTTAAATATTTTTAATGATAGCGCATACTTTTTCCGAAAATTTGGTGTGAAGTTCTGAAATTCTTTTTCGCGCAGAATCGCCCATGGATGTACATTCTCCTCCGGTTTAAATAATATACAGAATATTAAAAAAAGTAAATAAACAAAAAGAATAAATCAAAGTCAAATGTATATAAAAAAATGAGAAAATTAATCTTTATTGTTACAAAAACTCTTCAAGAAAATATCAACATAAAGAATAAGAACAATAAAAGGAGTAATATTGTAGTGTATCAGAGGCCATAGATCTATAACTCTATCTTAAAGTTTTGTACCTACATTCAAACGGACGCTTTGTGATAGAGTTATAGATCTATGGCCTCTGATACACTACAGTATTACTCCTTATATTGTTCTTTTTCTTTATATTGATATTTTCTTGAAGAGTTTTTGTATTATATATGGGATGTATATGGATCATAGTATTTTTAAAAATCCCAGCTGGTACTTAATGCTACACGCAAAACTGCTAAAATCCAAAGAAAAGTACTTCATTTTCTTTCGTGATGTAATAAAAAAGATGCTCTGAAAATCTTGACTTTAGACCACTTAATTACGTTTCCTGCTTGAGCGCCGCAGACTTTTTCAGGATTCCAAAATGGCCGCAAATATAGCATTTGATGCTGACAATCTTCCAACCGCGTAGAAAAATTTAGAACTAAATGTTATTCAAATTCAGAAAGGTGGGCCGTGGTACACATTGATCGTAGTTTAGAGAGTTCCCTCAAATTCTCGCTGCAAAAGCAAGCGAGTTCCGTAAAAGCTGTTTCGGTGCAAGGAAAACAACTACACTATAAATATTTTGCGTTTAGTTGCCACCATTTTTGATGTTACTGCACACGATTTTTGGTGTTCAAGTTGGTGTAAAACATAAAATGTGTTAACCCTACAGTGCGCCGTGTTGTTTTTAAACAACACCTCCATTTTTAGTTCACTAAACTTTTATTTTGTAATATTTTTAACATGTGGCGCATTCTTTTGTTTCATTTTGTATGTGTGATCATATTAATTAATATAGTTTCCCCTAGATCTTGTAAACTGAACTCAAGGTTCATCTTTTTTCACAAAATCGTAAGACATGTTGATTTCGCAAAAAACAGTAACTTCTTAATTTATTTTTCTACAAATAAATTTTAAAATAAAATAAATATAAGTTGTCCGAAAAATTTTGGGAAAAATATATATTAAGGCGCCTTTTTTAATTGTTGTTTTAACACAACACCGCGCATTCGGGAGCTATTTTTATGCTCCTGCATTATCCGCAGTATAAACAAGGACAGGTGTCACAGGTTGTTTTTTTTTTTTTTCACTTTATTTAGTATCTTTTAGAAGATTATTGTTAAATATTTCATAAATTAGCTTAAATTGGTCGATTAAATTATTATTTAGGAATTTTGTTTAAAATCAATTCACGCTCAACCAAAGAAGAAACGAACATGATCGCATAGACCCCCTACAGATGTTAGGTTTCTTGTTTAAAAACTTTTAATTAAATTATTATTAAACTTTATTGGTAATCAAAGTAAATATTTGCACATATAACTAATAATTATTAGTTACATCTGCAAATTTTTACTTTAATAATTTTTTAAAATTTATACATAATAATAAAATTAATTATTTTAATAAATTTTCATATTTTAATGCCATTTTATGATTATAATGCATGCCTATTTATAATTGATTTGGTTTCAAAAAAATATTATTGTTACCCCTAAATGCGCAGTGTTGTTTTTAAACAACATGTCAATTTTTCTCGAATTCTACTTTTCCAAATTAAATAAGAATTTTTTAAGTATTTTTCCCACTTATAACTAGCACAAACAAACACAAAATGACTGTATTTTTTTAGACTGACACTTAAAAGAATTTAAAATACATCAAAAAAATAAATAAATTTCAACTTTACACCAACAATGATGATCAGTAACACCAAAAATTTTTACAGCGTAGGCGTCTGAAAAAAAAGTCACTTTAAAAAAATAATAAAATAAAAACAAGGCGAGTTTTCATTTCTGCTTGAAACATTTCTTTTTCCTACACGGATAATTGGAGGATTTCCTGCAAAGTAATTTATTTAGCTTATTAAAAAGTGTGTTATATGTTAGCTAAATTAATTAAATATGTTATACATAATTTCTAATACAAATACAAAAGTGACGACGAGCAACAGGCTCAGGGCCCAGCTAGGCTGGTCCTAGTCAACATCAAGAGCTTTTTTAAAAGTTTTTACCCCACTGCAATTAACAGTCGCTACCGGTAAACGATTCCAACTGCCTACAACCCTATTAAAGTAGTCGTTTTTCCTCATTTCAAGATTAGCCTGAGATTTGAAAAGCTTGAAACAATGACCTCTGGTTCTACTTTCGGCACATAGCTGTAGTCCATCAACCTTTCTCATTTTCATGAATTTAAACAACTGAATCATGTCCCCTCTAACTCTCCTTTGCTCGAGACTATACATATTGAGCCTTTTAAGCCTAACCTCATAATCTAAGTCTGAAAGACCACTTACCAATCTTGTAGCCCTCCTTTGAACCCTTTCCAATAAGTTACTAATAAAAAAAACTGAACGATTTGCACTTGTGTATCTGTTTTATTGTGTTAATTTCCTTTGAATGCAAACATATTTCTCTAAGTGCTCATGTAGGCGGTGAGAAGCAAAGGGATGTAATGACTAAAGTATCATTTTGAGTAAAACTCGTTTGAAGTTTAATTACTAGGTATACTAAATTCTAGAGCAGCGTTTCCCAACCGGTGGTTCGCGAGGCCTTCCAAGAGGGTTCGTGAAAAAATTATTGTAATGGCGGAATTTTAGCCCCAGAACGTAAAAAAAAAAATGAAATTGAAAATTTCTATGAATGTATTCACTACTGTTAAAAATTGAAAATAAAATAATAATTAAAAAAAAAAAAAAACAGGTTGGAAAAAAATAATACACACGAGAGCTGGACTTTTTCATACTCGGTTCATAAAACTTCTTCGAGGAAAAAAAAAGAAAGAAAGTAGACACGAAAAACTCTTCAGCGGTTTAAATATCTTCGATAAGCAACAAAATAAAAAGCCCTCTGTCGCACCTTTATGTGGCGCCGTTCAGAAACTATGACTAAACAAACTGTTGTATTTCTTAGTGCCGTACTTCCAGGGTTTTATTTATTTATTTTTGAAAATGTAACAAAAGCTAAGATCTACTGTATGTATATTAAACTAGTAAGCATCATAGATTTATTTGACCTTAAGTTATGCCTCTGTCGGCATATTCGAAAGCTTTTTGTCGCAGCTTTTTTGACGGAATATCTCTTATTCGAAATTCTCAGATGAAAGTAGAGTCACATTAATAGATATGTACTTACGGATGCTTGAAAACCTTGTGTGATTTTATGATAAAGAAAGTCCTTATCTTGTTAGTAACTTTTAATATTTGTAATACCGTAGTTTTATCAAGGGCGGATCTAGAAAATCTTCAAGGGGGGGGGGGGGCGATTTTGGAAATCTCAGGGTTCAATGTAAGGATGGATGGAGGAGATTCTTTATTCCTTTTCAACAGTCCCTCGCCCCCCCCCCCCTTTTTTTCAAACAGCAGGAACAACAAAAACAATGCTAGTGCAGTGCTATTTAAAATTTTACTAGCACATTTTTTCAATGCATATACGTTTATTCAAAGCCCTTATAAAAGGAACACAAGCTGACGTTTTTTTGCTTTCGCAAATCTGTCTATAATTTTTTCAACGTTCAATGTAATATCTTTATGCATATGCAATAACGCTAATTCAGTGAGTCTATCATCACTCATTCTGCTTCTTAGCCAAGTTTTAACCGATTTAGGATTTCCTTCAAGCTTTCTCAAGAAAAATGTAGGCTTGTAAATACATTTTCTAAATTTGAGTTGATATGTCTAAATTACAAAATAATAGCAATTATTAGTAATATATTTTCTAAAATTTTCAAAATGTAATACTAAATATGTACTTAAAGAACTATCAACGAGTATGTGCAATTTATATAAACATCTGTAATTATGAACGTTCAATGAAATGTTTCAGACTCCAGGTTTTAGCGTAAATGCTGCAGGAATTTACACCACGTGCTAAGGGTTGGCTAGCTGTCACCAGTTTGATGGGTAGAAGAAAAGAGCAGGGAATCTCTTTCCCATTACTCCGAGGATTAGCAACTCAGCAATACTTAATGACAAAGGAACAGGGGGAAAGCATAGAACTTGAAGGGCGTTTAGGCTGGGATTCCAAGAACATAAAAAAAATGGCTGGTCCCGGGGCACAAAGAGTAAAAACTCACTTAGGAGTGTCGTTGTAGTATCCACTTGAATCAGCCCAAGGGGGGGGGGCGATCGCCCCATCGCCCCCCTCCCTTAGATCCGCCGTTGAGTTTTATTCATGAATCGATGGTTAACAAGAAGTTCCGTCTAGAACTATACGAGCCTACTTTCCCGTATACACCAAATTCAAATTTATAATCTAGCTATCTCTTTCTCTCTCTTTCTTATTTATCTTTAGTTCTAATTATTGAAAATATACCTTTTTCAACGGATAATACATATTCATTCACTCACTCATTCATTCTTTCATTTATTCAGCCATGCATTTATTCATTCCTTCGTTACCTCATTCAAGTGTTTATTCATTCATTTACGCATTCATGTATTTATTCACTCATTTATTTATATTTTCATTTATTCAATAATTTATTCATTCATTCTTTTCCTCATTCATTTATTCATTGATTTATTCTTTCACTCTTTCATTTATTCATTCATTCATTATTTCACTCATTGAGTCACTGAGAAATATCCTTGAAAATCCCGATCAAAAAATTTCATAGCAAAATAGGCTCGTAAGTTCTGGATAAACTTTCTATTTCTACATGTTCTACGTTATAAGAGCTTTCCGATAAAGTTTGTTCCAAGCAAATCGGTCCGTCAGATCAGGATTTATATAGGGTTGAAATTTCCCCGTAAGCCCTGTGTTAATTTTTTGAACTGTTCAAAAATGAACAAAAATTGTTCAAATCAATATTTTACGCCAAGAACTTCTTCCAGTGAGCTTGTTCATGGGAACTTATATCTTGTACCCAGAGTTTACATCATTTGCTTCATTTTCACCCATAGGCGCTAATGTTAAAATTTTTTGAACTGTTCAAAATTGAACAAAAAATTGTTCAAATCAAAAAGTAAAATATGGAAATGAGATGTCCTCGCCGAGATCTTTCGAATGCAAAAAGAATTTTTCCAATCGGACAATTCGTTCAAAAGTTATTAGGGGGGGACAGACAGACAGACCGACAGACACACTTTTTCCCCATCTCAATACCCTACTTTCAAATTTTTTATTTTTCAATCTTTATTTAATTACTTCACTTTTTTTTTGACTTTTCTTGATTTTTAACGATATTTTCACGATACATTAAGCCTTCTTTCATGCTTTATTATTATTTTTTTTTACTTTTACGGGAAAGTAGGCTAAAAACGGGTCGTTTAGTCGAATCGATCAAAAATGTCGACAAACAGTCAATTGTAGATTCTTCAACTTCAGCACCTGAATGTGAATCAACACAAGGCCGTATACAGAGTAGGGGGGGGGGGGCTACGGGGACCGGACCCCCCCCCCCCCCAATCCCAAAAATTTTCGCAATGAAGCATATATTCTTCCCTGAAACGTTACCCTACACTAGTGTTTCAAAGTCAGGGCCCTCCCCCCCCGAAAAAAATTTCTGGCTACGGCCTTGAATCAACACCAAATGAAGAAAGCTGTAGCGGGCTCCCATCTCATCTGACTGGAAACGAAGAAAAAAATTAATGAACTTGGCGAGAAAAAAGGGTAAAGGCGAAAATAGGACAGCAACTGTTTACAAATGGGTTTTTATGTTACTGAGGAAGAGAAAGAAGCTAAACCTCTTTGCGTAATCTGCAACGAAGTTCTTGCTAACAGCAGTTTAAAACCATCACTTCTTCGTAGACACCTTGAGAAAAAGCACCGCACGCACAAGTGGAAATCCACCCGTGGAATATTTTAGAAAAAAATTAGAAGAATATAAAACGGGTAGTGTCTCTTCTTTCCTGTCATCTTCCTTCGAAGATAGTAAAATGGCACTTGAGACATCATTTTGAGTAAGTTACAGAATTGCGAGAGCTGGACAGGCACACACAATGAAATGATGCAAATGATGTGGAGACTGCACTACTGAAAAGAATAAAATTAAATTTCTTTTCGATCCAGCTTGATGAATCAAACGATGTAGCAAACGCTGCAGTACTGCTCATTGGCGGTTTTACGGGGGGGGGGGGGGGGTAATGGGGGTAATTACCCCCCCCCCCCCCCAGGATTTTAGAGGCTTGATCATTCACCAATATTTTATTTTTTTATTATTATTATTTTTTAATATTTTTTATACCATCACTACAGCGCAAGCTATTAAATATTTTCAAGTTGCTATGTCTCCCCTTTGTCACGTCACAGGATGTGGTGAGATATGTATTTATTGGCGACAATTATGATGAATTACTCCTTTTTTCCTCCCGTGCGTCTTTCCTTCGTTGGCGCGATTTCACCCGTTTTTAGCCTACTTTCCCGTAAAAGTAAAAAAAAAATAATAATAAAGCATGAAAGAAGGCTTAATGTATCGTGAAAATATCGTTAAAAATCAAGAAAAGTCAAAAATAAGTGAAGTAATTAAATGAAGATTGTAAAATAAAAAATTTGAAAGTAGGGTATTGAGATGGGGAAAAAGTGTGTCTGTCGGTCTGTCTGTCGGTCTGTCGGTCTGTCCCCCCCTAATAACTTTTGAACGAATTGTCCGATTCGAAAAATTCTTTTTGCATTCGAAAGATCTCGGCGAGGACATCTCATTTCCATATTTTACTTTTTAATTTGAGCAATTTTTTGTTCAATTTTGAACAGTTCAAAAAATTTTAACATTAGCGCCTATGGGTGAAAATGAAGCAAATGATGTAAACTCTGGGTACAAGATATAAGTTCCCATGAACAAGCTCACTGGCGCTCAACTACAGTTGTTTCAACTTAAAAGCACGTGAAAATATTTTTGGCCAGGATTTTAACCCGAATTCTCCACTGTGCGCCGTAGCGAGCATTCGCTCCTGGTTCTTCCCGCCGCTTTCCGTCAGTTACCGTCGAGTAATAAATACGAATTGTTGCGAGGTTCATTTGTGAAGCGTCCCTCTTCAGAAAAAAAGGGTTCTGTTGTATGATCGGTGCAGACTTTTCAAAGAAAATGAGTAAACGCCACAAAAATACGTTAGATGGTTTCTTGAAGAAGTTAAAAACTGAAAGCGAACCTAAATCTATTTCAAGAAAAAATGAAATTCCGATTTTTTTCAGCCAGTATGGAAAAGGTGCAGGAGTCATGCGATGCTCAGTCTGCAACAAATACGCATGTGTCCAAAAATGTCGCTTTCGCAGAGCAACTAGAAGCAGATTACGCACAGCCAGCTCTGTTGGATGGCAAAATTGATGTAGGCTTTTACCTTCAAAAGCAAAGCATTTCTTCAATAACAGATCTGGAAAAATTCAACATTCTGAGGTGTGCATGGACCCCAGAAGATAAATTTATTTTTCCCTTTTCAGTGCACATGAAAAATAATAAAGAAGTCAAATGCTACCTTTCTCAAAAGCATTTCAATTCTTTTAACTGGTTAGCATATTCGTGCAAAGTTAAGGGTTTATTTTGCAAATATTGTTTTTTGTTTTCAAACAAATACGGAGGAATTAATAAAGCTACTCCATTGAAGAAGCTAGTCACTGTACCTTTAGATAAATATTCTAAGTTACTCGGCAAGGATGGAGATTTAGCTACTCACGAACAGAATAAATATCACAAAGACTCTGTTTCCTTTGCTTTGAATTTTATGAAAACATATGAAAGTCCTCAAGATGGAGTGCTTATGAAGTTAGATTCTGCTCGTCAGCTTCAGATCAAGGAAAATCGAGAAAGATTGATTCCAGTAATCGAATCGATTATTTTTTTAGGACGCCAAAACTTAGCGTTACGTGGTCATAGGGATTACGGTGAAATATCAATTTCATCAGTTGATGAACAATTTTCCGGTGATAGTAACAACACCCAATTAATTCCAAATGAAGGTAATTTCCGGGAATTATTACGCTATCGGGTTGCAAGTGGTGATGAGAAATTAAAAAACTTTCTGAAAAATACCAGTTCACGAGCTACATACATCAGCAACACTACACAAAATTAACTGATTAAGTGCTGCGGAGATGAAATTTTGAACACTGTTCTTAATAAAATTAAAGAAAACAAATATTACGCAATTATTTTTGATGAAACAACTGATATTAGTCGAGAGTCACAAATGTCGATAATTGTGAGATATTTGGATGAAAAATCGCATCATGTTTCGGAAGATTTTGTAGCATTTATTGATGTGCATGATGACAATTTTGGAGACTTTAAAGAAGAACCTGTTGCAAGTGGAAAAGTACTTTCAAAAACGGTACTATCTTTTTTGCAAAACACTGGCTTAGATGTAAATGATTGTGTAGCTATAGCCACTTGCAGTGTTATGCTTTCTGATCAAAAAGGAGCTGTCATGGAATTACAAAAATCGTTAAAAAAAATGCCATAAAATGCCCTTGTTATAGTCATGCCCTAAATTTATCACTTTCAAAATCAAGTTCGGTCCAAGATATCCGCAATGCTATAGGCACAATCAAAGAGATAATAAAGTTCTTTAATGTCTCACCAAAGCGGAATAAAGTTCTAAAGCAAATTTTGATAAATGGAAACTCTGGTCATGAGCAACTGAAGAAACTGTGCGAAACGAGATGGACGGAAAGACATGAAGCTGTTCTGAGATTTAAAACTCACTTTGTCGAAATTGTCAGCGCTCTGGAATTAGTGACCAACTGGAAAGATGCCCAGTCATCATCTTCAGCGCAGACTCTGTTAAATACCATGCTTACGACAAATTTCATAGTTGCTGTTTATTGCTTGTCTTTCACGCTGAACTTTACCGAGTCTGTGAGTAAAAAACTACAGAAGAAAAACTTGGATGCTAAACAGGCAAAAGATTCGATTCAAAATGTAATATCAGCCTTAAAGGAGAAAAGAGAAAACGCAAAACAAACTTTCTGTGATCTGTTTCTAGAAATTACAAAGCTGCATGAAGAGTTGGATTTGTCTGTCTCTCTCCGTAGAAGAGTCGAAAATCAAAAAAATAGGGGCAATGTTATGACTGGTAGTGCTGAAGATTACTTCAGAATCACAATTTACATCCCTTTGTTGGAAAACGTAATTGAAGACCTAGATTTCCGATTCCCATCAAATATTTTCAACTCCTTAGCATCAAATTCTTTACTACCTTCAGAAATTGTGAAAAAGTCAAGAACGGAAATATCGGCTTTCGTGGAAAGTATTTCCAAGTATTTGGCACCCATTGTTGCTGAAAAAGAAGAATTTATAGCGTCGAAATTAAAATCAGAAATTGAGTACTGGGTTAAAGATTGGAAAACATGCAAAACTGAATTACCGAATGATGCCATTGCAGCTTTTTCCCACTGTGGTTTGTCATTTGATTTTAAGTGAGTGCATGTACATTTAATTAATGAAAATAATTATTTAAATTAAACATGTTAATATGTTTTAAATTTCAGTAACAGTTACTAACACGTACTGATGGTTTATTGTTTATATAAAATTGTAAAATGTCATTACCCCCCCCCCCCCCCAGACTGAAACTCTGGAACCGCCCTTGGTGGAACCTTGCTATAGCGAAGCCGGGATATAACGATCCCCCGGTTGTAACGAACCCTTCAAATAGTCCCAACTGAAACCTTATGTCATTAATGCATTTAAAACGTTTATAACGATCACCAAACATTAGGAAATCGGCTATAGCGATCCATAATTTAATATCTTTTATACGATTTATCTTAGCGACATTCCTTCCCATTTGTGTTCTAGTCTAGCCAAGCACTATTTTTTACAATGGTGTATATAAAATCCAAAAGTTTACAGCCAATAATGCCATCCTTTTTCCATACTATGGATAAATTATAAGGTAAATTTGTGTATTTGTTTATTTATTATTAAAAACCATATTTAAAGTTAATATTTTACTCCTCTACCCTTATTATTTTTAGAAATATGTTTATTACATAGAAGTATTTTAGTGAGTTAACACTTTTTTTGCAAAATCGGATGTAGCGAACTCTCGGTTATAGCGATCTTCGAGGTCGGTTCGTTGAGGGTTCGTTATAGCGCGATTTTACTGAATATATATATATATATATATATATTACTAATACTGTTATCTGCAATACTGCTAAAAACCAAGTGAAAAGCAAGGTTTCTAGGGGGCAGGGTTGACCACCAAACCCTACTGAATGGCTAGTGAGGTGAAATCGCTACCAGAATTTCTTTTTGAAAGGAACTTCGGCCTTATTTTTTGACATTTCTCAAATTGTTTCTGCACACTAAAATTGGCAACATGAGAAGATGCCAATGGGATGGACACTAAGAAATATCTCTCGCATTGCTCCCCCGGTGTTAATGTGGTGCCGTAATTATGCTCAGTCGAACCTCGTTAGTTCAAACACGCTTAAAACGAATTACTGCTAAGACGAACTACATTTGCGATCCCCGTCCTAATGTATTGATAAATTTTAGTAATTTTTATGTAATTTTAGTTAATAAGAATTTAAAGTTATTATATAAAGGACTTAAATCGACCATTGTTTACTGGAAGTTAGAGTGAAATTCCCCTTTTGCTTTCTAAAAAAAGGATCTCATTGTTTCTCGGATAAAATGAACTACGGTTAAGACAAATGCATTTTAAAAGTCCCTTTGGGTTCGTTTTAACGAGGTTCGACTATTCGTAAAAATGTCGAAATACGTCTTAACATTACGAGAAGGGTTTTTCCTAATTTAATTGTGGAAAAACAGCGGAACCAAATGAACGAAAATTGGTATACAAGGTTAAATTAATTCTGATTCTTAATTCGTGGTAATAAATGGGGGGTTACCTTTAGAAAATTTACAGTTGATGTTCATTTTAATGCCAAGACACCCCTTTAACAAAATTTTTCATTTGACATTTTACGCTGTAAATTGTGCCTGATAAATTGGTACCTTTTATGTATCTCTAAGTAAATTGTAACCAATTGAGAAAGAGACTATCTTCTGCTCTTTCGAGATTCGAGACTGTACAACATTTCTTCTAATGTACAGTAAGATCTGTAAAGTAGACCACCTTTGTAAGTTGACGACCCGTAAAGTTGACCACCTTTGTAAGTTGACCACCTGTAAAGTTGACCACCTTTGTTAGCTGACCACCTGTCTCAGTTGACCACTTTAGGGGGGACGGAATTAGCCCTATATTATATAATATAGGATAACCTTTGTAAGTTGATCACTTAATTTGACCACCTGTTTATATTGACCACTTATGTGCGCCAACTTTGGATGGGAGTATTATAAAAAACACTTTGTAAGTTAACCGCCTGATTACTACTATATTTATTTGTTTATCTATTTTTTGCAAATATAAAAAAATAACTAAAATAACTTCTCCGGGATATTTTTTTTACTATAGTGTTAGACCAGTATTTATCTGGATGGATGAAACACTAATATAAAGTTTGCCTAAACATCTTTGAAAGTTGACCATAAGGGAAAACTACTATGAACAGTTTTTTATTCTTGGAATAAGTTTATTCTTTTTTCTTCGATCTGATGTAGTCGTTTTGAAACACTATGTATTTTGAGGAAATCTTTACTACCATTTAACTAACTTATATAATTAATAAGATATTTATCTTTATTTTAACTAAGTACTTTACTTTTAAAGTTGTATAGGATAGGATATATTGTAAGTCATCCAGATTAAATTTCTCTAATGATATTTCAGATAATTGTGAAAAAAAAATAGTTAATTACTACTCTAAAGTAATGACAAAATATAAAAAAAACATTTTTACCCTTCATAATTTGAACTAAAGTTGTTTGTCTAAGTTGACCATTACAGTGCTGTACCGCAAGTGGTCAGCTTGTTGGAATATGATCCGATTCAACCCTGAGCCAGACGCCAGATTATTTCTTTCCCCCTCCTGTCTGACTCTTACCTACTGTAGAGGCTATGAACTGACGAACTAAAACTTTCTGTTCTTATATGCGCGCGCAACATTCTTTTGTATCTGAAGTGTTAATTTCCCTTTCTTCTCTCCTTAGATATGTGTCTGTGTATGTAGTAGAAATATGTTGCTAGTATCCTAATTAAATATGTGATTATTAATTGAGTGCAATATCTTCTCTGAATGGATTTTTGTGTAACTGATTCACAGCTACGACTGTACCGGATGAAAATGACAGGTCAGTTGAAATTTTAACTATTGTTTTTCCATTCCCAGTGTGGTGAAGCTCGGCGACCGCTGCGTGCCAATTAACATTCTTTGTAAGAATGAACTCACCTTTCCATCAGATTATGAGACAGAAGCTGAATCTAGCGCTCTGCTCTCAACAAATGACAATAACATTAATATTTAAATGAAAGATATAAACTATATATGAACATTAAAGACTATTTAAAAACATTATCTACCATTCATATATATTAAGGGTTAGAAGTACAAGTGGAAACATGGCTTCTTTTAAAGAAAGCTTTTCATTTGAAAAATTAAATAATAATAATTACTCTGTCTGGAAATTTAAGGCAGAAATGCTCCTAATTAAGGAGGAATTATTTAATTATATAACTGATGATCCACCAAACCCTATGACTATAGAATGGTCAAAGAAAGATCAAAAGGCCAGGGCACTGATTAATTTATTAATTGATGACACACAAATTGTACACGTGAAGAAGGAAGCGACCACAAAAGGCACCTGGAACGCCTTAAAAAACATTCACGAAAGAGCTAATTTATCAAGCAAGTTGTATTTGCTTAGAGAGCTCTATAGCGCAAAACTAGAAGAAGGCGGAAATATGAATAACCACATTGTAAAAATACTTGAAATTACCGATAAGCTCAAAGCTATCGGAGAAGATATCAAAGACCAGCATCTATCTGCATTACTACTGTGCTCATTGCCATCTTCGTATGACACGTTAATAACCGCCTTAGAGGCTAGAAATGAAGAGGAATTAACATCGGAATTTATAAAGTGCAAACTTACTGATGAATTTCAGAAAAGAGTTGAAAACTCAGCGTCAGTAAATGAAAATGCAACAAAAGCATTTAAAGCTAATAATAAAAAATCATATCCTAGACGGGAAAACAACAAGTATTGCACATTTTGTTACAAGAAAGGCCATGAAAAATTACAATGTTGGCACCTCAAAAATAAACAGTCAAATTATGAAAAAAATCAAAATAAACACTACGCGCAAAATAATTCACACAGAAATGAACGAGCAAACAACACACACTCGAATGAGAAACAAGAAGTTCCGTCTAGAACTATACGAGCCTACTTTCCCGCATACACCAAATTCAAATTTATAATCTAGCTATCTCTTTCTCTCTCTTTCTTATTTATCTTTAGTTCTAATTATTGAAAATATACCTTTTTCAACGGATAATATATATTCATTCACTCACTCATTCATTCTTTCATTTATTCAGCCATGCATTTATTCATTCATTCGTTACCTCATTCAAGTGTTTATTCATTCATTTACGCATTCATGTATTTATTCACTCATTTATTTATATTTTCATTTATTCAATAATTTATTCATTCATTCTTTTCCTCATTCATTTATTCATTGATTTATTCTTTCACTCTTTCATTTATTCATTCATTCATTATTTCACTCATTGAGTCACTGAGAAATATCCTTGAAAATCCCGATCAAAAAATTTCATAGCAAAATAGGCTCGTACGTTCTGGATAAACTTTCTATTTCTACATGTTCTACGTTATAAGAGCTTTCCGATAAAGTTTGTTCCAAGCAAATCGGTCCGTTAGATCAGGATTTATATAGGGTTGAAATTTCCCCGTAAGCTCTGTGTTAATTTTTTGAACTGTTCAAAAATGAACAAAAACTGTTCAAATCAATATTTCACGCCGAGAACTCCTTTCAATGGGCTTGCAATAGGATCTTGGCTCTTGTGCCCAGAGTTTACAGAATTTGCTTCAATTTTGTCCATAGGCGCTAATGTTAAAATTTTTTGAACTGTTCAAAATTGAACAAAAAATTGTTCAAATCAAAAAGTAAAATATAGAAATGAGATGTCCTCGCTGAGATCTTTCGAATGCAAAAAGAATTTTTCCAATCGGACAATTCGTTCAAAAGTTATTAGGGGGGAACAGACCGACAGACAGACAGACACACTTTTTCCCCATCTCAATACCCTACTTTCAAATTTTTTATTTTTCAATCTTTATTTAATTACTTCACTTATTTTTGACTTTTCTTGATTTTTAACGATATTTTCACGATACATTAAGCCTTCTTTCATGCTTTATTATTATTTTTTTTTACTTTTACGGGAAAGTAGGCTAAAAAGTGTACACTGATAAAACAGATCATTTAGCGTTCATCACAAATAAACCTAATAATAGTGGTTGGATTATAGATTCGGGATCGTCGGCACACATTTGCAATGATAAATCATTGTTTACTGAAATAACAGACAATTATCAAAGATGTGTAACCGCCATACCCAAAACAGGCACAGCATAGGGCAAAACAAGTCCTTGAATTGGTACATACGGACATAGCGGGCCCAATACAAACTCCGACAATCGGAGGCAAAACGTATTTTCTTACGTTTATAGATGATTTTAGCAGGTTTACAATTATTTATCTCTTAACAAAACAGAGTGAGGTACTCACGAAGTTGAAACAATACGTTGCAATGACCAAAAATAAATTTGGGCGAATAATGCAGACTCTCCGATCCGATAATGGAGGAGAATATACAAGCCGGGAAACGGAAGATTTTCTAGCGGAAATGGGAATTCAGCATCAATTAACAGTACCGGGATGCCCAGCGCAGAATGGTGTTTCGGAGCGTAAAAATCGCAGTTTAATAGAAATGTCCCGTTGTATGTTATCTGAAGCAGATTTACCAAAGAAGTTCTGGGGAGAAGCCGTAAATACGGCTACCTACCTTCAAAATCGTCTTCCCACTAAGGCAAACGACGTAACCCCATACGAGATGTGGACAGGCTATAAACCTGATTTATCCCACATCAAAATTTTTGGATGTAAATCCTATGCATACATTCACAAGAATAAAAGGGGAAAGTTAGATGACAAGGCAATACAAGGAATGTTTGTGGGATACGACAATAGGTCGAAAGCATATCGAATATACACAGAAGGAAAAAAACGTAATACTAGCCCGCACTGTAAAATTTGTCGAAGAAACAAATTCAAATATACTTGACAAAGAATATTCAAAACATAAATTCGACGAAATAAATAAAAACAAGGTTCAGCGCGAACAACTGCAACACCCGATAGCAAGGGAAATTTCGCCTAAAGTAGAAATAGATACACAGGAAACAAATGAAACTCCCGACGTTCACAACGCAGTAAATGACCAGCCTAGGAGGTCAGAACGGCAAAACAGGGGGGTTCCGCCGGATCGTCTAGCTTATTTAACAAAATATGACTTAGTACGCGAACCAAAAAAATTGAAGCGAAATTCAAAACATGCAAAATCCATGCGAGAAACAGAATTGGATCAATGCCGCTAAAGTAGAGATGAATTCTCTCGAACAAAATAAAACATGGGTTTTGGTAGATCCCCCGCATGGCGAAAACGTAATAGGATCAAGATGGACTTTTAAAACGAAATATGAAAGCGAAGGTAAAATTGAGAGGTATAAAGCGCGACTGGTAGCAAAGGGGTACTCTCAAAAGTTTAGGGAAAATTATGACGAGACCTTTGCTCCAGTGGTATCCCATACAACGATAAGGGCATTATTAGCAACTGCGATACACAAAAAATTAGACGTCCACTATATTGACGTAAAAACCGCTTTCCTGCATGGCGACCTAAACAAAAATGTATACATGTCGCAACCAGAGGGCTTTATTGTCCCTGGAAAAGAAAATAAAGTTTGCCGATTGCAAAAGGCTATTTACGGTTTAAAGCAAGCCGCCAGTGCTTGGCATTTGAAAATTGCTGAATCATTGAAAAAATTAAAATGTGTACAAAGCACTGCTGATCCTTGTTTATTTAAGAAATGTATCGACAATGAAACTGTTTACATTATAGTATATGTCGATGACATACTCATATCGGGGACAGAAAATAACATTAAAATAATATTGTTCTAAATTGTTATATATTGGTTCACATAACACTTCAACATCATCACTTCTCTCTACCACATCAACATGATCTTTTTTAAGAAAACCATTAAAAAAATTTTTTTTAAGTTTAATTTCAATAAAATAAACAACATACACTGTTTAAGTTTAGGAATTTTCTGCATTGAGGTTGCAACAGAGTAAATTTTAAATCAATAATAGAATAGAACTAACTAAGCCTAACCGTGACCCATTTTACCCCATCTAAGAAAAACTGGTGTAAAAAATTCAATATTTATTATTTTTTTACATGATCGGCTGTAATTGTTCTCCAAAGTTTCGTTGTGCGGAAATCCTTTAAATTTGGGTTGTTATTTGATAAAATATAGAGGTTTTCAGAAGTTGGTAAACCATGTGTTTAATACACTATCATCCAAAAATTACAAAAATATTTTTTTTGTGTTGCCATATTCAAGAACCTAACTTTTTTAGAATGAAAAATATTGCTAATACATTGAAATATAACATAAAAAATATTGGTTTAAAAATTTCAATTTCAAGTTCTATTATTTTGAGTTTTTTATCAAGTGACCCATTTTACCCCATCCTACCCTATCAATATACAGAAACTTTTAAAAGAATCATGTCTTTCGATTTATATTTGTGTTTGAACCTTTTCTTCTGTCATGACTTCTTCAGGTTCGAAGGTTTGAAAGTAACTCACCTCGTTCATGGATCAAATGCTCAAAAAGAGCTAAAAGAGGGAGACCTAATTATCAGAGCGAACTTCAACGACTTGACAACATTAAGTGTCGACTATGCTTTGAAAACATTCTATGAAGAGAGCAAGAAGGAAAAGCTAATCCTGAAACTCAAACCAAAGGATGAAAAATGTGACGATCAAGTTATGAATGACGTTGCAAAAATTCTGACGGACTTGGTAAGATTTGCCGATTTAGAAGTTCAGTTTGAGAATAGGATGGCCGAAATAACTGCTGGAGTCATAAATCCTAAAAATGAAACAAAAAAAAAAGTCTTTGAGATCTCGAATCGCAGGTAAATTTAATTATTCTTTTAGAACATTTTTGCATAATTGTAAATTTAACTAAGAAATATTACCTAATATTCGCTCATTATTCTTTTTGTCAGAGATTAGTGTTTTTAAAATGATTTAATCAAATCAAATCAAATTTTGAAAAGAAAATCAGCATTTTTTCAAAATTGTAAACGGCAGAATATTTAGGTAACAGAGATTTTCACTTTAGTTGTGGACATTTGTATGAAATTTTCAAACATGAGTTTCAGAATTATAGAAAATTTTTTGTTTTTATAGAAAATTCTGTACATTCAATTCTAACAGCTAAGCATATTTCTTAGACATCTCCTATAAATTGATCATATTTCACAACTCATTAAATAAAATGATTGATGCAGCCTATAGTCTGGTTCGAATATAAAATCTGCTGTGGTAACATAAAACATCAGTTACATCTCTAAGATATGCATGGTGGTAGAGCATTTTTAAAATGCAACTAAATCATTTATAGTTGAAAGACAGACAAATAAACACTGAGAAAGAAAGCAAACTGATTAGAAGGTTCTTGTAACTTCAAGGTATAGTTTGACAGCTGTTGCGAAGATAAAATCGGTTTGTTTTTACAGTGCAAATGTTCTGCATCTCATAGCCTGACTAACGTGAGTCTCAGAATGGCGATTTTAAGGTTAGAAAATAACAGTTTATTGTACGGAAATAAATCAACAAGAGATATACATATTTGTTTTAATGTTAACGATCATGTTTCGTCGTCTAAATCATAAAACAGCTTTAGCATGAAACGGAATCAGTTCTTACGCTCTCGTAAAAAAAGTAGTAATAATGTGACTTACTTTATTCGGGCCTTGAGATACGGAGTTGTGGGACGCAAAGAATACCCAGAGAATAAATTAACCTTCTACAAGTCCAGCGTCAGGTTATCAATGCCAAACTATATCTTAACACATAATTCACGATTTATTCGCCTTGACAAATGTGCTCATGCGAATCCATAGCATGGGGTAATCAAAGGAAAACATTTGCATTGTAACGTATTCTACAGCTATCAGCCAGAAAATGAACAACAAACACTTGGCTATATATGAAGAATTTGTACAGTAATTTGACAGGAGGTGGGACACCACTAAACTAAAAAAACCGATGAAAACTTCAAGTTGAAGTTACTCTAAGTCTACAAGTCAGACGAGGAGAACATGGGGTTCGATGAGAGATTCTCTGAAATCAGCTCCTAACACTCGTAAAATCATCTCTGCCGTCTTGGGGACTATCAAACCCCTAGGGAGGCTTAGATGTTTCCAGACCAGGTTGGTATGTGTTCCAGAAAAGGTCAGAAGTCGCGAGAAAGGATGACCGAATGTCGCGTAGTCTGGGTGGAGGATCTTGTCATCCCATGAGAAAAATTGAAAGTTTTGAGTGGGATCTTTTATTGTTATCCTCACACGGGCAGACACAACCGTGGAGGTCCGACGAGCGTTGGACATCACAGCGTCCCGACCTCAAATGTATGCTCAGACTAGCGCTATTATTGTCTGTGAGGGAAAATGCATCAAATGGCCGCCTCGTGCGATTTAAAAAAAAACGATTTGAACTGCTCTATAACTCGATTTGAGCTCTCAGTAATCTAATTAATGTAGCGGCACTAAGAATAAGAGAGGCAATGCATCAATTGAACTGCACATTGAGGTACAAGATAAATAAAAGGGGACCGCCTACCTTGACGGTCGGAGCGGTCATGTTAAAGACGTGTCCAGTTGGCTAGTACGAAAACTTTTTCTTTTTGAAGAACACTTGATAAAATTTAAACTCAATGGTAAATAAATGAAAGTCAAATGAAAGAGAACGCACACCTTGAAACTTTGAGGATACAGATGGTTCGATGCCTCACTTTATATTGATGAGGATACAGTGAAACTTGTGTAAGTTGACCACTTGCTTTGCATCACTTTAGTGGTCAACTTAGACAGGTGGTCATCTTATAGAGGGTGCAGGTTTTGTTATTTCATACACTATACATTTATTCATTTATAACTAACTAAATATAACTTCATGTCATGACGTTACTCTAAAAAAGTGATTAGCTTTTTTTCACAATTATCTAAAATATCATGAAAGAAATTTAACCCGAAGGACTTACAATGTAGCCTATACAACTTCAAAAATAAAGTACTTAGTTAAAATTAAGATAAATATCATATTAATTATGTCAGTTACTTATATGGTGCTAAAGAATTCCTAAAATATACTTTTCAGAATGGCTATATCAGATCAAAGAAAAAAAAAGAAACTTATTTCAAGAATAAGAGAGTGCTCATCGTAGTTTTCCCATTTGGTTTACTTGGTTTAAACAAACTTCATACTGATGTTTCATCCTTCCAGACAAATACTGGTTTAACATTGTAGCATAAAAAATGCCCTGGAGAAGCTGTTTTAGTTTTTTTAATCTTTCCGAAAATAGATAAGCAAATATAGTAATAATTAGGTGGTGCACTTACAAAGGGGTTTTTATAATACTCCCACCCAAATTTGGCGTACATAAGTGGTCAACTTAGGTTGTCAAGTTACGAAGATTTCTCTACATTAAATAATATGGGGCTTATCCCGTTCCTGACATAAGTGGTCAACTTAGACAGGTGGTCAACTTAGGTGGTCAAGTTACGAAGATTTCTCTACATTAAATAATATGGGGCTTATCCCGTTCCTGACATAAGTGGTCCACTTAGACAGGTGGTCAACTTAGGTGGTCAAGTTACGAAGATTTCTCTACATTAAATAATATAGGGCTTATCCCGTTCCTGACATAAGTGGTCAACTTAGACAGGTGGTCAACTTAGGTGGTCAAGTTACGAAGATTTCTCTACATTAAATAATATGGGGCTTATCCCGTTCCTGACATAAGTGGTCAACTTAGACAGGTGGTCAACTTAGGTGATCAAGTTACGAAGATTTCTCTACATTAAATAATATGGGGCTTATCCCGTTCCTGACATAAGTGGTCCACTTAGACAGGTGGTCAACTTAGGTGGTCAAGTTACGAAGATTTCTCTACATTAAATAATATAGGGCTTATCCCGTTCCTGACATAAGTGGTCAACTTAGACAGGTGGTCAACTTAGGTGGTCAAGTTACGAAGATTTCTCTACATTAAATAATATGGGGCTTATCCCGTTCCTGACATAAGTGGTCAACTTAGACAGGTGGTCAACTTAGGTGATCAAGTTACGAAGATTTCTCTACATTAAATAATATAGGGCTTATCCCGTTCCTGACATAAGTGGTCAACTTAGACAGGTGGTCAACTTAGGAAGATTTCTCTACATTAAATAATATAGGGCTTATCCCGTTCCTGACATAAGTGGTCAACTTAGACAGGTGGTCAACTTAAGTGGTCAAGTTACGAAGGTTTCTCTACATTAAATAATATAGGGCTTATTCCGTCCCTGACATAAGTGGTCAACTTAGACAGGTGGTCAACTTAGGAAGATTTCTCTACATTAAATAATATAGGGCTTATCCCGTTCCGGACATAAGTGGTCAACTTAGACAGGTGGTCAACTTAAGTGGTCAAGTTACGAAGGTTTCTCTACATTAAATAATATAGGGCTTATTCCGTCCCTGACATAAGTGGTCAACTTAGACAGGTGGTCATCTTACGAAGGTGATCAACTTTACAGTTTTTACTGTACTTCAAATAAATAGAAGTATAGTAAAGGGCGAAAATATTATCATTGATGCTTAACCACCAGAAACACATTCGGTAGGAAAAAAACCACTCTATTGATAAAAAATATTGCAAAAAAGAATTTATGAATTTAATCATATTTAAGAGAAATGACTAAAAAGAGCAATTTTTTCTTTTTCAGATGTTTTGCTGCTGCGAAAGAGGAAGACTAAACAAAAATCCTAAGATCTTTCATAGTGATATTGTTTTAAAAAAAAAAGAGCTGATCATAACATCTCGATCAGTTCGGGGGGCCGCAAAAGGGATAACATCGGTGGTGGGGCGGTCCCCTGGGGAGTTATAGCTCTATTCTGGACTCGGGCGGCAAGAACTCTCTTGAAGAATGGCGTCTTTTCGTCGCCAGTGAAAATCTATCGAATGCAATGGATTTCTGTGCTGCTGACGATTAAATGACGTCAATTCTGAAAATTCAACTCTGGTGAGTTAAATTGCGAGCTGAAGTGATGTCTAAATGGACTTAAAGGAAAATGGAACTTTTAGAGAAATAAATCCAAAATCGGAACTTGCATTCAAAAAATTTTAATGCTAAATTTTACTCATTTACAACTAAAAACATACTAAGAAAGCATTACTTTCTCCAAAACCATTCACTTATAACAAAACAATGTTTGCAATTTTAATTCATAAGAATACCACTTCTGGCTTAAACGTTTCGAGTCTTAAAAATAGTCACAGAATAACATGTTACAAAAATAATTTGTACTTTTTAGAAAGTAAAAAAACTTCCAATCGGGAAAAAATCTTATTGTCCATCACAATTTGAGTCATCACTCCAGTTTCATTGTAGCTCTGTGGCGTACCGAGTGCAGAAGAAAGGCTTTCAGAAGCCAACCTCCACGTTGGTGCTCCCCGGGCAACGCTGTCGACTCGTAAATCGACAGCGGCTAAGAGGCTTCTGGATGGTATACATTTTATTTTTAATTCATTTTTAAATGGATCTTTTTTAAGATGAAATTTCGTCCTTTACTAGCTTGTTACTCACATGGTGTGTCCCAGGAGTGGACTAGTCGGTAAAAGCTCGGTTCCCGCAGAACACCGAAAGTGAAGCAACATCGACTGAGGTCAGTGTTTGGGGGGGTCACAACCTCTCGCGGCTGGTTGCTGTGGTGTCCATGTACGCTAAAGGGAGCTGGTGCACGTTAAATAGGTCAAGGCTCCAATGTCCTCCAAGTCAAGCGATACCTCTGGGGGTGCCAATCCCAGGTGATGGTCTCTCATCTGGGAGCTGGTTCAAAAATGAAGAGACCTTTCAAAGGGGCGGAAATAGGACTCCTGCCTTTTAGGGCCCCGTTAGACTCAGGAGCAGCGTACCCTTTCTACCTCGCTACGCGCGAGGACTCGACAACAACAACAACTCACATGGTGTGGATTCGTATAGCAACAGGACATGCACGCGACCGAAGTCTTTTCATGTTCAACTCAACAAGTTTAGAAGTTAAAGCGCAAGCAGATAAGAAATGGTATGAACCTTAGCAGTAGGAATAGAACGCGTCTGGCTTAATTGGCACATTTCTTTCTCACGACGTTTCTTTAAAGCCACGTTTACACGATACCAGTTGAAGAGACAGTTGTAGATGCCAATTGTCTCTGGACAGCTGGAGGAAAGTCATGGGCAGGCCAGTTGGAAGAGAACCTGTTTACACTGGTGAAAGTATTGGCATGGCAGTTGATGGCGAAAAATGGCAAAACAAACATAGCAGCCTTGACTGACACGAGTGAATTGGCACAACACGAAGCAAATCAACTGGCTGCAACGTTCACACGGCGCCAACTGGCTCGGCAACTGTGATTCAGAAAGAGGGTGAGGGGGGGGGGGGGCACTGGGCCCAGTTCATTGTCCTCTGTCTACTCCTCGAGACAACTGAATTTCAGGACAACTGTCGAGGCAGTTGGCTCACCAATTGGCCTGAATTGTTCACACGTAGCCAATAACTTTATGCCAATAAGCTGTCTCCAGACAATTGTCTCTTTAACTGGCATCGTGTAAATGCGGCATAACTAAGAATTGTATACTGCGTTCGCAATGGGTTTGAATTTGCACCGTAATAGATCAAACCAAAAATGTGCACCACTGGAATTCAGATGCATTTGAAACTGTGCAAGTTCTCTGCTAGTGTAGAGTTGACCGAAAAAGAGAGTACAACTAAAATCCGCACATTTTACATGAAATTACACGAATTTTGGGAATGGAATAAGGCGAGACACCTTACTAATATCTGCGGGTCTTGTCTCTCGAGATAAGGATCTCAATTCAGCACAATCGAAATTCAGAAACTTGAAGAATTCTTTTTTTTTTAAATGCTGAAGATTTTTTTTTTTTTTTGTTATTAATGTCTGGATCACATAACGATCACTTCTCACACCTTTTCCCCTCCGAACACCTTACTAAAGTAACCGACTACCTTTTTTAGACTAATTTCGACTAAAATTTCAATTTTCTGTTTTTTATATAAAGTAAAATAACACAATCTTCTCTTTCTAAAACCGTTTAAATTTTGTACCTGCGTTAAACAGAATAGAAGTTATGGCGATTTAAAAAAGACCGCCATAAGCTCTGATATAAGGATGAGCTTGCCTTTTTTGTCTTGTAACTCGTAACATAAATTTTCGTTATTTTCTTTTATTTCAAACTAGCTGACATGCCCGGCGTTGCGCGGGATAAAATTGCATCATTCGCAGGCCAAGTGACGCATGTCCAAAATTCTGTTGTAAATGTATAGGGAAAAAATTTCTTAAAAAATCCAAGTAGGAGAGGGGTAACAGTCCATAAAAATACTATTTAGACAGTAAAATTCATTAAAAACCCCGATTGCATTAAAACGAACAGCCTTGAAAAATTTCTTTTAGACCAAAAATTAGTCCATAAAAATTTTAGCTATTAGAGTAAGAGAAACAGTAACTCAAATGCACATATGCAGAGAGATAATTGTGCCAAAATGATATCAAGAGCCCGTAAAAATCGCAATTAAAATATCGACCACACCACATCTAAAATTTCCCATCAGAAAAAGAGCAGTATTCTCTGTAAAAATATCCATCAGATCAAGAACAACTCTCACTGACTATTTCTGCTACAATAAAGAAAACATTCTTTAAAGCCCCCCATTTCAATAAAGGCAACTATTCCTAAACATCCGTAATAGAATAATGACATTAGTAAAAAAAAATATCCATTGAATGAAGACGTCAGTGGCTAAAAGTATAATACTGACCTTCAAGAGCTACTGCTCCTAAAATTTCCCAGCAGTCCATATTAAATTCCCCATCAAATTAAGGACACCCGTTCCTAAAAATCCCACTTGCAAAATCGTCAAAACATTTCCTGAAAATTCAATTGAATAGCACTTTCATAAAATTCGGATAAAAAAGAAAGAAAGGAAAGCATTATTTCAAAAGGCAAATGCTCATTTAAATTACAAAATGTTTAGTACTGAACAAATTCTGACGTGTGAAATTTAAGTTGATAGAAAAGACAAACCTAAATTCTTCCCAAATGGCGCCAAATAGACAGTACAGAAATTAAATAAATGTTATAAAATAAATCACTTGTGTAAAATATGGAATCAATAATCGCTACGTAAAAAAGTTAAAATGAAGCAGAAGGTCGCCAAATTGCACTGTAGTAATTCGAAATACGCCATGATCCTACAGTGTAAATCACGTATTGAATTAAATGAGAACAATATTACTGATAAGGATTATTGGGCGCCGTTTGGAAAAGTTGCGAAGCGCAAAATAATACATTGAGAACAATTAACTGGAAGGAGGCGAGTAAAAAGTTATCACCACTTGGCGAAATTTTAAATTTCATAAAAAATAAGCGATATCGAAGACCTTCGAACCTAGTTTTTATCGAAGAAATAAATATTAAATCGTCAAAAATGAAAGAAAAATCAACATTAAAAATCGCACGCAGTTAATAATCCACAAAATATTCATAAAAATGAAATGAATTTTCAGAATTTGTTTCGCTGACAAAGGGACACTCTGCCATAAGATTTCATGCAATTGTTGAACTGTTACTATACTATTAAATCGCCAAAAAAGGAAGAAGAACCAACCTCAAGGTAAAGTAATTAAAATTCGTCTGCAGCTCCAAAAATATGTATAAAAATGAAATGAATTTTTAGAATTTATTTCGCTCATAAAACGACATAAATAAAAATAAAATAGCAATTTTTCAATTTTACGTTAACAGAAATCATCTAGTTGGCGACAAAATTACTATTTATGTTGGCGAAAACACGGAATTTGAGCAGATAAATTCAGAGGTAAGCCTCGTTTTAAAGTTCGAAAATTACTTTAAATGAATATTGCGCGTGTTTCTATTTGTTCTACGAACTTAAGAAAGAGATCATGCTGTGCATTTTTTTAAGGGCATTCAAATGCTGCAAAAATAAAAAACGTGGGGCGTTTCTTCGATGTGATAAACCCAAAATCAACAGTTTTCTTAAAATTGGAATTAAAAAAGGAAAAATTCGAATTTTAGGGAAAACGCTTCGAGGTGCACGAGGACCTGGCCCAAGGTACCTGTATCCAAAATTTCGTACTTCTGGACCGTTCCATCTCGCCAGGAGGCCATCGACAGACAGACAGACACACACACACACACACAAACAAACTTTTGGGTTTTTTTTTTATATAGATAGATGAAATAACTCATAAAATTTTTGCTCAATTTTCTTTACATTTTGTATGGATGTTCTATATATATGTGTCTAGGGAATAGACTAAAAACTAATTGATTGAACTCTTATTTTAGATTTTACAGCCAAACTAAAAAATTTTAATTGAAAATTTTGGCCGCTTTTTAACCGACTTCACAAAGGCAAGAGGTTATACATTCAAATTGTATGTATGTCGTTTTTTTTTTTTTTTGTTTGTCCACTTATAACTTCTCACCGGATGAACCGATTTTCATGATTCTTTTTTAATCGATCGAGGGTGGTTTCCCATAGGTCCCGTACCTTTGTTTCACCATATTCGATAATTAGAAAAAAAGTTATGGGCAGAAATAGGGTCATTTTTATGGTTTTTTTCATTCATAACTTTTACTAAATAATCCGATTTAGATGACTTCTTCTTTAATAGATAGAGGGCAGTTTAACTCAAATATCGCTCATCAATTTGACTACATTTGTTTTTAGAAAAAACGTTAAGGGTGAAAAATAAGTATTTTTTATTTTAATTGGAAAGGCTTGGCTTGATTTTTCTTTGTTGGGAAAACTATTAATAAATATAAAAGTCATTGTTTAAAAAGTGTTTGTTGCCATTGTGCTGTAATATTAAAAGCAATTACAGCAAGAGTTTGACTGAAGGCTTCTCTGAGGCAAAAATTAAATCCAATCAGAGTTTGTTTGCTAAAATCGAATTCAAAACGGAATTTTTCATACAAATGATTAGTTTTCAGTGACATTTATTCAAAGAAGGTTTGCCCTTTGATATGTATTTTTTTTTAAAATAGAGTATTTATATAGAAAATGTATTTACACTAAAAAGAATAAAATAAAATAATTTTTATAAAAAAATAGAACCGACTTCAAATTATAAATTGCGCTAAAAAGTGAAAAATAAATTAATTTTTTAAACAACATCGATGTGACTTTTAAACATAGTTTTAGAAGTCGGTGCGAAATTATGAGTCTAATTACCATTACACCATTTGCTACTTTATATTGGAACTGTTGTTAATTCTGGGAAAAATTGACTCCTGATTACAAAAGATTTCATCTATCCTAATTTTGCACCGACTTCTAAAACTATGTTTAAAAGTCACATCGATGTTGTTTGAAGAATTAATTTATTTTTCACTTTTTAGCGCAATTTATAATTTGAAGTCGGTTCTATTTTTTTTATAAAAATTATTTTATACCAACTCAGTTACAATGTTAGCTGTAGATTATTCAAAAGTTAATATTATGCCAAACTTGTAGTCTATTCCCTTAGTTGAATATTTATGAACATGATAAAGCAAACAAAATGAAGAGATTATAGTTTGTTATGAAGTTATGCGTTTTTAAAGAAGAGTCATTTTTTAACGAAATTTCACCAATTTTCCCCCCTAAATATGTCAAAAATTCCTTTTTTTCAGTGTTTATGCATATAGATAATGTTTTAGTCCATAATACATAGATAAATCCACATTTGAAAAATGTTAATCACAATTTTCAAAATTTGGCCTCCGAAGGTAGTCAGGCACATTAAGATAGGATACTTGCTCTTTTTCTTTTTCTTTTTTTTAACTCTGCTTTTGCAAACATCCATAAAATTGCATTTAATTTTGGATCTGCTATTTATATCGTCTGCTTGCCGCTAATAACTTATTTATTTCAATCGTCTGCAATTTTTTATATTCCTTGCGATCAATTCATTTTTTAAAATCTTCCATTAGAATTTAGGATGGAATTCTGATGACAGCTTCTTGTGCGTTGTTGTCAGGGACAAATTGTGTTACAATATTTTTAATTTTATTATTTTGTGAAAGTAAATGTTTTTTTTTAATTGAAGATTTGCTTTTGTCCACAAAGAAAAGATTTTTAATAATATCTATAAACAAGTAGAAGAACAGCAACAATTTCATTTATGAGCATCGTTTCCCGAACGTGCTTTGAATTATATTTCTTTTCTCGTAATCGCTTTTGTGGCAACAATAAATTTCTGTTGCATTCTTTCAATTTAAAAAAATATACTTTGGACTTGATAGACGCTAAACGGATCTCTAAATTCAACATGAGCAAACCAAAAGTTTTTATTACAAGGCCCGATATTCCTAAGGAGGGAATCGAAAAGGTCAAAGCTAAGTAAGTTCCTTCTCTCGCAGTAACTAATGTCAAATTTTGAATTTTGTGTTTTATTCGACTAAAGGTGAATTACCAATATGTGGTAAGGAGCAATTTTCTATTAACATGCTTTTTGGCAACTTATTAAATGAAGAAATAAGGAATGAAATTAATTAAAGTTACAATTAAAGTTCTGAAAAAAAAGTAAGTTATAAGTAATGAAACTAATAAAAACTAATATATTCTCTAAACTTTCATCAAATCTTCGCATACCGTACACTGGGTTTGAACCGACTAAAAGTCTGTTAATTAAAGTTTTAGATCCACATGCAATATAAAAAAGATATTTACTGTTAAGAAGATTTTTAACGACATTAGAAATCTTTCCAGACATTTTAAGGATAAACATTTAAATCTGATAAAACCGATTTCGTTTTGAAACTCTTATGACTGGCGACTGAAATACTGGTGAGATTTCGAATTTCGCCAATAATCGTCATAGACTCAATTCCATAGGAAAATAATGGGGGGGGGGGGAGAAGGCGCAGTGGCTAAAACTTTGATTAGCAGTAAATTATCTATTCTTTAAGTCGATCAATTATCATTTATTGTGTCTTTAGAATTAGTTTTGTAGCTTTAAAATAATAAGCAGAAACGGTAGATCTGAAGAGAATCTATACTTGCAATGAAAGAGCGGTTTGTATTATAATGAATGCGAAATTTTATCTTATTTTGAAATTTTATTAGAATGCTGGAACGAAGAAATCTAATCAAAAATAATACGATAACTGAAAAACTGAAAAAATTTGGCGATTTACTGTCGCCAAAAGTATTGGTGCCAAACCTAGGCACTACCTTTTTTTCCGATGTAATAAAAGCAACAGAAAACACTAAAAAATTAATCCTGTTTAAGAACAAATAAACACTGAGGACTAAAAATGGAAAATGGGGATACCAGAACGAAAAGAATATTGCCAACATTTGGCGACCATTCTAATTTCCCAATTATCGAAATGTCTTCATCTAACCTTCGCCGCTTAATAAGTCTTCAAGCAGAAATAGTACAAACAGAACCATTTCGATGCGCTTGTGAAAATATTTTATCGACTTGGCAGCATTTGAAGGCCTAACTTCTCTCGCGAAGAGGAAAAAATAAGAAACGACTTTTCCAAAAGTTTCGAAATCGACTCAAAGCACTTGTATATAACAGCGCGGTGTTCATTCTTCAGCCCATAGAAGAATTCCTTTTACTGCTTGTCCTCCCCACAAAGAAATGAACTCATTCAAGGACAGACGTCTTCTTGGCAAAGTCGTACTGTATGGTTTTTTAAAGTGTACTGGTATCTTCCCGTTATGGGCAGCGTATTCCTCTGAAAATGTTGCCTTGAGGTGTATACTGATGAAGTCGCCATTTTGGATTTTTCTTCAGTTAACCCCTGTGATAAATATATTGGCTATAAATCTAGTTTTTCAAATTTTGGCCAAATGTTGCTAATTGGGGGACGTTTGAATCCGACTCCAATAACAAACGAGCCGATGTGTACACCACAGGACTTCATTGTACTAAACTAAATTTGATACACCTTTTTAGGAACTAAAAAAATGGGTGCGTGTTACATGCACGAACGTTAAAAGTTACGTTTCTTAGTTTCATTATCTTTTTTATAATAAATATAGAAAATGGTATCTCCAGGATTAATGGAATTTATTATTTTTATCGACCTGAGAAATCCGAAATTAAAACACAGCAGTAACTTAACAGAATCTACAAAAGAAAAAAACGTGAAGAACATTTTAAACACTTAAAAACCTGCTAGTTTGTTGAGAATCAATGGAGGAAAGACAATTTTGCAAGGTGCTAAATATCGCATAAATCGCCAAACCGACACCGGATTTGGCTTCACTATTTTGACGCCAAATTTGGTGAAATATTCGCAAATTGTCGCCAAATGGGAACCGATATATTTAACTATGGAGTTGGTTTGAGTAATGCGTTTGGGGTAAATATCTTGGTATTGAAAACGCCTGGATATTTGCATGCAACTGGCACAAAATCACATAAAACACCCCTTTTGGTACCTTCGATTGCAACCAAAAGGCGAAGTGCTCAACTAGACCATGAGACACCTACGACTAACTTTTTGAGTTATGGCAAAATTCGAACATACAGGTGGCACGACAAAAC
The DNA here is from genome assembly GCA_038502835.1 of Octonoba sinensis. Taxonomy (NCBI): domain Eukaryota; kingdom Metazoa; phylum Arthropoda; class Arachnida; order Araneae; family Uloboridae; genus Octonoba; species Octonoba sinensis. The sequence continues at coordinate 10,050,082 of CM076601.1, read as the reverse complement.
TCGTCTCGGGGACGGACTCGGGGATGGTCAAAATCGACATTTTAGTGGTCTGTACGCACATATGGATATTGTGAACAAAACTGTCCAAACTGATTAATTTGATCAAAATGCCAATTTAGGCCGAAATTTGAGTGGAAAATTTTTCGCCATCACAATACTTCCTGTACTTTGTACAAGGAAGTTTGTTCCAATCGACGTGTTCCAATCGACATAAATAAAAGACCACGGAACAATATGTTTATTTTCCATTCTTCAGAATTTAGATAGTTCCCAATTAAGTCAGCCAATAAGATGGGAATAGTTAACAAGACAGTCAGTCTCCCCATAAAATGAGGTACATAGGAGTACAGTAAAATCCCGTTATACCGCGCCTCAGTATACCGCTGATTCGGATATACTGCGGTGAGTAGCATGTCCCCCCACGTTTAAACCACCCTTTATCATTGCCATTTAAGACGTGTGCTTCATGCACAGCAATTACAGCGAATAAAATGGCAGAAAAGAGTAAATTATACTATAGAAGAAAAGTTATGAGTCATTGATAAAGTTAAAAATGATGCATCAAAAGCGAGTATTATTTCGTGAATTTTTTTCCGCGGTATAGTTTCACTATACCGCGGTTATGTTATAACGCGGGTGCCAAACCTGTCCCCCGACACCCGCGTTTTAACGGGGCTTTACTGTAATGGAAATTGTATCGTTTCAGATGCGACGTCGAGCTTTATGACAGGGAAAACCCGATCCCCAAAGAAGATCTGATCAAGAAGGTAAAGGGTGTGGACGGTCTGCTCTGCCTCCTCACAGATCCAGTGGACGAAGATGTTATTAAAGCTGCAGGTAGTAACTAAACCTCTTACTATCTTTAGCTTTGTCAATGAATTTAACTCTTCGATAAGTATAGGGAGAAGGAAAAGATCTCGTAAGATTAAAAAATTGCTAACCCTTTGCAGAAACGTGCAGTGTAGCAAAGAATTGCGCTTCATCAAACTACACATTTGTTACCTTTCTCGTATAAGGATCAGATTCGTCGCCAAGTTTTTTTGCTAAACTTGCCAAAAGCTTATTATTATTATTATTATTTTAATTCAGTTTTGCTGTGGCGGCAAATATTTTGGCGATTATTTGAATATGCTTCTAATCTTTCGTCAAAATGTTGGTTGTTGGCGTTTATCTGAATTTTTGAATGTTTATCTCCAAAACTTACATTTGTGTGATATTTCACCCTAGTTATCGACTCACAAATATTTTCACGTATGGCGGAGCGTAGCCAACAGGTCAGTTAATTTTGCGATTTATAATCAACCGTCTTTCAAATTTGTCGCTCTTTTTAAAGACTCTCCCTACAGTGCGTATTTAAAGCTTTTCTAATGTCTCTTTGATTTAGCATTAGCTCATGCAAATGGCGATTAATCGATGATATTGCGCACTTAAAGGAGTTTTTCAAAAAAGTTCCTTTAAAGTCACTAAGCAATTCATATTGTCCCGTAAAGGCTGTCAAACGACTTAAAATCTTGGATGTAGGATGGCTATTAACACGATAGGGTATACTTTTCCGTTTTTGGGGGAGGGGCCGGCGATGGTTAAATATTTTTCGCCAAATCAAACTACGATACCGTTTTGGGTAGCCGTTGTCGATGTTTATATATTTTTCGAAAAACACTCCACACAGAGAGCAAATGGATTTGGCGAAGAAAAATTTAAGGATCGCCAGCCCTCGCTGAACGGAAAAGTACCCACGACGCGACGGTTCAGTGACAATTTGATTTAATATGGTCATTTATTGCTCAAGAATGAACCCTTTGAATTTTCCCACCGAATTCTTGTGACGATGGTAATGGGCTTTTATTATGGATGAATTTACAAGAATGAGTTGATATATTCAGAATTGAGTTGACTTCTCCAAATTTCTTCCCTTTTAGCGGTTGTTTTATTTGATTTAATAATAAAGTTTATGAAGCTAATCAAGTTAATGAAAGTAAATGACAAAACTCTAATCTGTATGATTCAAACTTTTTAGTAACTGAATCTAACGTAAAAATCAGTCTGCGTTTATCGAGTGGAAATTGAATTCCGGACAAGCACTGGAAACCATGTAATAAAATATATCAGTAGAATATCTTTTAAATTTTAGAGTTGTGTAGAAAATTAAGCTTGTTATTTAATAATTTTAAATTCTTAGTATTGCGTACATTTAAATTTCAGGAAAATCTAACAATACCGGTTCTTTTTTAACGAATTTTATAACGCATCCAGTACTCTTCCAACTAACTTGGTTGCGAACAGAATAAAGCTAATGATGCAATAAAGAAATATAAGCAAACGAAGAAATAAATACAAATTACTTAAATATTGTTTCAAATTAAAACTAGCTCAAAGATGAATTTATGCACTTAAAATGTTTTCCGTTTTAGGAGATAAGTTGAAAGTCATCGCCACCATGTCTGTCGGTTATGATCATATTGACTTGCAGGCATGCAAAAAGAGGCAAGTGAAATGATATTTTTATCTCTTTCATATTTTATAAGTTCGTATCTCGTTCTGTATGTTAAGAGTACTTCACTTTTGTGTACATTGCAAAAAATAGCTACCTTTCTCGTAAATTCTGTCGATGTCTACAACTTTTGCTTATTTTCGTAATGCGACACATGAATTTGGAGACAAATTCATCTATAATTATTAACATTATATTAAATTACTTAATGTTTTTGAGGGGTAAAACAAATAAATGTTAGGGAGAAGGGGAGTGAGAAATTATATTTAAAGAAGAATGGTTGAAAATAACGTGCTGAAAGCGAATTGTTTATAAAATTATTCATTAAAAAGTTCTAACTCTTTATATCTGTGCGGTTCATTTAAAAAAAAAATGTTTTTCCATTTAGTACATGCCTAAAGGTTATTCAGATACCTTTAAACACTTTTTAAAAATTTCGTTCAGAATACTTTACTAATTTTATTTACCTCAATGCTCAATGTATGCTGCAATGAAGTTTTTCTTTCACTGTGAAAATAAATTATTAAAATTTTCAGTGATTTACTTTGCCCTTCTAAACACTAAGAATCAAAAAGTTAAATATTGGCTATCTGCATTTTCTAGGTATTTCCTTTACACCCCTTCAATAATTTTGATTTTAACCAATCGATACTTCTAGCATTTATTCTCATCATCATCATCAATGGCTCGACAGCAGAGCCAGGGCAGTAGTGTAGTCCTGCACAAAAAGCTAGGGGGACGCTTAGACATACGAACTAAGTTATTGAATTCAAAAAGTGGGGGACGCTAGTGTTAAAATTTAAGAAAAGTGGGAGGACGCTTTTCTTAAGACAAAAACGTAGGGGGACGCCGTCCCCCCTCGACTACACCATTGAGCCAGAGCCTTTGGACCAGTCGACTTCAGCTTCTTTATTTAGCTAAGTCGAATATTCTTATAAAGAAATGTTTCAAGAAAAAAAAATTGTGACACACGCCGTTATTGTTCAGGAAGGAGTGTATTGCTTTATGAAAACGTCTATTTTTAACAAAAAGAAAAATGAAAATGGTGGTATACTTAATAATACCGAAAACAACGTTTCAGTTGGAAACAAAAGGTACTAAATGAATAAATAAACAATACTACAAGACAAGAGGACAGTGGTTAATGAAGGATCCTTTCGATTCCTCACAGGGGCATCGCCGTGAGCCACACTCCGAACGTCTCTTCCGATTCTGTAGCCGAGTGGACCGTCCTACTCATGCTGTGTGCCGGGAGGAACTTCCCGGAAGCTTCCACCGCAATTCGAGAGTAAGCGAATTCACTTTTTTTTTTTCCTCTTTTTCTCTCTTCGGTTAAAACACCTGTTCACGAAAGCTGTTGAGAACGATGGATCATTCCAGATGCTGGACCAGTTATTGTCTGTCTATTTGGGGAGTGATCCGTATTTTCTGAGGGGGTGAGCCATCGCTTTTCATTGGGAGTGGGAGGAGAGGGCAATGCATGGCATGATTGGCTCAAGCATTGAATAGAACGCCTGATTTAGATTTCATACTGCCGGTAGCATGTACAGCGAAATCTGTGTGCAGCACTTTGGTGGTCAACTTATAGAGGGTGAAGGCCTGACTCCGTTCCTGACAAAAGTGGTCAACTAACAAAGGTTTTACTGTAAATGCAAAATTGATGTTTGTATGCTAAAAAATAGACTCATTTAGTTCTGAATGATTTTTTTAAGAGGATAAGAGAACTTCCAAAGGAATAATTCAAAACTTTATTTTTTAGACTAAAATTCTTCCTAACGTAGGCAGGAACATGTGTAAGCACACCACAACTTATTTTAATGTCTTCTACCTGAAGTGAAACAATAAAGGGTTTTTTTTTGTCATGTTTGCTTTACATGGTATTTACCAAAAGTGGTTTACCTGATAAACCTTTTGCGGCGTCATATGGTACGAATTTGCGACGTACCACGTATTTCTAAACAGCAAGAAATTCCTTTTTCAGCGCAAGGAATGAAGCTGTGAGGGAATACTAATTTTCTTCGATATAGCCTTTCTTTCCCTCTCTATTCTTTGTGATTGATACACAGTTGGACGCAATGTTGGATTTTCCAGTGTCTTCTTTCAGCACAATGTGTCGCAGAACGAGCAAACTCTCTTATCATATTTTTCCTCTCCGATGAACAGGGGCAAATGGGAGTATTCCTGGAGTCCACTGTGGCTGTGTGGAGTGGGATTATCTGAAGCTACTGTCGGCTTCTTTGGCATGGGAAGAATCGGTAAGTGATTGCTGAAAATGTATAAACAGCGAAGCACTGTTTATGCGTATTTATCCCAAGGTATCGGGAAAATTCAGTATATATTAATGCTAAATAATTTCATTTATAGCTTTTTCTGAAATCGCAAATGTCAGTCCCAATCCCCCCCCCCCCCCTTTTTTTACTAAGTCATTCTGTCGCTCACTTGCCCTTCACAACGAGTTCATGAATGTAGAGAAGATCTTTGTCGTTAAAATACGTAGCGGTCAAAATTCAACCGTCATTCATTACATTTTTCAACCTCGAATATTTAAACAACTTTTACCCATTTCGTTTAAATATTTCAATGAGGGATAATCGCTCCTCAGTGCGACTGAGTAATTTATTTAATTTAATGCATTTGTAACAGATATTATGCAACTATTTATCTTTCATGCATTCCTTCGCCTGGAAAGAAAATAAAAATAGAAATTTTCAAACAATCAGCCTGACTTATCATTTGTACATATTGTTTTGGGAACGGAATAACAGACACCTTAAGATGAGCATTATTTCGCTTTGACATTCATTTAATAGATTAACATTTTCTCTTTTATTTTGTTCTTGACATTTCTTCTTCTTTGTCCTATCAATACTGAATAATGTATTGTATTGTACAAATATTATAGAGTGCAGATTTAAGGAGCATTATGAAAGTATGACGAATCAAGGCTTCTAAAAAAAGTCTTCGAATCTACGTTGAAAGTAGGAGGGGTTAAAACGTATACACGGTGCTTTATTTTATTTACGTTATTTTTCAACCTTCTTCTTTAAATATAATTTTTCACTCCTTCCTCCCCAACCCTTACTTGTTTTATCCCTCAAAAACATGTATTATAAATTTACATTATATTTACAAATGATATAGCGTTCACATCAGATTCTTATCATACTTGGCCCTGTAGTTCGGACCTAAATTCGTGTGTAAAATTCCCCCTTCCCCCAAAAAAAGTAACCGAGCAAATAGTTGCTGATTTTCTTACGAGATTTTAGTTCCTCCATTTCCTTAAGTAATGTATTCGTGTGTTTTAAAATTTTCTTCTGTTAGCGCTGCTGATATTTCGTTATTAGTAATTGTCTTCCGTTCTGTAAATTTCATACATGAATGTCTGCGTCTGTCTACTAGAGCTGGGTTTCTCAATGGCGAAAAAATCTAGGGGGCCACAGGTAAAAATATGAAATTAAGGGTGCCATGAACCTCGGAAGAGGACTATAGCTTAATATGGAAAAATTTCACATACGAGTAAATATTCTGTATAATTTTGACCAACCTTCATTCTTGATGCTATTGATAAGATCAACTGTCAATGTGTGTTTTCCTACATTATGGTAAAATAAAAAAACTCTCGTAAAGAAACTCGAAAATCATCTTAACAAGAAAAGGGGGGGGGGGGATTTAAGTGCACATTTAAATTTAATTCAAGAAAAATTAAATTATACAGAAATTCGCTTATTTTATGGAAATTTGCTTAGGGAGCTTTGTGCTGCCCAAGAAATTTGCCTGATTTTGTTAATGATGTAACGAATCGGTTCCTATTATCCATGCTTCCTTGGTGTAGTTTTTTCCCCAGTTTTTTGTGCTTCAATTTTTTTTTTACAGAAGCACTTTGTAAATTATTCTTCCACTATAAGGATACAGTTAGAATATGATCCCAGAATAATATTTTGCTTGTTACGTAACAGTGCTTCGTTTTTTTGAACTAGATAAAAAACTCTTTCCATCTCTGAGACAATTTGCATTACAATTTATTTTCAGCACTCTGGATTTTGTTGAATACAAATTAGTTCGTTGTATCTTTTATGGATTCTTTTATAAATTAACATACGGTTTTATCAATATTTATGCTTGGCCCATACATGAATTAATAACAAATACACGTACGCACACACATGTATAACATGTACGCACATGTATAAGAGGAGTACAACGGAAAAATTTGGCGACCATAAGGGGCCGCAGGTAAAAAAAGGTTGAGAACCCCTGGTCTAGAGCAGTGTTTGCTGTCAAACTTTTTAGGACATTAAGCAAACGTACCGTTCAAATTCTCCTACCAGCTACCCCCCCCCCCCCCCCAAGGCCCTAATGGAGAAAAAGCTCAAACGGACAAATATAGTAAGAAACTCAATTCTCAGTTATTAATCAACTCTCTTGTTATATGCTACGAGCCACCAGCGAGTTTTTCACTGCTAAGGTAGTCGTATTGTAAAGAAAACATATGTACAGACTTTAGTTGACCGATTGCAATCGCAGAAGTGTGATGATGCAACTGTAGCGAAATATTCAGCATTAAATGTAAAAAAGTCTTTATAAAACTCTTTGTACTTATTAAAACAATGGATTTCAATGTGCTTTATTAAAATATTCTAGGGAATGTAAAGTTAATTAATTTTTTCATTTGGATCAAAAAACAAATTTGGAAAAATTCTGAAACTAAGACATGCCGCACAAAATGCAGCTTTTTAATTAGTAAAAAATAGTAAGTAATTAGTAAAAAAAATAGAAGTTTAAAAATAAACCATGCTACAAAAAATACTTCTTAATGATTTTACATTTACTAGAGTTCGTCAAACAGAGGAGAAAAGGGTTCCTATTCGCCATTAATTAGTAATTAGTAAATATTAGCAAGTAATTAGTAAAAAAAATAGAAGTTTTAAAATAAACTATGCTCCAAAAGATACTTCTTAATGATTTTACATTTACTAGAGTTCGTCAAACAGAGGAGAAAAGGGCTCATATTCGCCATTAATTAGTAATTAGTAAAAATTAGTAAGTAATTAGTAAAAAAACAGAAGTTTGAAAATAAACTATGCTACAAAAAATACTTAATGATTTTACATTTACTTGAGTTCGTCAAACAGAGGAGAAAAGGGTTCCTATTCGCCATTAATTAGTAATTAGTAAAAATTAGCAAGTAATTAGTAAAAAAAATAGAAGTTTTAAAATAAACTATGCTCCAAAAGATACTTCTTAATGATTTTACATTTACTAGAGTTCGTCAAACAGAGGAGAAAAGGGCTCATATTCGCCATTAATTAGTAATTAGTAAAAATTAGTAAGTAATTAGTAAAAAAACAGAAGTTTGAAAATAAACTATGCTACAAAAAATACTTAATGATTTTACATTTACTAGAGTTCGTCAAACAGAGGAGAAAAGGGCTCATATTCGCCATTAATTAGTAATTAGTAAAAATTAGTAAGTAATTAGTAAAAAAAACAGAAGTTTGAAAATAAACTATGCTACAAAAAATACTTAATGATTTTACATTTACTTGAGTTCGTCAAACAGAGGAGAAAAGGGTTCCTATTCGCCATTAATTAGTAATTAGTAAAAATTAGCAAGTAATTAGTAAAAAAAATAGAAGTTTAAAAATAAACCATGCTACAAAAGATACTTCTTAATGATTTTACATTTACTAGAGTTCGTCAAACAGAGGAGAAAAGGGCTCATATTCGCCATTAATTAGTAATTAGTAAAAATTAGTAAGTAATTAGTAAAAAAAACAGAAGTTTGAAAATAAACTATGCTACAAAAAATACTTAATGATTTTACATTTACTAGAGTTCGTCAAACAGAGGAGAAAAGGGCTCCTATTCGCCATTAATTAGTAATTAGTAAAAATTAGTAAGTAATTAGTAAAAAAAACAGAAGTTTGAAAATAAACTATGCTACAAAAAATACTTAATGATTTTACATTTACTTGAGTTCGTCAAACAGAGGAGAAAAGGGTTCACATTCGCCATCATGGTTTTTTTCCTAAATAATTTTAATTTATAAAAATTTACATTATCGTTATTTAATCATTGTGTTTTTCTTTAGCTCAAAGTATAGTGAAGAGGATACTGCCTTTTGGAGTGAAACAGGTCCTTTACAACGACGTTTTTCATCCTATTAAACCAGGTGCGTAATTATCTTTCTTCTCCACTTCTCTTATTTTCTTTTCTTTTTCTAAGGGTTTGTTTAAATATTTGTTAAGAGCGTCAACATATTGCACCACAGGCATCTGGCGCATTTATTTGCCAAATCGATTTGAACCGCTTGTAAAAAAATGTCCTTATAACAGCTCTCAAAGGGCCCCATTGACATGTAGTAAGTAAATGGGTCCCGCAGTGGACCAGTCGGTAGAAGCTCAGTTCCCGCAGAACACCGGCAGAGGCGTAGTTAGGTGGGGGCAAGGAGGGACAGCTGCCCCCGGGCGCAGCGTCAAGGGGAGCCAAATTAATGTTAATTAATTTTATTTTTAAAAGCGAAAAGAAAATTATTTGAACTGAAGGGGTGTGAATATGTTCGACAAAAACGTAGGAGCACCGCAGACCATATCGGGAACGACCAATGGTAGACAGACAAATAATTTAGATAGAATAATGTAGAAATCAGACGAATAATTTTACGAAGCCAGGGTCCCATTTTTCCCTTAGAAGTGAATGGTCGCTAATAAAAATGAAAGTTAAAAGGGCTGCGTTTTAAAGCTATTTATCATTTAGGAAGCATAAAAGTTTTTAAAATTCCTTTATGGGGCGCTCCTAGGCCTCCAGGGGCACAGGGGGCGCAAAATCTTCAGTTGTCCCCGGGCGCTGATAACCCTAGATACGCCTCTGAACACCGAAAGCGAAGCAACATCGACTTAGGTCAGTGTTTGGGAGGGTGACAACCTCTCGCGGCTGGTTGCTGTGGTGTCCGTGCGCGCTAAAGGGAGCTGGTGCACATTAAACAGGTCGTGACTCCAATGTCCTCCAAGTGAAACGATACCTCTGGGGATGCCAATCCCAGGTGACGGTCTCTCATCTGGGATCTGGTCCAAAAATTAAGAGACCACAACATTTGAGGTCAATTTAGTCTTCAGCCCTAGTGGCTCCTCGCTCAAAAATGAAGCTGCATATCCCCCTAAGCCAGTAGATTATTGATCTTCTGGACCTGGTACCAGGATTTCCTATGCCAGGGGGAATAGTAACAACAACAACAACAGTAAGTGAATTTATTATGAAGTTTTCATGCAGCCCTAGTCTCTTTTTTGAGTGCAATAAGATCTCCGCCCGAAAGCAGTGTTTCTAATAAAGCACATTTTGTTGATATCAGCTCTATTGTCGTATATTCCTCGAATGTTGGACGGATGTTATATAAGAAGTCTTCGTTTCTGTTTTTCATTATTTTCTATTTCGATCAGAAACCATCAAAGTGCAAAGTGCTCTGGAAAGTTAAACCATTTAGCTGTCATATCCAACGGGAAAGTGTTTGAGGATTATTTTAATTATGATTTCTTTAAAATGTCTTTCACAGCGGAAGAAATGGGAGCAAAATACGTGGAATTCGAGGAGATGTTGAAAGAGTCCGATTTCGTGGTGGCCATGTGCAACCTGTCGGAAGAGACCAAGAATATTTTCAATAAAAAAGCTTTCGACCTGATGAAGCCCACTGCCGTCTTCATCAACACCAGCAGGTAAGTGACGTTTGCAAGAGAGTAATAGTGTGGTTGCGAAATGGTACCGATTTTTATTCTTTCGGTTGGCAAAATTCCCTTTCTACGTCTGATAAAAGTATATTAATACAGCGTTTTCTAACATTTTCGTTATTATAGCATGTAATGGAGGCAATTCAAGCATCGTCATTGGTCACGTGGCACCGATGAAAGCAATGTAACCATAGGAAGCCGTAGCATCGCTTTACATCGAGTTCGAAAAATCTAATTAAAAACTAGGACTAAATAAAGTTCTTCTACATTACATAAAATGAACACTAAATACAACACCGCATCTATTGTAATAATTAATAAGTTTCTTTTATAATGATTAAATTACATGTAAATACTGGGTTATAATCAGAAAAGGCTGTGAAAATAGTCTCATTTATTTTAAGATAACTTATTTTGCCTAGCGAACTCCACATAGAACTCCATTGAAAATCTTAGTAAACAAAGAGCGGATATCACGTGACAACGATGATCGCTCATGAGTCCCTCTAGCAGTGAATTGCCTCCATTGATGGTGGAACTGTGGTAGCCTAGTGGTTAGGATGTCGGCCTTCCGACCGGAAGATTGGGTATTCGATACCCGACCCACTGAAGACCCACATGTACACTACGTGCATGTAAAATCCGTTGACACTGAAGTCCCGAGGCAGTTCCGAGGGTGCCGGAGGATGGAGAATTTCCCTTTCCTTCACTCTCACGTCGACAAAAGAAGGTGACGTATTTGTGGAGGCGCCAATCTGGTGTCATGCAAATACATACTGAGCTAAGTCGTACTTCCACCGTTGTGGGGCTCATCCATAAATGGAAGGTGCTCCTTACTGGCAATTCCTGGTCGCTCTGCGATGAGGAACTTGGATACTCAAGTGGGTATTAGAAAGAAAAAACAAAAAACAACAACAGAATAAGTGATGGCAACAGAGTACAATAAGTAATGCTAGGGAACCCTAATATCCACGTGGCTAATGTTTTTTTTTTTTTTTTTTCAAAATATTTTTTATTTTTTTTTACAGTCAATACTGTAAAAAAAAAGTTCGAGTTTGCCGAACTTCAGCTGTACTTGGAAGGATAACTCAGTTCTTGTAAAGCAATCAGCAATTTAGTCTATAAATGTACTGTTTTACTGTACATGTAGAATATTTTATTCTTTTCCGTTGTATGAATAATTTTTACTCAAAAATATATTCCATTCTGCTGAACATTATAAGGGATGATTCATAAATGATGTGACACTTCGGGGGAAGGGGAGGTTCGTGAAATTGTGACAAAGTGTGACAAAGGGAGGGGAGGGGTAACAAGAAGTGAGACGTCATGCTTATGCAACATAGCGGGACATGTGACAAAGAGGGGGAGTATGTTAAAGTGTGACATTTTGTGACAAAAGGGGAGAAGGTCAAATATATGGGGAAAAGCGTGACATCATATATCAACGGTCCCTATGGTTTAAGAAAAGAAACTGACTTTATATCGTAGATATAAATTCGCGATAGAATTAGAACATATTAATATTCATCTTGATTCTTTATATGGAATCATTCTCAAGTCTGCGGGAACGAATTTCTGTATAAAGGCCACATTTATTCGATGCTCTTAAAAATCACTATCTATGTCAATGTACCAGGACTTGCAAATAAGTAACATAAATTTCTATTTTCGTAAAAAAGTACAAACTATCTGCGACAAAAGTAATTACGATTATTAGTTATTTTTCATTTTTCTTTGCCTCCTTTTACTACATGGTTTTATTTAACTTGACTTGTGGCGGAATTTTGTAAGGCCGTTTTCGACAACTATTACTGCATAAATGTTCATCAAATTTTGCACACAAGCTTATCTTCGATGACAATACAATAATCCATCCATTTTATAATTTATTATAACACTAATTAGAAAAAAAATTAATAGTTTTGGCTCCGAGGAAATCATCAGCATTATCATTTGCCGTTTGGCAACAATAGTTTTGTTTGGATAATGCAATGATGTTTTGAATTTAAATAAAACCATGTAACCTAAATCATTTTTGGCGATTTAATATTATTTGTTACCCGGTTTTATTTAACTTGATTTGTCATGGAAGTTTGTTACGCGGTTTTCGACCACTATAACTGCATACATTATCTCCAAACTTTGCACACAAGCTTATCTTCCCCCGATGACACTACAATACTCCATCCCTTTTATAATTTAATATAACGTTAATTATAAAAAAAAGTTAACAAACTGATCTCTGAGAAAATGATCAGAAGTATTGTTTGTCGAATGGCAACGGTAGCTTTGTTTGGAATGTTTGGACGCAATGCGACGATGTTTTGAATTTTAAAATACTCAAATCATGGCGAAAAAAGAAACTGCGAAATATAACCATGCAACTTAAAACACTTTTTAATATGTAATTTATTTATTTATTATTATTTTTATCTTTCAGGGGCGGCGTCGTGAATCAGGATGATTTGTATGATGCTCTGAAAAATAACGTGATTCATGGGGCAGCTATCGATGTGACCGTACCAGAGCCGTTGCCAAAGGATCACAAGCTGAACTCGCTTAAAAATCTCAGTGAGTATCGTGAGCGACAGCTCATCCAAATAATGAAAATAAGCAGGTGAAATGATTGAAATAGCCTCAACTGGGGTTGACTTTGCGCAAATATTATGTTGAAAATGTGTCTTTACCATATTTTATTCGCTATCCTCGACTGTTTATTTTCTGTGTTATTTTCCAATTTGATTAATTTTTTGTTCTACATGGAGTTTTATAAGAAAATGAGTTTTTTATTCGTTTAAGTATTGTCTGACGGCGAATAGAGACGCCTCGACACTTCTTCGGCTGCCGGATAAAGAGCAAATTCAGTTTAGTTTTAAGTTATCCAACGCTAACTGAGCACTACCGTATATAGCATCGAGGCTTTCAAGGATTACCTCAAGAGGATCGTTACGCAGCGCTGTCCTGGTTTATCCTGTAGAGCAGCGTTTCCCAACCGGTGGTTCTCAACCCCCAGGGGTTCGTGCGTTGCAGAAAGAGGGTTCGCGAAAATAATGTTGCAATGGCGGAATTTTTATCGCTAACGTAAAAGAAAAAACAAAATAATAAATTTAGATATTTATTAGGAAAGAGTGCAAAAATGATTTTTTTTTTTAAATAAATGTTTTTCCAGATAATGCAGAAAAGTAGTGGACTGGCATAGGAAGTATGCACACAAAATTTGAAATGCGTTTTATTTCTACTTTTGCCTGGTTTCTACCAAATGGTACCGAAAGATATTACTTTAAAATTTAGAACTTATTTTTCTCCAACTATTTTCCACTTTTTCATCGCAAGCGCGAAGAACGAGTCGGAAATGTAAAAGTGTGCTACATAAAAGGTAAAATTTTGCATTATTTTAGGCTAATTTTTCATTATACAGAACCTCAAGTGGAACCAGAAGATATTTATTCATTAATTTTAAGTTTGGAACCGAAAAGAACAAATAATAAAAAAAGTAATACTATTTAAAAAAATATTTGTTGCCGTATTTTGGTTTTTAGTTAAATTTAGGTGCTTTGCAATAATTATGCTTTAATATTTTGTTATGAAGTATTGTACAACATGGAAAATAAATGCACTAGTAAATTTCATAGTTTTGTCACCCGTTACTAACGACTACAGCCCAGGGGGTTCGCCATTTTCTTTCGGATCACAGAAGGGGTTCGCAAAGGAAAAAAGCTTGGGAAACACTGCTGTAGAGGTTGTCGATCCGCCTGTTTAGATATGGCAATTGACTTGATACAAAGTCATGATTTAAAGTTAAAAATTATATGTTTTAACTATTTGCATTCTAAGTGAAATAAAAAGATGCTAAAAACATAAAAAGGGGCCATTCCGTCGCGGGGCCGGCACAGGATCAAGCCAAGTGCGAGTAAGCTGAAAAGATTACAGCTGAATCTCTTTAAATACAAAATAATCGTCTGTTGCCACCCGCTCGGTGGTTGAAGTATTGACATTTAAAGTACAGTATGCGAATGTAAAGTCAGAAAATTAAATGTATAAATAGTCGCCACAAGTCCAAAAACTTGACAACCAGAACCGGCCATAGGGGGACTGGCGAGCGTTGCCTACCTGCTCTACTGTCCCGGTACCGCGGCCTCTCTTCAAAGAGAGCCTAACATCCGCCGGAAGCAGCTAGGTGGGGATTTAGCGTTACCCAGGCCGTACCACGAGGAGGCCCACAGCATTACGGCCCTTGAATGTTAGGGTATTCTATTATAAGGATGTGCTGTGCAATCCGCCCCCGAAGTTGAGGCCTCTGCCTGGCAGAGCGCCAAAAAGAATCCATTCGAGGGAAAAACTGATATAAGGAATGTGTAACATATGTATCTAGGTCAAATAAAATTATTGCATGAAATAAATAAAGATGATAAATATGATTCCCACTAAAATTATTCGGAGCACGGAGCAGATTTTGAGCGAGTATTTAGAAGTCGGAGTGGAGCAATTCAAAAATCGTTGCTCCGGCTCCTTGTTTTGCACGCGTCGTAACAAATGACGATGTTCTTTTAGTACGAGAAATTCTCATCCGAAAGCAAATTTACCGAATATTTTCGAACAATAAGTTTGGACTTCGTTAAAGGCAATTGCCACAACCCATTCGATCAGTGGTCCCCAACCCTATGCCCGCGGGCACCATGGCGCCCGTCGATCGGTCTAGGTGCGACCGCTGCTTGTGCCCAACGATAAAATATTTCAGTTTTCCATTTTAAACTAGTGAACATTTAGAATCTAAAGTATATAAATAAAGGTCCATTATAACTATGAATAACCCTATAATGATAAATGAGAACGAAAATCATTAAATCAAAATATAGATGACGACTTGCAGATGAACACCTTGGCAATTGCTTGCGAGCAGGAATTCCCTCACATTCTCCCAATTATGAAGCACTGGTCAGTGAAATGCAATGCCAAAGATCACATTCACCGTATTTTATATATTTTATAAATAATTTTTATACTTTGTATGGTGTTGCAAGCAATTCAGTAATCATCTATTTTGCACAAGAATATTAATACTAACTATATTCATAAGTTAAATTAATTTTTAAATTTAAATTTTTTGTGCATTATATGTAGTGTGTATTATTGACTATGTCCACCAACTATGAATTTATCTTTCAAAAATAAATGGTGCCCGCCATTCGACCGATATTCTGGTATGTGCCCTTAGGTACAAAAGCTTGGGGGGCCCTGCATCAGATGAACAGGGGATCACCTGACACATTAGTGAGGTTATACGTGGTTAAAGTAACGTAAAAGTGGAAGGGGGAAAATGGGGGGGGGGATCAAAATCAATTGCACCCCCACTCCATGGGAAGGATTAAATCACGTGATCATCATTTAGTACCTAGCTGGAAGGCCATTGCCCCCAATAGTGACGAAAATGCCTCAACGTGGATGATGTTTATACTTTTAAAACTAACTTAGCAAACTTAAGCAAAACATATTGGTCTTCTAATACTATTCTTTACCGTTTTTGTTATTCAACACTTTCTTATACGGTCGGCGTTTTATTTTCCCCACAGTCATCACTCCTCACGTGGCCAGTGCCGAGACCAACGTCCGCATCCGAATGGCGGAGTTGGCAGCCGAGAACATTCTGCTGGGTGTGGAGGGGAAACCGCTCGAGACACCTGTACCCATGCCGAAGTAGGAGAGCGGACCGAGCAATTTGTTATCTCCTTCACTTGTCTTTGTTTCGGACTTGCTGTATGAAAATTCCGCAGAATAAATTGGTTTTCTCCGTTTAGGCGAAAGACGTTTCTGTTTCCGGGGGCACACGCACAGAAGGCACTTTAAGAAATAAAACATGTAGTAGGGGAAAGCAGGTGCGTCATTTCGAAATGTTTAAGGTACGAAGGCCATAAATTCAACATACAAGTGTAAGTGAACCACCTTCGGTGCAGCACCTTATTGGTCAACTTAGGTGATCAACTTATAGAGGGTAGGAATTATTATTATCGTAAGACGAATGATCAAAATGCTTTGCGCTAAAATGTAAGTACAAAGATAAAACAACGCAAAAAAGTACAAATCCAGAGCAAAAAGTATCGCAAATTAGCTATTTCGAAGCTACAATGGAGCCTCTTCATCAGTGCAGGAAATAAACGCTCTACACTATGTAGTTTTTTGTTGTTGTTGTTAGTTTGTTTGTCCACTCATAACTTTTCACCGGATGAACCGATTTTCATGATTTCTTTTTAATCGATCGAGGGTGGTTTCCAATAGGTCTCGTACCTTCGTTTAACCATATTCGATAGTTAGAAAAAATAGTTATAGTTAGCAATGTAGTTATTATTTTTTTTGTTTTTTGTTTTTTCGTCCATAACTTTTGACTAAATGAACCGATTTTGATGACTGTTTAACCGACTTCACAAAGGAAGGAGGTTATACATTCGTACTGTATGTATGTCGTTTTTTGTTTGTCTACTGATAACTTCTCACCAGATGAACCGATTTTCATGATTTTTTTCAATCGATCGAGAGTTGTTTCTCATAGGGCCATAGGTCCCGTACCTTTGTTTGACCATATTCGATAATTAGAAAAAAGTTATCGGCAGAGTTGTGGTCATTTTTTGATTTTTTCATCCATAACTTTTGACTAAATGAACCGATTTTGATATTTTTTCTTTAATTGATAGAGGGTCGCCTAGCTGAAATATCGCACATCCATTTGACTACATTTGTTTTTTTAAAAAAAAAAACGTTACGGGTAAAAAAATAGTATTTTTTATTTTAATTGGAAAGGTTTGGATTGATATTTCTTTGTTGGGAAAACTATTAATAAATATAAAAGTCATTGTCAGAAAAAGAGTTTGTTGCCATTGAGCTGTAATATTCAAAGCGATTTAGCAACAGTTTGACTGAAGGCTTCTCTGAGGCAAAAATTGAATCCGATCAGTTTGTTTGCTAACATCGACTTCAAAACGGAATTTTATCATACAAATCATTAGTTTTTAGTGTCATTCATTCAAAGAAGGTTTGCTCTTTAGTATGGATTTTCTTAAAAAATAAAGTATTTATATAAAAAATATTTACACTAAAAAGAATAAAATAAAATAATTTTTGAGAAAAAAATAGAACCGACTTAAAGCAGAGCAACTATAAATTGCGCTAAAAAGTGAAAAATAAATTCATTCTTTAAAAACCATCGATGCGACTTTTGAAGATAGTTTTAGAAGTCGGTGCAAAATTAGGATAGGTAAAATCTTTTGCAATGATTAATCAATTACAAATATATATATTTTCCCAGGATTAGCAACAGTTCCAATATGAAGTAGCACATGGTGTAATGGTAATTAGACTCCTAATTTTGCACCGACTTCTAAAAAAGTCACATTGATGTTGTTTAAAGAATGAATTTATTTTTTACTTTTTAGCGCAATTTATAATTGCTCTGCTTTAAGTCGGTTCTATTTTTTTCTCAAAAATTATTTTATTTCTTTAATCGAATCTAACTCAAATATCGTACATCAATTTGACTACATTTGTTTTTTAGAAAAAACGGGTGAAAAATAAGTTTTTTATTTTAATTGAAAAGGCTTGACTTGATTTTTTTGTTGGGAAAATAATTAATAAGCATAAAACTCATTGTTAAGAAAGATTTTTTTTGCCATTGAGCTGTAATGTTAAAAGCAATAATAACAAGAGTTTGACTGAAGGCTTCTCTGAAGCAAAAATTAAATCCGATCAGTTTGTTTGCCCTATTGACTTTTTAAAAGCGACTTCAAAACGGAATTTATCATACAAATGATTAGCCTTTTATGCCATTCACTCAAAGAAGGTTTGCCCTTTGATATGTATGTTTTAAAAATAGAGTATTTATATAAAAATGTATTTAAACTGAAAAGCATAGAATAAAATAGTTTTTGGTAAAATATAGAGCCGACTTCAAATTATAAATCGCGCTATAAAGTGAAAAATAAACGAATTCTTTAAACATCGATACGACTTTTAAACATAATTTTTTAAGTAGGTGCAAAATTATGATGGATTAAATCTTTTGCAATCGTAATCCTGAATCAGTTACAAATATAAATGACCCAGAGTTTGCAATAGTTTCAACACATGGCGTAATGACAATTAGATAATTTTGCGCCATCTTCAAAAATTGTGCTTAGAAGTCGTATCGGATGCTATTTAAAAAATCCACTTTTTAGAGCAATTTATAACTTGAAATTGGTTCAATTTTTTACCAAAAATTATTTTATTCTATTATCAAGAAAAGAGCTGTTGCTGTTCTCTTGAAAATTATGTGGCCTTTAAGGGATTAAGTAAATGCATAAAAAATTTGTAAAGAACAAGTTTAATCAGTACACTCCTGTTAACATTTTTTCTCTCTTTTATTTCTCATCATTAAAAAAGGCGCGTAAAAGTAGTTCTTGATTAATTATGTGTCCAAAATAAAAAATGATCAGAGTCTTTTATGCTCAACACAATTTTGTAGAAAGAACAGCAATCTGCATAAATTAAATAAAACTATCCTGAGAGATTTAAACTAGTATTGTTCACACACCCAGTGTGAATTCTAACCACTTGTTAACAACCATGACTTTGTTTTATTGGTTGAAATATGTACCGCAGATAAATTTAATCAACTGAATGCGGATTTTAACAATTATCTCAGGAGTATACCGAGAAGTCGTAATTCAAGCTTATAAATAGAGAATAACTTTTATTTCCACGTATATCCTTTGCTGTTTATTTTGTTTTTTATGAATGCCTAATGAAATTTTGTAAACACTCTGCTTTTATCTTTTTTTTCTTTAAAAGCTTTTTGACGCAGCCGTTGCATGTCGTTATGGAATGTCATTGTTCTGGTATAAATAACACTTTCCGCGTTTATTTTCTTTTTGTTTTGTTCCTTGGATTCAGAGGTCTGATGTGCTTGTACAGTCATTAAAGTCGCTGAAATTATAAGTAGAGTTCGTTTGCTAAAAGTGATTTATCTATACTAATATTATAAAGCTGTAGAGTTTGTTTGTTTGAACGCGCTAATCTCAGGAACTACTGGTCCGATTTGAAAAATTCTTTCAGTGTTAGATAGCCCATTGATTGAGGAAGGCTGTAGGCTATATATCATCACGCTATTTTCGGAGCGAAGTGCCGAAAATTGCATACAATAGTCCTTTTCTATCGGAAGAAGTTATCACTTCCTATCGAGCTTGATACCATTGAAAAGCGCGTAAAAAACTACTCGAGGAAGAGTTTTTTGCTACGTGCTAAAATTGGAAGCCTCTAAATGAACTAGAAAAGAAGTTATAAGCGTTTTCCTCCGTAGTTTGAAATAATTTTTTCACAGTAATTAACTTTAATTTTATTCGACCCAGATGATGGCCGTTTTATTTTATTTGCATTGTTGCATCGTTTCAATAATTGTTACAGTTGCCGTGTGAACAAACAAACCAATGCAGTTGCCATTTTTAAACAAATCAAATATATTAATAATCAACGTTTCTAGCATTTTGATGAGGCATCGCTGTATTCGCAAAATCTAATTTAAGATAGACCGTGCAACGCTGGGCGTCGCAGCTAGTTATTACATACTTTCTTCAGCAACCTCTGTGAATTTTGTCGTAAATGAGTTCTTAAATAGTGGGGAAAAGGATTCTGCCAGATCTTTTTTCCCACACGGATCCGTGGCCTGATCAGGGGCCGTTCATAAATGATGTCACCCCATATATTTGACCCCCTCCCCTCCTTTGCCACAATATGTCACACTTCAGCGGACCCCAACCCCTCTCCCCCTTGTCACATGTCACGCTATGTTGCACAATGCACGATGTCACACTTCTTGTTACCCCCTCCCTCCCCTTGTCACAATTTCGTGAACCCCCCCCTCCCCCCTCGATGCGTGACATCATTTATGGATGATCCCTTAGTGATTATGCTCCTTGATTTAACTTATTTATGCTTAGCGTCCCCAAAAAAGAGACGGCTCTTGAAACGGCTGTCTTTTCTACAATTATGAGTGGCTCTTGGGAGGGGGATTGGGGGTAATAAATTATTCCTGGTGGATTTTCCTTTAAATTTGTAATGACAAGTGGCAATGGATTCGCTTTTCTCTGCCATACGTAGCAGCGTCCAAATGTCAAAAGTCCGTGGTCGCGCTAAACATGAAAATGACGCCAAATACCGCCAAACGGACACTGGATTTGGCATCTCATTTTTAGCACCCACTTTGGCTATACCAGACTTATATAAACGGATTTTGGCTATACCAGTGCATGAAAAATGTGCATTTTTTTATTGGCATATCATTTTATCTATTTTGCCCGAATGGATACAAATAATAATATCTAAAGCTCTTCTCTTCGAAAATACAATCTTGGCTTCGAATCCTTCAACAAATAATTTTCCTGAAAAAAAAAAAAAAAAAATTTTTTTTTTTAGATTAAGCTATTCAAAGTTGAGGTTAAAATGACTAAGTTTTACCACCTATTGGTTTCAAACTGATATAGATTTCATTATTTAACAGAAATCTAATGATAGAGTGAGACATAAAATAATTGGTGTAGGTACATTTTAAAACTAGTATTTACTACACTGGAGTTTATAACCTGGAAGAGGAGAGATTATGAATAAAGAGGGATGGCGTCATTTCCATTTTCCCCCGCGGCCCTCAGTTTAGCACACGTTATGAACTTAGAACACTGATGAACTAGATTCAGCGTTACTTTTAAGGTGTCAACATAAAAGCGTTTCTCACCAGTCACGTGACGATTTGACGAGCTAGACGGCCTTCCATTCAGTCAAGTGGTTTTCCAACAATTGAATCAGTCATTTGAGAAACACCCTATGTCCATTTTTGGCCAAAATTGAGTTAGACATGTTCATTTGTTGGTGAAGATGAGACATATCCAATACGCATAAAACAATTTATCTGCAGTTAGTAACCATTTTGATGTCGCATTTGAAAATATCCATTCCTTTGAGAAACCCCTCATCTCCTGGAAATGTGTTGTTTCTCAAATGACTTACAAAAAAATGTGTCGAAAAATTAAAACAACTGACAGGATTTACACAGTAAGACAGTACGCTGAACTTATGTTGCACTCTGCTGCTATTCAGGACAAGTTCCTGTTGGAAATAGTAGAAAGTGAAAAAGTAAAGGATTTTAAATCATGGTGTGGTCAATTTTATTTAAAAAAATGTGATATCTACGGAAACTCGAGAAAGAACATCCCAAAGGAAAACAAAATAAAATTCAACATTTCAACTTTTATGGAGTTTCATTACTCTAATAAACATGTAGGCCAATTAAGTAAACGACTTTATTGGTGGACTCAATAAACAAACTTCTGACTTGAAAAAACGGGAACAGACCTGGTATATTCCAAAAATCAGTGCCTACCCGCAAAAATGTGTACCTATCGATATCAACAAAATCAATGACCTCAAGAAAGTCGAAGCCTGCAGGCATTGTTGGTGGATTTTATTCAAAAATTTATGACTGGCGAACTATCGATATGGATGACATTGATCATCCATATCGATAGTTCGAGTATACCGAGTATATAATTTTATTATTTTTATTTTTAAATATAAAAATAAAAAAATTTTATTTTGGTAGAAACATGTAAAAAAATAAAAATAGATATGATATTAAATTATGGACCAGCTGGGTCTTTTTTGATTTCCCGAAAGTTTACTTTTGTGGATATAAGGTGTTTCTCAAATGACCGATTCAATTATGTTCCTTACAAATTCAGTTAAAGAGAGCGCAGGGGTCGATCCAGCACTTTTTGTACAGGGTCCGTTTTTTGTGAATTTTAAAGAGATTTTTTGTGAAAATTCAAATCGTTTTTTGAAAATTTAAACATATCGAGATGAAAACTATTATTGCTTGGTGCTTTTTATAATAAATAATGGTGTATAAAATACGATTTGGAAGCTGGGAATTTTGTAAAGGGTCCGTTTTGATTGATTTGAACTTTGTGAAAGGTCCGACAACGACCCGAATTTCTTCTGGCGCGATACCTGAGAGGTCATTTAATTCTACCGTGATAAAGGTGTTCTTACTTCTTGACAAACAATTTTGTATTTCATCCTGACCATCTTTTTCCTCCTAGCGCATAAAGAAGACGCAATCTATATTAGTCTGAGTTTGTGGCACTTTGTGATCGAGTTGCCTGGTGGAAATTTTCCTTGTTCTCTTTACCGTAATGCGAAAATATCTGACACCTAATTTTAGACGTCCACTATCAAGAAGTATTTCCAATGGGTTTTGCACCGAACGATTTAAAACAAATAAACTACGTGAAATGGGGTGGAGGGAGGCAATTTAACCCACCAACCCGTTATTGGAAGAAAAAAAAAGCAAAAAAATAGGACACACATTAGAAATAAATATTTATTGAAGGCAAAGAACACAGAGGCATACAACATTTTTCAAACACAGGGCAGTTAGTTCACTTTGATTTGAAATGCGAGTTCCGTTTGGGAGGATTCAACTGGTGGTTACAGTGACATATATGATTGATCATTCAGCAGGGTATAGTTTCTACTTTTTCACTTATTGCACTAAACTCGGTCACACATACATGTGACTACAAAAAATATTGCAATAAATCTTTGGCAACGCTGCGAGCAATACATTTGCGAGGTAGGTAAAAAATGAAAAGACAAGGATCAAAGTCCACTTCGAAGAAACAACCCTTTTCGGTAGCAGTGTTTAAAAACAAACGCTTAGCTGTCATCGACACTGGATAACACGGAATGGATAGACCAGAATGCATTGGAAAGAACCGAGCAGCAAAACTGCATAAATAGCACCAGGGCAGAAAAATACACATTCATTGGCTGGCAATAAACTCTATAAAAATATGTTTGGTAATGGTACGTTCGGCTGCGGTAAAAATGACCTTGAGAATGTTTATTCCTTTTTGAGGAGTTCACTTTAAGAAAAAAATGTTATTGAATTTAGTTGCGAAGTTTCCCCACCAACAATAACACTTTCCGCTCTCAAAGTGTAAAGGAACTTTCAAAAACCTGGCTTCAACTTACCGGAGCCGAACAATGCACGTGGCTTATATCTATATGAAAGGCTTTATGCTAAGTCCGCTCACAGAGGAATAGATTGTTTAATAGCACGGTGCCAAAAATATCCTTAAAATGACTTGAACGTAAGAAAGCTCTTCAATTCATTTAATTTTTACCTTGTTTGGTTTTGAACTTTTCGCTCACTTAGAGCGAAAATTTTTTTATCGCCAAGAATTTTATATTCATCAGAACAGTTATTTTCGCATTCAGCACTTGTTTTTTAAGTATCGAAACTTTTCCTCTTGCAGAGTGCTCTATAGACACATTACAAAACAATTCTTTACGCATAATTTAGACATTTCTCAGAAACATGAAAGTAGCCATTTACTTTGAGCAAATAGCATCGAACGGTCACTTTAGCAGTTAAAAACAAGTTTTAGAACAATATCAGCGTAATAAAAAACACGTTTTGCGTTTCAAGTTACCCAAAGAAAGAAAAAATTAAATTTCGTGAATTTGATTTTTTTTACATTGCTCATCTTTTATAAACAAAATGTATTTTAAAAAACGTAGCAAAAATAAGATTAAATATTTTTGGCAATATGAGTTCACTGAAATAGCGATCCGTTTTCTTAGATAACTGAAGGCAGAATCATTCCATAGCGGTATATACGAGAGCAGTGAACATAGAACTTTAAGAACTAACGGTATCCGGACATAGAATAAATTGGAAATATGAACCACACATGAAAAGTTCTAAAAAGAGCTAGCACATACAATTCGAGATAACACATCGTTGAATTTTCTTAACATGAAAACAGCTGAAAATTAATGCAGATAAATAGTAAATCTTGGATACAGGAACACAAAGAATAAATTGTAAATATGATCAGACACGCAATAGTTTGGTTGTTCTCAAATTATTGTAGGATTAGGCAGCTCATGAAAGAAAATAATTCACTTAAGTCTTTGGTTTAGGCAAGGAACTCGTCCATTCCTGATTATCAATTTTTAACACTTCGCTAATATCCTGAAAATATTTCATTCCAACCGACTCGTTCCAGGGGCGGACTTGTTCGACGGCCGGTGCGCCAACTCCATGCGCCCCTGTTCCTCTTCTGAAAAGCTTTTTCAGTATTTTCAGCGGTGACTGGACAGGGAGATTTACCTCCCCTTCCAGTGCGCACTACGTGAAAGTTGTCAAACCAGTCCGCTCCTGACTCATTCGTAAAGATCTAAACTCGGACGAAACTTTAACACGACAATTAGAGTGCATACGACAAGTAAATAAGTCATCTTATAGCAAGATTTAAAGAACAGTTTGATTGATAAATACGCTTTCAATGAAAAAGCTTCCAACCAGCCCACCATTTTCCTCAAGTATTTTTACCTAACGTAATTTTTAACTAATAAATTTACCTGTATAAGATACACCTCGAAATTAGACGAATTTACAATCATCAAATGTCTTTGGTTAGATAAAAAATACAGCAAAGAAAACCACTTTTTATTTTCGTGAGCAGGAGCAATTTAGAAATGTGCGAGTTCCTTGTTGGTTATATTCTTTATGCTGTGGATCGAACTAGCCGAGATTCACAGGAGACACCATGGGTTTACCATCCAGCACAGCTAAAATGTTTTCAGCAGCCAATTTCGCCATCCCGACTCTGACAGACATTTCAGCGCTACCCACATGTGGCGTGAGGACTGGAAGAAAAAAAAAGAATTATGTATCAGTATTTCTTCCTTCTACTTTAAGAGGTGTGTAGAACTTGTTGCATTGAATCTGGACTTTGATGTCGCCAATGCAGACGAATCCGCGATGTTTGAAAAAAGTTTTGGTTTTGTTTAGGTTTAGACAGAACACGGGTGGGTGGTCACCCTTCTAAGCATCATGACTATTTTTTTTACATATAAGGTCTGATGTGCCATACGACTAAAAAACGACTCTACTTTAGTACCTTTCTGTTGGGGGGGGGGGGGGAATTAGATTAAGATCTATTTCATTTAGGGGAAAATCAACAAGTCAAAACGGTAATAAATAATGGAAAAAAAGAACTTGCTTAAACGAGCCTGTATTAGAATTTTAAAATAGAAAAACAGAACAATGCAGATAATCGCCGCCACGGACTTTTACGGAAAATAAAGAAGACAACTTTTTAAAAAATGTTTGCACAGACAGAAGAAATTTAATTTTTATATGCATTTCAACTGTTCGTGGCAACTTCGATGGCCTTCGACTAGTCAAAACATTTCTGGAAACGCTGGAATTACTTTTTTATCATCCCATGCTCGATGCTTGGCACATGAGCTACGCGTCGGTGATCACTCCTGGTTTAGAAAAACATTCCTCTGTGGCGTCTGCTGGTCTATCAATAATGGTCTCAGTTTGACCAATAAATGGGGAAAATAAAAAGTGGATAAGTAAATCTAATCAGGGTTAGTTTTAATGCCTCATGGAATCAAATCATCATCTAAGCAAAGATCTATACTTACTAATATTGTCGAGAGTGGTTAAAGGGTGGTCTTTAGGCAGTGGTTCCGGCACCATGACGTCGAGTCCAGCCGCACGGATCTTCTTGTTCTTCAAAGCATCATAGAGATCTTCCTGGTTGACGACACCGCCCCTGAGACAGAAAAGGAAACAGCGATGACTTTTTGATGTTCATCCGAACAACATTAATGGTGTCACGATGCTTTTGCACCAGAGGAGATGGAGACACTTTGTCTCCGTCGTAACAGACTGTTGCTATGGTTATCAAACTAATAGAGATGACGTATGCCTTTGGTACGCAATCATCTAATCACTGTCGGCTGGTGAAATTCCCTTTTAATGATGCAATAAAAAAAAAATCAGTCAACGCGAGGGCGTGATTATGAAATTATGTAGAACCAACGAATTGGACATGATCTGAAAAAAAAAAAAAAAGGTCTTTGTCGTACGTCGCTGTTGCATTTGGCATGAAAGCACCTTTAGAAATATTTCGTAAATGATTGTTACTTAATTACTTTTATGCTTCCCTCCTAAGCAAGAAGGGCTCATCTCATTTTTTACTTGGTATATTTCATTTAAGAAACATGCAATCTATAACCATATAAGGCTAAGGCATACCTGCCAACTTTTACTATTTTTTCGTAATTTGTACACAAAGGTAATTTGTACTCTTACGATTTTACTCCAATATATTAATACACAGTGTGTTAAAGAATTTTTAAGACTAGGTTTATAAAATAAAATAAACACTAGTAATAATATATTGTTATGTGTTTTTATTCAAAATAAGCTCCTTCGGCTTCAATACATGTGTTACAGCGGTTTAACAGCGATTCGAATGCCTGTTCCGGCTCACATTGTGGGACTGCCTCCAAAGCTCGCGTCGAAGTCGTTTGTAAAGTAGCGATCTCATCGAAGTAAAAAGAAATATTAAACAAATGAACCGAGGTTTTGACAGTGGATCAGCTGATTGTAAAGGAGTTTCACGAATGCTCGACCACACAGATGCGCCACTGTGAGCTTAGTTCCCACTGTAGTCTAAAAAGTGCTTTCACACACTGTGTGCTTCGACGCAAGCTTTGGAGGCAGTCCCCCAATGGTGAGCTGGAACGGGCATTCGAATCGTGGCTAAACCGCTGTAACAAATGCATTGAAACCGAAAGAGTTTATTTTGCATAAAAATACTTTAAAAATATATACTAGTTTTCATTTCATTTTATAAACCTAGTCTTAAAAATTCTTTGACACACTGTGTATAATGCACGCATTCCAAAATTTAAACCTCCGGCACACATGGGTTTCGTTTAATAGTATGTGAAATAGCAACCTGCTGGTGTTGACGAAGACGGCAGTCGGTTTCATGAGGTCGAAGGCCTTCTTGTTGAAGAGATTGCGCGTTTCTTCGGAGAGGTTGCACATGGCGACGATGAAATCACTGCGCTTGACGAGTTCCTCGAATTCCACGTATTCCGCACCCATCTCTTCCGCTGAAACACACAATAGCGTAAATACTTTAAATACTAACCGACCCATTAACGTTTCGAAAATGCAAATACAGTGCGAAATGGATTTCAAGTGTCTTGATGCAAATTTCCAGAGCAAAAAAAAAAAAAAAATCCCGAGAAAATTATTCTTTTTATTACATGGTTTTATTTAACTTGACTTGTGCGGAATTTTGTAAGGCGGTTTTCGACAACTATTACTGTATAAATGATCTTCAAATTTTGCACACAAGCTTATCTTTGATGACAATACAATAATCCATCCATTCTATAATTTATTATAACGTTAATTAGGAAAAAAATAATTTTGGCTCTGAGGAAATGATCAGCATTATCATTTGTCGTTTGGCAACAATAGTTTTGTTTGGATAATACATCTATGTTTTGAATTTAAATGAAACCGCGTAACTTAAAACATTTTCGGCGATTTAATATTATACTTCATTTGAAATCAATATATCAGTTGAATAGTTTATTTTGAATAGATAACAACTTTTAAAAACAAAATGTTTTTCAGGGGACAGAAAAACAAAATGGCTCATGAAAAGTTGGAAAACTTTACGGGTCTGATCTTTTACTATTTTATTTTAGTAGCAATGCAATATTGGTAAATTAAAACGATTTTTGATTAATTATGGCATAAATAAATTAATACTGAGAGTTCTTTCTTTTTCGAAATGGAAATGTTACCTTTTCGAAATAAACGATTTAATTATTTTGAAGATGAACAAGAATTTTGAGTTCAGTAATTACGTACTTACCTGGTTTGATGGGGTGAAACACGTCGAAATAGAGCACTTTCGACACACCAAACGGGAGAATCCTTCTCATGACGCCTTGGCCTGTGAAAAATATGAACATGTTTAGAAATGGAGGCAATTCAAGCAACGTCATTGGTCACGTGGCAGCGATGAAAGCAATGTAAAAAAAGGAAGCCGTAGCAGCGTTTTACTTCGAGTTCGACAAATCTAATTAAAAACTAGGCCTAAATAAAGTTCATCTACATTTCATAAAATGAACACTAAATAAAACACTATAGGGTAGAATGGGGTAAAATGGGTGATAGGGTAAAATGGGTCACTTGATAAAAAACTCAAAATAATAGAACTTGACATTGAAATTTTTAAACCAATGTTTTTTATGTTATATTTCAATGTGTTGGCGACATTTTTCATTCTAAAAAAAGTTAAGTTCTTAAACATGGCAACACAAAAAAAATATTTTTGTAATTTTTGGATGATAGTGTGCTAAACACATGGTTTACCAACTTCTGAAAATCTCTATATTTTATCAAATAACAACCCAAATTTAAAGGATTTCCGCACAAAGAAACTTTGAGAACAATTACAGCAGAGCATCTTAAAAAAAAATTAAATATTGAATTTTTTATACGAGTTTTTCTTGGATACGGTAAAATGGGTCATGGTTAGGCTTAGCTAATTCTATTCTATGATTGTTTTAAAATTTACTCTGTTGCACCTCACTGCAGACAATTCCTAAATTCAAAGTGTATGTTGTTTATTTTATTGAAATTAAATTTATGAAACATTTTTTGAATGTTTTCCGTAAAAAAGATCATGTTGGTGTGGTAGAGAGAAGTGATGTTGTTGAAGTGTTATGTGAACCAATCTAGAACAATATTATTTTAACATTTCAATGAAATTATAATTCAAAATGTTTCTAAATATGTTACTTACTCTTTTTCTTCAATTTCAAAGTAATAAATTACTGTTTTCAGCATTATTTTGCATAATGACCCATTTTACCCCATGATGGAGTAAATCAGGTCACAACTTTATATTCTCAGTTAAAGTATTTCATAATTAAGAAATAAATATTAAAATGGCATAAAATTGATCTAAAGGAGTTCAATTTTAAAATGCAATTGAAAAGAAATGGGAAATGTTTCTGGTGTCGTTGCTATGAAACTTTAAACATGAAAATAGCTAAAATTGACGCATTTTACCCCGCCTGACCCTAACTACTGTAATAATTAATAAATTTCTTTTATAATAATTAAATTAAATGTAAATAATGGGTTATAACCAGAAAAAGCTGTGAATATAGTCTCATTCACTTTAAGATAACTCATTTTGCTTAGTAGAACTCAATTGAAAATCTCCACGTAGAACTCAATTCACAATCTTAGTAAACAAAGAGCGGATATCACATGACAACGATGATCGCTCATGAGTCCCTCTAGCGGTGAATTGTCTCTATTGAAAGAGGCACCGTGACAGAAGTAATTCAGCTTTAAATATAAACCTTTTTTATTGCGTTCATTCTTTTTTGAAATGAAACTTTTTTCTTTTTTTTTTTTTTGAGCAAGGAAGATAAAATTTCAATGCAAACCGAAAACGGGACAAAAATGAGACGCCAAATCCAGTGTCAGCTTGGCGATATCGGCAAATTTCTCATAGAACTCCAAGTTGAACTATTGGCGAGATTTCCATCGACTATCTTTGTAAACTGTCTTCCCCACATCTGTTCACACAGGGGCTCTAGAAGGGGAAGCGCTTGGCTTCCTGCATCAAAATTGCCACCTTACCTATTCTGCCCATTCCGACAATTCCAACGGTGGCATTCGTCAATCCTTGTCCGCAGAGCCAAACAGGACTCCATGAATACACCCACTCTCCCCTGCAAAAAGGCACAATATATTCTATAAGACGGAAAATTAATGTAATAATAATATTAGCACATAATTAAGACAAAATACAAAAAGGATTCGATCCGAAATTTGTTTATAGCATGCCTGTTAAACTGGATCACAAGCAGACGGAAAATTTGCGAACCCAAATAATAAAGTAATGTGAGGGACAGGCCACTTACTTCTTGATGGCAGCGGCCGCGTCGATGAGCCTCCTTCCCGCCGCAAGCAGCAGGGTGACTGTCAGTTCAGCAACGGAATCCGTAGAGACGTCAGGGGTGTTGCTCACAGGGATGTTCCTGAAATGATCAATCAACGGCTGTAGCAGTTCATTTTTAATATCGACTGACATTATCGAAAAGGGAAAGTTAAAAATCAACGAAAAATTCAGCATAAAATTTGCAAAAATTGCAGACACGCGTTACGAGTTATAAGGAACCCTTTTTCAATACAAAAGAGCGAGTTCCATCTTGACGCTAAATTTTTTGCATTTTAAAAGGGGTTGTAACTCCTAGCACGTTCCTTATAACTCATAACACGTGTCTGCCACTTTTGCGCTTCATTTTACATTGATTTTTAATTTTTTGTAACACAAAGATTTACATTTTTATCTTACCGAAAAGCGGTTGGCGAGCGGAGTGAACAGGCCTATTCGCTCAGAACTTCCTGGTTATGCGTTAGGCACCTCTTTTCTGCACAAATGAGCAGGCTTCAACGTAGCCTCGAAATAACTACGAGGGTCATTTTTTAAGTAGGAACCGCCTTGTAATGTAGTAAAAGAAACTTTATTTAATAACACAAATCATATCAAAAACTAAAATATAAACATTTTTTCACTTTTCAACATGATTGCCATCAACATTCAAACATTTTTCAAGCCGTGGCATCAGTTTTGGATCCCTTCATCAAAGAGCTCTGCCGCCTGACCATTGAATCAGTTCGTAAATGTTTCTTTGAGCGTGTCATCCTTTTCTAAACGCTTCCCACCGAGGAATGCTTTACGTTTGGGAAAGAGATGAAAGTCTCATGGTGCCAAGTCTGGGCTGTAAGGCGGATGACTCAGTACTTCCCAGTAAAAATTGTCCAATAGCGTGTTTGTTCTTGAATTTCAGCAGGACGAACGTTTTTTGCATTCAGAAACCGAATAACGGGACGCACTTCACAATCGGTGGGATTACTGATCGACATGGTGACAAACTACGCAGTATAACTACGCAACCAAGCACTGGGAGAGACGTGAAACGTAATGGCGGTGTAGTGGGGGACCGGCCAAGAGTTTCTGACCTTGAACTGACGTCACCTGACTGGATGCGTACACACGATGCGCAATCGGTTTTTACTTAAAAAATGACCCTCGTCCCTCGAATTTGCGATATTTGTTCTGACAATTTGGTCTTTTTACGTTGTTTTATCTTTGTACGAAAATAAAAATAGTGCAATATTCTATGTATTTTTTTAGAGCTTAAAATCAATACACAATTAGACAGGTCAATTCTATGATAAAATAAAGGGTGGTTACTAAATGACGTCACACTTTTTTCCGATACATTTGACCTCTGCCCCCTTTTTTTGTCATAAAATGTCCTAATTAACTTACCTCTTAATCCCCTTTGTCTGTCACATGTCACACCGTGTTACAAAAGCATTTATGTACTTTCAGTTCAACAACGCATCGTAGACTAGGTTCTTTCCAATTTTATTTTTGAACTTTTACTGACATTTGAGAGCATAACAACAATAATAATGATTATATGTGTACTCAAGTATTTGAATAAAATGAAGTTAAGATTTAGAAAAGAAACACAACTAGTATATAAAAGTAAAAAAAAAACCCTAATTCAGTAAAAATTCCTTGCGCTATTTTTGTCTTAAAAGCGTAAATGCCCAAGAAAGTTTTCTTTTCAATTTAAAAGTTTAACTAGACGTTGAACTAAACTTTAGTCAGCATGGATGTTTTCGATACAAAACATGAAAAAAGAAATTATGTAAAAGTATTTTATCTTTTGATTTTAAATGTTTTTATTTAAACCGTAATGGTGTGATGTCACACTTCTTGCTACCTCTTTCTCTTGTCACAATTTCTCCGACCCCCTCCCCCCTCGAAGCGTGAGACTATTTGTGACTGACCCTTCGTACCGTTTAGAAAAATATTGACTTTTCCCACTCACTTCTGCAGTTGGAAATATATGCCTATATACGTGTTAACCTCTTAACGGTCGGGTAATTTTCAAGAAAGCGGTCATAAAAGAAACCCTGATTTTTTTATCTTTATTTTCTCCCTGATTTTTTATCCCTGAAAATTATATAAGAATATGTGTATGAACAATATATATATATTCATTTTTAAATTTTGATTTGTTTTTAGCTTGAAAGTTTAAACACTAAAGCCCGTCATTTTCACGGGAAGGAGAGGAAAGGGTTAAGAAACTAAAAAATATTTCAGTTTTAAATCCGCCATTTCCGAGCTATACGAAAGTATCAGAGCAAAACGCAATTCACCTTGATAAATTTCTTTCAAAACTGCAACAAAAATTCTCCGTTTAATTGCTACCATTTTTGGTGCTACTGAAAACGATTTTTAGTGTTGAGTTGGTGCGTGTAAAGTTAAAAATAATTCATTTTTGATGTACTTAAAAATTTTTATATGTCTGCAGAAAAAATTATAAACAATATAATATTTTTTAGCACAGGAAATTTTTTTAACACCGCAGGGCATTGAAATTTTATTACGATTGCTCATTTCTTCACTTCAAAATAGGATAAGTGAGCAATCGTAATGAATGTTTAATGCGTAGATGAGTGAACGAACATCATAGGCTAAAAATCTTTCTGCTGTCTCTGTTGTTTTAGACACTTAAACAGAATTTAAAATATATGAAAAAATTAATAATTTTCAACTTTACACAGGGCCCGATTAAGACAGTCGGGGGCCCAAGGCCCAACATTATTTTGGGGCCCCCTATGGTACGAAAAAAATATATCTTAAGAAATATTTTCAAAAACCTTTCTTACAATTTGGGGGCCCCAAGGCCGCGGCCTACTTGGCCTTTGTGGTAATAAGGCTCTGATTTTACCCCAACTGAACACCAAAAATGGCGGCCACTGAACGTAAAATTTTTACTGTGTAGTGAAGAAGCACTTAAGGAAGAGTGAGACGCAATCTCCTTTTTACTTCCGGGAAGAAAGTTCCCACACGTGTGTGAAACTAAAACAAAATGTTGAGGTAAAGTGATATTTTTAGATTTCTGGTGCTCAGGAACTGTGAATAATGTCGGCGCTTCCAGTAACATTCACGCAATTCTGCAATACTGAAAGTACCATATACAGGGCTCGGCGCACTTTGGAGTCTTCAAAATAGTGAAAAAAGTGACCACAGCTTTAAAAAAAGTGACCAAAATAGTGACCATTAAAATATAAATTTGTGTATTTGTTTTTTTATTTAATCTAAATATAACTTGAAAAAGAGCAGTTTCGACATCTTTTGAAAACTAAACTTGAATAAATAAAGCTTTTACCCAACTTAAAAAAAAAAAAAATTCATAGCCTATTCAAAAATAAGAATTTTTATACCTGTAACTATGTTCACAAATACCTTTTTCAAAACCCATAAATGGCTAAGAGTGTGAGAGACAAAAATTATTTTTTTTTAATTAATTTCTTTCTCAAATTGTTACTTATTTAAAAATATAAATGAATAAATATTTATTCAAATCGGCAGAAATTTCAAATTTTAATTTATGTTCAACATTGAATAAAATTTATTTTGCAAATGATACCTTTAAATATTTTTTTTTTACTTGTTTAAGGATCAGAAAATTTCACTTAAAATAAATCTAAATTTGATATTTCATCAAAATTATTCAGACTGAAAATACTGTGTTAATCTTCTGTATCATTGTAGGAAACAAACCGTTTGATTATTCGATACTGTTTTTGTAATTTCGTGGTAGTAACAAAATCCAAGAAAAATTCCCTGATTGAGCTCCAAAAACTTCCCTGATTTTATAATTTTAGTTGCGATAGTTACACGGTATCACTGTCATACATAATGACAGTATGAGTGGCACAATCAGAAAAATTCTTTACGGGGGGGAGGGGGGGGTGCACTATTTTTTTTCCTATCTGGACTTTGTGCAATTCCTTTTTATTGGGGGGGGGGGGGAGGGATGGAAATAAAAAGAGGTCATAATGTAATTTTCTGAGCGATATATATAATCTGCAACTGCGAAGAATTTTTCAGATCTAAAGTTTTTTAAAGAATTTAGCTTCCCCCCTCCCCTGAATCATTTAATGATTTCTTGACATGAATATACAGTATGGGACCCCAATTTTGGAATCCCGAAATCCGGTAAACCCAAAATATGGAACTTTTTCGAAAAAAATCGGCAGCTGAAAAAAAAAAAAAAAACAGCTTTTGTTTTTTGAAAAAAAAAAAAAAAAAAAACGGGAAATGTTTTGCACCGTTTTACTTTTGGAAGTGGGCGTTTTAAAGAGAAGGAAGGAAAATAAACTGTAATGAACACATGTTTAAGATCGGATATCTGCCGTTTTCAAAAAAATATATTTCGCGATTTTCTGATTTTCTGAAAAGGGTTTGCTTTTGCAATTAGAGTTTATTAATTGTTGTTTTGAAAAACAATCGGGAAATGTTTTACACCTTTTTTTTCGGAAATAGGAGTTTTAAAGAGAAGGAAAATAAAATGCAATAAACATGCTTAAGATCGGAAATGTGCCTTTTATTTTTCAAAAAAAATATTTCGCGATTTTTCGAAAAGGGTTCATTTTTGCGATGAGCTTTCCTTTATTGTTGCTTTAATTCTGAGTTAATATCATTAAATTTTGCTTATTTCTATTGTTGTTTTCTTATATTTATTTTTTGAAATGAACTCTAATTTTCGCTCGATACAGAACATTCGCGAAATTGAAAATTCGCGTTTCTCGCATTTTTCCGATGGTCTGATCTTTTTACTACAATAATTAAGTGGCTAGAGAATATAAAACCATATCAAAATTGAACAGAAATCTCTTTTTTTAATTGTTTAATTAAATAGGTTAAAATGACATTGAGAAAAGTCTAGATTTTTCGATGCTTTGCCTCGTATGTAAGCCTACTCAAACTTCGTTTTTTGTACTAAATTTTGCGAGTTATAGGCGAGTATATACCTTAATAAAAATACTATAAATGGGCAAAATGCTAATAAAAAGTTCCAGAGCAAATTACATGGGCTCTGATGCTACCTTACAAAATTTTTTGAATGAGGACCTAAAATCCGGAAAGATCGCGGCCCCGAGCGTTCCGGATATGAAGTCCCATACTGCAACTTTATTTTCTCGAGATGCGTATTGTCTTTTCGTTGAGAAATCCTTCCCAAAAATGTTCTTTTGTGATTGTGAGTTAGTTCGGGGGGGGGGGGGGGGAGAATGAAAGAAAAGAGAAATTAAGGTAATTTTCTGAATGATATAATCTGCCACTGCTAAAAATTTTTAGTCTGATTTTTTTTTCTTTTCTAACTTAAATATAGCTTTATTTTATTTTCTTAGGATTTGCTCTTCTCGAGTTAAAAAAAAAAAATTAAAAACAATTAAAATCATCATTCTAGATGGGGGGAGAGGTCACGGGCCCTCTAGGCCTCCTCTTCTGGTTGCATCACACTGCAATATCAAACCTTAACTTCGGCACACTCGGGGCCGGCGCCACGCCGAATTTCAAAAAACGACCAAAAATGGCGGACTTACAGGACCAAAAACGGCGGATACGCGGAAGCTTCAATCCTGGCGCACGTATTTTTATGCAAAATTGCAATGTTTTCTTAACTCATAGACAGACAAAGTAACTTTTTTGGTTGCTCTGCCAGAGAAAGGGAAAAAAAGTGAAAATAGTGACCAATTTTTGAAAAAGTGACTAAAAGTGACCAATGAAAAAAAAAGTGACTTTTAGTGAAAAAAGTGACTCGCGCCGACCCCTGCATATAAAAAAAAAGTGACATGTGTATTATACAAAACTATATCTATGTCATTTTTTGACTGAAGAAACAATAAATCCCGTTTTGCAAGAGATTTGGCATTTTCGAACTGCATCACTTTATTATTATTACACGGTTTTATATAACTTGATTTGTTACGCTGTTTTCGACCACTATTGCTGCATAAATGAACTTCAAACTTTGCACATAAGCTTATCTTCCCGGTGACACTACAATATTCCATCCCTTTTGTAATTTATTATAACGTTAATTATGAAAAAAATTTAATAATTTTGGTTCTGGGGAAATGATCAGAATTATTATTTGTCGAATGGCAACGATAGCTTGTTTGGATAATGCAGCGATGTTATTTAACTTGATTTGTCGCGGAAGTCTGTTACGCGCTTTTCGACCCCACTATTCCTGCATAAATGATCTTCAAACTTTGCACAACAGATTATCTTCCCGGTGACAATACAATATTCCATCCATTTTAAAACGAGTTATAGCGTTAACTAGTAAGACCGGCGGTCATACGAAATGACCGCTGTTCTAGACATTATAAATTGTAATTAAATGATTTGCGCAAAGGTGTCTGCTCATTCAAACTGAATGACCCAGTTCAGGCGGCGAGGACGCCCCTTTGCTTACTGCCCCACACTACTATATACTTATTTTTTTACTACATAATCAAATTGTTTGTGAAAAATATGTATTTATCATCGAAAGAACTTATTGAACATTGTATTATGCTTTTCAAAATAAAAGTTTTAACGAAACTGGGCAAAAAGAGCGCTGCCACTCAAATTAGAAAAATGAAAAAGCGCAGACGATAAAAAAATAAATTAAAAAGAAAGAAATGATTGAATTAAATTCGCGTATACATTCATTTTTAACGGAAATTGAAAATACAGCGAAGCCTCACTCAATATGCTAGAGAAACGTTTTGATTATTATTAGTATGTTTTTTACAACAATGGCAACTGCATTGATTTGTTTGTTCACCTGGCAACTGTAATTATATGGTTGGAAACGACGGCAACAATACAAAAATAAAATAAAACGGGTGAAAAAAAATCATTGAAAAAATAAAAAAAAAACTAATTAAAAAAAAAATCGAGTCACAACTTTCATTTCTGCAGCGATGAGTTTCTCGGGTCGTAAACATTAACCGTGTCGAATGTGGTCCCGATCGGTAAAACGGCTTGGGATTCTATAGCGGACAGACTGACAGAATAAGCCGCTTATATATAAGAAGAATCGGGAAAAGAATTAATTTTGGCTCTGAGGAAATGATCGGAATTATTATTTGTCGAATGGCAACGACAGCTTTGTTTGGATAATGCAACGACGTTCTTTAACTTGATTTGTCACGGAAGAATGTTACGCGGTTTTCGACCACTATTACTGCATTTTAGTTTTTTTTTTAAATAAAGCCGTGAAACTTGAAACATTTTTTGGAGATTTAATATTTTTCTGATGAGCGATATGATATACAGTAAAACCTGTGAAGTTGACCAACTGTCTAAATTGACTACTTTTGTCGAGAACGGAATGAGTCCTATAGATTGTAGGGAAACCTTTGTAACTTGACCTGTCTCTATTGACCACTTATGTCCGCCAAATTTGGATGTGAGTATTATAAAAAACCTTTTGTAAATTGACCGCATAATTACTGCTATATTGGTTCATCTATTTTTGCAAAGATAAAAAAAACTAAAATATCTTCCCTAGGATATTTTTTATTATACTGCCCAAAATTTCAGAAAAAACTCTTCATTGAGAGGAGTAAATTAACTTAAAAATATTATCCACATGATTTGAGAACGGAAACAATGTTATTTCACAATGCTACTAAGTTTTATGCGATTTTATCTTTACTTGTAAGAAAAAGCCTATTTTCGATTTATTCAACTTCAGAACATTCTGGATTCCTATTTCTAGTTAAATCTTTATAAAATTTAGACATTTTGAAAGTGAATACGTTTTTTTTTTGTAAACATATTTTCTAATGATGTTAAGTTCGCACGGTGGGGGAAGGGGGTAGGACTCACCTGGCTTTGCATTCCTTCGTATCGATGTGATCGTAACCAACAGACATAGTTGCAATAGCCTTCAATTGAGGTCCTGCAATGAAAGGAAGACAATTCATTGTCGGAAATGGAAATGTTGAACATCGAAAATATTTTTTCTTGACAATAGTTGTTTTAATTTTTACACGGCAAAACAAATCACTAATCGCAGTTTTCGGAAAATGTCAAAAAACACTTTAAATTGGCGTTTAGAATATGTCTGTAAAGGCAAAATCCTTGGTAAAGGCGTTGTCTTTTGGGCAGTTAGCCAATTTTATAGCTTTTATTTATTTATTTATTTATTTATTAGTTTCATTTTGTTAATTTCATTATTTTTTTAACGAACTTACCAGCTGCCTCAATGACGGCCTTATCAATTGTGTCTGTAAGTAAGCAGAAAAGAGCGTCCTTGCCCTGAATGCCCTTGAGAAGGGCATCTCTTTCGATGGGTTTGTCTTCTCCGTAAATCTCAACCTCACACCTGTTTGGGATGAAAACAGAAACACTCGATTAACAACTTTGAATACATTACATTTTTATGCTTAACCATCGCTAGATAGCAATAAATAAAAAATAATATAATATAATATAAATAAATAATAATAATAATAAAAAATGTTCTTTCTAATGGGGTTGCGTATAGTCATTAACCTTTGCAGACCTAGTGCATATCCCGGTAATCGGCATCCATTTTTTCAAGTAGTACCACTGTCGGCGGATGCTATTGCCACTGAGAATTTGGACGCTCAGTTTCCCTTAGATGGCGGCACCTGCGCTCTCATTTGATGCGAATTGCACTAGGTATTTAATTTAGCCGATAGTATCCAAGTAAAATAAATATAAATAAATAATATGATAAAAATAAATAAATAAGTGAAATCAGCAACGAGAATGGTACTAAAATAAGTTTTATAAAGGGAGGAACTTTTTAAATGCATTCACAAATGCAATTTTTCAATGTCTCTACCTTATTTCACAGAGAGGAAAAATGAAAAAAAGAAAGGAAGAAAGAAAAGCAAGAAATGTGTCATACTTCCGTTTACCTGCATAGGGCTGTTTTCAGTCAAGTAGTTTTATTTTATTTTATTGAAATTTTTAGTCGAAAATGGATTTGTGTTTTGGGAGGGTAATACATATACAGTTGAACTTTCTTAATACGAACACGGTTAATACGAAATCACGGCTAAAACGAACATTTTGTTCATTAAGTTTGGTTTACTTATTTAAGTACACTAAATCTCTCACGCATATTACGAAGGCTACAATACACATTTCGGCTAGGACGAACAAAATTTCTGAGCTATTCACGAAAAATTTACTCGATTGCTATATAATTACTTTTTTTCTTAAAGAAATGGTTGGTTATTTTGAGTCACTGTAAACCACTAAGTACGCAGATGATAAAATTTAATGTACCTAAAAAAACAATTACCCATTAAGAGTTTTGTCTAAAATTGTTACATTTTAAAAGGTAAGTTCACTTTTTCTCAATGTTAAGATTTAAAAGTGGATATTAGTAAAAATAAATCATTTGTTTTCACTATTTATTTTACTTTTATTATAAATAGTAGTAATTATTTGTAAAATATAAACATGCATTTCTAATATTTTTTACACAATTTTACTTACTCACGGTTGTTACAAATAACGGCAAACACGAACAAATAAGCGAATTTTTTGCATTTCGTATTAAGCTCAAATCAACCAATGGTCAAAACCTCGCGTCTTTGGATTTCATTTATTTTTGGCTTAAATGGAGTATTCATGTGACAGATTAAAAATACCAAGTTTTGGTTTTTTTTATTCATTCGTTTTTGAGTTATAAATTTTTCAAGTTTTGACGAAATCATAAATTTTGCGTATTCATGAAATTTTAGACAGCTGTAATTAAAAAACTGTTTGACCTAAATAGATGAAACTTGTACTGTTTTGTTTAGTATTTTATGAGGTTTTATAAAATATACAACATGACACAGCTATTAATAAGAATTTAACTTTGTGCAAGTAAACAGTAATAGAAATAAAATTTCACGTTAATTTAAAGCACAAATGAGCATTAAAACGCAGACATATGTTTCGGGATTGCTTGGAATCCCTTTTTCATGCGACAGGGAGCTTCTAGATGCAAAACGTCCAAATGAAGCAGACAAAACAACAAAACAGAGCTTATATAGCCAAGGAATTAACTGTAAACCAATGAGAATAAAGGCAGTGTGAAGTGGAAGTAACCACTCTTTTGATTTCAATTCTGGGAAAATTATTTAAAAATGTTCTTCCCCTTTAGAGCTTGACTTTTGGGAAGCTTATCATATTAACAGGAATAGTTCTAATTTGGTTAATGATTCTTCCTCAACTCCTTATTTTTCACAGGTCTGGCATAAGTTCTTTTAATTTATTGTTCTTTCTTGGTTTTCTTGTTAGTTTTCCTTTTTTTTTTTTTTTGTGTCTATTTTTTTCTCCCCCCCCCCCTCCCCCTCCTTTACATCTGTAATTTGTTTTGCTTTTTGTTTTGGTATTTTCTGTACTTATTTTTTTCTTTCTTTCTTTTTTTTTTTTTTTTTTTTGCAATTTTCATGTATTTTCACATTTTTATGCACGTTGTCGTCTTTTTTGCTTTGTTTTTATTGATATTCCTTTTTACTTCCTGTACTTTCAATGGATTCGTTTGTTGGTACCTTCCCTGCTACTTCTACTTCCACTTCACACTGCCTTTATTCTCATTGGTTTACAGTTAATTCCTTGGCTATATAAGCTTTGTTTTTGTTGTTTTGTCTGCTTCATTTGGATGTTTTGCATCTAGAAGCTCCCTGTCGCAATGAAAAAGGGATTCCAAGTAATCCCGAAACATATGTCTGCGTTTTAATGCTCATTTGTGCTTTAAATTAACGTGAAATTTTATTTCTATTACTGATGACACAGCTACTTAAAAAAAAATATTTTGCAAACAAAAAATTTATAAAATTTAATATAATTCAAAATCGAAATTTTTAATTTTTTTGAGAAAAATTTATTGTACTTGCTTCCTTTTAGCAACATGTATGCAAATTTTCAGGATGGTGTTCCTGTGGTATCATGATGGAAAAAAAATTTTCTCTTTATGAATCTAAATGTTCAAAGAGAATTTTTTTTTTTCATCATGATATCACAGGAACACCATCCTGAAAATTTGCATACATATTGCTAAAAAAAGCTAAGTACAATACATTTTTTTTTCAAAAAAATTTAAAATTTCGATTTTGAATTATTTTAAATTTTATAAATTTTTTGTTTGCAAAACCAAAAAAAAAATTTTTTTTTTAAGTATCTGTGTTATGCTATATATTTTATAAAACCCCATAAAATACTGAACAAAACAGTACAAGTTTCATCTATTTAGGTCAAATAGTTTTTTAATTGCAGCCGTCTAAAGATAATGAAACAAAGAAAAATTTATGATTTTGTTAAAAATTTATAACTTTGGAAGGAATTTTTGAAAAACTTCAAAACTTCAGTGTTTTCATCTTCAAAGTAAGTATTATAAACAGACAAAAAATCATTACAATCTAAAATACTGACCTCAAAAATTATTTTGTTATGGTTGATTTGATAGGGACTTACCCTACAACTACTTTCAAAACTCCAACTATTTTCAAAAAAAATTTTTTAATCTATTTTTTGGAAAAAAACCTATTTTTTAAGCATTAAATTACTTAAATTTTTATCTTATGAATATTACTGACACAAATGTATTTTCATATAATATGTTATATAATGTAAAAGTACTTATTAAAAATTGTAATATTTATTGCAGTATTTACGCAAATTAGGAAAAGCTTTCTAATATAATCAATAAATGGCGCCTGCACCAGCACATGCACGATGAAGTTTCATTTAAAGACCAAATCTTCATTATGGGGAAGCTTTACCTGTACTCCAATACCATGCATATGTTTGGGATGCCATAAAACACAAAATTTCAACACAATTTGGAAGAATATAATCTAAAGCATACTCGTTACAAAGATATTTTGTTAATGAATGGGGGTTGGAAAGAGGGAGAATTTTACAACAAACTAAACAAACAAAGAAAAAAATAGGAACGTAGCAAATTTATTTCTTCATGCCTCAAAGAAAAAGAAATAAACAAAAAGTAACGTTTCACAAATCGATTTGTCCACACATCTGTGAATAATCTGTTTAAATAAAATGTTTCTTTATTTAACTTTCACAATCAATTGCCATGTTCACCATAAAACTTTAACATAAATTATTAACTTTATTAAACAAATACATATATTAAAACAGAAGTTTAAATTTAGAGAAAGAGATTTTGTCTTTATTCATATTCTCTTTATACATTAATTGTTCAGTGTTGTTTGGAAATATTCAATGTTTGAATGTTTTACAGGAATTTCTTTAAAATTGTTTTAATGATTAAAAATAATATTGAGTTGAATTATTAGGATTAAATATGTAAGAACAAGCTTAAAAATGGAGATTCAAATAAATTATACTTAAAAGTAGTTAACTACTTTTATAGAACACTTAACTACTAGTTACAACTAGTCTCAAAAAAGTAGTTAACTACTAGTTGCAACTAGTTTTGTTTAGACTTGCTAGTAGTTGGTAGTTAACTACTTTTTGACGTGTAGTTGCCGAACACTACTTTTTAAAAATTGCTTGAGATGAGCCAAGTCGTACTTCCACCGTTGTGGTGCTCATCTAAAAACGGAAGGTGCTCCTTATTGCCTTAAATCCTGGTCGCTCTGCAAAGAGGATCTTGGATACGCAAGTGGCATTAGAAACAACCAACAAAAATTGGTTCGCTCGATTAACATGTTTCTTGAAAAAACGCAAAACATTTGATAAAATATAATGGAATAATTCTTTTCAAAATGGTACCGAAAGTCATACACAGTGGAACTTTCTTAACACGCACACGGTTAATACGAAATCACGGCTAAAACGAACAATTTGTTCGTCAAGTTTGGTTTACTATTTAATTTGATTAAATATCTCACGCATATTACGAAGGCTAAAATACACATTTCGGCTAAGACGAACAAAATGTCTGACCTATTTAGGAAACATTTTTTCCATTGCTATATAATTAATTTTTTTAAAGAAATTGTTGGTTATTTTGAGTGATTTCAAACCACCAAGTACGCATATGATAGGGGAAAGTTGGGCAAAACGGGATACCATTCTTGCTTCTAGTTACTGCGGGAAATCTGTTGAAGAAAGACACACAATATTTTTTTTTGTAAGTATAACATTTATTGAAGTACCTAAAAAACATATTTTAAACTAATTTTAATGACTGTGAAATAGTAAAAAAAAAATATTTACCAAACTCTTACAAATCCCGTTTTAGCATATCTGGGTTGGACAAAACGGGATAGTGATTATAATGTTTAATATTTTGCTCAAAACTAACTGAAAAGCATAATTAACCGACAAAAAACTGTAAAGCAAAGTTTCCGTTAGAAAGAACAATGTCTTCAGTAATCAGTGACTTAAAATAAGGGTTTTTTATATTATTACAGTCAACGCTCTTTATAACGACCACACATTATAAAGACCATTCCATTATAACGACCAGTGGTAAAAGTCCCAACTTTATCCCTATGAACTCTATGTAAATTTGCTTTCGGTATAGCGACCTTTCTGATTCGTCTAATCCAATACAGCGACCATACCAGGTGTCATGTCAGCTCAGAAGTTCTGCTTCCAGAAATGTGAATGTAATTTTATTCCCTATATTTTCTACTTTAAAATGTGTTTAATATTTTGTTACAATATTTTGCACTGATATTTTTTTTTAAATCCAAAAATAATTTAGTTGGAATCTTTTAAAAACTACACCAATTTTAATGGAAATACTGAATATGTATGATGCATGTATATTTTTAAAGGAAAATTCCATCTCTTATAGCGACCACTCGTTATAAAGACCTTTTTCTGTGGGACGCAGATGGTCGTTATATCGAGCGTCGACTGTATTTACAAAATGGGAAAGAAGAACTTTCATTTAGGTCTATAGCT
Source organism: Octonoba sinensis (assembly GCA_038502835.1). Lineage (NCBI taxonomy): Eukaryota > Metazoa > Arthropoda > Arachnida > Araneae > Uloboridae > Octonoba > Octonoba sinensis. The sequence continues at coordinate 10,006,139 of CM076601.1, read as the reverse complement.
GAAAAAAGTCACATAAAAATGTGTCGTCCTCTTCTTCGGCAACTGTTTAACTGCAGTGCGATTAAAGCCTTTTGCTCGGGGCCATACTCGTATGTTCTGGATTTCGGAGGCTGAGTTCCAAGAACTGAATACAACGAACGCTTTCCAGCCATTTTTTTCTGTGTTAAAATTATGCTTAATATTGTTTCTCTCGGCTAACTCAAATGCTAGCATTCGAATGTACGTTGGAGTTATACGAAATAACCTCCCTTCTAGAGCCAAAACATACTCAGCAAATACTCTTTCGTGTTCAGCATTGAATACTGTCTTATATCTGCCCAACTTTTCCACTGCTTCCATTTCAGGGGTCAATGTATTTGTACGAGCTTTTCTTAACTTTTTTTCCAAGCGTAGCTTTTCGAACTCCATATAAGCCGGCTGCTTTTTTGATGAAACCCATCGTTCTATCTAGTACAGCGTGAACAGTCTCGGCCATGCTCGTCTCACTTCAGCTGTTTCTGGATGAAGTTCTTTGATACTTAGGTGACATTTTGTTTTCTGTCCAGAAAGTTGCTAAGTTTTATTAAAAAAAAATGTTCAAATCTTCAGCAGAGTATACATTGCAATTAGTTCTAAAGAAAGATGTGAAATCTTAGAATCGAAAATAATTTAATTGCTCAATAACAAACGTTAATGAACAAATTTTACATTACTATATAAAGAAACTAAATTTTTCAGAAAGATATATAGCTAATATAATCAAGCTGTTCATAAGGCTTAGGTCTACATTCATATATATGTCTATTTAAAAAAGTAATAAGCCAACAAATACATTGGTGGATAAAACGGGACATAAAAAAAGCCATCCCGTTTTATCCAACTCATAAGTGTCCCGTTGTGTCAAACTCCGACACTTTTCAAAACAAACATGGCTGTTGCCTAAACGTGAAAGTAAAATTAGATAGACTCCCACATGAGAATATTAGTTAATACATGCTTAATCAAATGTAATACTCACCGGAATTGTTTTCCTATATATGTATTCAGTATATTGTAGAAAACAACGCACGTAAATCTAGAAAGTAGCAAGAAAGCAGAATAAAAAAATTCTAAGAGCTACAACTTTCCATCAACTAGTACTCGAGGCAGGACGAACTGAGACTAATGTAATGACTACTGGAGAACAAGTTTCCGTTGTCGTTCGAGAAATACCAGCACTAGCCTGGTCCCCAGACGACGTATCCCGTTTTGTCCGACTATCCCGTTTTATCCAACTTTCCCCTACAACTTAATGTACCTAAAAAACAACTAACCAGTAAGGATTCTTTCCAAAATTGTTAAATTTTAAAAGGTAAGTTCACTTTTTAGCCTACTTTCCCGTAAAAGTAAAAACTAAAATAAAATAAAGCATAAAAGAAGGCTTAATGTATCGTAAAAATATCGTTAAAAATAAAGAAAAGTAAAAAAAAAAAGTGAAATAATTAAATAAAGATTGAAAAATAAAAAATTTGAAAGTAGGGTTTTGAGGTGGGAAAAATGTGTGTCTGTCGGTCTGTCCCCCCCTAATAACTTTTGAACGAATAGTCCGATTCAAAAAATTCTTTTTGTATTCGAAAGATCTCGGCGAGGACATCTCATTTCTATATTTTACTTTTTGATTTGAACAATTTCTCGTTCAATTTTGAACAGTTCAAAAAAATTTAACATTAGCGCCTATGGGCGAAAATGAAGCAAATGATGTAAACTCTGGGTACAAGATCCATGTTCCAATGAACAAGCTTACTGGAAGAAGCGCTTGGCGTGAAATATCAATTTGAACAGTTTTTGTTCATTTTTGAACAGTTCAAAAAATTAACATAGCGCTTACGGGGAATTTTCAATTCTATATAAATCCTGATCTAACGGACCGATTTGCTTGGAACAAACTTTATCGGAAAGCTCTTATAACGTAGAACATGTACAAATAGAAAGTTCTTCCAGAACTAACGAGCCTATTTTCCTATTAAAGTTTTTTATCGGAATTTTTAAGGATATTTCTCAATGAATAAACGAATGAGTGAAAGAATGAATCAATGAATAAATGAATGAGGAAAAGAATGAAGAAATGAGAAAATTAATACATGAATGAGTAAATGAATGAATAAACACATAAATGAGTAAACAAATGAATGAATAAATGAATGGCTGAATAAAGGAAAGAATGAATATGTATTATCCGCTAAAAAAGGTATATTTGAAAAAATTAAGGACTGAAGCCAAAGGAGAAAGAGAGAGAAAGAGATAGCTAGATTATAAACCTGAATTTGGTGTATACGGGAAAGTAGGCTCGTATAGTTCTAGACGGAACTTCTTGTTCTCAATGTACTAGTAAGATTTAAAAGTGTATATTAGTAAAAATAAATCATTCGTTTTCACTACTTATTTAAATTTTTATTATAAGTAGTAATATTTTTTAAAAAATCTAAACATGCATTTCCAATAGTTTTTTTTTACACAATTTTACGTATTCACGGTTATTACGAATAACGGCTAATACGAACAAATTCGCGAATTATTGGCATTTCGTATTAAGCGAGTTTTCGTATTACGCTCTCAAAACGCAAATCCATTTTACACTAAGAACTTAAAATAGCTTTTTCATTGTAAAGATTCTTCTCTTCTTCTATAAAATGATTAAAATGTCATTAGGCATAAAAGAAATGTAAGCTGTATTTGTAGTAATTAAAGAAGCTAGAGTTCGGCCGGCGGTCGAAATTCTACGATAATTCATTACTTTTTTCAAGTTGAGAATCGAACGTTCAACAACTTTTAGACACTTTAGCTTTGGGTTTGACAGTTTGTTTTGTTTAAATACTTCCATTAGCGATAATCTCTCCTTACCGCGACTGATTGGTCACCGAGTTAGTTATTTCATGTAATGCATTTGTAACACATAAATATCATAAATACATTTCCTCTTTTTGCACTCCCTCTGTTGTAAAGAAAATATAAATAAAAGTTTTCGTAATACCGCATTAATATTGAATAAATAAGATATCCAAAGACTCATTTTTAATTTAATCAAGAGTTAAAAATGCTGATGAAAATCATCAAACTCACGAAACATTGATACGAAGCAAAGAAACGCGTCACTGCACTTATATCACTTATTTTATATCAGACATTGTTAGTGTCAAATCATATATATATATATTGACATTGTAATGGAGAAACAATCTGCATGACTTATCATATATATATATCGCTTACAGAAACAAACAAAATGGACATTTTTCAAGAGAGGAATTTGAACGTTTTACAATTTGTTTTATTTAATTACCTTATTTGTTTCAATGATTATTATAATCGATTTTGTTCAGAAAATAGTGATTGTTCTAGTTTTCTTTCACGTGATGGATGCTAATGATGTCAAAAAAAATTAGAAATAGCTATAAAAAGTAGTTATGACAGTATTGCTCCAAAAATTTACAGTTGGCCTCTAGCCTTCATTTTTGAACATTTACTTACGGCAGTATTTTCAATATAAAGAGCGCAAAAATCTCTGAAAATTTTGATATAAAAACCAAAAAAAAAAAAAAAAGATTTCTTACAGATATGACACTGTTCATTTCTATAAGCGATACATTGGAAATGGATTAACCGACACCTTAAGATTAGTATTATTTTGCTCTAACATTGATTTAATATATTGCAGTTTGTCTTTTATTTAGTTCTTGATGTTTCTTTTTCTTTGACTAATAAATTGTAAAAAATGTATTGAGTATTGTGCAAATATTGTAAATTGTAAATGCAAATAATATGAAAGTATGAGGCAGAAAGATTTCTGGAAAAAGAAAAAAGGCTTTGAATCTGCGTCGAAAGTAAGAATTAAAAACTACTTCCAAATTTTTTTTTATTGTAACACTAAAACTCATCAATAGCTAATAGTAAAAAAAAAGTAAGAACATCGGTTGGCAAACAGAGGAGAAAATGGGACGTAACTGTTTTATCATTGCCTGTTTTTTAAAGAAAACTGCCGCACAGAGCAAAGAGTCTTAAACTCAATATTTACTGAATCGCTCTTGTCTTTGTCTAATTAACCCTTTGGGTACATTTAAAGAGTGAGACTCGTCATGTGCTTATTTACGCGAAGTTACGGTGGACGAGTTGACTCGTCATCTGAATTTAGTTGAAGTTGGTTCTTGTTCCATATAAATATTTTGTTCTGATCCGACATCATAGGTGTCGCTTTTCCTGAACTGCTACTACTCAATTCATCAGTTTGGAGTTTTGGAGTTGCGTCGTTTGCGGTTGTCTTGTGTGTTGTGTTCGATGTAGCCGTCTTGTAATGTTTAAGTTCGTTTTGTTAAAGTTCTTTTCTTTTTAAATGATGTGTTATAATTAGAATGCGTCAGTACACATTTCTATTTTGTTTCATATATATATTTATTTATATTTAGTAATTTAGTAACTAAAATGCTGTTTCAAAAATATATATCACCAATATAAGTATATTCCAAATAAAATGTATTACTTTTACATATGAATCCATACAGCGACACATTAAATCCGTCTCAGAGGCATAAAAATCTTCAACTAATTCAGCACTCAAAGGGTATGATCATTAATGCCGTTTCAATGACAAAAAAAGACACTTACCAAACATTCCCCTTGAAGAAAGCCTCCACAGCACATCTCCACTAACTCACAAAAAAGTGTTATCAATCTCCCACATTCCTTGCCGGAAACCCCTTCAGATTACGTCAGAAGTTGGTTGGATTCCAAGGAAAAAATCAATCTCGAATTTACCGTTCGCATCGTTAAAACTTATATAAACAATTTGCGAGTAGATTGGGTATAATAGCTTTTACGTAAGGAGTAGATTACGTTTGTAGCTGTTACGTAAAGGGTCATTCATAAAAATGTCACGCTTCGAGATGGGACGGGAGGTTCGAGAAATTGAGACAGTTTGTGACAAGGGATGGGGATAACAAGAAGTGTGACATAACACATTTTTTGTTTTCTATAAACAACATTAGAAAATAAATTTATTTTTATAACCCATTAATGACTGACGTTGCGTTTTCACTACGCTAGTGAAAACTTTTTTTGCCGTTTTTCTTATGCATATTTTTAGGTAACTTTTTTTTGAGTGGAATTTTCCCCCTATACTCATTAAAACGTTGTGTAACACATACAAAAAAAAAGTTACCTAAAAATGTACATAAGAAAAAAGGCAAAAAAAAGTTTTTACTATCGTTGTGAAAACGTTGCGTTTTTGCGCCCAGTCATTAATGGGTTGAAGTTTTTTTAATTTTTATAATTTGATTTTCAAGTTTCATTGATCATTTTGTAGCGTAAACACCGATGCTGATTAAGGTTTAATTGCTTACACTTTTAAGATAAAATTGCGTGGGTCATTTTTTCAGAATTCGAACAATTAATATGTTTTACTCTTCTATCCTAATTATCTTTTGTGTTGTAAACCTTCACCTCACGTTATGCAAATTAAGTGCACATATAATCCTTATTATTATTATGCTCATAACTGTCATTAAAAGCTCAAAAATAAAATTAGAAACGAGATCTATAACGCAGGGCTTTGTTTCTGCCTTTCAAATACATATGCCTAAGCAATAAAACGCGACATGTGTTAAAAGGGGGTAGGGGTGTATGATGAAATGTGACATTTTGGGACAAAGAAGGGGGGGGGGGTTAAATATATTGAAAAAAAGTGTGACATCATATCGCTTATAGAAATGAACAGTGTCATGTCTGCAAAAATCGTATTTTTGGTTTTTATGTCAAAATTTTCAGATTTTTGCGCTCTTTAATATTGGGAATACTGCCGTAAGTAAATGTTCAAAAATGAAGGCTAGAGGCCCAACTGTTTTTTTTTTTTTTTTGGTGCAATACTGTATAACTACTTTTTATGGTTCTAATTTTTTAACATTATTAACATCCATCACGTGGGAAAAAACTAGAACAATCACTATTTTCTGAAAAAAAATCGATTATAATAATCATTGAAACAAATAAGGTAATTAAATAAAACAAATTGTTAGACGTTCAAACTCCTCTCTTGAAAAATGTCCATTTTGCAGATATGACACTGTTCATTTCTATAAAAGAGATTTATGAACGGTCCCTTATGTAAGACAGGGCTTTATGCCCTGCTTAAGGCGACCAAGAGGAAACAGACTCAATGAATGACGAATTTAAGACTTTTTTCTCCAATTTTGAATATTGGAAGTACAGCTTACATTTCTGTTGTGGCTAATAATGATATTTTTATCATTCTTTAGGAGAACAAAAGAATTTTTTGGGCCAAAAAGTACTTTTTTAATTTATAGTTCTTGTGCTTTAAAGCAATTTGTATTGTTAATGTATTTTTGTGTGCAAACATCTATATATATGTTTCACTTTAAGTGGACCAGTTACGATTAAATTCTGTGGTCCGATACGGTATATTTCCATTCATTACTCAATTTTTAATTTCCGATTCTTTTGCGTGGCAATATCTTAATTTGTTTATACCAAGCGATCATTCTGATGTTTATATATAGCGATCTTTTCTAAAGCCTTTCGAATTTAATTTTTTTTTTTGCGATTTTAAAATTTTATTTATCGAGGACCAGTTACAATCGAATTTTGCGGAACAACATCATGCAAAAAACAAACTGTGGTAAAATGATGTTTAAAAATTCGTTTAATGATTAGCATAAAAAATAAACATAAATTTGGTTTTTTTTTTTTCGTAACTAACGGATTTCAACAAATTTATTTATATTTTTTAAAAAGTATTTCCATTCATAACACAATTTTTAATTTATGATTCTTTGGAGTGGCAACACTTTGGTTTATTTAGATCAAGCGATCATTCTTAAGTTTGTTTGTTGAACTTAAAATAGCCCGTATGGAACAGCTAGTATTAATGTATTCCATTGACCATGAGGCTGCGGAGAATTTTTTGTTCTTGTTGTTGTTCTTAATATCAAAACGTAATAGCAACTAAAAACTGTTTCATACTGCACAAGGGAAATATAATATAGAGTTAGAATTTCTTTGAATATATTTCGAGGGTCGGCATTTGCGCAAAAAAGGTCATAACAACCGAAAACTAAAACATTTCAAAATTAATGATAATGCATAATTATGTGTCCTAACTGTTAGCAAAAATTAACTGTTTTTGGAGTGTTGCGAAGAAGTTTAAAAATATGATCAGAAAATGTCTTGACGGTCCAGTAAAACGCCAGAGAAGAATAAAAAGTTGATGCTGATGATGTCAAGGTATTTTTTATCAGTATTAAAGTTATCATCGTCTTCGGTGGCAAAGGAAATGGAGGAATAAGAGAAACTGTCCTTTTTTCCCTCCCTGTTTTTCTTTTATAGATGACAAAAAAAAAAAAGAGAGTGTGACAGGAAATTGAAGGCAATGAACCCAGCGAATTTCGCGCCGTCGTTCCAGTCTTATCTAAGAGACTTAAAATAACCAACACAAATTTTCGAATGTTCCGAGGAACATTAGGAACATCAAGAACGGGGTAGTAAATGGAAATAAATTTGAAGCATTGCAATATCAGGCACTTAGAAGCAAAGGGGTGTAACCAAAGGTAAGTGACCAAAATGAAAATTTTGAGATAACTAGTGCAAATGATAGATTAAACACCCTTCTGTTTTGTGGGAAAGAGATTTTAGTGGTAGTTTTGACAGATACTGCAAAAAAGAGTGAATTCAAAAAATGACTAAATAAAAGCTGCATTCCATTTGGTGGCAAAGGGATGCAAGTGAACTTACATCCGTTTGCCTCTAAATAAAATGATTTGATTTGTCAGTTAATTTAAATACGCAATGCAGAGGATCTATTTACGAAACTTAAATCAGAGAAGAAGAAAAAAAATAGGAAAATAATTCCGAATTGTTGAATAATAATAATAAAAGTTAAATCGTCTGCGGATTTTATTTTTGTCTTGTTTTGTTGTCTGCAATTTGTCTAATGGCAATGATTTTTAGTTTGTTGATAAATATAATTATTCGAAATTTATATTATGCAGTTTTTAATAAATTTTATATCACCAACAAATTATCTTTATTACTGTGTAATTTATCAAAATGAACAAGACACGTTTTTCATTGAGTGGCAAAGGGGTGTAAGTGAACTCGTTGGAAGCAAAGGGGTGTAAGTGAAAATAAGCTATTTTTTAAAAAAATCCAACGCCAAATCTAATCATCAGAAACACTTCACACTTCATACTTAAACTAACACATACATATAGGACTCGAAAAAAAAATTACATGAAGAACCTCTAGAATTTAGTATAGGAATTAAACTTCAAACGAGTTTTACACAAAATGATACTTTAGTCACTTACATCCCTTTGCTTCTCACCACCTCATATAACAACAATTTAACCCGATGATTCCCATCCCCCCTTATTACACTATCAGAAACGTATGCTCAATTCCCACGAAACTTTCGTCGTATTTGACGAAATGGCTTCGTGGAAAATGCTCCAAGTAGACCTTTCGTCAAATTGCCGACATTTGCGTAGTCACTTTTTTAAAGTCACGTGATCGAGCGAGGTAAGAATCGTTATAAATGACGAAATTTTCTTGACGATTGAAGAATCTTCGAAAATGAGCATTCTATTTCTGAGAGTGTATTTGCTTTATAAATCTTAACTTCAACCGAGAAAAAGTTTTGGCACAGCCTTGTCGGACTTTAGTCAACATTTTGTCTTCTTCCGATCCAAGAAATCCCCCCTCCCCCCTCGACCATCTTAAAAAATATTTTAATTATACACTTTCCGAAATAAGAGCTCTCACTTTTGGCGATTCTTCAATCTCAAGCAAATTTCGGTCATTTACAACGACTCTTTCCTCGCGCGACCACGTGACTTTAAAAAGTCACTACACACATTTCGCCAATTTGACGAAGGGTTTAAACGGAGCATTTTACACGAAGCCATTTCGTCTAATACGACGAAAGTGTCGTGAGATTTGAGCATGCGTTTCTGTCTAAAGTTTTTTTTTTTTTTTTACTTTTATGCCAGGTAAAAAATTCTACACTGAAATTCAAAATATTTAAAAAAAGCAACAATATAATAGCGAGGAAGTAGAGAATAATCTTTCCGTACAGTTATTTCAATTTTTTCAGAGGACTGTGGGAGGGGGGGAAAGCAAAAAGTATAAATTCAATATCCATCATAAAAATCAATAAATAAAAACCCATCCATATAATGAATAAGTTGCATTTCTCAAAGTCAGCAGAGGAGCAAATGACCCCCTACCCCTACCCCCTAAATGAGGGGCATGGTTCAATAGACAAGTCGCGAATCAAAATCGGAAATCCCAAGGCTGAGCATATGACTCAGCCATACACCGAGTTTTATTAAAAAGTTAAATTCTAGCAAGCAGTCGAATATTACAAAACATGTTCCGTTTTCCTCTAGTAGATAAAATTTCAATGGCGTTTACTTATCTGTTGATGATATTTATATTACTGTGAGAAATCAAGACATTCTCCGGTGAATGTAAAAATATTACTAACTTCGGTTCTTCACCGGCGTATTTGGTATGCGAATGTTGACCTCACCAAACATTGGTCTTTCACAGTAACATATAAATAAATATTCTGTTTTTACTACTTCGTTATTTTAATAAAAATTACATAGAACCTAACCCCTACTTCGTGGAGTCTTCACATTCACGGATATGACAATTCTCGAAAGAAAATTAACCGGAACGTACCCCCTGCCCCTACACACACACACAAAAAAAAAGTATTCACACAAAATATTAAAAATATAAACATAAATAGTTATTATAATCAATTTTGTTCTTTTTAAGCGAAACTTTAGCGAGACTTAAATGCCAAAAAATATTAAAATAGCTTATCCGATCTAAAATTCAGTATGAACTTGAAATAGGAGCCAACGCCAAATATAGCATAATCGAATGGCGCTTGATTTGAAATGATCTACACATTACACATTTGAATCAAAATATTAAACGCCAGTTGAAAAAGAAGCCGAATTTTGACTAGGGATCTACATTTACGATTTCATTCACTGCTATTGTTCAAAGAAATAACTGCCAATTCAAGACGACTCCAAAGTATTATTTTGTAATTTTAAATAATAAACATGCGCAATTCCAAATGACATTACATAATAGCACAGCATTTGCACCTTTGCAGCAAATTTTCAATTTTTAAACATTTCTCAAATTGTAAAATATATTTAGAACATTAGGAATAGTTTTTTTATGCATAAAAACAGTTCATTAGCATTTTTTCGAGCTTTAACGCACGTTTCGGGAAAAGTTTTAGGTTTCGATATCACGTTATAGTTAAGCGCTAATAAGTATGCTATTTCTGGACGGATTTTTTCGCTCGCTTTTTAGATGATGCATTCGAAAATCTGCACTTACTTCTCTTTGAGCATGTCAATCCCCTCTTGGGGCACACCGGGTCTTGTCACGAAAACTTTCGGCCTGCTCATGGCGATGCTGATGTTCGATTGACAGCTGAGGAAGGCGATGCCGCTTCTGACAGAACCGAACGATCGTGAGAAGAGTCACCTTAAGCTGGAAGGTCACACGGGATCCGCCGCCAGAGGGCGCGGCGAAAACCCAGACGCAATCAGACGCTCACCAGACGCAACAAGATGCTCTTGCCGGATGCGAGGAGAGAGCTCTTTTAGAATCGAGGGGTTCCGCCGTGAAACCAACTTTCGGGATATTTCTTCGCTCGTAGAACCTGCCTATCGATTTTATCGGTATGCTCAAGTCCATAATGGGGTCTTTCATTGATGTCACGCTTCGAGGGGGGAAGGGGATGACAAGAAGTGCGACATAAAACATTTTGTTTTCTATAAAAACATTTAAAATCAGCAAATTAAATTTATTTTTAATTTTTTTATTTTGATCATTTGATTTTCTAGTTTCGTTGATCATTTTGTATCGTCAACACCGTTGAGTGATTAAGGTTTAAATTTACTTCCTGTTAAAAGTTTGAAAGGAAATTTTTTCTTTGGCATTTAGACTTTTAAGATAAAATTGAGTGGGTCATTTTTTCAGAATTCGAAACGATTAATATATTTTACTGTTCTATACTTTTGTGTTGTACATCTTCACCTCATTTTATGGAAATTAAATGCACATGTAATCAATAATATGCTCACAAATGTCAATTAAATGTTCAAAAATAAAATTAGAAACGTGATCTATAGCCCAGTGCTTTGTTTCTGAACTGCGAGTACATATGCTTATCATGAGTTATTCTAAGCCAAAAAAAAATTCGGAACTTCACACAAAATTTTCGAGCAAAGTAGGAGCCATAAATTTAAAATAAAAAAAATACATGCTTAAGTTAACAAGCCTCTCCCCCCCCCCCCCCCCATCAGCACACAATACATACGCATAAGCTCAAAAATAATGCTTCAAGTAATATAAATGAAAGGTCCAGAAGTTTTTTTCCCGGATAAAGGTGTTGCATTGAAAGTTTCTTAAAGTAGAACAACATATTTTGCTTGTCTGAAAGTAAAAAGAAAAGCACACATATTAATTGTTAAGGGAACTTTAAGAGTAATAAATTAAAAATTTTTCGGAAAACCGACTTTTTTTTTAAATTTTGGAATAGGTGTTCAACAATTTCCGGAAATGTCGGAGAATTTTGGATCGGAATCCCCCATGGCTTATGTAATGTAGTGTGACATGTGACAGAGAGGGGGGGGGGGGGGAATGACGAAGTGTGACATTTCTTGACAAAGGGGGAGGGGGAGTCAAATATATTGAAAAGAAAAAAGCGACATTATTTATGAACGGTCCCTAACTAGTGACGTGCCGTGTTCATGGGGCGCGTTTTGATTGATCTGTTTACTTTTGTCGTTCTGCTATGATTAATACGAACTATCGTTCTATCCAGGGCAGAATTTAGATGCATGCCGACTCCCTCCTCTCTCCAACTGATTTATTTCTATACTTGAAAAAATTTCATTTTCAAAAGATGGTTGAAAACAAAAACTTGTTTAGCACAATAGAAGACTCAAACCTCCAATCTATAAATCACACGTTTTAGAAGTAAACAGTAAATAGTGAAGTTAAAAATCTTGTATTCTACACAGCAAACTAAATAAAACACCTTTTCATCTTTTAAGCTTAGTTTAAAGCATTTAAAAGAAAAATAGTATTTACAGTAAAAAAGGTAGTGCGAGAGAGTTTTTGTAAATGCAGCTGTGGTGCAAACCACGAGGCAACTGGAAGAGCAAGATAACGAACTTACTTTTGATGGTGAAGCCCATTTATTTCTGCATGATAAGGAAGTTGCATCATTTATACTTTAATTCTCATTCTATTTTAAATTTATTCTAACGTGCAAATATATTGATATATTCTGAATAACGTTTTATAAATTTGAAGTGATCTGTATAATGCCAATCTATAAAACAATCTCTAGACTCAAGTTGTGCATGAAATTACAAGTATTCCACTGTAATAAGAAAAAGACGCTGGTACAAAAAATAAAAACTTGAAGAAATATAATGTTTTCCTCGGCGAAAAAAAATTTTAACCCTTTGCTTCTCCCTATCTTATATGTGATATGCAAGATATATTTATGTTCATTGCAATAAAATTTGGTAGAAGGATGCCAAATAATTTAGGATTTGCAAAACTTTTTAAATTCAGTGTTAGCAGAAAACTAACTCCCACATATCTATGTGGAGAAAATATTAATATTTGTAATTTAGCATTAAATACTTTCTTTTTTGATCACTTTATAAATATATTGTGAAATATTCTTGAATCCAACTTCCTGGTGATAACAAAATTCAATTCTATGAAGATTTTTTGTATTGTTATTATTAAAAATGTTTTTGAAAAAAAAAAATTTGACACAGTTTAATACAAAAAAGCAACTTTAGTTCAAATTGCATTGTAATGTCATTGTGTGTTCAGGGCACTTTTCGGCTGCATAATGCATCTAAGTTAAAAACTCTTAATTTAAGAGATGCAATCCTTTTGATACATACCCATTATATTTAAAAAATAATTGTTAAAAGGGTATATGGGTAAATTCTGTGAACTACAAGATTCAAAATAAATGTACAATGGATCGACTAATGATAAATTAATATAAATAAATGATGCAGCAGCCATTTTAATGTCTCGTACATGTTGTACGTGAATGAGAGACGTCACTGCGCAAAAAAGAGATAAATTTTGCAGTTTTTTAAACCAAAATATTGTTATTCAAAGAAGGAATTCCTACTTTCAATGGGGTAAAGCGTTTCAATAAGACTCTTGATTTTCATTGGGGATAGCTAAATTGACCATGACCAGCCTAATTGGACCCAGAACCTATAGTTAGTCGTCACTTTTGTATTCGTAAAAGATTCTGTAATATGAATTTTGAGGAAAATAATGAATTACACTAAGGAAAAATAAATATATTTTTATTTAAGATATGATGGATTCCATGAATTTACAAAATGATTGTGAAATAATAACATAAATACTATATGACTCAAAAACAAAACAAAACCCCTAATTTTTGTCAGTGTAGTCCTGTAGGATATCACTCATGTGCTGGTTCAGTTTCTTGAAATTCCTGTTTCGGTTGCTCGGTTTCTTTCTCTTTTGAACAGGTGTCTGAAAATGGGAAGAAAGTGTGATTGCAGGTGAGTTTCTGCTCAATATCTTACGAATGAATGTCATCAATGACCAGGGTTGGTGTTTTTGCCAGGTCAGTGGCAAAACTTGTTGCACTTAAATAGTGCGCAGTGACCAAGGCCGTATCCAGAATTTTTTTTTTTTGGGAGCTGATTTTCCCACACTTATGTAAAGGAAAGGGAAGTTTCAGGACGGAATATGTGCTAAAATGCAAAAAATTTTGATATTGGGGGGGGGGGGGGATGGGCCTGTGAGCTCCCTCCCTCTGGATACGGCCTTGGTAGTGAGGCCTATAATTTAATAAGGAACTAAATAAATAAATGCTATAATTAAAACAACTATTTAATGAAAGTCTAAGTTACAAATTCAGGAAGTAGTTAAATTTAACTGAAAATTATACAAGGAACGAAACTTTGGTTATAATGTCTTATAAGGCAACTTTAGTTGTTTTCTTCCTTTTGCTTTTGGCAAAAAAAAAAAAACAAATCTTTCATTTTCCTGTCTTCACTATTGAAATCTTGAAATTACTAATGGCATTGTGGAATGCCTACATCATAACAGTTATAAAAGTACAATGACCAACCCAACCCCAAGTATTGCACCCCATTTTGAAAATGTCCAGCAGAAAGGGGAAAAGTACACGAATAAAAACGAAATGGACACGTCATTCACTTTTCATTTATTTATTTACTATACATTTTGTATATTGTACTTATAAAAAATTTTTTCATAAAATGCATATTCCTAATACTATAATGCATAAGTGATACTCATTTAACTTAGTGTTCAAATAAAATATGAATAACATTAATTTGAAACTGAAATTTCTTCCGCCTAATGTTTTAGCTTACTTTTAACCTGGAAAAGAAAAAAAACCGACACAGGGAATCCTATTTTTTGCCATTTTTTTTTTGTTTGAATAAGGCAAAAACTTGCCAACCCTGTCGATGACTAATGCTACGTTTAAACTGTTAAATGATCATCATCTTTTGAAAACGAGAGTTGAATTTTGGCTTAAACTACGAACACTTACCACTTTCTTCACTCCAATATCTTGCATGGATGTGATCCCCTGCTTCTGGAGGTATTCTTCGATCTTTTCCTCGTCCAGTCCATCCACGGCGACGCTTCGCCACAACTTCTGAAATTCTGAAAGAAGAAGGGCTCATTCATTCCGTGACGCATTCCACTGCAGTTTTTGTATTCACTGCAAATACAAATACAAACACAAAAGTGACGACCAGCAACAGGCTCAGGGCCCAGCTAGGCTGGTCCTAGTCCATTTAGCAGTCCCCAACGAACATCAAGAGATTTCTTAAACGTTTTTACCCCGCTGCAATGAACGGTCGCTTCCGGTAAACGATTCCAACTACCTGCAACCCTATTGAAGCAGTCCTTTCTCCTCATTTCAAGATGAGCCTGAGATCTGAAAAGCTTAAAACAATGACCTCTGGTTCTATATTCGGCACATAGCTGCCCAGTCCTTCCACATTTCCCGTTTTAATGAGTTTAAACAACCGAATCATGTCCCCTCTGACTCTCCTTTGCTCAAGACTATACATACTGAGCCTTTTAAGCCTAACCTCATAATCTAAGTCTGAAAGACCACTTAAATTGAACCTTAAGTGAAACACCTAGAAGCAAAGGGGTGTAAGTGACAGAATCGGAAACTTGGAGATAACTGGTGCAAGGGGTGGGGAAAGCACCATTCTATACTGTGGCAAGAGATGTTATTGGGTGTACCCAACAGCTGCTGCTCGCCAATGTGATTTAGAAAAAAAATGAACGTTGAAGTTACTATAAGATCCAAACTTTGAGCGCGCCTTTCTCACTGAAATCAGGGGTCAAGCCAGAGAAAATTCAGGTCCGTTTTTGGATCCTTCACAAAATTCCAATTCATCAGACCAGACCCTCCACAAAATTCCGAGCTACGAAATCTAATTTTTCGCAGACGGCTATTGTTACTATACTTGTTTACCTGGTTAAATTGTAAATAATATCTGCAGATAATATGTTCGTGAATCTGTGTTGTATTTAGACAAGATCAACGGCGGATCTAGGGGGGGGGGGGGGGCGACGGACCGATCGCCCCCCCCCCCCTTGGGCCAATTCAAGTGGATACTACATCGACACTCCTAATAGGTGAGTGTTTACTCTTTGTGCCCCTGGACCAGCCATGTTTTTATGTTCTTGGAATCCCAGCCTAATAGCCCAGTTTCAATTTCTATGCTTCCCCCCTGTCCCTTTGTCCTCTCTTAGTATTGCTGAGTTGCTAATCCTCGGAATGATGGGAAAGAGATTCCCTGCTCTTTTCTTCTACCTATCAACTGGTGACAGCTAGCCAACCCTTAGCACGTGGTGTAAATTCCTGCAGCATTTACGCTAAAACCTGGAGTCTGAAACATTTCATTGAACATTCATAATTACAGATGTTTACATAAATTGCACATACACGTTGATGGTTTTTTAGTACATATTTAGTATTACATTTTCAAAGTTTTAGAAAATATATTACTAATAATTGCTATTATTTTGTAATTTAGACATGTCAACCCAAATTTAGAAAATGTAGTTACAAGCCTACATTTTTCTTGAGAAAGCTTGAAGGAAATCCTAACTTGGTTAAAACTTGGCTAAGAAGCAGAATGAGTGATGATAGACTCACTGAATTTTAGCGTTATTGCATATCCATAAAGATATTACATTGGACGTTGGAAAAATTATAGACAGATTTGCGAAAGCAAAAAAACGTCAGCTTGTGTTCCTTTTATTCCTGCTTTGAATAAACGTATATGCATTGAAAAAATGTGTTAGTAAAATTTTAAATATCACTACAGTAGCATTTTCTTTTTTATTGTTCCTGCTGTTTGAAAAAAAAGGGGGGGGGGGAGGGACTGTTGAAAAGGAATGAAGAATCTCCTCCATCCATCCTTTCCTTACATTGAACCCCCAGATTTCCAAAATCGCCCCCCCCCCCCCCTGAAGATTTTCTAGATCCGCCCTTGGACAAGATAAAAGTATAATAGAAATAAAATTTCCCGTTAATTTAAAGCACAAATGAGCATTAAAATGCAGGCCTATGTTTCGGGATTGCTTGGAATGCCTTTTTCATTGAGACAGGGAGCTTCTAGATGCAAAACATCCAAATGAAAAGGGATTCCAAGCAATCCCGAAACAAATGTCTGCGTTTTAATGCTCATTTGTGCTTTAAATTAACGTGAAATTTTATTTCTATTACAGTTTACACGCACAAAGTTAAATTATTATTAAGATAAAAGTATGTTAAATATAATCAAGTTGTGTTCTTCCACTCGTAGAGTGAAGTTATTACGGGGCCCTGGTCAAAATGCTGGATCACCCCTGGAAAGGTAATCATTTCTTACATAACCAAACACATAGTGGGCGTAGAACAGCATTTCGGGATTTCCATAAAGGCGTCGTCGATTTGCATCTTATTCATTTCATAAACTTTATTCATTCCCACATTTCCTTTCTTTCCACAGTCGGGTTTGTAAAACCTCTTCATACCAGACCACCTTTTCCTTCCCACGACCCAAGAATACCATCTTTCCCTTAGTAAAAATATTTTTATTCAGTGGCTACAAGCAGGGATGTGTGGGGGGGGGGGGGAATGAACGGGCAGGGCCTTATTTACCAATAGGCCCGGGCCTAGGGCCCCCACTTTGAAGGGGCCCCCTAATTTTGGTTATTTTTTTTGTAATTTAAAATTTTTAGAAAAATATTTAAAAATAGCATTTTTCAAAAACAAACTGTTAGTGTTCTGTTGCTTCACAGAAAATTTGTATTGTTAAATTATTGTAAAACCACAAGGAATTTTCACTTTGGGGGCCCCCAAATCTTGGTCTGACGATTTGAAATTTGAAATAACAAAATCGATTTTGCTCTTTGGGGGCCCCCATATTTTATTCAAACATTTTGTCATTTTAAAACAAAATCATTTTGTACATTGGGGGCACTCAAATGTTAGTCTGAGTCTTTGACTCAGGGGGGGCCCCCCCGTCTGAGTCTTTGACTCAGGGGGGGGCCCCCAAATTTTGGTGTGACTGGCAAGTGTTACAAACACATACTGAATGTTATGTTAAAAAAAACTTTGTTGCGTGAGGGGCCCCCAAACATGAGTTGTGCCTATAGTGATTCAAAATGTAAATCGGGCCCTGTGAACGGGACCGGTCTGCCCCAGAAGGCATCATATATCCTGCAGCCTACCAGATTTCTAATTAGTACCTGGTTAGGGGTCATTCATAAATGAAGTCACGCTTCGAGGGGGGGTTCCAGAAATTGTGACAGTTTGCGAGAAGGGGGCGGGATTGAGGGGGTGACAAGAAGTGTGACATGACACATTTAGGTTTCTATAAAAACATTTAAAATCAGCAAATTAAATTTATTTCTAAAGTTTTTATGATTTTCATCATTTGATTTAAAAGTTCTATTGATCATTTCGTATTGTAAACACTAAAGCAGATTAAAGTTTAAATATACTTCTTGTTAAAAGTTAGAAAGGACCTTTTCTTAGGCATTTACGCTTTTAAGATGGAATTGCGTGCATCATTTTTTCAGACTTCGAGCAATTAATGTATTTTTCTGTTCTATACCAATTATCTTTTGTGTTGTAAACCTTCCCCTCCTTTTATACAAATGAAGTACACATGTAAGCATTATTTTTACGATGCTCACACATGTCATTAAGAGCTCAAAAATAAAATGATAAACGTGATCTATAACGCAGTACTCCGTTTCTGAACGGCAAGTACAGATACTTATGTAAGATAGCGTGACATGTGACAAAGGGTGGCAGAGCTGGCAAAATGCCATGGGCAGGGCCCGATTTACATTTTGAATCACTATAGGCACAACTCATGTTTGGGGGCCCCTCACGCAACAAAGTTTTTTTAAATATAACATTCAGTATGTGTTTGTAAAACTTGCCAGTCACACCAAAATTTGGGGGCTCCAAAAGCACAAAAACTAATTTGTTTTTCACATGTCAAAGGCTCAGACTAACACTTGGGAGCCCCCAATGTGCAAAATGATTTTGTTTTAAAATTACAAAATGTTTGAATAAAATATGGGGGCCCCCGAAGTGCAAAATCGATTTTGTTTTTTCAAATTTCAAATTGTCAGACCAAGATTTGGGGGCCCCCCCAAAGTGAAAATTCCTTGTGGTTTTAAAATAATTTAATAATACAAATTTTCTGTGAAGCAACAGAACACTAACAGTTTTTGTTTTTGAAAAATGCTATTTTTAAACATTTTTCTAAAAATTTTAAATTACAAAAAAAAAAAAAAATAAATAACCAAAATTAGGGGCCCCCTCAAAGTGGGGACCCTAGGCCCGGGCCTCACGGGCCTATTGGTAAATAAGGCCCTGGCCATGGGCCCTTGGCCCCCCAGCGCGAGAAGCTGCGAGCTCAGAGAAGTAACCTTACATTTTTAACAAAATTTAGCAAAAATTATAAATTTAAATAAGCGCTTAAAGTAATTAAAGTTAGACACAACTAAAGGCCATATACAAAATCAAATAAGTTATTATGATGTATACGCATTCATAAGAACAGGATCAATTTTAGAACGCATCCATTGGCAACTTCATTTTTTGCCACGGTACTTTGGTGACACCGGCGCTCTTTCATTAATAATCAAGAATCTTTTTATGTCATCCCCCTTTCCTGAAGCATGTACTGCATTAATTTTCATTTGTCACAATTCCTGTGACTACCGATGGTGCCGAAAGATCGTTTTCGAAACTGAAATCAATGAAAGCCTATTCAACTCTGTGGGACAAGACAGGCTAAGCAACTTGGTTATTCTGTGTATTGAAAATTCTGTGGTCCAATCTTTAAACTTTGACGTTGATGTCATCGAGGCTTTTCCGGAACATAATGCCGGGAGAAAAGAGTTTTGTTAATAAATATCTTGTTCAGATTCAATTGTCATTTTATTATAAATATGTAATACCTATGCTTTTGAAAATAAAATTTATTCAATATTTAAATAAAATGCACACAATGTTAGCACAGTGAAACCCCGATTTTACGTCCCCCGAATCTACGTTTTCCTCGCATTTTACGTTTTTTTCATCAGGTCCCAGTTTTTCCGTATACTTATAATGTTAATTTAACCCGGATTGTAAGTTTGTTATATACGAAATTTCCCGCATTTTATGTTTTCCCTGGAATGTGAAAAAAAAAAATTTTTCTAAAATAAGCAATATTTTTCCTTCTGTACTTTTCGTCAGCCGATGAAGATCAACAAAAACAACCGGAAGCATAGCCCGTCCCTTCTCTCACTACTGCAATGAAGAGCTTACAAATAGTGAAAGACGATTTTCTTTCTTATAAAGACCAGGAAAAAAACTTGCAACGTATTTCAATCCTAGAAGATGCTGCATTCACTTTGAACTCAACGACTAAAAAACAATCCACTATTGCGGATTATATTCAGCTTAAACGCCAGGAATCGCATCTAAATGTGTTAAAATTATCTTAAAATGGTATGTATAATGATGCTCTTTTCCTAAAATATAGATATTATCCCATTTGAAAGAGTCATCTTTACTACTTTTACTTTTTTTCTATTTGATTTTTGCATTCTATGTATTTCCCGTATTTTACGTTTTTTTTGCCCAGTCCCTTGAGAAACGTAAAATCGGGGTTTCACTGTAATACTATTGGGTAACAAACTATTTCAGTGATGTATTAAAATTAAATTACAACATGGCGATTTTTTCTGGGGCCCCATCCAATGAATTTGCCACAGGCCTCCGATGGTATAGTTACGCCACTTGATGGGGGAAGTGTGACATAACAATAATAAAGATTACATGTGTACTTAATTTGCATAAAATGGAGAGGTACTTACGTACTATCGCAACCATATGGTGAGATTGGCGACTTGTATACCTACTTATGGTTGCCATAAACGCCTTAGATAGGTACAAAATCCGAGATGCCAATTTGGCGCGTTATCCCCGAATTTTGGCATGGTTGCAATAGTACGTAAGTACCAATGGAGGTTTAGGTTTATAACACAAAATATAAATAGTATAGACATTAAAATATATTAACTGTTCGAGTTCTGAATGAACGACCCACGCAATTTTATCTTAAAAGAACAAGAAAATGTCCATTTAAACTTTTACCAAGAAGTAAATTTAAACCTTATCAACATCGGTGTTTATGACACAAAATGATCAATAAAACGTTAAAACCAAATTATGAAAATAAAAAAAAACTTTAAAAATAAATTTAATTTTATAATTTTAAATGCTTTATTGAAACCAAAATGTGTAAAGTCACACTTCTTGTTACCCTCTCCCCTCGTCACAATTTCTCGATGTGTGACATCATTTATGAATGACAAATGACCCCATAAAGATAATAGTTTGCAATTGCGAAAATGTACGAAAAAGCTTGAGGTACCAAGCATCCCACGCAAACATTTCGGGGGGGGGGGGGGGAGTCGCAACACTAGATTTGGCAAATCTGACACTGGACAATGAGTCACATAATCTACCATGAATGTATGTACGATTCTTTTTGCAAATCTACAATGAGTAATATTCTCCGCAGATTTTCTGGCAAAAGTAGTGAATTTTAAAGAGAATATTTCAACAAACAGATTCAATTTGAAAAGCAGAACATATGTATAACTTTTGTTTCCTCATTAAAGTATTTTTGGAGTAGATTTTTGTATGCACTTTGTTATTGCTACACTGTAAAAATTTTGCTTTTAGTTGCCACCGTGGTTGTCTAAAAAAAATGATGTTTCTTAGGACATGAAACTTGTTAAGACCATTACGCATCAAAATTTCGTTGCTATTGCGATACTTGCCAACCTTGGAGGGGGGGAAAACAGGAGATTTTTTCCATGACCCCCCCCCCCCACACACACACACAAAAGGAACAATTAAACTGACTTAAAAATTAAAAAAAAAAATTTTAATGTTCATTACAGCAGTATTTGATAAAATTTTATCATCCAAATGTTTGATCGAAACATTTTCCAGCAAAACTATTTTTTATGAGCAATAGGATGTTCTCTAGATTTTCATTTGACAGCACTGGACGAAACTTGGTTTCACTTTACAGAAAATGCATTACTGTGCGGAATGCACAAAATCCCAAGAATTATATTTAGTTAGATTATAAAAAGTCAGTTCTGCCAAATACTTACTAGCTTACATCTACACCACAACAATTCAAACAAAATATCACGACTACCTCTGGTGTGCTCTTAACAAATAAATTATCCTAAAATATTTTTTTTTAAATTTAGCCATTTTTTAGTTATATATTGAATAAAAATAGGAAGAAATGTTCTTTATCTGTTTTGTAACAATACATAATGACTCCCAAAAAGGAAAAAACCCAAACCCTAAGTTGAAGGGGAAAAAAACAAATTTAATTCAATGCAAAAAATATTTTTAAAACAAGATTAGTAATAAGGATGCAATATTTATAGTTAGAACTAACTAATAGAATCACTAAAATTTTTTAAAAAGGCTAAAATTTTTCACTGAAATTTCGATTGGGTGTGGCAAAATGAGAAGTGCAAATCCTCTACTGCAGAGGCTAAATCGTAAAGAATAATAAAAAATAATGGTAAACCAGAAGTTATTGATGTCCAAGATATGGAATGAGATAGTACACAAGAACTGGGGGACTTTTACCGAAGCGGATGCAATCGGATTTCAAAAATAATCGGGACTGACCCTTGAAAGCATATGAAAGACAAAATACGGAAGTTTTACTGCTAATTTGTAAAAGTTTCGTAAAGCAAGTATCTACGCATGCTACTTCAAGATTTTCTCATTTACAGAAGAAATTTTTTTTTCCAAAACTACGAATATTCGCGGAACCGAAATTTTGACTTTTCAAAAATACCAAAAATACGGAACTTCGGCAAAATACGGGAAAATCACATGAAAACTACTGGGCGAGTAACTATGATTACGAACGCAGTCTATTGAGCAAAAAAATATTGAAGCTTCATTGATTTATATGACATTTGTAATTTTTTTTAGAAAATAAACATTTTAAGGAAAAGTAAGCACTTATAAGGGCCCTTATATTTTATTTTCAAATATAAGCACTTGTAAGCACCGCTGCGCACCCTGAATTTTCTCATTTAAAGAAGGAAAAAAAAATCCAAAATTACAAATATTCGCGGAACCGAAATTTCGACTTTTCAAAAATACGGAATTTCGGCAAAATACGGGAAAACCACATGAAAACTACTCGGCGAGTAACTACGATTACGAGCGCCGTCTATTGAGCAAAAAAAAATTGAAGCTTCATTGATTTATTCTAAAGCGAAAATTACAAGAAACGGAAGAAAATCGTGTTAAACGGGAGATCGGGAGACAGACGCAAAAACGGGAGTCTCCCGTTAAAAACAGTGGGCTTGGCAAGTATGCATTGCTCATTTTCTGTGAAAATAGGATAAATAAGCCATCGTACTCAATTTATTATGCGTAGATGAGTTAACAAACATCCTATGCGAAAAAACCATTCTGCTGTCTGTATTTTTTTAGACAAAACCTTAATAGAATATAAAAATTAAAAAAATAAATAATTTTCAACTTTGTACACCAAATCAACGCCAAAAATGGTGGCAAATAAACACAAAACTTTTACAATGTACTTAAAATCAAAGGAGTAGTTACCTTCATCAACACTGAAGAGCAGAGCCTTGTCGTTATAGAATAATACTTTCTTCTTGCTGATGGGTTGGACAATTTGTATGATGTTATCTCCTAAAACCTGAAAAAAAAAATGTCATTCAAATATTTGTTTTATGCTCATGAAAATGCAGATTAAGCAGCATATAACAAAGGGAGTTAGGAATGGCACTCATAACCGAGAAAAATACTCGGAGCATTTGCTTCTATTCATGCTTTCAGGATTCCCACTCAAAACCCAACGGGCATTTTAAGGCTAACTTAACACTTTTTTAGATATTATCCAAGACTTAATTATTGGTGAACTCCCCCTGATATTTGCAAGTTTCGATCATTCATGAAAAAAAAGGCAAAAAATTGAGCATTTGCAGCGGAGTGTCCTCATTATACAGATATAATGAGAACACTCAACACATTGAATAAGTTCTTGCATCAAATATTTTCATTATTGCTTTCTCTGTTTTAATGCAAGCAATGTTACTAATTTATTATTTATTTAATTCTTTCTAGAAAAAAAATTAAGCTCTTGTAAATTCTGCTTGAACCGGCAAATATTTTCTTCTCGCTCTGACAAAAAATATTAGTAAAAATTTTCTTTTTAACATGGCGCATCAAGCATGATTCCACTGATTTAAATTGATGCTTTTCAGTCAGTATCCAATCATTTTCTATTTAGGGTCCCTGATATATTAAAAACCAAACATCTCGAAGCAAAAAAGGTAACAGCTAGTTTTTTTTTAAAAATGCAGATTTTCAGAGCAGCTAAGAAACTTTATGCAGAAATTATTGGGAGAGTCTCAAAGATGCAACCAGGGGCAGATAAGAGGAGAGGATCATGGGCGTCACGACCCGAAGAAAATCTGAAAATATTAGTTATAATTTTGTATTTAAAATTATAAGGCTTATAAGAACACAGTTAGTCCCAAATGCCTTTATTCCAGGTTGATTTGGTGGTGCTCTTTATTAATCCTCAAACAGTTCCAAAAATTTTCCATACCAGAGATTAGAGTAGGACCACCCCCTCCCCAAAAAGTCATTCCCTATTGGCCCCTGGCTGCAACACATTCATTTGATAAACAAGAAGTTCCGTCTAGAACTATACGAGCCTACTTTCCCGTATACACCAAATTCAAATTTATAATCTAGCTATCTCTTTCTCTCTCTTTCTTATTTATCTTTAGTTCTAATCATTGAATATATACCTTTTTCAACGGATAATACATATTCATTCACTCACTCATTCATTCTTTCATTTATTCAGCCATGCATTTATTCATTCATTCGTTACCTCATTCAAGGTTTATTCATTCATTTACGCATTCATGTATTTATTCACTCATTTATTTATATTTTCATTTATTCAATAATTTATTCATTCATTCTTTTCCTCATTCATTTATTGATTGATTTATTCTTTCACTCTTTCATTTATTCATTCATTCATTATTTCACTCATTGAGTCACTGAGAAATATCCTTGAAAATCCCGATCAAAAAATTTCATAGCAAAATAGGCTCGTAAGTTCTGGATAAACTTTCTATTTCTACATGTTCTACGTTATAAGAGCTTTCCGATAAAGTTTGTTCCAAGCAAATCGGTCCGTTAGATCAGGATTTATATAGGGTTGAAATTTCCCCGTAAGCCCTGTGTTAATTTTTTGAACTGTTCAAATCAATATTTCACGCCGAGAACTCCTTTCAATAACCTCCCTTGTGCCCAGAGTTTACAGAATTTGCTTCAATTTTGTCCATAGGCGCTAATGTTAAAATTTTTTGAACTGTTCAAAATTGAACAAAAAATTGTTCAAATCAAAAAGTAAAATATAGAAATGAGATGTCCTCGTCGAGATCTTTCGAATGCAAAAAGAATTTTTTGAATCGGACAATTCGTTCAAAAGTTATTAGGGGGGGATAGACCGACAGACCGACCGACAGACAGACAGACAGACCAACAGACACACTTTTTCCCCATCTCAATACCCTACTTTCAAATTTTTTATTTTTCAATCTTTATTTAATTACTTCACTTATTTTTGACTTTTCTTGATTTTTAACGATATTTTCACGATACATTAAGCCTTCTTTCATGCTTTATTATTATTATTTTTTTACTTTTACGGGAAAGTAGGCTAAAAAGAAAGATTCTTCAATACAGGGAAGTTGTCAATTTAAATGGAAAATAAACGTAGCAGCCGATCCATTTCTTCATAAGGTTTCTTCAAAAGATATGCTCTACCAAACAATAAATTCTAATTTTTATTGGAAAATTCTGAATTATACTACTTCAATTACACTGGTCTACAAAAAAATAACTTTTTTTCTGCCCCAAAGACTTTGTTAACTGATCTTCCGTTAACTGACGGAAGTATTTTTCACGCTGAATTCGAAAATTAAAATCATTTCTCTCTATCACGTAACAATTTTTCTTGCAAGGTGCTATAATAATTTACATTAATGACACTCACCCTAAATTATTCGAGCACCTTACAAGCAAAACCCTTACGCGGTGAGGAAAATGGGTTTAATTTTTGAATTCCGCATGGAAAATACTTCTAAAATCAATCAAAAAAGTCTTTCGGATACCTCCCCCCCCACCCCTTTTTTAAGGGCATTGTAATTTTTACATTAGAAGCATTTCCACCAAAATGATCGGGGAAATGCTGAAAAAATGTAAAAATCTAACGTTTCCTTCCTCATAACTAAAAAACTATACGTGACGGAAAGATTCTGATGGCAGATATGGGTTCCTCGTGCAAAACTACTTCAGGAAAAGTTAAATTCACTCTTGGGGCAAAACACTTGTTGACCAGTGTTATCAGGGTGTCTACAGATTTTCAAAAGTGAAATTTCGGGACCGTTCAGTTACGCACCGGAAATCGGTTCTGCCCCGATATTGGATATCCGGTGTCCCCTGCATGACATATACGTACCGGATATGACGGATATCCGGCTCCGATGCTCGACACATGCAGATTCTACATATAGTTTAAAACATCCCACAGCTTCCAAGTACGTAGTAAGAGTGTAATATATTTCCAAAACATGCTAGCTAACTGAATTTTAAAAATCAAGTTCGGCGAGCCGGATAACCGGGTGTTTAGTGCGGTGGCTGGATCGGATTCAAAATACACGATATGTTCTGGGGGTGGGACAAGGAACCCTCTCGCTGAACGGGGAAAAAATGTAAAAATGCAGAAAATTTTTAAAAATCAATTATTTTAATACTTACTACCTGAAATAAACAAAAAATGTCTAAACCTACTATGGACTTATGCAATGTCTAAATCACCTGTGATTTAGACAAAGTTCCAAACTAATAATAATAATTTAACTTTGTGCAAGTAAACAGTAATAGAAATATAACTTCACGTTAAATTAAAGCACAAATGAGCATTAAAACGCAGACATATGTTTCGGGATTGCTTGGAATCCCTTTTTCAATGCGACAGGGAGCTTCTGGGTGCAAAACATCCAAATGAAGCAGACGAAACAACAGAAACAAAGCTTATATAGCCTAAGAATTAGCTGTAAACCAATGAGAATAAAGGCAGTGTGAAGTGGAAGTAGAAGTAGCAGGGAAGGCACCAATAAGAGAGCAACAAACGAATGCAGTTGAAAGTACAAGAAACAAAAAAGAATATCAATAAAAACAAAGCAACAAAGACAACAGCATGCATAAAAATGTGAAAATACATGAAAATTGCAAAATAATAAAATACCAAGAATAAAATGGAAATAAAATAAGCACAGAAAATACCAAAACAAAAAGCAAAACAAAGTACACGTGTAAAGGAGGAGGAGGGGGGGAGAGAGAGAGAGAAAAAATTAAAAATAGACACAAAAAAGGAAAACTAACAAGAAAAACAAGAAAAAACAACAAATTAAAGGAACTTATGCCAGACCTGTGAAAAATAAGAAGTTGAGGAAGAATCATTAACCAAATTAGAACTGTTCCTGTTAATACGATAAGCTTCCCAAACGTCAAGCTCTAAAGGGGAAGAACATTTTTGAATAATTTTCCCAGAATTGAAATCAAAAGAGTGGTTGGAATTCCAACAATGTTGAGCAATGCTAGACTTATTTAACTCTTGCTTTCGTACATAACCTTTATGCTCATTTAACCGAATTTTCAGAGCACGTTTTGTGTGTCCAATGTAAGAAAGGCCGCAACGGCAACTAATTTGGTAAATACCCCAAGTATTAAGTTGATCGACAGGATCTTTAAGAGAAGAGAAGGAAAGTTTGTTGCTAGGAGCAAAAACAACTTGAAACTGAAACCTTTTTAGGATTTTAGCAATACAAAAACTGACAGAATGAAAGAATGGTAACACCACCAAATTCTTTCTAGAAACCCCACGATCGGGACCAGAAGTTTTTTTAGAAAGTTTGTTATGAATAGAATCAATTAAAGAGTGAGAAAATCCTCTATCAACAGCTACAGCTTTCAGATAGTTGAGTTCAATCTTGAGAAGCTCAGGAGAGGATCAAATATTAATAGCACGATGGACCAGAGCATTAAAAGCCGAATATTTTTGGTTGGGAGGATGAGACGATAGTCTGTGAGGAGGTAAAGAAACAGCGAAAGGTTTACGATAGACAGAAGTAGTGAAACCAGACTCACTCCAGGAAATCAAAACATCAAGAAACGCGAGGCTACTATTAAGTTCTTTCTCGCAAGAAAAACTGGATATTAGGATCAATGGAGTTCATAATCGAAAGAGCATCATCAATACCTAACAAGTTACTGTCCGTCAGGACAAAACAATCATCCACATAGCGAACATAAAATTGAAATAAGCAATCCCGAAACATATGTCTGCGTTTTAATGCTCATTTGTGCTTTAATTTAACGTGAAATTAAACTTCCAAACTGTCTCAGTTAAAACTACAAAGATTGACAATTTAAGGAGAGGACCCTACCCTACCTTCAATGCTTTCTCCACATTTGGGATAGATTCTTGTACATCGTCGAGGGAGATCCCGCCGAGGCCTCGTTGATCGTGCTTATCCAGCAACCTGAGCAGCCCCTTTCGGTCTTTGATGTTGAGGGGTGGCTTGAACAGGTATTTGCCGTCTGCATTGATCTGGACTTTAGGATTGTTGGCCAGAGCCTAATTAGTACAAAACAAAATCATTTTGTTTCTTGAAAGAACATGGTTAAAAGTCTTAATATAATAACTTTTAACTAACAAGGAAAAAAAATTGTATGCTTCTTTGTATTGCTCCGTTGTGACATTCATAAATGATGTCTCACTTCCGAGGGGGGGGAGGGTGTTCGAAAAAGTGACAGTTTGCGACATGGGGGTAACGATAGACATGACATTACTCATTTTGGTTTCGTAAAAACATTTAAAATCAGCATATAAATTTTATTTTTAGACTTTTTTGTATTTTCTTAATTTGAGTTTAAATTAATTTTGTATTGTAAACACCAAAGCTGATTCAAGTTTAAATTTACTTCTTGTTAAAAGTTAGAAAGGAAATTTTTTCAGGCATTTACAATTTTAAGATAAAATTGACTGGGCCATTTTTTTTCAGAATTCAAACAACTAACTTATTTTACAGTTCTATACAAATTACTTTTGTGTTGTAAACCTTTAAAACTCATTTTATAAAAATTAAGTACACATGTATCTATTATTATGCTCACAAATGTCATCAAAAGTTCAAAAATAAAATTAAAAATGTGATCTATGACGCAGTGCTTTGTTTTTTATATAATATAGCATGACGTGTGCCAAAGGGGGTGATGGAGTATAGACATATTGTGACAAAGGAGTGGGGAAGGGGGTCAAATATATGGAAGAAAGTGTGACATCATTTATGAACGCTTTCTTTGGAGACAAACTGTTTCAACACAGTTTAAATCTTACCAAATAAGGTTGGGGCATTCAAAAATTTGCCTCAAGAATGAACAACATTGCTTTTTGAATCCAATTTTTAATTGTACAGAGACCTTCTGTTACTACAGCACACATAATCAAAACATAGCTCTGCTGCCAACACTAGTTAATATACAGGAGATCTTTACACGGCTGATCTATTGAATGCACTCTCTACGAGCCACACAACATTTCAGAAGTAAACAGCAAGTTTTGAGGTTAAAAATACCCCTACATTTTGCATTGCAAAAAGAAAAAAGAAAAAACAGTAAACTTTAGCAAATTCAACTTTAAAACGGGTTTTTCCCTTTTTTCAACATCATTCAAAGCTTTTGAATGAAAAATAGTGTTCACAGTACAAAAATAGTACCAGGTTGTTTTTGCAAATGCAATGATGAGGTACTTTTTTTTTTTATTGTAAATGTATATTATATGTACATTTTTTCGATCACATGATGTGCCATGTTTTGATTCACACATAACAATAATAATAATAGTAATAATAATAAACCTGAATACAAAATACAAAATTTAAAAAAAAACATTTTTTCCAGCATTTTCTTTAAATTGTTAACATTGAAATACAAGTTCGCAGTGTACCAATCGATAGAAGCTAATTTCCCACATAACACCGTAAGTGAAGCAACATTGAATGAGGTCAGTATTTGGGAGGGTGACAGATGACCTCTCGCGGCTGGTTGCTCTTGCACGTTGCACGCTAAAGCGAGCGAGTGCACGTTAAATCTGTTGTGGCTCCAATGTCCTCCAAATGAATCGATACCTTTGGGGGAGCCAACCTTTAGGTGACAGTCTCTCCTCCATGGGAGCTGGTTCAAAAAACTAAGAGACTCCAAAAGGAGCACAAGTGGAGCTCCTGCCAATGTGGGCTCCATTATACGCAGCAGCAGTGCAAGAGGAATCGCTAACAATGAAATGCAAAGAAAAAAATATACACTGCAGACGTGCCAACCTGCCAGAATTGAAATGCAGGAGGTTTCTGATCAAGAATTCAGGAGAATTCAGGAGGGCAATAAAAAATTAAGATTTTACACTTTTCATTGCAATTGTTGTTAATGTACTTAACTAATCTAAATTTCAAATACAGGTAAAGCAGCATAATACATATATTTAAGGGTGATTTTAAGTAAGTTCATGAAAAGATGCCTGCACTTTTTTGTTAAGAGTAAAATAGCCTTGAAATTTTCATTACTTATACAGGTGTTATATATTTCTTAGCCCTTAATACAGTCCTAAAAACCCTCTATCTTTTACAATAGCAGGGACCAAATTCCCAAATCTGGTTTAGGTAATTTTGAAAAAAAAAGAAGATTTATGACGTTAAAAACTCAGTATTTTTAAATTAATGAAAATTGTGTATGCTATTAAATATGGAAAAGAATTCAATGGGCTGTAATAAGCAAGCAAATTTCCTAATCTATACAATGAGAACCGATTCTAAGATTTAATATTCTTATTAATAAAAATGTACAGGTGTCGATCCAGCTTTTTTTTTTTTAATTATTTTTAACAAGGTTATTTTTTGTGATTTGAAAACATTTTTGTGAAAATTCAAAATTTAAATATAAAGCGATAAAAACTTCTGTTGTTTTTTGCTGCTTATTGAATAAATAATTTTGCTTGGTAGCATATATATGCATTACAAAAGCCTAAATAAATGACAAAAATAAACCTGAATTCAGCATTTAACTTTCTGATAGGTGAGAGCTCCTAACAAGCACAGAATTTCGTTTCAAACATTTCAAATCAAAATTTTACAGAAAACAAAAAGGAATCTATTCCATTTGCCCTTTAATAAAGCTTAATAAACATCAATAGTGAAAAAAAATTAAATTCTAACAGCAGCTGCAAAAGGATTGCATTTTTTTTTAAACGTAAGCATCAGACGGAAAATAAAAAATTTGATATAAGTAGAATAACTTCAAGACTTCATTTTAATAAGGCTATAATAATCAACAGTAATAACTACTGGCATTATTGTCGGAAATTTGGAGTAAGTTAAAAACAATAGCGGAAAAAAATTCGCTAACTTTCAGTAATTTTAGCTAATTTTCGAAACTATGAAAATACCGATTTTCAAGATTTCTGGTATTAAAATGTAATGTATTTCCGGCATTAAAGTGCGATAAAATACTGGAATTCCAGTGTAGGGGAGAGTGTTGTACCTTGGGACATTGGCCATTTCTAAAAACCTATTGGCAACATTAACATTTTTTTAATTTCTAATTGTGACCTTAACCAGCAGATAGCATCACAGTAAAAGGCAGCATTAGAAGCACTGAATTGATGACTTGGTGAGAGAAAGAAAATTTTAGCACTCAAAAGTAATTATCTTTTTCATTCTAATTTCATTTACTGAAATATCATTTGTAAAACTATTCTACTGAATTTTAATTGGATATTGAACAGAAGATTTAAAAATGTTTTGGTTATGAGAAAGTGATGATACTGCATTTTGATTGACACCATTTTGATTTTATTTAAACCATGTGATGATTGTACCTTGGGACAGTAAACTGTGTTGTACCTTGGGACATGTCTCAAGGTACAACATATACATGATTCTTAATAATTTGGATATATTTTAGTATAAAGAGAGATATTCTAATCAAATGCATTCTTTTATATGTAGTTTTTTTATAAATGCAGTCAAATTAGGTTTTGAACTTTCAAATTTATTATTTGTGCAAATTACACATTACAGTAATGTATCTTCTTAATTTAGTGCTTTAAAAAAATAAAGTTTTTGATTTTTCGTATAAAATTGGTTATGTACATGACTGTTGCATGAATCACGAAGTATGTCCCAAGGTACAACAGGGTGTTGTACCTTGGGACAGTTTTCAGTTACTACTTAAAATGGCTGGCATTTTTTTATTTTTTAAATGTTTGAATTTGAAAACATATATTATAGAGGAGAATGTTGGTATATTTAAATAGTGTCTTCAGACTTTAAATCTAATTTTAATTTTTGAAGTTAAAAATTAAAATGTGAAAAGTGTCCCAAGGTACAACACTCGCCCCTACAACAAGAACACAATCATCTTTGAATATAATTCAGGGCTCAGAGTTGTCATGGAATTATTGATTCTTTTTTTAATGTACTGAAATATTCTTATATTTCACCCAATAGCATTCTTTAATTTCAAGATATTTAGCGCATGCGCCGACTTTTCCTCTCCTAATGTAACGTGCTCAGCCATTGGCCGCCGCCTCGTGCATGGTGGGGAGTTGGTTTTGCAAGAAAAGGAAATTTCAGGGGGAAACTGCAGTAATTTTAAATTCGGTGACGGATCAGTTTAAATTCGGGAGATTTTGGATCGATTCGGGAGAGTGGGAGAAGAGACCCGAATTCGGGAGTCTCCCGCAAAATTCAGGAGAGTTGGCACGTCCGACACTGTTTGATAAGCATAGCTTTGCTGCAATCCCTTGAATTTTGAGAGCTGATCAAAAATACTATGATGTCACAGATGGAATTGCTCTTACATGTTCAAAAGACGGAACATGTTCACCCGGTCAAAAAACTCTTTTTTCACCTAATATGTTAATCTTCAAACATAAACTTTAGTGAAAACTTTATCACCAAAAGAGCCTAAGCACTTTTTCTTTTAATTTAAAGAGCTTTACCAGTTACCAACCTCATTAATGAGCCATGCTCGCTGCCGTGTGCCAACATCGAGTTGATTTGTTTCATCCAAGATTTCCTCCAAAGTCAGGGGGTAAGTGTCTCCATTTAAATGTCTTTGCTGTAAAAAGAAAAATTTCTAATTATTAAAAAAAAACAGCATTAACAGTTGTTAAGAACATTTTTGTAAAAGTGCACATTACTATCTACTGGGTGTGTGAGCATGTCTCCTCCCTTTTTTGGTAAAATACAAGGCATGTGTTTACTTAGAAAATGAAAGTCTTCTCCATCTTTCAGCTAATTTTTGATTTCCTTTCATGACATCCTTGTCTTTTGAGTTGATTTAATAATAATTTTAGTTTATCTAAAGCCAAATTTTGATGCGTTCGGGCAAAGTGAACAGCTCTCCCGTAAAATCTGCCTACATCGCGTGGAACAAGTAGCAATCTAAGGGAGCTATATCTGGTGAATAATGCAGATGGTGCAGAACTTTCCAGCTCCGCAAGTCATGCTCCGTGCTGTCATGTTGCTCACCCATTCTGGTCATTTTTCTTTTATCACACATTTCAAATGCATTAAGTAATTCAATGGTAAACAATTGCATCTGGTAATACTTTCAGCAACTTATAGAGCATCTTCATGAGCAATTTTTCTGGTGATTCACGATGTACTTTGTCCCAAATACCGAAATCATTGTTTTAAATTGTCGAAACCATCCCCTGCAAGTAGTAGTTGATGACATGCTAGCTATAAATATCCACAAACAAACAAACAAAAAAAAAAGTTTCTGCTGCTGTTTTCTTTTCAACAAAATAATGCAATACAACTTCCCACAGTTGATATTCATTTGGAGTGAAATTTTTGTTTATACTTTATCTAAATGTCACATATTTTGTTTGACATCTGACATCAAGTACAGAACTGTCATTTGGGAGATCAACTGCATCCCTGGCTTTTAGAAATACAAAATATATACATGTGTTTATATATTTTGTTATTTTTACCTATAATATGCATTGCAGATATACCCATTGCTCCCCCCCCCCCAAAAAAAAAAAAAAAAAAACTTTGAAATGATGAACCTGAACAAGTACTATCAAAAACAAGTGTTGCCAGTTTTATTGTACATGTAATCAGTACTACTAGAGACATCATTGAGGATGTTAGGAATCCTTTTCACATACCCAATAGCAATAACAAAAAAAAAGATATGTTTTAGATTTCAGTAATTTATTGTTATATATATTTTTTAAGGCACAAATATAAACATTTTATCTTTAAAAAAAATTACATTGCTCAAAATAGTTCAAAAATGAGGAATTCAATACTTTATTCTGAACATTTTTTTTTTTTTTGTTGTTGTTGTTGTTGAAAACACACAATTTGTTTTTTTGAACTTGCTAACTTTAAGTGTACTGCTTTCTTATTTTATAAGGGTGTGAGCCAAATTAAAATATTTCAAATGAAAAAAATTAATATTACAAAATACTGGGGGTTAAAAAACAACAATGTTATGCTGAATTCGCATTTAAAACTTAAAATAATAGCAGTGAAGTTCATTCCAATTTGTCAAAAAGCAAAGAAGAAGAAAAAGAAAGACAAAGAATGCCAAAAATTTTAATTAGTTTTCATGTCCTGACTGATGTATTTTATAATGATGGTGAGCATATGAAAAACAAAAAAAAATTCACAATATTGCTTACTTAGGTATGAGTTTCTCCTTATTTAAAATTGGGCAATGATAGAAATTTTCATCTCCCTTAAAAGTAGAAAAATGGTCTCTAGTTATAATTTACAGTATATAAAAGTTATATGCATAACTTATTTAAGGGGACCCAAACCGTTTTGAGGCGGCCAATTTGTAGTCAACTCTCTTCAAGCGTTACTCCTCAGCCACAGGGCTTCGTGGTTTTTATATTTTTTTAAGTAGGTCTTTCTCTACATGTAGACCAAATTGTATCCAAAAATATTGAATATTTATTTTTTTATTCAATATCAAAGTTTTTTACAATTTCATAACTTCCGGAACATTTTTATCATAATCCATTCAAGATTTTATTGATCTTATTTTTTTATTTTATTTGTCACATCTTATATGAATTCACAACCAGGGATATTTAAAAATTTTACTTTATAAAAATCTGGTCAGCTAAAAACTTTTCGTAGTGGATACACAACATTGAAAAAAATTGTTTCTTGTAGGTTGTTTTCCATATTTTGAAAAACTCTTGGTTGTAAATATAGGCCTAATATAGCCAAATCATATGCAAAAAAAAGTATATTGATTCATTTAGCCGTTTTTGAGAAAACGGTTCCAGAAGTTATGAAATTGTAAAAAACTTTGATATTGAATAAATATTCAATATCTTTGGATACAATTTGGTTTATATGTAGAGAAACACCTACTTGAAAGAATTAAAAAAAACCGCGAAGCGAAATTCCCTATGGTTGAGGAGTAACGCTTGAAGAAAGTCGACTACAAATTTGCCGCCTCAAAACGGTTCAGGTCCCCTTAAGATATAAAAGCTTCCTTTTTAAACGCCTTGTCACTTGCACTGTCGTGAATGAAAAACAGGTATTGATTCAAAAATATCAATCAATCAATCAATTATTCACTACCAATCAGGTATAACTACTCATTCAAATCATACAAAGCTAATTCTAAAACAAAGCAAGCATTTTGCAGTTTTTAATTAAGTTAATATAACTGAGGAATTAAAGCTTGTGTGGGTTAAAATTGGAAATAGGAGCAATTAGTTCCCCAAAATCATTTAGCCACAACACAAACAGCCACACACACAAAGTATTATATACAGTCAACTCTCTCAAATCCACAGACCCAAAATCCATGCAAGATTTCCAATGTAAACAGTGAAACTTAATTAAAAAAACTAGAAATTCCTTAAAATTATGAAGCTAAAAGCATTTTGTCTACTTGAAATCTTTACAATAACTCACATCTGCCTTTTATATGTTGAAAACGATGTATTTTTCGCTTATTTTTGTGGTTTTTTTATAGCCACGTGTCATGTGCAATATAAGCGTTTTGCTGTAATTAGACATCAATCTTTTTGCATCTGCTTTCGGTTTGCGATATTTCTTATTATTTTTTTCATTAGTACGCAACTCAAATCGTATTCAGCAAAAAATTTAAGCTGTTTTTCAGTATAAATTTCGTATTTGCATCGGTTTTATGGGGCAAATGTTCTTCCTCCTTGATTTAGGAGACAATTTTGGTCGTCAACGTGACGATCGGCAATGAAATTTTTGGTCACCATAAAAACATTTTTGGTAGCCAGTTGGCGAGTGGCGACCACCAATCTGCACCTTCACAAAGTAGTTGAATAAAAAAAAATTCATTTAAAGTTCACACATACATATATATTGTACCTAATTTTTATAAATTTTTTCTGTTCTATCAGTGTTTTTTATATATACATGCCTGTATCACTAGTGGTTTATCAAAACATTTTTTTGAGTAATATGTAAAAAGGTGAATGCAACATTATAACCTCACAAAATGCTTACGCAGATCAATGACCCAAAATCCACAAAATTCTAAAATCCGCACGATCCTTGGTCCCGAGCAGTGCGGATTTCGGAGAGTTGACTGTACACTAACACAAAACAAAAGTTGAATATTATGACAAAGTTTGAAAATTAAGTTTGACCCTGTTTATTACAAAAATTATGCACACAAAAGGCACGTAAAATTACATTTTAGACCGAAAAGAAAAAAGTAAAGAGTGCATGAATATTCATCATCGTTCTAGCAAATATGTCTTAATTTCAAAAGGTAGTTAATTTTAGACGTTTAAAGGGATTTTTTTATTCAATGATTGAATTAATAATATTAAACTAAAATCGCCTTTAGAAAAAAAAATTAATTGATACTCACTTTCATATGCTTGACAATTTTGGCCAAAATACCAAAGTTATACTGTGAGCTTCCACCATAAGTCTTGTAATTAAAGTCTTGAAAGAGAATAATAACTGATGAGTCTAAATGCTACATTACAATCGGTAACATTCAAAAAGAAATCGTAAACAGTAAGACAGCCAGGGTTTGAAATTAGAGGTCATTAGTCGTATTTTGAATCTAAAAATTGACATTTGACGACCGCGGTTTTACATAGTCTTCACTTTTGACGCCTTACCTTTCATAAAACTTTTAGTTTGGCTTCCAGTTTTCCACCAAGTCGTCATTTTATATTTATTTATTAATTTTCTTTTAAATCTAGTATATATTTGCAGAGCAAGGCGCATGTTGGAGTCTTCAAAATAGTGAAAAAAGTGACCACAGCTTTAAAAAAAAGTGACCAAAATAGTGACCATTAAAATGTAAACTTGTGTGTGTGTGTTTATTTAAACTAAATATAACTTGAAAAAGAGCAGTTTCGACATCTTTTGAAAACTAAACCTGAATAAATAGAGCTTTTATCATAGTCTATTCAAAATCATAGCCTATTCAAAAACAAGAATTTTTATACCTGTAACTATGTTCATAAATACCTTTTTCAAAACCCATAAATGTCGAGAGTGAGAGAGACAAAAGTTTTTTTTTTATTAATTTCTCTCTCAAATTGTTACTCATTAAAAATAGCGGACTTACAGAACCAAAAATGGCGGATACGCGGAAGCTTCAACCCTGACACACGTCTTTTTATGCAAAACTGCAATGTTTTCTTAACTCATAAACAGAAAAAGTAACTTTTTTTGGTTTCTCTGCCAGAGAAAAGGCATTTTTGACCATAGGAACGATAATTTTCCTTAATTAAAAACAAAATATTTTTTAAAAAGTGAAAATAATGACCAATTTTTAAAAAAAAGTGAAAATAGTGACCAATTTTTAAAAAAAGTGACCAATGCAAAAAAAAAAACGACTTTTAGTGAAAAAAGTGACTCGCGCCAACCCCTGTATTTGTTATGTAAATATTTCATCTAATCTTCTGTATTCTGTGTTTCTACGATACCTATGAAGACCATCGCAACTTCTTGACCTTCAAATTTATGAATCGTGAAATTTTACTTACAAATGAAGTTTTGTAAGTAACAATGGGATGTAAATAACACTTGAAAGCAAGGTTGGCAAAGTTTTGGACACTATGGTAAAAACCATGGTTTTTACCGTCCTGTCCAAAACCCATGTGTCCAAAACTATATTTTTCAATAAAATTGTATTTAATTAAAGGAATGCAATAATTAACAAATGAATGCAATAAATATTAATTAAAATATAATATTTATTTTTATTAAAGCTTTATTTACTGAATGTGAATAGTTTTTAAAAAAATATGTTTAATGTAAAAAAAAAGCTAATAGATATCAGGGTTCGAAAATCTCAAAAATCTCTTAGTTATTGGCATATTTTATTTTTGTGGTACATTATCATGAATTTCTCTTTTAATTGGTATTTTTTTAAAAGTGCTTAAAAAAATTGTTTCACTCAACAGAATTGTCTAAAGTTAAATTTTTTAGCATATAGTAAAAAAAAGTTTTCACACAACAGAACTATTGTCTAAATTTAATTTCTTTTCACATAGTAAAAATGATAGTTTTCACACATCAGAACTATTGGCTAAATTTAATATTTTAACATAGTATAAATAAAAGTGATAATAAAATTTAATTGAAAAATATTATTTATTAACATTGTTTATAAAGTGTGCAACAATTAAAAACAGAAAGATTTTCAAAATACCCAATTTGGGAGTTTTGGACAGTTTCGGGGACACTTTCGAACAGTTTAAGACGGTAAAAACCACCTGTCCTGTCCGAAACTAGTTTTGGACGTCCAAAACCCCAACCCTGCTTGAAAGAATACTTAAGCGAGTTAACTCATATTTTATTTAATTAGGCACAGATTAAAATAGACGTTTATATCGATTTATCAACTGAGGTAAAATTATCTTCTCAAAAGTTACTAATAAAAATTAATTTTTGAAAATTTTTCTCTTATTTATCTACAAATTTCTCAGTAAGGTTGTGATGTTTTTTAACAATTGCACAACCCTCTTCACAGTTATCAGTTTCTATCTCTGCCCGAGCAATTTGACTGTATTTTGAAATTACGCCTAGCAGAACATTTTTTGCAACGAAATGATGCCCAGACCTGTCAACCTTTTAAAATAAAAAAGCAGGAGAAATTTCTGTACCTAAGAACCAGTTGGATTCTAGTATAAAACTGATAATTTTTTTTGTTCTTAGGTATAAATTACATAAAAATTAATCCACGAGATTTAAAATGCATCTTTTATAAGTTATTCATTTTTAAAAGATAATTTAGAACAAAAAATAAAAATATTTACGCAATTATAAGTAGAACTTTTATGTGGTTATGAAAAGCCGAAACACTAAACAACAAAGTTGTGTTATGAAACTACACCCTGTAAAAACCATTTGAAAACAAAATTGACATAAGTATTAACCGTCTTTAAGTAGTCTAAATTTCTATTACAAAAAAATGGATGAAACTGAAGAGAATCAAGGCTTTTTTTTTTCTCTTTTCTTAAAAAGCAGGAGAAATTTCTGTATTGGCAGGAGGTAGGAGATTGAACACAAAAGCAGGAGAGTTGGCATGTTTGGACGTCACGCCCAAACTTTTACATCCTAATTTCGAACCCTGACGACAGCTCACCTTTAATATGAAATAGAACTTCATGCATATATTTTAGAGAAGATACCAGTTATAGTTTAACTGAGAAACAACTTAAACATTTACAATCAACCAACTTAAAAAATCATTTTAAAAATCTGGTCAGAAAGGTATTATAAATACTTTCGCCATTATATTAAATACAAGGACATTAAATCTGGATTCTAGTGTACATATATAATTTTCAAAGTAAATCTGAATGTAGTTAATCACACTGCTTAACACAAAATGAAAGGGATATTCATGGAAGTAAATAAATTGTATGAAAAATCTGATGATTATCACAGATCATAAAACCAACATGATTTTTTAAGTCACTGAAATCAATAAAAAACATCAAAGAACATTTTAATAATTTTAAAACTTTCAAGCCTCTGTTAGAATTTTTATTATCAAGAAAAAAAAATAAATACGTATTTTTGCAATATAATTTTGTTCAGTTTCAATATTGCAGCATGTGGTTAACTTTTTCTTTTTAAGGGGAACAGTGGACAGAAAACATACAAGCAATTAGTATTTATTCCTATATTGCAATAGTTGTAAAAATCTACTAGTGACAACTATCTTTTATAATATTGTAACGGAAGGTTATAATTTCCTTTTTACAATCTACATAAGTCATACTAAACTAATGAATCATAAAGGTTAAAAAGTTTTTTTCACAATTTTCCCCCCCCCCCCCCCCACTTTACATAATATAAGAGAGTAATTACTCTCTTAACAATTTATAAACTTTTCATTTAAATTTTCTAAGGAATTTTAATGTTAAAGAACAATGTTACAAATAATTATCAATTTACTAAAATGAAATTAATGAAAAGTTCGACAATAACGTTTAATTTCTTTTTAAAAAAATGTGTCTGAGCCTTATGCTCTCCAGAGCTGATTTTCGTACATCCGAGTTCCTTCATGGGAGCTAAAATTCAAATTTTCAAGTGGAGGGGAGACTCCCGACCAAGTTTTATACATGGAATGGAGGGAAAAAACACCTTTTTGATGATTACATCGGTAACTATTGATACAAATGAACAAATTCAGATTTTCGAGTTTAAGCCAAAATCTTTCAAATCTTCCATGGGCTGGAGACTCCGGCCTGATCTATTTTCAAGGATGGGATTTGAGAGATTTGGGTGGAAATCCTGCCATCTCACCCTGAATTTCAGCCCCTGCTTCAAATAGATAAAACAACAAAAAGTGCAGGAGCCAACGTTAGGCTTCTGAAGAGAGATTTGAGAGCTTGTGAAGCATGAAACATAAAATTTTCACATCAGGTCATAAACCTCAGACAAAAAGAATAAAACAAATAATGATATTATTTAATCATTTTAACCTTTTGCCTGCTTTGGTTGAGAAGAAGATTTTGCCTTCTTTTTTGGTGGTTCGCGCTCGGCCGCTTCCTTCTTTTTCTCGACGACAGGATTGGAGAGAGCTCGTTTTTTGAAAGCTTCTCGCTCTCTCAATAAAGCAGGATCCATTCTGATGATAATCAACAAAACAACTCTGCAATGAAAAAAATTTAACTAACATAAAACTGTATTAAAAATGAGATTGCCATAGTAACTCTATAATGCATGAGAATTATGGCTCTTATACTAGAACTGCCGTTTAAAATTATAATTTTGCAACCAAAATTATAAATTTAAAAGAAGTAGCACCCACATTTTAAAATCATGCATTGTGAAATATTACTTTTTGATTTCAAGTGAGAAAAAATGAACCCCATAAAACTTTTTTTACAAATAAATCCAACTCATAAAATTTTTATAAAAATTTATCCAATCATATTAATTGAGGTTTTCTTTCAGGTTAAGTTATTTTGTTGTATAATTCAACAACTTATGGTTATATATTCTCATTGGTAAAAGAAATATTATTCAGTCATGCAAATTCTGCAAAACTATTTTCTTTCAATTCAAAAAAGTGTATGTTTTCTAGGGAATGTTGCAATGGATGAGGAATATCATCAATACTTTTTGTGCAAGAGCACCCCCCCCCCCCCCCCCCGCTCTATTCAATGGCTTCTTAATTTCAATAACTCACTGTTCACAACAGTAAGAATTTCCCACATTTATGTCCACTGAATTTAGGAGTCTAATATGAGAGAGACTGAACAGTTTCGGGAACGTTTACTACAAATAGTAAACATCTAAATAAAACTGAGGGAAAAAAATGAAGTTAAAATTTAGATTTCTTTGATTAATAAAAAAATTATGATTTTTTTTTTTTTTTACATCCCGTCTTCTTTATGGCAACATCTTTCCTTAAAGACTCAATTAAAATATATTTCTCATTCAGCAACTTCCTCTCAAACTTTCCAAGACCTTAACTCGCCACCTGATTTTTCTTTGCTCCTCAAAAGTAAACATCAGGAGTGATGAAGTAGGGATACACTGGATATACACCATGAATATTTCTGCGATAAGATGGTTAGGTACGAGGGAAAAGTAAAACCCAATTTGTTCCCTTTAAAATTCACCTCACAAATCATCACCACGTACATTTTTATCGTGTTTTAGGAACAATATTTGAATTTTCAAAACTTGGATGGAAAAAATGGATTTCCGCGTAAGTTGTCATTAAGTTTACTGCATTATATTACCGCATGTAACTACTACTACTGAAAAAACTTCATACATTTTCTAGACACCTTAGTCAAATTTAGTTACGTTAATATTTCTCACAGAAATTTGCATTCAAATACATGAATATCTGACATTTTATTACCTAATTTCAACAGATGGAATTCCACGATTTTGGATAAAGCTTATACAGTCCACCAAGACGTATTGTAATCATCCGTCGAGAAGGCGTGCCTGATTGGATGAATGGGTGATGCCGCTGAGAAAGTTTAGGTTTTCCGTAGCCAATCGCAGGCAACCGTCAATTAGGATTCGTTCTGTTAATAAAACAGTGTTTTTCTTTTCATGTT
This sequence comes from Octonoba sinensis, assembly GCA_038502835.1. NCBI lineage: Eukaryota > Metazoa > Arthropoda > Arachnida > Araneae > Uloboridae > Octonoba > Octonoba sinensis. Next base: position 9,963,702 of record CM076601.1, on the reverse strand, counting down.
TTAGGGAAAATTTTCCGCTATTCGGGATTATTTTGTTCGCTATTTTTCATGAGAGTCGTTTTTTTTTTCTTTTTGAAAATATTTCTTGTTCAAACATTGAGCATTTAGTTCATTTCATTTGCTGTTACTAAACGTATTTATGATTCAAAGTTTGCAGTTTTACATATTTTGTATTAATATAAAAAATTGTAATAATTACTGAAATTCCTTTATTGCGATCTCTAATTAAAGGAAATTTGGGTTATACGTCATACGATTTCACGCTACACAAAAGCAATAACTGATTCAATGAGATATAATATTCACTTCGAAAAATTTCACATCAAGTTGTTTAATATGAACAAAATGCCGTACATAAATTTATAACAACACAAAAAGAGATGGAAAAAGACGATTATGTACACAGCAAGCTTAAACAGTAACATTAAATTTTCAGAAGAGCTGAGGATTTTAATTACGGTTTATATATTTTTGAATCTTACCAGGCTTGGAGTCGATTACAAAGAAACGTAATCGATTACGATTACGATTACAAAGGGAGAAATTGAGAGATTATGATTACGATTACGATTGTAATCCTTTGCGAAAAAGTAATTACGATTACGCCAGCGATTACAGTCGTTGAAAAATGTAATCGATTACGATTATGACATCCGATTACGATTTTGATTGCGATTGGATTAGCATAAAATTATCCGATATTATGCATACAACTCTCATTTTTGCAATAGTGTCACAAATCGAAAAGTTATGATTTTTAATTAAATTTTTGATTTATTAAGAGATAACTTAAATGATAATGAATGCAACTATAATGAAATAATTTCAACATCACAGTTATTGAATTATGACGTCGTTGCAGAAATGAGAAATTTGTAATATATAAAATCTGGAAAGGCACATTCCGAATTTTTCAAATATTTAAAACTCATCTGAAGTATAAATACATTGATCGTATTTTGTATATAAACAAAGACGATGCACTAAATGTATATATAATGCATAAGTGATTTACCTGGTTCATTGTTATTTTGTGTGCATACAATCAGAATTTTAGTTGCCCGCATTTTCTGAAAATGTAGTATATTTATCCAATGTATTTATTTTCTAGTTTAAATTGTGCAAATATTTCACATAACACCAATTGATTTACTGAGAAAAATAATTTTGTATGATTCTTTGTGTATGAATTGCACGAGATAACAAAATATTCAGATAGTGTAAGAGATTTATTTATCTCTTACACTATCTTAATATTTTGTTATCTATTGTCTATATATTTAATCTGAATATTATCCTTTGAAAATAAATGCTGCATTTTAGAATATTTCAAAAAAATTTAACATGAACTTTTAGTTAACTCTTAACAAAATTAGTAATCGTTAAAAAGTAATATGAAGAATAATTATAATATGAATGACTACAAAATTTTAATATGATTTCTTGTGGAGTTTTTTTTAACATGTATCAGCGTATATTTTTTTTCCATGTAACTGCTTTAATAAAAAAATAAAGTGCAAATAATTTTACAATACAAATTTAACGTACAAGATTAAACTGAAATACAAAATTCTGTTGAGGTAATTCTAAGAAGAAAAAGATAATTAACTGTTTAAAATAATTCCTAAATATTAATTCATGCATGTAAAAAACAATTGGGAAAATGTCTGAACATAAATCTCTGTTTATTTTACATACCTATTAATTAAAAAGAATATTGTCATTAAAATATAAATAAATTTAAGATTTAAATGTATGTATTTTTTTAAATATTCGAAGAAGATATTTTTAAAAAGTAATAATAATGACACGTACCAGGGTTAAGATTTCATATATAAACATAGAGCATCATGTAACTCCTGCTCCTAAATTGCTGAAGTGTAAATGTGCTATTCTTTAGAAAAATTCTTTGCTTCCACCATTCTCTTTCCACTAGACTTTCGGGGGGGCAGTCTGCTTCGATTATTGAAAGGGAAAATGGGGCGTCCATTCTTATTAGCCGGCTCCAGACTTTCGCCTATTGCCCATATGTATTGAAGGAGTAATTAGTGCTTCCCCTTTTTTATCTACCCCGAAATCTTTTTGACTTGCGGACAGATTACCGCTCTTTTACCGAAACTGGACGACGCGAGGAGACCCCTTGAGAGCCCCAAGGCGATGCGAGTGACGTCCAGACTCTCTTTTTTCTCGGGTTTTCCAGCCAGTCCCCGTGGAGAGTGGAGCCGCAATTAAGAATTCTGAGAGACCGCAACAAGCAGGACAACAAGCGTCTCTAGCAAACTATATGGTCCTACCATCAAGGCTCTGCGACCACCACACAGAACCTTTTATATTATGATCACCCGCAGGTTACAAACTACTTAGGATAGGATAGGTCGCGTCAATACACAGCTTGAATCCTTTTTCTTATAATCTTATCTCTTCTATTCAATGGTAGAACTAAACATTTGAGCTTTCTGCAGTTCAAGATTAACGATTGCAGGACCAGCAAATTACAGATTTTTTTCCTCAAGATTACGATTAAAATTACGGGAGAAAAGGGATTACATGATTACGCAATTTCGATTATGATTATAAGAATATGCCATTGTCAGATTACGATTACGATTACAATTTTGTAAAAATGTAATCGATTACAGCCGATTACGATTACGTAATCGCGATTACTCCAAGCCTGAATCTTACTAAACTAATTTTAAAAATACTGTTTTCTTTCTTGCAAACAAACAGTTTTTATTATTTTTTTCTTGCATATAGCAATGTATTTGTTAGTAATTCGAAATAATTGGATAAAAACACCGCTGTACAAAACAGTAGCGCACCAGGAATTTATTTTGTTTTTCGCCCAAATCGGAACTGTTTAATTCACAATTGTTAATGTTAAACGTATTTTTCACGCCTAGATCATTGCCCCAGTAACTAATCTAAAAAAAATCATCATAATAAAAATTTTAAAAGGAAAAAAAGGATTGTTTATTTTATTCTGGTTTTTCTTTTTACTCTAATATATAGAAAACAGTATTGGATTCGTAAAAAATTTCGAATTTTGTCGGATTTACACGTTTTGTGGTGGTATACCGAGCCCATACTGACCAGTTTTAGAAAATGATTGTATCTGGATGAAGTCTTTTTTTTTCTTTCTTTCTTTTGTGTGTGTGTGGCCGCTGTAACGCAAAAAGTAATGCATAGAATCGAACGAAATTTGATACACATGGACCCCTGGGAACTGGTGCTAATTATTTAATATTCAATTCGGTATTTGCCGACATAAATTATCTGACTAATTACTTGTAAACAAAAGTTCTTTTCTTATTTTTAAATGTAAGTATGCGTATAAGAGTGATATGTATATTTCAAAAACCAAATTTTAAAAAAATGAGGAAAAATAAATTATGTTCTTTAAAATCATACGCAGCATTTGTTAGTGCTCAAAATACGTTTTGAAAATATTTCACTTAAATTGTTCCTTAAAAAATAATTATTTCTGATTGCATTGTTTGTGTTTATATCTAATTTCCAAAAAGTACATTACAATGCAATTTTTGTTGGTTAGCTTTTTACGGATCAAGAGCGCGTCAACCCCTGAACGAGCTGTAAAGCGCAAAGTGTTTACTGAGCCATTCCATTTCAAATCAGGCAGGCAAGTCGGAACATGTCATATGACCCTCACAGAATATTTTTTTTTTTTCATTACAATAGTTACAACTAAACTATTAAAAAAAAACTCAGTGGCGCCAGCCCTTTTGGGGGCCATGGCCTATTGTGACCATCCCAGTTTTCTAGACCGAGGGCTCTGGGGTGCAGAAGCAGAAGTTCCGGTCAAGTGGTCGGCCTGACGCGGAACCCCCAGTGTTTAACTTCCAAGCATGCTTGGTCCCTTAGTTACATCTAAGGGACATATAAAATATAACAAAATTATTTTGCAAGAAAATTTTTATTCTTCAGTTACAGACTTAAAATTCAGCTCAAAATTGGCCGTTTATAGAAAATACACAAAACACTCTCTCTTAACTGTTTACTCTTTCAAAAGTATTAAACTGATTCGAATGATACTTTTTTCTATAAATAACTAAGGAAATGTATTTTATTTAGACAAATTTTTTGAAAATCTAATTGACTTTATTGCTACGGAAAAAAAATTTTCTGAGGTGGAAAAAAATTTATTTTTACCGGGTTTTATGATTTTTTTTTCGTATGAAATTTTTATTATTTTTTGTTTTTTTAACAAAATGGAGAAGGCAGTCTAAAGTGCTCTTATGGAAGTATTAAACCAAATTTTATTGTAAGCCTAAGATGTATACCAACTTAAATATTAGAGTTCAAAATTAGAGAAAAACTCAAAAATTACAATTTTTAAAGTGATTGCTCAAAAACGAAATTTTTTTTAATCTGAAAATTTGCTCATTTGAGGTCCTTTAAGTGCTTAATAAGTTGCTATCAATCAAATTGTGTATTTTTTCCCAAAAGATTTTATACGTTTTTCAAATGCCTCGTTTTGTGCGTTTTCCATAAAACCAGAAGTTTAAATTTAAAACCGACTTCACAAATGAAGGAGGTTATACATTCATACTGTATGTATGTCGTTTTTTTTTTTTTGTTGTTGTTGTTTGGTTGTCCACTCATAACTTCTCACCAGATGAATCGATTTTCATGTTTTTTGTTTTTTTAATTGATCGAGGGTGGTTTCCCATAGGTCCAGTTTTTTCGTTTGATCATATTCGATTCATAGAACAAAAGTAATGGGCAGAAATGTAGTATGTTTTTTGTTTTTTCATCCATAACTTTTGACTAAATGAACCGATTTCGACGATTTTTTCTTTAACTGACGGAGGTTTTCTTTAATGACATCTAACTCAAATATCGTACATCAATCTGACTACATTTGTTTTTTAGAAAAAACGTTGCGGGTGAAAAATAAGTATTTTTTATTTTAATTGGAAAGGCTTTGCTTGATTTTTCTTTGTTGGGGAAAGTATTAATAAATGTAAAAGTCATTGTTCTAAAAAAATTTTTGCCATTGTGCTATAATATTAAAAACAATTAGCGCAAGACTTGACTGAAAGCTTCTCTGCGGCAAAAATTAAATCCAATCCGTTTGTTTGCTAAAATCGGCTTCAAAACGGAATTTTTCATAAAAATGATTAGATTTTAGGGCCATTTATTTAAAGAAGGTTCGCCCTTTGATATGGATTTTTTTTAAAAATAAAAGTATTTATATAAAAAATGTATTTACACAAAATGAAATAAAATAAAATAATTTTTATAAAAAAATAGAACCGACTTCAAATTATAAATTGCGCTAAAAAGTGAAAAATAAATTATTTTTTTAAACAACATCGATGTGACTTTTAAACATAGTTTTAGAAGTCGGTCCAAAATTATGAGTCTAATTACCATTACACCATTTGCTACTTCATATTGGAACTGTTGCCAATTCTGGGAATATATATATATATATATATATATATCTGTAATTGATTCATGATTACAAAAGATTTTATCTATCGGGGCCGTTCATAAATGACGTCACGCTTTTTTCATATATACTTGACCCCCTCCCCCCCCTTTGTCACAATATGTCACACTTCAGCGTTACCCCCCTCCCCTCTTTGTCACGCGTCACGCTATGTTGCATAATGCACGATGTCACACTTCTTGTTACCCCCCTCCCCTCCTCTTGTCACACTTTGTTGCAATTTCACGACCCCCCCCCTCCCCCCATCGAATCGTGACATCATTTATGAATGATCCCTATCCTAATTTTGCACCGACTCCTAAAAGTATGTTTAAAAGTCACATCGATGTTGTTTAAAAAATTAATTTATTTTTAACTTTTTAGGGGCAATTTTTAGTTTGAAGTCGGTTTTATTTTTTTATAAAAATTATTTTATTATTTAATCATTTAATCTTTTGTGATGTAATCAATTTTTATTAAGAAATATACTACCTCATTACTCAATTACTGTAGCTGAATTATACTTAACCCACATAACATTTAAATAGTTCTATGCGCTAAGTGTAACTATCATGGTTGAATGCAGTGGCGGATCCAGAAAAAAATTCTGGGGGGGGCACAATGTGGCTGATGTGCGTGGTTTCAGCTTAAAAACAAAATAGAGGGGGGGGGGGGACACAACTCCAGAAACTGTGATCCGTTTTAATTTCCAAATATAATTTAATCAATTATTTAATTAAACTTAATTGATTTATTAAATTAAAATTATCAATAAAAATTTTAATTAATTATTCCCTAATTAAATACAAAAAAACACATTTTTTTAAAAACTGGACATATATAATAAAGGAATATATACTGTGAAAGCACTTATTTTCTTGAGCACTTTTTTTTAACTTTTGGTTTTGTTCATATATAATTCGCGAAATTTTCAGCTCGCAAAATCACCAATAACTTCTTTTTCGCGAAAATTTAGGGGGGGGGGGGAGGTCAAATGGAGTCTTCTTCAAGTCTATTGAAGATTTGACGTGAGCATAAATCAACTGTCTAAGTGATTTTGCAGGTGTCTGCTTCTTTCTGTCTTAGCAATTACCCGGTTATCTCAGTTTGTCACATAGAATTGAAAGAATAGAAGTCACATAGAATAGAAGTTTTATCGCTCCATCTGCAAAATAGTTTCTTCTTCCTCGTTTTTAGCGTAAAGGAATAAAAGAAAGTCAATTCTTTCTAGTCCTTACCTAAAGCGTCTGGAGGGGGCACGGGCCCCCGTGCCCCCCCCCCTCTGGATCCGCCACTGGTTGAATGCATGTCATTCTGTTCATTCCTATTACTAGTCTTAAAACTCATACACGATACATCAAATCTCATGTTACAGAGAAAGTAAAATATACTGCAGGAATGCAATCAGAAAAGCTTATTGGCTAGCCAGGAATGTTAATAACTATGTGGAAAAAATGATCAAACATTCAAGTGAAAGCGGTTAAAAGTACACTTAGTGGCGTAACTATAGGGTGGCAGAGCTGGCAAAATGCCACGGGCCCTCAGCCCGATGGGGCGCCTGGCCTGAGAGGCAGCGAGCGCAGATGTAACCTAACATTTTTAACAAAATTTATTAAAAATTATAAATTTTATAAAAGTGTTTAAATTAATTTAAGTTAAACACAACTAAATACCATACACAAATTGAAATAAATTATTAAGAATTAACGCATTCATAAGAAAATGATCAGTTTTAGAATGCATCCATTGGTTCATTTGAATCATTTGCCAGGGAAATTCTCAGTTTTCGGTCCGGTCCACCTTCAGAGATAAAATAAAAAAAGTCTTCGTGTATTAGAGAACTTGCTGATTTACTAATATTAAAGAATCATTTTATGTCATGCAGCTTTCCTGAAGTATGTACTGCATTAATGTTATTTGTTACAGTTCCTGTCACTACAGCTATCGCTGAAAGATCATTTTCGAAACTAAAACTGATAATAACCTATTTAAGGAATTCTATGGGACATGGCAGGCTAAGTAAATTGGGTATTCCGTCTGTTGAAAATTCTATGGCCCGATCTATAAACTTTGATGAAGCTGTTGATATTTTTGTTGAACATAAAGCTCAGAGAAAAGACTTTTATTAATAAATATCTTGTTAATATTAAAGTGTTATTTAATTATAAATGTGTAATACCTATGCGTTTGAAAATTGAATTTATTAGATATTTAGCTAAAATGCACACAATATTAGTGATATTGTTGGGTAACTACTTCAGTGATGTATTAAAATTAAATTACAGCGTGATGATATTTTCTGGGGCCCCATCCAATAAATTTGCCATGGGCCTCAGATGGTATAGTTACGCCACTGCACTTACTCTTACAAAATCACAATATTCAATAAAAGATTTCCAAATAGGGGTATTTATGGAATGTGCTAATGACAAATATTGGATTAGGTAAATTACGAATATATAAACGATGGTTTAGGGACATTATTGTATCATTTAAAAACCCAGATAATCGAGACAAAATATTGCAAATGGTCAAAAGAATCTGGGGAAAAAAGTTGTGTATGGAAAGTAAAAAAATACAGCACCATCTGTTCCCTCGAGCCTTTACAAATTTTGACGGTGTAGGGGAATTGATCTCAGGTGCACATCCATAAAAGTTAAAACAAAATAATTACTATTTCTAATGCATTTGAGGTATAGAATTCACGTTCTAAACCGCAAAAAGGTTTGCCAGTTTCGCATTAGCGTTCGTTTAGATGAGCAAATGTATAATGGGGGTACCACGGTACCCCTGGCCAACCCCATGCGCATGCTTATACTTATCCCGTCAAAAAAAGGTGACAATATTAGAAAAGTTTAAAATTTTGAACATTTTATGTACATTTACATCTGGCGAAATATGTGATGATCTACCATGAAGTAGTACTTAAAAAGCACAGTACTTACCTAATGTAGCATGTAGCTGTGGCTCACAAAATGTACCCCTCCCCCCGCGGTCAAACACCTGTTTTGACCGTAGTGTTTTATTATAAATAACAGAAATCTCAGCAGCGGCCCTCTTTCCAAGGCCCTGATGTGTACATGCCCTTTCAGTGATCGGGCACTGGGCGATGCAGAGAAATTTTCAGGCCCTTCAGAAACGAACTGCTCGTAATACTTCAGTTGTTACGTCAAAGTCAAATGGCCTTAAAATCCTGCCTATTGCACCTGCACGGGAAAACGTTCACTAGTATGTTACCCTTTAGAACTTCAGTACTACAAATTTTAATCTATTTATGGAACTCAAAATAGTTATTATTATGCATTTTGTCTGCACTTTATTAGAGTATCACGTGAGTGCCTGTTCCTGTATACTCTGTATTACACACACAGAAACACTTCAAAAAATTAAAATGTAATGTTAATAAATAATTGGTGTGTACCTCAAATAATCGTGGACGAAGTTACGCTTCTCAAATTCATATAGATATTATACATATTTGTGAATTTTTTATTAGGATAAAATTTAAGTTAACAATGGGAGTCGACACGCAACGATTTTAGCTTATCTTTATATTTTTATTGATTACTTTGAAAGCAATAACAAATATTCTTAAGAGTTAAACAGGCTTCCATCCATTATATAGTCACGTTTGCCAACTTTTACAATTTTTTTCATAATTTTTACTAAAACTGGTCAATTTTCACGATTTTCCCCTTTATCAAGATTTTGGTAATTTTTAGTGAAATTCTAATTTTTCCATAAACTTAATCAGTTTACACTGAATTTCAACATTTTCCCCCCATGCTTTGTTTGGATACTGTATTTCAATGGTTGGATCATGTTGGCTTTAATGATAATGATTGTCTTTTTTGGACTCTAGGAATAATGACTGGGGGATTATTTATACGTTAATGATTACGACTGTATTATTTAGAAGAGAGATTATTTTTCTTATATGTGTGTACATTCGTTAAATGATGATTTTTTCCTTCGAGCAGATCAGAAACCATTCTCCGTTCTTTATGAATTCTGAAATTTTGGAAAAAAAGTGCTGAATTTCTTATCTCAGTCAGTAGGTTGGCAGGTATGCGTATAGCGTTTAGAAATCTTGCAAAACGCACGTGCAAGCCGAGTTCAATTCCTGTCCGGAAGCATCTTGCTCAGTAGTTATCCTTCAAATTTAATGGGAAAAAAATGTTTTGTGAAGAACGAGAAATGTTTGGAACGTATAATGGCAAATGATCAAAAAGTAGGTTAGTTATAGTAGTATAGTGTACAGAAATCTATATATGTTATATAGATTGGGTTTTTATGGGGGTCCTTTTCTGAGAATTTAGGAATCACTCATAAATGATGTCACGCTTCGGAGGGGGGGTGAAATTGTGACAAGGAGAAGGAAGGCGGTAACAAGAAATGTGACATCATGCTTATGCAACATAGCGTGGCATATGTGACAAAGGAGGGAGGGGTGTGTTGAAGTGTGACATTTTGTGACAAAAAAGGGGAGGGGTCAAATACATGGGGAAAAAGCGTGACATCATTTATGGACGGTCCCTTAGCAGAATTTTGAAAGATGTCATCACTCATAGGGGCGGGCGCCATCGCTTTGGGGAGGAAGCATCGCCTCGATATTATTTATATATAAAAGCATCTGTGTGTGTTGTGTGCTTTGGAAACCGCTCAAGAACATATTTACCTCCTGATGTCTATGAACTTGCTGATACCTGGTTATTGAAAGTATAAATAATGAAGTACAGTAAGCGTTATATAAAAGAAACGATGTGCGGAGTTAAAAAATCAGGTGCCTAAAACAGACCCGTTGTGTTAAAAGGTAGATCAATTGCACCTCCCCCCCTCACTTGGAAAAATGGGTTTATACACCCCCTCCGTCATTTAAGAGGGTCGGGGGGGGGAGTGCCCCCTCGCCCCGTTATTTTCTTCACATTCATTATGACACGAATCCCAGTTGACCGTCTGCTACCCCTCTTTTAATCCTAAATATCTAATCACTAGCTAATTACAGTGATTTTTTACGAAAGGAAAAAAAATAAACAAGGTACTAAAATAACCATCGGATTATATGTTTAACTTATAATAAAATGTATTAAGTTTTTGAAAATAATAATTTCAGTTCTTGGAACAACGAGTGACTGCTGCGTGCCCGAACTGCCTGCCGCCAAAACGAGCTGATTTTCCGCTACCTTTCTCCGGATACAAAGCCGCCAATATGGTAAGGGATAGAAATAAAATTTCACGTTAAATTAAAGCACAAATGAGCATTTAAGGGGAAATTTTATTTCTATTACTTTGCACAAAGTTTAATCATTACTATGGTTAGGGATAGTGTTTCCATTTTTGCGTCGAGATCCTCTTATCTGGAACGTTACGAATTGTTGGGCATTTATCACTACGTTTAATCCCACTGTCCCTCCCTGCCCCATTGACTTCAATAGAGAACTGGACTGACGACTTCTCGCCACCGCTCGTAGAGGAGATGAAGGCCTGCAACCCTACAGGAAACGCCCCAACTACTCCCGAGCGAAGAATCGTTTGCATTGTTTTCTATGGGATTTTGCATGATTTTAAATGCGGAGTGCTCGTTTATTTTAAACGTTTGGAAAGTTATGAAGACATGAAATGATTAAGCATTCTTTACTTTCTGAGCTGTTGGCATCAGATTTTGTTTATGAGCACCGGATTGCTTTTAATACTTCAAAAAACATAACTCATCCTCAAGGATTTTTCTCGCCAAGTTACTTTCGGTTTCCCGCGCGTTTGTTAAGAAGAGCGAAATTCAGCTTTTTTTATTTCTGTTAAACACAAAAAAGCTTGAACAAAACGATCTTCTTTAACGATCCATGACAAGACTTATTAACTTCATAATATTTTTTGAATAAAATTTTCTTGTGTGGTTTTTCTAATAGCAAGTTGTAAATAAAATGACAAAGAAAAGTGAAATTTTCGGGCAAAATCAGTATTTCTCCACATAATAAATGATTTTTAAGGGCACTCATGATTTTAATTAATATTAAATGATTTGTTATTGGTATTTTAACTAATATGCAAATTAAATTGATAATTAGTTAACATTAAAACAATAAAATTATAATTTTTTAGTATCATCATTTAAAAAAATTAAATAATACAGTAAAACCTGTTTTTGTGCGGTCTGTGGCGATTAAGCACTTCAACTTCTAAAAAAATAATAACTTTCACTTTCACCAAAAAAAAGAACTCTAATTAATTAAAATTTTTTAATTTAGCGGTTGTTGGAGTAGCGATGTATGTCGACGCTTGTTGTTCGGAAGCCTCATTCTTAATTGTTTAATACTGCATGATTGTGTTTATTTGTTATGTAATAAATATTTGATAAGATAACAGAGTTATCATTGTACGAGTGACACGCAATTTTAACTTCAAAACCTTGACTAAAGTTAGTATGGAATAGACTTTACTACATTGGTGACCAAAGGACGTGTGAACTTTTACGATGATAAGTGCAATCGAAAAATATCTAAGCTGCGTAAGTTACCGCACGATTTTATTTGTCTAAATGAATTTGGTTTTATATTCACGAGTGGGTACATTGCCTTTCGATGTTGAGTGACATAGATTCTCTTTGCTTACTTATGATAAATTGTAATGTCGTTTATGATAATTGTCGCCTTGATGATAACTTTCTTTTTGAGTGCTACTTTAATGTGTGTTTTTTTACGTGTTAATCCCTAATGGAATTATATTTGTAACTCAAGTTATATATAATGTCGACATCTGAAGATCAAATTTTCAACGAACCACAAATTTCTCACGTTGCGGTGAAACCACCGCCGTTTTGGAAGAATAATCCTAGCCTGTGGTTCCTCCGCTTAGAAGCACAATTTTCCTTGGCACATGTGACGACTGACGAAACCAAGTTCAATTATGTTGTGGCAGCTGTTGATTCGGACATACTAAGCTCCGTAAGTGATATCATTATGCGACCTCCCGAAACCAACAAATATGAGCAGTTAAAAACACGTTTGGTTGAATTACACTCAGAAAGCGAGTCGTCTAAAATAAGGACATTGTTACAAGGGTTAGAGCTCGGTGACCAACGTCCGTCACAATTGCTTATACGCATGCGTGCTCTAGGTGGCGATTCCGTAGGTGAGCCATTGCTTAAATCACTCTGGCTTGGACGACTGCCCAACAGCACGCAATCGATTTTGGCAGCGTTAAATGAAGATTTAACGAAACTCGCATCTATTGCAGATAAAATCCACGATTTAACGCCTCAATCGTCCATTAATTCTGCACAAGTCTCTATTGCACCACAAAATATCGCGCTACAGGCGCAAATTGACCAATTAACCCTGCAAGTCAAACAGTTAACTTCTATAGTTCAGGAGCGAAGTACACGGAGGGACAATTACATTAGAAATCCTAGACACCGAAATAACTCTCGCTACCGTAGCAATTCTCGCAATCGAAGCTATAAAGAGCCAGAAAATGGTTTATGTTTCTATCATATTAATTTTGGTGAGAATGCCAAAAAATGCAACCCTCCTTGCTCTTTTCGTCATTCGGGAAACGTGTAAGGCGATCGCTTACCGGCCATAATGCTGACCGCCACCTTAATCGCATATTAATGGCCGATTCAAAGTCTAAACTTTCCTTTTTAATTGACACTGGTGCGGACGTATCAGTCATTCCTAAAACGTACGCTCCGCACTCTAAATCGCAATATTTAACGTTGTATGCCGCCAACGGCACAAAAATTGCTACTTATGGAACAAAGCGCATGACCATCAATTTGAATTTGCGCCGTGATTTTATATGGTCCTTTGTAGTAGCAGACGTTAAACAACCTATTATCGGCGTAGATTTTTTAAAACACTACAATCTGCTAGTTGATGCTAAAAACCATAGAGTTATTGATGCGAATACTCGACTTTCCTCTAATGGACAACTACCTTCACTTAACTCTCCTGAATCGAACATCGCTATATTGGTTGGTGATGGCATACTGGATAAAATCCTTAGTGAGTATCCTGAGTTATTAAACCCATCGCAACCCATGAAAGGTAGTAAGCAAGATCAAATTTACCATCATATCGAAACAAAAGGTCCGCCTGTATTTTCAAAACCTAGACGACTAGCTCCCGACATTCTTAAAGCTGTTAAAAAAGAATTTGAATATTTATCCGCTCAGGGCATCATCCGACCATCTAAAAGCCCCTGGGCAAGTCCTTTGCACGTTGTCAGAAAACCTAACGGTGAGTATCGTCCTTGCGGTGACTACCGTCGTCTCAATTCTACAACCGTGCCTGACCGCTATCCCGTTCCGCACATCCAGGATTGTACCCAAAGCTTGCATGGAAAAATAATTTTTTCTACTCTCGACTTAGCAAGAGCGTACCACCAGATCCCTATAAACCCTGCTGATATACCCAAGACAGCTGTAACCACACCGTTTGGTTTGTTCGAATACACTGCTATGCCATTCGGATTGCGGAACGCAGGGCAAAGTTTTCAAAGGTATATACACCAAGTTTTATCCAATCTTGACTGTTGTATTCCCTATTTCGATGACATATTAACAGCTTCTTGCTCAGATGTTGAGCATGCTAAACATTTGCACGAGGTGTTATCCCGGTTAAAAAAGCATGGGTTAAAATTAAACCCCGACAAATGTGTATTGGGAAAACCTGCCGTAAAATTTCTCGGGTGCCTCATAACTGCTGCAGGCGTTAAGCCGCTTCCTGATAAAGTTGAGACCATCATTAACTTCCCGAAACCGAAAACTATTTCTGAGCTGAGACGTTTCTTAGCGATGCTAAACTTCTACCGGCGGTTCTTGCCAAAAGCCGCAGAAACGCAAGCGTCTTTAAATGAATTTCTGAAAAATTCTAAAAAGAACGACAAACGTCCTGTGCCTTGGGATGATAAATCGACTCTTGCATTCGAAAATTGCAAATCCGATTTGATTAATGCCACAACATTGACGTTTCAGTCACCTGAGCATAATCATTGTAAAAATAATAATCATTTTTACAAGCTGGCTCGTCACATGGAAATTTCCCGGTCTGATGGATTCTCTTACCTCATGACTTGCGTCGACCGATACACCAGATGGCCCGAGGCTATACCCGTGACTGATATATGTGCTGAAACAGTGGCACGTGCAATTGTGAATCACTGGATTTCACGTTTTGGGGTACCATCCATCATTACAACAGACCAAGGTCGGCAGTTTCAATCCACACTTTTTGCTTCTCTTTCCCGACTATTGGGAGTTAAGCATATAAGAACAACCCCATACCACCCTGCTAGCAATGGAATGGTCGAGAGACTTCACCGTACCCTCAAACAGGCTCTTAAATGTTACCATAACCATCGATGGACTGAAACATTGCCTCTTGTGCTTTTGGGATTGCGTTCCACCTTCAAGGACGATCTCCAGTGCACTACTGCAGAGCTGGTATATGGCTCAACACTCCGACTGCCAGGAGAATTTCTCTCTCCGTCCACGATATCCAGTGAAGAACCATCTGAATTTGTACAACAACTCCGGATAATTATGCAAAATCTCTCCCCGACACCAGGATCTGCCCATAATAAACAAACACCTTTCATCAACCCAAGTTTACTCAACTGCACCCATGTTTTTGTTCGGCACGGTGGAGTTAAGAAGCCGCTACAAACACCTTACGATGGCCCCTACAAAGTCATAGAGCGCACTCCTAAACACTTCACCCTGATAATCAACAACAAACCAAGCACGATTAGTGTTGACCGTCTCAAGCCAAGCTTTTCCTTAGCTACTGACGACCTGCCTACTGCAAGCAACTGTGCGCCCTCAACGCATAATCTAGCTGACGTCCCTGTTGCTCTCCCAATGAGCAATGAAACCACCGACATCCAGCAACCCGTTCCAAGAAATGAAACCACAGACATAGTACAACCTGTCCCAATAACCACTCGCTCAGGAAGACAAGTTCGCTTCAACAGAAAATACTTGTAACATCAGTGCCCTTGGCACTTGGGGGGGAGTACTGTGGCGATTAAGCACTTCAACTTCTAAAAAAATAATAACTTTCACTTTCACCAAAAAAAAGAACTCTAATTAATTAAAATTTTTTAATTTAGCGGTTGTTGGAGTAGCGATGTATGTCGACGCTTGTTGTTCGGAAGCCTCATTCTTAATTGTTTAATACTGCATGATTGTGTTTATTTGTTATGTAATAAATATTTGATAAGATAACAGAGTTATCATTGTACGAGTGACACGCAATTTTAACTTCAAAACCTTGACTAAAGTTAGTATGGAATAGACTTTACTACATCCTACTGCGGTCCTTTTTTATGCGATTTTGTTTTTGTGCGATTGGTTTTGTGCGATTTTATTTTTGTGCGATTTTTTTCTATGCGGTATATAAATCTTAGCGGCGTTAGCACCAGTTTAATGTTTCCTATCAATGTACATATACATATTTAAAAATGACAACTAATTATAATTATTATTTATCCAGTAAGCACATGGTAAGTGCCCATGTGCTTACTGTATAAATAAAAATTATAGGAGAAGTCTTTGAAAATTTCGGTGAAAATAACCTTGACGAGATGATTGAGGACCAAACTATCGATGATAGTGACATTATTAATAGTTTGATAGATTATGAAAATGGCCAAGAAGAACCGGAATCTATTACAGCAGATAAAATATATGCAGGGATCCAGATTACTAAAAAATTGGAAACGCATTTTCTTAAAATAGATACCAATGCGGAAAGACGCTAAAAATTCCAAAAAGAACTTAGATCATGCATGTCTCACTATCGTGACGTTTACAAGCAATTGACCAGTCGACCGTCGTCATAAAAACTGATCACTGACTTCATGGTACCAAAAAAGAAATCAATTGAAATCCTATCTTCAAGCGACGAAAAGGATTTTCAACCAATTCGTCACAAGAAGATGCGCGTTTTGGATTACGATGTGTAGGAGCAAACTATTTAATGTATAATTTGAAAACTTCTCCATGTATATGTATAATGAAGAATTAAATATTTTTACAATTTCTTAGGTCTAATTTAATTATTTATTTTAATTGAAAGCATTCTTTCATCTATTTCATAAATCATTGATGTATTTTCTAAGTCCGACTTTTTTTATGCGGTCCCTATCCACCGCATAAAAAAAAATTATGTTGTATATCGTACGAAGTTGTTTATTATATGTAAGAATTTATAAAATGTCCGAAAATTTTTTTGTGCGATTTCTTATATGCGGTGCCTATCCACCGCACAAAAACAGGTTTTACTGTATATGTAGTTTATTAATATGAAAAAAAAATTTTTTTTTCATTTCCTTAAAGAAATATATCTATGTACATCTACATAAGCTGGGTTTTTTTAATTTTATTTGCACATGAATTTCTTTCTCGGTAAGCATAATTATAAGCTGGGGAGCAACATTGTTATTATTATTATACATAGCGATACAATATGAATGATTTCTTAAAAAGTACATTTGATTTTTAAAAAAAGTAAGAATAAAATAATTTTTTTTATATTGATATTTTTACTAATATTTTAATAAAAGTATGACTTTAAGCAATAAAATAACAATCATTTTTGATAATATCAATTTTGAAAAAAATAAATTTTATAAGTTATTTTGATTGATAAAATTTAAAAAACAAAATTTCGTTTCCTTAAAGCAACACATCACTCAATATATATTTGTAAACTGAATAAATGTACCGTCGCATATGAACTTCTTTTACAAGCTAGCTCGTCATATCGAGAATTCCCGGGGGGGGGGGGGGGGGCAAAGGGTGCAAAATCATACTTTATAGCAGAAAAGCATTAAAATGTATGCATGTGTATAAAATCATAGTGTTTCTAAATCAGGGGGGGGGGGGGGTACTTTTGATTTAAAAAAAATAATGAAAGTACTTTTGATTTAAAAAAATATAACAAACTATTTGTTTCATGTTGATATTTGATTGTTGACTTAAAATTGTGACTTTAATTCATTATAAAGCAATAAAATAATAATCATTTTTACAAGCTGGCTCGTCACATGGAAATTTCCCGGGGGGGGGGGAGGAAGGATACATATTTACCCGTTATAGAAGAAAAACATCAAAATACGCATGTGTGTAAAGTCATAGTGTTTCTAAAAGTCAGGAGGGGGCGACTTATGACTTTAAAAAAATAATAATAAAGTACACCTTGATTAAAATAATAATAGACTATTTGTTTTATATTGATATTTTAACCAATATTTAAATAAAATTGTGATTTTTAATCATTACAAAGCAAGAAAATAATAATTTCTGATAATATCAATTTTGAAAAAAGTCATGTATTTTATAAGCTATTTTGATTGATAATATTTAAAAAACAAAATTTCACTTCCTTAAAGCAACATATAGTTTAATATATCTATGTAAACTGAATATATATACCTTGGCATATGAACTTCTTTTACAAGCTGGCTCGTCATATCGAAATTTCCCCGGGGGGGGGGGGGGGAGGGTACATATTTACATATTATAGAAAAAAAAAGCATCAAAACATATGCATTGTGTCATAGTGTTTCTAAGTCAGAGAGGGGGTACTTATGATTTTAAAAAGTAATGATGAAAGTATTTATGCTTTAAAAAATAGTAATAATAAACTATTATTCGCGCTACAAGTCGGCATTGTATTCATTGTTACAAAATATCAGATCGGACTTTAATAAAGCGCACGCTCAACGGGGTTTTTTTAGCGCCATCTCCGTACCTACGCCAAATTTCTGCCAAGTTAACGATAAAGTAGCCAAACTAGGAGCTGGAACTACACCCGAAAAGAGGCTTCACTCGGCCGGGGAGTAGCAGGAGATCCAGGGTTAGTATAGAGCAAGGGCGCGTGACGTCAGAAAGTAGGCGTGTTTACAGCGGTTGGCAAAACATTGCGTTTGGTTCCGTAGGTTTACGTATAAAAAAGCAGAGTTAAAGTTTTAGATCTCAATTATTAAAATGGTGGTAAGTTGCTGTGCATAAGGATGCACTGAGAAATTTAGAAAAGGTTCCGAAGTAAAGTTCTACAGGATTCTCATTGAGAAAAAGAAAAGAAACCAATGGATAATTGCATAAAAACTAAGGATTGGATTCCTGGATCGCATGCTCGTGTAGCAGCAATCACTTTCAACAGGTATGTCGTTCAATGGTAAAACATAAACTAGCTTTAAGTCTGAAATGTACTTTGTTTTGGGAATTAAATATTTCATTGTTCATTGTCTGATCAAAAATTCTTAAGTATTTAATTAATGAATGTTATTTTGAGAACAATTCTGATGTTGAACGTCTTTAAGCATGGTTCATTAATAAACAGTGTAGTCAGTCTTATCGGGACCGTTCATAAATGATGTCACGCTTTTTCCCCGTATATTTGACCCCGTCCCCCCCTTTGTCACATGTCACGTTATGTTGCATAAGCAAGGATATCACATTTCTTGTTACCCCCTCCCCATGTCACACTTTGTCACAATTTCACGAACCCCCTCCCCCCTTGAAGCATGACATCATTTATGAATGATCTCATCTCTCAAAAAGTAGTGAAAATTTTTAATTTTGAAGTTTTTGAGTTTTGAATTTCTAACTGTGGTGAGTGGGAATAAAATACATCAGTAAGATTTACTCTGTAAAATTTACCTAATGTTTTCCAGTAAGCATCTTTTTTAGAAAATAAACATTGAAATATTAATTATTTTAAAGAAACGTAAAAAACATTTGTAATCCAAAGGTTGTTTTCAATTGTAGTTTGCATTCTGCTGAAACTTGAATTGTTCTATTGAAGTTTTGATGTTTTATTAATCTATTAATTTGTAATAGTCAAACCTCGTTATCACGACACCCTAGGGACTCGTCATAACCCGAGTGATGTCTTAAAACCGAAAACACAGAATTTCCAATAACATAATATAATTAGGGTCTTAAACAGATCAATTGAACATTTTTAATTGGAACAAATTAATATTAATTCATATAATTTCACACACATTATATGAGAAAGAAAGGACTTGTTTCTTTATTTCCCATTAAAATAGTTTCTAAAATTGGTTTGCTTAGTTCTTGAATTAAAGTCTATTTTGTATAAAAAGCCTAAGTAGTATTGTCTATTTATCTAGTGTTCTTGCTTTCAGCTTTTTTTTTTAAAGTTAATGTTATTTGTATTTAGGTGCATCAAGTTAAGATCCAGATCATTCTGATTTTGTACCAAATGTATTTTCTTTCACTGTGAAATCACCATCTGCGTCAAAGTATGAACGAAGGAAAGGAAATATTTCTTATAGTGGTATCATATCAAAGATTCATCAATCATTTTAAAATTATTAAACCATTCTTCAGTTTTTTCCCAGGCCGTATCTCCAAAAGTTTTTGCTTTGTATGTATGTCCTATGAATGTATTTTTAAAAACTGTTATAGGGTTATGCCTGTGCCCAAGATGGTCCTATTTTTCCTATATGTGATAAAACTGAATGGTTTACGGCAGAGAGATTTGATTTTATTATTTGATCAATTCCTCTGTTATAGCTTTTCAGTGTACATATGCTCAAATCTGATGAAAACCAAATAATATAAGTTACAACTTTATTTTATATGCACACATTATTACAAGGTAATATAAGGCTTGTTCTAAAGAAAGGAGCAGTTGGTATTTCAAGAACTTTCAAGCATTTGCTACAGATACTGCATGAGAAATGCCATGACATTGCTTATGTAAGAACTGATATCATTAGATGAAAATAAAAAATAAATTATTATTGAAAAATTTGTTTGCAAATCTGAGTGAGAAATTGAGTCACAAAATTCTCTCATGATTTATTTCGAACTGAAGAGCACTCCAGTATATAATGCTTGCATGTAAGACAAAACAGCAGCACACCATTTGGAATAATTCTTAATGTACTAATTACTCCTTTTAATTCTTTTATTAAGGAAGATTGAAAATAATTTTTTGGTGATAAGGGAAGCATTTCGGTCTTTCTTTATTTACAAAATTGGATAGATTAGATCAGCCTTTTTTATGTTTCCCATTCATACTGTATTACAAAGTAGTGTAATGCTCATTCAAATGAAGTGTGTGCAGTGAAAGCAGCAGTTGGATTCTGAAGAATTTTTAAGCACCCATTATAGATAGTGCAGAAGAAGAAGATAGGTAACATTTATTTATGAGTCTATATCATTCAGTGGAAATAAAAGTGAAATTAAGCACTTTTCTTTTTTTCTTCGTAATTTATTTATTTTTATAGTAGTGATTTTAATGAAACTGTTGCTCAGTGTATACAAGAATAACATAGAAAAGAATACAAGAATAACATAGAAATGTGTTTAAGTGATTAAACTTTTTCACATGCTACATTAAGTACTGCTAAAAAAGAAACAATTTAAAAAGAATGTACTTCCTTCCTTATAAGAACAAAGATGGCAAAATTTTCAACAACCATGAATTTCTCTTAATACATGAGTGATGTTATGCAGACTAGTTCTTGTAGCGCTACAATTAAACATGTATTGACAATGAATTCTTGTAATTATAAATTTAAAAAGTTGAATTAGAAAATTATGTTGTAGCAATATGATTTATTTGAAACCGAAAAGCATGCCACTATGTATGCTAATATAATACAAAGCATAGCAGCACACCATTCAGTACAGTTCCAAGTATCAATTACCCTTTTGAATTCTTCTATTAAGTAGCACCTCACAGCAATTTTAAAATCCAGGAAGATGTTGCTGAAAAGGTAGTTTTCCCAGTGAAAATTTGTCATTATTCAGCTACAAACAACTTAAAAATACTACAAAAACTATGAGTATATTTAACATAAAAATAGAACAAGCAAACAAATTTTTTAGAGGCAACAATCAGAGGCGTATCTAGGGTTTTCAGCGCCCGGGGACAACTGAAGATTTCGCGCCCCCCTGGGGGCGTAGGGGCTCCCTAATGGGAATTTAAATGATAAAACTCTAAAAAGCAGCCCTTTTAACTTTCATTTTTAGTAGCGACCATACACTTCTAAGGGGAAAATGAGACACTGGCTTCGCAAAATTATTTGTCTGATTTCTTATGCACTCCTGTGCTACATTGGTCATTCCAGATATGATTTGTGGTGCTCCCACTTTTTTGTCGAACATATTCACACCTCTTCAGTTCAAATAATTTTCTTCTCGCATTTAAAAATAAAATTAAATAAATTAACACTAATTTGGTGCCCATTAACGTTGCGCCCGGGGGCAGCTGTCCCTCCTTGCCCCCACCTAGCTATGCCTCTGGCAACAATTTAATATTTTTAAAGGTGCAAAAATCTTGGCCTTCAATTTGATCCAAGGATGGGCCAGAGAATATATAATTGCACTTCAGAGGTTAGCATATTATTATAACCATTCTTGATTACTTGTACATGGAAGAAATATAATGTGAAGTTGATGCATGAAAATTCGAGTTTTCCTATGAAAGTTTCTATTTGAAATTATCTTTGTATAATACAGTAGAAATGCTTAATTAATGATGTCATGGTGAATACATTAAATACATAAATAATGAAATCCAGAAAGTGTCTGCTGCATAATAAGCTGTTATTTGTAGGGATCCAGTTGTTCACTATAAAGCGTTGGCCCACTGACCAACCCATGGTACACCAAAAGCGGAACAACATCCACCATTTCTACGCATATTTTTTGCCATTAAAAATGAATTATATTTTAAACATCAAACTGTTTTGGCACAAGAACTTGAACAACCATATACAGAATCAATTGCAGTCCAGGCGGTTGGAGAAATTGTGACAGTTTAACATGGGGAGGGGAGGGGGTAACAAGAAGGGGTGACATTGCACATTTTGGTTTCTACAAAAACATTTCTTCTCGTTAAAAGTTTAAAAGGAAATTCTCTAAGAAATTTACTCCTTTAAAATAATATTGCATGGGTCATTTTTTCAAAATTCGAGCAATTGATTTTATTTCACGGTTTTGTACTTTTTGTGTTTGCTATCGCTTCAAACCTAAACATCCTTTTATACAAATTAAGTGCACGCATAATTATGATTATGCTCACAAATGTCATTAAAAGTTCAATTGATCCATAAAGCACAGTACTTTGTTTCTGAACTGCAAGTATGTAATATAGCGTGACATGTGACAAAGGGGGAAGGGGTCAAATATATTGAAAAAAAGTGTGACATCATTTATGAACGGTCCATAAGGGTACCGTTTTCATTAACGTCTGGGGCACCAAAACGTCTTCTGCCGGCACTGTATAAAATATGGGGAGATGAAACCAGTGGCGTAGCTAAGTGGGGGCGTCCCGTCCCGGGTGTCACCCAGTCAGGGGTGTAAAAACCTTAAATTGGATATTTTTTATGTCATTTTCCTTTCTATTTCAAACTGGGCAAAGTGTTTCTGTTAAAAAAGATATTCAGTGTTTTTTAACCACTAGTCATAACCGTTGCCGTCAACAAATACTTTAAATATTATGAGGCCCATGACACGAAGGTTGTGTTTCTTTTTCAAATCTGTGATTTTTTTGGGAGGGGGGAATGGAATCTTTTCCATGGGGTGACACCATCACTACCCGCCCCAGGTGTCACCCATGCTAGCTACGCCACTGAATAAAACCGAGTGGTGGATTTCTTTAAATACCAACCATCATTTAATGCCCTATATACGTAGAATACACTTTGACACTTTGTGGACCATTCACATGAATAGTGACCTAATGCAGTGCTACTCTCAATTTTCCTCCTTTATGCAGTGCTACTTTATGAATGGTTGCATTAAGTTTGCAATATAATTGTTAAGCCTTTAAAAGAAGCTGTTTGGTATTCATGTTTTTAAACAAAAGACCAGGAATGACATATTATCAAATACCTTTTGATGAACAAGTTACATTTATTCAATTTAAACTAGTCAGACCCTACAGAAAGACAATATATCTATCATTGATACTTTTGGGAAGTTCTTGTTTCATTTAGAAATTAAAGAGAACTCATTGTGATCCAAATTACCCCATAATTTTGAATTTCTATTTCTTTAAATCTGGAAGTTCAGAATACATACATGTAAGGCTCGACCGATGCATCGGCCTCGCCGATGCATCGGCGCCGATTGTTCAACAAACTTGCCATCGGCCATCGGCATCGGCGGCCGATGTTAAATTCAGAAAAACATCGGCCCATCGGCCTTAAAAAACATCTAAAAGCCGATGCCAGGCCGATGTTTTCCAACTTTCCACAAAACTTGATACAACTTTTCACAAAACATTCTGTCTTTAACTGTCTTCCTCCTCCATAGCTAGTTTTCTATTTCCATACAATAAGAGGCAGCACAGCAGTTAAAAACCGTTTTCGCCATCATGGGGGAGCCAGGGTTGCTAATTTGACTATTTTTAAGATAAATACGAAACATTTGGCTTTTGGAATAATTTGCATGGCTTCCTGGCTTTCTTTTGGCTCCTTAATAGTTTTTGGGAGATTTTATAAATATTTTAGTTTTTTACAACAGAAGTTTTAAAGATTTTTAAAAAACAAATACTATTTTTAATTTTAGAACTATGCCAAATTTTGTTTTACACCGTTTTGATAACAAATGGGTGTCGCTTATTTTATATCAGCTCAGGCTCTTATTATCCTGTTGCCTATTTATGCCCAACATGCCCAATTTTCGTGCTGGAGTTAATAGACATTCGGAGGGAATACTCGGAAAAGCAGTCGGATATCTTGTTCTGTGACTTCATTCGACGATTCTACAGAATTCGCTCTTTTGTTCCGAGTCAGCGAGAATTATTCTAAGAATAATTCTCACACATATAGCAAAAGAAGAAGAACAGAAGAGGGAAAGAAATATTGATGTTTCTTCAGCAAGAAAAATATCTGCAGGAATGCTGCTACAAATTTTTTTTTTTTTTTTGCTTAAAGTTGGATGCTTTTGCGATATTGTTGGTAGGGTCAGTTGGGATAATTGTAAATGCTTTTTCAATGCTTTAACTTTTGATCCTTCCCTACCTCTTAAATGAATTCAGAGAAAAAATTGTGAGCATTGTAGCCACTTCTGTACTTCTTGTAAGTAAATGTGTGCAAAAATTTTGACTTTATGACTATTTGTTAACGACTGAGCTCGTGTTTACAATTACCCCAGTGTGTTTACAATTACCCCAGAGATCTGGGGTAATTGTAAACAGTGATTTAAATTCGAATAAGGTTGATGCAAATGGAAATTTGCTTCATACACAGTCTTCTTGAAGGTTTAAGAAGTTCCAGAGCAATGCTTCTCAATCTGCGGCCAACAGGCCGCATGTGGTCCGCTGAGTTATGTTATGAGTCGACTGAGATCATTTAACGAGAAATATCTTGAAAAAAAGCAAGTAATGCGACAAATTTATATAAAATTTGTCCCGCAGTGGATCAGTCGGTTAAGTTTGGATACCATAGAACACCGAAAGTGAAGCACAACTGGCCGTGGTCAACGCTTGGGAGGGTGACCACCTCCCGCGATTGATTACTCTGAGACCGAGTGCGCTAAAGGGAGCTGTGCACGTAAAATACATCGTCGCTTCAAATGCCCACCAAGTTAGAAATAATTTCCGTTGAGGGACCATCCTAGGTGACGATCTCTCATCTGGGAGCTGTTTCAAAATCATTAAGCCCCTCTGATCCAAGTGTACTTCATTATAACGGAGCTCATTAATAATCAGTAGGAGCTTCCTTAATTCACGGTCTCCTTGCAAGAGGAGCCTGGATTTCCACGTGGCATCAGCAGTTATGCAAAATAGACACAAAAGTGTAATTTGCATCAAAATATAATCCTTATTGTCCCCCCCCCCCCCAGAATATTTGAAATAGGATAAATTTAAGTGTTTACAATTACCCCAGAGTACGAAATATATGGGGTAATTGTAAACACCTAACTTGCACATGAAAAATAACAGGGAGGATTAAATTCATAGCTAAATGTTTTTAGCAGCATTCCATATGACAAATAAAAATGGTTGAAACCGCTTGCATCACTTTTGTAGATGAGCTGGAGAGGAAAATGTAAGATCACTAAATTTTGCTAAACAACTTTTTTTACTGTGCCATTTTCAAACAATAGTGACGCCTCCACAGTTGTTTCGAAACTTACGAAACTGCTTCAATGTCTTCCCTATGCAGCCAGTTTATCCCCTCACAAGCAGTTAAGTTTTCAAAACCACCACAAGTGTAGTTATGAAGCTTGTTTACAATTACCCCGTGTTTACAATTACCCCAACTGACCCTATGTTTGTAGCATTTAATCAATCAGCACACCGTTTACTATTAAAATGCATTTTTACGGATCCCAACCGCTATAGATTAACTATTCATGTGTAAATAAATAAGTGAAAAATAAAAGAAACCAACTTAATTTTTGCTGTGAGTTACTTTCGTAAACGCACGGCACAAAAATTGAGGATCCCAGTTCTTATAACAAGTTATTGAAAGAAAAAAATAATTCCACATATGCGAGAACGAGAATGACAACAACAATCATAATAATTAAATTGTTACTCATTCTTAATCTTCTTTCGGCATGCTCGCTACTATTTACTGGTTTTTTTAATAATAATTACTAGTATTATCAAGATCCACTTACATATTGCATGCGTATTTCGTTTTTTTCTTGAACAAATTGCCATAACGGTTGGGATCCGTAGATTTGCAAACGAAGCACAATCGTTCATGTGTATTGTTCTTGTGTCCTAAAATTCCGTGATGCAATCACTGAGCTAAATGAGAGAAATCTGGAGTGAGGACTCCCCATGCTTCAACAGGGCAGCTTGCGAGCCGACGCGCATGAATACAGTGCTCGAGCCATCAAGGCAAAACATCGCTGACTTCCCATTGTGGAAGCATTGGCTCGTATGGTGTATTGTTACAAATTTCGGTTTAATTTATCATAGTTTATCAAAAAATTTTATTTTCGTCATTTAGCAATACGTTTGCATCCTGTTGTGCAAAGGGTAAAATGTAAAAATAAATTCGTGAAACTTAAAAGAAAACGGTGTTAAATCTCATTTTGATGGCGAATTGCCTATTTAAACTTTAAATGCCTTGTTCTCGTATTCTATCTTTGAATGGCTTTTTTTCACAGAAATTTAATTACTATGCCCATAATGTACACAAAATTGTTTTTGGATGAATAAAGTTTACCTTAAATCATAATATTACAACTTAATTACATTGCTGAAAAACTTTTTTTCTCCTGTTTTCTCGATAGTCAAACCTTATTACGTAATATTTTATTATAAGTGAAAATATCAGTTACACAAATAGTTAAATCATGTACGTTTTTTGCTTTTATCTTAATTTGCTAGTTAATGGAAATTTCAATAATAATTTTGATGTTTTTGAATTAACTTTTCATTTGAGTAAAATTTTGATTTTTGCGTGTGTTAATTTTTATTTTGTCAAATTGTGGCTGTTTTTAAAAAACATTAATTTTATTATTTATTTATTATTTTATTACTAAATTAACATCTACACTCAAAGATTTTTAATGAGTTCATAAAGCTTTGAATTGCAGCCCCCGTAAATATACTGATCAGCTGAAATTTTTATTTGTGCATGATTTAAAAAATCATGATAAATATTATTATGATCATGTTTTTTTGTTACTAAATTAACATCTGCACTCAAAGAGTTTTAATGTGCTTATAAAACTTTGAATTACAGCACACACTTTTTCCAGCAGATGCACTGATCAGCTATATTTTTAATTAGTGCATGGTAAAAAAAATAAGTAGTATTTCTTTATTATTCTTATTTACATTTAATATCCATAAGTGAAATGTTCCATTAGTGAGAAATATTTAACTCTGTCATAGGCAAGCAAACTTGTAAAATATAAAATTTGTAAATGCTTATACATTTCAGATTCATCTCAAAATGACATGCTCCATTCCAGTTATTTGCAAGCTTTTTTTAATAAAAATGTTGTCCTATAATATCTCCAAAAAATGACTTCTTTCTTCTTATTTTAAGTGCTTCTTCTTTTTTAATTGTATTATGTTTAAGTGCAATATCGAAGTGTAAGAACTCTAAAAACGCATTTATCGTTTTTGGGAATAAAAGCCGCTATATTGATGCTGTTCGAAGCTGCTCACTGAAACTTCTTATGAGATTTATAATTTAACTGTGTAAAGTATTTATTCATCAGTAGTCAAGGAGAGTAAATCAATTAATCAGGGTGTCTTCCTGTCTAAATAAACATTTTTTAAACCTGCCTTAGTCGCACACTCTCATATAGCATTCAAAGATAATAAAAAGTGTCGCAAAATGTTTTTTATCGTGAAAAAATGTATGAATAATTGTTCTAAAATGCTATGAGAAATTTTAAATTATTATATGTCAGGCATTAGAATAAATTTTTTTAGAAAAATCGGAAAAGAATTAAGAGCTCGAGAGCTCTTTAAAGTTAGCCGTTTTATCATTGCGCGAATTGGTAGTTTGCGCGTTTTGCCTTGATGGCTGAAAAGGGTGTGAAGCGGTTCGACCGCCCAGTCCTCGTCCAGGTTTCTCTTATTTAGCTCAGTGGATGCAATGGCGTGCAGCAATAACTGTCGACATTAATTTGTGTAAAAAGAATTGCGGTTTAAACCCTTGAGACTCCAGAGCCCTCTCTTCCCAGAATAAACCTGGTTTCGTCACCGTGAGAACTTTTTTTAAATTTGATAAAAAAGAAAAGATTTCCAAAATATTGCAAAATTGAACTAATTTTGTGTTTAAAAATAGCGTTAAAAAGGTAGACATATAATTTAAGCAAATTCGAGTCTCAGGAATTTTGAACAGTTACATTGTTTTCGCAGACGGTAGCGCCACATATAAAAAATTGTCGGTTATGGGAGGGTATTTTGAATCGGGTTGGAGGGTTCAATTTGAAACGCAACACTGCTTTTTATACAAACTGCCGTTGTGAAATCGACCATTCTCAAATACGAGAACGAAAACTGCACGTTATTAATTTTAAATTCGTCCGTTTTGACCCCTGGTATTTTGTCTTGCAAAAAACTGGTAGCCAAGGCACAAATTGAAAAAAAAAAAAGATTTTTTTTATTTTCTTTACCAGTATTGAATCCCAACTTTAAACAAACTGGTAGCTAAAAACGCGTCGTGCATCTCTGGTCTAACCGTATGTAATTCTTTAATTCAAACAAAATACTGCACTCGTTTAAAAATGAATGAGTTTCATGAAGAAAGAATTCTAAATGTTCTAGTTCCTCTGCATCAAAATCAAGGGATTCATGTAAAACTCTACCATGAACTAAAAAACGGAGTTAAAACGATGAATAATCGGAACCAATCTTTGCTTCGTGCACGTGCCTTACAAGGTCGCTTTAGCTGATGTTTGTTTTCTTCTGATTGTTTATTCTACATTTATTCAGTTTTGTATTTACTAGTATTACTATTAGTATATCTGAAAAGTAACGGATTAGGGGAATATAAGATCGAAAAATAATATCGCGATCGGGAAATTGTCCTGTTTTTTTTCTAGATACAGGAAAGTGATTTTTGGTACTTATCATTCTGAAGTAAAAATAAATTAAAGTCTGGAAGATATTTTTCCATACGGAAAACATAGGCATTGCATCGGCATTTAGATGTTATTCAAGGTCGATAGGCCAAAGCTTTTCCGAAGTTTCCGAAGAATGCCGGTGGCGATGGCTAGATTTTTTAACTATCGGCACTGGTGCATCGGTCGAGCCCTTATATTTATTTATTTATTGCTCAGTTAAAGATGTTTAACTGCATTTCACATGAAATGTTGCAATTTTAAGCAAGTCTCTTTAAAAAAAAAATTAATAAAACTGAAATCGGAAAAATGTTCGAACTTTCAAAGTTACTGTATCATGTAAACTTCCCCCAAAGTCTTTTATGGCGCTTGAATAAGGCATTTATGTTTTTATAAACATAAAAATAAATAAATGATTTAAATGACATTTTTGACAAGCATTCTACACGTGGTTTAAAGGGAAGTTTTTCCATCGGCCATCGGCCGATGGAAGAGCAAAATAATCGGCCATCGGCCATCGGCCGATCTTGGAACAATCGGCCAACAATCGGCATCGGCCCATCGGCCAAAAAATGCCATCGGTCGAGCCCTACATACATGTATTAAAATAGTATTTCAAACACATGTTATACCATTGCAGATATAAGCTTTCGATTGGGAATCACAGTAACTCTTCTAGAAGATGAGAAATCTAAAATAATTTATTATCCCGAAAGAAGTAACTAATTTTAGGGAACTAGTATGAAAAACAAATTTTTGTGACCTCATCAAAATAAATCAGGGCTAAGCTGCCTTTATAATGAAAACATATTACGTTTTAAACTTAACAATAATAATAAATTGTAGAGTACTCTCCAGATTCAACATATTCATATGCAGCAAGCGATTTGTAATGCTTTAAATTACTAGAACCGCACTTCGAGGTTAAATCTATGTATAAATCTGGGAAAGTAATATCTGGCTATAGCTTTGGATTATTTTCCCAAAGATCTTCCGAGATTCCGTAAGGATCAGGAATTTGGAACACATTTACACCCTCCTCAAATCTTAGCTTTGAAATATATCGCGATTTTGTGCAACTTTATCTCGTCTTGATAAAGATGATCAGTCACTGACATAATAAAAAAAAACGAATAACAAATACAAACGGTTAAAATGGTAAAAGTATTTGTACAATACTGTAAAAATTTAACTATAGAAAAATACTCGCTTTTTTAACTTCGAAAGTAAACAATCTTTCTTCTTGCTGTAAATCAAGTAGGTTACAGTTTAGCTTCAAACCTAACTGTTTTGCCAACCATTAAAGCACTTTGTTTACGTTCGTGCCTGCCCACTGTTTACAAAAGTTAACAATATGTTGCCATCTTCGTATTGAAGTGTCAAAGCCACGCTAAAAAAAAGAAAAAAAATGTAGAATTTACTCTTAACAGAGATTTTTACAAATTGTGCTGATGAAACTTATTTATGAAAAGCTTCTTCTTATTTATATGTTGCGATTTTTATGAGTTTCACACAGAAATGTTTTATTCGTTTCGTCATTACATAAATTTGAATCTGGCAATTTCACCAATGTACCCAGAAGGCCATGCGCATTTTCTAGGGATGTTGATTATTGAGATCGGAGGATGAAAGAGGATGCGGCAGAGCAAACGCTTGTTGCTGGTGATGTTGACTTTGGCAGTAGCTGCACTGCAGATAAGGGCCAGTTAGTCCGTAAATGCCCAAAAATACAAATGGAATTGTAAAAGAATGCTTCAAAGGAGGTCTTAGGGCATGTTGGAAGTCCTAATGCTGCATATAAATGTATAATTTACAATTTTTTTCATTTTAATATGGAATCCACTCCAAAAATATAACAATTTCTTACTATAATCCACTTTTTTTTTTTCAGTTTACAGTAGGCAGAAAATTTCGGCCATGGGTACAAGAGCAGCTGCATGTTAGTGTTTATAAAGCTTCTGTTTCTGTTTTTAAATTATATATATTGAATGTTAGTAATTTGTTTTTTAGTAATTTCATTGTTAATGAAAGCTATAAAAGCTAAAATCTGTAGCAGTTTTAAGTACATTAATCGAGACGAATATGTTCTTTGTATTTTAGGTGGTTTTTATTGAAATTATGTTAAATTTTTTTTGTAGTTATTCATCGAAAATGAAATGTTTGTCAGATCAAAGAAGCATTTAAAAATTATAATTTTAAATAACTTAGTCATATTAAATGAACTAGATTTCTCCCAACAGTCGAAATTTGACTGTAATAATTAAGTTTAGCATTGAAAATTATGCTATTTACATAGTTATATAAGCTTTATTCATCAAATTTGGCAATTGTGACGTCGAGTTTGTTTTGATTATCCTCACTTAAAGCAAGCGTATTGAAAATTTGAAAATTATTGTCGCTGACAGGCTAATTGTACTCATAAAGTAACTGCTTTTATTTCTGTTGATTTTGTACTAACTGAGTGCCAGTTTAGTAAAATTTAAATGTTTACTCCCATACACTATCTCATTTTTTATTTTCATTGTTTCAGAGAAGTCTTCACTCAAACTCTTATTATAATTGCTTTTTATATTATTGCTTAATGGCAACAAACTCTTTTTAACAATGAGTTTTGAGTTTATTACCTAATAATTTACTCAACCAAGGGGCCGTTCATAAATGACGTCGCATTTTTTTCCTATATATTTGACCCCCCTCCCCCCCTTTGTCACGCGTCACGCTAGGTTGCATAATGCGTGATGTCACACTTCCTGTTACGCACTCCCCTCCCCTTGTCACAATTTCCCAAACCCCCCCTCCCCCCCTCGAAGCGTGACATCAGTTATGAATGATCCCCAAGACATGTTGCCATCTGCAACAATACAACATTGTAATTATAAATGAGGCTTGCCTGAGCAGAAAAAAAGGGAATATTTAACTAATGAAATGTTTCCAAAATCTTTTAATTGACATCATTAAAACTCGTCGATAGCTACTAAACAAAAAAATAATAAAATCGGTTGTAAAGCAGAGGAGGAAGTCATTCTTAACTGTTTTGTTTTTAACATTCCTACAAATATGAATTGTATCTTCTAAATTTTAATTGATTGAACAACATTTTCTCTTCCAGTCACTGCAAAAATTCACAACTTGCAGCATTACAATGCCCGAATAAAGCATAATTTAGTCCCACTACCGTCTGGTGATGACGTAGCCAATACTTTGAAGTACTTTTCACAAACTTTACTGAGGTTAGTACTGCTTCATTGATTTCTTGATGTAACTCTTATTACGAGTCTGGATGTCGAAGATAAATTCTCATATTAATTACCTTTTTGGTGGAGCAGTTTGAATATTGTTGAAATCTTTTTTTTCTTACTCTGTAATAAACTATGTTTCAGCCAGTCGAATTAGACCTCAGTGTAGTACATCAAATTTCCCAATCCCCTCCTTAAAAACAAACCGGCAGGTGACTCGCGTATATGGAAGGTTCGAAATATTTCTGTGAAGATGCGAAAATCTAAATTTTTTTTCACTTGAGGCACCCAGGAGAGAAGGAATGTAAGTGACAAAATTAAAAAGTTGGAGATAACTGATGCAAATGATAATGAAACTCCCATTCTATATTGTGGCAAGAGAGGTTACTGATAGCTTTAACAGATGCCCTGCTTATCGTGATTTAGAAGAAAATTAACATCAAAGGTCTGATACGTTTCAAACTTAGAACGTGTTTTTCTCGTAATCGTGTATTAGTCGCTTACATCCCCGTGCTTCTTACTGCTTCACTTGCGTATAAATTAGCCGGTATTATTATTATTTCTACCTTCCAGAAAATTGTAATCCTCTTCATATGTTTGAATTCTGGCTCCTGACAATGTTGAAGCTGTGCAGCTTACTTTCTAGATTCAGAATTTGGCTTCACAAGCATTTTTGTCTGGTTTTGATTTTATGGTATTTCAATATTATTCATCAAGATATTTTATATATTTGACAAGACCATAAGGTGTCACGAATTCATTTCATAGATTATAATACTTATGTTAAATAATCAATGTTTTTTTTTAATTATAAAAACCTACTTATATACATTTGTTAAACATCAGTAGGTCATTGTTATTACTATTGTCATATAAACTCTTTTATTGAAAATTGTCAATAAATTTATTGTGTTTTTTATTATAATTTAGGTTTTTAATTACCATTTCTTAAGATTTGCTGCAAAACTATACTATGTTCACATGCTAAAATTAAACTGATTGCAGTAATTTTTTAACTTTGTTTTTTGAATAAATTGTTCAAGTTACTATTTGAAGCCATACTTCCTTTTACTTCTTTCAAAATTAATTAATAAAATTTTAAAATAGTATCTTATTTTACCTTAAAATGAAAGTTATATGCCGTATAAGGATACCGTTACTCATGAATGCCTTTTTTCCAGCCGATTTGGGACTTTTTATTGACTCCCAAACCGTTCTGGAAAATTATTTGTACCTAGGACTACGTTCTTGAGGATGATTCCTCCCCCCTCCAAAACATTATTCAGAGGGTACAGGTCACAAAAGTCTCAAAATGGTTAATTTTGAAAATGGGTCATGAAAGTAGCCAAAACGTCAGGAGAATTATTATCAGGTCATGAAAATTTTATGTCTTACGAGACCTGTCCAACAACCCCCCAGAAAGACATGGGATGTCCTGTATCTGACAGGCTTTTAATTATCGGGAATCAGGGTTGTCGTGATTTAAATCAAGTGATTTAAAAAGAAAAAAAATCAGTGATTTAAATCAGTTTTGATTTTTTTAAAGAAAAATACTGATTTTTATGATTTTCTTTTTAGGAAAAATACTGACTTTTATGTTTTTTTAGAAAAAGTACTGATTTATGATTTTTTAGGAAAGATATTGATTTATGATTAAAAAAAAAACTATTTATATCATCTTCTTCCAAATTATTAAATATAGATATTTTTTGATCATACATTTTAATATATTATGGGTTCAGGCAATTCAATAGAGTTTTGGCTCACTATCTGGTGATAATTGCTAATGAAGAAATAGATATGACAACTGAAGATACCAATAAGGGTCTAGACTTCATTAAAGAGCAATGTGCATCAGAATTTTTATCAATGACGCTGAAATTTATGGGGAAATTGGAGCCTTTTTCCAAAGATGTCTTCTTTGATTCGAAAGTAGTAGAGATAATGTCTGATTATGAAGGGTGGAATAGCTTCGTTAAGGTGTCAAAGAATGACATTTTATCAGTGAACATTAAGTTTTTGGACATGCTGACTACAACAAAAGCATCAACAGCACCTTCAGAAAGGATTTTTTCTACATTTGGAATAGTGCACTCAAAATTAAGAAACTTATTGGGAGTTGATAAGGCATCAAAACTGGTATTCTTGCTGAAACATCTAAATAGTCAAAATGATTAAGCCGTAGTAAACATTTTATGTGATATTTGCCATCTCTTTATATATTCCAGAAATTTGTAAAAACTCAAAAAATTATAATAGTCCAGTCAACTTATTTATATGTATTCAAGAAATTATAACAAATTTACTCCAGAAATATAAGCTTTCTCTTCTGCTTCTTGTTCTCTGTTTATTAAGTACACATTTTTATGTAATATAAATAATTAATAATTAATTTTGTACTAGTAATAAATTATTATTTCGAGTGAAATATCTTAAAATTCTTAGAAGACATGAATAATTAACTGAATTTGTTACTGTATTTGTATGCACATACATATTTTGCTTAAAAAATCACCAAAAAATCTGATTTAAATTAAAAGAAAACCCAATTTAAATCAAATCCAGTTTTTTTTTATTTAAAAAAAAAAATCACCTGGTTTTCCGGCATGTCAAATTTTAATTTAAAAATTTATTTAATCAAAATGGAATGAAAATAATACGTGAATTACCAATTTACTACATAGTTGGAAGCTGTGGGATGTTTAAAAATATGTATAGAATTTACAAGTTTCGAACATCAAAGCCGGATTTGAATCGATATCCGATGTATCGCATCGGAGAGTACCGAAAATGTCACGAAATTTCACTTTTAAAAATCTGTCGACGCCCTGTTGTATCAGCCCTTGCCTGTTGCTGGTCTTTTGGGTATTTGTACATACAGTAGAGCCTCGGTTATCCGAGCCCCGATTAACCGAGCTCCGGATTAACCAAGGTACATTTTCCCTTACATTTTCCCTTAAAAAAAAAAAAAATGATGGCCGATGGCGGCGTCACTGACTGACGTCTGTCGTCCAATGACGTAAATTGCATTTTCATTTTATTTTCTGATGATATAAAGACCTAGAACCAGGGTTGGGTTTTTGACGTCAAAAACTAGTTTTTGACATGACATAGGTATAATACCGGTTTAAACTGTCAAAAACCCGTCAAAAACTTCAATTTGTCAAAAACCTATCTTAATCTTCAGCTGACCTGATTTTTACAAGAAATTACGTAAATTTAAACAACTGTTGCTGCTAACAAATGTTGAACTTGATCAAATTTTGATTAATGTAACAAACAATTAAGCCATTTTTAGATAATAACTAATTAAAAAAAAATTGGGGATTATTTATTTTAACTCAGAAATAATATGGCAAAATGAATGTTTAAAATAAACATTTTCATGAGTTAAAAGGTAATAATACATCTATAACATTAGGCATTGAATTTTAATTATGACATATATTATTTTTCCATTTGGGCCTTTCAAATTACTGAAATTTCAAAACCTTGGAAGCACAATATATATATATATTTGGATATTTGACAGAATTGAATAACATTAATATAAACTGATTATCCCAGTATTCAGCTAAGTTACTAGATAGACTAAATATTGCGAATAAACTAGATGACATATTTAGAATATTGCTAGAAAATGTTAAGACTTTTGTGCTTAATGCTTATTAAATGCTTATTAAATGTTAAGACTTTTAGTTCTTTGGTTTTGGGTAAAATAATTTGTTTGAAAAAAAAATCGATTTGCGTTTTTGTATTTAATTATAAATATGCTAACAGCTCTACCAGCAGCATTCATACTGAAAATATTTATGAATTATTACATGTTTTATGACTAACATTGACAAATCTACAAATGTGTAATTAGCACTAATTTTGGTCCCTGTTGTACTCTTACTAATGAAACATATATTCTAAAATAACTACTGTTATTTATAAGCAGTAATTCTTATTAAAAATGTCGAAATGTAAAGAAAAATGTTTTCATAATTGCCCACGTTTTGGGCTCATAAAAGATGTTTTGCAAAAATTCAGTGGGCATTTGCCTTACGCACATCACTAATATGAAGCACTAAACAACATATTTTTTTCATTCAAGGTTAAAACTTAAGAGGTGACAAATTAATTTTTTCTGTAATATATTTTGAGCACTACTGTATTAATGATCAATTTTTGTTGTGAATAAATTTCACATACAAATATGGGTTTTTGACAGTTTTTGACAAGGAGGTTTTTGACGTGACAGTTTAAACCATGGCTTAAACTGTCAAAAACTCAAGTGTCAAAAACCTGCCAACCCTGCCTAGAACAACTGTCAGAGACATCTTCAACAGACCTTTTACGGCTTCAACCGTTGTGTAAAACGGCAGCAAAGAAGTGAGCGAGTTCCGTTAAACAGAAAATAATATACGAGATTTCTTCAAGAAGCAACTTTAACTGGAACATGCACTCTACTGATGTGTACATGTAAAAATTGTATTTGTATGTGTGTAACGTCACTTTTTCATTTCAACCCATGTTTCCCTCTCGATTTGAACAGACTCCGAGTTTTCAATTATCCGAGGTACCCTCGTTCCACATTACCTCGGATAATCGAGGCTCTACTGTAAGTATGAATTGTAAACTTTCATTGTATGTCTAGTTTTACGATGAATCCCTTCATGTTTTGTAGCGTGCTGAAAGATGTGCCAAGCATCTCCCTGGACGTCCTTCGTTCCCCGGAGAAGGATTCTGCCCGGACATCCCTCTTCCCCTCCCTGGATTACAAAACCCTCCACCAGGCCCTTGTTGAGCTAGTTGACGCTGTGCCGCTGGTCCAGCACGGGGCTCATGGTACGTGCCACTAGTGTGCCGAGCTAGCTATACTAGACTGCAACGTTTCTTGACAATGATGTCACGACGCGCGTCAGAAGAAATCAGTAAACGGTGAGGCTTTTGGGGTTACATGGACGAGGATCGAAAAGACGGCACAGCAACTTGGCGAAATAATCCGATTAAGCATTCTATTTGGCACATTACGCGTTTGAAAACTCATTTGTCAGTTTATCTGAAAGAGATAAACAGATGTAACAAAATTTAAAAACTTATTTCTTTTTACATAATCATAATTTCCTTTATTGGATCAAATATATTTCTTGTCAATGTAATCATTAAAAGTATATTTTCTTCTAAAAATCCTTTTCTCCCTTCAATAATTCATAAAAACGGTTGGACTTTTGAACACTTTCGTTTTTCAAATAAATAATTTTTTTCCTTCCTTTTATCCCCGGAGCCTAATTTTCTCCCTGCGTACGTTTGTTTTTAATGGAAAATTACGATATTGACGAATGGAATAATAATATAACTATTTAGCTTTAAGCAAAGTCTCCAGCCAGCGAGTCAGGCATAAACATAAAGCATTCTAAATATCGCCAAACCGCTCATGGGAAGATGGCCAACTGCTCGTGAGCTCTTATTGGCTGAGCGTTCAGTTCTAAATGAAGGTATTACTACTCGTTGCACTTCTCGTAAAAATTGAAAATATATAACATTTTATGAAAATCATGACAAATAAACGCTATATATGCGTAGGTTAAAATACCTTATCACCTTTCGAAAGCGAAGTGCTTAGTTTAACTCGAAAATCGGATACCGCGAGGAGAACTACTTTCTTTGTTTGCTCTCGGAGTATTTCTCCATAGTCAAGAAACTTTGCAGTTGAGTATAAATGGGTAACTGCAAACATGCTTTGTACACACACACACACACACACACACACAAGCAAACTTTACATCCGTAGGATAATTTTGTGCAAACACTGCAGTTGTGCAAACCTGTGGAAGAATGATTGAATTTTAGTCATGTAAGATTGCACAAGCAGGACCATCATTTAGGCCAGCGGTCCCCAAACTGTGGTACACAAAGCCTCCCCAGGTGGTACGCGTGCGGGCCAAAAAAAATTAAGAGACAGACTGGTGCTATATACTAATTTATAATGTGTTTTGGATGTACATATTAAAAATTTATTTTATATATTTTGTGTATAGAGCCTTATTTTAATAAATGCTTTTTTTGCCTTGATAACAATAAAAAATGGTGTGATTTATATTACCTTGTCATCCTATTATCTTTCTATAATATATCATTATTTTATTCTATACAATAAGGTTATATTCATAGTGGTACGCAAATGACTTGCAAAAAAAATGGTGCACGAAGAAAAAAGATTGGGAACCGCTGATTTAGGCAATCGTGGCAGAGTGGGGGAGGGGGGTGATTTCCACCCCCAACCTTGTGAAATACATTGTATTTATACACGTGTTTTGTTGTTTTTTACCTATAATATGCATTGAATATATACCCTTTGCCCCCATGCCCCTGGAAAATTTTGAAATACAAATACAAATACAAATGTGACGACCAGCAACAGGCTCAGGGCCCAGCTAGGCTGGTCCTAGTTAATTTAACAGTCCCCCAATGAACATCA
Organism: Octonoba sinensis; assembly: GCA_038502835.1. Taxonomy (NCBI): domain Eukaryota; kingdom Metazoa; phylum Arthropoda; class Arachnida; order Araneae; family Uloboridae; genus Octonoba; species Octonoba sinensis. The sequence continues at coordinate 9,925,009 of CM076601.1, read as the reverse complement.
AGAGCTTTCTTAAAAGTTTTTACCCCACTGCAATTAACAGTCGCTTCCGGTAAACTATTCCAACTGCCTACAACCCTATTGAAGTAGTAGTTTTTCCTAATTTCAAGATTAGCCTGAGATTTGAAAAGTTTAAAACAATGACCTCTGGTTCTACTTTCAGCACTTAGCTGTAGTCCATCAACATTTCCCGTTTTAATGAATTTAAACAACTGAATCATGTCCCCTCTGACTCTCCTTTGCTCAAGACTATACATATTGAGCCTTTTAAGCCTATCCTCATAATCTAAGTCTGAAAGACCACTTACCAATCTTGTAGCCCTCCTTTGAATCCTTTCTAATAAGGTAATATCCTTTTTTAGGTACGGAGACCAAAACTGAACAGCATACTCCAAATGAGGTCTTACCAAACTTCTGTATAATGGCAATACCACTTCCCTAGACCTGTTCGAAATAGCCTTATTGATAAACCCAAGCATCCTGTTAGCTTTGTTACTTACTATGCTACACTGCTGACTGGACTTGAAGTCGTGGCTAATCAATACTCCTATATGCACAAAGGCACCTGATTACAGCAAAGGTCAACTAGGCAATGATGAGGCAAAATGAAATGTGTGTACCTAGGATAAATACACCTTCACAAATAACAATTACTTTCATTCTCAAAACAAAATGCTTGTGTTTTCAACTCAAAAATTTATTATTTAATGGAACTAAAAAAATAATTGATATGTTTATTGCTGTGCGTTTCAAAATAAATATTGTTTTCCAAATTTTATTTAATTTTTGAAATGGACTTTTTTTAAAATCTGCATGTAGTGCTTTAGTTGGGGAAAAAAATATGGGTTGGAAGTTTGTATATTTTTGCACCTTATCCGCATGTTTTGTGATCAAGTAACTTATGATCATATGAAACCTGTTGAAGCAATTAGAATTTTTAGTATGCTTTGATCACTTGCTTTGCAATTTTAGGTACTGTATAGTTGATAGTTACGTCTTGACCATACTCATTAGTAAGTCAAATTTGTATAGTTTCTGAAGAAACTACTGTGATTGAAGAAATTTAATCACATGATTTGAAAAATTTTATGCTATGTAAATGTAATAATATGAAATTGTTCAATTGAATATCATGATAATTTTTAGTATGAAAAGACCAAGTATTTTTGGAATTGGGACTCCAACCCAAGTGAAGCTATCTTGACCTCTCCTCCCTTGTAAACAGTAAAGGGAGGGGGGAGGGGGGATACTGATTTGTGAATTTCAAAGTTTTCTTTTGATTCATACTATTACTGTCTCTTGTAATGATCATAAGTATAAGTTTATTTCTTTTCTTTCTTTCTTTCAGCTTTGGGTTCCACAATTCTACATACTTTGGCTTGTCTAGTACCTTTCTTGGAACATGATTTAATGGACACATTGCCTTATCTGGTAGCTTCTGCAATGACATTATTTCCTTGTTCTTTGCACAAAGATATTATTGATGTCCTTTGTCACCACCTGATACCTTTTACATTTAGTGAGTATCTCTCTAGTCTTTTGTGTCAGTTGTGTTTCAGAAAACTTCTAGTAGGTAACTTTTTTTTTTTTTTCGGTGGTTTATTGTTTTTCACTAAATAAATATAATCGATTGTCTCCTTTTCTTACTTTTTTTTCTTCCTTATTATGACATTTGATAATTAATGATAGTGTGATAATAATAATAATATATAGTAGTACATTAATAATAATGTGTTGAACTTCAAGTAACTATTTTATGCATGGACTTGTCATTCTTATTTCACTTTATATTAGCATTATATTCCAAATAAATTATTTTTCGACCCAAAACCCCTTTAAATTTACTTTTTATTGGATAAAATTTTTGCAATAAAGAATGTAAAACAAATAAAAATTGAATTTTAATTAATTTCCATGCTATAGTTTTTTTTTTTTTTGTGTATTTCATAAGCTTTAAATGCTATTTATTTTGATTCAACAAAATTGCTTTTTAGCGTAATGAACAAATTTTTTAACATTGAGTATTAATTAATATATTAATTCAAAACCATAACAATTGTTTTTTTTACAGGGACTGATCCAAAAGACAATTCTGATAGTTATGCTAGTATGTCTACAGCCGCTGTGTTAATGATGATTTTTCAATATACTGACTGTACTGGTAAGTTTTTCATTTAATTCTTTTTTTTTCTTTAAACAATAATAGGACTAGAATTTATTAGCAAGATTTTAACCTCTTCAGAAAACAGAACTAAGCACAAACAATTTTGACATTTTTTGGGACTCTGATTTAAAAAATGATTACAAAACAAAATAACTAAGAAATTTTTTAAAAAATTTAATTAATAATTAGTTTAAATAATAATGAATGCCCAATTGCCATGTTTAAAACAAAGTAAACTATCTGTTGATTAATTTCCAAAACAATTGGGTGTTTAGCTTTCAATTTGCAAAAACAGTAGTTAATAAACAGTATTTTAAAATGTACCCAATAGGGTACACTTGGAAGGAAGAGGTTAAAAATGTTTTGAATGCATAAAAATAATTTAAAAGGAAAAATCTCTCATTATTTTAATAAGCAGTATATTTATAGTAAAAAAAAATTTAAAAAAAATGCTCACTTATGCATCTGGGCCAAAAAGAAACCCTGCATAAACCAGCTTCACGTGCACAACTAACCTTTTGAAGTATATTCATTGATGCAGGGTTTTCTTTATCGGTTTTTCAAAAACCCATATGGTTGATTCCGTATGTAACAGACATGACAGAACATGCCTTTTTTTTGTTTAGCTTCAAGTACAAAATATCGAAATACAGTAGTCTCTCGGTAATCCGGCAGATATCGGACCGGGGTACTGCCGGATTACCGAAAACGCCGGAATACTGGAATGTACTAAAAACAGGCATATAAATACCTGGACAAATTATTTATTTTAATGTAAATAGTGTTGTTTACATTATTCCTTTGAAGTTGAAGGCATAAAATAGTTGTCTATTTTTGATTGTTTTTTCACTTTAAATGACATTTTCAATGCGTTTTCTTGAAGACATTTCAACACTAAAATGTCACAAGCAGAGACGCCATTTTCTCCAACGTCCACGAAGGACAGCACGTTAGCGAGCAAGCGTATCACGTAGCAGACTGGCGCTAGACTGAGAGACGCGCGCACACAGAGCACAATAGCTGCGCAGAAACAGGCTTTCAACTCTACTACCACGCATTTACTAGCTTCTTATGAAACGCCGGATTACTGGCAGGGCCGGACCAGTGAAGTGCCGGATTACCGAGAGACTACTGTAATTGAACAAATCCTAGTGTGGTTTTACATCTTTATGCCCCTTTTAAAAATAGCAGAAGCATTTTAGCCTGAGACATAAAAGTTTGAAGTATAATCTGAAGCAAAGCGACCATTGAAAATAGCTAAACAGCAAAAGCAGATGATTAACGAGAGGGATTTTTTTTTGTTCCCTTGAATAGCAAAAGCAGAGGTTAATATTTCTATTTATCCCATTTCTTTTGCGTTGAAAAAAAGCCTCCTTGCAACCTTGAAACACACATCTGCAGTCTTTAGCAAAATCTGTGCTTAATTTACATTGTATTTCAATTTACTTTTCATTGTATTGCACAAAGGTTTGCAACAAGCATACTTAGTTATTTGTTAATCAGTTAATTAGATTTGCTTTTTTACTTAGAATACTAAGAACATTTATTTCATTTTTGCCTTCCACAAAAGTGAATTGTTTCATTCTAAACTCTATTTAGTATTTTAATGTGTAAGATAATTATATATTTTTGTCGGATGTTTCTGTGGAATAAAGAAAACTATTTCATTTTTTAAATAATGTTCTTCTTTTTTTTTTTTTTTTTGGTAGCTTTCCATTGTCAAGTTTTGGAGTGTTATATGAGCCTCAAGAAAGATATAATTAAAGTAAGCTTCAGCTTTTTATTTTAAAGAAGCATATATTACGCTACTTTATACATGCAATGATATTCCTTATGAAAGATTAACAATTTTTGCTCATTATATACACTTGTGTCCATAAAGCGAGTTCTTAAATATTCACTCATTTTTAAACATATCACTAATTTGATGCAATTTTGTAAAAGCCAATTTAAAATAAGTATGTCCTTTATTCAAACACTTTCCGTTTGAGTGTTGGGGTTTGGAAAATTGGTTAATTCCTTTGAATGTTTTTTTCGAACCTTAATTTTGTTTATTAATTCCCAAATTTCGTTTTGAGCCTTAGTTCATAGTAAAGAAAAAGTAGGTGGTAGTGGGGGTATAATGGAACAAATTTTTAATTTATTCTGTATTTCTCTAAGGAAAGCATGTAATTTTCTTGGTGAGTTGGAAGTAAAGGACTAAAAAATATATTTTTACAAAATCAAAGCAGGTTTATCTGATCAATAAAAAATGCTGACATTTTTTGAAGAGCTCTAACCACTTTTCTGGAAGGAGTTGCTTTCCAAAGTCATACTTTTGTTCCATTTGCTCCAATATGTGAGGTCTAATAGGGACCGATACAGAAAATTAATAAATTCTGCAAGATATAGAAACTTACAGTACCTTATTCATAGAATAACCATCTCAATGATTTCATTTTTCTTTGAACTATTCATGCTCTATGAAATTTTATTTAAGATTATTAAAGAAAAAATGAAATTCATGATTGCACATTTTGATTGATTGTTGAAAGTGGCAGTTTTTCCCAAAACTTATCTTCATTTTCATGTCCAATTGCAAGTTGATGATGGAAATTTCTCCTTGCAATTTTTTCTTTCTTTGTCTTCTTCTTATTTTATTTATTTACATATATGCAGGTATATGTATATGTTACCATTAAAGTATGAAATCCGTTATTTTATAGAATACCTAGTTATTCCATGAAATAACTGATCGTGTCCGTTAAAGTGTAAAACTCTCTTGTCTTGTATTTCATGGTTTAACTAGTTATTTCATAGAATAATGATCAGCAACCCATTAAAGTAAAATAATCTTAAAAGAATGCAGTGAAGATATAGTTTGCTTTAAGTATTGTATGGAGCCTGTCCATATATCATGTTCGGAAGATTATGTTTCAGAAGATGAAGTTGAGCAGAAAATCTGCAAATTGTGGTTTAATGAAAATGTTCAAAGAGAAAGAGAAAAGTCTAAAAAAATGTTTAGAAGTTCAAGCGAAAAAAATGAAATTAATGTCGTATAAAATCTCCATTCTTGAGCCTCTGTAGGGTTTACCGTCTGTATCCCAGTGCCTGAAGTTGACAGAGGAAAAAGTTGATGCCAAATCTATTTTAGCTATCATCATAAAAATAACCGAAGAAGGATTTTTCCAATTGGGCACAACAAACGGCCACATAAAACAATTATATTCCCGATCCCAGTTCAGTGTCTGCGAACAAAAATTACTTAAAAATGAAAAAGTACCGGATTTAGAAATATCGCTCCGGTCGGTTGCTACAGCCCAAAGTTTAGGTACTGGTCAGGGATTTAAGAAATGTTTGTGCAAAACCCAGTGTGTCAACAAAAAATGCTTTCGTTTTAGAAATAATGTTCTTTGTAATTCCAAGTGTCATTTTAGTAATATTTGTTGTAACAAATGATTTTATGGTACGTTTCCATAAATACCATTTATACGCTGCATAAATTAGATAAATTGCTTCTTTTTCATTTAAATTGTCTATCATTAGTTTATTTATAGAATACCTAGTTATTTCATTTTAGATATATTGCTTTAGCTATCTCTCATTAGTTAATTTATAAAATACCTAGTTATTTCATAGAATAACTAGTTAAAGTGTCAAATTAATAACAATTACACACTTTAACGGACAGGATCAGTTATTTCATGGAATAACTAGGTATTCTATGAAATAACTGCATTATATACTTTAACGGTAACATATATATTGTGTGTGTAGGAGGAGGGGAAGTGTTCAACAAATTGTATAATTTTTTCTTTATATTTGTAGTGTGTACTTTTTCAGTTTTTTTTTTACTGAGAACGCTTATGGCGTTATGTCCCATAGCATCTTATTGTCCATAGAACATGTTATATATTTTCATATAAATTAAACGCTTTTACGAAAGTCTTCCGTTACCCAAGATGGTATTTGTCTTGGTAAGGGGGCACACAACTTTGTCTTAAAATTGTTCCAAATATCTAAAACAGTTTTATTCCGTATTTCAATAGATAAAACAGTTTTGAAACCTCATGCAAATTTTTATGAACTTATGTGAGTAATATTTTAAAAGATATTCTGTTTTTTTTGTAAATGAATTTAGCGGTTTTTACTCAGCATTTAAAATTTTTAAAAGAATTTTTGACCAATTGTGTGTAGTAAAATCCCTAAGTCTTTTTTTTTCAGCTAAAGATGCAGCTTTGAAATTTTGTATGTGCATTCATTCCACAGATTATGTTTTAAAAAAATTAGCCTGGGTTTGACTCTGAAGTTTGTACGTTGTTTTTATTTAATTGCTGAATTGGAATTTGGTCCTTTTTTCTGAATTTTTAATGAAAAAAAATTTATTAAAATTCAACTAAGTTTCCGATAGTTAATTCCATCCTAACTTTTATTTAAGAATGTTTGGAAAGTATTATTCATGAAAAATATTTTGAAAAAAAATATAAGTGAGAAAGTTATAAAAAGTGTTAAAAATTGAAAAAAAAGTTCAAATTTTTTTACAGTTTAAAATAATGCTTGATAACAGAGAGGTTCTACTTTCAAATTTCCTTTTATAATTATAAGTAGAATTAAATGCATGTGTAATTTTTTACCTCATTGTTAAATGAAAAGAAAAAATTAGAAGGAGGTACTTTGCCTTTTAAAGCATCAATTTTACAGTAGGCAATTAATGTTTTCACTTTTAAATACAGTTGATGCTCGATGTGACCACCATCTGGGTCCCACAGCAAAAGGTCTTTATATCGAGTGGTCGCTATAATAGGTAGAATTTTCTAAAAAAAATGTATATGTGCATCATGCATGTTCAGTAGTTCCATTAAAACTGGTATTTCTTCAAAGATTCAAAAAAATACTCAAAATGTTTTTTATCATTGGAATTTTTAAAAAATTATCGGTACAAAATATTATAAAAATAATAAATAGATTTTAACGTAAAAAATATGGGGCAAGAAAAAATGGAAGTAGAACTTTCGAGATGACATGACACTGGGCACGGAACGGACAGCATGACTGCTCTTATTTCAGAGAAGCAACCCTTGGATAACTACGTGATTGAAACGACAAACTACCAATACACCTGTCAACCCTTTCCCTAAGAAATCCGGAAATTACACGCCCCTTGTCGAAGTTAGACCGAAGAGTGAAGACTCTTCAGAACGGGTTCTAATTTCCTTCTCTCAGAGTGATTCAAAATGGTTGTTATACCGAAAGCAAATTCACATAGAGTTCATAGGGATTAAAGTTTGGACTTTTATCACTGGTCGTTTTAATGGAATGGTCTTTATAATGTGTGGTCGTTATAACGATCGTTTAATATCTTTCCTGTAAATGAAATGAGGACTTCTTTTTTGCAGGATCTTTTGACCGTCATTGCCCATGGTACTGCTAAAGCTCGGTGTCACGCAGTTGAGTTGCTCTTTCAGTATCTCCCGACATTGAACCCTGCTCTACTGGATAGAAAAGGAATTGGTAATAAACTTAATGGTGTGTCCTCTTGGCATTCGCACGAATGTGTGCTGTCCATATGTGTACATTCCTGTTCCCGATCTGATGCCACCAGATTGCAGTGTTGTATTAATGATGCATAAATTGTGATTTTTCATTATAATCTTCTTCAAACACTTTTTAATTTCAGTTCTGCGGAAAAAATTTCTTCAAGAGAAATCGATAACCTTCTGTGTTTCAGAATGTGAAGTTTGAAAATTTGCCATTTTTTAATTCTTGGAATTTGTTGTAGTTTTTTCAAAGACTGATGCTGAGTAGCAAATAATTTGAAAGGGAATGAAATTTGATCATTTGCAAGGATTCTCAATAAATTTCCCCTCCAAATTTAATTTGATTTAACCAATTTAAGTACATTGACAAATAACATTGTAGTTTATAATGTATTTTTGCTTCAAGAAGGTGTTATCAACTACTTTAATATGAAGTCCAAGCAATTGTGTGTTGATTATTATTTTTTTTAAATATTGAATGTTTTTGTTTATGTTGACAAAAATTCACTTAACTCATGGGAAATTATAAATATATACATATATATTGTTTAATTTTAGAATTTGAAATTGTAATTTCTTCTGAACTAGTTTTCAACTTTAACTTCGATGATAATTAAAACATGGTTGCTGAAATACTCTACTTAAGTTATTTATTTTTCTGTTTATTTTTCTAGTTTGCCAGTCTTAAGCTATACTTAATATTTTTAAACATAGTAGTTTAAAAACATCTAGTTTAAGAGCATTTTGAGTCTCTGTAAAGTATTTAATTTGTATTTTACTTCAATTTCTTATAAATTTGAAATAAATTTTGTCCATTCTTCTGTGTGTGTAATGTTATAAACAGTGGTGTAGTCGAGGGTGGACACAGGGGGACAGCGTCCCCCTACCTTTTTATTTTAATATAAGCGTCCCCCCAAACTTTTTACATTTTAGCATAAGCGTCCCCCCCCCCCACTTTTGATTTCAATTGCTTATTTTCTTATGTATAAGCATCCCCCTAACTTTTTTTTCGGGACTACACCACTGGTTATAAAAGTCTTTTCAGTTAGAAATCTTAAGAGAAGTGATGGTGTGTAAAACTGGTTACTCTTCTGCATTTTCTAAATAAATGTTTTATTTTTTAAAAAAAATTGTTTCTCCACTCGCCCCCTTTCTCACTTCCATGGCCTGGCTATGGGAAGTACTCTTAGTCCTATTTTTAGTGATTTTTATATGCATTATTTTGAGGAAAAACTTCCAGAAATTGCATTTTCAATTTTATGTTCGTTATGTGGATGATTGTTTTGTCATAACGGACAGTTAGTTGTTCGGTATTGATGATGCTCTTTCTGTTATGAATTCCACCGAGCCTAATATCCAGATTTCTTGTGAGAAAGAACTTAATATTGGCCTCGCGTTTCTTGATGTTTTGATTTCCTGGAGTGAGTCTGGTTTCACTACTTCTGTCTATCGAAAACCTTTTGCTGTTTCTTTACCTCCTCACAGACTATCGTCTCATCCTCCCAACCAAAAATATTCTGCTTTTAATACTCTTGTCCATTGTGCTATTAATATTTGCTCTTCTCCTGAGCTTCTTAAGATTGAACTTAACTGTATGAAAGCTGTAGTTACTGTTAGAGGGTTTTCTCACTCTTTAATTGATTTTATTTATAACAAACTTTCTAAGAAAACTTCTGTTTCCAATAATGTAGCTTCTAGAAAGAATTTGGTTGTGTTACCATTCTTTCATTCTGTCAGTTTTCGTATTGCTAAAATTCTAAAACACTTTCAATTTCAAGTCGTTTTTGCCCCTACTAACAAAATTTCCTTCTCTTCTCTTAAAGACTCTGTTGATCAACAAAACACTTTGGGTATCTATAAAATTAGTTGCTGTTGCGGCCTGGCTTATATTGCACAGACTAAGCGTGCTCTGAATATTCAGTTAAATGAGCACAAAGGTTATGTGCGAAAGCAAGAGTTAAATAAGTCTAATATTGTTCAACATCGTTGGAATTCCAACCACTCTTTTGATTTCAATTCTGGGAAACTTATTCAAAAATGTTCTTTCCCTTTGGAGCTTGAGTTTTGGGAGGCTTATCATATTAACAGGAATAGTTCTAATTTAGTTAATGGTTCTTCCTCAATCCATATTTTTCACATGCCTGGCAGAAGTTCCTTTAATTTGTTGTTCTTTCTTCCTTGGTTTCTTTTTGAACTGTCCAGGGCCTTTCCCATCTTATTTATGACACTATTTACAGTTTTATATTTGACACATCTAATATCAAGCCTGTGTTTATTATTGTTTATGTCCTTGAACTTTATTCTGATACCACTAATTCACACATCGAGGTTGAGATCATTTCTTACAACAACTTCTACCTCTGCACTGTCTTTATTCTCATTGGTTTGTTGGTAAATCTTAGTCTATGTAAGCCATGTTTTTGTGGTTTTGTTTGCTTCATTTGGATGTTTTTGCATCTAGGAGCTCCACTACTGCATTGAAAAAAGGATTCCAAGCAATCCCAAAACATGTCTGCATCTTAACGCTCATTTGTGCTTTCTTTACGTGAATAATTGTTTTTCAGTTTTACTAGTGCACAAAGTGCATTTATTTTATGTAGAAGTAATATTTGCTATTTTTTGTATTTGTTTTTTTTTAAACTTCAATTCTACAAGAATTGTCGGGAAAGCCTGGAGGATTTTTACATTTTATAAAGGGAGATTATAAAATTAGATTATAAGAAAGAAAAAAAAGTAAAATTTAATTTCCCAGGGAACGTAAAGACATATCTCTTAAGTGATCATAACTGAAAGTTGACATCCAACACCAACTATATTATACTGTCAAACTGATTTTGTGTGTATCAAAATGATGTTACTTTTATTTCAGTCTCTAAAGCTTAGAACAAAAACTTGAGCAGTCTATGAACTATAGCAAATTTCTGTTTCTTTTTTAATGGTTTGGTTTTAATATTCAAGGCATTAAGTTTTAATGAAGTGGATAGTTGTGAACTTTGTCTTCCCACCATTAGAATTAAAATTTTGTTTGAAATAAAATTTCAAAAGCTGGTATATTTGCAGGTGCATAAGTTATGTGGGTGTAGGGGAACAGATCATTGTATCTCAAACTGTGTTCTCTGTGCAGCTGGCATCAGTGGTGCGTTCGAGAAGGGGACACAAAGGTTAGGGGATGGCATCCCCTTACCTTTTTTCTTTAAACCCAAACATCCCCCACTTGTTTTGAAGTCTAGCATAAGCATGCCCTTCACTTTTTGCTGTTCGTATATGTAAAGCGCCCTTTACACATACGTTCTTAACCGCCCGACTGAATCCAGCCACGGTCAAGAACGCGAGTAAAACCGTGGCGTTCAAGAATGTGTTGCAAAATGCACCACATTCTCATCCGCGCGCAAGAACGCGTTCAGATGCGGGGCGTTCCATTGAAGTCCCCTACGGAAGCCACAGCCTGCAGAATTGTCCAATCCTCTCGCTTTGATGCGCGGTCGAGAACGTGTACGTAAAATGCATCATTTCTTGGAGCGCGATCATGAACGCGCATCCGAGCGTCATTCTTGACCGCGCTCTTGACCGCGGATCTGAATGGCTCGCCGTCTGGACCGCGGTTAAGAACGTGTGTGTAAAGGCTGCTTAAGCGTCGCCCTACCTTTTCTTCCGGGACTACACCACTGTCTGGATAGCTCATTCCTGCGCTATGTGAGTGGATATGATAGTTTTAGTACAGGTGTCACTGAAATGGAATTTATGGAACACATTCCAATCAAAATGTGTGCTTGAAAGGGTGGTTATCGCTTGGTCGGTTCAAGGTTTCATTTGGTGATGAATACTGCATCACGATTCGCCTAATTCAGGGTTTCTTAAATGTGAGGTGCTCCTAATATTTACGAAAAGTTTTGCATTACCCCAGTTATGTCGTGACGCAATCTAAGGATTTGTTAGTCTTCATATTACTGTAATTGTTTGGCTGGTAAGTGATCTCTCAGACTTGGATTATGAGGTCAGGCTTGAAACGGTCAATATGTACAGTTTAGAACAAAGGAGAGTTACCCGAGGACATGATTCAGTTATTTAAATTCATTAGAACGGAAAATGTTGACGGGCTGCATGTATGTGCTGAAGGTAGAACCAGAGGTCATTGTTTAAAGCTTTCCAAATCTCAGACTCATCTTCTAAGGAGGAAAAATGACTACTTCAATAGGGTTGTAGGCAGTTATTTATTGGAAGTGAGTGTTCCTTGCAATGGGGTAAAAACTTTTAAGAAGGCTCTTGATGTTCAGTGGGAATTGCTAAATTGACTATAACCTGCCTAGCTTGGCCCTTTGCCTGTTCCTGGTTGTCTCTTTTGTATAATATTTTCATTACTGGATGAAATAAGAGTTTTGAGGTACTTTGGAATGAATCATGGCTTTTCTTATTGGTTGATTTTAAAGAAAACATTGTGTATGAAGAAAAAGTGCTTTGCAAATTTATCTGATGAAAAAATATTGTGTTATCCGAAATTCAGTCACTATAGTCTGTGTAATTACAATTGGCGTGTCAAGGTCATACAACTCTACCTTTTCTCCTTCTGGTCGCCATGGTTTCCGTGCTAGAAACTTTTTCCCCACTTGGTTTGGGAACATAAGTCAGGTTGTTGTTTTAGTTATAATAATAATAGACGGATTGAAATCAGATTTATTTCTCAATGGCAAAAATAGATTGCGCCAGGCAAAGTTTTCAAATATTTTCAACCAATCTAAATATTATTCTGACATTTTGATGTGTTTAAGAAAGCTATTGTATAGCTAATTTATCGTATTTTATATTTTGTAAATGTGAAAATCTTATCTAAACATTCCAGATGAAATTTAATTGCATTTACTTAACATCAAAAATAAATAAATGGAAAATAAATTCTTTCTTATTACTTTTTCTCAACTATGCTAATATTTTGAATCGGAAGTGTCGTGATGCCATTGCCTTAACTGCAGTGCAAAAAAAAAGTCTGGCTCTGTTATCATGCTCGCAGTTGCCATGGAGACAAAGCAGCAAACGCGACCTTGATGCGTCTATTCTAATTACACAGACTATAATTTTGTAAGATACGACATATATCAAAACAAGAAAATTAGTATTTAACTTTTATTTTCAAAGGCATGATTCAAAAAGCTTAAAGAATTCTGATACAGTTCATGAGTGTTCACTGCCACACCCGCATAACATATGTATGATTATTGGTTGGCAATATTCAAAGTTATATTTATGTAATACATTTTATCTATTTTGTAAATTAAGTAAGGGAAATCAATTAAACATTGTTTTCAAATTTTTATTTAGATTTATTTATATAAATGACGGTAATTTACTTTTTAATTCTGTAAAAGTTTCTCTTCGATAAGTCAAAAAATTGAAGTTGTTTTTAAATATTTTTAAATTGCTCTGTATTTTTATTTTTCAGAATTTTTATGACAAATTTTGTTTCATAGTATTTTTATTCTTTTAAAAAGTTTTTTTAGAACAGTGATTTGAGCCACCTTTTTGTCCTTTTTGTTTTTGGAGAAATGTTGAAACTTTTTTTAGTGTGATAGACGACTGACAGCGGCATTACATGCATTTCCAATGCTTTTGTATTTGCTAGATTTGTACAAGAGCTCCCGATTTTTATTGGTGCTGAAATTATTTTTGCTAATGTCTTGCTTTCCCTTGTTGCAGTATGTAGAATCCATAGTACTGTGAAGTGTTTGGTGTTTTTTTTGCATCGAATTGTGATGTGGTTGTGTATTATGCACTGTTTTTATTTTTTATATCCTATTTCATTTTGATCAAATTACTGAGAAAGTCGGTATTTCACAAATCGTCTGAAAAGGTTCAGCAAACTTCAGTTTTTTTTTTCTTTTTGCTTCCCACTATACAGTTTGGTGAGGCTGTGTTGAAAATTTTTTGAGCTATGTTGTGTCAAAATTTAATTACAGTCTTAAACTAACTATTCTTCTTATTTTAAATTTTGAATAAGATTGTTTTTAATGTAGTACTTTGTCCTTCTCTGTATTATTAAGGAAGATTCAAGAAAATGGAGAGGTAATTTTTTTATGATTGTTTGTATTAGCAAAAACTTCGAGTCATAGGCATTTGTTTTTAGTAGTTTATGTCTGCAATTGTAACAAAAATGTTAAATTAAAATCTTAAAAGATTTATTTTAATTTTTTCCACAATCCAAAATGTAAAGTCGTTTCGCAAAAAAAAAAATTTCTTAATACTCATTGATAAGATCACTTATTTCATCTGAACCCACTTAAGAATGCTCAATAATTATAAAATTATCTTTGTTATAGGTACATATTTATTATAAGCAAGCTATTACTAATTAATGTTAAGCTGTAAGACGTTTTATATCACTGACAAAAGACGTTTTAATCTGAGAGATTTTCTTTTTTTCTTTCTTTCTCTCTTTTTTCATAGGGTTTTATAAGACCATAAAAATCATTGCAATAATTGTATTAGGTATTTAAGTGACTTGTGAAGTTCTATTTTAAATGGTGCAGTAAATAGTGTACTCCAGTTAATTGGACTGCTGTTAAATTTGATTTCTAGTTGAAATGTCTTTGCTCGTTTTCCTTTTTGAATTCATATGTAGTTAAAGTTGTTTTAATTTGTCCTTGCTTTGGAGTAATTTGCCACAAGGACTTTTTTACGTCTTGTAAAGCTGATATTTAATATTGAGCTACTTCCGTACATAAAATTTTGTTGGTTGCTTCCTCTATTACATTGTGTATTTCTTTAATGTTCTGAACAATTTTGTTCTATCACTCGGCTCGATGAAGTTTACATGTTATCTAATGAAGTTTTCTACAGCTTTGTACAGAACAGACCTTCTGTACAGTTCTTATTTTGGAGTGATCTAATGCTTTTATTTTACTACAATTAAAGACCTTCAAACCACTGGTCAATAAAACACAACTAGCTGTAAACTGCACATAAGTAGTGCAGTTTAACCATTTATTCTGCAGTACAAAAATAACAATAAAATCTAGCAAATGAAAATTTAAAAAAATGTTCATCAATCTTGCAGTACGTTTTCCCCCAAAAATTTAGAACAAATTTTGCTAAAAATCAAAATTTAACAGAATGGTAACATTGAATCATTTAGTCATTTATTTATTTTTTCTTCTTCAATCTCAGATTCCTACACACTGCTTGGTACATTGAGTTTTTTATAATCTTTGCTAAACTCAGTTTTAGCCTTCTGTTTAATTTTTTAAGACTGATTACATTTTTATGGATCTTTTCTGTGCTATTCAGTACTGATTTTCATAATAAAGTTTGACAGATAAAGGAATGATAGTAACTTTGCTTGTACTGATAGTTTCTTATCTCTGAACTATTTTATATGCTTTTCATTTCCTTTGCCCTCTGCACTCTAAAGTTCACGTTTTAGATGAAATATTACAATTTAAAATATATTTGTTGTTGACAGTTTATGGAAATTGTTGTGGAAAAAAATGCAAAATATAATCACCTTGACAATCTCTGTGGCATTAGCGATAGTGATTCTGACGATAATTTTTATGGTACTGTATGATGTTTTGATCTAAATATTTGAATTAAGCACCAAATCTATCAAAGAAAAGAATTCTTATTCAACTGTTGTCACGCAACAAAATATAACTTTTTTTCCTAAGTTTCAGATAGGAAATTAATGCTTACGTTTATTCTGAAACCAATGTTTACACACAAAGACAACTTTTTAGTATTCTGGGTTTCATGCATAAGTAAAATTCAATATTTCAACTTGATATTCATTCAAGTTGAACTCATATAAAGTTATTGCATTAATGTTATTTTCTTTAAATTATTGCAGTGTCTTTGTAGTTTTAAAATAATAACCTTTCTGAAATATTTTCCTATTTACTTGCATGGTACTAGTAATTGTAGTTTTTTACTCTCATTTTCGATTATAGTTGTATATTATATTTATAATTATGGTTTCCATGATTCCATAATACGTGTTCAAAATAGGTTTGTGTGCATTAAAATGCTCAGACTGCATCTTTTTTGGCACAAGGAAAGTCAAAACTTAAAGCGGTATTTTCGAAATAAAAAATGCTGGCCTTTAAAAAGTCCTCTTAAGACTTATATGTTATATTATTTTATTTTATGCTTTTTCAAATAATATCTGCGGAATATGCTTTTATGTTGCTCAAATGAAAATTAAATATTGTTTTTATTTCTAATCAACACTAATACTTAACACCCATTTTTATTATACTATTCATTTAAGCCAAAATTATGCTAAACATCTAATCAAAATACTGAATATTTGCTTAAATACCTTCTGAATGATTTGTTTGAATTTTAATGTCTTGACAAGAGCTAGAAAAAGTAACTGTGTTAATATTTGATTTTAGAGAAAGAAAAATTATATGCTGATTAAATTATTTGCTTCGTCTTCCCCAATACTTGAAAATTTTAACCACTCATATGTTAAAAGTCAAAGTATTTTTTCCCCTGCTTTCCTATTGTTTCATATATTTATTAAACTTGATGTGAGACTTGTTGATTGTTGCGCAACTTTTTTCTCTCTATACATATATATGTCCCCAAGTATGTGTTTTACAGTGTTTTATTTTCTTGCAGTGTCCAAAATGTTCTGAAAAAAATTTAATTTTGTTCCCTACTTTTCTGCATAAATGTTTTCTGAATTTTCTTGATAAACACAGCACACTTAACCCTTACTTTAACGTGTGAATTCTGGTCAATGTTTTCGAAATTGATTGACTGTACTTTTATGCTACTTTTTAATGGGACTTTTTTTTTACAGAATTGATATCTCAAATACTCTTAGGTGATAATAAAATTGAACCTTCATTAATTTTTTTTCCTAAAAGAAGGAAAAGTTATGCATTTTTATATTTTCCTGTTCAAATGCTTTCAAAATATACGTTGATTAGGAATCTTTTTCAACATTGCAAATTGTACTCCAAATTTCTTGTCCACTCTAATAGCATTCAGCCCCTCCCCACATTTATATATTAAATACCTAAACATTTAATTTTTCTTCTTTTTTCCTCTTTGTCGTAAATGTTTTAATATATCAACATCTTTGTATATTTCTCCTTAGTTTATTTTGTCCATTAAAAACAAGTCTTGCTTTGATATTTTAACTGATGAGATTTTTAAAAAAACATACAGATTATTTTAATTTTCACAATAATTTATGAAGATATTAAACCTTCAGAAAGGATGTTTGTTTTTCCTAATTTATCCTAAATACATTTAAAAAAAAAGAACAAGAAATCGTGGATTTGTTTTAACTATTTAAATTAAACATTAGATTTGTTTTTGTGTAATTTTTTTACCAGTTTGTTAAAGGTTAAATCACTTCGCTATTTCTGTATTTCTCCCTATTTTTTCAACTATTCCAGTATTTTTTTTAATTTCATGCAACATTTTGAGATAAGGTTCAGTTATTTCAATACAATTTAAGCAAAATCACCTCTTATGTCAACTATTGGCTAACAAACAAAAAAAGTAGGTTAGGGCAGGGTATTACCGTATTTTCGGGAGTATGCGTCGCAGCGCATATGAAAAAAAAGTGAAAAAAATTGCCCATGCGGCGCTTACAACGGGTGCGGTGCATACGATCTTTTTTTTTTAAAGTTTAAAAAAAAAGAAATTATTTCTCAAATATATTAAAAACGCTGTCACTAGATGGCACCACATCATTTTTGTTCCATGTGAAGTGCAGGCGGCGAAAGTGCCCACGTGCTTCAATGGCGATGCTGACGTCACGATCCGAAAAACTCGTAATTTCGGCTTCGCTACTTTCGTACTAGTTCGCGGACAATTTTCCTACTCTGTCGCATTTCTGTCCGCCGGGTTTTTAGTGGTGAAAAACGATCCGATCGCGAAGCTTTGAATGCAACATGGCGGCTTTATTTTTGTTGCAAGATTAGGCCTCCAGATCGGACGATCGGAGCACGGAAGGCCCTGAGCTATGCAGCCTTTTTCAGTCGGACAGCGAGGAGAGCGATTTCGATGGTTAAATCTGTTGTTTTCTATTAGTGGATGCGACCCACTTATAAAAAACGAGCCACTTAAACAACGACGATGACCACTTAAATCAACGTGGAGCGCCACGGGGAAAAGGGTCCGCGTCACGCGCGCTGAATAGTTGCATTAGATATCCAACCGATGTCTCCTCCAAGTAAATAATACAAAACAAGTATGGGTGATTATTAAAAAAAAAAGAAAACCTTTAAAATATTCAATTTATTCTACTTTTCTCCACCTAATTGTGCTATAATAACTAAAATTTTGGCATGCGGCGCATACGCTAAAAATTATTTTTCCTGAATGCATATCGCGACTGCGGCGCATACGCCGGGTGCGGCGCATACTCTCAAAAATACGGTACATTCTAAAAGTATCATTCTGTCAAGGTGTATACTGAAGTTTATTTTAAGTTAACTAGTCTGTAATTATGGCTACAAAAAATGAAGTAATTTTAAATACTCTTTTATTTTTCATTTTCCTTGGTGAATTGTCAAAACATTTTCTCAGCGAGGCAAAATGTTTACAACTGAGCAGGGGAAAATAAATGAGAAAAATCCATATTATTTAAGAGCACAAATTGCAAAAATAAAATTGCATGCCTATGTTTTGGTGTTGCGAAGAACCTGTTTGCCAATGTCAGAAAGTTATAAGCTTTCTTCAAAACTATCGAATTGTTAATCAACTGTCTCACTGAAGCTAAAATTGTGGCTGTTGCATACAGGAGGGCTCTTTAGTGTGTGTGTGTCCCCTCCCCCCCTGTGAAATAGTCTTTGGAAAAAATGGGAATGGGGGTTGGATCACTTTCAGATGCAAATATAAAAAAGCAATGGGGTGCTTAAGTTTCAATTTAAAAAAGGGGGGTACATTTTCCCCCAGCATTCCTCCTCGACTACACTGCAATGCCCCACCCCTTAATGTGGCTGAAAAGCCCCCATTTCTCTTAAATTTTCACGATTTCTACATAATATTCTGTGGATGTATCTTTGCACGCCTTTATTATTATAGGCAAATATTTCTCATCATGACAACACGTTTTAAGCCCCCCCCCCCCATTTTGTTCTTGAATGCTCTCACTGATTTCCAAAATCTTGTGTCATTGGCTGCTTGGCACTCGGAAGCTCCAAACCCTATATGCATTGGAAAAAAGATTCCTTATAACCCTGAAGCACATGAATGCAATGTTTTTATAACTTGTGCTTTAACCCTAACATCAATGACAGGATACTTGGGTACTTTTTTGTGAGTTTTGTAGTGATATTTTTCATTTTTAATTAAGCCTTCACAAAATTGTTTTTAATCCTTTTTTGTTTCTCGGGGATATGTTTTGAAATATGATTAGGGTACAGCTGTACCTGGTCTTTGAAATTAAAAGGTTAGCCATTAGCGCTAGGGTTAATAATGAGTACAAAGTTAAAACAATTTAAAAAAGCAAATTGTCGTCACAAATATCGCAAATAGCTATTTCGAGGCTACAATGGACTCCTTCATCAGTACAGAAAAGAATTGCTCAACACACAACTGGAAAGTTGTGAAAAGGATTGAAGAAGACCAATGCTTGTCGTTGTTCCTATTGGTTAATCTCTAATCCGACCCATTTGGTATAAATATCGGCTTTTCTGGGTCTTGTCTGTTCACTCAGAACTTTAGTTGTGTGTTGAGCACTTCTTTGCTTGTAGCCTCGAAATTGCTATTAACGATATTTGATCTGACAATTCGCGGTTTTACGTTGTTTTATCTGTACTCGCGTTTTAGCATGAAGCATTTTGATCATTTGTCTTATAATAGGGTTAATAGCGCTGGATTTCTCTCATTTACCGTTTTCTGGTGGGTTAAGTGTGCTCTTGTTTTGGCTGCGTGTGTGTCGTTGAATGCGAGTGTCTCCTCAATCGCAGAAGAAACTGAAGCTTGTTGAATCTGTACTTGAGGCAACATTATCTCTGAAGTGTCTTTGTCTCTCCTTTTTTCATGCCTTCGCTGTTGTCCCCGTGTGTGTAGGGTGGCTGCTAGACTCTCTCTGCACCCTCACCTGTCTTGTTCTCTTTCCTACTTTCTCTCCATCTTCCGTATCACCTTCCCTTATGCCTCAAGGATCAGGCCAGACTGGTAAGGACACTACTCTCTCTCTCTCTTTCTATCTTCACCTCTTTCTCTCTCTCTCTCTCTCTTTCTCTCTCATTCACTACTCTTCTTTCTTTTCTGGCTTTCTGTTTTTTATTCATTGCTTTGCTTTTTTTGCTTTTGCACCTTATGGCTTTCACCATGGCATCATTACATTCAGTTGTGTTTGATGTTAGAGAAAACAAAATTCAATATGCAGTAGGCAAGCGACCTTATTTCGATGACAGTTTTGCACTTGTTTGTCATTTATCAAAATATTTCTTTGCAAAGTACTGTTATACTGTGTTAAAAAAGACATTAATTTTGATTTGTGATCACATACCTTTTTTTTTTAATTATTGCTACCTACTTTGGATTGCTTATGTTTATGAAGTTTGATTTATTGGCACAAATACGAAAGAGATGATTATAAAAAAACTGAAATATACATGGAATGTTTGTTTTAAAAAAATCTTTTTACCCATGATCTTGGTTAACGGTATATGTTATAGACAACTCTTTACAAAAAATAGCATCATAATATACATGAGTTGGCTTATGTCCTTTTAATAAGTGCATAGAAATGAAATTAGCATGGATGAAATTAAAAATGTAAAAGTAACTATAATATCCGTTGAACTAAATAAAAAGGGTATCCTTTTCTGAAAAGTAGGTTATGATTTTTTGAAAAATTAAAATTTGTGTTAAAAAAGTCATTCAAAAAATAATTTAATGGCAGTCCCCCCCCCCCTCTTAATAATTACTTTAAAGTAAATTTTTATTAAGATATAATCTGAGAAATCATTATTTTCTAAAAAAAAATATTTCTTCTATTTCTTAAAAGGAAATCATGTAATTATTCTAATGTTTATCAAAAAGAAAAAAAAGGACTCTGAAGAAATTACCCATTCTGTCTGCAATATATTCTTTTTTAAAAAAAAAAAAACACTGCATTGTCATTCCAATGCAGGTGTTTCATCTGTAGTGATAATTTGTTTAATAACTCTTTTTTTTTAATTCTATTTTTAAAATAAAATAAGTAGATTTTTAACATTAAAAGAATAATTATTTGTGATTTCATTTACTTTTTAAGCAAATATCCCTTTTAAATACAATCATAATGATTTTGGAAAAAAAAAATATAAATAAACAAATAACAGCTTTAAAAAAATTGTTGCTCATAATAAAAAAAAAATAACCAAGACTTCTTTGGCTTTTTTCTAATTACATTAGTCAAGAACTTACTATGAAAGCCTTTCATGCTTTGAAAATAAAGTTAACCAATGTTTTTGAACAGAAAATTTGGAACAGAATCTCAGCTGTATGTACTCTTATGTACTCTTTGTGTATTATGTATATAACTCTTTATTAAGTTAAACATTCAGCTTCCCAATACAAAAGTCAGTTTAGTTTGCTGGAGTTGAAAATATCTTTGAGCTAATTTTCTAAAATTATGAAAGTATGTGTTACATGAGCTTAATGCAATACTTCTGATAATTACTCTTTAGACTGATTTAGCTGCTATTCTTTAAAATGTTTGGATCTTAAGTTTCTAAAACTGCCATATTTTTTGGATTCTTCTTTCACAAAGAAATTGTATGATTCTTGATTGGTTTGATTCTAAAAGTAAAGCAGATATAATATTTGTAGTTCAAAGCAATTACAATTATCATTACTATTTATAAACATTAACAAGCCTCAATTTCATCATTGAACTTTTTTAGCAGCATTCCAAAATTTTGCCATTTTGGTAAATGAAAATTTTTATTTAACTTCTTTTGTGGATTTGATAGAATTATTTGCATATTTTTTATGTAAAGATCTAAGCACTCGTGATTTATTTATTTAGTGTTTCTTAGTCTCTGTGTTGAGAAAATAACTTCATTAAAAGTTTGGAATTCTTATTAATCTTCATTAAATACCTTTGTACCAGATGCTACTTGCAAGTTTGGCAGATTAACAAGGAGTACTTTTTAACTACATTTTTGCTTTTAAAATCCTTCTAGGATTTTAAAAGCAAAATTGTACTTTTAAAATAAATTGAATTTTGCTGATTTTATATGGTTTTATAGAAATCAAAATGTGTTATGTCACACTTCTTGTTAATCCGTTCCCTCTCCTCCCTACAAACTATCATCCCTCATCGCGTGACATCATTTATAAATGACCCCATATTTAAAATGTCCTTATGTCAATTCACTGCTGAATTTGTTTGATTCTAACTTTCTAAAAAATTTTCAAAAAAGTAAATTTTTTGATTGTAATTTTTTTTTTTTTGAAGCTGTTATGATTGCATCATTATACAAAAATGCAATAAGTGAATTAAAATATGTTTCATTTTTGTGCTTGACATGGAACTTTTTAAAAATTATTCTGTGATTTTCATTCTTTTAACAAATAGAAGACCATTTATTGCTTCAATAGATCAAGTCTAGTTTGTTATTTATGTATTATGACCTTACCTAATTAATTGTACTTCTTTTTAAGTACGTTTGAAATAGCAAAAGAATTGTTTACCTGTTTGAGTTTGTTATTTTTTAAATGTAGTCATGAGTTGCTTTAACTACATTTAAAAATAATATATGGCGGGGGCCATTTATGTTGTGTCCTGTTTTGTTATTTTGAACTTGAGGTGTGGCCTTTGTACCAGAAAAATTTTGTTCTCAAGGCTGGAATTGAATTCTTGGCCCTTGGGACTTTTCTTCACACTTTCTTAGAAATTTATGTGGTACACATCCTTTAAAAGTCTGTGATTCCAAATAGTCTGCAATAAAGTTTCAAACCTGGACTTCTGAGAACAATTTTCTTCTGGTTCCAAATTGTGTACCTTCATGGGCTCAACTAGTTAAATGTTATGCTCAAAGTTTCGATTTAAGTACAGGTCTGCTTAAATTAAACATGAAAAGTTATTACCGTACTCCAGTGAACTGAACTTTTGACTGATTGGTACTGGGTAGCTGAGCTTTTGGTTCAAGCTGGGTAAAAAACAATCAATAAATAAATCAAAGGAAAGATTGAATCTGTGTAAATGTGTTTTGATTACTTTTGATTTCATGTTAAAGAATCGCAACAAAACTTTGTCTTAATTTCTGGAAACTGAGAGACATCATTTCTATTTCCCCAACTGCTTTTCATTCATGGCAAAACATCTGTTTGAAATTGAACTAAATCTCTGGAGAGTAAAACGTTAAAATTACGCAGGCAGTATATTGCTTCTTATATGTGTCTTGATTTTTATTTTATGTATTTTGGCATGTTTAAGATTGCTGCATGTTGTAGTGTAGTTGTAAATTGCAGAGTTTGGCTTTTCTGTGATTGCATTGTCTAGTTATTTTTCCCTCCTTTGCTATGTTGATGTTTTAGATGACTAGAATTGATGAACAGTTATACAGTGACTTAATTGTGTTTTTATTTTGTTGACAAATATTAAACCTATGCTATATTATTGCATAAAGATGGCCTTTGTGACGTATGCCTCCCAAAATAATTACTTACCTTTATTCCAGGCATTGTCTCCTAATAAATATTCAGGAATGCTGCTTAAGTTTTTAAAAAAATGCATTTGTACAGAAGACAACTTTAGTTTTAGGAGCTCTTTTTTCACCCTTATGAAAACTAATAAAGTAACAGATAAACAAAGACATAATTATAAATTGTATTGTGCAGATTGGTGTATGATAACCAAACAATCAAGTTATAGTTTAAAAAATAATTCTTTAAACATTTTTAAAGTGACTATATACTTATAGCTTTTTGTTTCTTACATGAAAATGAGAACACATTTAAGTAAAATTTAACAATTGATAATATTAATGAGAAAAGCATGGTTTTGAAATCATACTTTGATCATTGTTAATAAATTCCAAAATTTTCTAGTTAGGTGAAGATTTAAGTTTTTTAACTGGATCAATTATTTTTTAAGTACAAATGATCGTAGCGCATTTGACAAATTTAAAAATTGATTTAGTTAGCTCCTGTTTTCTACATTCTCCTAATTTAACTTTAAAAAAAACCCATTTTTTTCCATTGATATATTAGTCTAAAGATATTCAAATTATTTTTGTTAATTTTTAAATAATGATACTCAAGAGTGGAGTATATAGAGTAACTAATATTGTGTAGAAATTATATGTGCAGCTTTCAAAGCATTCCATTCCATCTAATCTGCTTAGCTGTGCGCAAGCTAGGGAGAATTAAGATCTCTTGTATAATATCACAAAGGCATTCTGATTCTGTTAATTAAATTTTCACACACATCATCGTCAAATTTTTTTGTTGCATTCTTGTTTTGCTTAATTGTGTATTTCATTTTTAAGGATGGAAGCCTCTAATGTGCCAAAGGGAAAACTGTTTGAGCACTTCCAGTAATGAAGCCATTAAGGTAATATTGATGTGTTTTTTAGTTTTTTTTTTTTTCTGTTATTCTGTTTAAAAAAATGGCTTATTTGATTTTAAATTTTACTTAGATTTTAAAAAGAGAGGAGTGTTCTTTTGTATTTTAACCATGTTAACCAGAAGTCCCTGCATAGAATATTTTTTACCAATGTAACAAACTAAATCCAATGAAAGGCAGAGGCAGTGGTTTGAACATTCAGAGTAACATTTTACTATAACACGAAACAAACAAAGACTCGGACAAGACACATAGCAATACGACTTCACAGTGAGAACAACTTACAGCTACTAGCTATTGAGGAGAGGGAGGAACAGATTACGTCATTGCATCTCCTCACATGGCTCTGAAGGCGAAATGCTCTCTGCGATATATGATCTCTGCAGGACGGGGTTTATCATTGCTGTCCAATACAAAAATTTTCATTGTTATCCTTAAAAATATTGCAAATTTTTTTCAATGAATATTTTGCTAGTGATGAAGATTTCTTGGTTTCCATTTTAGAGTGTGATGCCAATTCCTTATCAAAATACATATTTTATCATGTGTACCTTTTTACCCTTTAGGCCTGCCTTTGGATGAGAAGTTCCTTTTAACTTTTAAACTTTGTATTATCCCTACTTTCAGAACAACTGAATTAGTGGCACATCCAGAATTTTACTCTTGGGAGGGGGCATGGCCTGTTAAGTTTACTGCTCTATTTGAAAGTAGCAATTTAACCAAATTTAAAGAAAAGAGAACTATGTTCTGGTATATTATTGATTAATTTCATACGGCAACCATGTTCTATAATGACTTAAACATAGAAGTCCGATTGAGGTTATTATAATGCAAGCCAACTGTAGTAGTGAAACATACTACAAAGTTTCAAGAGTATTAATTTGATTGTAAATTCTTCATGATTTTTCCCCATTGTCATCATTTTATTCTGAAATGAAATCTTTTTGCGATCAGTTAGGACTTCAGCTTGTTTCATGATTGTTTCCTTTACAAAAATATTTCTTTAAAATAGAAGAAGATGTAACACAGTCTTCTAATGCAAACACAAATCAGGTCATTAAAGTTTTGTGACGTACCAAAATGTGACTAGACCATTGGGTTATGAAGAATCGAAAGTTTTCTTTGTTTATCATGATCATGATTATCAGTCGAATGGTATGTTTTGTGACTTATCTGATTTTATCCTTCTACATTTCTTGTTTATTTTTACGCAGATGTGTTTTGAGCATTCAGTGGTTATAACATCTGGTGAACATCCTCCTCCTCTGTACATGTGCGAAGCTTGTGCTGAGCAAGTTGAACTGGAACATGGGCCTGAAAATTTAGTTGATGTTCTGTTGCCCATGGATAAAGTTTCAGCTACTTGTGAAGATCCAGTAAATATATTCCTTACAAATCTTATTTTTCAAATTTTATTTATTAAGCTTATTAGAACCATTATAGTCAAAGTGAACAATGAACATTTATATATCCTAGTGTGAATACTAAATGTGAAATAACAATGAAAAATGCATAATATTCTAAAATATGTCTTTTTGGAAGTTTTTTCAGTGTAAAAACATTTTATCATCGAGGTGTAATCACCATTCACTGCGCTTTCATCTCAAAATTCAAATGTTTTTGCCTTAACTCTTTGAATTCCATTTTAGTCAAAACAGTCCAGAGCTCTGCTTCCCATAGTCGCCAAAACCAGCCAAATTGTCTTCCACTTTGAACTGACGAGCGTAAAATAGCTAAGCAACAGATTTGAATGCCTGTTGACAAAACACCTATTGAGCTGCTTCCCCATTTCATTGGGAGTTTTTTCTTTCTCAGTAAACGACTTTCAAGGGTTGAGTGCCACCTGCCAGTTCTGAAAAGATTTGAATGACTGAAAGGGGAAAGCATTTGCTCATGGATTTTGTCTATCTGTCCGGGAAGCAAAGGTCAGGAAATATTTGGGAAGGAAAGAGTTCCGTGGGCTCCTTGTAAAATCAAAACAGGTCATATTTTTCAATTTTTTATGTCATAATTCTGTCTTCACGTATTTATAGCCAAAGTGTTTGTTATACTGTTTGGAAGGACAGGGACCTCTCACTTATGTACTGGCTCAATAGACTACAAAAACAAAACAAAAAAAAAAAAAAAATACCAAACAAAATCTTGAGAGTGAAACATGAATATGCTTAACCTATGTAGTACTGGAAAGTATAACTAGGTTGTTTTCAAAATCTATTTTATTAAATTTTGTGTCAACTACACTGAATGATTACAAGTCAAATTTTGTTTCCTTTTCTTTCACCAAACTAATAATATAGGATTATAAAAGCTTTGCAAGTATAAAGAGCCCGGTAAAAGTGACATTCTCCTCAAAGTCAGAAATTATTCTTTTAGTATTAGGCATTTTCTTAGTACATGAGTGAACAATACTTAACATCATTTTCTGATGTCACCAGTAGGGTCCAACAAGAAGCGTATAAATGAGAGAAATACATAACAGAGAGGACGTGTAACCTAGAGGTCCCTTTACTAAGATTCATGACATTATTAGAAGGATTATTGTATCATGAAATTGAGTAATTTCTATATTCCTTAGGATTGTAAAGCCACCGACAAATCTGTGGTTGCAATTTGTTTCTCCATTGAATGTGCAAAACGCAATGGGCATCGTCCAGTCAGATACTGCAGCCAGTGTGTCTCAACGTATCATAACGACCAGACAGGTGGGGATCACATGATCCACACAACCATCCCTTCTCCTTGGAGCATGGATTTAGAGACTCAGTCTTACATGGTTGAAGCCGTGATCAGGTGAAATATGCACTTTTGTTGAGCGATTTATTTATGCATTTGATGTGTTAAGGTATACTGAGACCAGGGGTCACTCCAGAGGAAATTCAGGTCTGTTTTTGGACCCTTCACAAAATTCCAATCAATCAGAATGGACCCTTCACAAATTTTCAATCAGTCAAAACAGAACTTTCGCAAAAGTCTGCGTTACCAATTCATACTCTTGAAGAATTACTCGTTAAATAATCGTCAAAAAATAACAAAATTCTTTTATCACTGCATGTTTACATTTTGAATTTTCAAACATGTTTTAAAATTCACAAAAAACAGACCCTGTTAAAAAAAGCTGGAGATAGCAATTTGGCTGAATCTTGTACAATAAATAACCAAAAGTCATGGTACACTTTCAATTTTAGACATTGTTTCTAACTTCTAGCAAAATACAAGACAAAATGTTCTGTAATTTTTACAATATAAAAGGCATACTTCAAATCACACTTTTCCGTGATATTTTCATCATGCGTGCATTTAGGGGACCAACAACAAATTGAGAAAAAAAGAAGGCATTTTCGATCATCCTATATATCATCCTGAAATACTTGGAATAGGCTGAAAATTTCAAAGTTTGAATGTACAATAACTTTCTTGTTTTTGTAAACCTAGTATGTTCACGATGTTATAAGCATTTCTTTGAAAATGCCAATTTCTCCAGCATGTTTTTGGCCCATAACATGCAGAATTTTGCACGAAGTTTCACCAAGCTTACAGAAAAGTTGTGAACATAAAGAGAAGCATTATACTAAAATTAGAAATAAAAAAGGGCTATTGGAAAAAATATGAGTACTTAACTTTTTACTGCACATATGCAAAGGATAAAAATTTTTAAATTTCGTAGCTTCGTAACCAACTAAAAAAATATTCAGTTGAATATCCTGAAAACGCATAAACATGTCGCCAGTTTAGTGAGGTGTATTTCAGTGATTGTGGAGAGCAGGGATGAATAATAAAAGGCTGTTCACAAATCAGTCGCAGAAGTTTGCAGTCATCCAGTGCATCTATGCTGTGATTGGAGATAAGAACTGAGTATTTATGAAGAGTCTCTTAACCTATCCCAAGAACACTGATGGAAAGTGTGAGGTGAAGCATGCTTTGTAGGGTCAGTTGGGGTAATTGTAAACGCTTTTTCATTGTTTTAACTTTTGATCCTTCCCTATCTCTTGAATGAATTCAGAGATAAAATTTTGAGCATTGTAGCCACTACTGTACTTCTTGTGAGTAAGTGTGTACAAAAATTTTGACTTTATGACTATTTGTTAGCGAATGGAGCTTGTGTTTACAATTACCCCAGAGATCTGGGGTAATTGTAAACAGTGATTTATTTTCGAAAAGGTGGATTCAAATGGAAAATTGCTTCATACACAGTCTGCTTGAAGGCTTAAGAAGTTCCGGAGCAATGGCTCTCAATCTGCGGCCAACAGGCCGCATGTGGTCCGTTGAGTGATGTTATGAGTCAGCTGAGATCATTTAACGAGAAATATCTTGCAAAAAATCAAGTAATGCTGCAAATTTATGTAAAATTTGTCCCACAGTGGATCAGTTGGTTAAGCTTGGATCCCACAGAACACCGAAAGTGAAGCACAATTGGCCGTGGTCAACGCACGGGAGGGTGACCACCTCCCGCGACTCTGAGACCGAGTGCACTAAAGGGAGCTGTGCACGTAAAATACATCGTCGCTTCAAATATCCACCAAGTTAGAAATGATTTCCGCTGAGGGACCATCCTAGGTGACGATCTCTCATCTGGGAGCTGGTTCAAAACCAGTAAGCCCACCTGAGCCAAGTGTACTTCATTCTACCCGAGCTCATTAATAATCAGTAGGAGCTTCCTTAATTCATGGTCGCCCTGCAATGGGGGCTTGGATTTCCAAGTGGCATTAGCAACAACAACAACATTTATGTAAAATAGACACCAAAGTGTAATTTACATCAAAATATAATTCTTATTGTCCCCCCAAAATATTGGAAATAGGATAAACTTAAGTGTTTACAATTACCCCAGAGTACGAAATTTATGGGGTAATTGTAAACACAGGGAGACATGACATGAAAAATAACAGGGAGGATTAAATTCATAACTAAATGTGTTTAGCAGCATTCCATATGACAAATAAAAATGGTTGAAACCGTTTACATCGCTTTTGTAGATGAGCTGGAGAGGAAAATGTAAGATCACTAAAATTTTGTTAAACAACTTTTTTCACTGCGCCATTTTCAAACAATAGTGACGCCTCCACAGTTGTTTCGAAACTTACGAAACTGTTTCAATGTCTTCCCTATGCTGCCAGTTTATCACTCATAAGCAGTTGAGTTTTCAAAACCATCACAAGTGCAGTTATGAAGCTTGTTTTCAATTACCCCATGTTTACAATTACCCCAACTGACCCTATATGGTTGAAGTTGTAGAACAATTTGTCTTGTATTCCTCCAACAATTCGAAAAAAATCTAAAATTCAGGGTTCCCACGCAAGATTTACCAGACCAGTTACTCTGTCTGTTTCAAAGCTTCCATTTTGCATAATTTGCAATTAATTATAGGGCAACTTTCAATTGCATTGGCTTTTCCTAGTACCCGATAAGTAGGACAAGTCAATGAGACTGAAATTTTTGTTATGAAAGTTTAGAAAGAATTGAAAATGGCCTGATAAATCTAGTGTTAAAGATGCAGTTAAATTTCATGTGCTGGAGGAATGAAATATACGGACCATAACTGTATCAGGAATTCAGCATTTTTAGTTATTTACAATACTTAATGCTGGGTGTATACACTCCTTAAAAAAAATCTTTTAAAATGCTTAATATTTTATTATGTTTTTAAAGGGCCATTAAAATTCCCATATTGAAAAAACTCTATTCTAAATGGGACACATATGCACATGCTCTAACTAGTGCTAAAAACTGATGATAACAGGTTTTAAATTGTCATTGATGTTAAATCAGAATTTGATGGGTGGTGTAATTAGCATATCTTTTTTTCCAATGCCAGTTCTACTATTCAGCAGGGTTCGTAATTTTTTTTGATTTAAAAAAAATAGATTTTTTTTTAAAATTTAAATTGGATTTTTTTTTAAATTATTTTTTTAAAAGGCCATAAATATTTTGGATATTTATAATGTTACATTCATAGAAACAAAATGGCATGTTAATCAATATGCAAAATCACACTTTAAGCTATTTCCACAGCAATAAATATTTTTTAATAATAATAATGAGAAACAAATTTTCATACAAATAATGCATGACTCAACTGAAACTTAACCCTACCAGGAATAATAGTACACTCATAAGTACATAGAAAAGGAACAAATTAATCTGAATTATTTTGCTGTTGAAAGCTGGAAAAAAGGTAACAATTGTGTGTGCTTAATTTTTACATTTATTGTACTTTAATCATTTATCGATTTTATAAATGAAGAAGCCTGAAATATTTTTACCCATTTCGTAAAATCATGTGCTCACACCATAACGAAAAACTGAAACATTTGTTTTAATCAAATAACCTTTAATGACAACTTCTATAATAAAAAAATATTTTAGAAGGAAAAAAGCCTTAAGCTATTAGGCGACATGGATGAAACTTTAAAGATACATATTCTACATTCTAACAATTGTTGTTTTAAACACTATCATTCTGAATTATTTACTGTGTGGCATTGATTAAATGGATTTAAAATACTATTTTTAAGATAAAAAACACGTAGTGGTTTATGATTATTATGAATTCTAATTCGATTGATTGAATGAATGATGCTTTGCTGTTGAGATGCTTGAAGAATAAGAGTAATGTTGTAAAATTTAAAAAAAATAGTAATTAGTTCTAAAGATATGAAATATGTTATGCACATAGACAGATGGACCCAGGAAGTTTTTTTTGAAACAGTGGTTGTAATAATTGTAACATATTTTATTTTTACAACACTTTCTAACATTGTAAAATCAATGTTTTTTTTTTTTTTTTGTGAAAAAATCCCTCGATTTAAATCAATGATTTTTTTAAAAAGTATCACTTGATTTAAATGAACGAACCCTGCTATTCAGCAAATTTAAAATGCTTCCATTTCAGCCTCTTGAGAGAAGCCGAGCCTCTGAACGAGAAGCATGTGCAAGAGTCTCTGAACGGTCAGGACGATAGAGAAGAGAGCCATGAGATGACGGTTGTGGAAGAGAGGCAGCTTCTCAGCCGCTACGGAATATGGCTGTTGGTGGGACTTTGCACTCCAAATGAGAACACTCCTGATGTATGTATTTGTTTTTATTTTTCTTATAGTAAAGTGTTTTCAGGGAATTAAATGATCCTTCCAGCTACAGTCATTCTGGGTAATTTTGAACCTCTTCATATTTTTTAGTGGGCTAGGGGGATGTAGGCCCCTGCTTGCTATCGCTAGCAAACCACCAGCATTACTTAGGCAGCTCCTTCAGATCACTTCGCTCACTCATTACAAACTATTTTAGAGTAGCTAAAAAATAATATTGTATATTGCCCGCAACTCTTCGGAATCAAAAATATGTATTTTGTAACATAATGTGCATAAATTTTACACAGTACTGGAAGCCAGCGAGATTCCGAATGTCGCTGTTAATACCCACAATTAAATTTGTATGTAACGATGCAAAGTAATATACTCAGTCTGAATTTTAAAATAAAGCAAATCGTATCCTAAAGTAAAAATTGTAAATTCTGAAAGCAATATATCTTTTACATACTCGTTTTGTTTGTTATTATGACTCTTGGCGACAGCAGGGAGAGTTTTAGTACTTAACCCTTTATTGCATATTTGAAGATTTATGTAAAGAGGTTTTCCTGTTTGGCAACAAAGGAATCGCTTTGAAGCTCAGAGAAAGGTAATATTTTCCATGTTAGTGATTTATTTTAAATGGATTTTAGGACTATTATTTCTTAATTTTGCAAAACTGGATTTTATGACTATTATTTCTCAATTTTTCAAAATTAAACAAACCTCAGGAAGGTCATCATCAGTTTTATGTTACTAAATACAATAACTCTCTTAAAAAATAGGTGAGGCAATTAAAAATAGAGAAATTGTAGATCAAAGTTACTCTGATGGCTTGGTTTCAGACAGACTCATATAAATGTGTGTGTTTGTGCAAAAATTATGTTTACACACAATCATAAAAGGTTCAGGAAACCTTTTATGTTTATGAAGTAAGCATACCGAGCTTTGCAACTCTGCAATATTAATCTAATTGAAGTATCATCAAAGCGTCACTTGATTACAATTTTATTCTACAATTAAGAAAGCAAATCTATTTTAGGAGTCTCTCGGTAGATTGCTGAGCATGTTGTTCCAGTGGTTTCACTACACCGCTTGCTTACCAGATGGTAAGATTTGATTAATAATTTATATATGCTCTCTCTCTGTATTTCATTCTACTTCATTAATTTTCACTTCTTTTGAAATTTAGACCAAGCTGGAAATGCCTTAGAGAGGCTAAAAGCTGAGGTGACTTTTTTCCTGATTCTCATTTTCTTAATGAATAGTTACGATAATTGTATGTGATTCTTTTTAAGCAAAAATAAACTAGTACTGAGGCCATCATGTGCCACTTTCCTATTTAATATGAATTAAAAGAGATAAAGGCAGATGTAAAAATTGTAAATTTAAGTTCATTTAAAAATTATTTTATTTATAAGCAATTCCGACTCCCCCCCCCCCTCCTCGTTCCTAGTGAGAGGAGGGTTTTTTTGGCCTTTAATATGATTTTTTTTTTAATGGGAAACTATTTTATTATTGTTAAAAGCTAAATCAGGTTTTTAGACTAGCAAAAAGTTTTCTTCAACCTTTTCTTCTTACTTGAAAGCACATTTTTTTGTTATTTGTTGCAAATAAAATATTGCTCTTATAATTTATTTTAATTTAATAAATATTGCATCAATAGTCAACTTAAATAAACAAATTATTATAAACATTAATACTTAGGTAGAAATTTTAACCACATTAAATTTCATTAACAGGATATCATATTTTGCTTTTAAAGTATATATATTTACTTAGCACTTTAGTAAGTTGTATTTTGCATGTAAGCATTCTTATTCTGAAATGGTGGTATTAATTTGAAAATTGCGAAATTTATGTGTGACTATATCAATAATAAGGAGTTATTTAAGACTAAGATTAAATTGTATGTTCATACAACAATGGTCAAGTTGATAAAAATGAGATTGAATGATACTGTCTACAGATCAATAGACTCTATACAGTGCCCTAACTCACGAACACCTAAAAGGCAGTTTTCTTATTCTTCCCGTTTCTTTTTAATATTCCCCTGGATTGTTTGGATTAGACTGCTCTAAAAGATCAACAAATTGTATTTTGATAGATATATATATTTTTTAATGTTTTTTTATGCTGAGCACCTTTGGAGAATTCTGCCTTCCTTTAGAGTTTCTAGGAATAGCTCTCCTGCATTTTGCATATTAAAGGAGTAGAAAAGTTCAAAGAGGGTTAGAGAGCATATCACAACTGAGACGTTTTTGCTTTTCAAAACAGAAATTGCAAAGCACCGGTTAGAACCCAGGACTTTCTGTTTCCCATCG
Organism: Octonoba sinensis; assembly: GCA_038502835.1. Lineage (NCBI taxonomy): Eukaryota > Metazoa > Arthropoda > Arachnida > Araneae > Uloboridae > Octonoba > Octonoba sinensis. Next base: position 9,891,431 of record CM076601.1, on the reverse strand, counting down.
TTAATCATTATTGCTGCACCACGAATTGAACCTATTGCCCTTTTTTCAATGATTCAATAGTGTATCCTGGAGTTTTTTCAGAGGAAGATGAAGAAATATTGCTTGAAAGCCATTTATTAATGCTCATTTTTTTGCATGGCTTCTTTTAGGCATTGAAATGGGGGGAGGGGAGATATATCCCAATGTTCCTGGTATTCTCATGCTATGATTATTAGCTGAAGTGATGCTTTTAAAAAAATTTTTTCCCTTTTGTGCAGTGTTTGTGTCTAGGATCAATTATTTATTGAAGCTTCAAAAACAATTAATCTTTTTTTAATTTTAAATTAAAAAAAAATAAGTAATGAATTTTTGTGTGGATCAAAATCAGATAAAATTTTTATTTTCTCTTTGTAACTTTTATCATATAATTCTTGTAGTAAAGTTCCCTTCTAATACTGAGTATTTTTGATTATTCCTGAAATATTGGAATTTTTTATGCTTGATGCAAATGAGAAACATTGTTTTCTGTTTGCAGTACATACATGGATGGCTAATGGAAGTTGTGAAGAATCATTTTGATGTATTTGTATCCTGTTTGCTGCCTCATCCCAAAGACTATGCCAAAGTGGGGGGTCATTGGTATGCCTTTTTCCTCTTTTACATGAACTTGTGATAGTAATACAGTGAAACCTCTCCAAGCGGCCACCTGCAGGGCTCTCACGGCTGCGCCAAAACGATTTTTCTGCTACATGCTGCTACAAAATGCGTTTTTTCGGAAAATTTGCGCCACATCGCGATTTTCGGAAAAAAATCGAAAATTTTTTTGATATTTTTTCTCACTTTAAAATCGACATCATTTGTTACATTTTTCCTTTAGTCAACTAATTTTTTACCTTTTGCAGTAGTTTATTAATGAATATTATCTCTACCCTCTCTTAAGAACATCAAATATGGATGAGAAAATTGAGCGATGTGTCCCACGTTTGTAGAAGAGCCAGTGAGACGATTTCTAATATTTTTATAGTATCATAGAGAGAAAAATCATTCATCTTATCACTATTTATGTTAAGCATTTTATTTAGTTAGTTTTTCTTGAAGTAGATAAAAAGTTTACAATTTCATGGAATGCGGAAAAAAAACTTGGCGTTTTTCCTCAGTGCACTTTGTGTTTTCTAATGTTTAGGAAATACTCATCAATCTGAAAAATCAATAACGGAACAGATGTTAAATAGATTGCTGCTCCATTATAACAATTCTTTAAAATTCCTTAAGCCTATTTTCCACGTGCAAGCAAACGAGCGCATACGTTCTGCAATCTTTTTGCATCAGCTACAAAAATCGGATTTTTTTCATTTCAACCATTTATAATGTTTCTTCTCAAAGTAAATAAACAAAATTTATTAACCGACTTCACAAAGGAAGGAGGTTATACATTCGTATTGTATGTATGTCGTTTTTTTTGTTTGTTTGTTTGTCCACTCATAACTTCTTACCGGATGGACCGATTTTCATGATTTTTTTTCCAATCGATCGAGGGTGGTTTCCCATAGGTCCCGTACCTTCGTTTGACCATATTCGATAATTAGAAAAAAGTTATGAGCAGAAATGTAGTATTTTTTTTGTTTTTTCATCCATAACTTTTGACTAAATGAACCGATTTTGATGATTTTTTCTTTAATCGATAGAGTGTCATCCAACTAAAATATCGCACATCAATTTGACGATATTTGTTTTTTAGAAAAAACGTTATGGGTGAAAAATGAGTATTTTTTCATATTAATTGAAAAGGCTGTTCTTGATTTTTCTTTGTTGGGAAAATTGTTAATAAACATGACACTCATTGTTAAAAACGAGTTTGTTGCCGTTAAGATGGTGATATTAAAATCAATTATAACAAGAAATAGACTGAAGGCTTCTCTGAAGAAGAAATTAAATCCAATCAGAGTTTGTTTGCTCTAGTAACCCTTTAGGCGAGTTCAAAACGAAATTTATCATACAAACCTTTTCAGTGTCATTCCCTCAAAGAAGGTGTCCCCTTTGATATGTATTTTTTAAAATAGAGTATTTATATAAAAACGTATTTACACTAAAAAGAATAAAGTAAAATAATTTTTGGGAAAAAATAGAACCGACTTCAAAGTATAAATTGCGCTAAAAAGTAAAAAATAAAATTTTTCTTTAAACGACTTCGATACGACTTTTAAACATAATTTTTGACGTCGGTGCACAATTATGATGGATTTTGATGCATGATGCCTTTTGTAACTATGAATCAATTGCAAATATAAATGGCGTAAATTTTGCAACAGTTTTAATGTAAAATAACGCATGACGTAATGATAATTAGACTCGTAATTTTGCACCGACTTCAAAAATTATGTTTAAAAATCATATCGAAGTTGTTTGAAGAATAATTTTATTTTTTATTTTTATTTTAAATAAAAACATTGTTTGAAAAAATATATTTGTTCCCGAAAGTGTTTAGAGATGGGCTTTCAAATGCTGTAGAATTAAACATTGGATTGCAGCTCTTTTATTTTTCTCAATACTCTTTTAAGTTCTGTAATCTATATCATATAACCACAAGCAATTAAAAACATGAATATAAAGAACAAAATAAGTACAAAAAATACAGTTAAGTTTGAAAAATCATTAAAAAAAGCATGTATATCATAATGAATTGATGATCTTTAGCAAACATGTTAAGCAATATTATTAGAGAAAATTTAAATTTTGGTGTGGGTGAACGACCTCATAAAAGTACTCTTGCTTAAAGTTTCAATTTTTCAATTAGATTTGATAGTTATGAAATTATCATGGTTTTCCTTTTTCTTTTACTTTGATTTAGTTTCTTTCAGCATCCAATTGCTGTAGCCCTAGGGCTCTTAAAATTTAATTGTAACTATTACAGAATTTTTGAAAGATGTAAAAATTAATTGTTGGGAAAAAATAAATCATTAGACATTAAATTATAAACATATAATAAAAAGTACATTTTGCTTTTCTATTATAGAACTGAAAAATATAATTTGGTTCTTGAATTTTCTTGTTGCAAAATTATGAAACTCGGCAATTTTCTTTTCATGCCATTAATTACTTCCAAAGCATCAAAGGGAGTATTTAGGATTGAAATTTAAAGGAATATTTCTTAATCAGAAAAATAATAACTATTACTGCAAGTAGAAAATAGGATAGACTTCAAATATTTTTTTTTATAAAATATGAAATTATATTTAATTCATTCAAAATTTTACTGTTACTATAATCACAATGATTACACCTAAATAAGTACGATTTAAAAAGCAAATTTTAATTAATGATAAATAGTTTAAAATAGTTGAACCTTTCATATTAGTTAGTTTTTTCTTATTTTCTGGAAATAATAGTGTTTTAGCTATTAGATTACACAAAAAGGAAGGAATGCAATGATTTTTAAAAAGAAAATTTTACGCTTTCTTCCAGCTATTCTTAACTATTAGAAGAAGAAAAAAAGCGAGAACTTTTTTATATAATCCGTTTCTTGAGAAAAGTATTGAAAAACACCTTTATAAGGGTTATTGGTTTAATTAGTCTTACTTTTTGAATAGGTTACAAATAATTTCTTAAAATATATAAAAATAATCCAGTTTTTGAAGGATGACTGACGTTTACATTTCCTATCATTTTGAAGACTTGAAACTGCTCTTACCCTTGATGTATGAAAATAACATTGCTTTAAAACAGCCATTTAATATTTAATAAATAAAGGAAAAAAATTCTCCAAAAATGGTATAAAGTTGATATTTTCGGCTCCTAGACTGATACAAAAGTCGATTTCTTCAGCTCCAAACTGATACAAAAGCCCATTTTTTTTCTGCTCCAAACATACAAAAGCCCATTTTTATCTGCTCCAAAATCTGATACAAACTCTGTGAGGCCGGTGGGAGAACTGCACCTGTGAATAGCAATCACCCCTCCTAACGGCCGCTTTTTCGTTCCACGGAATTTTTGGCCCGTAGGTTTAATGTTAAAATAACCCTTAGCAACGGCCATCCAACCCTCTTTGAACGGCCTCCAAGTGGGTTCGTTCATCTCATTCTTGCAGAAAAATACACTCATTCCCTTCTTAAATTTACTAATCAATTTTTGTATATGTGATTTTAAAAATGAATCTTTGTGCCTTTGAGGCGCTAATTCCGCCTCTGACGAGGAATTTTCCGACACGTTTTGTGATAGTGAGCAAGCTAAACTTTCAACTTAACAGACTTTGGAAAAAATATAAAAAAGTCATTGGAACTTCTGATGCAATGGAAAACAAATCAGGTAGAGATTTACTCTTTAAACTGAAAAACGAACTTGAAAACATTATTGTTTCCGATAAATGTAAAAACTTAGAACAGTCTCAAATTCTATAATTTTTTTGTAAATGTAAAAAATTTCTTAAACAAAGTTATAACTATCTCTTTAGCTAAATCTCAAAATTCACTTTAAATTAGAAATATGTATAAGACTTGTTTATTATTTCATATTACATAAAACTGTACCTTATTAATTGTTAACTCTTCAGAGCGGTCACCCCCATTGAATGGCCAAATTTTCACGGAACGTCAGGGTGGTCGCTCAGAGAAGTTTCACTGTGCAACCTATATGCTTAAGTGTGTGATAAGAAAAAGAAAAGAATAACACCTTTAGAGTTGCAGTAGGACTCTTTCATGAGAAGTGATACCTGCAAGTGAACAAAGCAATGAGACACTTTGCAATACCATTGTCTGATTGGTATTGCAAAGAGGTGACGGACTGGGAACAACATCCCTTGGCATCATTCTCTCTGAAAGGAGAGTAGTCCGTGGGCCGAATGCATTTATCGTTCAAGTTCGCTCCGATGCTCTGGGGGCAATTTTTTCTTTGAAGAAAATTGTTTAAAATGTTCCAGTATTTTTAATTTTATTAAGTTCTCCAAAAATTACTTGGCCATAATTTAATTACAAGAGATTTCTTTTTGCACTCTTTGTTCGATGTATTCGTACTCTCCTCCAATGAAATCATCGAATTATTTTTAGCTAACCAATCACGTGGAATGTATCTTCGGCCGCTTACAGCATTGCTTGTAAACAAGTTTTCGACCCTTGCTATCATTCTATTTCAAACTTAATTTTTGAAAAAAGCTCTTGTAATCAATTCTTGTAACCAATATAGACAAAATATATCCACTGGATTCAAAAGCATAGACAACTTGTAATATAAAACAGCAGCAATGGAAATTATTTTGTTTTAACTATAGCACTGGTATAAATCTTTATAATTTTTGGAGACAATCTGTTTTCAAAATGTTTTTGTTGTAGTAAGTAAAATATTTTTTTCTCCAAACTTTCTGCACATCTATATTTTTTTATACTTCGTGCACAATAAAATAATAGAAAAACATATTATTAGCACATGTTTTGTTGTATTGGTATTCAACTTGCGTATGGAGCGCTTGCTTTCTGTGGTTATATTTATATTGCACATTTCGAACTGAGCAGCAATTTAAATAGTGGGTACGCTTTAGAAGACTTACCTCATAGTTGCCTCCGCCCTTTTTGTCTTCCATGTAAGTATCCATTCCGTTATTGAGTAAAATAACGCATTTTTTTAGAGAGAGGAAGAAGAATTTTAATAAAAATACTATGTACATTGCGAGCTAAATTTTACACTACATTGTGAAACGGAAATATATTAGCAAGAGAGAGTTTTTTTTTAAACATATACATATACAAGAATTTGGCATTGAAATGGGTAGGGGTTTTCCCATCTTAGTTAAGGCACTATTTACAACTTCATGTTTGACACGTGTGGTATCAAAGCAAAGTTTATTATTGTTCATGTCCTTGAACTTTATTTCTGATACCACTAATTCACTTATCGAGGCAAGGAAGAAATCTTTTCTTCCAACATGAAATATAATAGTTAATATTACACTGCACTGTGTTGTTTTTAAACAACATCTCTAATTTTCATTCATTAAGCTCTTGTTTTGTATTATTTTTAACAAGTGGTGCATTCTTTCGTTTTTATTTTGTATGTAAGGTCATAGTAGCTAATATAGTTTCCCCTAGATCTTGAAAACGAGGCTCAAGGTTCATCTTTTTCCACAAAATCGTAACACATGTTGATTTTCTAAAAAAACCCACCAATTCTTAATTTTTTTTACGAATTTTAAGCAACAATTTTTAAAAAAAAGTCTTTAATTGCTGACATATTATTAAAATAAAATAACTATAACTTGTCTGGAAAATTTCGTGAAAAATATATATTAGGTCGCCTTTTTTACTTGTTTTAAAACAACACCGCGTATTCGGGGGTACTTTTTAAGCTCCTGCATTATTTACAGTGTAAACAAGAACAGGTGTCACTGTTTGTTCTATTTCAGTTTATTTAGTATCTTTTGGAAGATTATTGTAATAAATATGTAACAAATTAGTGTAAAGTGGTCGATTAACTTATTTTTTAGGAATTTGTTTAAAAATCAATTGATGCTTAACCCAAGAAGAAACAAACATTATTGTATCAGACCCCCAACAGATGTTAGGTTTCTTGTTTAAAACCTTTTAGTAAAATTATTAAACTTTATTGCTAATTAAAGTAAAAATTTGTACATGTAACTAATAATTAATAGTTACATGTGCAAATTTTTACTTTAATATATTTTTTTAATTTATAAATAATAATAAAATAAATTATTTTAATAAATTTTACTATTTTATTGCTATTTTATGATTATAATGCATACCTATTTATTATTAATTTTGTTTCATTTATTAAAATGATTATATAAAAAATTATTATTAATGTTACCTCTAAATGTGTAGTGTTGTTTTTAAACAACATGTCGATTCTATTCTTCCGAATTTAATTTTTAAAAATTTAGTATTTTTTCTACTTATTACTAGTACATTTTACTTATTACACAAAAACATTTTTGTTTTTTTACAAAGAAACAAAAAGTTACGCAGTGTAAGCAGCGTTTGTCATATTTCAGTTAGCAGTTACTTTGTTATACCAGTTTATAAAACTAAAAAAGGCATGACCAGGAATTACCCAAGTATGACTACTGCTTATATAAACTCTTAAAACCCAAAATTTTTAAAAACGGGTCATAGCCGGTTTCTGAAGAGATAAAAGGGGAAAAACAGAAAAGCCGATTTGTGCCCTGAGATTGTGTCCCCCTTTAATGCATATTCGTCTTTAATGATATAGAATACCCTCAGATTTTTTTAAAGGAAGAATATTTTCAGTGACGTAGCAATTGTTAAAAAAATGGATTAACATTTTTTATGGAGTGGATTTTATTATTTTCCCCTACAGAATTCAAAGTTTAAACGCTTAATGAAATAAATCATTGAAGTTGCATGAAATACTCAAAAAATACTGTCAATGAACTACCATACCCCCTTACATTAAAACTGCAATTGACAATTTTTTAAAAGCGTTAACATAAAAAAAAAAGCGTGAAAGCAAAAATTAATTGTATAATTCCAAAGAATCATACCAGTGAACGATACTAAAAAGTAAACGCTCCTGCCGCTCTGATTGGTCAATTTCTTTCTTAGTGACGTCACAGTGCGATCTTTTTCGGATATCCATGCACGAACATGAAAACGAAATAGTTCCTCATAATTTTGATTACTGTGAATTAATGGGCAATCCTATTTTGGAGAACTTTATGAATTTACATTTACCAGCCAAGATTATGCTTTATTTTGGCAAAATAAAATTGCCCCTCAAGTGTCGTAAAGAACATTATTTTTAAGCTCTTTTTGAGGCTTGGGCCCACGGACTAGAGAGCATGAGTTTCTTTTTTGCGGAAATTTCATGTGTGTGGCAGAAGCACGGTTAATGTTAACGCTTTGACTGTTGTTGCTGCACCCGTGACAGGCATGCTAGCTTCTAGAGCAGTGGTTCCCAAACTTTTTCCTGTAGCAGCCCCATTTTTAACAAAAAAGCAGGGTTCGTGATTTTTTTGATTTAAATCGGATTTTTTTGATTTTTTGAAAAAGACCTTAAATATTTTGGATATTGATTATGTTACATTCATATAAACAATATGGCATGGTAATCAATATGCAAAAATACACTTTAAGATATTTTTACAGCAGTAAATATTTTTTAATAATAATAATGATAAACAAATTTTAATACAAATGCATGACTCAAATGAAACTTAACCCTACCAGGAATAATAGTACACTCATGAGGACAGAGAAAATGAACACATTTAATCTGCGTTATTTTTCTGAAAAAAAGTAACAATTGTGTGTTCTTAATTTTTATATTGAGTATACTTTAAAATCATTTTTCTATTTTATAAATAAAACATCCTGAAATATTTTTACCCATTTAGTAAAATCAGATGCTCATACCATTACTGAAAACTGAAATTTTTTGTTTCAATCAAATATCTTTATTGAAAACTTCTAAGATTAAAAAATATTTTAGAAGGAAAAAACCCTAAGCTATTAAGGGGCATGAATGAAAGGATACATATTCTAAATTCTATCAATTGTTGTTTTAAATACTATCATTCTGAATTTATTGTGTGGCATTTATTAAATCGATCTAAAATACTATTTTTAAGATAAAAAACACAGAATTGTTCATGATTATTATGAATTCTAATTTGAATGATGAAATGAATTATGCTTTGCTGTTGAGATGCTTGAAGAATAAGAGTAATATTGTAAAATTTAAAAAATAGTGATTAGTTCTAAACTAATGAAATATGTTATGCGCACAGAGAGATATACCTAAGAAGTTTTGTTTGAAACAGTGGTTGTAATTGCAACATATTTCATTTTTACAACACTTTCTAACATTGTAAAAATCAATTATTGTTTTGAAAAAAAACACTTGATTTAAATCAATGATTTTTTTAAAAAAATCACTTGGTTTAAATCACGATTTAAATCATGATTTAAATCAAGCTGATTTAAATCAACGAACCCTGCAAAAAAGCAACCCGCAACTCAATATATGTGCACGCACACTTTCACACAAGTTTTAAGTTTTTTGACGCACACAAACAAAAACAAAAAATTGATACGTTATATTCCAATGTGTCTCTGAACCCAACTCCACTGCAAATTTGTTTATTTTTTATTGTCTAAGGGCACTGAAAAAAAAAGAAAAATTGCAGTGGCGTTGGACTGAAAGATTGCATTTTTTACTTTAACACTTTTTTATTTCCCCTCTAACTGAAAATATTATTCTTGGAAAGGAACTGAATTTGGTACGCACATGGACCCTGATGGGAAGGAATGATGATTCTTTTTGGCAGTAATCCCGTCCAAAGGGTGGCTCAGTTGAACTATTTTCACGCTGCGTGTAACTACTTTAAGAAATAGTGGAAACATTCAAACAAGAATTGCTTATCGCATATTGAAAGACACTTTTTAAAAAGTATTTCTGTAAATTATTATTATTTTTTTTTTTTGGAAATTCAGATTGTGTATATCATTTAAATGTTTTTTGTATATTACTTGAATATTTTTCTATATTATTTCAACATTTTTGATGGATTTTATTCTGGTTGGATTTAACAAAAATTGTCATGCTACTAAACAACTTCTTTGCAATTTATACTCTGAAGTTTATCAAAATACAATTCAAAATGATATTTAGTATTAGAAAGAAAAGTTTTTTTCTGTGTGGTATTTTTTTTTTTTAATTAGAAATTTTATTGTGACTCCATGAGAAGCGCCTTGATCACGGGTTCTCAGGGGAACACCTGATCTAGAAGCAACATCGTATTTTCGTGATTTGTTTGGCACGAGCTTAGTGTAATCAGTCTGGTGAGCTTAGTGTAATCAGTCTGGTGAGCTTAGTGTAATCAGGTCTGGTGATCTCCATTTATTTTGATCCTAGTATTCCTTTCACTAAAATGGCAGGAAATAGTAGTTATGAGCAAACCTTACGGAGGGCAGAGATTTAAAGAAATAAATCACTTGGCCAACTAACTTTCATTCAATATCAACAGAATCTCCAGTTCATCGAGGAATTTTTAAATATGGCAGTTGCTGGTGATAAAACAGCAATTCTCTTTGTTTACTTCGGCTATCAGTTCTTGAGAAATGGCGGCACAGTTGTTGATTGCATAAAGCCCCAAATATTGAATCGGTCAACATGACTTAATGTGTTTTACGTGGTTAGTTATTGAAATAAAATGGTTTTTGCCATCATTGGGTTTTCAGGAGTTGGACCTGGGTTTTTCATTGCAGATATTTTGGAAATGCATGACAACAGAAGTCCTCAGGCCAGTGGAGCACACAAGAATTTTTCAGGGGGGGGGGTTATTGAGGGTTGAGAGTCCACAATAATCATATCATTTAACATGCTATATACATATAGGATTAAAAGCAATAAAAAAAAATAATAAAAAAGGGTGGGGGAGCGGGGAGAAGGTTAAGGGCCCCCTTGTGCGTGCCACTGCCTTAAGCTGAATGTTCTGTGAGGGAACTAACTGGACTACATATGGTTGTGGAAAAATAAAAGGAAATCTTAACTTTCCAATCGCTTCATTTTCCTGTGGGAAAGTTGTTTCTCTCAAAGTGTTCAAAGAGATATTGATGTTCTGCTCTCCAGAGAATAAACTAACAAAAGCTTTGGAACAATCGTGTGATTGATCTAATGCTTTTCAATCTCTGTGGGTGAAGATAATTGTTTGGATCTGGCGGAAAATCAGATTTCCTGATGAAGAAAACCCAATTGAAATTCTCTGTTATGTTTCATGCCATCGGAATCACAATAATAAAACCTAAAGCTAATATCTTAAAAAAGGGGGAAATTGGTAACCCCCCACACTTTTATGGAGTTTGTTTGCAGGGTTCGTTGATTTAAATCAGGATTTAAATCGCAATTTAAATCAAGTGATTTTTTAAAAAAAGTCATTGATTTAAATCAAGTGATTTTTTTTTTTCAAAAAAATCATTGATTTTACTATGCTAGGAAGTGTTGTAAAAATGAAATATATTGCAATTACAACTACTGCTTCAAACAAAACTTCCTAGGTGTATCTGTGTGCATAACATATTTCATAAGGTTAGAATTAATTACTATTCTTTTAATTTGACAATATTTTTTTTAATGTTACAATATCCTTCAAGCATCTGAACAGCAAAGCATAATTCATTCAAATTACAATTCATAAGACATAATCATGAACCATTCTGTGTTTTTTACCTTAAAAATAGTATTTTAGATCGATTTAATCAATGCCACACAATAAATAATTCAGAATGATAGTGTTTAAAACAACATTTGTTAGAATTTTGAATATATATATCCATAAAGTTTCATCCACGTCCCCTAATAGCTTAAGGTTTTTTCCCTTCTAAAATATTTTTTATCATAGTAGTTTTCAATAAAGATACTTGATTAAAACAAAAAGTTTCAGACTTTAGTAATGGTGTGAGCATATGATTTTTCGAAATGGGTAAAAATATTTCAGGCTTTTTTATTTATAAAATTGAAAAATGAATAAAGTACATTCAATGTAAAACTTAAGTACACACAATTGGTACTTTTTTCAGCTTTCAACAGCAGCATGATTCAGATTAAATTTGTTCATTTTCTCTGTACTTATGAGTGTACTATTATTCCTGGTAGGGTTAAGTTTCATTTGAATCATGCATTTGTATTAAATTTTTTTTATCATTATTACTATTAAAAATATTTATTGCTGTGAAAATAGCTTGAAGTTTTTTTGCATATTGATTAAGATGCCATATTGTTTCTATGAATGTAATGTAATAAATATCCAAAATGTTTAGGGTCTTTTTTAAAAAATCAAAAAAAATCAGATTTAAATTTTAAAAATCTGATTTAATTTAAAAAAATCCGATTTTTTAATATATTTTTTAAAAAAATCAAAAAAATCACGAACCCTGGTTAGTAGACAACATATTATTATAATGAGCTGTTAATTGTTTGATCATGTGTTGTGTAGATTGTGTTTTATTCGAATTTCTTACTATTGGTTCATCCAAGGTGGAAAAGAACCTAGAAAACTTAGTTTGCATAGAAAATGAGTGCTGGCTCTTCATTTTAGGCTCTTAAATTTTTTAAGTGTTTGGTAATTTCCCATGATATATTACAAAGTGTCCATGCATCACATTATATTATTTGTGAGCATGAAATAGGGTGCATGTGATACAACTGACACTGTTAAAAGATCACTTTTATTCTAAAATTATTGTATATACTTGTCTTGGGAATCCCCTTTTCTACGCAGAACAGAAGTATGTGGTACTTGTGCAATTTTTATGCTTTAATATTGTTGGTTTTTAACCGACTTCACAAAGGCACAAAGGAAGGAGGTTATACATTCATATTGTATGTATGTCGTTTTTTTTTTTTTTTTGTCCACTCATAACTTTGCACCGGATGAACCGATTTTCATGATTTTTTTTTTCAATCGATCAAGGGTGGTTTCCCATAGGTCCCTTACCTTCATTTAACCATATTTGATAATTAGAAAAAAAAGTTATGGGCAGAAATAGGGTCATTTTTATGGTTTTTCATCCATAACTTTTGACTAAATGAACCGATTTTGATAATTTTTTTTTCCAATCGATCAAGGGTGGTTTCTCATAGGTCCCGTACCTTCATTTGACCATATTCGATAAATAGAACAAAAGTAATGGGCAGAAATAGGGTCATTTTTATGGTTTTTCATCCATCTTTTGACTAAATGAACCGATTTTCATGATTTTTTTTCAATCGATCAAGGGTGGTTTCCCATAGGTCCCGTACCTTCATTTAACCATATTCGATAAATAGAACAAAAGTAATTTGCAGAAATAGGGTCATTTTTATGGTTTTTCATCCATAACTTTTGACTAAATGAAAAGATTTTGATGACTTTTTCTTTAATAGATAGAGGGCCGTTTAACTCAAATATCGCACAATAATTTGACTACATTTGTTTTTTAGAAAAAACGTTACGGGTGAAAAATAGGGATTTTTTTATTTTAATTGGAAAGGCTTGACTTGATTTTTCTTTGTTGGGAAAACTATTAGTAAATATAAAACTCATTGTTAAAAAAGTTTCTGTTGCCATTGTGCTATAATATTAAAAGCAATTACAGCAAGAGTTTGACTGAAAGCTTCTCTGAGGGAAAAATTAAATCCAATCCGTTTGTTTGCTAAAATCGACTTCAAAATGGAATTTTTCATACAAATGATTAGTTTTTTGTGCCATTTATTCAAAGAAAGTTTGCCCTTTGATACGGATTTTTTTTAAAAAATTTTTTATATAGAAAATGTATTTACACTAAAAAGAATAAAATGAAATAATTTTTATAAAGAAAATAGAACAGACTTCAAATTATAAATTGCGCTAAAAAGTGAAAAATAAATTAATTCTTTAAACAACATCGATGTGACTTTTAAACATAGTTTTAGAAGTCGGTGCAAAATTATGGGTCTAATTACCATTACACCATGTGCTACTTCATATAGGAATTGCTGCTAATTCTGCGAAAATATATATATTTGAATTAATTCATGATTACAAAAGATTTTATCTATCCTAATTTTGCACCGACTTTTAAAACTATGTTTAAAAGTCACATCGATGCTGTTTAAAGAATTAATTTATTTTTCCCTTTTTAGCGCAATTTATAATTTGAAGTCTGTTCTATTTTTTTGTAAAAATTATTTTATATCAATTACTTTTTCTTCGTTTCTATTTCTTCTTAATCTTTGTATATTTTGTATTTATGTTTGTATATTATTGAGATTATGTTATTGAAGATCATTTTTGCTTTGATTCCACTAAGAATTTCTTCATTATTTAGGGAATCTTGGCCTTGCTATCCTGTTCAGATCAAGGAAGGATTCAAGCGATTACTGTGTCTAGTTCCTTATGACATTATTACATTAGAAGTATGAAATGATTTTTTGAAATACACATATGTACTACATTTTGATTCTTTTAATCCCCTTTATTTATATATAAATACTTATATTTATCTCGAGTGTTGTAGTAACCTTAAAAGTATTTTCATTATGAAACTTTTTATGATGCATTTTCAAGTGTAAGTTGCTTTAAAACCTGACCTAAACAAAAATATGCATGATAAAAAATATGCTTGATAAAGCATTATTCTTAAAGAATAATGCTTTTCACTAATAACTAATTATTAGTGAAAATTAGTTTTATTATATTTGTGAATGACCCTCACCCAACCATGTTTCTCATGAACTTAGGAGTGATTGTGAGCCATTTAAACTAGACCGTTGCTTATTACATTAAAAATCTACTTGTTAACTTTTCATTTAAAACAAACTGAAAATCTTTAAAATATTCCAGTGCGGAATATTTTTAAGATTTACATTATTAGGAAGAAGAGCAAAAATGATTTTTTTAATACATTCTTTTCCGGATAATGCAGAAAAGTAGTGAACTGGCATACATACAAAATTTGAAATGCACTGTATTTCTACTTAGCGGGATTTCTAATTTGGATTCCAGTCACTTTTATCATTTCGGTAAAAATCTGGATCCCAAATTAGTACTGAAAGATATTTATTGAATTATTTTAAAATTTAGAACATATTTTTCTCCTACCATTTCCCACTTCTTCCTAGCAAAGCATGAAGAACGAGTCGGAAACATGAAAATTTACTCTAAAATGTAAAATTTTGCATTATTGTAGGCTAATTTTTCATTATGCGAAGCCTAAAATGTAACCAAAAGATATTTTTTCATTAATTTTAAATTTGGACTCACATTTATCACACTTTATTCTATCTTTTCTGCATTATTGCAATACCACAATTAGAAATTTAAAAACATTTTTCATCACTTTCTTTAAATTTCTAAAACTTTTCCTAGTTTTGTTCATATAAACCGGAAAATGGATCCTATCGGAAAAATAATTTAAAAATATTTTTAGGAATATATATGTTTACTGCCCTAATAATAAGTCAAAAGAACAAATATTAAAAAAAGTAATAATAATTTTTAAAAAATGTTTGTAGCTGTATTTTAGTTTTTATTGAAACTTAGAAAGATGTTTTACAATAATTATGTTTTTATTTCTTATGAAGTATTGTACAACATGGAATATAGGTGTGCTAGTAGAATTTGTAGTTTTGTTACAGAAGGGGGTTCGCCACTTTCTTTCAGATCTTAGAAGGGGTTCGCAAGGGAAAAAAGGTTGGAAAACACTGTTCTAAGTAAAACAATTTTTTCTGTGATTTGGCCTTTTGACCTATGCAAAATACAGAAACTTTTGTAAAAATTTGCTTGCATATTAGTCTATTTATTTCATTAAATAAAATTTGAAGTCATTATAGTGATAATATCACCATAGTAGTGCACATTGAAAGTTGCACTGTAAGAAAGACATGTGATTTTCAGGGCTATTGTGATCTCAGAATGAGATACCTTTTGTTTCTTGTGTTTACTGTTTAATTTTAAAATTGTAACATGTGTGCTTCTTTCAGACACATAATTTTTTATGATATTGAATGTTTCTTGCCATAAAAGATGATTTTAATTTTTATCAACAATTTAGGTAGTTTAATGTTTTTCTGTTCTGAGTCTTCTGTCACCATTTTATTGTTTTTGGTGTAAATAATTTTTCCTCCTGTATTATATTGTTTTTAGATGTGATGTTCAACTGTTTCTTTTTTTCCCTTGTAATTTTAGGTTTGGGAATATATAATGCCATACTGGATGGATGCTTTCAGACATGAAGCTGTAGAAGCAGAATTTGCTGAACTTAAAATTCTTTTAAGGTAAGTGTTGTGTGACTTATGAT
The DNA here is from genome assembly GCA_038502835.1 of Octonoba sinensis. Lineage (NCBI taxonomy): Eukaryota > Metazoa > Arthropoda > Arachnida > Araneae > Uloboridae > Octonoba > Octonoba sinensis. The sequence goes on along the minus strand of CM076601.1, from coordinate 9,875,670 downwards.
TGTTAATAAACCTTGATATTGTTTTGAACTTCGGAAATCTTTTTCAAGTAAGGAAGTAGGACAAAATTTATATGTGATAAAAATATCTTGCAGCTTAAAGTCTTTCAGTAAAATGATAATCTTTATTGTGAGAGATTTTTCAGTGTTAGGGGTCATTCATAAATGATGTCGTGCTTCGAGGAGGAGGTCAGGAAAGTGTGGCAAAAAGAGGTGAGGGTGTAACAAGAAGTGTGACAGCATGCTTATGCAACTTCGCGTGGCATGTGACAAAGGGAGGCAGGGGTCAAATATATGGGAAAAATGCTTGACTTCATTTATGGACGGTCCCTTATTTGAATGATGCATTCTATGTGTTTTTTCTTCCGTAATACAAATACAAAAGTGACGACCAGCAACAGTCTCAGGGCGCAGCTAGGCTGGTCCTAGTCAATTTAGCAGTCCCCAATGAACATCAAGAGCGTTCTTAAACGTTTTTACCCCGTTGCAATGAACAGTCGCTTCTGGTAAACTATTGCCTATAACCCTTTGAAGTAGTCATTTTTCCTAATTTCAAGATTACCCTGAGATTTTAAAAGCTTGAAACAATGACCTCTGGTTCTACTTTCAGCACATATCTGTAGTCCATCAACCTTTCTCATTTTAATGAATTTAAACAACCAGGGTTGTTTGGTTTAAACCACGTTGGTTTAAACCAAATGGTTTTTTTTTAAAAAACCACTTGGTTTAAACCAAATATTTTTTCATTAATTTTGCACATCATTAAAAGTTGCAAAATCCAATTTATGCAGAAATTACAAGCACAGCACTAGATAATTAATGAATTTGAAAATTAACAAACTTTTTTTTTTAATCAATACAAATTTTTCTCATCTCCTATCTACAGACTACCTATCTCAGACTATTTGGGTTTTTCAAAAATTAGCTCTGGAAAAGCTAATTTGAGAAAAACTCTTCTCAGTCATTATAAAAATTAAAATGATATTGCAATTGTAATTCATGGAGCTAAAGAATGCATATTAGAAACAATAAAATAACTTCATAATAACCAATTTGCAAATGTATGTTACAGACAACAATTTTTAGAAACCAAATCTTTTTTCATTTATTTTTCGCATTATAAAAAATTGCAAAATCCAATTTGTGCAGAAATTGCAAGCACAGCATTAGATAAATCATGAACTACTGAATTTGTAAAGTAACAAAATTTTTTTTTAATCAGTGCAAATTTGTCTTTTTTTCCTAAATTATTCTCTTTTTTTTAAAAATATATTTATTCTTTAATCAGGAAAAATTGTATTTAAAAAAAAAAATAAATAATAGTGATAATTTCTAAGCCAATCTTGCTGATTTGTATTAGTGTTACAGGGGTAATCATTTGTTGATATTACTGATAATGTAGATCAACACACATTATTTTTAATGTATATTTCATTTTTGCTTATTTTTTATTGATTTAGTAAAATATGCTCTTGTTAAAACTCAACCCGCATAATAATTATTTCTTTAATAATTTGATGAAAGGTCTGTATAAGTAGAGTATTATAGCGTGTTAATACAGTAAAACCTGTACAATTGACCACCGTTGTAAGTTGGCCACCTGTCTAAGTTGACCACTTTTGGTCAGGAACGGAATCAGCCCTATATTATTTAATGTAGGAAAACTTTTGTAATTTGACCACCTGTCTAATTGACCACTTAAGTACCAAATTTGGGTGGGAATATTATAAAAAACCCTTTGTAAGTTGGCTGCCTAATTATTACTATATTTATTTATTTATCTATTTTTGCAAAGATAAAAAAAAACTTATATAAGTTTTCCAGGATAATATTTTTTATGCTATAATGTTAGACTAGTATTTGGATGGATGAAACATCAATATAAAGTTTGCCTAAACCTCTGTGTAAGTTAACTATTCAAAAAAACTACTATGAGCCTCACTCTTTTGTTCTTTAAATAAGTTTCTTCTTTTTCTTTTTAATTGATCTAGACGTTTCGAAAAATTATGTATTTTTAGGGAATCTTTACAGTCAAATAAGTAAACTAAGACATTTATCTTTAACTAAGTGCTTTAATTTTAAAGTTGTATAGGCTACATTGTAAGTCATTCAGATTAAATTTATCTAATGGTATTTCAGATAATTGTTAAAAATAGCTAATTACTAATTTTAAAGTAACATTAATACGTGATGTTCTATTTTAATTAGTCACAAATGAATAAATGCATAGCGTAAGAAATGACAAAAAGAAAAAAATTTCCACCCTCTATAAGTTGACGACTAAAGTGCTGCACCTATATAACGAAATTAAAATTTAAAGTTTTAACTTATAGTTGCTTAATTAATTATCAATAAATCAACTATCAATAACATTTATTTACAATTAAGGATCTAAAATCACCATGATTTCCTATAAGTCAAATTGTTTTTCCTACAAATGCTATTTAAACCAAAAAAACCCGGTTTAAACCAAAAAAACCTGGTTTAAACCAAAAAAAAGCGGTTTTTTTGGTTTTTTTCAAAAAAACCAGGTTTTTTTCCAACCCTGTAAACAACTGAATCATGTCCCCTCTGACTCTCCTTTGCTCAAGACTATACATATTGAGCCTTTCAAAAGCCTGCCCTCATAATCTAAGTCTGAAAGACCACTTACCAACCTAGTAGCCCTCCTTTGAACCCTTTCCAATAAGGAAATATCCTTTTTTAGGTACGGAGACCAAAACTGAACAGCATATTCCAAATGAGGTCTTACCAAACTTCTGTAATCCGTATTCCGTAATCTTTCTGTTCAAAGAATCACAATTTGACAGTACTGTAAAGTGATCTCAAAGTTGCTAAGAGGAGAGAGAGTAGTGTCCCGCAGTGGACCAGTCTGTAGAAGCTCGGTTCTCGCAGAACACCAAAAGTGAAGCAGCATTGATCGAGGTCAGTGTTGGAGAGGGTGATACCCCCATGCTCTGGGGACCTTGTACGCTAAAGAGGGCTGGTACACATTAACATAGCTGCCAAGTGTTCCGAATTAATCGTATTAGTTCCGATTTTAAAGCTTTGTTCCGGAAATACGATTTCAGATTCAAATGTTCCTATTTTTAGCTTATTAGAAAGTTATTTCCCCTTTTAAAAATAGTTTCAAATTTGCCTTTTGCGCTTAAGTTCAGGATTTAGCCGAAGCGTTTTAACCACTCTGGATTTGTTGAAACTTTAAGCCACGCCTACACACCTGCTTTGTTACACTATGATGCCAAAACTTCCGATCAGCGCCCGTGTAGGACGAAAACATGTCTGACTCCACATCCGAGGTATGGATGCGTTGCCTCCAATTTCGATAGACAGCTTGTGATGACGTTGTGATTTCTTAGCTTTAACTGTAACTGGATTGTAAGTTTCGTTTGTTTATCACGCCGGTATTCGTTAGTTTCGAATTCAATTGATGATGGTTAAACATGTCGAAACCGCGCAGAGTTCAAACTTTTCGCGGTAATTACAGCGACGAGTTTCATTTTATAAAGACATCGAAAAAGGGAAATTCGTATGCTTTTTGCTGTACTTGCAATTGCGACATTAACATCGGACATGGCGGAAGATGCGACATTAATGCTCACGCTAAAACTGCAAAGCCTTGTCTCAACGTACAGTAATGTTAAAACTTCGTCAAAAATTAATTTTGTATCTACTACTTCGGACCTTAGTGTCATAAGAGCTGAATTGCTGTTCACGAATTTTCTTCTAGAACACAATCTTCCTTTATCTGCAGCCGATCATATTTCAAAATTATTGACTGCTATGTTTCCGAATTCGGTGGAAGTGAAAAAGTACTCGTGCGGCAGAACTAAAACGAGTCATTTAGTGCAAGAACTAGCAAGTAACTCCACTAAAAGTATTTCCAACATTTTAAAAAGTAACCCATTTTCTATTGCTACCGATGGGAGCAATGACTGTTCAAATAATCAAATGTACCCATTGGTTGTTACTTTCTTTGATGAAATAGCTGGGCAGATAGTGTGCACTGTCTTTTCTTTGCCAATTTTAAATGAAGCAAGCACAGGTAAAAATATAGCAGATTTATTATGCACTGAATTTACTACACATGACATTCCATGGGTAAACTGCTTGTCCCTCTCCTGTGATAATGCCCATGTTATGTTGGGAAAGAAAAAAGGAGTCACTGCATATTTGAAAGAAAAACAGCCCAATTTAATTGCATTTGGTTGCTTGTGTCACTTATTAAATCTTGCTGCGGAAAGGGGTGCAAAGACTTTGCCTTTTTCGTTTGACGATATCCTTTTGTGTATTATATATGGCGAATATTTTTGTGTTCCTATTTTTTGGGCATTATGTTCCTATTTTTTTCTCTGACCGGTTGGCAGCTATGCATTAAATCCATCACGGCTTGTATGTATTCCAAGTGAAATGATGAAATGATACCTCTGGTGATGCAAATCAGGCGAGTATCTCTCATCTGGGAGCTGGTTCAAAAAATGAAGAGACCTCTCAAAGGGGTGAAAGTCGGACTCCTGTCTAGCCGTTAAACTTGGGAGCAGAGCACTGTTTCTTCCTCGTGCCTTGCGAGAACTCGCCAACAACAACAAGCTGCTAAGTAGTAAACGTCACTTTGAAATGGATCCCTGGAAAATAAAAGTATTGTTTACCACCAGTACTTGGCTTGGTGCTTATATATTTTCTCTATGAGAAAAAATAGTATTTTTACAAAATGTATTTAAAGTAAATTTTTTTAAAATAATTAAAAACTATCTTGGGGGGGGGGGAACATTTTGAAAAAGGGTAAAAGCAATTGAGTGCAGTTAAGTTATTGGCACAATTCTATACAAAAATAAAAAGTGTGAATATTTTTTTTTCTGGAAAAAAATAATTTATTCTTTAGTTTTCAAATCAATTATTATTTGCTCTTTGACTTTTTATCGTTCATTTTGAGATGTAGTGACTCGATGCCCCTGGCTGCTAAATTTCATGGGGCTGTGTCTCTGTAATTGAATCTTGAATGTTCTAGTCTGGTAGATTTTTATTGAAAAGTATGCTATGAAATATGTACTAAATTTCGCTTCTTATGTTGTTTTAGTTCATTTAATTTGTTTTATTTATTTATTTATTTATTTATAATTTTGTTTGGTGTTTGTATGTTTTGCACCTGCAGCAGAGTTCTGGATCCAGATCTGAGTCCCCTAGGGTTTGATACGAAGCAGATGTATAAATTCCTCAGCATGAGGTTCCAAAGCACTTCTTCTCCTGTTCAAGAACAAGCTCTATACTGGCTGCAAGTATGTCTCCTTTCCCCCCTCTTTTTTTTTCTTATTAGAGCTTTATTAGAGATGCACTTTTTGATTTTTTGCAATTTGGAAATTAGTCTCTGATTGGGGAGTATGGTTTAAAATTTATTTTAAACATAGGCATTTTTAAAAACTTTTCTAGATTAAGAAAAGAAAAAAAATGTCGTTTAACCCTTTAGCGCATTTGCCCATGTCTGACACGGGCGAAAGTTTCCGGAAAATTTGCTCATGTGCCCGTATTTTATTCTAATGCCTGGGTGAGATCTGTTTACACTTTGTTTGTATAATATTTTTCTCTATGTAACTTTTACCCCACTCTCCGATCCCTATTCACCCCCCACAACCTGAGGTCCCGATAGCAGAAATCGCGCAGCAAGGCAGCTAGAGCTGCAGATTTATCTTGAAGCTTGCAGATTAATTAGCCACCTCATAAAAGAAAATTTAATTTTAACTTGCCGTATTTCTATTCTAATCTAGATGCTTCACATTAGGGAAAACAACTTACACAGATATTCATGTGCTCTGTTTGTAATTGGTGTTATATTCTCTTTACTTTAGTTTCTCTTAGCTTGCATTAATTGCATGTTCAATTTTAGATTTCAGTAATTCATTTATTATAATAATTTATTAATTATAATATTTATTTATTGTCTGCATGTATTATTGTTATATGTCAACTATTTTAAAATTCATAGTTTGCTATTTTTTATGATTGTAAATTTGGTTCCACATCATTTGATGCCGCAGATAAATTTTGACTTCTGAAACTGGTGCTGCAGATCAATACAGGAAATTCTGCTAATGGGCCTGAGATTTCAAAAAATAACTTACACTATACTAGTTTTTCAGAAAAAACTCGTGCTTTAAAGGGTTAAAGAGGATTTTCTGAACAGGTGCCTATATTAAATAATTATTTTAATTTTTTTAAGAAAGAAAAAGATAGCTCCACTAAAAAGACAACAAAAAAAAAAACTGTTGAAAAGAATATGTTCATGGGCATGTCCTGGAGGGGGAGCAGGGACAAACACACTTTCCCAAAAATTGATTTGTTACAGAAGGCCTTAAAAGAACAGCCATTAGCGAACAGCTCACAAGCAGTATCCTTTCCCCCCCCCCCCCATTCCGAAAAAAATTCTGAATATCTCGGTATAATGTGAACAAAAATGTAAGAGAAATGCATTGTAGATTGCATCCAAATTGCTGTAAAATATATCTTCTTGATCTATTGTATTCTCTGTTAGTGCATTTACAAAAAAAGAAAAAGACACTAATATTAACAAATGCCTTTCATTCTGATACTGCAAAAGTTGAGAGATTTTGATTTAAAATCCATTATAATAGGTTTAATTTATCTGGTATCTATGCATCTTGGGCGATCACAAGTACAAGATAGGGAATAACTTGTATTCTCCTAATCTCCTTTGTACAAATTCATATGTTTGATCTGTCTTGGAGACACAATTCGCCCCATTAAAAAACTAAAGGCATATTTTCCAGTACTCAGTAGCCAGTTGTGTGGTCGAGGGGCGATGCCAGATGTCTTCCACCCCGTTTTTTATTTTACCACAAGTACCCCACTTTTTAAAATTCAAACACGCACATCCCCTACCTTCAATGCGATTATAAATTGATTTTGATAATTTAAAATCGTATCTGTAAGTTCCTCTCTATCCTTTTTTCCTCTACATCAGGACTACATCAATGTCTACTACATCAGGACTACATCAATGTCTACTATGATATAAAATTATTTGTTTTCTCATTTCGCTCCTATTTCCAGATCACTAATCAAAATAAAAGTTACTGACTCGTTTTTAGACATATCTAGCTTAGTTATTTTATTACAGTAACCCCTCCTAAGAAGCGTCCCTCAAATGTGGACAGTTATTTATATTGAATAGTTAATAACATTTTGGGCTGCTATTTTCGAGACTATTATGGAGATTTCTAGGGGGGGGGGGAGGGTTCTTCTTTTAAAAAGAAGACACAAGTTATATTTTAATATATTTTCCCTGAAGTTTTACTTGAGTCCACATTACAGAGTTCAAGTGTTCGTTGTAGTTTGTCAGATGAGTATCAACTGAGTAATTGAATATTTTCGTAATTATTGGATTGCAGAAACTTGATTGTAACTTTCCAGATCCTAACAATGTTGGAAGTCCCAGTCCCCATGGAACTGCTCTATGAGATGTTCATGAATGGTGTGGCCAGCATCACCACGAGAAAAGAACATCAGGGCCTCCAGACATCTCTCCTCATCTCTTCTTCGGTACAGGATTCAAAAAGTACAGAGCGCTCTCACAAGACACGCATGACCCTGGTGAATGTGCCCAAAGACGAGAACCCCCTTTTGGACGTGGAATACAAGTCGGATGCGGAAATAGACCTGCCTTGTTACATACTGATGTTGGACATCTTGATCAAACAGGTTGGTTGTATTATAAGTGAAGGATCTCTGTGTGCAAAATTGCCACTTTCATTTCGAATCATAACTGTTGAAGTTGTGGAATTAATATTGTACCCACGATCAGCTTGTAAAGTTAATTGGCGTAGTTGAAAGTGGCCATCTTTTGAACTGATGGCACATCATGTCACTTTTAAAAATGAAAAAAAAAAAAAGTTAAGTGACTGTAAAAATTAAAAATCAACACAAAATTAAGCACAAAAATTGTAAAAATGGCAGACATTTGTTTTGAGGTTACAAGGAACCCCTTTTTCATTGCAAAAGAGTGAGCTTCTAGATGAAAAACGTCCAACTGACAACACTTGCAGCTTCAGTTGGATATTTTCCATCTAGAAGCTCACCATCCCAAAAAGGGGGATTCCTTTTTTGTGACCTCAAAACACATGTCTGCAATTTTTGAAGTTTTGTGCTTAATTTTGCTTTAATTTTTTAGTTTAACTTTGTAGTACAAAAGGTTTTTCGCTTTATTTCATTGAATAAATGCTTAGGCATAATTTCATTTTTTTTAATCATAATGTTTGAAGTGTAGCAATTTTTTACATGGGGGAAGAAACATTTTTTCTGATAAGTACTGTTAAAAAATTGGGAGGTGTGTAAATGGCACTGCTTCATGGGAAGAAGTGGTCAATAGAGAGTGAAATAACACTATTTTTCCAGCCCATAAACATGTGAGACTTTGATTCTAATAATCGTTCAGTGGTCCGATATCTTGGAATTGCGTGAAAGAAAAAACTACCTGCTTTTCAGTCCATTTATAAAATATCTTTTGAACCGTTTGGGGATCAATCCAGCATTTTTGACAGGTTCCTTTTCTGTGAATTTAAAAAACATTTTTGTGAAAAATCAAATAATTTTGTGAAAATTCAAAATTTATATATAGTGATTAGAAAATTCATTCTTTTTTTGCCACTCATTTAATAAATAGTTCTATGAAATGTGCTATTTGGTAGCTCGGAATTTTGTGAGGGGTCTGTTTTGGTTGACTGGAATTTTGTGAAAGAGGCCCATTCAATTGACTACAAATTTGTGAAGCGTCCATTTTGATTAATTGGAATTTTGTGAAAAGTCTGATAATATTCCTAAATTTTCTCTGTTGCGACCTCAACCTTAGTTTTAAAAATAACTACTAACTGGTCCATTCACTAGTCGGTTTATCCCAGGGGTGTAGTCTGGAAAAAAAAGTTGGGGAACGCTTATACATTGAAAGATGAGTAATTGAAATCAAAAGTCGGGGGACGCTTTTGTTAAAATTTTAAAAATGTGGGAGAACGATCGTATTTAAATAAAAAGGTAGGGGGACGTCGTCCCCCTGCGTCCCCTCTCGACTACACCACTGGTTTATCCTGTATTAATTTCCGGTAGCTTGCACAATTTTCATTAAACTCTTTATTGTTTTACAACAGTTGGAGCTTCAAGAGATTCCCCTGCATAAGGGCTTCGATGGTGCAGATGCACAGAATGTGTTGTTGCTGGTGAAGGCATTAGCGGATGCACCCTGGGAAGGCAGCCACTCTTGCCAGGAGCCAGGGGAGGGGAGCCAGTGTCTATTCTGTGAGGTGTGCGCCATCTTCTTCCAGCTGGCACTCATGCTAGTAGAGTACTTCTCACCGGTCATGGAAGTCACTATGGCTGATGTAAGTAAATCATAACTGCACAGATTGAATCTTGATGTGAATTTTATAGAACTATTATATCCCAGTAATTCTTTGTTGTATTTGTTTTGCGTGCTAATATTCAAAAATGTCTCATATAAATATATATCTGAGCCCTAACCTCCCTTAAGTGGCAAGTGCAAAATTTTTGGAACATTTTTTATGTGATTATACTTATACTTGTGCCGGCTTAGAATTATGAAAGAATTGTTTGTGCTCTGATTCCCAAAAATCTAGTTGTGTTTGATCGTTGTATTCTGTTCTTTGGCACAGGTATGCACATGTGTGTGCAGCATTTGAAAAATGAAAATTTAAAAAAAAAAAGGGATAAGAAAGGAAAGGAAAGGGGAAAAAGTTTTTCTTCATTTTTAGGAAAATTTTTAGTATATTAAGCATGTAGTTATTTCATAGAATACCTAGTTATTCCATGAAACAACTGATTGTGTCCGTTAAAGTGTGTAATATGTTATTAATTTGACACTTTAACTAGTTATTCTATGAAATAACTAGGTATTCTATAAATTAACTAATGAGAGACAGTTAAAGTGTAAAATAAACAATTTATCTAAAATGAAATAACTAGGTATTCTATAAATAAACTAATGATAGACAATTAAAATGAAAAGGAAGCAATTTATCTAATTTATGCAGCGTATGAATGGTATTTATGGAGACGTACCATAAAATTATTTGTTACAACAAGGATTACTAAAATGACACTTGGAATTACAAAGAACATCATTTCTAAAACAAAAACATTTTTTGTTGACACACTGGGCTTTACACGAAAATTTTTTCAATCCCTGACCAGTACCTAAACTTTGAGCTGTAGCAACCGACCGGAGCGATATTTCTACATCCGGTACTTCTTCGATTTTAATTAATTTTTGTTCGCAGATACTGAACTGGGATCGGGAATATACAAAACAAGTTCTCTCCCTATGGCCTGGAATAGTTCATAAATGCAGTAGGGGTGGAAGGTAAATGTTTTTGTCATGCGAGATATGTGATGTAGATTATTTTACACTTTAACAGGCAGCAGATCGTTATTCTATGAAATAACTAGTTAAACCATGAAATACAAGAGAGTTTTACACTTTAACGGACCAATCAGTTATTTCATGGAATAACTAGGTATTCTATAAAATAACGGATTTCATACTTTAACGGTAACATATATATATATATATATGTAGTATATATATATATAGTATATCTATATATACATTATAATGTATCAGGACTCAAAAATTATACTGCCCCTTATGTCCGGGGCATGTACAAATTCCAATCGGTCATGAATCTTCTACTCTTAAATGTCCCCTAGGGCATGCAATGTTTTAATCAAGTATTTCTTTCCTAAACTTTATTATTTTGTATTTTATTGAAAAATCACCGCATCCTTAATGGAACTCAAAATTGACGTGTTGATGGACATGTATGTCAGCAATTAAATTGGTAATCTAATTTTAATTTTGCAAATTTTGACTTGTAACGACTTATTATAATATATTTATTTGCAATGTAATTTTTTAATGATTTAGAAGAAATTTAAAATAATTCTTCATTCATATATAAAGTTATTTTATTTTCTGATTATTGCTATATGACAAATTCAAATGTTTTTATTTATGTGCAATAAAACAACTCTTTGGGCACGTAAAAATTTGGTTCAGGCATGTATTTTCAAACATGCCCGGCAAGGCATGTAAAATTTTCAGGGGTCGGCGCGAGTCACTTTTTTCACTTTTTTTAAAAAATTGGTCACTATTTTCACTTTTTTGGCCTTTTTCTGGCAGAGCAACCAAAAAATGTTACTTTGTCTGTCTATGAGTTAAGAAAACATTGCAATTTTTCATTAAAATACGTGTGCCATTGTTGAAGCTTCCGCGTATCCGCCATTTTTGGTCCTGTAATCCACCATTTTTGGTCGTATTTTGAAATTCGGCTTCGCGCTGGCAATGAGTGTGCTGAAGTTAAGGTTTGATATTGCAGTGTGGTGCAACCATAAGGGGAGGCTTAGAGGGCCCGTGACCTCTCCCCACATCTAGAATGATGATTTTAATTGTTTTTATTTATTTTGTACTCGAGAAGAGCAAATCCTAAGAAAATAAAGCGATATTTAAATTAGAAAAGAAAAAAAATCAGACTAAAAATTTTTGCAGTTGCAGATTATATCACTCAGAAAATTACCTTCATTCCCCCCCCCCCCCCCCACTCCCGAACTAACTGTTACAATCACAAAAGAAAATTTTTGGAGGGGATTTCTCAACGAAAAGACAATACGCAATTTTGAGAAAATAAAGCTATATTCTTGTCAAGAAATCATTAAATAATGGTGCGGGAAGGGGGGGGGGGGAATCTAAATTCTTAAAAAAAAAACTTTAGATCTGAAAAATTCTTAGCAGTTGCAGATTATATATATTGCTCAGAAAATTACATTATGACCTCTTTTTATTTCCATCCCTCCACCCCCCAAAAAAGGAATTGCACAAAGCTCAGGTAGGAAAAAAAAATAGTGCACCCGCCCCCCCCCCCCCCCGTAAAGAATTTCTCTGATTGTGCCACTCATACTGTCATTATGTATGACAGTTATACCGTGTAACTAAAATTATAAAATCATAACTAAACTTATCACAACTAAAATTATAAAATCAGGGAATTTTTTGGAGCTCAATCAAGGAATTTTTCTTGGATTTTGTTACTACCATGAAATTACAAAAACATTATCGAATAATCAAACGGTTTGTTTCCTACAATGGTACAGAAGATTAACACAGTAATTTCAGTCTGAATATTTTTTACAAAATATCAAGTTTAGTTTTATTTCAAGTGGAATTTTCTAAATTTTAAACAAGTATAAAAAATATTGAAAAACGAGCATTTGCAAAATAAATTTTATTCAATGTTAAACATAAATTAAAATTTGAAATTTCTGCCGATTTGAATAAATATTTATTCATTTATAATTTTAAATAAGTAACAATTTGAGAAAGAAATTAATTAAAAGAAATAACTTTTGTCTCTCTCACTCTTAGCCATTTATGGGTTTTGAAAAAGGTATTTATAAACATAGTTACAGGTATAAAAATTCATATTTTTTAATAGGCTATGAATTTCATATTTTTTAAGTTGGGTAAAAGCTCTATTTATTCAGGTTTAGTTTTCAAAAGATGTCGAAACTGCTCTTTTTCAAATTATATTTAGTTTAAATGAAAAAGCACACACACAAGTTTACATTTTAATGGTCACTATTTTGGTCACTTTTTTAAAGCTGTGGTCACGTTTTTCATTATTTTGAAGACTCCAAAGTGCGCCGAGCCCTGAATTTTTAAGAATTTTCTATCTTTCTAATATTTAAATATCATGTATAGTATAAAATATTATACATAATAGTAGATATTTGTAATGTATTTTTGGCTTTGAAATTTTAATGACAAAAAAATACTATTCTTCACCAAAAGTCTTGAATATTTATTTGCATCAGATCTGTATTGCATTAGAGATTTAAATGTAAATAATCTTTCAGTTTGATGGTCTGGGTGGGGGAGGGGGGGGGCATGAGAGGGTGGTTCAAAATATACATGTGAACAAAATATGTATGTTATAATTAGTTAAATAAAAGCTATACTGCAGCATATTTGCATCGAGATCCATTCTGCAGTATAAATTTTGAATCATTATCAATTTTTTCAACAATATTATTTTCTTTTGAGTTTTTATAAACTTCATTAGTATATTTATTATATTTCATGCATTGTGCAACTGTTTAAAAACTGAATGAATACATCTTAATTTATCGTTAAAGGAATCTCATTTTTACAGAAACATTTAAAAATTCAATGTTTAGGCAATCTTATGAGAAACTTATGCTCAAAAAATTTCAGTAAGGACGTTGCTTATGTTTACATTACGCTACTTGGCTTAGAGGCCACCTTGTGTATCCGCCCCTTGTTGAACCCGATTTCTAGATAATCCGGGTAACATTTTTAGACTTAAAAAAAAAAAAAATTATTGTTGAAGATAGATGATGACAAATCATGATTTGTTCTTTATAAATATAAAGTGTTGATTTTGTTAAATCACATTTTAAGAGCTTTTCCTAGCAAAAACACTAACACTTACTTTAACGCAATAAATTGGACTACAAGTTAAACACCAAAAGCTTTAACACAGGAGGCAGTGGATCAATTTTTTGTTAAGAAATGCTATTACAAATAATTTTTATTTTAATAAAAAAATGTCTTGTGAACAATTGTGTATAGTTTGAAACAAAACATGTTTCTCTTCTAATTGAATCGTTTATTTCGAAAAGGTAACATCTCCGTTTTGGAAAAGAAAGAACTCCATTAATAATTTATTAATTTTTATGGCATAATGAATCAAAAATAGTTTTAATTTACCAATATTGTATTACTATTATCTACTAAAATAAAATAGTAACAGATCAGACCCGTAAAGTTTTCCAGCTTTTCGTAAGCCATTTTTTATTATCTCATGCAAAAATTTTGTTTTTAAGAGTTGTTACCTTTTCGAAACGAACGATTGTAATCAATGGTAAGTCTGTTGTTTTAACACTTTACGGACCGGCCGTCGATTAATCGACATTTTGTTCTCAGCGCATACCGACCGGCCGTCGATAATTCAACATTTGCTCCCCAGCGCTTACCGACCGGCCGTCGATTAATCGACTTTTGATCTTTCTGTTAGATTTGGTGGGCGATCTGCGGCTGAGCGGGCGGTGAAAGGGCATAGTATGTTCGAACCGCTACCGGTCGGTAAAGTGTTAACATTAGATTTACCAGACCGTTTTCAACCCTTTCTGAATTTTCATTTTACACCAGGTTGCTACTCATTATAATGAAACTTTCAGTCCTACTAGTCCTACTTATTGTGTATTAAGAAAAACTATTGCAACTGAAAGTTGCACTATAATTAGTAACAAATTGTGGCGTTACGATTCATCACCTTCAAGAGCTATCTTCTGTCCCAGCCATACGTCGACCGCCACAAAATTATACAAAATGGAAGCTTCGAAGCAGTCAAAATGACTGGTTTGGTAACACTAGTGTTAAGGACTTGTTTCGCCTATTACCCTTATTACTTGGATTATCCAGATTTTTCTTTCTCTGCATTGCCTTTGGTCCTTTATTAGCCCTTATAAAGGGGATTGTACTGTATTTTCTATCTTCAGTTTTGTACTCTTACTTCTGAGCAATATTGGTTTTACTTACCTTCTATGATATATTCTCCCAATTATTACTATTATGAAAATTGTTAACCCTAACTGCTCCATTTTTATGCATTCAGAAAGATATCCTAGTAACAAGCAGTCTCATTTAGGTTCCCAGTGAAGATGTCGTGCCAGACTCAAAACTGGAAACTTCACCACAGAAAGTGAAAACTGAAGTGCAGCTTGAACCAGAGTCACATTCACCACACAAAGAAGAGCTTGGGTCAACAAGTTCCAAGGATTCTACGGAGATTCCTCTGGTTGCTTCTTTTGGAGAAAAGCCTTCCAGTTCAGAAAAAAACGCAGTATTGCAAGGTGATGCTGGTACGTTATCGGGAGAGGTTGTTTTCTGGAGTTGACTGTTGAGTCATATTTCACAGTATTCGATTACACATCAATTTGAAAACATAACTAAATAAATAAATGGCACACCTTATTTTAAAGGTTCATGATTTAATTAATATATTTATTCTTTTCCAAGATGTACACGCTTTCCAACATTTTGCTTTAAATTATATTTCTATTGAAATTGATATTATTATCAATTTTTAATAGTTTTGTTGTTTTTCACCAGGTGTCCCATATATATAACACAATTAACTAGCTTTCATTAATTAATATGATAATTCATAAATTATCTCTGGAATATGTTAATAAAATGCATATTTATGTTTCAGTTAATAAAATTTATTGTGAAAAGTTTCATAAATTCGGAAGTCCAGAAGCACTTAGGTGTAACAGTAAGAATACTTTTTTTGTGATGTCTGTGCGTAACAAAACTTTAATATTTTTGCAATAAAAAAAAAAAGATTTCCCATTAAATATTGTGGTATTAAAAGTGGATTACTGAGACTCTTTTGTTTTACTGTGTTGTTAATTAGTTTTTTAAAATGATTACTTATTAAATTGTATTGATTACTTTTTATCTGAATTAAATTGATAAATTGAAAGTGAAATTCTGACAAAACCTGCTTTTTTCACTGATAGTTTTTTGTAATTTCTCTGTTATCCCTCCTTGGTAGCCGGATAAGAAGCAATTTTGATTATCGTGCCGGCATGCGATGAGTATTACCTTTTTATTGTGATGAATCTCTTTTAGATTTTTTTTAATGTGTACAAACGTTAGCTGAATGTTGTTATAGCTTTACTATAGGTTTCTGTTGGTTATTTCCAAGTTGGCTTCATTTTTGGCGCCAGATTTGGTGACATATCATGTGTTTGATATATTAGAAAGTGATTACATTTTAAGCATTGCTTACAATTTATAATATTTTTAGGCACTGCTGCAACATCCTCTTCAGTGGATGAAGCAGAAGGTTCTTCACATTTTGAATCACAAGATAACATGAAACATACCACTCCAGAGAAATGCAAATTTGCTATGGAAGAACTACCACCTCAATTACAATTGTTTCATGTTCTGTTGAAGGTATGTTTTCTAAGCTTTAATGATGATGTGCCAATAAATTTTATTGCAGTATTATTACTAAAATGTAAAAAAGTTACCTTTATGCTTTTTAAAGCAGCTTTATGTCCTGTATATTCATCTTAATGAATCTTGACATTTATGTGTGTATACCTATCATGCTAAAGAAATAAAACTTCCCATGACGTGAATAATGTAAAAATTAAAAATCAATGTTAAAGTGTTTATTATGCATAAATACTTAATAAATGCTTTAATTTATTAGTATTAACCCTTTTGCTAAATGTTGATTACTAACCCTTTATGCTTAATAACCAATGTTTATGAAGCATAAAATTTTCAAAAGATTTTTTTTGCAAATTTTGTGCTTAATTTTACACTAATTTTTACTTTGTAGCACAAAGCTTTACATTTTATTTCATAAATAATGTGTTGACTGATATGAAATCAATTTCCACTTTATGCTCTCTTTTAATTTCAATTAACATCTGCGAAAATATTCATATAATTTTGATTTATATCTTAAAACTCATCGAAGACTGATTTTTTTACATAAAAGTTGTCTGTCCAGGCATTCTAGGATTTAGAAAACTTAGCTAGCTTTGGAACTTTTTGGCATGGGATGTTATGCAATATCTGCAACACTATTCAAACAAACAAACTTTCACCAGAAGTATTTTTTCACCAATTAACTATCCAATAATATATCTCCTGCTGAAAGGAAAATTAATTTGTGCTTTACTTAAAGTGCAAATTTTAATTTTCTATCGCTATTGTTGCTGTACAGCTAGAAAGCTCAACTGCTAATACATAGGAAAATGTGACTAATCCATGTAGATTTCTAACCGTTCATGTCTAGGGACATAACTAGGAGGGGGCAAAC
Organism: Octonoba sinensis; assembly: GCA_038502835.1. Taxonomy (NCBI): domain Eukaryota; kingdom Metazoa; phylum Arthropoda; class Arachnida; order Araneae; family Uloboridae; genus Octonoba; species Octonoba sinensis. Next base: position 9,858,730 of record CM076601.1, on the reverse strand, counting down.
GACCTGTGCCCAGGGAGCCAGATTTTAGGGGTGCTAAATTGACTAAGTGTCTGTGCACACATAAATATATATACATTTTTTGGGGGGTATATCGGGGGAGGGGGAGTTCTAAATACTGATCTTGCCCCTGTTGGAAAAGTACCTAATTACGTCCCTGTTCATGTCAAAAAAATTTCTTATTCAATTAATAATAATAATAAAATTTTATGCAATATATTTTTTTACATTAATGTTTTAATTTTAAGATATGAAATCCATAGTTATGCCTTTTAAAGTTGGCAGAATTGGAGTGCTCTCACATTTGTCACATTACCTCTTGAATGTTTTTCTCTCCCCCTTTTACTTTTTTAATTAGACTTTTTTTAAAAATAATTTTCTACAATTTCTCCTATAGGTTATTTTACTTATATATAATGGTTAAAATAATTGTTGTGGCTTATTCTTCAGATGTCTCAGACATCTGAAGAATAAGCCATACTTAGTTTCCTTTACATTTGTGGCATGAAATTATTTAGCCTGCTTTCCTTGCATTTGATTTGTAAAATAAAATTCTAACTTTGACTGTATTGTCTGTAATCTAATAGAGTGGTTTTTCACAGCATTCTTGTTAATCAGAGGCTTAGAGTTTTCATCATAATTTTATCTCTGAGATGATAAATTTTGAGATGTGCAATAACTGATAGATTTGTTTCTGTTCATTATAGGATCTATCAACGTTTGAAGATGCAGATGTTCTCTATCACATCCTATCATGTCTAAAAGTGATGTGTCTTCATTCAGAGGTTCTGAACAAAGCAGCTCACAATCATAGGGACTTTTTGATCTGGTGTCAGGAGAACATTTTGGTTACAAAGTATGTGAACTAATTTTTTTATCAGGGTTCGTACGGTCCTTAAAGGTCCTTAGAAAGTCCTTAATGTTCATTTTCATTTTTAAGGCCTTAAAAAGTCCTTAAATAGTCCTTATTTTTTATTCCAGGTGCTTATTTATTTATTATTTTTTTTTGTTAAACTAAGAAGGTATCCATGCAATCTGTTTGATTTGCTATATTTTGTATTCTTCGCAAGAATCAAACTTCTTTCATTTCAACTACTTAATTGAACCTCAAATTTGGTTTGCTCGGGTCCGGTGCTATTGCGGCTTTCAAACAGACACAAAACGGCGGATTGACAGGACCAAAAATGGCGCACTTACTTAAACATCATCGCATTTTTACTACAAATTTCAGTGCTTTCTCAACTGGTAAAGAAATAATTAACTCTTGTTTTTTTTAAATTTTTTTTGAAAAGTTAATAAGTAAATTGATGTGTTATATATTTTGACAAAAAGAAAGGGTTAATGGATTTTGATAAAATGCTTCAAACTACAACACCCAATTCAGTTAAAACTAACTTGTACCCACCCACATGGCAGCTCCCAATTTGCTATTTCCTGCAATTGTATGAAAAAGAAAATCGAGCTACATCTAAAAAAAAATTAAAATATTAGTAAGAGAAGTTGAATCAAAACACAAGCATTTGTACAAAATATTTAAGACCACAGAAAAATAAATCACACAAGTTCCCTCATTTTGCTTTTAAAAGAGAAAAGAAAAAGGAATAAAATTTGAAAAACGGTCTTTTAAGGACTCGAGGGGAAATTTTTTTATGAATAAACAAAAATTGGGAATTTTCGAAAAGAGCCGAGTTTCGGGATTTCAAATTTGGGATTCGATACTATTTATTAAATTTAGTTTCAAAGTAATTAAATATTTTTTTGCATGAAAATTGTCACTAAATCATCTACATTCTAAACAATTATCAATAAAGCAAGTGGGAGCAGCTCTTAACAAGTAATCAGTAAATAAATATTGCTGTTGAAACTTTTTTTTTAATTTAAGGGGTTGGGGGTTAATATTTCAACGATGCATATTGTTGGCATCTAGCTCAATAAAAGAGATACATTTAACTAATATGTAGGCAAAAAAAAAAAAAAAACTTTCAGCTTTTGTTGCGTTTGACCAATCACATGTAGGATTATCGCTTCTTAATACTGTTAAAGGTAAAAGAATGATTAATTTTTATTATCATTTTTCCTACATCTTACACTATAATAAGCAGCGAGTTGCCAACTCTCCCGATCACTTTTTAGCTGATCTTTCGCTACACAGCTTGTTCTCTCTTTGTTTTTTTAATCAAATCAAATATATATATATATATAAAATTAATTTGTTTTAAAGTAATGTTTTAATATGTAGTAAATTTTTATCAAGCAATTTGGCTCCGCGATCGTTCGCTGTGGGGTTTTGTTGTGTGGGAGATGATGGATATTTGCTGCGTTAATCAAAATTTTTATCTCGCGAAATTTCTTAATTTGCAGTAAATTGAAGGAATCGACCTCTTCTTAAACCTATACACCGTAGTTGCCAAATGCTCCGTTTTCCCCTAGTTTTTCTGTTTTTTTTTGTGAACTTCGAAAATTTGATTTTTTGCAAAAAGATCCGATTTTTAAAGCTGATGTACAAGCATTTTTATCTAAAGGGATTGTACTACAAAACAAGAAAATTTTTGAAGAAACTTTTTAAAAAGACATGTACTAATTTACATGAATTTTCATAACTTATAACACAAAAATGTAAAAGCCTATTTTTCGGAAACTTGCTAACATCTAGCACGTGCTTTGCCGAAAATTGCACGCAACTTTTGAGACATCTTTTTGCATCTTGTAAATATATCAATTATTTAAAAAGTTGACAGTTGTTTTAGTATTTGCAGCCTGTAGTCTGCTTGTTTTATTTTTATTTAAAAATATTGTTGAATCTTTTGAAACTTTATTTGTGTTAAATTTTGGTAGTTACTATTTGAGGGTAATGTACAAAATTTTCAGCGAATAAGCTCCATTTTTTATTTGTATGTTGTTTCCAAAATGAAATATTTTTCTCAAGTTGAAAAAGTTTTTTCAGAATTTTTGTAAGCTTTTCTAAATAATTTAAAAAAATTATTTATGTCATAGATAAAAATTTAAGTAAGCCTAAATTGAAATGCTAGCAACACAAGTTAAGTAAAATGGAAAAAAATCTAAATTAAACACAAATTCTCAAGATAAAGTGCAGTGTTTTCTTTAACTTTTTTTCAAATTTAAATTGTTTTTCATTTAACTTGTACTTTATAGCATTAACCATTTTTGATAATTTTTCACTTGCTTATGTATCATTAATACTTGTGCTGTGTGCTTCTTATTACTAGCTCCAATAATTTTTTAACTCCCTGACTGTATTGGACATCAGAAAAGCAACAAGACAAAGAGAGCTCCATAAAAGTGTTTGTGTTGTGTTCCTGATAAAAATGCGAGGTTAAATCAGTTTCCTCTTTCAATAATGCTTCCTTTTGAAATAAACAACAGTTTGTATATTGTGAAAAATTTGTGAGCTCCTTAAAATTTTTTGTAGGTCCTTAAAAAGTCCTTATTTTTGGTTTTGCCAAAAGCGTACGAACCCTGTTTATTGGCACCAAATTTTTTTGTACCATCACACTCTAAGTATCTGCAGGGGAAAATAAAATGAATTCATGTGTATGAATCAGGAAGTTTTAGCTGAAACTATAACAAAATATAACGCATATTTTTTTTTTTTTGGGGGGGGGGGGAAAGAACCATTATTTATACTACTTTGTAAGTAGCCTTTTGTCAGTGATAGAAGTCAAATTGTTTAAAAACTGCAATGGTTAAACTTTTTTAGATTTGAATTTAAAAAACAAATTAATAAATAGTAATAAAGGGCAATTAGAAGCATAAAATGTTAAAGTATTTGTATTGAACCACTTGTTCAAATATTTTTATTTCAACATTAATTGATATATCTCTGGGCAAGCTTATCACAGTAGGCTCTTAAACTAGTTAAAGGCTGTGGTTATCTGCTAACCACATATTATGTCATTTTTTTCCACGAGAGATAAACTAAAATAACAGTTCCGGTGTGTAAAAAAGAAAAAAAAAGAAGAAACTCCAGCCCCTCAAATAGTTAACTAATAAGTACCCTTGCATTCAAATGGAATGTGAGACAGCTGGCATTGATTGATTGATGTAATGACAATATTTAAATATTTATCTATGTTTAAATAGGTAAAGAGAAAACAGATAAGAACCATTTTCTACTCTGTTTTTCTATCATTTTCATACTTTTTTTAGTGCCTATTGACAAGTTTTAGTGATATCAGTAAAAAAAAATTTGGAGACAGTTTATTGTTAGTTAATTATTCTCCCTCTTCTTTTGTCAGCACTTTTCTTTCGCAAGCTTCATTTATAATTACAATATTGCATTGTTATAGATAACAAATGGCAACATGTATAGGCTGAGTAAACTATTAGGTAATAAACATAAAACTCATTGTTGAAAAGAGTTTGTCGCCATTAAGCAGCAATATATGAGTGCAATTATAATTACAGTTTGAGTGAAGGCTTCTCCGAAACAATGGAATGAAAAATGAGAATAGTGTATGGAAGCAAATATTTAGGTTTTATTCAACTGCCCCTGTACTTAGTACAACATCAGCAGAAATGCAAGCGACTACATTGAGGAGTGCAATTGACCCTGTGGCGACAAGGATTTACAGAAGGTTTCTTTAAATAACGATGATCGGAATAAACCCGACGTTATATTGCCAAATTTGATGAAGAATACTTATATACCGCAAAATCCCGAAAACCAAACTGGCAATTTTCAGATAGGGGGGTTATAATCGAGATTTTCGAAAAAAATTATGAAAAAAAAATGTTTTTAGTATTAAGAGCATTTACTGAAGATAAATAGTAAGTATAACCCATTTAAAATTACTTTTAAAAACATTAATATAAAACAAGATTCAAAAAATAAATAAACAAAAATCTGTCTTATAATTTTCTAATAGAAAATTGATCGCATGGGGATGGCATCTTTGACTGAAGAAAGAATTAAGCACTTAAGTTAGCAGAAATCCCTATAATTTAAATTTAAAACTCATAAAATGCAAATTTGGCATGTTCGGCCTTCGGGGCCAGCACTATATCGGTATTTCGTAATGTGTCGAATTTCAAAACACAACCAAAAATGGCGGACTCACAAGATCAAAGATGGCGGCTAATGAATGAATCAACGCCGAGTACATGAAATTTATTTTGAAGCATATAGACCTTGAATATTTATTGAAAAATAAACAAATAAAATAAAACACAAAATACAAAAAGGAATTGGACATATTTAATCTTTATCATAAGAAAATAATACAAAATTTGTTTTAAAATCAGCCATTTGGGGAGGGGGTTATATTAAGGAATATTGAATGATTCCACTTTCGGCGAGAAAAGGGGGGGTGGTTACATTCGATGGGGGGGGGGCTACTTTCGGGATTTTACGGTAATTATATAAATAGCATAACGTTTTCAATGTTAACTTAATTATGACAGTCAAATTTTGACTGTTGGTCAAACTCTTGTTCACTTAAATTGACATTTCTCACTTCAGAGGAGGACCACGGCTCATTGATTGTATCTTTTGCAGCCTATGGAAGTTACTCCAGGTAGAATTCTCTCACATTGCTCAACTAGTGACTGGGTTGCTTCTCCATTCAATCACACTTCCTTCTGGTTCCAGTATATTTTGGAAAATTCTGGAAAAGGATTTTCATAATGAAGATTGGAGAACTAGATATGCTGCTGGTATTTATATCCTTGTAATTTAGATATGTTTTTTCTCAATAAAACGTATGGTCTCGTTGTATAAAAGATGTAGACATGAACTGAATTAACGGTTTACTTAAATGTCATTCCACAGGATTTTCCCAAAAACATTTAATCTTGTATAAGATTTTAAAGTTTCACAACTTCATTGATAGATTTTTTCCTTTCAGGATGTAAACTTTTTATACTTTGTTTTAAATAGTATTTCTTTTGAAATTAATATTAATTAAAAATTTTATTACTTTTGTTATTTTTTGCCAGGTGTCCAATATGTAAATAATTAACTGTCATTTATTATTGAGATAATTAAATTTTTTTTTTATGTGTATTAAAAGAATGTATATTTATGTATCAGTTAATGATATTTCATTGCGAAAAGTTTCATAAAATTGGAGAAAAGTGCAAAAGCACTCTGGTATCATTAAAAAAGCTGCCATATGAGATAAAAATAATATTTTCTAAATAAAAATTATTAGCCCCATTAAGTAGCAATTTTATATTACTGTGACTAAAGATGCAAGCAAGCTGATAAATGTATTTGAAATAATTTTCAAATAGATTATTTTTTAAAAATGCCATTATTATTTTTGCTGTTAAATCAGATTTTCCAAAATTTTGCTGTGAAACGTTATGCAAAGAATACTGTGGAAAGACCCCTAAAAACTTTTGGTTAAACTGTTGACATTGTATAACTGTACATCCCTAAAAAAAGTGTTGTTACCGTAACAAAATTCAACATTCCAACTTAAATTTCTTACTCTTTTGCCAAAAAGGGTGACTTATACTGGAAAAACATTTGTTTTATTATTGTGTTTTAAATAAGTAGTTCATTTATTGCTATTTTTGGCCGAAGATGTCTTAATGAACAATGAACTATAAATCATGAGACATACCTGTAACTATTCCTTTTTTCCCCACAATTTTTTCTAGAAGGCACTCTTACTACTTCTTTTTTTTTAAATAATTTTTACTGGAAACGTTCTATTTTTGCTCTCATAACCAATTTTTAGTTTTTCCCTTTTTTTACAGTAAGAAAATTTTAGATTTTATCAGTTTTCATTGAAATTCAAACAATTTTCAACATAACTGGATCGATTTCCTATTAAATTTAGGTAATGTTTGATGATAATGATTGTTTTTCTTAAAACTTTAATGATTGTTATTTATGTTATTTACATTGAGTGCATGTGTGCTTTTTTTAAAAAAAAAAAGTATATCCATATGTTTATGTATTTAGTAGTAGGGATGTAACGAATATTCGGCCACTATTCGGTATTGGGTCTTTTTTCGGCCGGGCCGAATAGTCATTTCATCACCCAGCCGAATATTCGGCCTGGCCGAATATTGATGGACTATTCGGCCGAATAGCTCTGCTGCAGTAAAAAAGTAAAAAAATAAAGAAATAAGTAGATTTTTAAACATTTAAAATTGTATTATAATTATTGCAAAAGAATACATTAGTCCACTATAGTTTTAAGAAATAAAAATAATTTAGAATAAACTACTTTTTTTAATCTTGTTTTAGGCTTGACTGAGCAAAAACACGTTTTAAAGTTATAATATTGTATTTTATATTTAGCATTTGCTCCCAAAGCTGCCAATAGTTAATTATAATAGAGAATATGATAAATTCATTTTGTTATTATTAACAAAGTGGAAGCCAGACTTTTGGGTAGACTGATTTATTGTGAATATTAGGTTAGTGAGAAATGTGAAAAGCCCAGAATATATCATGGATATTAAGATAGCATAAGTTATTGGGGTTTTTGAAAATAAAAACATATTCCAGTTAAGCGCATTAAGTTTTAATAGATCTTTTAGAAATAAGGGATGTAAAAAACCCCATAAAATAAAAATATTAACTTTTATAACTTTTAAAATGTCTTCATAAAACAGTTTTGAGCAAGGTAAAAGTTCACTACGCACTAGTATTTCTTTCATTGCAATTAAATAATTAGTAAAATAATGCTAATGCTTACTACCGTAAAACCTTTTCATTTCTATTTTGCTTGTGGATGAAATTCTTAGTTTTATTACATTCAAAACAATAATGAAAATAGATTAATTTTAAATAGTTCTAAATTCTTAACAAACAAAATTAAATCATACATCACAGATTGTGTGTAATAGGTGTTTGACTTAGTCAATAATTTTAAATTTGTCAAATACTTTCTATTACAACGATTTTCTAGAAATTTTAATATTCGACCGCTGAATATTCGGTATTCGGCTATTCGCCAAATCACTATTCGTTACATCCCTATTTAGTAGATGATGATTTTTTCCCCTGTTCCTTACATTCACCATTCTTTGCTTTTATTCTGAATTTTCTGCCTCAATTAGTTGACCAGGAGTCGATCCAGTATTTTTAACAGGGTCCGTTTCTTTTGTGAACTTTAAAAATATTTTTTTTGAAAAATCAAACACTTTTGTTAAAATTATTAGTTTAAACATATAGAGATTTTTAAAAAAAATATTGTTTTTTGCCACTTATTTAATAAATAATTCTGTGAAATGTATGATTTGGTAGCTCAGAATTTTGTGAAGTTCATTGATTGGTATTTGTGGAGGGTCAATTTGAATTAATTCGAATTTTGTAAAGGGTGTTTTAATTTATTGTGAATTTTGTGAGGGGTCCGAAAATGGGCCTTAATTTCCTTTGGCGCGACCCCCCATGGACTGACTATGGGTAATTTTGCTAAGAATTACTAAAAATTACAATAAAGTTTTTGAATTATACTTTTTCTATAATGCATTGCTGTTCTTGCTTCATGTCTTTGAATTCAGAAAAAGTCTTCACTGTTCTGTCAAATTCTTCATACTTTGAACAACCATTTGTACATAACTGCAGTTATTAGTGACTACCTAGGGATCATTCATAAATGATGTCACGCTTCAAGGGGGGGGAGGGGGTTCGTGAAATTGTGACAAAGAGTGTGACAAGGGGAGGGGAGGGGTTAACAAGAAGTGTGACATTTTGTGACAGAGGGGGGAGGGGTCAAGTATATCGGGGGAAAAGTATGTTATCATTTATGAACGGTCCTTTATAGTTAGTAAATTTTTGTTTGTACCTAATATTGTTAACTAAGTGCATGAAATTGGAGGAAAAAAATAACACAATTTTTGAATAGAAAATTGGTATAATATATTTGCATTAGAGGGGCAGGGGGGCTCTCAAAACTCAATATATTTCTCTTCAGTTCAAGTTTTTATTCTGCTACATTTTTAGTGGAGAAGGTGACAATGATTGCCCATTTCGTGGATCCTTCAACTGTGAAGAACAGTCCTCTTTTGCAGTCTGCCTTGGCTGGTGCATTTTGCTACCTGGTTCATAGCCTGGATGATGAGCAGCCAACTATTTCTCAGAGGGCATTGCTGAATCTGGAGAGCTTGAAAACACCCTCTCTAAAAGTAAGGACAAACGACTTGGATTACTTTTTTTTTCTTTTGAAGTTGAAATATTTTTGAGCGATCTAAAATTGCCTAGTGTTTTTGAGTAATTGAAACTAATCTAAGGGTCAGTTTTAGTTCACTAGTTTTTATTTGCTTCTGTATTCTGTTTTTAAAAGTATTGAGTATGTAGAAGTTTTCTTTTTTTTTTTTTCTTCCTTGCTTTGGTTTGCATTCTGAAGCACATTATCTTTGCTGGTTTTATGGTACTTTCCATTGACATTTGTGTAACAGAATGGAAGCTGTGGACAATTTGTTCAAGTTTCTCTAAGAATGGAATTGTTTTGTTTGTGTTAATGCCTAATATAGAGAAATAATGTAGACAAATATTCTTTCTAGCAAGTAGTCCTTGACTGACGGCATTTAATTTGTTAAAAACAAATTCAAACATTTATTTATTTATTCATTTTGTGCTTTGATGTATATAAAAAAAAACAGGAATTAGGTCTCATAATTAGCACACATCAATTTTTGACTCTATTCACCAGTTATTTAACATGATTTTATGTTTGTCAGCCAGAAACTAAAAAAGAAAAATTAAATCTAGACGCTGCTTGCCTTTTAGGATGGAAAAAGTAAAATCATGATAAACAATTGTTCGAGTCGAGATTCTGAAAATTTCAATGTTTTCTAATTGTGACACTTTACCTCTGAGGGATATATTATACATTGGCATATCTAGGGGAATATGAGGACAAATCCTCCCCCCCCCTTAAAATTCTGATATCTAAAAAGAAGACATTCAAAAGAACTGGTATTAATGAACAGCTCCCAAACAATAACATGCAGCAAAAAGGAAAGAATGAATTGTATTTATATGATTAGTTTTATGAAGGTTGCATTTTGCATTTATAAGTGTTCCAGAATTTACATTCATCAAATCCCTTTAGGAAATTTATGAAAATGGGAAATTTTAATAAAATTTAAATAATAATACAACAAGAGTAATAAGACTTGAATCTAGCTTTTATCTCTGTACTTTTTATATGAAATACACCACATCATCAGATATGATCCACAGTATATTTTTTAGGGTACAAAAAAAATATTAAAGTTTTACTAAATATCCGTTTGATTAACAAAGAAAATATTTCTTAAAAAATATATATAGTTTTAAATAGTTAAACATGGCTCATCATCATCAGAGGCATGCGTCACAACCTTTGTGATCCCCCCACCCCTTTCATACTAAATCATCCTCATCACTAATTTGCACTCAGAATTACATGCAACATTAAAAAATTGGGATATTGTGTAACTCAAATAGCATCGGCAGTCTCCAAGCCCATATGCAGTTGGGACAATATTGCATTATTAAATTAAGTCCCCATGTAAGGCCAACTTTCTAATTTAACGACTAAATTTTTAGAAAAAAGCAGGGATGCTTTTTGAATGATTTTGAACTTGTAAGCATTCCAGTTTCAGAATTTATATGTCTCAAATATTTCTAGCAAGTTTACAGTATTATGAGAAATTATAATAAACTAGAAATAATTGGCAAAATTTACCTGTCATTTCTCGCTACAATAATAATGCTGAGAAAATGTATCAATCCCATACATGTTGAAACAAAACCTGGTCGCAGAAAATTAATATTTAATGTTAAAATAAAACTAACTTGTGTGTTTATAGCAATGAATTATTGAAATTCAGTCTTGTCAAAATTTTCATTATCAATGAAGGCTTCGTTTAATCCTCATTTGAAGAAACCAGATTTTGGCAATAACTTGTGTTCTATTTATTCAACAGTTTTTGAGCAAAATCTATCTAACATAGATTTTTATCAGCTTCTGCAAGATATAAAATTTTTGATAAAGGAAAGAAAAAAATCATCCCATTATTTTCAAAAGAAATCTTGAATCTGGAATTAAAAAAATAAAAATTGGAATTTTCGAATGGGGCTTTGGGTGTTATTTTTCTCATGGTATGATTGAATTTTTTGCCAACTTTCCTTCTAATCCGTTAAATGATGTCGCTTTGTATAGTAAACATACATACCAGCACACAAACGATGCCTTTTTTAATATGCTTTTATTGGTGTCCCTTGCATTTTTATATAGACTAGAGTTTGCTCAACAGTCAAAATTCGACCGTAATAATTAAATTTAGCATTGAAAGCATTGTTGTTGTCGTGTCCTCGCTCATGGCGAGGAAGAATGGGTACGCTGCTCCCGAGTCTAACGGGGCCCTATAAGGGCCCCGTTAGGGCAGGAGTCCGACTTCCGCCCCTTTGAGTGGTCTCTTCATTTTTTGAACCAGCTCCCAGATGAGAGACCGTCACCTGGGATTGGCACCTCCAGAGGCATCGTTTCTCTAGGAGGAGATTGGAGCCATGACCTATTTAACGTGCACCAGCTCCCTTTAGCGTACATGGACACCACAGCAACCAGCCGCGAGAGGTTGTCACCCTCCCAAACACTGACCTAAGTCGATGTTGCTTCACTTTCGGTGTTCTGCGGGAACCGAGCTTCTGCCGACTGGTCCACTGCGGGACATTGAAAGCATTACGCTATTTATATAATTATATAAGTAATAGCGTCCAGTTTATTTTGACCACCCTCACTTAAAGCGAACGTATTGTAAATCATTGTCACGGAAGGGTCAATTGTGCTCATAAATGTATCTGCTTGTTCTTTTGCCGAATTAGCACCGAGTTGTGTGGCAGTTGATGTGTTAAATGTTTCCTTCCATACGCTATTCTCGTTTTTCATTTTGTTGTTTCAAGGAAACCTTCACTCAAACTCTTATTATAATTGCTTATAATATTTCTGCTTAATGGCAACAAACTTTTTAACAATGGGTTTTCTATTGTATTACCTAATACTTGACCAGAGCCAACTCTACTAAATGCCCTCCGACATGAGAGAAAAAACGGCCGTGAAAAGTTCTCTGCTAGGTGGCGCAGATGACCTGCTGTAGCAACTTTAAATTTCTTTTAAGAACTAGTTAGATTTTAATCAGATTTATGGTGCATTGCGTTGTGCCGTACTGCTCTTCAGATTCAAAAACTGAAAAAAATCCGTTTTCATGAATTCCCTTCCGACGAAGGAATACAAAACAAAGTGGATAACAGCTTTGTCTAGACAAGGTAATTATTATTTTTCTTACTCCAATGTGTTTTATGAAACTTTAAATGTTTATTATTTTCAAATCGCTGCCGTTTTATTCTTTTAACATGCTTTATTTTCAATATCACAGATCATGTTTCGTTGCCGTATATTAGAAACGTTCATGTTTCTTAATTGTTTATACAAAATTCAAAAATATGAGGTTGTACAGATTCAAATAAACATTTTAACTTTATACCACTCTTTATTTCTTGGCTAATTTAATTGATGGAAACAGTGCTACTATTTCCTATTTTAGAGTGGATATGTCATAAATGCGTTTATTCAAGAATAAAAATACGTTAAGAATTTCAATTTTTCAGTAATTAGGATAAAAGTTTGCAATCGGGTGGTACCACTTGATTTTTTGGCGATTTTTTTTTTTTTTGACGCCAAGATGTGATTAGTAAGATGTCCGCTGCCTAACCAGAAATAAAATATTATCGCCAAAATATAACGCCAAACTAAGGGGTACCCGCTTCTACACCGAAACGGTCATTAGTTCAATTGAATTTAAATTTAGTACACATTCTCAAATGTACCTAAATGTCGGCCTATTGCCATTGATTTTCGCCAAGTTCTGGTCGCGGTTGATCTCCAAGCTTAGCGGTGTTGCAAAACTGCAAACAGGAATGGCACCAAACATAAACCACCAATTTTGCGAAGGGGGACCCAAAAGTAAATTTTCACCCAAAAGATTATATAGTACGAATTAAAGAACTAATTCCAAGAGAAAGATTATTAATATTTTTGATATAATAACCTGCAAAGTGAAAAAATAATGATTCCAATATTTTATAATTTGAATCACTAGAAAAAAATTTTATATGAGAACTTAAGAATAACGTGTTGCGCTGTCTTCAATAATGACAAGTCAAAATTGATTTTTGGAAGATTTTGTTTGATGATATGTTTAAAATTAAATAGTTTATGTAATTTAAACACTCAGTTCATTAATCTTTGCCATATGTATCTACTTATAAAAGCAGTATTATGAGCAGAGAACTAGCTCCCTCTATATATAAAGTTGCGGCCAAAATGTATGGATTTAAAGTGCTATCGGAGGGCATTTAGTATAGGGAGCTCTGACTTGACTCAACCAAGACATGTTGCCAACGGCCATCTATCTGTTGCCAACGGCTGGTACTTTTCCGGCCGTAGGCCGAAACTCCAGATATTTTAAGGCTTTTAAGTCCGGAATTCAGGATTTTCAAAAATTATTTCAAATTTTTTTAGCGTTATAAAATTTAACGCTATAGCCACTCACACTAAAATACGTAACTTTGCCACCCATCGTGCAACTGGATGGCTACGGCTACTTTAATTCTACCAGCACAACCCAATTTCAACCTATGTGCAGTCACATCTGTAATGAGTGCGATTCTTCCGTTCGTTAATTGATGTCACGCGTTTACGCTTGCGTAGAATTAAACTGCGCATCGGTTGAAACCGGCAATCGCTGAGTTGTAAAACCGTTTGTATCGAGTCTACTTTCGGGAAATCTGACTTTTTAGTTATCTTTGAAGTTTTATTTTTAAATATGGAAACATCCTTGCATAAATTAAAACACAAAGAGCTGATAATTGTGATAATTAATAAATACTTGTGATAATTTTGATTGTGTAAAAAATGTATTACAAATTTATCTAACATTTACAACTTTAGTTCTAATTTGTTTTCATACAGTTGTGTCAATTAATTATACAGGCTATCAAGTTTACTTGTATTAATTATTAATTTGAATTGTATATTTATGTATGGGATAACTTAATGCTATAGGTAATTTTTGTAAATACTTTTCATGGTGTTAAATTTATGCATTTACATATGGAGAAAGTAGTGTTCATAGATTTTGTTTTTAAATATAGTCATTACTCATGAGAATTTTGCACATTTGTGTATGAAAAAAGGGTTAAACACACATTGTTTCTGAAAATTTTGTGAAATATGTTAAGTTACTTTGCAAAATGTGATGAAGAATTTTTCATAGGTTTTATCTGTATTTTGTTTGGAACTCTAAGATGGAAGCTATGCAGTTAGCAGTGCATTCCGAATGTTGTTCAAAGATTAATAGATCTGTGAATACATAAAAATTTATTCAATCCTTACAAAAGATGTACCTTCGTTTTTATGTGACAAATGATGATTCAGAATATAACTTTGCTTTACAAATAGTAATAATACCGTATATATACATATATAGCTTAAAACTTTGTTTCAACCTTAAAGATTCTGCAAATTAGTTTCAGGATTTTTTGGAAAAGGCCAGTACCACCCCTGTATCTATAACAATGTAACATTACAATTATAAATGAGGCCAGTCCGACAAACGGAAAGGGAAAACAATTAACTAATAATAAACTGCTTCCGAACTTTTTAAATTGATATTACTACTAAAGCTGATCGATAGCTACTAAACAAAAAAAAAAGTAAGAAAATCAATCAAGAATGGAGAAGAAAATGGTTCTTAAACTGTTTTGTCTTTACCTATTTATAATATATGTAGGTAAGCCAATAAAATGACATAAAATTTAAATCTGGAACTCAAAATTTCTGAGTATCAGTATGAAGTTTCTTAGTATTAGTGTGCTAGTGATAGTGTCATTTTTCAGCTTTTTGTTTGGTGTATGGAAGTGCAATTCGACAGCTGCATTCCCGACCGTCCGATGGTGCTGCAGACGGTATTGCAGATTCACAATCACCTCACCGGAAAGCGTTTCCTCAATTGGGACTTTTTTCTGAATCGTTTCGACACTCTGTTCCTCGAAGACCAGATACGACTCGAGAATCTCGGAGAAATATCCTACGTTAGAGGTGAGTTTCATCGGACTGATCGCGGGTTTTTTCTTTTAAGTCATTTTTCCCCTGAAATGATCTCTTGGGGACCGGAAACAATGAATGCATAACAGAAGCTTATGAGTTGAGTGAGATATGAGAGCTTATTTATTCAGGGTTCCCACGGCCTTAAAAAGTCCCTAAAAAGGCCTTAAATTTGGAAATTGATTTAGGGGCTCCTAAAAGGCCTTATTTTTTTCCAAAAACTCTCAAAAGGCCCTAATTTTTATTTTTGAGGCCTTAAATTTATTTCCCCTCTTCCTTTTCCAACTCGGAAGTCATAGTCATGAAACACTGATGATTCATTCATGACATGGATTTTTCAAAACTGGTAAATGGGATGAAAATCTACATGTATGGATACATGTATATGCTACATGTATTTATGTATATTTTTACATTTGCACAGTGGCAAACTTGTATGGATTTTCTATTCTAAGTGAATTTTCATTTGATGTTACGATCGTTCTGGAATTTTACAAATTATCTCAGAAGCTAAGTGGTCACAGAGAAATCTAGGATACCATGAAATTGCTTGAGAAATCTTATGTTATGTGGGAAATAAAAAAGAATGTGAAGCAACATACCTACAGTCAGCATTTTTCCCCTTATCTTTAACTTAACCCAAACTTTCGACGATCATGTTGATAATTATTAGTATTCATTATTGTAGCCTTATTAAAATGCAATGCTTAGATTATTTTTCAAATAATCTGCCTTCAGAAAGAACATTGATTCAAGACGTTGCTATTGCTTGCTTTATAAAGGTTTAAAAGCTAGTTTTTTTTTTTTTTTTGAGGAAAAAGACACATTTATTTTAAGTCATATTTCTGAGCAGATAAAGTGTGATTTAAGGCAATAAACAGATACATCTTCAGTTGGATGCTTTTACCTAAAAGTGCACTTCTTCTGCATTGAAAAAGGGGTTCGTTTCAGCCTTAAAATCTTTTGCAAAATTTGCGTGTTGTTTTTACTCTTTCAAAATTTTTAGTTGCATGGATTTACATGTACAAAAGGCATAATCATAAGATCATAAGACATATCATATTATTTGGATAATACACTGCGGCACTGCAGATTATGTGCTGGGAAATGTTGGAGGCAAAATAAAATCTGGTTGTGGTTTACAGGTTGTAAAGTTAGCTAAGCATAATATTTATAACTCTGAAGAAAATATAACTATTAAAGGAATAAATCTTTAAATTTAAGATAAAATTTGAAAAAGTTGACTTATGTAAAAGATTTAATTCAGTGAGATGTTCATGTTGCTGCTTCATCATCTTTCTGAGGAATGCATTTATTCATAACAATGAATTGATCGTTCCTAAAGATGCATTAAATGTACATTAAAATCCATTGGAGGAAAAAAAATTAGTTCCTTAGTTGTGATAGCAAAGTGTTAATGTCATTTCCAGAATTCTTCTTATTATTTTTTTAAAGTTAATTTCAGTGTTGAACATTTGACTATGTTCACATATACGATATCATTCTTATTTCTTCAAAGAAAAGTCATTCTAAATGTTATATGTAATGTGGCCCTAGAAAAGTTACACTTGGCCTTGAAAAGGCCCTAAAAAGGCCTTAAATTTGACTTAGAGATGAGAGTGGGAACCCTGTTATTCCAATTTTTTGAAGGGACAGAGTGCAGATTCACCACAACATATAACATGGAAAATAGATTACAGCAAATGCATTTTCACTGTATAGAGATGTTAAAAAACGGTGAATATCATTTTTAAAAAGTCCATTATTTATTTATGTATTAAAAAGTTTCGTTTTAACTTTTTCTTGAGAAGAGAGAACTTATGAGTCATTCTCACAAAACAGGCAAAACACATGGCTTTGTCATGTATCAGTCACAAAATGAAAGTAATAACAGTTAAAAACATTTTTTCTTACTTTGTTGTACTCGAGGCCAATCTATAAATGCAGTACAAAATGTAAAAATTCTCAAAGATTTTATTTTTAGAAAATGTTAATTGCTCTAAAATCATTATCCTGACCTGTCAGAGCCAACTGTGCTTTATCAAGATCTGGTGTAAATAATGAACATGTTTTTAATAGTGAAACCTTATCAGATATACATTAGAAAAAGGTATTGTTATGGGTTCTTCATACTTTAAATCAACAACTAACTCCTTGTACAAACACAGAGCAATTTATTTACAAGATATTTACACTATGTACTGATTTAAGCACAACAAAAATATCTTGTGGAGTTCACACATTGCCATAAAACCAACGATAATCTCAATAAATGGAAACTAGCACGAAGCTTACAGCGCAATGGCTCAGACTGACAGGCACTCGCTAAAGTCTAAAGCTGAACTGACTCTTCTTACTTCTCGCCAGAGTTCCTTACCTAGTATCTTGGATCACATGACAGGAATACTCCAGAAATGTCCAGCACAGACTAGAACTATTTAATGTGATCGGAAAGTTGCCAAGTTTCATAACAGATTTTAGACAATGAACAATTATATGAAAGACCAAGGCCGTATCCAGAGGGGGGGGGGGCCTTGCCCTCCCCCAGGGCATATTTTAAGGGGTTTTTTTGGGCAATTGCCCACACAGTCAAATAAAATTGCCCCCACAGTTAAATAAAATTGCCCACCTGCATTTTCCTAATTTTTTCCAGCGGTTATGTGTTTCTATAATTTTTTTTAATTTTTCTGTAGAAAAATTCCACATGGAAGCATGACTCCTAACCCTTCCCACAAGCAAAAGAGTGAAACAACCAGGGGGGTTCTCTTTCCTACTATGGGATGTGGGATGGGGAGGTGTCTTTGTATTCCTACGTCACGCTCACGGGGAGATTCCGAAATTTTCACAGAGTTTACGTCAAAAAAGTCGGAGTTTACGTTCCTTACTCTTTTCCTATCGAACAAAACGACCATTAGCAATAATTTCCGTAATTCCAATTTTCATACCCTAACTCTTTTTTGACGATTATTCTACTAACATTAACTGCACATTTACAATCCCGCCCTCCCCCCCCCCCTCCGAGGAAGTTAGAGTTGCCCACACAGTCAAATTTCCTTAAAATATGCCCTGCCCCCCCCCCCCCCGAAATCCCAAAATTTTTCGCAATGTAGCATATATTCTTTCCTGAAACTTTCCCCTACGAATGAATGAATGAATGAATGAATTGTTTAGGGGGTGGCTCTAAGGAGCACTAGCACTGCGACCTCAGGTCTATTGTACTAACAACCCCAAGTTAATGAGTCTGAAACAGACCAGTGGCTGAGACGAAACTTTCCCCTACACTAGGGTTTCAAAGTCAGCCCCCCCCCCCCCCCCGAAAAAAAATTCTGGCTACGGCCGTGTGAAAGACTTGCATTACTTTTTTATACTTAAAATAATTGTAAAACCTTTTTTACTAGAAAAATTGGCATTAAACTGCAGATGTTATTTCATTCAATATTTCTCACATAGATAGCAACAATAGCTTTACTTCATTCATCCTCAGCAAGAACTTTTAATTATCTTGTTAGATATGCGGATGTTGATTGCCAGTTTTTGGCATTATTGCTTTTAGCAAAAAAATGAAGTTTATTGAGAGTCATTTTTCTGGCACCTTTAGAAAACCTCTGGTGAGCACAAAAAAATTTCTTATTACAATATGGGATGTATTTCATCATTATCCTGGCATATAAAGGGTAAGATAGTGATAACAAGGAAAGGGGTACACTCTTAAACACGGAAACCATTCCTGCATGTAGCTCAGTACACGTTTTGGTGGCGTAAATTGGCGAGCTTTATTTAGAATTATATTGGCGATTTTCTGTTGAAAGTTTCCTCCGCCCCTAGCTGTGCGGTGTGTGCGTGGATGTGTATTGCTGCTGGCATATTAATACCACATGTTTAGTAATTTATTTTTTATTATGAAATTATTTTCCCTTTCATTAAAATATTTTTTGATTTATTTGTTACTATTACAGTACATATTTTTGTGTATTTCGACTGGACAATAATGCTTTATTTAAAATATAACTGTATTAAAAATGATTTTAAGAGTTTGGAAACCTATTGCTATAATTTCTCGTTTTTGCTTATGTTTGTAGTGCTGGGATCATAGCACTCAATAAATTACCAAATTGATTTGACTTAATAACGACAATTTACATGCATTAGGAAAAGTTGAAAATTATTCTACTGTAAAATTTTTTCTCTGTAAGCAAACGAATTACTTCATATCCATCCTTTTCCTAGTATGAGCATCATTGTCCTGGTACAGACATTTAGGAAACATTTTTTCCTCCTCATAACAGCTGTTTTTTTTTTTTCTTGTTGTATAGGCTCCAAATAGTTTCAAAAAAGAAAAAAATATTTGAAACTTTTATAACACCCTTTTTAAAAAAAATGTTCTAACATTGAAATGTTGCCTATTATATAGTGGAAGTTTTGATGGGAAATATGCTACTGTATGTTGTAGAATCTCTTTGTGTCAAATGTATGGATACAAATACACTGATCTCTAATAACCTTCATTGGCCCAGAGCCAGTTCTAAGTCTGCATTACAGTACAATAAGAAATCTATAAAAGAGATGTCCTTCTTAAAAAGACTCATAATACCTGGCTTAAAAGTAACAATCAAAGACAAGCGAAGGAACTGAACCGAAATTATCCCTGGTTAAGATCTAAATAATTGCTGAAATTTAACAGAAATGAGATAAGAGTGACTATTGGTCTAGTAAAAGGCCACTGCTGTTTCAAGAGGCATCTAAGCATCATAGGCAACCCTTATGATCCATTACGCAGAGGATGTCAAGTCGCAGAGAAAAGCTCGACACACACTTTATGTGAATGAGACTACTTTCTGCATAGCGATTTAAATATCTAGGATATCTTTATATCAAACCTTGGGAACTACCCCGTTTCCCTGCTAAATTATGGATCAAATTTGTTTCAGCAATTGGTCTGTTTCAGACATAACAAGGGTTTTTAGTACAATAGACCTGTGGTCGCAGTGCTAGTTCTCCTTGGAGCCACCCCAAAAACAAATCATTCATTCATGCCGATCTCTGTATGCCAAATGGTTCTAGATTCCAAAACTCTGGCGTCAGTTTATGATAGCAGTCTGCCTTCTTCATAAGGAAACTTACATACATTTTCTGTCACTTGGAGTGTTTTCTGCTTATTGGTTTGAACACCTGGGTCGTTGTGTTATCGAACGCCTGGGAGATTCATGACATATCAGGTGCCTGCTGAAATTTGTGTCAGCTACGGGTCTCTTATAGAGTCGTGTTTGGTTTGGGGATTAGTATAATAGACTTCTGGTCAGAGTGCTTCGTTCTTTCAAGCCCATTTCATTTCATGATACCAGTACAAAAATAAATAATCTGAAGTTTTGTTTTCAATACCTTTTATACATTCCCACTGAAATTTTTTTCACTCTTTTCAAAGTGAAATGTTAAAATAACGTCTATTCAGCTTCAAGTAAGATTTTCATAATGCTTTTTTTTAACTTAAAAAGTTGCGAACATTTTCATCCTCAACATCTTTTTTTTTCTAGACTTGAAGAACACTAATGTGAACAGTGAGATGTTCCAGAGAAAGCTGAAGCGAGCTCACGAGGCATTATCCTGCTCTCTTGGTACAAGATCTCTCGCCTCGAGTTTTGGTGACATTATGCCATACAAGAGAATTGCGTCAGTTCCTTCTTCTGTGATTTTTCGACCCGATAAATTAGGTAAGAGAGATTGAAGGTAATTTTTGAGTCTACCTATATAAAAATTCTAATGATGGTGTCGCAGTAACCAATGAAAGCATAACGGCTAACAGCAGCCAATCAGAAGCAAGATTGCATCAGCTGTCTTTGCTTTTGTTGTTTAAATTAATTTTTCAATTATCTTGAGTGCCAGCACAATGGTTATTCTTTTCTTTTATTTGCTTTCTTTAAACTACTTTTACAGTTAAATATCTAGAGTGACAACACTTTTAGGAATATTTTAATAACCAAGACCATTGATGACCGACTTTTGGCACTAGTGTTTTTTTTTTTTTTCATTCTTATTTTAAAAAAATTTTTCGCCAAGCTAAACATAACCTTTCTTTAACCTTTAAAGTGATTTCTTAGTTGCCAAATATGAAAACGTCTTACACAAATCTCAAAATATGCAATAAAAGGTTGAGTACTGTCTCGTTACTGTCGGTTAGGGTGAGTACAAAAGGTTGAGTACTGTCTGTACTTCCTGTTGTCGCCAAGAGTCACAAAAGTAAAAAATAAAAGCTTTTAAGCATCTCGCCAAGCTTCTGACATTGTGTAAAATCTATTAACATTCTAAGATTTGTGTGCAATATAAAACATTATTTCTGACAGATTACTCCTGAGCACATTTTTGAAAAAGTTAAAAATAAGCTAATTTGATGCTCTTCCAATGCTCGACAAGCTGTTCATCAGATCTTGTATTTTTGATGAATATTTGAAAATGATGAATCAAAACTTCAATTTCCTTTCATTGCAGTTATGTTATACTGTATGTTGACACTTCCAGGAGGGCACCACAAACGAGCATCAGCAACGCTATTACCAAATCGATTTATAGTACATGTTCTTTTGTGTTTTAATAAGAAACTTTTAATGAATTGAACGTCATTCATTGAAAATTACAAGAGAGGTCACTTTTTTTTTTTCAAATCTCGGGCCACTCTTGAAATTAGGAAAAATTTCCATTTCAATACAGTTGTAGGTACTTAAAATAGTTTACTGGAAGCAACTGTTAGTTGCAGTGGTGTAAAGACTTTTAAGAGGGCTCTTGATCTTCACTAGGGATTCATAAATCTGCTAGGACCAGCCTAGCTGGGCCCAGAGCTTGTTGCTGGTCGTCATTTTTGTATTTGTGTGTTTGCATTTTAAAAAGTTAAAGTTTTCTACCAAAGCTTACTATTTCTTATCTGCCAATTCTTTCATTGAAAAATTTTTGAAAAAAATTTTTAGGATCATCATCAAATCCTGCTACCTTTTTTTTTTCTGTTATTTGACTTGTTTTTGTAAAATATCCTAAGCTTGTGAACTAGTTTGCAATTTTATGTCGTATTTTTGGTATAAAGATTTTACTGCAAATATTATCAACATTCTTTGAGTTTCTAATAGGTTGGAATCAGGGTTCGAAATTTGCAGTCGTTAGTCGAACTTTGCAACTAAAACTTCCTGTTTGACGACCGTGATTTTACATACAGTCGTCACTTTTGACGCCTAATCTTTCATAAAACTTTTAGTTTGACAACCACAATTTGTCACCAAGTCATCATTTTGTATTTATTTATATATCTAGTATAATTTTGTACAATTATATTTTTGTATACATATTTCATCTAATCTTCTGCATTTTGAGTTTTTACGATACCCATAAAGCCTATGGTAACTTCTTGACCTTCAAATTTTTTAATCATAAATTTTTACTTAGAAATGAAGTGTTTTTGTAAGTAACACTAGATTGTAAATTAACACTAGGAAAAATAGTTAAGCGAATTAACTCATATTTTATTTTATTAGGCACTGATTAAAATAAATGTTTATATGGATTCATAAACTTAAGTAAAATATACAATTTCTCAAAAGTTACTAATAGAAATTGATCTTTGAACATTTTTAATAATAATTTTCTCAGTAAGGTAGTGACCCTTGCCATATTTTTTAACAATTCCATATCTGTCTTCATAGTTATCAATTGTTATTTCTGCCCAAGCAATTTGAATTATTTTTAAAATATGCCTAGCAGAACATTTTTGGCAACTAAAACAAAACAGTTAGGTGCCAATAACACCCAACTTTTCCATCCTAACTTCAAACCCTGGTTGAAATTTACATAGAGCAGTGGTCACCAAAACGTAAAATCACAAGCTACTGGTAGTTCTTGGGGAAATTTGCAGTAGAACAGAGTCGTGTTCAGGTGGTTAGTCTGCACATTATTGCACCATAGATTGTTACTTGATTTTTCATGTTTCACAAATATTCGCACTGAATCCGAGTCACTTTAAGAAACTAAGGAATATTTTGTTAGCTTAATCAGAGCCTGAAAAAATGTTTTTTTTTTGGCGAAAACACAGCCATCGCAGGTTTTTAATGAAAATCTTGGCTTTTTCCTATCTTAGCTGAAAAACCCGGGTTTTCTCGGGGTTTTGATGTAAAACCTGGGTTTTTTTCAGGAAGACTTCAATTTTTAATTTCTATTTAAACATTGTACCAAACTACTGTTTTGCGATTTTTACACTTCATTAAGCTGTAACATCGTGTATAAATCATGCAATGTTGTTTTACTCAAATGTAATGTAAAAACTCAAAATTAAAACCTTGAATTTAAATTTAAAAACAAATAGTTATATGAAGTACTATCAAAAGTGATGATTACTTAAGAAATATGATTACTTTATAAGTAAACATTTCCTCTGTACAGAAACAAATTATGTGAATACTTTTTTCTTTTCATTGAGAAGGGTATTCTTTATAATTCCAAAAAAGAACATGAAATATATGTTTTGTAATTTACTACACAGTTTGATGTGGCAAGTTGCTTCTCCATGTATAACTAAGTTTTAAAAAATGTAGGAGAAGGGGAGTACATAACACGAATGGTTACCAAGTAAAATGAAATTTATTAATTAGAGAAGTTACAAAGAAAATTGGAGCTGTATTGAACTGGTTGTCATTAAGTCAGATAATCCTACATGTAGAAATACAGGGAATGTTGGGTAAGTATTTGAGAATACATACAATTTTAGGAATAGTACAGTTATCACAGGTGTTGACTATTTTGACTAATTTCAAGTACTAGTTTTTTAAATAAAATCTTTTTCTTTGGCAATCTTGAATCAAACTAAAAAAGAAATCTCCTGTTAATTAATTAAAGAATATTTTCCACAACAATGCCAAAAAGGAAAAAAAAGATAGAAAGAAGATTTTTCGAATTTTTAAATAATAAATCTTGGCTTTGATCTTGTATAGTTTTTAATTTAACAGTGATGTAAATGTGTGTAAAATTTAGGTTTTCAACATATTTATCACTATAATATATAAACCCTATAAGAATATTTAATGTTTGTCTACAAATGCCTTTAAGAAATACCTATATGAAAAAGCAAAATTTTCCAGAAAGGAAGATGGCAATTTCAAGGTTCAGTAGTGAGAAAAAGTATAACATTATTTGTTTTTCAAGTAAATGTTTTAAATGTACTGTAAATTCTGAAATAATTCACTATGTCAGTAAAGTAGTGGTGGTAAAGTGGTTTTGACATAGTGGGTTTCTTTAAGTGGGCCCGCCTGAAAAAACCTGGACAGTTCTGTTCAGGATGCGCTCACTATAACTAATCTTGGCTTAAATATAAAGTACGGGAAAAGGCAATAACTGTGCAAAGTTATAGTAACCCTGTCGTGTCTTGATAGGAAATGTTATTTTTAAATATTTATATTCTCACCGCTTAATTTGAAAGTAAAGTATATTTTATTAGCACTTACTTCTTTATTTAAGTTTAAAATTTTTAATCTTGTAAACAGTAAACGTCAGCTTACTTACAACGCACCTCCCGACGCTCAACATTTTGCCAAAATGATTAGTTGCTGAATCCGCCACTTGTGGGCGTTACCTTTTTCACGACTGAGAAATTTTTCGAATGACCTTCACTCACGTGTCATCAACGCATGTGCGTACACGTGCTCCGCCACGAATCGCTATACGCAAATCACCTTCGGGTATTTAAGCGTAGTGCTCTCTCATCTCAGTCTTTCAATCCTTTTAGCATTTCCAATGCTACGTTCGCTCAGGAGAGCGGACGGGAAGTCGTCGCCTTTACCCGGTGATATGGATCGTATATCTTAGGATATTTTTATTAGAGATATTTTTCTTGAGCTGCACCGACTTCGTGAAATGCCCGATAGTTTAGTTTTTGGTAAAACATAAAATCTAATCAACTTTTACTTTATTATGGCTTTGGGTTATATATTTAACTGTTGTACTTTTTTTGAATCAGTTATTGTGTTGTTTACTTAAATAAATCTCTGCTATATTCTTTTAAAAATTGTATCAGCTTTGAATTACTTTCTTAGCAAATAATGGGTCCTTTTGAAGGGATAATGGCCCATCATGTTCCTTGGCATATGATCAATTGTTGCAAATTTAAAGGTTTTTTACTTTTTTGTATTGTTTTGTATCTCTCTCCTCTTTTTTTTTGGGGGGGGGGGTGTCTGGGGGGAGGGAGGTTTGAAAACAGTGGGCTTGCTCAGTGGCTTCATAAGCTCGGCAACCACTGGTATGGAGCATATTATTCTGTTGGCTGTAAAGTCTCGAGTCCAGTTGGATCTCTGTGCTTGAACATCTTGACCTTAATACTCTCTCATGCCTTGTTCAGTCCACTTTTAGCTTCCTTTCTTCCTTACAAACAAACTATACTAAACTGCAATGTTTCTTGACAATGACGTCACAACACACGGCAGAAGAAATGAGTAAACGTCGAGGCTGTTGGGGTTACAAGGACGAGTTTCGAAAAGACGCCACACCAACTTGGCGAAATAAGCCGATTAAGCATTCTATTTGGCACATTGCGCGTTTGAAAAATCATTTGTCAGTTTATCAAAAAAACATAAACAGATGTAACAAATTTAAAAACTTATTTCTTTTCACATAATTATAATTCATTTTATTGGATCAAATATATTTCTTCTTAATGTAATCATTAAAATTATATTTTCTTCTAAAAATCCTTTTCTCCCTTCAATAATTTATAAAAACGGTTGGACTTTTAAACACTTTCGTTTTTCCAATAAATATTTTTTTTCCTTCCTGTTACCCTCTGAGCGTAATTTTCTTCCTGTGTAAGTTTGTTTTTAATGGAAAATTACAATATTAACGAAAAAATACTAATAACGATATTAACGAATGGAATAATAACAACTATTTAGCTTTAAGCAAAGTCACAGGCCAGCGAGTCAGACATAAACACGAATCATTCTAAATGTCGCCAAACCGCTCTTGGGAAGATCGCCAACTGCTCGTGAGCTCTTATTGGCCGAGTGTTCAGTTCTAAATGAAGGTATTACTACGCGTTGCACTTCTCGTAAAATTGAAAATATACGACATTTTATGAAAATCATGACAAATAAACGCTATATATGCGTAGGTTAAAATACCTTATCACATTTCTATAGGAAGTGCTTAGTTTAACTCGAAAATCGGACACCGCGCGGAGAACTACTTTCTTCGTTTGCTCTCAGCATATTTCTCCATTTTCTAGAAACTTTGCAGTTGAGTATAGTAAAGAATGATAATTAAAATTCCTTTTTCAGATCGAGAGAAGAGCTATGAACGACAGTCCGCTCCCGTGTTGAAGCGTAAGAGTTCCCGATTGGTGGGAAGCATGGCTGGAACGGGGGGCCCCCTGCAACACTTTCCTAACAGCTTTTTCATCGGTGAGTATGATTTGTAATAACAAGTTAACCTTTTGTGTGAAAGTAGTTCATTATTTTGCAAAAAGCAATCAATGTTTTTCTCTTCATGCTTCATCCTTTCATATACGTTTTACCGTTAATATATTTTATCGGAATTTTTATATAAATTTCTTTTGATTGTATTGATTTAGGAGCAAAAGCAATGGTGTAAACACCATCCAACAGTCGGATTCTTCCAAAATGCAAGGCAACAATTTGAGATTTTTCACAAATAATATTTTGCTATACATCTTTTTTTTTTGGGGGGGGGGGGGGGTTCATTCATAGAAGGAGTAAATCTCTCGTAAATTGTTATAAATTTTTTTGGAGGGTCATTTTACATTGTATGTTGGTGAAGTATTATTTTGCGTCAAAAGTGTATGATGTAAGAAGTTGCTGCGATATCAATTTCTTTTATCAAGTGGAACTGATTTTGCTCAATTTGCAGATGGCCACTTAAAAGACACTGTGCAAGAAGAATCACATTTCCTGACTGTTCTATATCGAGCCATGGACACTGAAGAGCATGACAATGAAACCCTTCACCTTCTCATATTTTTGCTTATGCAGGTACTTTGACATTCGTAATTAATCCCTCCACCCTCCATTTATTATGATCACTTGAGTAATTTTTAATATTGATCACTTGAGTAATTTTTTTCGATAAACCGAAATAATCATTTCTTTCCGCCTAATTGAATGGAGAGTTTGTTATTTATTTTCAATACATCAAATTTTGTTGAATCGAAATATTCGATAAGTCTAATTTTATTTTATGACAGTCATCAAATTTTCCTTGTTAACTTAACACCATAAGACAAAATGGTTTTTTTCTTTTGTAAGTAAAGAAAACATTTTCACTGAAGTGAATTCAATTTTTCTTTACCAGGAATTTATTTTCCTTTCTTAAGAATGGAGCTATTCCAGAAGCAGACAAAGGGTAGTATGCAACCGCTTATTTTGATACGCCTCTTGGGGAAATCCAAAAAGAAAATAATTTGTGAAAATTTCTCGGAATTTCTTTTTTTTTTTCTTAAAGAAAAAAAGAGCTCTTAATAGCACTCTTTACACATTCGTACGACAGGGCCAGCCAGACTTTGCTTGGACCTGATGAACCCTTCTCTCCAAAACAAAATGCTGTTGTATTCCACACACCCCTTCCCCACCCATGAAGCTGGTCCTTCCAAAACAGATTTCCCTTTTGTTATAGGAAGGTGAGGTAATTATATTGTACTTTAATATAGTCAAGTTCTTATAACGTGTTTTGTATGCTATTGTGTCACTATTTTGCTCATATTATAAATTTAATTAATTTTAGGGGTGTTATATTATGTTTTACTCGATAGTTTTGTTTTCGTTTTTAATAAATCCAATTTTCGATAAGTAGATTTTTCTTGCTTTCCCTGCAGTTTCGACTTATCATCAGAGTTTCAGTGTACTCCAAGTTTTACCATTGCATGAAGTATTTACAAATCTCTGCTTAATTTTGTGTAAATGTGAATTATTTGAAAATACAAGCAGTAGATTAGAAAAGTATTCTCCCCTCAATAACTCGATTTCTTTTCATTTTTCTTCCAAACAGGCAACCAAAAGCACAGTGAATTATTGTTAGTTACGAAAAAAGCTAATTTAATATGAATTAAATGTGTGCTGTACGACATATTTATAAACTAAAAACATGCTTAATTTCACTAAATGGGAGCAATATTTTATTCCCTTTTTTGAAATTTCAATCTTTCTTCTCCATGGGTGATTCTGATCTGAAATTCTCCGACATTTCCGAAAATTTTCGAGAACCTGTTCCAAAAATTGAAAAAAAAAAAAAAATTATTCCCAAAATTTTTAAAATTTATTACCTTAAGGGGACCCGAACTGTTTTGAGGCGGCCAATTTGTAGTTAACTTTCTTCAAGCGTTACTCCTCAGCCATAGGGAATTTTGCTCCACGGTTTTTTTTATTTTTTTAAGTAGGTCTTTCTCTATATGTAGACCAAATTGTATCCAAAAATCTTGAATATTTATTTTTTTATTCAATATCAAAGTTTTTTACAATTTCATAACTTCCGGAACATTTTTCTGATAATCCATTCAAGATTTTACTGATCTTATTTTTTTATTTTAGTTGTCACATCTTATAATGAATTTACAACCAGGGATATTTAAAAATTTCACTTTATAAAAATCTGGTCAGCTAAAAACTTTTCGTAGTGAATACACAACATTGAAAAAAATTGTTTTTTGTAGGTTGGTTTTCAAAATTTTGAAAAACCCTTGGTTGTAAATATAGGCCTAATATAGCCAAATCATATGCAAAAAAAAGTATATTGATTCATTTAGCTGTTTTCGAGAAAACGGTTTCGAAAAAGGAAAAAATGCAACTTTTCAGGAGAGCCGATTTAATCCAGAAGTTCAAATTTCCCTCTATTCCCCTGCTTTTTGTTCTCTTGGTTCGATATTTCCATGCTATGAATGCCATCGATTGTTACTGTCACTACCATCGATAGTCTGTATATCGAAATAAACTCGAAAACACAAGGAAGGGTAAAGTGTTTCCCCTTGCAAAGCAAAAAAACCCAATTTCGCTAGACCAAATTTCGATAGACTCGCAACTTTCAAAAAATCATTTCAAGTACTTAGAATGCTCAGATTTACCTAATTTTTACAGCAAATGATCCAGGAAGAGTTCTAGTTTTAATTTAAAAAATTTAAAAAAAAGTGAACGTTTTCACCCAAAAACGGTTTGGGTCCCCTTAAGATTTCTTCAATGAATAATATCTGTGCTTTTCTTTCGTCCTTCAGACATGTAAAATTATTTTGTATGACTTTAAAAACTTTCAAGACAATAAAATAACATTTCAGGGGGGACTTTTGGTGTTAATATTAAATATATATGTGTTGGGGGGGGGGGGGTTATATTCACCTAAGTAGGCATGTAATTTTTATTTTAAATTGATAGTGCACATTTTTTCGAAAAATTTTGTGTGAAGCTCCGAAAATTTCTTTCCGCTGTGTGAATCACACATGTTCTTATCGTTTAAACTTTTGAGTTAAGCATTCAAAGTCTTATAATTTAGTTTTGCAGAAAATGTTTTTTTTTCTTTCTATCAAGTTGTTGGTTATTTATTTTAGAAGAATAACACTCTGTTAATTATTCCAAGGATTTTATTTGTATACATAACTGCGGAGCACCAACGCATCATACATACTTGCTGAACTCACTACAATCTATGTTCTCCTCTCGAATCCAGTCCACAAGAGTCAATCAAACAATAATTGCTTTTTTTAACCTATGCCATCATCTATCGGATGCAATACATAGCACTTTCTTTCTTTTTTTACTTTTGGCTCATGCACACAAACAGCAGTTTGTCTTTTCAAAAATTAGGCATGTAATTTCTTTTAATCTTTTTTTGTCTTAAACATTTTTCATTTATTTTCATTAATATAGTATAGCCTCAAATAGTTTAATAAAATTTGAGGTAAAGGTTCTTAAGAAGTTGCACTGGGTATTATTTTTGTTATGTTATTCTTTATTATTGATTTAAGCACAAATCCAGATGTATTTCTTCAGTGTTTTTTCAAAATAATGTATTTTTTCAGTTTTTGTCCAGGCCAGATCCCATTCATCGGTCAGATGATAAGATCACTCGAAGTCAGGTGAGTCATATCTTCCAAATTATTTACTGTTTACGTTTTTACAAATACAAATACAAAAGTGACTACCAGCAACAGGCAGACGGCCCAGCTAAGCTGGTCCAACAATCCCCAGTGAACATCCAAGAGCCTTCTTAAAAGTTTTATCCCCACTGCAAGAAACGTTAACTCCTGATAAATTATTCCAACTGCCTACAACCTATTCGAGTAATAATTTTTCCTAATTTCAAGATTTTTTTTCTTCCAATGGCACATAAAAAGACAATTGACTATCAAAAGGATAACACAAATCTATATATGAAGATGAGCATAAGCGTTCCCAAAGTGATTTCCGAGGAAGAGCATTGCACCTGGACAGATGAAACAGGTCCATTTCCTGAAAGATTTCCTGTTTTCTTGCCTGACACATGCCCCCAATTTCAAGAATAGCCTGGGATTTGAAAAGCTTAAAACAATGACCTCTGGTTCTACCTTCAGTGCATAACTGCAGCCCATCAACATTTCCCATTTTAATGAATTTAAACAACTGAATCATATTCCTTCTAAGTGTCTTTCTTACAATGCTGAAAAAATTGGGGAAATCTATTTTCAAAACTTCAAGGAACCCTGCTTTAGCTTATAGTTTTTTAATGGCCAAGATTGGAATCTGTCATTTGAAATGGCATAACAAAAATTGAAATGCATTAATTTATTATAAAATATAAATTTTTCCAATATTTTTAAGATTTATCTGTTTAGCTATTGATTTCTCATGTGCTTTTTACTGTTCTTGAAGAATAATGAGTAAAGTATATTTAAGGGACCGTTCATAAATGATGTCATGCTTTTTTCCGATATATTTGACCCTCCCCCCCCCCCCTTTGTCACAAAATGTCACACTTCAATGGACCCCTCCCCCCTTTGTCACATGTCATGCTATGTTGTATAAGCCTGAT
The DNA here is from genome assembly GCA_038502835.1 of Octonoba sinensis. Lineage (NCBI taxonomy): Eukaryota > Metazoa > Arthropoda > Arachnida > Araneae > Uloboridae > Octonoba > Octonoba sinensis. The sequence continues at coordinate 9,827,636 of CM076601.1, read as the reverse complement.
GTCACACTTCTTGTTGCCCCCTCCCCTTGTCACACTTTGTCACAATTTCCCGAACTCCCCCCACCCACCAAGCGTGACATCATTTATAAACGATCCCTAAGTTAAGTTTGTTGTGAACTATAAATGCTTCTTTGTATGTGCTGTGTATTTTTTCAATTGTATCTCTTGTCCTAATGAAGTATTTCAGCAAAATTTTGATGTTATTGCATTTTCAGCACATTGTTTTACGGCACTTGAATATTTTGCTTGGCTACAGCCAGAATCAAGGAGAGGGCAGATTTTTGCTGCCACCTCATAAGATACGGTAAGAAATATTTTGATTTTAAGTCCCTTAAAGGTCCCCTTACAGTCCCTTAAGGTTCCAACACTGAATAAATCTCAAAAATGGATTTATTTTATGAGAATGCATTTTAAATATTTAAGAGCTAATATATAATGCAGGGCGCATTCTAGAGATTTCAAGCTGTTAGCCAGTAAGCTAAATTTTAAAGATTGTTTTTTCCCTTTCGGAGAAAACTGCAATCAGAAGAAAAAGTGTAATTTTTTTTAAAAAACGCGATTAATTTTTTTTTTTTTTTTTATGAATGGAAATTTTGCCAAATTTTCCATTCGCCACTACTTTTGCCCAGTCTAAACTTATTTCGCCGAATTTTCAATTTTGTTGCATTTTGTGCAGTGGCAAAATGCTTAGTATTAGCCCTAATAATGAAGCATAAAATCTTTGGAAGTATTCAATAATATCGTATAAGCACCCTAATTATGCTTCAGGATTATGATTCATTTCAAAATGATTTGTTTATTAGAACAATAAGTATTTAATTGGAAGAGGCAAAATATTCTGACAGTGTAAAGAAAACATTGAAAAATACTTAACAACGAGCTTCGTAAGATAAAACCATGCTTTTTGGGAGTTTTTTCTGTATGGAAAATTTTTTACAAAAGGCAACAATTTTGTAACAGATTGATAGTTTTCATTATTTATCAATGACATTGTTTTCAGCTTCAGTTGCAGACTTCATTTTCAAAACAGAGGTCACGCCAGAGGAAATTCGGGTCTGTTTTCATACTTTTCATGAAATTCCAACTAATCAAAATGGACCCTTCACAAAATACCGAACTTCCAAATCATTCTTTCCACAGCATTAATTATTAAATAAGCGGCAAATAATAATAAGCTTTTTTATCACTATTTGTTTAAATTATGAACTCTTACAAAATGATTTGATTTTTCACATAACATGTTTTAAAATTCACAAAAACAGGACCATGTTAAAAATGCTGGATTGAGCCCTTCAAGTGCAATGTGAGAAATGTTCGATAAGTTCATTATCAAGATGCAGCTGAAAATTTTGCTTTGTAGGAATAATCTTGGGGATATTTTAATAGAGGCAAAGCAACACAAAAAATTTTCCTTGCTAAGATGTTTTTCAATGTGAAAGCTGATTATTTTTATTCTCCTGGAAAAAACATTTTGAGTTTAAAATTATCAATAACATATTCTTTCGCTCTCTCTATTTTAACTTCAAAATACAATTTCTTTGTATTTTTATATAATTTTTCGTATTTATTTAATACAATTTCTTTATATTTTTATGTATTTTATAATCATTTTGCCCTAAAGTTCCAAAATTCTAATAGAACAAATGAGGCACCTAAAAGCAAACAGCTGTAAGTAATGAAACTGAAAGTTTGGTGAAAATTAGTGCATGTGATAGCAAAAGCACCATTTCATATGGCAGCAAGAGATGTTAGTGGTTCCCCTAACAGATGTTGCTCCCAAAAGTGGTTTATAAATTTTTTTTTTTTAATTTCCATAAAATGGAACGTGTTTTACCCGGAATCAATCTTTTGGTCACTTACGTTTCATTGTTTTCAGTCTTAAATGTTCCATTTAAAAAAGTTTCCAGATTCATTTGTATTTTGTTAAAGTGGGAATTAAATGTAGCATTTGCAATGATGCTTTAATAATCAAATGCCCATTTTAATATGTTTTAAATTTTGATTTCAGGAGCTCGGCCATATTTAGCACTTTTCTCCTGTGTATGCCGAAGGTAATGCAGTTTCACTATTTCACCTAAATTCAATTGTATTAAATGACTTCGTGGAAGAATTTTTAATGTGACAAATGATTACTGCAATGTGTTTTTTTAACAACATTTTTACAGATATCAGTAAAATGTTTTTTAACTCATGTCACAAATGCCACATATTAAAAAAACAATTAGTTTTTTTATTAATGAAACAGTGTTTAAGCATTCATTCTTTGGTCAGACTACCCTCGTGCTATTTTACATTCAAAGTACAGTAGAGCGCCGCTTATCCGGATGTCCAATCAACTGGATTGGTCAGGGACCATGTGGTTTTTTTTCTTTCTGCGGCGTGCAAAATATAAATATATATATAAAAACACTAAAGTCCTGAGCTCCAGATTGGAAGTCGAAAACCACCTTCCTCTGCCTTTTGGCATTCCAAGAAAGAGGGATTACCCTCCCCCTTCCCTCTGCTCAGGTATGTTCGATTCAGTTACAATCAGCATGGGGAGTAGAAGTAACTGAACAAAAGGATTAAGATTCTTTTTGGAGGCATTAGAGCGGAAGTAAAGAATTGAAACTAGCGCAAAAGAGTAGTGTTATCTTTAGATAAAAGAATAGAAATTGTTAAAAGATTGAAAAAAGGAGAAAATGGAAACAACATAGCGCTTGAATATGGCAATGGCACATCAACTATGTTTGATATTTAAAAGAAAAACAGCGATGCAGTTTTAAGCTTTGCATCAGTTTTTTACGAACAAGAAGGCAGCGCTGAGAGGAAAACGATGAAAAGACAACATCCTCTTTGGCAGAAGGCTATCAGTAATTACTTCACTCCACAGTGATTTTTTTATACTGTTAAGTACAGTCTATAAATCATTTTTATGTATAGTGCTACTTCTGTATCACTTTTTGTAAATATTAAAAAAAAAAAAATTAATGAAGAAAAAAGAAGAAAAAAAATTCTAAACGCTCCATTTGGAATGTGATAAAATATGCACTACTAAAAATGCCAGTTCTAAGCCTGGAAAACGTGTGAAGGGAATCTGCATAAAAAACCTAGCCCTATTTGGGCTTCGAAGTTGACAATCCAATTATCCGGATTTTTCTTTAACCGGAACTACCTCGGTCCCGACCAGTCCGGATAATCAGCGCTCTACTGTAATTCCTAGATAAGGGACCGTGCATAAATGATGTCACACTTTTTCCTATATATTTGACCCCCTACCAATGGTACACACAGAGGGGGTTTGTAGGGGTTTAAACCCCCCCCTTGAGCCCTAAATAATAGTGCTTTATTACATTTTAGCGGGTGATTAGCAACACACTTGAGGTTAAGTAACAAAAACTTTAATGCAACAATAAACATGACTAGAAACAAGTTAAACATAACTAGAAATAACATAACGTATAAAACAAGTTAACTATCGGAAAACATTTTGGTGCAGTCGCGTGCGAGCGAGCGAGTGCAAACGCGTGCAAGCGAGCAAGTGCAACCGCGTGCAAGTGGGAAGGAATCGACATCAACAACCGTGACTTCACTTCACTCTTCCTGTTGGTCGAGTTGAGCAGCCTACCGCTGCAACATACTCGAATTTCTTTTAGTAGTTTCAGAACATTATGAACCCCCCCTCCCCCTTGAAAAAAATTCTGCGTACGCCACTGCCCCCTACCCCCTTTGTCACAAAATGTCACACTTCAACATACCCCTTCCCCCCTTTGTCACATGCCACGCTATGTTGCAAAGCATGATGTTACCCCTTCCCCTCCTCACAATTACATGAACCCCCTCCCCTCCCCTCAAAGCAGGACATCATTTAGGACTGATCCCTAAATGCTTAGCCGAAATTTCTTTACTCTAAGGCACTGTTTCACAACCTGTGATCAGTGAACCAAAGGGGATCCTTGAAAGCCTTGGGATGGTCCGCGGCTGAGTTTGACTATATAGTAAAAATAATATTTTCCCTTGAATAAAACAAATTTACGATTTTTGTTGAATTAGGCTAATTTAACACATTCAACCTGATGAGTATCAGATTATTCTCTACTTTGTTGTCAGTTAAAATTAAACTAAAAAATTGGCCAAGTGCAAGCAGTGACTTGAAAGTAACTCTTAGCAAGAGTTTTAAGTTCTAGAATTACACAGCTTGGCAAAAAAATTCGTGCTCAAAAGTCGCATTGAAAAAATGAGGTAATTTTCATTGTTATTTTGGACTTAGTAAATTTTGTTTGTTTCATTACATTAAATCAATATACAATTAAAATAATTTTTAATTTTTTTGACATACAATGTAGCCTACATTCTGTAAATTACCATATATATGTTTATATTATTGTTAATTATAATAGTATCTAAACTAATAATAATAGTTTTTTGAAAAATTGTATTTAATTATCGTTGAATTTGGTCGCAACTGATAAGAATTTTATTAGGAACCACTGCTCTAAGCTGAGCTAAACATTCAAGTTTTATTTTCTGTCGATCAGGGCCCGACTTTGCCTAATTGGGGCCCGGAGCAAAAACTTAGTTTGGGGCCCCCTCTGCTTCACTACTTCAGTAAGGAAGAACCGAACTTTATGGAAGTATTTTTCACCTCATCACAGATAATGTAACAAGGAAATTGACTGGAAGCTAAAATAGCTATAAAGCCCCCCCCCCCCTCTCCAATGATCAAACGAGATATCGTTCTGTCCATTTTATCTATTTTCTGACAATTCTATGTCTGCCATTAAACCTGAAGAGTAAAAAAAGCAGAGTAAAAGTAAGCTTTTGATTGCCCAAATCTGTCCATCCTAATTGCGAAAATTTAGCAGAATTCCGCCCTAGAATGCCATGGATTTAATAAATATAGAAGTTTTGGGTTCATATGATAGATTAATGAAGAAGCTAACATAAAACTAACAGATTTTACAATGTAGTGATATTTTGTTTTAAAAAAGTTCTTTCAAGAAGGAAACACAATATAAACTTTCTACTCGATTTGGGGGCCCCTCAGATGTTGGGGCCCGGGGCAGCTGCCCCGCATGCCCCTGCCTTAATCAGGCCCTGCTGCGATGCATAAACAGAGTTTAGGATACAGCTGAATTTTGCATTATTTTTGGACCTCTTAGGTACTGGACAATAACTTCACAATGGGGACTTTCTTACTTCCAATGTGCATGTCCGTACTAGTGTGTTGCCCCTCACCTCTGAAGTACCCTAGCGAGCACTACCCTCCTACATACTCCTTGTGGCTGTTGGATCCATTTTGTCGTCATTCCTGGCTGCAGTCCACTTTGGTCATTATGTACAAGGTAACGCACTATCATAATATAAATAATTTCTCTTGCAGATCTCATTAAATGGTGCTCAATTTCATTTCTGAATCTTGTTTTGATAACTTTCATTCTTTATAGTATCACTACGACACCTTCCCATTTACACGCTCAATCCAGTGGCTGATCTTGATTGTTCTGAGCACTCTGAAGGCACAGCGTCATCGCTGCAAGCAAGTCCATGAGCCCCTGCTCAGCCCTCTGCCTTCTAGAGCACGAGGTTAGTTGTTTTGTGGGTCCAAGTTTTATACTGAATTTAAACACGATAAAAACTTCAATCTAGGATTCAAATAAACGGAAATTCTTCCAATAATTTTCATTTGTCGCTTCCTTAGAAGAAGAAAAAAGGCGGAAGATTTTTCGACAGTTCTAAGTTACAGCTTTAGTTTCCCCCCCCATTTACCATTCTTTCTCAAGAAACGGGAGAAATCAAACAATAAAAATTATTTTAAAGAGCATTCAAGATGCGTACAAAATGTCGGTTCCAGTGATACATTTTTTTTCGCCTAATTTTGATGCATTTTAATGTAATCGGGGTTCGCGCGCGGTCGCGCGATTCCCGCAATATTTTCTGAAATCTGTTGGGCGTTTCTAATAAAAATGGAACTGAATCTGTTTAACAATAATTGACATTTATTTGGACAAAGACATGGCTAAAAAATAACAATTTAATATCAACATGAAAATAAAAAATTAAGAGAACGTAACAATTGTAAATGAAAAGACGGCGAGTGCTCACTAGAGCCACGTAAGGAAAAGGGGATCTACTCTAACGAGTTCCTGGACGCAGCTTTTATGCTGCCGAAAAGGACTCCTACGTATGTGCAGGATCGGCACATGCTCCAAGACCTATTTTACATCTCTGACCTCCAAGCGAGCACATTATGCAAATTATTATTAATAAGAAGGAAACTTTCTTCAAAACAATGTATAATTAAATGGTAAGAAAAATTCATTAAATAAAATAGACATTTATGGCTATCAAAATCCCACTCAAAAAAAGTTTGCTTGTGCACTGTTCTCGCAACTAGCGGACACGCGTTCGAAACATCGCGAAACGAAACTACTATTCTGAACTGATACTTCATTACAAACTAAATGGAGTATGTTAGTTTTCAACTGACATCTTATCCTCATTAATGAAAAGAAGAATCTAAGAACCCTATTTATCATATATAATAACATGGGGGAAAGATTGACAACTTCTTCACTCCTTTGGATTATTGAACAATTTTAAGCCCTTTGTGAATGCAGACTTATCTTCCTTCATTCTATTCACAGAGGACAAAATCAAAAAAAGAAGTGGAAAAAGGGAATCTTCCTTGATCACAAGGTTATAAGCGAATGCTGGTTTCTGAAATATACGGTTTTCTTTGAAAAACATCAATAGATAAAATGACATATGATCAGAAAAAATAGAGAAAATATTAAACTAATTTTTAGGATTTTTTTGTAAAAATCACACATTAAAGAATTTTGGTTAAATAACCAAAGTACTAGAGGATCTTTTTCAAGCTTAGCATTTTATAAAGCACCCATTCTTTGCAATTGCGAATTTTGTGAAGGATCTGCTTTGTGTGAACCTTGTTGATGTTTATTCTTTCTTTGCTGAGTATAGCATTTTAATATAGTAAAATGAGTTCACAGTTTCGCTCTCATAATCTTGTTATTATTTATTGATTTATTACATATTGGTTCTTTATAAGCTTGTTTAAGCCAAGAAAATTATCTTGCTGGGAACATGAAAAAAATACATGTATATGTAAAATTCATGCTTTTTTAAGGATGAATTACGTTGCCATTGGCATGTATCAAGATTTTAGAAATTTCTTGGTAAGGCACAGCCAAGAAAAGGGTGGAAACTATTACTCTGGGCCCAACTAGATAGCTTTCAATCTTCTATTCAATTCCCAGTGCAAATTAGTGACCCTTTAAGAGTTTTTAAAACAATAATTTTCCTTTGGTTGTTGTATTTTTTTACATTCTTACTTGTAATAGTTTTTCACAATATCATAATATTCATGCTTTTGTAGGCCTATTTATGTGCAACATTAGTCTGTGAAACAAGTTTTGAATTAAGGTTTTCACCCTGTGACTCACAACTACATGTTTATTTGACTTTTTTGTATTTGAGATAGTAACAAATAATTCTAATAGTAATAAAATGTATTTTGTGAACTTTTAAAATTATTTATAAACAAAATTACAAACACAACCATTGAACGGTATGTTGCCTTCAGTCTACACTATGGCACAGAGGGATTAAAAGCTGCAACAATTTTTGTGGAGGACCATTTTTATATTAAAGTCACATTTTTTTTTTTGAACACTAATGGTAAAAATTCACAGAGCTCTTTTTTTTGGCTATAAGCAAAGGCCATGTATTGTTCACTTATTATTATTATATTGCAATTTTTTGCTCTACTCATCTTAGAGTGCAATCTTTAATTCCAGACTTTGCTGCTTCATGTGTTGAGATGGAACATGTGCTGGAACGGGACAAAGACGGTTCATTCGATACAAGCTCTCTGCATGAAGACGGCTCCAGGTCGTTTCGGGGGAAAACAAAATTTTCCGGCAGTAAAATGAATGAGTCGGTTTTAGACCAGCAGACTCCGAAACAAATCGGGAAAGAGAAAAGCCACCAGTGGAAGTCTTGGAAATCTGGAGAGAGGAGTTGTTCCAGCGAAGGCGAAGATGCAGAACCGGAACTCGAAGCCATACCGGAGAGTCCGAAGTCGGAGAGTTCCGAGATGGAGCATTTTCAGTCGGATCTCTGTTATCCTCCACTGTCTGATCTGGCTTGCTCGAAACCTGTTGAGGATTTGGTGTATGCAACGGAAACCATCCCTGCCGCCAGCTCGTGGACTAAAGCCGTAGATGAGTTAGCTCTCGTATCCAATTCCGATGGGTCCAATCCAGAAGAGAAACTTCAAAGTTTGGTTGACGTGCCTCAGAGCTCGGTTTCGTCTGAAGCGGAGAACATCAGCATAGTTGAGAAGTCTGCAGTTGAAATTATGGAGAAATATTTGTTCACGGAAGATATTCCGAAAGACCAGGTGTCAAAAGAAGGTTCAAAATCGCAACCAGCAACTATCAAAAGAATGTCTCAGCAGTACTCCCTACCAGAAAAAGATCCCCTGCCGATGAGCTTTCCGAGTGACAATATTTTAAATGAGAAGCAGCAGCCAACCACAGTTTCACCGGAAATTCAGGTGAATGAAAATATTGATGTTAAAAAATATAATATGCCATTTCATTTAACGAAGCAGTTCGAAGGCAAAGAAGACGTATCACGCATGAAAAGTTTACCTTTTGAATCAAATAAACACCAAAGTGTCGCCAGGAGCAAAACTGACAGCAATATCTTGGATTTACCGCAGTTGGAAACAAAAGCCTCTCATTCTAGATACCCTCATTCAATGTTTTCAAGCAAGAAAAGTTCTCAGTCAAAAATTTCAAGGCAAGCCGAAATACTTGGCAGTGAAAATTTAACGGTCCCTATTTTCAGGCCCCCGCTTGAAAGATTGCTTCCGATTGGATTGCCAGAAAGAGAGAAACTAAAGAGAAGTGAAACACTTGCTGTTCCTCCTGTTGAACACATGCCATTACGTCATCAGCTGTCTGTGGATCATAATTTGTCACGTGACTCATTCCTGAGTAGAGATCTGTGTGAAGACAAAGGAGTCCAAACAGGGAATGTGGATCCTCTGTTCGATATTCCAGCCCCGGAAAGGCTGTTGCCGGTGGGACCCAAACCAACTAAGAAAGATTGTTTCCCTCCACTAATAAAACAAGAACCCAAGCAGAAAGTCGAAGATATCTCGCCGATGCCAGTGCAGCAGAAACCTAACGAAGATTCAAAGAAGGACGACACTAGAGTGGATGATGAAGATGAGAAAATAGTCAAAGATGCAAGTAAGAAGCACACGACAGTTGATCCCACACTGAATAAGAATCTGAAAAACGAAACTATTTTGCCAGTAAACGAACCTAAGAGCTCCGGGACTGAAGTGGAAAAAAGTGCCCTCGGAGCAGCGATGAAGAGTGAGAATTTTCCGAACCGGATATTTGATTTCACCTCTGATATTTCTCAACCCGCTTCTGCTTTCGGCGTTTTTGACGTGTGTAAGATTACCATGGATATGAAAACTCCCGACTTGGTGAGTCAAGATAAAAAGCATCCGAAAGATGGGGAATCCACGGATAATCTTGCCAGTTTTAGCAGTGAGAAGCAGATCAACGAAAAAATTGAATTATCAACTTTTAGTGAAGTCACTTTACAAAAAAGTCTAGAAAAAGGTAAGATCATGTAAAATGTTCAGATGCCTTTTCTTATGTTATTTTATTTATTTTCCTTCCTTTATAAAATTTATTTCTGAAATAAGAATAGTGTTGTAATAGAATGATTGTAGAATTGTTGGGAAGTGTTCTCTGGAAAAAAAAACAAGGAAATGTCAAGGTGAAAATTGAAGGTTTTTAATGATTTTCACCTATTCAAAACTGTAATATTACCATTATTTTTCCATTTAATGTATGTCATGATTTTTAAAAATGAAAATCAATAATATATCAGCAGTTCATAGGAACAAGATATATTTTTTTCTCCAACCCCTTCTTCTGAGGTAGATATGAAAAAAACCTTGCTATAAAAAAAGAAAGAAAAACCACCTTATAGAATTTATAATCATTAAAGTGTCTGTTAGTGCAGAAACTGCATTCTTGAAAAAGTGTAAGTAGCAGTAGTTTTTGTTTTTAAGGAACTAAGCCAGAGATAGTTGTTGTGGGTGCTCTGTGTGTCAGAAGCTGAAGTTAAACTATTGATCATAATAAGCTAATTATTATGCGGTATATAGTTTCTAATTTTCTGCTAATTTGACATTAAAAACAGGGAGACAGGAATACTTTAAAAGCTAGATGTTTCACAGGAAATTTTATGGCTCCTGATATTCTTTTCCTATAGTTGGCAGCTGTGCTATATTTTTTTTTTTGCACAAAGTTTAAGAAAGTTACAAACAAAAATATTCAATTTTTATAGCTTAGTTTTTAATTTGCTAATTTAACTTTTAGAGGCGTTTATTTTTTTACACTTTACAAATGAATTCCTAAGTAAAGCTTTACTTTTATTTGAGTTATTGTACCCTAGTGTCAAAGACCAAATGCTCCCCTTAGGTTCCATGACCAAGTAAGGCATCGCTGTACTTATACGATATTTTGAAAATAAACCTTTCAAAGAAAAATGAGGATTAAATGAAATTGTTCCCAAGTTTAGTTAAAAATCAACAAACTACGATTAAAAAAAAGAACCTGTGTATCCAGACATTGACTCAAGGGTTAAAAAAATTACTCTTGTCTTTTTACAAGTAACAAGATATTTAAATTGTTTGTTTTTAACTATGTAAGGTTAGTATTAATTAAAAAAATGGAATCTGTATCCATAGAATTTTATTAATTGTTGTAAAATTCTTACTTACAGCTTTTGAAGAGGAAACTAAATGTCGTTTACCCTACCGACAACGCAAACAAAGAAAATCTGGACTCGGAAATTTAGAGGCTCAAAGAAGTTTTGATCATCAAAATGCTGGAGCAAGGTAAAATATGAAAATTACATACACATGTTTTTAAATCATTAATCAGCAAAAAAATTTTTACTTAACTGAGAAAATCATTTATGCTAAATTATGAATTAAAATGTATAGAAGTACTTTTAAAATGTGACATCGAGAAGTGATACTAAGATGCTAATAATGTTGAGCAGTAGCACACCCAAGATTTTGCTTTGGGGGGACGGCGGACCAAGTTCAGGATTTGGGATACACCAAATATCTGGTGTTCCATGTCTGTTGGATAGATTCTGGATATCCAGCTATGGTGTTAGAAACCTGTGAATTCTACACATATTTTTAAATATTATACAGCTTCTAAATGCATGGCAAGTTTTTAATTTGCATTCATTTTCAAAATGTGTTGATTTTAAAAATCGGACGAATTGGCAATATAAAAGGAAGAGACCAATCTCGATATCATCGTGTTATATATGGGATGTATATTTGGGAAAATAAAATTTCTTAGCATTTTACTACACTTAAATCTAAGTTACCAACCATCTTACCTCTAAAATTCCAGTTTCGGCCCTCCCTTTTTAAAATTTATCTATAGTGTACTTCCTTGCTATTTTTATGACAATATCGCTGCCTATATGCAAGGAAATAGCTGTTATAACTAGATAAATGATCAGTTCCATTTTTAAACACCATCCAGATAATGTATGTTCCATTGTAAAAGACATTCCGTTAAAAAGAAATATTTCCCCTGTTCCTTGGAGGTTATTGTAACGGGATTCCACTGTATTTCATTTTAATAATTTATATTTTGTGCAATTTTTTTTAAACTTAAATTGATGTAGTTTTATGTAAATTGTACAGCACATACACCTTTGTGCAAATGTGCACAAAAGTTTTTTAATAGAATTTTTTTTTTTCCCAACATATTATAAAGATATTATTTTCAATACGTAGTATGACCTCCTTTTGCTTTTATCAGCAACTCAAGTTTAGTAGGCATTAATTGATTTTTTTTTTACAAATGTTTTTTATACTACCATTGTGAAACCAAGTCTGAATAATAGCTGAAATAGGCTTTCTTTTCTTGTACACTCGTATTTTCTGAGACCATCCTTGACCACGGACCAAAGATTTTCAATAGGGTTCATGCCAGGTAGGTTACCTGCCCAGTTTTTAACTGAAATACCATTCATAAAGGCCTTCACGTTTTTGGACATATGGCAGGTAGTAAGATCTTATCGAGGAAAAGCTGTACTGCTTGGAGCAAGTTGGTTTAGTTGTGGAATAATGCCCCAACTTAAACTACAGTAGAACCCTGGTTATCCGAAAAGCACGGGACCGTAACGTTTTCGTTAATCGAGGTACCAAAGAAATTCGGATAAGCGAGAATTATAGGCAAACGCCATGTTTATAACCAACATCCCCCCCCCCCCCTGCACATGGAACTTCTTCCAACTGCAGAATACAATGATTGCCAAGCAGATTAACCGGTTCTGAACTTGAATGTAATATAGTTGTTGCAATAAATTCTATACAAATAGTATATAATATTTTATGTTTATGTCATTTTGTATTATACATTTTATCATCTACTGACAATATTTTTTATAGTTATGGAAAAAACGGACCGTTTGCCTTTTATGAAAAAAGAACTTTAAAAAAATCTGGGGCATTTGCCTGTTGTGGAAAAAAACTGAGCCATTTCCCTTTTTGGTTAAGTGGATTTTCAAATAAGCGGGATTCGGATAACCTGGGTTCTACTGAATCTATATATTTGTCACTGTTCATCATACCATCAACGGGAATAATGACTCCTTCCCTCCTTATAAGTGAAGCAATACCAAAAAAAAATCAAAATTTATTCGCACAAGGATGTTGGTAGAAAATCCTTCAGTGCCATCTAAACTTATGGATTCATTCTAGGCGAATGAAAAAGACAGAAGTGGGCTCCGGGAATGCTTCGAAACGCACCAGTGGCAGCACTCGGTCCTCTCATGTCCGTCCAGTGGATGATCAGGTGATCGAGCGGTGCACAGAGTGTGGAGTGGGGGTGGAAGAATACAACGACGAAGAAATTGGCCTCTGCATCGTGATTCTGGCCACTTTCGTGCATCGGGAACCGGCCATGGCAGCCCCCCTCTTGCCCAAGATGCTGCGTGTAGTTGCTCGGTAAGAAGTTTTCTCTGTGCCATTTGTAAGTGTAGTAGAAGATATTTAAACTGCAGAGTATTGGGATAACTTTGAACCACATCATATTTTTTAGCATATTTGACTTCCAAAAACAAAAAACTAGAAGATGAAGTGCTGCATTCAGCTGGCTATGTAATAAAATCAGTTTTCTGCTCTTTATAAATTCTACTCATTCCAAAATCACTGCTTGGAAGCTATTTTTGAATGCTGCTTTGACATTGTTGAAATTCTTGAAGTTGTTCTGTGCACTGTTATGAATTGTAGAATTTAACCCCCCGGTTAAAATAAAAAAAAATAAGTGTTCATAAATTTTATTTTTCTGGCTCAAAGTTGCTCAACTGTAATACTTTTATTAAAATAGTTCTTTTTCAAGATCCGTTTTCTGATGTGATTCAAAGTGGATCACTTTGAGACAGGATAATAATTCATTTTGAATGGATTTTATAATTATTATTTCTTGATTTTTGGTGCATGCACAGTACTTTAGGAGTTCTACTTCAATTTTCTGCCAGTAAATACAATAATAGCATTAAAATATGAGTGGGGCAGTTAAAATATTGTGGATCAAAGTTCCCCTGATTGGCTGTAATGTAATTTTCTATAAACTGCACAACTTTTCAGAGTAAACAGCAAGTTATGTAGTTCAAAAAACCCTATATTCTGCGCTGGAAAAATAACGGCTAATTCAATTTAAAAAGTTTTTCATAGTTTTCCTTAGTTAAAGCTTTTAAACAAACTTTTTTTTAGCAATTAGTCCCCATAATTTTTTAATCTCATAGATAATTTTGTGTTTTAGATAATTTTATAAGCACAAGCAAAAAGAACATGGATACCTACTTACACAAGTTTATGAAATATATTATCTTATGGTATTTCTTGTGTTATATAAATAAAAATATTATGTAAATACACTGGTAATATTTTATTGTTGTCCTGCCTAACTGGGATCTGGTCTTCTGAACCTTCAGTTTGATCTCGTACACCCCCAATTTTTTCATTCTTTGGCATAGACACTTTATAGGTCAAAATAGTTCATTAGGGAGGGGGCATGAGAACCACTTCTTTACTTCCTACTGGTCATCATTATGATTATTGTTTCAAGGGGAAATCTCTTTTAACCCACATTAATGCCTGAGTTTCTAATTGTGAGAAAGAGCTCAGTAACAGAATGAGAAACTAGCAATCTCATACAATTTAAAATTTTAACACCTACCCACCACCAGACCAGGCCTGTAGCCAGACTCTGACTCCAAGGGGGGCAAACTTTTGGACAGGAGTTTTTCAATTTTTTTCTAACATGTTAGAATTTATGCTCCATTTTGGACGTTTTCTTAAAATTTAAATTAATAATATATTTAAAAATTAATGCAATTATTTAATTTATTAATTGATTAATTAAACAATTAATGAAACTAATACTAATTTAATTCAATAATGAAGTTATTTGATCTTAAAAGAAATACTTTATTAAAACTTACAAAAGGCAGAATTTGAATTTTTAAAGCTTATTCTAAGGATAAATTTGTAAATTAATAAAATAACATAAAAAGTGAACATTTTTTAAAGATAATTTTAATGCGAAAGATCATTCAAAGTAAGATATTGAAGCATAAAACATGTATCGGTACGTTACAGTAAAAAAAATTAATATAGTTGTAATTTTCTTTGTTTGCTCGTATTACATTTTTTAAGCACTTATTCTAAATTTAAGTTTTCAGTCTGTTTTCTTTCGAATGCTAAGAAAGCTAAATCTGCCATTCTTTGATGCGTCATAGACAGGGCCGGCGCTATCATGAAAGGCGCCCTGAGGAAAAAACCTTTTCCCGCCCCTACTATATATTAAGAAAGAATAGAGATTGAAAATGATCGATGCAAATTTTAATTATATATATTTTAACTTTCAAAAAGCTGAAGGAAAACAATCGCTGATCAAAATGAACTGAATAAGGAAAAATAAAAAAGAGAAAAGGCAATAGATTGCGTTTTGCTCGTCATAAAATAGAGAAGACACTTTCTGGAACTGCAAACACTTATACAGCGCCCCCTTCGAATGCATTGAAGCCGCCTGTCGCTGTGGAGAAGAAAAGGATAATGTGCAAAACATTAAGTAACCCAATAAAAAATATATCCTTTCAACAAAGGATAGAAAGAGACGGAAACGTTTCAAGATGTTCCTGATGTGTTTCTTTGTTTGATTTTATCAAATATAAATGTGTAATATATAATGAAATTATATGAAGTTTTGATGCATCATTTGCAAAACTAAATAGTTAAAATAGTATTTAATTTTTTTGAGATAAAAACTATTGTTTGCTACTTAAAACGATGCAGTAAATATTTATGGCCAATGCGCCCCTAGGAAAGACGCGCCCCAAGGCTTGTGCCTCATCGCCTCAGCCTAGCGCCGGCCCTGGTCATAGAAAGTCTTTGTAGACGATTAATTGCTGTCAATGTAGAAATTGGTTTTTTAAATACATTACGGTTTAAAGAGTTAAAGAGGTTTGCATTAACGTCGAAGTTACTGATCGTTTACAAAAGTCATCGGATCTATCATTCGAAGACGAGTAACTCCAAAGAGAGATGATTCACTGATGTAACGAAAGAACTCGCATGTCTGCAATCAATTCGATGGGCTGACGATTGCACAGAAGAAAAAGGTATTTCACTTCTTTCCCGGGGATCATGCTCATTGTTAGGAAGTAAAGGGAAAACTTACGAAGTACGTGAGTTTGGGGACTGCCCATGATCCTTTCATTAGTGCCTGATTTAGATTGAAGACAGGAAAAAAATAAGCTGAATAAAGGAAAAAGTTCATGTTTTTTATTTTTCTAAAATTTGCATGGGAACAGGATTTTTTTGATATGACTTTGCGTTTAAACAAATCAAAAAGTTGAAAACAGAAATACCATAGATTATTAAGGTCCAATTAATCACACTCTGACAGGCAAAACATTTTCCATGTCGGGCACTGCCCGTCCTGGCCCCCCTCTGGCTACGGGCCTGCCCCAGACCTTTTCCAAAATGCAAGAAGGATGTCTGCAATGAGAAACTAAACTTAGGCTCCAGGAAAAAAAATAGAAGTAAATCAATAAATGTCCAATTTACAGATGTTTTTCTGTGACCCTAGTGCTACGTAAATATTTTCATCCACTATGTGTATGTTTTCATAAAGACTTTGTATTATCACTAAATAGTTAATGCGCTGGTTATTTATTAAGTGAAGTAAAAGCTTTTTGCAAAAATTCATTGAAAAATTTATTAGTTTTTTAAGTGTATATATGTATTTATTCATTGTTTTAGGATTGCTTCGACTCCCAATTATCCATGGCAGAGCGAAAGGTAAAGTTTTATTTTTCAGATTATAAGAATTGATGCCATTTTTAAATACAGTGAAACCCCGCTTTAACGTCCCCCCCCCCCCCCAACCTACGTTTTCCCTGCATTGTACGTTTTTTTCAACAGGTTCCAGTTTTTCCATATATTAATTAATGTTAAGATAACACGAGTTCTAAGTTTGTTATTTATCGAATTTCCCACATTTTATGTTTTCCCGTAAAAAAAAAGCTTAAAATGTTCTAAAAATAGCGATATTTTTCCTTTTTTGCTTCGTTTAAAGCTAATCCACGTTCTTGAAAGTTAATTATTACTTCCTCACAAAATAAATCGCAATCGAGAATTGTTTTTGTTTTCAAGAATTTTCAAAAAGAGTATTCAGGTTCATCAAGGAGTGAGAGTGAGAAAGTTCGTTTGCTTCCAAAATTAAACTGCAAGTTTGCTCTTTTTGCCATTCTAAAAGCAACAGAGCTCGAACAGGTCGAGTATAAAGAAGATTTCAGCAGCAACCACTGTTACGTGCTATGTATTATACTCTTATTGGATGGAACAGCTTACAAATAGTGAGACTATTTTCTTTCCCATAAAGACCAGGAAAAACACTTGCAAAGTATTTCAATCCTGGAAGATGCAGCATTCACTTTGAACTCCATGTCTGAAACAATCCACTATTATTGAATTATGTTCAACCTAAATGCCATGATTCATAATAAAATGTGTTAAAATGGTATGTATATTAATTTTCTTTCCTAAAATATAGATATTATACTTTTTGAAAGAGCCATCTTTGCTGCCTTTAGTTTTTTCTGTTTGATTTTTGCTTTCAATGTATTTCCCGTACTTTGCAGTTTCCCATATTTTAAATTTTTTACCCAGTCCCTTGGGAAATGTGAAATTGGGGTTTCACTGCAATAATTAGTCGGTATATTTATTTTAATTGTTATTACTTTTTGTTCATGGTCTATATATTAAATCTTGAAATCACCCTTCAGCAATGTTCATTTACCCGGTGGATCTGTCAGTATCGCAAGGCAGTTTTTGCGATGTACTTTGCATCAGCTGGCTCCAAATGGGATATTTGTACAGATATTTCAGTCTCATGTAATAGGTAATATTTTTTTGTTTGGCTATTTTTCTTTTTCTTCCTCTCTTATGAACTTGCTGACGAAAGCTCGTCTTTCAGAACCCGAATTCTACAGAACAATGGCACTGGCCTTGGCTGATTTTGCTGAAGTGAATCAAGTGGCCCCTTTACTGATGCTATTTGAAGTAAGCCCTTTATTTCTTTTTGTTTTACTTTTCCATTTTTAAAGTGTTTATTTTATTTATTGGTTCCTATATATTAGGGTTGGCAAGTTTTTGGCATAAACCAACAAAAAAACCTAGTAAAAGCCATCCTATCAAAAGTAGGTTTTTGCCATCCAAGTGGCAAAAATAGGATTCACTGTGCCCGTTAATTTTTTTTCTTTTCCAAGTTAAAAGTAAACTAAAGGCATCAGATAAAAGAAATTTTTGTTTCAAATCATTGCTATTCATATCTAATTTGAACACAAAGTTAAATGAGTACAATTTATCTATTATAGTTAGAAATATGCATTTAATGAAAAAATGCCCAATTTTAAACAAATTTAAAAATGAAACAATGTACAAAATTTATAGTAAATAAATAGAAAATTAAATGAACTGTCCATTCTGTGTCCATCCAGTTATTTTTCCATTTTCTATTGAACAATTTCAAAACAGGCTGAAATAGTTGGCTACAGTCATTGTACTTTTATAACTGTTATGAAGTAGGCATTTCACATTGCCATTGGTGAATTTCAGGATTTGGATAGTAAAAGCACAGAAAACGTAAAAGTGATGAAAGTAACTATGTGCTTTTTTTCCCAAAAGCAAAAGGAAGAAAATAAATAAAGTTTCCTCTTAAGACATTACAACAGGAGTTCTTTCATTGTATAATTTTCAATTAGTTTTCTCTAGTTTCTAAATTTTTAACTTAGACTTTTATTAAATAGTTGGTTTAGTTATAGCATTTATTAATTAGAAAAATAAAGGCATTCAGTAATACCCAAATGAGAATTTAATTATTTAGGTTCTTATTATATTATAGACCTTACTGCATATTATTTAAGGTCAATAAGTATTTTTGCCATTTTTTGCCTATCACTGTCCTGGCACAAATACCAACCGCAATATGTGTATGTAGAGGAGACTGGTTCTAGTTAGTTGTTAGAGGGGGCAAATAGTTATATACGAATATTGTTGTGAATATCTCTCTTTATATTGTGTGAGATTCTCGTCTCTCACTCCTGAGATTAATATGCAAAGTGTCCGAGCGGTATATTTGATTCTGCTGGGTGCGTTTTCCATACTGGGATGGTTTCCCGACTCGATGTAAAATTGATGAAACGATATTCAGTCCCAGACATTTATTAAACACATACTGATGATGGGGCACAATACAACTATCTACATAATATACATATACAACAAGTCTTTTTACAACATCTTGGATCAGAGCAGGGTTTTGTCGCGTCCGTTCTCCCGACAATCTCGGTAGCAAGCCCCCCTTTTGGATTCTTTTCTTCCCACGCCTCTCCCCGCCCCCTCCAAGACCCCTTCGGCCGAGGTCGGAGGTCAAGCGGGGGATATTTCAGATGCATGGGACTGTTCCGGTTCACGACAAATAAAAAACAAACCACTTAGAGAAACTTGCTTTTCTCACGTCACTTTCATTCTTGTGACTCCTTTACCGTTCTCAGAAATTCTTCAATCAGTAGCGCAGATACTGAGCATGATAATATTGCTTACATTATTTTCTCCATTCTCCCACTCCAGTCAACTCTCGGTTAAAATTCCCCCTTTTTTTTGAAAAAAAAATACTGTTTGCAATGCTTGTAGCAACTTTATTTAATATATTAATTTGGTGATTTTATGGCTTTTTCTTTTAAAAGTACTAGGTACACATCAGGGTTTGTTGATTTAAATCAAGTGATTTTTATTTTAAAAAAGTCATTGATTTTACAATGTTAGAAAGTGTTGTAAAAATGAAAGATGTTGCAATTACAACCAATGTTTCACACAAAACGTCCTAGGTCCATATGTTTGTGTGCATAACATATTTCCTAAGTTTAGAACTAATTACTATTTTTTTAATTTTACAATATTACTCTTATTCTTCAAGCATCTTGACAGCAAAGCATAATTCATCCAATCATTCAAATTTGAATTCATAATAATCATGAACCATTCTGTGTTTTTTTACCTTAAAAATAGTATTTTAGATCAATTTAATAAATGCCACACAATAAATAATTCAGAATGATAGTGATTAAAACATTTGCTAGAATTAAGAAAATGTATCCTTAAAGTTTCATCCGTGTCCTCTAAGAGCTTAAGGTTTTTTTTCCTTCTAAAATATTTTTTTATCATAAAAGTTTTCAATGAAGATATTTGATTAAAACAAAAAGTTTCAGTTTTTAGTAATGGTGTGAGCCTATGATTTTACTAAATGGGTAAAAATATTTCAGGCTTTTTCATTCATAAAATATGTATAGTCTTGAGCAAAGGAGAGTTAGAGGGGACATGATTCAGTTGTTTAAATTCATTAAAATTTGAAATGTAGATGGACTACAGCTATGTGCTGAAAGTAGAACCAGAGGTCATTGTTTTAAGCTTTTCAAATCTCAGGCTCATCTTGAAATTAGGAAACATTACTACTTCAATAGGGTTGTAGGTAGTTGGAATAGTTTACCGGAAGCAACTGTTAATTGCAGTGGGGTAAAAACTTTTAAGAAAGCTCTTGATGTTCATTGGGGACCGCTAAATTGACTAGGACAGCCTAGCTGGGCCGTGAGCCTGTTGCTGGTCGTCACTTTGGATTTGTATTATTTGTATAAAATAGAAAAAAGACCTTCAATTCCTTCAAACTGTATTGAAGGCTTGTGTTTTATGGTATCCCAAACACATGCATGGTATTAGAGTACAGGTAAAGCTTCCCTATAATGAACATTTGGTTTTTAAATGAAGCTTCATCATGCATGTGCTTGTGCAGGTGCCATTTATTGACGATATTAGAAAGCTTTGCGTAAATACTGCAATAAATAATATGATTTTTTTAATACTTTTACATTATATAACATAATGTAAAAAATACATTTGTGTGAGTAATATTCATAAGCTAAAAATTCAAATAGTTTAATGTATAAAAAATAGTTAAAAAAAAAAAGATTAATTTTTTTTCCCCCGAAAGTAGTTGGAATTTTGAAAGTAGTTGTAACTAGTGGTTGGGGAAAAAGTAGTTTAACTAGTAGTAGGTTAACTAGTTCAAAACAAAAGTAGTTACAACTAGTAGTTAACTACTAGTTAACTAGTAGTTGCCACTAGAAGTTAACTACTTCTAGTTAACGACTGCTGAACACTAGTTTCCATGAATTCAACATAATAAATAACCAAAATATTTAAGGTCTTTTTTAAAAAAAATTAAAAAAATCCGATTCAAATTTTAAAAAAATCCGATTTAAATTTAAAAAATCCAATTTTTTTTATATTTAAAAAAAATTTTTTTTAAAAATCACAAACCCTGGTACACATTGAAGTGAGCAGTTCAATTATTTTCTTATTAAGTAGTATAGTCATTTTCTAGTGACTTTACTATAAAATTTTGTAAGTTCTGAATATTGTAATGTGTGTCTCGTTAATGTAAGTTTTAATTATAAAATGAGTTTTGGCTGTAACATATTGCTGCAAAATTCAATTTGTACAGAATTCATAGGTGCAAATGTGTTATGTCGGTGAAGTTATTTTCAATTGGTAAAAATCCCATCTGGCGCAAAAAAAATTTGGGTATGCCAGTATCAAGAAGTCTTATATTTTCCTTAAGTCATATGCCTTGTTGTTTAAAAATTAGAGCACAGGCAATTTTTTATCCGTCTCGAAAAATGGAGGAAATAGCCTTAAAAAGGTCTTATTTTAATAAGCAAAAAGGCCTTATTTCCAGTGTCAAATATTGAGTGGGAACCCTGTATCTACATGTGCTGATTTGTGTTCTCCAGAACTTGAATGAGCGGAAGCATTTGCACCACGAAGTGATCTTCCACATGTTGGACAATGTGGCTGTCTACCTGGACTGCCTCCCCCTGGAGAGTGGTGCTCCACCCTGGCCAGCTTTCCTGCAGCAATTGGACCTTTTCCTGAGGAAGCTCCTGCTCACCCTTGCTCCTGGGCCCGTCGAGTTGCATGCCATTATCCAGATCATTCTCTGTGCCCTCAAGTTACCCGTCATCAAAGAAGCCAAGGTAAATCTTGCTATAATCTCTAATTAAAATAGGCGCATCAAGGTTGCATTTCCTGCTTCGTTACCATGGCAATTGAGAGACTTTTTTTTTTTTTGCACTGTAGTTAAGGCAATTGCATTACTATGCCTCCGATTCAAAATATTAGAATAATTTGTAAAAAGTAATAAGAAGGAATTTATTTTCCATTTATTTATTTTTGATACTGAGTAAATGCAATTAAATGTCTCATAAATGAAATCTAGAATGTTTAGATACGGTTTTAACATTTACAAAATATAAAATACAATAAATGAGATACACAATAGCTAATAATAATTTAACTTTGTGCAAAGTAATAATGTTTTGCATCTAGAAGCTCCCTGTCGCATTGAAAATGGGATTCCAAGCAATCCCGAAACATATGTCTGCGTTTTAATGCTCATTTGTGCTTTAATTTAACGTGTAATTATATTTCTACACAATAGCTTTCTGAAACATATCAGAATATTAGAATACGATTTAGATGGGTTCAAAATATTAGAATACTTTATCTGACGCAATCTATTTTTGCCATTGAGAAATAAATCTGATTTGAATCCGTCTATTATTATTATAACTTAAACAACAAACTTACTTATCATGTTCGCCAAACCAACGTGGGGTAAAAGTTTCTAGCACAGAAACCATGGCTTCCAGAAGGGGGAAAGGTAGAGTTGTGTGACTTTGACATGCTGGTTTTAATTACCGTATAATTCCGAAAATCCCCCCCACCCTATTTCCCTCTGAAAATCTTCCATTTTTCCCCATGGGGGGATAATCGGAATTTCGGCAAAACTTGCAATTTTGCTTTATGGCATGGGGGATAATCGGAAGTTCTATACCCGATTTCGTAACAGTTTTATTTTATTTTTTCCAAACAAAAAATATATAGTAAAAGGGAACACATTTAATGCAGGTAATACTAATAATTAAATTCACTTTTTAAAGACAGCATTGCTCAACAAGCATGGCATTTTGATAGAAGAAAATTTGCTCTTTGAATTTACAGCTGAAAGCCAACCTAAAATGGTTCACTCAAACTCAAACACACGTGCATCGATGCACGATGCAGGGAAACAGAACTCCGACGCAACTGTTTCTGTTTGCTGATTGGTTGAGCCTTCGGAGCGTGGCCGCTTTCCTTCTCCTTCCTTGTCGTCATGGTTGCCATATTAGGCGAAATTTGCCTATCCGGCTACTTTTTCCCGCGGCGATTGATTAAAAGCTCCTTTAGCTCACCTATTTGGCTATTTTCCCAGATGTTTTCGATTACTTCCTGTCGGAAATTTTGGCAACCCTGTTTGACTTCTACGTAGTTTCTAAGGGAGAGGGCAACTGAAATTGGATTTCTTTGTTTTTATGGGATGGGGGGAAAAACGGAATTTAGCTTCTCCCTGAAAATTTACTTTTTTGCCCCATGGGGGGATAATCGGAGGTGGGGGCTTTTTCGGAATTATACGGTACACAGACTATAGGCTATTTCAAGATGCAGAAAAGTAACGTGTTGTATGCTTATGCGGCATGTTAAAGATCCCTTGAGTACCCATCTGGCGTGGATACTCTCGGCTAAATTAAATTCCTAGTGCATTTTGCATCAATTAGAACTTGGGGGCTGCCGTCTAGGGCGAAACTGAGCGTCAAAAATTGAGGCAATGGTATCACTCATTGTGGTGCTGCTGAAAGAGTTGGTACTAATCTCTGGGGACGTACCAGGTCTGCAATAGTTAAGAATCAATACTACGCAGCTCATTAGAAATAAATAAATGAAAACTTGCTAGCAAACTAGGTGCTACATGTCTGACATTAGGCTTGTGGTTGAAGTAAACATGCTTCATCCTCATTGTGCTTGCAGCTTGCTAACATAATATTGGCCCTTGAAAATTTTTTAAATGTGCAATTTATATATTTATTGTAAAAAAAAATCAAGCATGTTACCTTGAGGCTGTATATTTATTTACATATATATTGGATTTCAAATTTTAAAACAACTTTCTAAGGGAGAGAAAAATACTAATTACTTAAAGATGCACTAAGCAGCAGACATTTAAGCAAAGTAAGGTTTTGACCACAGCATGGACGAAACCCTAGTACTAATTGTTTTATTATTTTTTTGGTTTGAATCTGGTTATTAATATTCCTTCCCTCCCCTCGCTTAAAGTTCGTAACATTTTGGTGGATGGCGCTTTCGTGCAATGCTGGATTTGTTATAGTGTTTTTTTCTTAAATTGTGTGAGGTGTTTGCACCTTCTAATTTTTTGAGACAAACCAGCACTGATGAGTCCAGTCTCATTGTTTGTTATTTTTTACTTTTCATTTCCTTACAGGTTTTTATACTCTTATATATTTACACACACATATATAAACAAACACAGAGTAGAATCTCGATCAGTTGTTCTACATGTTTCATTTTTTTGTATGTATTATCTTTCTTAGTGCTATTTTGTATTCTTGATTTTCCATTTGTATTGTTTGAATTGATTGTCCAGGGATGATTGTAACCCAAAATTTCCATAATTGCCGAAAATTTTGGACTGCCGTTTCTGAAAATTCCAAGACTTCAAGAAAAAAAAACCTTTTGTTTTGCTTTTAAAATAATCATGCATTAAAAAAAAAAAAAACATTAATTTCGTGAAATTACTCGTCTGAAGGATTTTGACTAAGCTTTCCTTCTCATATTGCTAAAAATTTTACTTGAGTCCAATCACTCCTACAATAGTCCTGGGCTAAACTATTGATTGAGGTTTTATTGTCTGTATATGACAAATTTGAAAAACTTTATTCAGGCCCATCATTTCAAAATTTTCTTGGAAAGGGGGGGGGGGGCAAAAAATATGAACGCAATGTATATTCCATTAAAACAAGCACCAAAATACATGTACATACATATAAATACATCATATTTCCCAAGTCAGGCGGGCACGTGCCCCCCCCCCCCCCCCCATTGACAGGCCTGACTGCATTCCCAAACCATCTTATTTTGTTTTCTGTATTCAAATACTTATGCTCAAAATTATGAAAGGTAGATGTGGAATGAACTGTACTAATGAGTGTAATAATGTATGTCAAACATTTGCATTCCATTTTTATTTTATTGGTATTTGTGTCGAGTCAAAACAAAAAAGTCCAATTGCATTTGTTAATTTATTCCTCTATTTCCAGTCCATTTTAGATCCATTTTCGAAGATTTTGAGCCACGCCATTTTGAATTCTCCTCTGGACTACAACCAATTGTCTGAACTTTGCACCGTCTGCAATCGCAATGTCCGGGTAAGATGCTCATAAATTCCTCTGTGCATTCACCATTCTAATTCAATGCAATTTATTGCAAGAGTTTTGTTTTCTTAACAAATTACAGTTTTTTTTTTAGATATATCTGTGGAGTTTGGTAGAACAAACATTTAAAATTTCATATTAAGTTTAACGAAGCCCCGTGTTTTGTTCTAAATTTTATTTCAAAATATATTTTAAATGGTTGTATTAAGCATTTAATTGAAGCAATGTTCCTATAAGTCCCGTAATTCATATTTTTAAAGTATCTTTGTAAAATTGGCATGTTTCCAGATTGGCTTAAGTTCAAGTTCGAATTTCTTATTGGAGGGGATCCCAGTCTTATGGGCACGAGAAAATATAGCAAGATTGTTTGACTATTTCAGCCTGAAATAGTAAGATAGGGCAGCAGTACATAAAAGGCTGAAGTTTTTAACTTTTTATGTACCACTGTCTTATGTTTCTTCCACAACTTTATCCCGGTTTCATAACAATCACTTCCTTTTATTTCACAATATGTTTTTAAAACAATTTACCGAAATTTAATGAGCGTTTTAAATGCTATTACAAAATAAATTATCTCTCTAAAAAAAAGAATATGTGTAATGTTATTGGCAATTTGTTTCTACGCTCTTACTAAAGTACTCAGAAAATTTTAAATAATATCAAAAATATCCATCCACACTTTAGAGAACAATGTTAGATATTTTTAAAGTGAAAATTCTTATTTTTTTTAAGGAGATGAAATGACATATGCAAAAAGACTGTAGAGTTGAAGGGAAGAAAATCTTTTAACTGTTTTTCGATTTTAAAGATATATATAATCCATCTCTAAGGACAGTATCTATACACATCTCTCTCCCTGATTTGTTTTAAATATATTTCTTTGAACCCATAGCATTAACTTTAAATACTTGTCAAACCAAAAAGAGGATTTCCGTGTTTTCACAGAAATTTTTTGAATATTCCCCAAGCATAAGTTTCCCCCACCCATCCATTTTTAAGAGGCTATTTAAGAATTTCTTCCAGAGTCCCACCATACCACTCTGAATCTTACCCATGATACTGTTTTAAGCTAGTGAATACATACACACCTGCGATGCATTTTATTTTTTTTACATATAATGTTCTAGTTCAGATTTACATTAATATACTAATATTATATTTTACAGGATCGTGATAAACAACTGTTGACAAGAACAACTGTATTCGAACTGGTACAAGCCCTCAAGTTTAAAACATCTGTTCCTGATGCAAATCTTTTGACTTTAGTTCAAGTAAATATCTCTCCATCTTTTTTCCCCTTCTAAATTCAACTTTTAGGAAAATTTCAACTCGAATATTTTGTTTACTCAAAAGTTTTGAATTTGAAAAGTGTTTTTGCTTTTAATATATTAAGGCTCATTCCCAAATGATGTCACGCTTTTAGGGGGGGAGAGGGTTCCAGAGATTGACAGGGGGAGGGGAGAGTGTATGTAGATGTGTGATGTCACTTTGATTCAAAAACGAAATAATTTAAAATCAACAGATTTAATATTTTTATATTATTATTTATCATTATTATTTGTATGTGTTCTGATTGATTTCATTCTGTTGTGAAAGCTTCAATGCTAATTAAGGTTTAAAATAACTTCTAATTAAAAGCTTAAATTTGGAAGAAAATATTGGGCATTTGCCCTCTTTATTTATTACTATTATATCCCAATTATGTTTCTTGTTGCAAACCTTAATCTCATTTTATACAAATTAAGGCCCCACATAATCATTGTCACTGATAAGCTTATAAATGTCCTTGAAAGTTCAAAAATAAAATTAGAAATTGGATCTATAACGTAGCGCTTTGTTTCTTAATTGCAAGTACATATACTTATGTAATATAGTATGACATGTGACAAGGAGGGTAGAAGGGTATGTTGAAGTGTGACATTTTGCGACAAAGGGGGGGGGGGAGCAAATAAAAGGTCCAAACTGTTTGACATCATTAATGAATGGTCCTTTATCATAAAAAATATTTTGTGTATTTTATTTTACTTATTTGCTTTTTCTGAGCAGCGGCAAAATAATTCCATTAATTTTTTATTTAGTTTGTTTTGGCTGACTGCGGTGGAAGATTAGCACCTAATGTCATTCTAGATGGGATGCCTGTTACTTTTGAATCTCAGTCTGGGGTAAATGCCTTCTTCTTCAATTACTTTTTAAGTGCTCCTTATTCTGAATGTTGAGTACTTATTGCATAAATGTTTTCAGTACAAAACAATGGCGGGGGAATGCATGCAACAGTATCTAACCGATGCCCTCGAGTTTGTTGCAGATGTGCACACCCTTAACAAAGTTAAAGTGAGTAATAAAAATTTTTCAAGAATATCTTTAATATTTTTTATGATATTCATCGATAAATTGCGCATTTCAAAATGTTTTAACACTTTGTCCACTGACGGTACTTATTATTATGTATTTTTTTATCTTTCTATTATTTCATATTTATTTAGTTTTCTGTTTATTAATTATTGTCTTCAGTTCTTAATATTTAAAATAATTACTTCAACTTCCAAAATTCTTAGTGTTACTATTACTTATTGTTTGTTATTACATTTCCTTTTTCTCTTCTTTGAAGTACAAATGAAGGAGTTATACTGCGTGTATATGTTGTATATAATGTGTATGTTAATGTATTGTAAACAAAGTAATGTGTTCTTCACGATTTTATCAAAGTATTATTCCAAAAGTTTCTACAGTATTTTAACACTACAGTTTCACACAACTACATGAAACTTGTAAGTACAACTCTTTTTAGAATTCCATTCAGGAATCACTTGCGCAACAGTTCTGATGGTACTTTGCAGGAACACTCTTTTAATTCTGCTTTTTCAGGATACATTTCAGCAAGGGTTGTATGTGGAGTATTTTTGGTCGGAAATAGGATAGCTTTGAAACAGACGCTGAGTTTTTGAACTGACCTTTTTTCATTTTTCTTATTTTTGTTTGACAGAAGTAGTAAAGTTCAGAAGTCAGTTCTTTGAGTTTTTTTGTATGTTAGTTAAGCACTCAAAAAACAATTTGACCAGATATTTTAAGTGGATAGTGTATGTAATTTGTTTCAAAGTTGAATTTCTGTGTGGTACTTATTAGCAGAAACAAAACAAATTTCCATAGAATTTTATTTATGCAAATTCCTGAATGTTCAACATAGTGACTCAAAAAAAAAAAAAATTATTATTACATATCTTTAAGCAGTAAATAAAAGGTTAAACTAAGAAATTGACTTGGTGTCAACTCATAATTTTCTTGTGTTCTGAGCACATTCTTTGCACTGATGAAAGGGCTCCTTGTAGCCTCGAAAGCTATTTGTAATATTGGTTTGACAATTAATTTTTTTATGTGGATTTTTTTATCTTTTACTCATATTTTAATACAAATCATTTTGGTCATTTTCCATATTCAACTTTGACATTTCGTAATATCCTTCTTCTTTGGTTTTTTGGCTGATAAATTTTCAAAATTAGGCTTTATTGACTTTTTTTCTTTTTTAGTTTTGAATTTTATTTTCACGATATATATGTGAAATATTTTATGTAACTATACTTAGTTTGGATAATGTTTGAAAATGGGTACTGTTCTTATAAAATGAACTTTACTCTCTTTTTTTATTATTATTATTATTATTTTATTTTGTATTGTGCTATTTTTTTTAAATTCATAACTAAAATATGCATTGTGTCTTGGTAACTTCTCTTCCCATATCTGTTAATGATATAATATGATATAATATACTAGTACACCCGGCAGTCATGCGAAATGACCGTTGTTCTAGATATTATAAATTGTAATTAAAATGATTTGTGCAAAGGTGTCTGCTAATTCAAACTGAATGACCCAGTTCAGGTGGCAAGGACACTCCTTTGCTTACAGCCCCACACTACTATACATTTATTTATTATATATCAAATTGTTTGTGAAAAATATATATTTATCATCAAAAGAACTTATTGAAAATTTTATTATGCTTTTCAAAACAACAGTTTTAATGAAACTGGGAAAAAAGAGCGCTGCCACTCTAATAAGAAAAGTAAAGGGCAGACGATAAATAAATAAATTAAAAAGAAAGAAAGGATTAAATTAAATTCGCGTATGCATTCATTTTTAACGGAGATTGAAATACAGCGAAGCCTCACTCAATATGACGTTAACGGAGATAAACGTTTCGATTGTATGTATTTGTTACATTTATGACAATAACAATGGCAACTGCATTGATTTGTTTGCTCACACGGCAACTGTAATTATATGTTTGGAAATGAGGGCAACAATGCAAAAGTAAAATAAAACGGGTCAAAAAAATCATTGAAAAATTTTTAAAAATTAATTTTAAAAAAACGAATTGAGTCACAACTTTCATTTTTGCGGCGATGCGTTTCTCGGGTCGTAAATATTAACCGTGCCGAATGTGGTCCCGATCGGTAAAACGGCCTAGGATCCTATCGCAGACAGACACAGACAGAATAAGCCGCTTATATACAAGATTCCTGAGGGACTCATTTGAATGAAGTCATTATTACAGATGTTTTAGTGTTCTAAGTTTTATTAAAATAAAATATTTATAACTGTTGAGTGCACTTATATCTAACTGCAGAATTATTTATTTATTTATTTATTGATTTATTAAAAACTGATAGGGAGAGGGGGATCATTTCCCTTTGAAAAAAAAATCAGAAATACTTATTTAAAAATAATACTAGTAATAGAATATAAGATAAAACATTATTGTGCAAAATTACTTAACAATTTCAAAAGTTCTATCAAGCTTTTTAAGAAATATGTTGCCATGGTACACCAAAACATCTATTGTTTAGTGTAAATATGCGTATGTATGTTTCAAAGTTACAATTAAAGTAGTTAATTTTCTTGCATCGTTCATTAAAAATATAAATCATTCCATGTAGTTTAAAAAACTGAAGAATTCTATGTCAACTACTAACACTATTTCTTTTCTTGTTTTTTGAATTTGTATTGCTTCTGTTTGAACAACGAACATTTTTTACCCATAGAATATGCTTTACGGCCCTTCTACCCACTTAAACGAAGAAACTTTAGGAGGTCACTTGAAGGCGGGAATCTCACAATTCCTCGCTATTGAATTCTCGAAAAACAATGGCCGTGACAATCGGGCGATCAGCAGATATTTGCCGTGGTTGTATCATCCACCGACTACGCTACAACAGGGGTAAGAAATTCTTTTTATTTGTCATTTCTTTTACTCATATCATTTATACTTTATGTTAATTATTAGTTTTTATTAGTAATACTCAAGAGAGACAGAATTTAAAATTTAAGGGTGCTTTTGGAGCAGTACCTCTTTCCAAAAAATTTTTTTCGTTTTTTACTTTTTTAACAATCAGATAAAAAATAATGCGTGCATTTTTTTTTCAATTATGATCAAAAATGATATTTGAAAGTAGAACCTCATTGTAATCAACTATTAATATAATTTATTTTTTTTAATTTTTAAATTGCTTAGGACTTCCTTAATTAATTATTTTTTAAAGATTTTACTTTGTAATAACACCCAAACATTCTAGAGTAAAAGTTAGTATGCAATTAGCTGCCTGAAACTTGGTAGAATTTTAATGGTTTTTTTTCGTTAAAATCTCCGAGAAAAGGACAAAAAATTTAAAAATTCAAATTCCACAATTAAATAACCACAAGCTACAAAATTCAGTGTCAAACTCATGCTAATTTTCGTTAAATGTTCACCGTGGAATGCACATACAAAGTTTCAAAACTGTATCTTTCAGTTTTATCTACCGAAATACGTAATAAATCTTTTTCGATGTTTTGAACAATTTTGAGGTACTGCCCCCCTTTAAGTGTCCTATATTTATGTGTCTATTTGCATTCAGCAGGCTTCTAAGGTCCCTAAAAACTATTTTTTATTGTTTATGGATACTAGTGATAGTTCAATTTAAAAAAAAGTATCTTAAATCATGTCTACGCCTTTTCAATGAGGTTTGAACACCTGGGTCGGTCGGTATATTATCGAACCCTGGGAGATTCATGACATTCCTCTCAGGTGCTTGCTGAACTTTGAGTCGGGTTTCGGTTCTCTTATAGAGTCATGTTCGGTTTGGGGACTAATACAATAGACCTCTGGTCACAGTGATTGGTTCTTTCGAACCCCCCTTTCTTTCATTTCATTATACAGGGCACACTAGATATCCAATAAAATCAGCATTCAAAGTATCGTTGAATGGTTCTAAAAAAATCATGAAATTTCCCTTTCGAAAATTTGTAGGCACCCTACCCTTTTTGCGCATCAACACTTGATTTAGTCTTTACTTTTCGGCACAGAGATAATAAATTTTTCATTCTCGTTGTCAAATGGTCTTTTAATAACAACATTTTTGTTTGACTGCTTTTTAAAAACTCTCTCTAGGCCTAAGGAGTTCATGGACTGCGTCAGCCACATTCGTCTGCTGTCGTGGCTGTTGCTAGGGGCGCTGACTCATTCCGCTCTGATGCAGAGCCCCTCTGCCTGCCAGCCCATCCCCCTCGAAGCAAATGGATACATCGCTGAACACATACAGCTCATCCTGGCTGGATTCTCTGAGCAGTCGAAGGTGACATGATGTCTCTTTCTCTTGATACAGAATAAGACTGGGCAGCAGGGTTCGAAATTAGCGGTCGTCAGTCGTATTTTGCAGCTAAAAATTTCTACTTGATGACCACAATTGCCTATTGTGGGGGGAATTTCATTACCGTAAAATCCCGCAAGTAACCCCCTTCTTTTTAAAAACCAAACTGGCAAATTTCAGATAGGGGGGTTTATAATCGAGATTATCGAAAAAAATTATGAAAAAAAAAATGTTTTTAGTATTAATTAAGAGCATTTACTGAAGATAATTAATAAGTATAACCCATTTAAAATTATTTTAAAAACATTAATATAAAACAAGATTCAAAAAATAAATAAACAAAAATCTATCTTATAATTTTCTAATAGAAAATGGATCGCATGGGGATGGCATCTTTGACTGAAGAAAGAATTTAGCACTTAAGTTAGCAGAAATCCCTATAATTTAAATTTAAAACTCATAAACCGCAAATTTGGCATGTTCGGGGCCAGCACTATATCGCTATTTGGTAATGTGTCGAATTTCAAAACACGACCAAAAATGGCGGACTCACAAGATCAAAGATGGTGGCTAGTGAACGAATCAACGCCGAGTACATGAAATTTATTTTGAAGCACATAGACCTTGAATATTTATGAAAAATAAACAAATAAAATAAAACACAAAATACAAAAAGAAAATGGACATATTTAATCTTTATCATAAGAAAATAATACAAAATTTGTTTTAAAATCATCAGCCATTTGGGGAGGGGGGTTATATTAAGGAATATTGAATGATTCCACTTTCGGTGAAAGATGGGAGGGGCTACTTTCGGGATTTTGCGGTATGTCCCTTATTATTTCTTTCATTTTCCATTTCTCTCTTATTTTATTATGCTGTATTTTTCTTATCATAGTTTTCTATTTTTGTAATTAACATTTAAGTTTAGCCTAGGTTCGAGTTGCAAAACATTTTTCACTGAAGAAGTTCCAAGTTGCAACTCAACCCAACTTTACTATGTGCCTCACACTTTTCTGTTACTCTTCTTCATTATGTCCCAAAATAATTATAAAATGAATGCTAAACAAAATGTCTTATTTAACGAGATTCCCCACTACACCTATCAAGGCATCACTCTTGACGCCTGACCTTTTTTAAAGATTTTAGTTTGATGAGCGCAATTTTCCCCCCGGTCGGAATTGTTATTTTTTTTCATCTATAACTTTATATAATTATATTTTGATGTACATATTTCATCTAATTTTCTGTGTTTTGAGTTTATGATGCCTGTGAATAATACTATTTGAAATCAAATTTTTTAATTGTGAATTTTTACTACAAATGAAGTAAACATGTGGAACAAATAGTTATACTGATTCATGCACTAATTAAAGTAAAAATTTATATGGATGTATATACTTAAGTCTAGTTATTAACTTATCAAAAGTTAATTAATTGCTGCAAAAAAATTTCTTCTACTCATTAATAATTTGCTCGGTACGGTTGTGATGTTTTGGGATACTTTTTAACAATTCTAGAACTGTCTTAAGAGGTATTAGTTATATCTCTGCTTAAGCAATTTGAATTAAACCTCTCAATAAGGGACACCAAGGGGACTGGAAATTTTGTCCCTTAAATTGAGGTGTCCCTTTCTCAGAGATTCATAAATGGATGCATACATATAGTGTATCAACTTGGTTAAACTTTTTAACAATAAACATGTGTTACCATTGAAGATTAAATACTGAAAATGTTTCATGCATACAAAATATAAGTGGAAATTGTTGAAATTTAAAATTTGTTCATTCTGAAACTAAAATTTTGGCATAAATGTCGTATTGGCAAAGTTTTTTAGCTTACAGAAATGTACTAGTAATCTATGAGATGGGTTTGTTTTAAAGTACGAAATTCGGGCAATACTGCTTAAATTACATTTCGTGTACTTTTCCCAATCCCTGCATAAAAAACGTGTTGGTAGTCGGGTACCGTATGTCAATGCACACACGTATTCCATAATACAAGGGAGGGGAAAACCTTTACAAGTAGGTTTTGGCAAGCACTTTAAAATACACCTGTTTCCTTGTTCATGCTTCTAGGACTCAGACTAGGACTTTCAGAAGTTAATTTATAGAAAAAAAAAGAACTTCAATTTCCAGTAAATTTTTCTTATCTATCAGTATAACTTGAATTTTGGAAATTTTTCTCTGTGAATGTCCCTTAAATAGAGTGTCCCTTATTCAGAGGAAAATACATTGCAGTCCCTATTCAAAGGGACTGGGACCAGAAAAAGTGTCCCTTTTTCGGAGGTGTCCCTCGAAGGAGGTTTCACTGTGTTTTAAAAATGTGCCCAGCAGAACACTTTTGGCAACGGAAACAAAAAAAGCTAGGTGCCAATGACAGCTAACTTTTCATCCTAATTTCGAACACTGCTGGAGAAAATTCACCTGGCATGAACCCCATGGAAAATCTTTTGTTCATTGTCAAAGAAAGACTCAGGAGATATGACTTCACATCAAAAAAAAAGTTTACTTCAGCCACAACTCACATTTGTCTTCGCAACAGGGTTTGTGATTTTTTAAAAAATCAAAAAAATCGGATTTTTTTAATTTAAATCAGATTTTTTAAATTTAAATCGGATTTTTTTGATTTTTTTAAAAAGACCCTAAATACTTTGGATATTTATTATGTTATTCATAGAAACAATACGGCTCCTTAATCAATATGCAAAAACACACTTTAAGCTATTTTCACAGCAATAAATATTTTTTAATAGTAATAATGATAAATAAATTTTAATACAAATGCATGACTCAAATGAAACTTAACCCTACCAGGAATAATAGTACACTCATAAGTACAGAGAAAATGAACACATTTAATCTGAATTATTTTGCTTTTGAAAGCTGGAAAAATGTACCAATTCTGTGTACTTAAGTTTTACACATTGAATGTACTTTAATCATTTTTCAATTTTATAAATAAAAAAGCCTAAAATATTTTTACCCATATTGAAAAATCGTATGCTCACACCATTACTAAAAACTGAAACTTTTTGTTTTAATCAAGTATCTTTATTGAAAACTTCTATGATAAAAAAATATTTTAGAAGGAAAAAAACCTTAAGCTATTAGGGGACATGGATGAAACTTTAAGGATATATATTCTAAATTCTAACAATTGTTGTTTTAAACACTATCATTCTGAATTATTTATTGTGTGGCACTGATTAAAGTAATCTAAAATATTATTTTTAAAATAAAAAACACAGAATGGTTCATGTTTATGTATTATAAAGTGTAACTTGAATGATTGAATGAATTATGCTTTGCTGTTAAGATGCTTGAAGAATATTGTAAAATTTAAAAAAAAATGTAAAATGTAAAAAATATTGTCAAATTAAAAGAATAGTAATTAATTCTAACTTATGAAGTATATTATGCACACAGACAGATGACCTAGGAAGTTTTGTTTGAAACATTAGTTGTAATTGCAACATATTTCATTTTTACAACACTTCCTAACATAGTAAAATCAATGATTTTTTTGAAAAAAAAATCACTTGATTTAAATTGCGATGTAAATCATGATTTAAATCAAGCTGATTTAAATCAACGAACCCTGCTTCGCAATGATAATATTAAAAATATTTGTAATAAAATGAATTGAATCAATTTCTAAGAGACTTCAGACGCTGATAAAAGACCAAAAAGAGTCGCATCAAAGTGCTAAAAATAATTTCTGCAAATTGTTTTTTGTAAATGAAATAATTTTTTAGAAAATTTTCCTTTGTTCACATTAATTTGCTTTAGGAGTATTTAATTTATGCAAGTATCATCTAAATTGTCTGTCTGTATTTGTGTTTCAGGTTTCTGTTCTGCACATGTCTTCTTTGTTCCATGCTTTCATTTTGTGCCAGGTTAGTCTGTTTCTTCTGTTTGTGACATAGTTGCAAGTTGAAGTCACTTTACAAAAAAAAAACTTTGAATAATAAAAAATAATACTGTAAAAATAAATGTTCCAATGTAGTCTGTATGCTTTCATTTCCAAATGACATTACGCTTCGATGGGGGTTGAGAAATTGTGATGAGGAGAAAGGAGATGTAAAAAAATATGAAATGTGTATGTCAAAAATCGGATTTCTGATTAAAAAATCAATTTTTTTCTGTATGACAGTGCTGTACAATTCTTTTAACGGAAAAATTCTCACTAAGGTGTGATTTAAGTGCACGTTCTAAACCATCTATATTAATTAAATTATGTTGAACCAATGAGAAGAAGGCACCGGAAAACTTTCCCCCTTCTTTTACAGCATACTATTTCGTTGTTTTTATAATGAAATTAAGGTAATAACAGAATTTTTTTGTTATTTTGATCTCATTATAAACGGGTGCGACTAAAAGCAGCACAACTTGCAAAAATCTTATTTTTAAGACCTACTTAATTTTTCTGTTAGAGATTTATTTTGTATCGGAATAGGCCCGTTTTTTTTATGTAAAACTTCTTGTTGTTCTGTAGTTCCCACACCCCCATGTCTTTCTAAAGAAAAAAAAAATATTTTCTGAATTAAACTTGTTGTTTTTCTTTGCATTCTTACATATTTTACATTTTATACATGTGTGTGTATATATATATATATATATATTTTTATTTTGAAATGTGTTTTTCTATGTTGTTCATTAGTTGTGGACTATGTATTGTGAATACATGGTTGCCCTGAATCCGCCAGGCAGCGAGCAAAATCAGATCTGTGGTCTTACCCTGACAGACTTCTGGGCAAAAGTGACACCAGGAATTTTGCAGCTTGTGTGCCATTCCAAAGTGGTAATCTTTTTTTTTTCTCTTTTAACATTTGCACAAAACTTATACTTTTATGTGATCTTATTCATGATAATAGGAAGTTTGATTATACATAACTTCATAATTTAATGTCCTTATAATAATTAGTTTTTGGTTTTGTAAAATGCGGATAGCTAGTAAAACTCAGTTTAAAATAAATAAGCTTAAATTAGGCCGGTAGGGTGGCATTGTGGTAAGGCACAGGTTTTGTATGCCCAACTTCACAGGATCAAACCTGCCCCAAGTCTCAATTTTCAAGATCCAGAAAATTGACAGTGCCCATATTGTGTGATTATGCAGCATGTTGAAGAACCTTGAGTATTCGTTCGGTGTGGATACTCTCGGCTAAATTAAATTAGTGCAGTTTGCATCCGTTAGAACTCGGGTGCTGCCATCTAGGGAGAATCGGAGGCAAAATTGCGGCAATGATACCACACTCGATGTGGCGCCACTAAAAGAGTTGGCATCAATCTCTGAAAACCCACTCGGTCTGCAATAGTTAAAACCAATACACGCAGCTCATTAGAATGTTTTTAAAAAGCTTAAACTAGTGTTACTATGCTGTTCAACCAACACAATTCATAATTAGAAAAAGGTATAAAATATTAGTGAAGGATCATATTGTGAGAATTTAGTGGCAACAATGTCAAAATAAAAAAAATGTTACTTTAAAACTTTTTTTAAATATTTGGTTAATTTAGAATTAGAATGAATTTTGCTTGTTTAATTTGATAAAGAATACAACATGTTTAGGTAATTATTTTCATAACATATAAATCATGTTGTACATGTATTTCATTCTTTACCTACTTGCTAGTTCTCATTCTGAGCTGTTTTTCTTTCACTAAATTATGCTCTCTCATTTTTTTTCCTTTTCTCACAAACGCTCAGGAGGAATATCCACAGGTGTGTTATCTCTATGTTTCACTGCTGATTAAATGAGGCAGTCTGAAAGCCAATGTGGTCAACTCCAAAAGGAAAATTTGAAAATGTTAGATTTATTAATTTTATGAGAAAAGTATATAATGCTTACATTATTATTTCCTTTTCTGATATATATATAATTTTCTGTTGCGCTTTTATTTGAGAAC
Source organism: Octonoba sinensis (assembly GCA_038502835.1). Lineage (NCBI taxonomy): Eukaryota > Metazoa > Arthropoda > Arachnida > Araneae > Uloboridae > Octonoba > Octonoba sinensis. The sequence goes on along the minus strand of CM076601.1, from coordinate 9,790,084 downwards.
AAAGAAGATTAAAATTCTTCCATTAAAAATTACAAAATATCAAAAAATGGAGTTACCACATGGCTCCTGGCAGCCTGGAATATTGTTTTATAGCCGTTAAATTGAAATTATATTTTCTATTGCATTGTAGCAACGTGCTGTCTGCTGAAGCGTAAATTATAAAGATGTACTTTTGTGTATTGATCAATATGTGATTAAATGAAAATGAGAATTTTGTCTTTATCTTATCTATTTAAAATATATTTCAGTCCCATGATTCAGAGTTTTTTGAATTTCAATTGTCTGAACTCTTCTACACTTATTTACAGCAACAATACATAATTAATTCCTTTGAATAAATTAATGTTTCTGAACTGTTATCAAGGGTGTATCCACCATTTTTAACTGGGTCCTTTTTTTTTTTTTTTTTTTTTTTTGTGAATTTTAAAAACATGTTTGTGAAAAATCAAATATTTTTGTCACAATTTCACAAAAATTCACAATTTAAAAGTACAGTGATAATTTTTTTAAATTACTTTTTGCTGCTTATTAAATAAATAATTTTGTAAAAGGTCTGGGAAAAGTTCTGAATTTGCTATGGTGCGACCCCTGATTATTAGTAGTAGTGGTAGCTTTAGAATTTTATGAATGAAAATATATTTTTAAAATGATTACATTTATCTTTAACTATTTGAGATGAGTGGACTCTGCTTTAATTTTGTGAATACCATTTTGTTGAATTTAATTTAAAACATTGCATTTGCTTCATTTTTTAATAAATCCTTTCATTAGCACTTGTAAAGATGGAAAAAATGTAATCCTAATGTGAAATTTTCAATTCCTAGCTCTCTGAAATGGTCAGCCTCCATTTTCTAAGTCTCATGGAAGCACTTCAAGAATGTAACTCTACAATTCTTGCTAGGGTAAGTTTATCTTTACTGAGTGGTAATTTGAAATGACGAAGTGCTACTAAATTAATTGGTATTCTGTACTTCTGATTATTTAATAACTGCTTTTTTCTCTGTATTTTTGTGAACCTTGTTGTACTTACTCTTATCAAAATAATTATGAGAAGCCAACAAATGTGTAACGATTTTTGTTAAGGGGATACAGTAGTTTTTTTAAATACATTTTATAGTAAAAACTTCTAAAAGCTTCTTAATTTTTATATTCACAAGGAAAATTTCCTTTATCTTTTAATATGCTGGGGTAATTAGAATGTGTGTGCGTGTCTAGCATTGATGTGTTTGATACAAAATATAATCAGGGAAAATACAAAAAAGGAAGAAAAAGATATTGAAACAGACATATTTAATTTGCTGAATTTAAAATTTTCACCAAAATGCCATACTTCTTCCCCTTCCCCCTCCCCTCAAAAGGCTGATATTTAAATGATCACATATGTGTTAATTTAATTTGCATTTAACTTTTAAGTGTAACATTTATTTGTTTTAATGTGTGTATGTATTATGACCTATTTTTATCATGTAGTTAAGATGGGTATAAAATATGATTGAATTGTTTTCCCAACTGTGCATAGTTAGTTTTCTTTTTCATTTCACCTTGTTACTTCTTTTCAGTTATTGCCTATGTGGACACCTGTCATGTACAGTTTCCAAGGCCATGTAAGTAGGCTTCATCAGTTCATTAAAAAAAGTATTAATTTTTCAACAAGAAAACTTTTAGTTGTTTCGAATTACTATTTTAACTTTTAAAGGACCCTTTTCTGTAGTATTGGCATATATTAAAATATTGTTTGGATTTTGATTGGTTTCAAAAAAGAAATTCATATAGGACAGGGTTCGCGCTAGGCCGCGCGATTTCCGCAATATTTTTTTAAATCCCACTCAAAAAAAATTTTTTAGCGCTTTTATTTTAAAAATCCCACTTAAAATTCTGGTCAAAGTGGGAAATCCCACCTTGTATTTTACCCCAGTGTGAACCCTGTAGGACATTAAATAAGATTAACATGATTTTTTTCCATGGAACCACGGAGATTTCTTCCACCATCCCTTTAAAAGGGGTTTATTCTTATCGAGTCTTATCAAGATTCTACCAATCAGAAAGGGCAAAATATCTTACTATAAACACCTAGAACTTGATGAATTTGGTGGGAAGCCTACTTCCCAACACCTTAGAAAGAGTTTAAATGAAGAATTTGTAAGTTTACATGTAGAAAAAGAATAACTATAAATTAAGTCATGAACCTTTAAAATTATGTGCAGGATTTTTTTTTCTTCATAAAATTATTTGTGAAACTAAACATACCTGCCAACTCTATTGGCTTTTCTCCTCATATAAAATTCTCCTGGTTTTTATAAATTTTGGTGAAAACCCCTAAACTATAGGTTCTCAACCTTTTTTTGCCCACCGCTCACTTTGAAAATCTATTTTTTTTCTAAAGCCCCCCATTTTTTACTTGCGAATCTGAAATAGCTCCTTCCACGAATATATTTTTAAATGAGTAATATTATACATTTTATTCGTAGATAGGCTATGACCCTCTCCTATTTCTGTTTTTAAGAAAGACTATTTTTTAATGATAGCAATCAAAATGCGCGCTTAATTATATTGAAAAGTATTTTTATTGAAATTTTCAGACATCGAATTCGTAACTCAACGAATGAGAAGGTTGAATTTGATGCATTTTTAAGGAGTTTGCTAATATCAGGCTTTATTTTACGTTAAAAAAATCGCAAGTCGCCGGGTTCAGTAATATGAAGCCAATTTCTCTTTTTGGTTATCAATGTTGCTACAGCACTATAGCCACGTTCAGCTAAATATACAGATGGGAATGCTATCAGAAATCGTTGAACAATCGACCATAAACCTACTACTTTTGTTAGTACGTAATCAGCGTGTTTAGTCTATTTTAGACTATATTTAATTAATCTGCCCATGCCCCACCATGTCATCTCAATGCCCCCTAGTTTTCCCTGGGTCTTTTACTGCCCCCCCCCCCCTATAAGTCACAAACGCCCACAAGGGGGCGTTATCGCCCACGTTGAAAACCTATGCCCTAAACACAGGGAATTTTAAATTCCATTTTAAAAACGTTATTTTCCTATTTAATTTCTTTTACAAATAGATTTACACAAGAAACTTACAATTTTAGACTTTATAAACTAAGGAATGTAACGAATATTCGGCCACTATTCGGTATTCGGCCTGGCCGAATACTTCAGTGTCAAATTCGGCCTGGCCGAATATTGATGCACTATTCGGCCGAATAGTTCTCCTACAATAGAAATGCAAAAAAATAAAGAAATTTGTAGATTTTAAACATTTAAAATTGTATTATAATTATTGCAAAAGAATACATTAGTTTATAGTTTTAACAAATAAAAATAATTAAGAAAAAAAACAATTTTTTTAAACCTTGTTTTAGGTTTGACTGAGCAAAAAGAGATTTTAAAGTTGTAATATTGTACTTTATATTTAGCATTTGCTCCCAAACCTAACAAAAGTTAATTATGATATAGGAAAAATTAATTTTGTTATTATTAACAAAGTGGAAGTCCGACTCTGCTTGGGTAGACTGATTTATTGTGAATATTGGGTAAGAGAGAAATGTGAAAAGCCTAGAATATATCATGAATATTTAGATAGCATAAGTTATAGGCGTTTTTGAAAATAAAAATTTATTCCAGTTAAGTGTATTAAATTTTAAAAGATCGTTTAAAAATAGGTATGAAAAAAAACCCATAAAATAAATATATTAGCTTTTATAACTTCTAAAATATCTTCATAAAACAGTTTTGAGCAAGGTAAAATTTCCCTAAGCAATAGTAGTTCTTTCATTTGAATTAAATAATTAGTAAAATAATGTTAATGCTTACTACTATAAAATCTGTCATTTCTATTCCACTTGTGGGTGAAATTCTTAGTTTTATTACATTGAAAACAATATGGAAAATAAATTAATTTTAAATAGTTTTAAATTCCTAACAAACAGAATTAAATCATACATCATAGATTGTGTGTAATTGGTAGTTGACTTTGTGAATAATTTTAAATTTGTCAAATACTTTCTATTACAACGATTTTCTAGAAATTTTAATATTCGGCCCCCGAATATTCGGTATTCGGCCTAAGACATTGGCCGAATATTCGGCTACTTCGGCCAAATCACTATTCGTTACATCCCTATTATGAACTCAATTATAACTTTGGAGGAGTGATTATTTTGAAAGTTATCCTGAGAAACCTATCACATAAAGAACTTGTGGATGGTTGTAATTTAAGTGATTGTTGAGACCCCCCCATTCCCCCTAAGAAACAATGAAAAATGCTTGCAAAATTGAGGCGTATCCCAATCTACTGGATGTTTTGGGGGCAGGTGTGCAAATACTGTGGAATGACTCTTATGCTCCATTCATTCTTTCTGCAGCTTTCTGGGAATCTGGGCCTGAGGCTCCAGGGCTGTGTCAGTTGCCCTCCCCCCCCTCGATCCAAGGAAGAAGTGGCTGGCTCCAGCTCCTTCTTGCGGTGGCTTCAGCGGCTCCAGTTCAAAATGGGCCAGATAGAACTGCAGTCCTCCAATGCCACGCAGTTCTACTCGCTGTGATGACCAGTCAAATGTCTAGCTTGTTCTTCAGTCGGTGTATCCAACGAGTTGTTACTTTTTAGCCTACTTTCCCGTAAAAGTAAAAAAAAAAAACTAATAAAGCATGAAAGGAGGCTTAATGTATCGTGAAAATATCGTTAAAAATCAAGAAAAGTCATAAAAAATTTGGAAGTAGGGTATTGAGATGGGGAAAAAGTGTGTCTGTCGGTCTGTCTGTCTGTCGGTCTGTCCCCCCCTAATAACGTTTGAACGAATTGTCCGATTGGAAAAATTCTTTTTGCATTCGAAAGATCTCGGCGAGGACATCTCATTTCTATATTTTACTTTTTGATTTGAACAATTTTTTGTTCAATTTTGAACAGTTAAAAATTTTTTAACATTAGCGCCTATGGACAAAATTGAAGCAAATTCTGTAAACTCTGGGCACAAGAGCCAAGTTCCTATTGCAAGCTTATTGAAAGGAGTTCTCGGCGTGAAATATTGATTTGAACAGTTTTTGTTCATTTTTGAACAGTTCAAAAAATTAACACAGGGCGGATTAATACGGGGAAATTTCAACCCTATATAAATCCTGATCTAACGGACCGATTTGCTTGGAACAAACTTTATCGGAAAGCTCTTATAACGTAGAACATGTAGAAATAGAAAGTTTATCCAGAACTTACGAGCCTATTTTGCTATGAAATTTTTTGATCGGGATTTTCAAGGATATTTCTCAGTGACTCAATGAGTGAAATAATGAATGAATGAATAAATGAAAGAGTGAAAGAATAAATCAATGAATAAATGAATGAGGAAAAGAATGAATGAATAAATTATTGAATAAATGAAAATATAAATAAATGAGTGAATAAATACATGAATGCGTAAATGAATGAATAAACACTTGAATGAGGTAACGAATGAATGAATAAATGCATGGCTGAATAAATGAAAGAATGAATGAGTGAGTGAATGAATATGTATTATCCGTTGAAAAAGGTATATTTTCAATAATTAGAACTAAAGATAAATAAGAAAGAGAGAGAAAGAGATAGCTAGATTATAAATTTGAATTTGGTGTATACGGAAAAGTAGGCTCGTATAGTTCTAGACGGAACTTCTTGTTAAGTTATTCTTTTTTAGAACTTTAACTGCATGCTGCAATTAATAATTATGTGCGGCATACCATGTAATTCTGAATAAGACCCCCTCCCCCCTGAATATGACCAACACCAGAGATTTATTTAAGCAGGAACACCACTCCCATAAATATAGGATTTGTTGTGGTGACAATTTTTTCTAAATGATTTAATTATTCAAAAATGATCTTTAATTACGTTTCTTCCATTATAATAACACTAGCTGATCCCCGCAGAACATCTGCAGGCTATAAGTTCAACAGCCAATCAAAATATGAGAATAATCGCTCGATATAAACAAAGATGTTGCCACTCCAAAGAATCGGAAATAAACCATTTCAAAGTCGTAGAAAACGCTTTAAAATTCAAGAGGCTTAAGAAAACCTCTGTAGACATAAACATGACGATGATTGCTTGATATAAACAAACTAAGCTGTTGCCAATCCACAAAATTGGAAATTTAAACTTGAGTTATGAGTGAAAATACTTTTTCAGAAATAGAAATAAATTTGTTAAAGTCCGTGAGTTACGATAATAAATACAAAAAATTATGTTACTTTTCTAGGCTAATCATTCAACAAATTTTTAAATATCGTTTCACCATAGTTTTTCTTTTTTTTCATGATGTCAGTATCGTATCGAGTCGCAAAATTTAATCGTAACTGGTCGACGTTAAGTGAAATATATACATAGATTTCATGATGCATCAGTCAAACCTAAATGTAATGGATCCAATTCACCGCTAGAGGGACTCATGAGCGATCGTCGTCACGTGATATTCGCTCTTTGTTTACTAAGATTTTCAATCGAGTTCTACGTGGAGTTCACAAGGCAAGATGAGTCATCTTAAAATGAATTGGGATATTTTCACAGCTTTTTCTGATTATAACCCAGTATTTACATTTAATTTCATCATTGTAATAGAAATTCATTAATTATTACAATAATTATAGTGTTGTATTTAGTGTTCATTTTATGAAATGTAGAACTTTATTTAGGCCTAGTTTTTAATTAGATGTGTGGAACTGGAAGTAAAGCGATGCTACGGCTTCTGCTTCCTTTGTTTACATTGCTTTCATAGCTGCCACGTGATGACGTTGCTTGAATTGCCTCCATTGAAATATTAATGCTGTAATTGCATGGTCCAAAGGGCCTTTATATTGATGAAATCTTTTTTTTTCCCATGATATACTCAAACAACTTTGAGCAAAGTTATGCATTAAACAAATAAACAATTCATTACTTTACTAGTACAAAATGCTACAGCTTTATAACTTAATTGCTGTTATTTTTTAAATATATTACTTGTATGTATTAGGTGCCATAAGTTTCATCTAGTGCAGTTGTTTGAGAGGGGTACCAAAAAATGAGCACTTGTTCCTGGAACCCACTTTGAGTTAATTGGACCACAATTATTCAGTCTTTGGTTAAAATCCACACCTTACTCTAACGAACTATTTTCTGGAAATAAAACTGCGGGTGGTATCCAGAATTATGTGGTATTTATATCAGTTTTTTCCCCCATGTGAAATGATAAATGTTCTTTGGGTTCAAAAAACTCCCTCAGATTTTTGACATACAACACTTATAACATAAATAACTATTTGTGTTTGTTTTGAGATTCTATACATAGGTCAGTTACTATTAGTTAATTACTTTTGCTGTTGATAGGGCACCAAATGGCGAGTAGGGTCAAAAATGTCGAAATGCTTGCAAAGAACCTGCCTACTTCCCTGCTTTTCTCGTAAAATGTTCGAAGTAAGCAAAAGCAAAAGATTTTGGACAACTTCATTCTAAAAAGTGTATCATGAGCATCAAATTACGTTGTTATAAATTTGATTGAGGAATGTTTTGAAGGAGTAAATTCCAGAAAAAAGATTATTTCGCTTCACGAGTATTTCGCTTAGGATTATAATTCTGGAAAAAATTATGTACGTTAAGTAAGGTTCAACTGTGTGTTGGTTATTCACAGAAGAACCTAGTCATGTAAACTAATTATAATGTGAAAGACCCAAATAATGGTTTTCATATTTTTTAATATGCTAAATGAGGAATCCCTACAATGTGGAAATGGTAAGGCAAACTATTGCGTAATTTATTAAAAACTATTGAATAAAGTGGAGTGTTTTAAGAAAAGTTTGTGAGGAATTTTTAAAAATGTGTATCACAATACAGAAAGTGGGGAAAACCAAAATTTCCAGAAGTCTTTCAGCCATTAAAATGCTAGTGATGCCTAAAATGGAAAGGCTTTTTGAAGATGTAAGCAAAATTTAAGGAAGAAAAAGTTTTTGTCCATGATTTTTGTGGGTGAAAGTGCCATCATTTGGCATATATCTGCTTTTTTCTTCTTTTCAAACTTGTCTCTCTCTATGTCCAGACCCAAGTTACGGTGGGAATTTATTTTTAGTATATAAAGAAATTTTCCAACAGGAATTTTCTAGAACGTAACAAATAATCATAATTATTTAAGCTTAAAGCATAATTTAACAGGAAGGATAAAGTTGAAATTTAGCCAGTATTGCAAAAGTAATTAACTGCTCAGTTTCTGGCAAAAAACGAAACAGTATTTTATAATTGAGATTTGGTCAGTATTGCAAAAATAATTAACTGATCATCAACTCCTTGCCAAAGAAAAACAATATTTTATCATCAAATGTATTTATGTTGTTGAAAAATTGGGTGTGCAATTGCAGACAAAAATACATGAATACGAAAATATTTCCCACAAAGATAATTTTGAACAGAATTGCAAATTTGACAAAAATTGTGATATTTCTTGCGAATCATTGTGCAATTTTAGTGCAGAAATAGTATATTGTGTATAATAGAATGTGTATATAGATAATTGTTTACTGCAGCGAACGAGTATTTTAAGAAGCATGAAATTTTAACAGATACTGTTTTGAGCATCTTTGTGAGGATGAATGTTTTGCAATGTTGGTAAAGTGAACATTTTTAAAGCAATTGCTAAATATTTATTGTACATAGGCTTATTAAATTTAGTTTTAGTTTCTTATGATATCAAATATATGTATAAAAAAGTGTGAAAATTTAATCTATATCTTGTGTTGCATAGCAAATTTTATTTATTTATTTCTTTTTAAATACATCTTTTGTTAAGATTGAAACTTGGTTCATTAACCGCATTTTCATGATGAGTATAAAAATGTAAATACACAGCAAATTGTATTATTTAATGATTAATCAGAAATGTTTCGATGAAGATTAACTCATATCAATTTTCAGTAATAGCTATAGCATGTGCATCATTTTTAATTTCGTGCACTAATAAATAATGATGGAACAAACTTAAATGCTATGTATGTAAATTTTTGAATAGAGTTTCCTTCTAAAACGTGTTTATTGAAAAATAAATGCATAAAATGATATAGTTTCAAAGGTTTTATGAGAAATAAAATTTTCAAGTATTTGTATTTGCCATGTTAAGTAGCCATAAAAAATTTATAATTTGAATTTTACAAATGGATTCAAATGTACTATAACTATTACTATGCATTTTAAAATGTACTATAGTTATTAAAAAATATTAACAATGTTTGTTCCATTATAGTCAAAAGCTGACATTTATTATATGCATAAATGTCACAAAAATGTGCCTTTTCTCAAGAGATCAAATTTGAAAATAACTGAATATTTTTGTAAATTGTAAAGATTTTAAATATTGAGATATTCATCATACATGTAAAAAAAAAATGCATCGTTTTAAATTCCAATCCACAAATTTGAATTTTGCATTAATGTCACTTAAAATATCACATAGGTTTTAAAATGTTTTAATAGCATTCAATTCCGCCATAAAATAAAACAAGCCAAAGTATATATATACATTCCTTAAGAGTTTATTTTAATATATTTATTTATTTATTTATTTTATAGTATGGAAATGCATGAAAGTTCTATAAGGCATTTTAAAATTTTAGAACTGGAAGGAAATACAGTAAAACCTGTTTAAGAAATTTTCCCGTTTAGGAAGATTTTAATTTGAATACCAGTTTCATCTCACCTCCCCAATGCTAAAATAACCCTTTTAGAAAGTTTTGATTTATTTTTTTTTCCTGCTTAATAAGTTTTCATATTTTTTCTTTCAAATGCCACTTTAGACTTCTAAGTTTTTTCGTAGTTATTTTTCTTTGTAATGAAGGAAAGATCAGAAGAAGGTTTAGAAAAGCTGTTCTGGTCACCTTTTTTCTCAAGGGTATCCTTTTCTCAACACCAAAAGTTCCAGAAAAACAGGTGGCAGAGAAGATTAGTCAATTGTCACGAGAACAATGACCGATATAGGAAGAAAAATGTTTGTAGAGTCTCCTCTGGGGATGTCTATTTTATGTCTAATTTAAATATTGCTAAATAGTTCATTTCATAAATTCATTTTCAAATATAGAGCCTACCCGTTTAAGAAATTTTATTGCTTGGTCCCCTGGAAAACTTCTTAAGAGGGTTTTACTGCATTTGGATTTCCAGAGTTTTGCTCCTAATATATATTTTTTATTTATTTATTTTTAGAACTTGAACTTTTTTAATTTTTATATAAAGTGTATTTTTAGTACTGTTTTGATTATTTACTTGTAAAAAGAGGCAAAAATCATATTTTACCTTTTCCCCCTGGTATTAGAATAATACTAATTAAATTACGTGCTATCACAAATTTTTGTTTTCTTTCATTTAAGTAATGAAATATCTGAAATTTGATGTATTGTATTTTCAATATACAGTGTACGCCACTTTATGTGATCATAGTGTTGCCAGTCATTTAATGTTATCAAAATCGCCGCTTGAATACAAATACGTTGAAAAAACATCGGTTTTTGTAATGAAAACTTCATTTATTGTTATCAACTTAGATATTATTTTTCTTATATCATCAAAAACTAGGGGAAAACAAACTATTTTTACCTGTTTGTAAGTAATTTTCTAAAATTGCTGGTCGGAAAAGGTTTGCGAAAATCAACAGTGTTTTATTTATTTGTCAATGTTCAAAAGTGCGGATTTTTCCAACAGTAAAATTTTATTGTTTACTATTATCACTCAGTTGTTGCTATCAAATCATTTTCGTCCTGACGTGATCACATTAAGGGGCGGCCACTATAGCTGCTTTTTTTTACCTCCAAGTTATTAATTGATTTCTTTCAATCTGTAGTATTCATAAGGATAAACATGTTTTGCCTGATAAAGAAAATAAAAGCATCAGAGTGACATATTCTTTGTACGAAAAATGCAAGTGTCATGTATATTAGTCAATAAAATTGGTGTCTTAAACAAAGTTTCCAGCTAATTTCAGAAAACAGCTAAGATTTATTTTCAATGAAAGTACAGTTCTGCCACCAACTAAAGCAATCTGCCTGGCAGAGTGCCAGGCAGAATCCATTCATATTCAAGGGAGGAACTGCTCATATATGAAAATCATTCTGATTTGTGTACTAAATAAAAACAGCAAATTGAACTTCCCTAAAACTTGAATGGATTCATCCTATTTGGCATTTGAAGGCTTCTCCCCTTCAGTGCCTGATTACTGCAAAAGCCAACTAGGCCGCAGCCTTGGACCCCCAAATTTTAGGGGGCCCCAAATATTAATAGAATAATCTCCAAGCTTATTTAACTTTATACCATTATACCCAGTATTTTTATTTTTCGTCCCATGGGGGCCCAAAATAATGTGCCTTGGGCCCCCCCCCCCCCCCCGACTGTCTTAATCGGGGCCCTGCTGCCATGCGCAGAAGCCTCCAAATGCCAAAAGTCTGTTGTCGAACTACACTTTTGTTTTCTTTCAATTGTTTAAACGTTCTTTTTTGCACCAAAAAATTTAATACCAAATTTATGCAAAAAGTTTGTCATTATGCTTTGATTTTTTGCGAACAAAAAATCTTAGATTCAATGTAGACAACTAATCCATCTGACAGTTGGGGATATTAATCAATTTTAGCAGATGATGGACCAGTGAAGAAGCACAATGTAATATCCATAATTAAAAAAAAGGAAACAAGTTTGTTAGAGTGTAAAATCTAAAACATATTCCACAAAAATCTGGAAAACAAATTTCTTGGAAAAACTTTAATGTTCGACTCTCATATGCTTTGAAGGGATACATCTAAATTTCAATGACACTTATTTACAGGGGATATCTTTTTCATTCAGTTTTCAATTTTGCTCTAACGCCTTTGAGTTTCTTCATTTCTCTGTACAGTACTTCTTTTTGCACTACATAAAAATCACACAACAATTAACAAAAATATTACTGGTAAAAAAATATAGAGTTATTCAAATGATCTATATATACTGCCATGCACAAGTATGGAATCTGCAACTGAGCACAAAATGAGATATTGATGGTTAAAGCTGTAATTGATTTCGAGTCGGGGGTGATTCTGATTCGAAGTTTCCGAAATTTTTTGAGTACCTGGTCCGAAAATGAAAAATATGTTTTCCAAAATAATTTTCAATTCCGAATTAATTTTTCAATTAATTGATCTTAAAATTATTTAGACAATACAGAGTTGCCAGCTCCCAATCATTAAAGGTGGCAACCGCTTCTAAGTCAAATTCACGATCATCCGATTTTTTAAAAATTATTTTTAATATTTTTCCAATGTTTTAAGATTAAGCTTAACGTTTTGATTTATGAGCAAAATTCATGGCAGCTAACATTACCGCTTTGCAGCCGTTCATTGCATATTTTGCTGTGTGAGAAAATGAGATTTTTAGCTGCCCCCCCTCCTTTGCCATCAATCACATATTAATCAAAATGCGTTATTGAGATTTTCTTTCAATTGCACCGTAAAATCTACGACAAATTTGCATGAACTTTAGAAAAGATTTCGTTTATTTTAACTGAATTTTCTATAAAGTAGAAGTAAAAACTTATATTTTGGAAGCATCAAACACGTGCTTGGCTGAAAATGAGCGTGCCGTGCTGTACATTCCTTTTGCACCCTACAAATATTTAAAAGTTAGAAGGTATTTTAACACAGCCTCAAATAGTCACCTAATAACATAATTTTTATTTCGTAATGCATACTTTTTCTGGAAATTTCATGCTAAGTTCAGATTTTTTTTTTTTTTTGCTCAGAATCACCCATGGATTTAGGTACTTTTCAGAATTTTTAAAAATATTTTTCATTCACAAACACCACAAAACATTGCATTTAGGTGAAATAAGGGACAAAGAACCACAAAGTGGCAATTAGGGATGCACAGATTAATCGGCCACTTTGCTGATTATTTATAATCAGATAATTTTCGCTGATTAATCGCCAAAGAATTCTTTTAATTAAAATTACTTTTAGTATACCATAAACAAGAAGCCACACTGAATGAATTCATTAACAATGATCAGGGGTGCACTCAAAAGATTTGCAATTTTTTTTATATTAAGCCTTGTTAACATTAACATGCTTAATGTGAACTTCTTTAAACACAAATTAACATCTGACTTTCAAAATGAATTACTACACACAACACTGAAAAAAGTGACCCAATTTTTGTTTTAATACATAAATGGAGATTAAATCATATTTCATAGATTTAAAAAATATACACACAAACATACATACATATTTGTGGGTAATTTATTCTGGAATAAAACAAATGATATATACTAGTAGTCATGGAATTTAGTCTAGCTTTTATGACCAAAAATAAAAAAATATACAAAGGTATTTATTCTCCAAATCTGATTTCCAGAAGTCAAAATTTAGGGCAGGAAGTTCCCTAAAAATACCTTTTAAACATCTAACAATGGACAAAAAGCTTATGGTCAAATCTGACATTCAAGAAATAAAAAAATTAGGACAAAAAAATAAAAGCATGAACAACGGAATTCTAATTTTTTAAGTCTACATAGAAATAGGGTAGTGAGGGAAAAAAATAGGAATTTATCTGTGATTTTTGAATTGAAAAAGTACAAATACTCTTTAGTGTTGTGAGGGTTAAAACTCCATCACAAAAACTTATTTCTACTAATTTATAGGATGGTTCTTCTGGACAAATCAGCATTTGACTAACCAAACTACATTTCTAAACTTTTCATTCAGTTTAACGTTTATCTTATTTAGAGTGTGGAATTATTTTTGGAATTTTTTAATTAAGAAATTATATAAAACCATACAGAAAATAAATCATGATGGAAAAATGTTTTAGTTTTTCTTGAAAATAAAACAAAACATACCTCTATCCTTTTCTTAAGCAGGGGAGATTCTCAAGATATTGTCAAAATTACTCAACAAATAACTTTTAGCAGACAAAATCAATGGAACAAAATCAAAGAGAACAATAAAACTCTTACCAAATGGATCAAAACTAATCATCTCTAATTTTTCTCCTTGTCTCAGTCTCAGAGCAGGAAATTTATGTCTTGTGATGACACTTTTCATAAGGACTAGCACATGACTGAAACACAGATAAATAAGATTACTAAACAGCTACACACATGTCATTTTTCAAGTACTAGAAAAGCTGAAATTTTCTTGCCCATACATTATCAGTCGGAGATATTAGTTAGTTTTAATCAGTTTCCTTGAGCAAAAAGTCAATGACATACTTCTTGAGGAGTACACCAATTAGTTGATCATAACAACAAAACCCACAGTAAAAGAATACAGATGAGTAATTTTTTTTTTTTTTTTGCACCCACTATGGTGCTGTACATGGTTTCTTGCAAAGGAAAATAATGTTTTTTCTTATTAATTGTTAAAATCCATTTCTACTTGCCTTAGTAATGAATGTTAAGGGATCATTCATAAATGATGTCAAGCTTCAAATGGGAGGAGGGGGTTTCTTGAAATTGTGACAAGGGGAGGGAGTAACAAGAAGTGTGACATCATGCTTATGCAACATAGCGTAGTATGACAAAGGAGGGTAGGGGGTCTGTTGATGTGTGACAAAGGGGGAGGGGGTCAAATATGTGGGGAAAAACCGTGGCATCATTTATGGACGGTCCCTAAGATGATTCAGTAACTCTATGCTTAACTTTATATTTTCAAACAAAGTTTACATTTTTAAAATGAAATTTTCATGAAAATGAAAAGAAATTTTGTTCATTTAGTTTGCATAAAAACTTTTATAAACAGTTGAAATGAAAAGAGTTGGTTTATTGTGGAGGATGCAAAAATATTGCAAAATGAGTAGAACACATGGGTTCTTTCCTATTTTACAAGAAAACAATCATAAAAATGAACTGACGCAAATCTGAAGAATTAAATGGATACCTGCCAACCTCTATTTCGAAAAATGCAGAAGATAATCTAAAAATCTGCAGAAGAAATTGCATAAAATGCAGAACATTTTATGCAATGCCAAATTCAGGGAGGGATTAAGGATTTGGGGGCCCATAGGTGTTAAAAGTGATGGGGCCCCTAACATTTGGATTTTATAGTAATTCTAACAATTAAAATATGATGTGCAATAATTTCAGAACTATAATGACTGATCATATACAATGGAAGTTATTGTCAATGATAAGGCAGAAATTAGATGAAAGTACACGCATTCACTTAAGTTTTAGTACATGTTACATCAAATAATGTTGTAGTTAATCTGCTTGGGGACTCTTTTTAAAAAGGGTTTCACCAAAAAATTAAATAATTTTAATTCATTGAAATTTGCTATCATTACCACAGATCTTTAAAAAATAAACACATAATACTAAAATATATAAAATATTTAACTTAAAATTTTGAAACATTTCACTAAAAATGAACATAAAAAATTCTGTTCAAAAGAATATAAAATTGTACTTAATAAAATGCAATAAGAGCATTTATAGTTAATTTTAGGCAATTTTAACATGAAAAGTTTTAAAACATCTTTAAAGTTTAACCCTTTAAAAATATTATTCACTGTAAAAATTATTTGTCCCGAAATACATAAGGATCTTCTGAAAATTATTCATCTGGAGTCTGACGTAAAACTACAGAGAGCTAAAAACAGGAAACTACGAAGTCTTTAAAAAAGGTAATTACAGAGAATAAAAAACAAAGAACATTCTGTAAATTGATAGCAACAGATAAAGTGCCGCGGTCACCATCGGTGAGTATGCTGAATTACTATTTCTGGTATACAATGTTGAAGATGAGTTCAGTTGAGCTGACACTGTTGTGATTCCTGTGTCTTAGGCCAACGCCCCCCCCCCCCCCCCAATCCATCCAATTATTATTCACACTTTACAGGTCTAGGCGCACTTTAGAGTCTTTAAAAGAGTGAAAAAAGTGACCGCAGCTTTTAAAAAAGTGACCAAAATAGTGACCATTAAAATATAAACGTGTGTGTGTGTGTGTGTTTGTTTTTTTTTTATAAACTAAATATAACTTGAAAAAGAGTAGTTTCGACCATCTGTTGAAAACAAAACCTGAATAAATAGAGCTTTTACCCAACTTTAAAAAAAAAAATTCATAGCCTATTCAAAAATAAGAATTTTTATACCTGTAACTATGTTCATAAATACCTTTTTCAAAACCCATAAATGGCTAAGAGTGAGACAAAAATTATTTTTCTTAATTAATTTATTTCTCAAATTGTTACTTATTTAAAAATATAAATGAATAAATGTTTATTCAAATCGGCAGAAATTTCAAATTTTAATTTATGTTCAACGATGAATAAAATTTATTTTGCAAATGCTACTTTTTAAATATTTTTTATACTTGTTCAAGGATTAGAAAATTTCACTTGAAATAAAACTAAATTTGATATTTTATCAAAATTATTCAGATTTATCAAAATTATAATTTTTTTGTCATTAAAATTTCAAAGCCAAAAATACATTACAAATATCTACTATTATGTATAATATTTTATACTATACATGATAGTAGATATTTAAATATTAGAGGGATAGAAAATTCTTAAAAATTCAGGGCTCGGCGCACTTTGGAGTCTTCAAAATAGTGAAAAACGTGCCCACAGCTTTTAAAAAAGTGACCAAATTAGTGACCATTAAAATGTAAACTTGTGTGTGTGTTTTTTCATTTAAACTAAATATAACTTGAAAAAGAGCAGTTTTGACATCTTTTGAAAACTAAACCTGAATAAATAGAGCTTTTACCCAACTTAAAAAATATGAAATTCATAGCCTATTAAAAAATACGAATTTTTATACCTGTAACTATGTTCATAAATACCTTTTTCAAAACCCATAAATGGCTAAGAGTGATGAGAGAGACAAAAGTTATTTCTTTTAATTAATTTCTTTCTGAAATTGTTACTTATTTAAAAATATAAATGAATAAATATTTATTCAAATCGGCAGAAATTTCAAATTTTAATTTATGTGTAACATTGAATAAATGCTCGTTTTTCAATATTTTTATACTTGTTTAAAAATTAGAAAATTCCACTTGAAATAAATCTAAATTTGATATTTTGTCAAAAATATTCAGACTGAAATTATTGTGTTAATCTTCTGTATCATTGTAGGAAACAAACCGTTTGATTATTCGATACTGTTTTTGTAATTTCATGGTAGTAACAAAAAAAAAAAAAAAAAAAAACCTCTGACAATTCCACGATTTTATAATTTTAGTTGTGATAGTTACACGTTATCACCATCATACACAATGACAATATGAGTGGCAAAATCAGAAAAATTCTTTTACGGGGGTTTTTTCCCACCTGAACTTTGTGCAATTCCTCTCTTTTTTTTTGGGAGGGGGAGGGATGGAAATAAAAAGAGGTCATAATGTAATTTTCTGAGCAATATATATAATCCGCCACTGCTAAGAATTGTTCAGATCTAAAGTTTTTTTAAAGAATTTAGATTCCCCCCTCCCCTCCAACAGTATTTAATGATTTCTTGATAAAAATATAACTTTATTTTCAGAAGATGCATATTGTCTTTTTGTTGAGAAATTCCTGATTGAGCTCCAAAAATTTTCTTTTGTGATTGTGACAGTTAGTTTGGGAGTGGGGGGGGGGGGGGGGGGAGACGAAAGAAAAGAGAAATTAAGCTAATTTTTTGAGTGATATAATCTGCAACTGCTAACAATTTTTAGTCTGATTTTTTCTTTCTTTCCTAATTTAAATATAGTTTTATTTTCTCAGGATTTGCTCTTCTTGAGTAAAAAAAAATTTAAAAACATTTCAAATCATCATTCTAGATGGGGGGGGGGGAGGTCACAGGCCCTCTATGCCTCCCCTTCTGGTTGCACCACTGCAATATCAAACCTTAACTTTGGCACACTCGGGGCAGGCGCCATGCCGAATTTCAAAATACCACCAACAATTGCGGATACGTGGAAGCTTCAACCCTGACACACGCCTTTTTATGCAAAATTGCAATGTTTTCTTAATTCATAGATAGACAAAGTAACTTTTTTTGGTTGCTCTGCCAGAGAAAGGGCAAAAAAGTGAAAATAGTGACCATTTTTTAAAAAAAAGTGAAATTAGTGACCAATTTTTAAAAAAGTGACCAATGCAAAAAAAAAGTGACTTTTAGTGAAAAAAGTGCCTTGCGCCGACCCCTGCACTTTATAAACTTTTATGAGCTGGCCTTTTTTTTTTGAGGATCTTTCACTTGATACTCTAATTAATTCATAAAACTGTTGTTAATGTTCCCACGGCATGGCCCTTTTAGCTCAACATTAGAAGGTATAACCATACGAAGGACCCCCTTAATTGGAGATATGAAATTGTAACAGTTCCAGGGGATTCTCCCCCAGGAAAATTTTGGAAACTACATACAAACTGATGCATTTTGAGGCCTTAGGAGACATTTGGGACTTCATAATTTTTTTTTTTTTTTTTGCCACTTATAAATCTAAGCTAATGAAAACAGAAGTATTTAATACTTACGCAGTTTTTCCTTTTGCCATAACGTTTCACCTGTAAAAATAGAAGATGTTACCTGAGTGAAAAATATACTTCATAGTTTACTGAAAAATATAAAAACAATTCAAAGGAATGTCGAATAAAAATTTTGTATTTACTAATACTTCATTGTTAACTACCGCGAATTAAGTAAGTACATGTTCAAATAATAGAACTTTTCGCTTGTTTGCCCACCACATTAGAACACGTATATATAGAAAAATTATTTATCTTTTTTTTATAATTACTTTAAACGTATAGTTTTAAATAACTTACCAAATATATTATAAAAATTTGTATGACTTTTCCAATAAGGTTTTTGTATTTGTTTACATGAATGGATGAATAGCGGGCGGACAAAGTTAAGTACTACCTAACTGACATATAAGATACCTTTTTTTCCCGAAATTTCAGAAAATCATAAATTGTGATTAAAAAAGAACAATATGGTGAAGAGATTAAAATTGCATTTATATGGACATAAATTAGACATCATGGTACATACATAAATATATATATCAGTATATCATTGCAAATTAAGAAGTGCGTTTAACTGTGAAGTTCAATAATCGGGACCACCAGAAGATTTGTTTACATTCACATCACAACACAAATTCCATACAAATTCGCAACTTTTGTTCCCCATTATTTTTAATTCATGCCGATCTGATCGAAATACGATTCCACGACCAAAAAAAAGTAAGTTTCATTCAAAGTAAGATGTTAAATTATAGAATCTCACTATATATTGTGGTACGAACAATGAGCTTTAAAAAATGTCTCGCATTTTAGATCACTTTATAACGCAAGAGCAAAACAGCTGAATTGTATCGAATGATTTTAACGATCGTTATCAATGACATTTTCTAAATATTTTTGCTTTGATTCTGTGAAAACTATTGATTAAATTTCATCAGCTGCATGTACAAGGAATTCTAGTGAGTTATAAAAGCATTTTGGTATTTCATCATTGACTAGAGTCATCGTATTTTTTAGACACAAAGTACTATTTTTGTTTTGCATATTGAAAGCTTACATTTAGCTTTCTGTAAATCATTATTATTATGCTTTTTACCTTTGAGATAATGATTTTCTTCATCCCTTGCGTTGCATTCCACAAATAAAAATTGCTTTCTGCTTCTAACTGATAGGAAGCCTAGAGGAAAACACGAAACGTCAAAATGTTGCAAAAATATCAATGATTTACTTAAATTCCTTACTTCCCTTGATTACCTCCTTGTTTTTATTTATTTATTTTTAACTAAGGAACCTATTTCATTTTTTTATGATGTATAAATATGGTCAGATTTCATGTTGTAATAAAACTGAGTGATTCATTTTTACTTGTTTCACTATTCATCGAACCCTTTCTATATTAAGTACTACTCTTAAAAATAATTGTTACTTTTTAGTTTTTATTCAATTATCTGACTTATGAAAAATATATACTCTTACTAAAGGGCGTGAGAAAGGTTAGTACAAGGCCCTGGTACTTTCCATTTGAATCATCCTGTGGGCCATTTCAAATTTTTTAAGGGGGGCAAGGGGTTTAAACTCAGTGTATATTGCATCAAAAAACAGCAAAATGCATGTATGTACATACAAATACATTATATTTCCCAATCCAGGGGAAGGGAATTGACCCTGCCCCCCCCCCCCCCCCCCCCAAATGAAGGAAAAAGTCTTCGGGAATTTAATCATTTGGCTAAAAATGAGTAATATTTTCATACAAATATTTGTCTTTGTTTTTTTTTTCACATATTTTTACTTCAGTTTTCTTCTTTAAGGAAATTCATTAACCTTTTCCCTATGGCACTGGTACAACTATTGTACCACTAAATATTCTCCTTTGACCCTATTCTAACTGCATAAGTAGAGGATCCAAGGATAATTTTTTCCCTTAGTAGGAGAACTTTGTTGATTTAGATTTTGTTTCCTAAAACTGCAGAGCTGAAATCTTTACAGTAACTACTATATAATAGCATAAATATAGGCTAACTCTTCATTTTGTTCCTCAAGTACTTGCCACAGGGAAAAGGCAGTGGTGTAGTCGCGAGGGGGGACGGCATCTCCCTACCTTTTTATTTGAATACAAGCGTCCTCCCCAAATTTTTTACATTTTAACATCAGCGTCCCCCCCACTTTTGATTTCGATTGCCTATCTTCATATGCTTAAACGTCCCCCCAACTTTTTTTTCAGGACTACATCACCGGGAAAAGGTTAAAGCATTTATACAGAGAGGAGCCCATTAGTATTTCCTGAGCATTTATAGAAAATTGTACACCAAGATTCATTCCATATGGAAAAACACAATTTAAGTTCTTCACATTCTTAAATTTTATTGCAAGTTTTATTTATTTTGATTTCATCCTTGTGTCTTTTCCCATTAGAAAATTATCTAAAATTTGCATTTTCCCAATGCAATAACCTTGATTCGTTATTTCCCCATCTTTCGTTTTCTTGCACGTATTGTCTAGTTTTAAGGTTTCTGCCACAAACACTGTAAATAACTTAAAGTAATAATTTTACTTTGTTTTAAGTAAACAGTAATAAAAATTAATTTCACATTAAGAAAGCACAAATAAGCATTAAAATGCAGGCATATGTTTCGGGATTGCTTGGAATCCCTTTTTCAGTGCAACAGGGAGCATTGAAAAAGGGATTCCAAGCAATCCCGAAACATATGTCTGCATTTTAATGCTTATTTGAGGCACCTAGAAGCAAAGGGGTGTAAGTGACAAAATTGACAATTTGGAGATACATAGTGTAAATGATACGGAAAGCACTATTCTATATTGTGTGCAAGAGATGTTAGGGGTAGCCCTAACAGGTGCGGCCCTCCAATATGATTTAGGAAACAAATAGCATTAAAGGTCCCATTAAGATCCAAACTTTGAAGGCGTTTTTCTCGGAATCGGTTTTTGGTCACTTACATCCCTTTGCTTCTCACTGCCTTATTTGTGCTTTCTTAACGTGAAATTATTTTTTATTACTGTAAATTACATTAATTTGACCTGCTTAGATTGTTTCTAAAAGGATATTGTTTCCGCATCTGTAATTAAAAAATTTTAGCATGGGAAAAAATTGTAAATTTATTCTAGTTTTTATTTTTCTCTTTTTTGTTAAGAAAATATTGTATTTCAATGACAATTATTTTAAGTTTGCTTTTTTTGTTTCAGGCTTCATTATGGGAAAAGTTAAGTAAGTGGAAATTCATATTCGAAAAATGCAATATAGGCTAGAATATCTCCTGTCAAAAGTTTTTGTTTGTTTTTATATCCAATGTGCCAATGGCTATAATGTGTTACAATACTATGAAATTTTGTTTTTGTTTTCAATGATTTCTTTAGTGCAGAGAGCTTTTGAATGAGAAGAGGAAGGGGTGCTTTTCTAGTGAATTTTGAAAGTCTTTACCAAACATTTGAAGCACTTATAGTCTGTATAATTAAAATTGGCATGACAAGGTCACACAACTCTACCTTTTTCCCTTCTGGTCACCATGGTTTCCGTGATAGAAACTTTTCCCCCACGTTGGTTTGGTGTATATGATAAGTATGTCAACCATTAGTTATAATAATAATATAATTTGAAGCCGTTTTAGACGGATTCAAATCTTTATTTCTCAATAGCAGAAATAGATTGCGTCAGATAAAGTATTCTAATATTTTGAACCCATCTAAGTCTTATTCTAATATTTTGATGTGTTTCAGAAAGCTATTGTGTAGCTAATTTATTGTATTTTATATTTTGTAAATATTGAAGTTTTATATAAACATTCCAGGTTTAATTTATGAGACATTTAATTTGCTTTTACTTGGTATCAAAAATTAATAAATGGAAAATAAATTCTTTCTTATTAATTTTTACAAATTATTCTAATATTTTGAATCGGAGATGTAGTCATGCAATTGCCTTAACTGCAGTTCAAAAAAAAAAAGTCTGGCGCTGTTATCTTTCTCACAGTTGCCATGGTAACAAAGCAGGAAACGAGACCTTGATGCTCATATTTTAATTATAGAGACTAAAGATTATAGAAGGGTGTAAGTGACAAAATTGAAAAATTGGATATAACTAGTGCAATTGATAGAGAAATCACCATTCTATATTGTGACAAGATATGATAGTGATAGCTTTAATGCGTGCTTTACCGCAACACGATTTCGAAAAAAATTAACATCCAAGCTCACATGAGATTCAAACTTAGAACATGTTTCACTCAGAATTGCCTTTTGGTCACTTACATCCCTTTGCTTCTCACTGCCTCATTTGTATATTTAATAGGGAAAACTGAGAAACTTCGATCAGTCAACTGGACAAGGGTTGGACAATGTGCCGCAACAGGTGTTTATTTCTCATTTGCTGATGGTACCGATATATTTAAAATATGCAATGAAACGTAATTTTAATAATTCAATATTTTGAAAACTGTCCTGTTATGTTGTATTTGGCACTTAATAAAACAAATTATTACAAAACTTTTTCATGCTCCCTAAATACAGTCGAACTCGTTTATAACGAGCTCGGATTTAACGAGAATATTTGGTTGGATCAATATTAAGTCTATGGAACAGAGGTCGCTTTTAACGAGCAAGACCCGGTTTTAGCGAGCAATATTTTTCTGTCTTGCAATCTTTTTCTCGTCTTTCTAGCCTTTCTGTCTTATCTTTTTTTTTCTTCGCCGCTGTTTAATACTTTTGTAGGAAGAATTCCTCCAGCATTCCAATGTCAATAGGGAGGGTACTGGTGGCTCCAGCGGGGGTACGATGGTACGGCCGTCCCCTGTTCTAACTTGAAAAGGGGGGCCCCAAATCGTACATTATTATGTGGGATTTCCCCGAAATAAACGGAGACGGAGCATAAACGTTCATTTGGATGATCACCCTGAAAATGAGCATTTCTGTGCAAGAAAGGATGAATCAAGAAAGGCATATTTTGAAGTTTTGGATTCAATCATCACAGGTCTTGAGGAGCGGTTCTCCCAGGTATTGCGCTCCACGCTGTTAGCTTTCCAAGAAGTCTTCACAGCCCCAAAACCATCCGGGGAGAAAATCAGGAAGATTGCCTTGTTTTGCAACGAAGAATACTCCACTTTAGGTGGAGAAATAAAGCTCCTGAGAAGTGATCCAAGCTTTGGACAGGCAAAAAGGTTTCCAATTCTACTGGAATGGTCAAAGTCTGCTTCAACTGCTGAGTTATACCCGACAATCAAATCAATTGTCTCATCTTTCCTGGCAATTCCTGTATCTACTGCCAGTGTGGAATGAACTTTCTCCAAACTGGCCCTCGTTAAGACGAAGATAAGGAGCACCATGTCTCAAGAAAAACTCGAAACATTGATCCATATGTGTATTGAGCAGAAACGCTGCAAAAATATCAATATTGGCAAGTGTATTGATAAATTTAAATCTTATGCGCCTCGTAGGCACCTCCTGTAAATATTGTAAATAAACTCCTTTCTTACTCATAAAAAAATTGCAGTGCTTGGTGGGGGGGGGGGGTGGAGTCAAGCTATTCTGAAGTACCCCCTGTTGAAAAACACTGCAGCCGCCAGTGAGGGAGGGTTCACAAATCCGTTGCAACAGGTGGGGCTTATTGTAAACAGGGGGATGGGGTGGGAGGGGGAGAAAAGCTGCACCTGATAAGTGTAGGGGTCAATTAGGTGGGAGGATTAGATGGTCATTCTTTGACCTGACTTCGTTGAGTACACACGACAATTTTTATTTAAGACTGTAGCACAACTAGAAATTTTTTCCTGGTTGGGGGGGGGGGGGAGGGATAGTTGTCATTAAATTAAGAAAAGTATTTAATTTAATTAATATAATTAAAGTAAGTAAGTATTAATTAAATCTTAAGTAAACTCAATCATTTGACCACCCAAGACCCAACCCTTCTGGTTGCACGCCTGCCTTAAGGACCCGTTTATTAGTACTCGGATTTAACGAGCACTCGAATTTAATGAGTAAATGATACGGTCCCTTGAGTTTGACTGTAGTTTAAATATGAACCTGGAACCAGTATACCCAGGGGTTGATCCAGCATTTTTAATCAGGGCCCCGTTTTTGTGAAAAATCGAAATATTTTGTAAAAATTCAATATGTAAACATAGCGATAAAAAATTTTCGTATATCTTGCTACTTAGTTAAAAGTTAATAAATAATTCTTCAAAAAGTAAGATTTGGTAGCTGGGAATTTTGTGAAGGGTCTGTTTTGATTGACTGGAATTTTGTGAAGGGTCTGTTTTGATAGGGTGGAATTTTGTGAAGGGTCCGTTTTGATTAACTGGAATTTTGTGAAGGGTCCATTTTGTTTGAATGAAATTTTGTGAAGGGTCCGGTTTGATTGAATGGAATTTTGTGAAGGGTCTGTTCTGTTTGACTGGAATTTTGTGAAGGTTCAGTTTTGATTGAATGGAATTTTGTGAAGGGTCCGTTTTGATTGAATGGAATTTTGTGAAGGGTCTGTTCTGTTTGACTGGAATTTTGTGAAGGTTCAGTTTTGATTGAATGGAATTTTGTGAAGGGTCCATTTTGATTGAATGGAATTTTGTGAAGGGTCCATTTTGATTGAATGGAATTTTGTGAAGGGTCTGTTCTGTTTGACTGGAATTTTGTGAAGGTTCAGTTTTGATTGAATGGAATTTTGTGAAGGGTCTGTTTTGATTGAATGGAATTTTGTGAAGGGTCTGTTCTGTTTGACTGGAATTTTGTGAAGGTTCCATTTTGATTGAATGGAACTTTGTGAAGGGTCTGTTCTGTTTGACTGGAATTTTGTGAAGGTTCAGTTTTGATTGAATGGAATTTTGTAAAGGGTCCGTTTTGATTGAATGGAATTTTGTGAAGGGTCCATTTTGATTGACTGGAATTTCATGAAGGGTCCATTTTGATTGACTGGAATTTCGTGAAGGGGTTATTTTGATTAATTGGAATTTCATGAAGGGCCCGAAAACCAACCCGAATTTCCTCTAACGGGACCCCTGACACCTCTATGAAGAATAACTATTTATAGAAATTATACTATTTATGCAGTTGTTTTATTTCAAACTAAAAATTGTTATGTGTATTTCTATACAAAAAAGTGTATCTTAAACCAAGTTCTGGTTTTTTAGATATTTTTATGTGATTTTGAAAAGCACTCTGAGCCATCATCAGTTCCCTACTGCAAGATTACGTTTGTCAGAGCCAATTGAAATCACAAAATTTGATCCTCATGGTAAGTTAGTCATGTTTTATCATCTAAAATGAAATGGGTCTAGTTAAAGTATCTCAGGCCTTGGTGAATTTTACCTCTTAATTATATAATAATGGTGGGGCCAATGAACAAAAAATTTAGTTAATAACATTTGCCGTTAAGGAAATTAAATTTCTAAGCATAGGTAAAAGAATGGCAAATATTCTTTTTCAAAAATTGAAAGATGTGGACGAAGTTCAGTCTTAAACGTTCTTTCTTTCACAAAAGCTGAACCATTTTTCAGTTTTTGTTTTTTAGAAAACGTTAGGAAACTTAAAGTCTAAGTTTTTTTTTTTGTAAGGGGCCGTTCATAAATGATGTCACGCTTTTTTCCCATATATTTGAACCCCTTCCCTCCTTTTTCACATGTCACGCTATGTTGCATAATGCATGATGTCACACTTCTTGTTACCCCATCCCCTTGTCACAATTTCACAAACCCCCTCCCCCCCAGGAAGCATCATTTATGAGACATCATTTATGAATGATCCCTAAGATGAATTTTCATTTGATTTCGTTTCATCCACCTCTACTTTTATTCAATCCCTTCACAGTTATGGTCATAGTTATGGGTTTTTCCCACAGTGTTCATTGTCATGTATACATTTCGCAGCAAAATGTAGGATTTTTTTTCTTTTTTTATTAAAAAATAATAGTGAAATTTTTTCATTACCCTTTGTTCCCTTTTGAATAACATTAATATAAAATTCCTACTTAATGGGGCTAACACAGGGTTGGGATTTTGGACAGGGCAGCTGGTTTTTAAAGTCCAAAACTGTCTAAAAGTGTCCGAATGTTAGTCTGACTCTTTGTCATTTAAAAAACAAATCAGTTTTTTTGCGCTTTGGGGGCACTTAAATTTTGGTGTGACTGGCAAGTTTTACAAACACATACTGAATGTTTAAAAAATGTGTGTTTCGTGAGGGGCCCCCAAACATAAGTTGTGCCTGTAGTGATTCAAAAGGTAAATCGAGCCCTGAGCATGACGTTGCTTAGAGTATCAAATTCGTTAACACCCTTTTGCATCGAAATTTTATTGCCATTACTCATTTCTATGAAAATAGGATAAATGACCCATTGCAATAAATTTTTTATGTGTAGGGTGAGTTAACGAGCATCATATGCTAAAAAAAACATTCTGCTGTCTGGAGTTTTGCAGACAGACATTTTAAAAAACTATAAATACAGTAAAACCTTTGACCACCTGTCTAAATTGACCACTTTTGTCAGGAACAGAATTAGCCCTACATTATATAATATAGAGAAACCTTTGTAGCTTGACCACCTGTCTAAATTGACCACTTTTGTCAGGAACAGAATTAGCCCTAAATTATATAATATAGAGAAACCTTTGTAGCTTGACCACCTGTCTAAATTGACCACTTTTGTCAGGAACAGAATCAGCCCTACATTATATAATGTAGAGAAACCTTTGTAGCTTGACCACCTGTCTAAATTGACCACTTTTGTCAGGAACAGAATCAGCCCTACATTATATAATGTAGAGAAACCTTTGTAGTTTGACCACCTGTCTAAATTGACCACTTTTGTCAGGAACAGAATCAGCCCTACATTATATAATGTAGAGAAACCTTTGTAGTTTGACCACCTGTCTAAATTGACCACTTTTGTCAGGAACAGAATCAGCCCTACATTATATAATGTAGAGAAACCTTTGTAGCTTGACCACCTGTCTAAATTGACCACTTTTGTCAGGAACAGAATCAGCCCTACATTATATAATGTAGAGAAACCTTTGTAGCTTGACCACCTGTCTAAATTGACCATTTTTGTCAGGAACAGAATCAGCCCTACATTATATAATATAGAGAAACCTTTGTAGCTTAACCACCTGTCTAAATTGACCACTTTTGTCAGGAACAGAATTAGCCCTACATTATATAATATAGAGAAACCTTTGTAACGACCACCTGTCTAAATTGACCACTTTTGTCAGGAACAGAATTAGCCCTACATTATATAATATAGAGAAACCTTTGTAACGACCACCTGTCTAAATTGACCACTTTTGTCAGAAACAGAATTAGCCCTACATTATATAATATAGAGAAACCTTTGTAGCTTAACCACCTGTCTAAATTGACCACTTTTGTCAGAAACAGAATTAGCCCTACATTATATAATATAGAGAAACCTTTGTAGCTTGACCACCTGTCTAAATTGACCACTTATGTCAGGAACAGAATCAGCCCTACATTATATAATTTATATAATGTAGAGAAACCTTTGTAGCTTGACCACCTGTCTAAATTGACCACTTTTGTCAGGAACAGAATCAGCCCTACATTATATAATGTAGAGAAACCTTTGTAGCTTGACCACCTGTCTAAATTGACCACTTTTGTCAGGAACAGAATCAGCCCTACATTATATAATGTAGAGAAACCTTTGTAGCTTGACCACCTGTCTAAATTGACCACTTTTGTCAGGAACAGAATCAGCCCTACATTATATAATGTAGAGAAACCTTTGTAGCTTGACCACCTGTCTAAATTGACCATTTTTGTCAGGAACAGAATCAGCCCTACATTATATAATATAGAGAAACCTTTGTAGCTTGACCACCTGTCTAAATTGACCACTTTTGTCAGGAACAGAATCAGCCCTACATTATATAATGTAGAGAAACCTTTGTAGCTTGACCACCTGTCTAAATTGACCACTTTTGTCAGGAACAGAATCAGCCCTACATTATATAATGTAGAGAAACCTTTGTAGCTTGACCACCTGTCTAAATTGACCACTTTTGTCAGGAACAGAATCAGCCCTACATTATATAATGTAGAGAAACCTTTGTAGCTTGACCACCTGTCTAAATTGACCACTTTTGTCAGGAACAGAATCAGCCCTACATTATATAATATAGAGAAACCTTTGTAACGACCACCTGTCTAAATTGACCACTTTTGTCAGGAACAGAATTAGCCCTACATTATATAATATAGAGAAACCTTTGTAGCTTGACCACCTGTCTAAATTGACCACTTTTGTCAGGAACAGAATTAGCCCTACATTATATAATATAGAGAAACCTTTGTAGCTTGACCACCTGTCTAAATTGACCACTTTTGTCAGGAACAGAATTAGCCCTACATTATATAATATAGAGAAACCTTTGTAGCTTGACCACCTGTCTAAATTGACCACTTTTGTCAGGAACAGAATCAGCCCTACATTATATAATATAGAGAAACCTTTGTAGCTTGACCACCTGTCTAAATTGACCACTTTTGTCAGGAACAGAATCAGCCCTACATTATATAATGTAGAGAAACCTTTGTAGCTTGACCACCTGTCTAAATTGACCACTTTTGTCAGGAACAGAATCAGCCCTACATTATATAATGTAGAGAAACCTTTGTAGCTTGACCACCTGTCTAAATTGACCACTTTTGTCAGGAACAGAATCAGCCCTACATTATATAATATAGAGAAACCTTTGTAGCTTAACCACCTGTCTAAATTGACCACTTTTGTCAGAACAGAATCAGCCCTACATTATATAATGTAGAGAAACCTTTGTAGCTTGACCACCTGTCTAAATTGACCACTTTTGTCAGGAACAGAATCAGCCCTACATTATATAATGTAGAGAAACCTTTGTAGCTTGACCACCTGTCTAAATTGACCACTTTTGTCAGAACAGAATCAGCCCTACATTATATAATGTAGAGAAACCTTTGTAGTTACCACCTGTCTAAATTGACCACTTTTGTCAGGAACAGAATAGCCCTACATTATATAATTAGAGAAACCTTTGTATGACCACCTGTCTAAATTGACCACTTTTGTCAGAACAGAATAGCCCTACATTATATAATGTAGAGAAACCTTTGTAGCTTGACCACCTGTCTAAATTGACCACTTTTGTCAGGAACAGAATCAGCCCTACATTATATAATGTAGAGAAACCTTTGTAGCTTGACCACCTGTCTAAATTGACCATTTTTGTCAGGAACAGAATCAGCCCTACATTATATAATTAGAGAAACCTTTGTAGCTTAACCACCTGTCTAAATTGACCACTTTTGTCAGGAACAGAATAGCCCTACATTATATAATTAGAGAAACCTTTGTAACGACCACCTGTCTAAATTGACCACTTTTGTCAGGAACAGAATTAGCCCTACATTATATAATATAGAGAAACCTTTGTAACACCACCTGTCTAAATTGACCACTTTGTCAGAACAGAATTAGCCCTACATTATATAATATGAGAAACCTTTGTAACGACCACCTGTCTAAATTGACCACTTTTGTCAGAAACAGAATTAGCCCTACATTATATAATATAGAGAAACCTTTGTACTTGACCACCTGTCTAAATGACCACCAGGAGATAGCAATTAAAATAGAGAACCTTTTATTCCACTGTCAAATTGACCATTTGTCAGGAACAGAATCAGCCCTACATTATATAATGTAGAGAAACCTTTGTAGCTTGACCACCTGTCTAAATTGACCACTTTTGTCAGGAACAGAATCAGCCCTACATTATATAATGTAGAGAAACCTTTGTAGCTTGACCACCTGTCTAAATTGACCACTTTTGTCAGGAACAGAATCAGCCCTACATTATATAATTTATATAATGTAGAGAAACCTTTGTAGCTTGACCACCTGTCTAAATTGACCACTTTTGTCATTAACAGAATCAGCCCTACATTATATAATGTAGAGAAACCTTTGTAGCTTAACCACCTGTCTAAATTGACCACTTTTGTCAGGAACAGAATTAGCCCTACATTATATAATATAGAGAAACCTTTGTAACGACCACCTGTCTAAATTGACCACTTTTGTCAGAAACAGAATTATCCCTACATTATATAATGTAGAGAAACCTTTGTAGCTTGACCACCTGTCTAAATTGACCACTTTTGTCAGGAACAGAATCAGCCCTACATTATATAATGTAGAGAAACCTTTGTAGCTTGACCACCTGTCTAAATTGACCATTTTTGTCAGGAACAGAATCAGCCCTACATTATATAATGTAGAGAAAACTTTGTAGCTTGACCACCTGTCTAAATTGACCACTTTTGTCAGGAACAGAATCAGCCCTACATTATATAATGTAGAGAAACCTTTGTAGCTTGACCACCTGTCTAAATTGACCACTTTTGTCAGGAACAGAATCAGCCCTACATTATATAATATAGAGAAACCTTTGTAACGACCACCTGTCTAAATTGACCACTTTTGTCAGAAACAGAATTAGCCCTACATTATATAATATAGAGAAACCTTTGTAACTTGACCACCTGTCTATGGTGACCACCAGGAGCATAGCAATTTAAAAGTCATGGGAGGGGCTCAAGCACTTTTATTTCCAAATGCTCAAAATTATTTCCAAGAAAAACCAATTAACAATTAAAAACTAATTAGTATTCACTCATTATTATTAATATTAATCACAAAAAAATCACTAATAAAGGAGTATTTTTTTAGATCATTGAAATAAATTCATAGTTTTCACAAAATAACCGAAACCCTCATGCAGTTTGATTTCTAGTGGGAGGGGCTTAAGCCCCCTTAGCCCCCCCCCCTTTCTTGCGCACCTAGTGACCACATGTATGCCACATTTGGAAGGGAGTATTATAAAAAACTCTTTGTAAGTGGACTGCCTACATTTTGCTAAATTTATTTGTTTGTCTATTTTTGGAAAGATAAAAAAAAGCTAAAAGGTTTTATCTGGGAACCTTTTTATGATATAATGTTAGACCAAAATTGCTGGAATGGATTAAACATCAATATTGCCTAAAACCCTCTTAGTAAGTTTACCATATGAAAACTACTATGAGCACTTTTATTCTTTGAATGAGTTTCTTCTTTTTTCTATAGCCATTTTGAAAAATTATGTATTAAGTAACTTACATAATTAATAAGATATTTTCCTTTATTTTTACAAAGTACTTTAATTTTATAGTTGTATAGGATACATTTTATAATTCATTCAGGTTAAATTTCTCTAATAATATTTTAGATAATTGTAACAAAAAAAAAAGCTTGTTACTACTATGTTTACAAACCTCTGTGTAAGTTAATTCAACAGGAAAACTCTTTTGCTCTTTAAATAAGTTTGCCCTTTTTCTTCTAATTGATCTAGCCATTTTGAAAAGAATATGTATTTTTAGGAAATCTTTACCCTCAAATAAGTAACTCACATACAAAGAATGCATTATAAGTCATTCAGGTAAAATTTGTCTAATGACAATTTAGACAATTGTGAAAGAAATATCTAATTACTAGTTTTAATTAGTTACAAATGAATAAATGCATATTGTGAGAAACAACAAAAAAAATTTTCAACCCTCTATATGTTGACCACCTACCTCATTTGAACACTAAAGTGCTGCCCCGCAAGTGGTCAACATACACGGGTTTCACTGTACATAGAAAATGAATAATTTCCAATTTTACGCCAACCGAAGACCAAAAATGTTTAGTGTGGGAGGTCTCATTTTTCGTGCTGTCAGGAGATTCAAAAAATTTTAGCTAGAAACAGGATTCGTTGATTTAAATCAGCTTGAATTAAATCATGATTTAAATCAAGTGATTTTTTTTTCTTCAAAAAATTATTGATTTTACATTGTTGGAAAGTGTTGTAAAAATGAAATATGTTGCAATTACAACCACTGTTTCAAACAAAACATCGTAGGTTCTTCTGTCTGTGTGCATAACATATTTCATAAGTCTAAAACTAATTACTATTTTTTTTTAATCTTACAATATTTTATT
Organism: Octonoba sinensis; assembly: GCA_038502835.1. Lineage (NCBI taxonomy): Eukaryota > Metazoa > Arthropoda > Arachnida > Araneae > Uloboridae > Octonoba > Octonoba sinensis. The sequence goes on along the minus strand of CM076601.1, from coordinate 9,757,608 downwards.
TTTCAAGCATCTTAACAGCAAAGCATAATCCATTCAATCATTCAAATTAGAATTCATAATAACCATGAACCATTCTGAGTTTTTATCTTAAAAACAGTATATTAGTAGATCCATTTAATAAATGTCACACAATTAATAATTCAGAATGATAGTGTTCAAAACAACAATTGCTAGGATTTAGAATATATATCCTTAAAGTTTCATCCTCGTCCCCTAATAGCTTAAGGTTTTTTTCCTTCCAAAATATTTTTTTATCATAGAAGTTTAGAAATTTTCAATAAAGATACTTGATTAAAACAAAAAGTTTCAGTTTTTAGTAATGGTGTGAGCATATGATTTTACTAAATGGGTAAACATATTTTAAGCTTTTCCATTTATAAAATTGAAAACTGCTTAAACTACATTCAATGTAAAAATTAAGTACACACCATTGGTTCTTTTTTTTCAGCTTTCAACAGCAAAATAATTCAGATTAAAATATATTCATTTTCTCTGTAGTTATGAGTGTACTATTATTCCTGGTAGGGTTAAGTTTCAGTTGAATCATGCATTTGTATTAAAATTTGTTTATCATTATTAATATTTAAAAATATTTATTGCTGTGAAAATAGTTCAAAGTGTGTTTTTGCATATTGATTAATATGCCATATTGTTTCTATGAGTGTAACATAATAAATATCCAAAATAGTTAGGGTCTTTTTGAAAAAATTAAAAAATTTTGATTTAAATCAAAAAATCCGATTTTTAAATTTTTTTTTTTTTTTAAAAATCACGAACTCTGGCTAGAATCTTGAATCATAAACAGTTGTCTTTCAATTTTTCTTTTTTCCCCCCTTTTTTGAGAGAGAGACTTTTATGATTTATGGGTTAAAGTTTGGGGTTCGTTTTGAAGGAAGACAATGCAACGTAGGAATTCGAAAATCGTAATGCATCACCAATGCGATGCATTGATTTGGAGCAGTGGTTCCCAAAGTTGACTGGGCCCCGACCCATCTAACAAAAATTGCCAATCTTGAGACCCCCCACTTAGGTGCCTCGGAGAAAAGAGGGCATAAATATCGGCTGTGCTCAGGTCCTCCAGTGGCGAGTGGTTGAACTAACTTAATGCTGTCTTGTTGTTGTCGAGTCCTCGCGCATGGCGAGGAAGGATGAGTACGCTGCTCTCGAGTCTAACGGGGCCAGGGCTGCAAAAAAGCTGGCTTTTTTTAAAAAAAGGCCAGACCGGCCGGCTTTTATTAAAAAAGACCGGTCTTTATTGGCCTTTTTCGATTAGACACAATACTATTTACTATTTGCACCTATACTATGTCCATTTATGCTGCTACTGTTAATTTGTGTAAAATGAAGCTTAAATCTTTCTTTTAATGGAGTTTATTTAAAATTAAATTCAGAATTATTTTGTTACACAACTTGAATGCATTTTACAGTACTGATTACCATTTTCGTGTTTGTGTGCTTAGTTTCGTTAGACTTTTTCATTAAACCCTTGCCTAATATTATAGCTATTCAGAATCGGTTTTTTTTTTTTCCAATACAAAAGAAGGAAATTAAATCCAGGTTGGGAGGGGAATCAAATTTGACTTCTTCTATAGTCAAGCACAATACCTTATCTTAATACATATGAGAAGTACTTCTCACTCAAAATTGATATTTTAATGTTAAGAATTTAATTACTTTAAAATAATTCAAAATACTGAAACTTGCATTAAAGAACTATTTTCGTTAATTTTCTTGTGTCATATATTTTACACTTTAAAACAAAAAAGTATTTTGCCCAAGACGAGAAGAGTAGGAAAAACTGTGATTTGAAGCATCTCCCTTTCCTTTAACAAAATACTACTTACACAATCCGAATTGGCTAAACTAGTGTTTACCTACAGCACTACTCATGGAAAAAATTTATAAGAAGTCGCCTGTGGTGAGTAGTTGGCTCGCTTTTATGTGAGGAATTTTTCTTTATATGATTTTTTTTAATTTACATTTAAATTTTTTAAAGATGAATATCATTTTAGTACAATTTAACGTTGACCAGCTGGTCTGCTTCAAGATGGGCATCTTTTATTTTATGCAATTTATTTGACAAATAGCTTGGATGAGAGAACTAGTTAAGGTTCTGAAAAAAATATAAAAAATCAAGGTGCTTTAAAATATACAAAAGATTATTAGTTAAAGACTAAGGCAAAGGATTGGTAGTATTTAGTTCATATAGTAGTGTCAAATGAACTTTTGAATTCTTAGTAAAATTTTTAAAAATAAATCATTTAAATTGTATTCAATCTAAATAAATTTCTAATAAGGAGCACTTTCTCCTTGCTATTTTTGTACTGTATCATTCTATTAAATAATTTTCATTCTTATTTCAAGTATTTTGCTAATTCAGTAATAATGTAATTGTATAAATGATAGAAATATAATTTTTTTATTTATTTGGAGAAAAAATTATAAAATTTTTTAAAAATAAAAGCGGGTTTTATTTAAAAAAGCCGGCCTTTTTTAAGCGGTTTAAACCAAAAAAAGCCGGCCGGTTTTTTTTGGCCCGGCAGCCCTGAACGGGGCCCTTATAGGCAGGAGTCCTATTTCCTCCCCTTTCAGAGGTCTCTTCATCTTTCAACCAGCTCCCAGATGAGAGACCGTCACCTGGGCTTGGCACCCCCAGAGGGATCGCTTCACTCGGAGGACATTGGAGCCACGACCTATTTAACGTGCACCTGCTCCCTTTAGCGTACACGGACGCCACAGCGACCGGCCGCGAGAGGTTGTCACCCTCCCAGACACTGACCTTGGTCGATGTTGCTTCACTTTCGGCGTTCTGCGGGAACCGCGCTTCCGCCGGCTGGTCCACTGCGGCGGCAATGCTGTCTTCTTTGCTCTAATTGAAATTTAACCCTCTCACGCATGCATTTATTTATTTGTGTTGTAAACAAAAACTTCATACGCCGCAAACTCATTTAGCATCTCGGAATTGTCGTATAATAATTCGTTTTCCGAAATTTTGTCCCGTATAGTCGAAAATTCGTGTTCTTGTATGAAGACGTTTTATGCTTTTTTTCCATATTTAGTTAATATAATAATAAACATGGCAAAATTGAATATTCAAGCTTCATTTATAAGGAATAAGAAGGTATAAAATAATAACAAACTTCCCAGTAATCTCAAACACGCTTTACTGGGAAGGCATTAACAGAATTTGATTTGAAATTTAGATTTTCTCTTCTTTCTTGAATCCTCCATCGACTACCAAAAATATCTTAATCTTTTAACAATCTTGAATACCCTATGAAATATTTTGTGGGTTCCAAGAACTGTTTGGAGTGTCTAGATGAGGACGACATGCAAATTGCAGCACTAAAACGAATGTGCATAAAAATTTGAAGCAAAATTGTATGTCACCTCATATGAGGCTTTCATGCATGAGAGGGCTAAAAAAAAAACCATTTTACCAATATGAATGAAAGACTGTTGAAATAAGAAAGACCTTAAATATTTTTCTTTATTACTTAAATACCTGCACCTACAAGGTTTTTTTTAAAAAATTATTTCAATGGGAAAGATGCATTTGTTTCTTATTTCTCTTAATTAAAGTTTTAGCATCCACTTCAACTTTTAGTTACTATTCGTAGAATTCATATTTTTTGTAATTCATGTGTACAGTGGCAAGGGCCCAGTCAATATTCGCTCGCGACCCAGAGTTTGGGAAATATGCTGATTTAGGGAAATATTTTGCATCGGTTTTATGATGTTGATTGTACGCCAATACATGCTGATTTAGGGAAATATTTTGCATCGGTTTTATGATGTTGATTGTACGCCAATACATCCTGATACATCAATGCATCGCACAGCGGTAGTATACGACCAGTAGTTTCCATTTGAAAAGTGATATCATTAAAATAAAATTTTGTTTTTCAAAATGCATAATAGTTGCACATGAGTGTACAAACTTTAAAATATTATTCAATTATTTTATTTTCAGCTCAGAAATTTGCCCTGTATAAAGAACTAAAAAAACGTCAGCGCTTCAAAAACTTTTTGTGAATACAAAATATTTATCTCACAGACAGTGCTTTTTAGAACTGTAAACAATTTGTAAAGAAGCATATGTGTGTAAATAAATTGTAGTGTGTATTTGTTTCGTGTGCCTGAATTTATTATTTTTATTGCCTTAATATTTTCAATAGCCATAATATGTTTTTAAAAAAATAATGGATCAGTAATAAATTTGACACAAATTTCATTTTTGTAAAAGTTCCATCGCCTTCAAGAAGTTGCTCTGCTTAATACTAGAAATTCCCTTATACTTAGAAAGACTGAAGGGGCCGGCCAGTGTGACCCTTCCGAGAATTTTGCGTACAATTTTCCTAAATTTCTTTTTCAGTGAGTCCCCGTGCATGGTGCATGTTCTCTAATCCCTATACAACAGCTGAGAGTATGATAGTGTACCATGGCATTTTCTTTTTCATGTCAAAATGCAAAACTTATCTCTTTCAAGGAGCAATTGCCATTGCCCGGCAACACAGGTGTCGCATTTGTTTAGTACATAGGTTCTCAACGTGGGCGATAACGCCCCCTTGTGGGCGTTTGAGACTTTCAGGGGGGCAGTAAAAGACGTAGAGAAAACTAGGGGGCGTGGGCAGATTAATTAAATGTCTAAAACAGACTAAACACGCTGATTATGTACAAACAAAAGTATTAGGTTTATGGTCGATTGTTCAACGATTTCTGATAGCATTCCCATCTTCATATTTAGCAGAACGTGGCTGTAGTGCTGTAGCAACATTGGTAACCAAAATGAGAAATTCGCTCCATATTACTGAACGCGGCGACTTACGATTGTTTTTAAGTAAAATCGAGCCTGATATTAGCAAACTCATTCAAATGCATCAAATTCAACCTTCTCATTCGTTGAGTTACGAATTCGATGTCTGAAAATTTCAATAAAAATACTTTTCAATATAATTGAGCGCGCATTTTGATTGCTCTTATTAAAAAATAGTCTTACTTAAAAACATAAATAGGAGAGGGTCATAGCCTATCTACGAATAAAATGTATAATATTACACATTTAAAAATATATTCGTGGAAGGAGCTATTTCAGATTCGCAAGTAAAAAATGGGGGAGGAGGGGCACTTTAGAAAAAAAATATTCTCAGAGTGGGCGGTGGGTAAGAAAAGGTTGAGAACCTATGGTTTAGTAATGATTAAACTTTGTGCAAAGTAATAGAAATAAAATTTCACGTTAAATTAAAGCACAAATGAGCATTAAAACGCAGACATATGTTTCGGGATTGCTTGGAATCCCTTTTTCAATGCGACAGGGAGCTTTTAGATGCAAAACATCCAAATGAAGCAGACAGAACAACAAAAACAAAGCTTATATAGCCTAAGAATTAACTGTAAACCAATGAGAATAAAGGCAGTTTGAAGTGGAAGTAGAAGTAGTAGGAAAGGCACCAATAAGAGAGCAACAAACGAATGCAGTTGGAAATACAGAAAGTAAAAAGGAATATCAATAAAAAAGAAAGCAAAAAAGACAACAGCGTGCATAAAAATGTGAAAAAACATGAAAATTGCAAAAAAATAAAATAAAATACAAAGAATAAAATGGAAATAAAATAAGTACAGAAAATACCAAAACAAAAAGCAAAACAAAGTACATATGCAAAAGAGGGAGAGGGGGGGAGAGAGAAAAAAAATTGACACAAAAAAGGAAAACTAACAAGAAAACCAAGAAAGAACAACAAATTAAAGGAACTTATGCCAGACCTGTGAAAAATAAGGAGTTGAGGAAGAATCATTAACCAAATTAGAACTATTCCTGTTAATATGATAAGCTTCCCAAAAGTCAAGTTCTAAAGGGGAAGAACATTTTTGAATAATTTTCCCAGAATTGAAATCAAAAGAGTGGTTGGAATTCCAACAATGTTGAGCAATGCTAGACTTATTCAGCTCTTGCTTTCGTACATAACCTTTATGCTCATTTAACCGAATTTTCAGAGCACGTTTTGTCTGTCCAATGTAAGAAAGGCCGCAACGGCAACTAATTTGGTAAATACCCCAAGTATTAAGTTGATCAACAGGATCTTTAAGAGAAGAGAAGGAAAGTTTGTTGCTAGGAGCAAAAACAACTTGAAATTGAAACCTTTTTAGGATTTTAGCAATACGAAAACTTACAGAATGAAAGAATGGTAACACAACCAAATTCTTTCTAGAAACCACATGATTGGGACCATAAGTTTTTTTAGAAAGTTTGTTATGAATAGAGTCAATTAAAGAGTGAGAAAATCCTCTATCAACGGCTACAGCTTTCAGATAGTTGAGTTCAATCTTGAGAAGCTCAGGAGAAGAGCAAATATTAATAGCACGATGGACAAGAGCATTAAAAGCCGAATATTTTTGATTGGGAGGATGAGACGATAGTCTGTGAGGGAGGTAAAGAAACAGCGAAAGGTTTACGATAGACAGAAGTTGTGAAACCAGACTCACTCCTAGAAATCAAAACATCAAGAAACGCGAGGCTACTATTAAGTTCTTTCTCACAAGAAAACTGGATATTAGAATCAATGGAGTTCATAATCGAAAGAGCATCATCAATACCTAACAAGTTACTGTCCGTTTGGACAAAACAATCATCCACATAACGAACATTATATTGAAATTGCAATTTTTGGAATAGTTTTTCCTCAAAATAATGCATATAGAAATCACTTAAAATAGGACTAAGAGGACTTCTCATGGCCAGGCCATCTACCATAGCATAGAATTTACCATTAAATACAAAAGTGCTCTGTTGCAAGCACACACGAGTAAGAAAAACTAATTCCTCAATTTCCACAGAAGTAAAATGGAATTCAGAAAGCCTTTTCCTGAGGCAAGTCAAAGCGCCATCAACAGGAACATTAGTACACAAAGAATTAACATCAAAAGAGGCCATAACCGAATTATTCGGAACGAAGCTATGAAGTTTCTTAACAAAATCGGTGGAATTTTTAACAGTGAAAAAATTCCGACTCCTAAGTGGAGAAAACACAGAAACTAAATACTTGGAAAGTTTATATGAAGCAGTGCCAATATTGGAAACAATTGGTCTGAAAGGAATACCTGCCTTGTGTACCTTCGGTAAAGCATAGAAACGCGCACAATTAGCAACAGAAGGAATCACAGACCGTTTAGCAATCAAAGGAATAGAATGAACAGACTTAACAGCAGAAGAAATAGCTTTTAACTCCTTGTCGCTAGGATCTTTATAAATTTCAGAATAAGGACCAGAAGAAATTAAATCATCAGTTTTTTCAACATAAGATGATTTATTAAGAACAACAATCTGACCACCCTTGTCAGCTTTGGTAATGACCAAATCAGAATTTGAAACTATTGAAATTATTGCTCCGGTTGAAAAAGCTTTCAAATTTAGTGCCTTAACTTCCACTCAAAAAGAGTCAGTTCGGCATCTTATTGCTTCCAATGTTGATTTCAATTCAAAAGTTCCTAATATTGGTTTTACCCATTCTGTGAAACGCTGTGTCAATAATTTAGTTTCAAATTCTGATTTGGTCATTACTAAAGCTGACAAGGGTGGTCAGATTGTTGTTCTTAATAAATCATCTTATGTTGAAAAAACTGATGCTTTAATTGCTTCTGGTCCTTATTCTGAAATTTATAAAGATCCTAGCGACAAGGAGTTAAAAGCTATTTCTTCTGCTGTTAAGTCTGTTCATTCTATTCCTTTGATTGCTAAACGGTCTGTGATTCCTTCTGTTGCTAATTGTGCGCGTTTCTATGCTTTACCGAAGGTACACAAGGCAGGTATTCCTTTCAGACCAATTGTTTCCACTGCTTCATATAAACTTTCCAAGTATTTAGTTTCTGTGTTTTCTCCACTTAGGAGTCGGAATGTTTTCACTGTTAAAAATTCCAACGATTTTGTTAAGAAACTTCATAGCTTCGTTCCGAATAATTCGGTTATGGCCTCTTTTGATGTTAATTCTTTGTTTACTAATGTTCCTGTTGATGGCGCTTTGACTTGCCTCAGGAAAAGGCTTTCTGAATTCCATTTTACTTCTGTGGAAATTGAGGAATTAGTTTTTCTTACTCGTGTGTGCTTGCAACAGAGCACTTTTGTATTTAATGGTAAATTCTATGCTATGGTAGATGGCCTGGCCATGGGAAGTCCTGTTAGTCCTATTTTAAGTGATTTCTATATGCATTATTTTGAGGAAAAACTATTCCAAAAATTGCAATTTCAATATAATGTTCGTTATGTGGATGATTGTTTTGTCCAAACGGACAGTAACTTGTTAGGTATTGATGATGCTCTTTCGATTATGAACTCCATTGATTCTAATATCCAGTTTTCTTGTGAGAAAGAACTTAATAGTAGCCTCGCGTTTCTTGATGTTTTGATTTCTAGGAGTGAGTCTGGTTTCACAACTTCTGTTTATCGTAAACCTTTCGCTGTTTCTTTACCTCCTCACAGACTATCGTCTCATCCTCCCAACCAAAAATATTCGGCTTTTAATGCTCTTGTCCATCGTGCTATTAATATTTGCTCTTCTCCTGAGTTTCTCAAGATTGAACTCAACTATCTGAAAGCTGTAGCTGTTGATAGAGGATTTTCTCACTCTTTAATTGATTCTATTCATAACAAACTTTCTAAAAAAACTTCTGGTCCCAATCATGTGGTTTCTAGAAAGAATTTGGTTGTGTTACCATTCTTTCATTCTGTAAGTTTTCGTATTGCTAAAATCCTAAAAAGGTTTCAATTTCAAGTTGTTTTTACTCCTAGCAACAAACTTTCCTTCTCTTCTCTTAAAGATCCTGTTGATCAACTTAATACTTGGGGTATTTACCAAATTAGTTGCCGTTGCGGCCTTTCTTACATTGGACAGACAAAACGTGCTCTGAAAATTCGGTTAAATGAGCATAAAGGTTATGTACGAAAGCAAGAGCTGGATAAGTCTATCATTGCTCAACATTGTTGGAATTCCAACCACTCTTTTGATTTCAATTCTGGGAAAATTATTCAAAAATGTTCTTCAACTTTAGAACTTGACTTTTGGGAAGCTTATCATATTAACAGGAATAGTTCTAATTTGGTTAATGATTCTTCCTCAACTCCTTATTTTTCACAGGTCTGGCATAAGTTCCTTTAATTTGTTGTTCTTTCTTGGTTTTCTTGTTAGTTTTCCTTTTTTGTGTCAATTTTTTCTCTCTCTCCCCCCTCCCCCTCTTTTGCATGTGTATTTTGTTTTGCTTTTTGTTTTGGTATTTTCTGTACTTATTTTATTTCCATTTTATTCTTTGTATTTTATTTTATTTTTTTTGCAATTTTCATGTATTTTCACATTTTTATGCACGCTGTTGTCTTTTTGCTTTCTTTTTTATTGATATTCCTTTTTACTTTCTGTATTTCCAACTGCATTCGTTTGTTGCTCTCTTATTGGTGCCTTTCCTACTACTTCTACTTCCACTTCACACTGCCTTTATTCTCATTGGTTTACAGTTAATTCTTAGGCTATATAAGCTTTGTTTTTGTTGTTCTGTCTGCTTCATTTGGATGTTTTGCATCTAGAAGCTCCCTGTCGCATTGAAAAAGGGATTCCAAGCAATCCCGAAACATATGTCTGCGTTTTAATGCTCATTTGTGCTTTAATTTAACGTGAAATTTTATTTCTAACCTATGGTTTAGTATTTTTAATTGTAACCGGTTGTAAAAAGGGAAAGGTCAAGGTTCAACTAGACTGAATGACACTTTGTCCTACTACAGCCATTAACCCCTTGCCTTGCCATACTGTAACGAGTCTGACTCGTGATGAAGATTTTAACACAAACATGAATATCGCGAGTCAGACTCGTGAAGGGATAGTCGGACGACTGCCGATTATGCCCGAGTTTGGTCGAGCTAAATGGTATGGCAAGGGGTTGAAGGAAACAAAAAATCTAACCGATTTCATTGTAAAGTACCTCATTGGCTACAGTGGCCCCTCCCGTCATTCTAGATATAAAGTTCAATAATTTCGCTTCTATGGGGGGGGGGGGACATAAATGATTAAATAAGCACTTAGCCCCAACTCCGCCTCAAGGCGGACGACGATAAGAAAAGTGGGCATTACAGGGTTAACCCATCCTTATGTTGACTGATTGGTACTTTTACTGACGCAGTTGAAACCGCCAATCCATCAACACGAAGGCGGAGTTACTGAGTTATTAAGAGCCAATTTGGTTAACTACAACCCTCTAATTCCCAGCTCCGCCTCAAGGCAGAAGACGATAAGAAAAGTAGGCATTACAGGGTTAACCCATCCTTGTGTTGACTGATTGGTACTTTTACTGACGCAGTAGAAACCGTCAATACAAAGGCGGAGTTACTGAGTTATTAGGAGCCAATTAGGTTAACTACAGGTTTCGCCAACTACAAGAGCCAAGTTTCGTCAATCCGTGGTATTGCCCACACCTGACCGTGAATGGAAGGGAAGGGCGTAGGAGATTGACCCTCTAATTCACAACTCCGCCTCAAGGCAGAAGACGATAAGAAAAGTAGGCATTACAGGGTTAACCCATCCTTGTGTTGACTGATTGGTACTTTTACTGACGCAGTAGAAACCGTCAATACAAAGGCAGAGTTACTGAGTTATTAGGAGCCAATTTGGTTAACTACAGGTTTCGCCAATCCATGGTCTCGCCCACACCTGTCACCATGAATGGAAGGGAAGGGCGTAGGGGGATTTCCTCTCTAATTCCCAACTCTGCCTCAAGGCGGATGACGATAACAAAACTTGGGCATTAGAGGGTTAAATAGGATCATATTAGGAAAAGTCAGAAAAATACAATGCATTGAGTCAATTATTATTGGAATGACTGAGCAGCAAATATCAAGAGGTGCCATAGAGACTCCCTCCGTCTTTCTACTGTTGACCACCTGACTGCTCAATTTTTTGACAAAATTGCTGCAAAATTTGCGTATTGCTTTAAATCGGATATCTGAAATCTATGCATTTATAGAGGGTGGGGCAAAAGTAATGACCGGTTATGAAGGGTTATAAAAAAGAAACTATTCCAATTTGAGACTTAAAACTTTTTAGATTTTAATCTGCATATAATCCCATTTTTTACACTAAGTTTTGAATGCCACTTCAGCAAGATGGCGGCCTTATTGCAGCAATATACTGATGCATTCTATTTATTTTTCCACCTAGAGAGAATAGACTACATGTTTGTGTGCATTTCAATGTCCCGCGTAATGTTACGGTCCCTAAGCTTTTTTTTTTTTTTTTTTGTGGGGTTATTTGAAGGAGAAAGTTCCCCATACTTTAGAAGAGCTGAGTTACCAAATTATCGAAGAAATATCCGCCATACCCCCCTTGAAATGTGCAGTAAAGTTTCCCAAAACTTCAGGAATTGACTGCATCAGTATATTGGTGCTGAAGGCCGCTATCTTGCTGAAGTGACATTCAAAACCTAATGTAAAAAATGGTTTTAAATGCAGATTAAAATATAAAAAGTTTTAAGTCTCAAACTGTATTAGTTTTTTTTTTTAAACCCTTCAAAACCGGGTCATTACTTTTGCCCCTTTGCTCATTACTGTACCCTGTACAAAGTGATTCAATTTTGCTGGAAAGAATAAAACTCTGATGTTTTTCTGGACTTTGCCGTCATTGCGCCGCTTTGAAACTGCTTTCTGAAAAGCGATCATTGTTTGTATTAATTATCATCTATATAATATCTGAAAGAACTAGCTAGTGTATTTGTTAGTATAGTCTCCGCACAAAGATACATCGAAACTCAATTCCACTCGATTGACTGAGTGGAATGAAATTTGCAACAACATTCAATCAGGCTTTGAGAGAAGTAACACAAGTCCCTTTTAAAAATTTGAAAGAGGCAAATCCAATTGGCATTTTATGATTTTTTTTGACTACCAAAAAAAAAAAGAAAGACATTTCTAAAATTTTATACCGTTTCGAAGGTGGTAAAAAATGACTTCAGGTGAAATTTTTTTGAAAACTCCATAGAATAATTAACCTGAGTCATTCCCCATAATTAGGCTTGCCATATTTTTGGTTAAAGAAACCGGGATACATTAATATAGGATGGGCATACCAGGGGTCGCGGGAAATTATGAAAAGAAAAAAAAATGGTGAGTTGTAAGCTTTTTTTTAAGCCTCGCAAGTGGGGAATCTGAAAACCTAAATTGTTAGTCTACCCACCTTTTAAAAAATAACAAGAAGTTCCGTCTAGAACTATACGAGCCTACTTTCCCGTATACACCAAATTCAAATTTATAATCTAGCTATCTCTTTCTCTCTCTTTCTTATTTATCTTTAGTTCTAATTATTGAAAATATACCTTTTTCAACGGATAATACATATTCATTCACTCACTCATTCATTCTTTCATTTATTCAGCCATGCATTTATTCATTCATTCGTTACCTCATTCAAGTGTTTATTCATTCATTTACGCATTCATGTATTTATTCACTCATTTATTTATATTTTCATTTATTCAATAATTTATTCATTCATTCTTTTCCTCATTCATTTATTCATTGATTTATTCTTTCACTCTTTCATTTATTCATTCATTCATTATTTCACTCATTGAGTCACTGAGAAATATCCTTGAAAATCCCGATCAAAAAATTTCATAGCAAAATAGGCTCGTAAGTTCTGGATAAATTTTCTATTTCTACATGTTCTACGTTATAAGAGCTTTCCGATAAAGTTTGTTCCAAGCAAATCGGTCCATTAGATCAGGATTTATATAGGGTTGAAATTTCCCCGTAAGCGCTATGTTAATTTTTTGAACTGTTCAAAAATGAACAAAAATTGTTCAAATTGATATTTCACGCCAAGAGATTCTTCCAGTAAGCTTGTTCATTGGAACATGGATCTTGTACCCAGAGTTTACATAATTTGCCTCATTTTCGCCCATAGGCGCTAATGTTAAATTTTTTTGAACTGTTCAAAATTGAACAAAAAAAATGTTCAAATCAAAAAGTGAAATATAGAAATGAGATGTCCTCGACGAGATCTTTCGAATGCAAAAAGAATTTTTCCAATCGGACAATTCGTTCAAAAGTTATTAGGGGGGGACAGACCGATAGACAGACATACAGACCGACAGACAGACAGACCGACAGACAGACAGACCGACAGACCGACAGACACACTTTTTCCCCATCTCAATACCCTACTTTCAAATTTTTTATTTTTCAATCTTTATTTAATTACTTCACTTATTTTTGACTTTTCTTGATTTTTAACGATATTTTCACGATACATTAAGCCTTCTTTCATGCTTTATTATTATTTTTTTTTACTTTTACGGGAAAGTAGGCTAAAAAAGGAATTTTTGTTACTTTATTAACTTAAAAATTTTTTTTTCCTTTTTAATGAGAGTTTTTTCTGGTCTACCATCCAAAAAGAAGTGTTAATAAAATAAACTTTAAAATACTTCATAAAATTGTTTAATTGAACAATTAATTACTAAGTCTTATTTTTTCTAAATTACAACTTTTTGTCTAACTACAAAAACCATTTCAAAAAAATATTTTTGTCAAACTAAAAAAGCAATTAATAAGTTAACAATGTTATTCTTTGTTCTATCACAAAGACCTCTTGAAAAAAGTACATATGTACGTTTTTCAAGATGTTTTTGTTAAGCTTGACTTTTTCGTAAAAGTCAGAGCAAAGAAAACGCCAAAGTTTATTTTACATACAATCAATGCTCTTTTGCAGTGGACTCCCTCAAGTCCCTCATTAAAGCTCTGTCGTGTTAAAAACTCTTTGTGTCTTCATAAAAGATTCTTAAAAACATAAATTCATTACTTTTTACATCTTACAGCTGTTTCCGGGACATTGATAAGACTGGGCGGGACACCGGGACAAGAGCAAAATACCGGGACGTATGGCAAGCCTACCCATAATCTAATTTCTTCAACAGAGAATTAAGCAAAGACTTGTTGTCAAATGAATAATCTAGAGTGAATTTCAGTAACTCGTTATAAACATGATTTTATGTCCAAATTGCTATTTTTATTGTTATACACAGTAATCCCTCGTCATATCGCTCATACGGATATACCGCGCTTTTTCTATGTCTCCCAACATTTTAACTTTGAGCTCTCGAAAGTAAAAATATTGCATTTCTAAGTAAAGCCCTTTTCCACCCATTAAAAAAAGCCATCTAACAGGAATGCTTTTTTGCTGCAGTTAAAAGCTGCAACCATTCTCCTCCCAATCCCCAACTTACATGCCTGCAGAATGATTCTACTCAAACCAGTTGACGTTTTACTTGACATTTCTTTTTATATTGATCCTTTCCTAACGCTTATCGAATGAAAAAGGTGTTTATTGCCCAAGGATTTTTATTAAGATTTTTTTTATTAAGAAAATTGTTATGTAAGATAAAATTATTTTCTTACGTTGACACTCAATTTACTAAACAAAGCCATCGCCCCATTCTAAAGCCTTTATATCTAACACTGAAATCAACCTTTACATATTATGTAGTCCATTATACCTTCTAGGCTGCGTAACAGTTCAGAGAATGAAATTTGTTGTATATTTGTATTATTGGGGGGTGGGGGGTGGGGGGGGGGGCTAGGAAAACTCATGAATAGAGAATCATTTTATCAACATGAGAAGTAAAGAGATTAATGTTTAAATATTTCTTGATTAAAATATAAAGCTGTTAATTCAACTTTGTGTTTGATTAAGGCTTTTTTTTTCAATATGGCAATAAAACAACTTCTGGGCATGTATCTTTTAGACAAATATGCCCTGCAGGTCATATAAAATTTTAAGATATTTCAAGCCCTGATATAAATAGTTAGCAACTTTTTAACAAAAATTTTAAATATTTAAAAATGTTATTTCAAAGCAACAAAGATTTCTATAATTCATGATGGTGCATAGAACATTATTAAGAAGCTGAATTACTGGATGATATTATCTGGGCACTCAAAAATTTTCTTTAAAATCCAGATTTGTCCAAGAGTTAAGAACGATTGTTTCCCACCAAGCACTGGATCTCCATTTGCTAAATATTTGCCGTTCCCTAACTCCAATTGTTAAGGAATTTATGATCATGTGCACCATTAAAATCAGAATTCGCCGTCTTCTGACACGTCTTGCATTTTGCTGTTCTATTTGCATCTGGATCTCAAATTGTCTCCGATCCAAAATGAGAAGTTGCTGGAGAATCAAATTCTCGTTTTCTATTGTATGACAAAAGTAAAAGTTGTAAACAAGTTGTAAACTGGTCTTTTCGTTTACCCGGTTTAAATCCGCCTTTCCTCCTCCTACGGCTTTACCCTGGGTCGAAGCCGGGTCATGCATAAAAAGGGCTTTACATGCCTGCAGATAGTAGCGGATTTAGGCTTAGGCCCGTGATGCCCGGGCCTAGGGCCGCAAATTTTGAGGGGCGCCGAATTTTTAAGACGAATAAAATTAAAAATCGATTGGGTTTTCTGTAAACTATACGACCAAGTTTTAAAGTTTACTTTATTGCGCCCTTACTAGCTAAACATGAGTACCATTTTGAGGGTAGAATTTCTTTGTTAAAATAATTAATCAGGCTAGTACTACAAGAAATTAAGTATGAGGAGGTCATTGATATTTTCGCACGGACGAAAACAAGAAAAAAATCTATTATATGATTAATCAGATAAAAATAACACTGTGCAACACGAAAAATGTCCTTTGGATGAAAATGTCTGTTTCTTATGTTTTTTGGCTGAAAATTACGAGTCTGCAATTATTTTTTGCCTACGACGTACCATTTTCCCAAAATTCCCCATTTTAGCTTTTTACGTATTTTCTGGATAAATGTGCATATTTTTGTAATTTATCCGACTTAATTTATTATAAACTAGCGGTGCCCGCACGGCGTTGCCCGGGCTGAATTTTAAAAATGTCGCCTACGGCGCTGTTCTTGCTAAGAGTATAAAAAAAATCTCCTGCGGTATAAAACCTGCATTGTTTGAAAAACATCGTGTGTCTATTTGTAAAAAAAAAAAAAAAACAGACATTGTCAATGCAATGCTTGAAAAAGTAATGTACCACCATGTAGAGGGATCAATTAAGAAAACTTGGGAACAATTCCATCAGTAGGGTCGGATTTGTCACCAGAGGGTAATTAAAACTGCCAAATTGCAGCACGGCGTCATTTGTTGCGTTACTTTTCATCTGGAATGAGTCTTAGTCTTGGCGATGATCTTAGATTGATTGTAAGAATGAAATTGCAGTATCGTATTTATTTTATTTCCCAGCCATGGTGAACTGTTGTTCGCTAACCGAAAGATAAGTTTTATGATGAAATGAAGCTTCGCTAGCGGTACCATAGAGATGAAATAGTAGGTGATAATGTTTATATAGTTAAATGATACTGTACACCATACCTAAAAAACGCATGCACAATTTTGTTAGCATTCTTTATCGCCGGTTTATCACCAACGCCTAATTTAACAAGAAGTTCCGTCTAGAACTATACGAGCCTACTTTCCCGTATACACCAAATTCAAATTTATAATCTAGCTATCTCTTTCTCTCTCTTTATTATTTATCTTTAGTTCTAATTATTGAAAATATACCTTTTTCAACGGATAACACATATTCATTCACTCACTCATTCATTCTTTCATTTATTCAGCCATGCATTTATTTATTCATTCATTCGTTACCTCATTCAAGTGTTTATTCATTCATTTACGCATTCATGTATTTATTCACTCATTTATTTATATTTTCATTTATTCAATAATTTATTCATTCATTCTTTTCCTCATTCATTTATTCATTGATTTATTCTTTCACTCTTTCATTTATTCATTCATTCATTATTTCACTCATTGAGTCACTGAGAAATATCCTTGAAAATCCCGATCAAAAAATTTCATAGCAAAATAGGCTCGTACGTTCTGGATAAACTTTCTATTTCTACATGTTCTACGTTATAAGAGCTTTCCGATAAAGTTTGTTCCAAGCAAATCGGTCCGTTAGATCAGGATTTATATAGGGTTGAAATTTCCCCGTAAGTTCTGTGTTAATTTTTTGAACTGTTCAAAAATGAACAAAAACTGTTCAAATCAATATTTCACGCCGAGAACTCCTTTCAATAAGCTTGCAATAGGAACTTGGCTCTTGTGCCCAGAGTTTACAGAATTTGCTTCAATTTTGTCCATAGGCGCTAATGTTAAAATTTTTTGAACTGTTCAAAATTGAACAAAAAATTGTTCAAATCAAAAAGTGAAATATAGAAATGAGATGTCCTCGCCGAGATCTTTCGAATGCAAAAAGAATTTTTCCAATCGGACAATTCGTTCAAAAGTTATTAGGGGGGGACAGACCGACAGACCGACAGACAGACAGACCGACAGACAGACCGACAGACAGACCGACAGACCGACCGACAGACCGACCGACAGAAAGACCGACAGACAGACAGACCGACAGACAGACCGACAGACCGACAGACACACTTTTTCCCCATCTCAATACCCTACTTTCAAATTTTTTATTTTTCAATCTTTATTTAATTACTTCACTTATTTTTGACTTTTCTTGATTTTTAACGATATTTTCACGATACATTAAGCCTTCTTTCATGCTTTATTATTATTTTTTTTTACTTTTACGGGAAAGTAGGCTAAAAAGTCAAATTAAAGCGTGTCGTCATTCGCCACGTTATTTGAAGTCTAGAATAAACTATACGTCCGTAAAATTTTCGAGGCGATATTTATTTAAATGCTATTGCTAAATCAAGGAAATCGTAAAATCGGGGAGACGGAACTTTTATCGATACTTACGTATTATCGCAACCAGGTTGGCGAGATTGGCGACTTATATACCTACTTATGGTTACCATAAGCGCCTTAGATAGGTACAAAATCCGAGTTGCCAATTTGGCTCGTTATATCCCCTAATTTGGCATGGTTGCGATAATACGTAAGTACCCTTTTATCAAGTTCAATCTCGAATTAAAAAACTATTGCTAATTTGAGAAAAACGTTGAATCGAAAATATGCTTTATTATTGCTTTGTCTTTATCAAACTGAACTATTTTGAAAAATAAGTTTCGTATTGAAACCTAGCGGTACCCGCACAGGGCTGCTCGTGCTGAATTTTAACCGTACCTAAAAAATGTATGCGCAATTTCGTTAGTGTGTTCCGATTTATCGCCAATGACTCATTAAAAAGTCAAATTACACCGTGTCATATTCGCCACGTTATTTGAAATCTAGTATAAACCAAACGTATTCCTATCCTGGCGATATTTATTTAAATGATATTGCTAAGTGAAGGAAATCGTTAAATCGGGGAAACAATACTTTTATCAAGTTCAATCTCGAATTTAAAACCTATTGCTAATTTGAGAAAAACGCTCAATCGAAGGTATGCTTTATTATTGTTTTTCCGTTGAAAACTAAACTCATGTCTCTCTATTTTGAAAAATAAGTTTTATACTGAAATTAAGCAAACACTAATTTCAATATAAAAATAGATTTCAGAGTTGAGGAAACTGCTAATTATTATTTTTGGATCCAGGTAAGCCTTAAGAAATCGAACTAAAAAGCTTATAACTGGCGTTCTTATTGACTTGGAAACTTCGAACAAATTTCATCTTGTGCATAAAAATCAGCGCTTCCGATCGATATATTATATTGATATGTGCAAGGTTTTTACCACTCCCCATATTGGAGAATTTATGTAGAAATTTGAGTAAATTTGGAATAAAAAAGGAACTACCTGTCGGATTTTTTTCTAACGGGTCTAGAAATTTTCGCAGGAGTGTACTCAACAACTTCCCAAAGTTTCATGGCGATCGGATGAATGGTGTAGTAATGCATAAAGGACAAACACACATACATTCATTTTTATATATATAGAAGATTATATCTTTCTCATTGATAGTGAGATCGTTGCCATACTTTTCTCCACCAGACCCCTACCTGTTAGCCGAGGCCTTAGGATTGCTTACGCGCGGGGAGAGGTAGTGGATTTTACATGCACATATCCCCAAGTATACATGGTGGTCTTCAGTGGGTATCGAACGCGCGACCTTCCAGGTGGAAGTCCGACGTGCTAACCACTAGGCTACCAGGGGGGCTAACCACTAGGGACCTTTTTAATGAAGTTGGGTTACTTTAGCGACATTTTTGGCAACAAAAGCTTTATCTACTTCTCGAAGTTTCGAGTCTTTTACTAGACGACAAAGGCATTTTGTAGACTATCTTACGGAGCAAGAAAAAATGGTATGCTGCTGTGATGTGAATGTACAATTTCAAGCATTAGGACATGAGCATAATTCAGCAGAGTGGCGCTTGTTTATCAGTGCTCCTTGATCTAAGTATTTTTTTTCCCTATTCATTCCTGTAGCATATTCTGCAAACACAAAGGAAATTTCAAAATTACAAAATTTCAAGTGGCAAAAGCATACCAAATGAGCCTATGATGATCTACAATGTGCCTTTTTTCCGCAATTGCATATTAAACTTGGTTTATCGAAATATTTGTAAAAGCTCTGGACAGAGAAGGAGTGTGTTTCTTGCATTTCAGGAACAAATTCAAAAATTTAAGTGAGGCAAAAGTAAAAGAAAGGATTTTTATTCGCAGACAACTTAAGGAAGTCCTTTCATGATGAAGAGTATGAAAAGAAACAGTCAGAAGCCGAAAAATCAGCCTGGCTGGCCTTTAAATCAGTGCGCTCACGTTTCCTTGGAAATGGAGAAAGCTGAAAACTACAAAAATCTGTTGCTGGTGACATTATAAAATGCTTTTGTATTATCAGACCCCCCTATACTAAATGCCTTCCGATATGAGAGAAAAAACGGCCGTGAAAAGTTCTCCGCTAGGTGGCGCAGATAACCTGTTTTTCAACTTTAAATTTCTTTTAAGAAACTAGTTAGATTTTAATCAAAATTATGGTGCATTGCGTTGTGCCGTATTGCTCTTCAGATTCAAAATGTGAAAAAAAAAAAAGTTTTCATGAATTCCCTTCCGACGAAGGACTACGAACAAAGTGGATAACAGCTTTGTCTAGACAAGGTAATTATTATTATTTTTTACTCCAATGTGTTTTATGTAACTGTAAATGTAATAATAAATACAGTAGAACTTGGATAATTCGAAGCTGAAGGGACCACAGCTAAACTTCGAATCATCCAAAACTTCGAATTACAGAAGTCGAATATTTTTATCTTAATTTAAGGCCCACGAACGCCCGATGATTTTTATGATGTCAAAAACTACGTCAATCAACTTCTCTGGAAAATGTCACGGCATGTATATAAAATAATTAAACATTGTATTTGTCCAGGAAATAAAATTTAGTTTGTACATAATATAAAAAATAAAACTATAGCATATACTTATGAAAATAGGAATATATAAGTAGTGTATTAGTTTTACGAAATTTTCTTTGGTTAAGTTTTAAAATCATGTAAAAAAATACCTGCTACAGTTTTTAAAAAATTGAGAAATTTCGGATTGCTTTGCTGAATTGCTTTGCTGAGTGTTCTGATTTTAACAAAAACGAAAAACATTTTCTACGCATGATCTGACCATTCGAGCAACCAATAATTAGTCACGTGTCGAAACGTAAGGAGAGAGGGATTAGACGTGATTTACTGTTAACTGGAGTTCAATTTGCTTCAAACAAACAGGTAGGGTGAAATTTTAGCAGACAAAAAAGTATTTCAACGTACTTTTGTCGATTTCGGAAGAGAAAAACCTTCGCATTAAAGAAGTTGAACTTCGAATTATCCAAAAATTTTACTATTGATTTGAGTACAAAATTCGAGGGACCAAGCAAAATCTTCGAGTTAAAGAAAAATTCGATTTAAAGACGTTCCAATTATCCAAGTTCTACTGTAATTTTCAAATTGCTGCCGTTTTATTCTTTTACATGCTTTATTTCCGATATCACAGATCATGTTTCGTTTCCGTATATTAGAAACGTTCATGTTTCTTAATTGTTTACACAAAATTCAAAAATACGAGGTTGTACAGATTCAAATAAACATTTTAACTTTATACCACTCTTTTTTTTCTTGGCTAATTTAATTGATGGAAACAGTGCTACTATTTCCTATTTTAGAGTGGATATGTCATAAATGCTTTTATTCAAGAATAAAAATACGTTAAGAATTTCAATTTTCAGTAATTAGGATAAAAGTTTGCAATCGGGTGGTACCACTTGATTTTTTGGCGATTTTTTTTGACGCCAAGATGTGATTAGTAAGATGTCCGCTGCCTAACCAGAAATAAAATATTATCGCCAAAATATAACGCCAAACTAAGGGGTACCCGCTTCTACATCGAAACGGAAATTAGTTCAATTTAATTTAAATTTAGTACACATTCTCAAATGTACCTAAATGTCGGCCTATTGCCATTGATTTTCGCCAAGTTCTGGTCGCGGTTGATCTCCAAGCTTAGCGGTGTTGCAAAACTGCAAACAATAATGGCGCAAAACAAAAATCGCCAATTTTGCGAAGGGGCACCCGAAAGTTAATTTTTACCTAAGAGATTATATAGTATGAATTAAAGAACTAATTCCAAGAGAAGATTTTTAATTTTTTTGATATAATAACCTGCAAAGGGAAAAAATAAGGATTCCAATATTTTATAATTTGAATCACTAGGAAAATATTTTATATGAGAACTTAAGAATAACGTATTGTACTGTCTTCAATAAATTCATTAAATAACAAGTCAAAATTGCCTTTTTGGAAGGTTTTGTTTGCTGATCTGTTTAAAATTAAATAGTTTATGCAATTTAAACACTCAGTTTATTAATCTTTGCCATATGTATCTACTTATAAAAGCAGTATTATGAGTAGGGAACTAGCGCCCTCTCATATAAAAAGTTGCGGCCAAAATTTGTATGAATTTAAAGCGCTATCGGAGGGCATTTAGTATAGGGGGCTCTGGTATTATATTACGTTGCTATATTTCATTAAAATTACACCTTTTGGGCTCCCATATGGACTTTATTTCTCAAAACCTTGGTGCAATTAGTGATGAGCATGGGGAAAGGTTTCATCAGGACATCTCTGTTTGAAAAGCATTTCAGCGCTTGATAGAATGGAAGTATACGAATTGAATATTGCTAAACTGTTATCAGGGCAGACCAATATAGATGCCCACAAGAAGAATTGGCCAAAAAACTCATTTTAGCGTTTGTGTTTTCAATAAGTAAGCCTGAGTTACATTCTTCTATAACCAAATTGTATAAATATGAGAAGTGGGTCTCCAGCAAAAACGCTACGTGATGGACCATTTTGGTTTGGATATTTGAATCAAGCACCTTTTGTTTATATAGAATCACATAGTTTCATCTAAAGGACAAAAAAAATGTTCAAATTTGTTGCACAGTGTAATTTATATTTTAATTACAAGCAATTTATTATTAATTCTATATTTAGTTATGTTAAAAGAAATGTTTAATTTATACCTGAATTAGATTTCTTGTTATTATTGTTATTAGTTTCATTATTATATACACAGACACATATGTATATATATGTTTATTCTGATACATTTCCAAAATCCCCTTGAAGATTTTCTAGATCCGCCCTTGGGCAGCAGTTCTCCTCCCACTCCCCAACTTACATGCCTGCGGAATGATTCTACTCAAACCAGTTGACGTTTTACTTGGTATTTCTGTTTGTACTGATCCTAACGCCCATTGAATGAAAGAGACTATTGCATAAGGATTTGTTATTAAGGTCTATTGCATAAGGATTTGTTATTAAAGTCTATTGCATAAGGATTTCTTATTAAGATATTTTTATTAAGAAAGTTGTCATCGTGTAAGATTAAATTAAATTTTTTTTACGTGGATACACAATTTACTTGTACTTGTTGAGCTAAATTAGTTATTTCTAACGGCATCGGTTATTCGCGCTTTTTTGCTGTCCCCCGAGAAGGATATATAATAACGATAATTTTGGATAGATTGTTTGAGATTATCCCTAATGCCACAACAACAAGTTAATTTTTCATCAAGATTGCGATAGTTGTCTATGTTTTAGAACGAATTCTCATGAAACTGCCGTTAGAAAAGAAAGTGGTGATGTATTTTTTGTAGGAATGTATTTTCGTGTATGTTCGTTCTTCCCTGCCAAATTTTCAGCGATCAATATTTTTACTTTTTGCTCCTTTTACACTTTTTTTATTTTTGAAAAACGATAGAATTTATCTTAACCAGCAATTTAAAAGATACAAATCGTTATTTTTGTAGTTTTTGAAAAAGAGGAGAAGGGCCGTTCATAAATGACGTCACGCTTTTTCCCATATATTTGACACCCCTCCCCCCCCCCTTTGTCACAATATGTCACACTTCAGCGGACCCCCTTCCCTTTTGTCACTCGTCACGCTATGTTGCATAATGCATAATGTCACACTTCTTGTTACCCAATCCCCTCCCCTTGTCACACTTTGTCACAATTTCACGAACCCCCCTCCCCCTCGAAGCGTGACATCATTTATGAATGATCCCAGAGAGGCTTCTTTTTCTTTTACAAAGCGAAACAGTAAGGCCTGGAAATAACTTGTACGTTTCTCACTAGATGGCAGCACCAAATTTCTCTGTACCTGGAATTTCAAATGTTCTTGGCAGCGGTTCCCAATTTTTTTTTCGCTTACCACCATTTTTCTTGCAAACCATTTACGTACCACTGCGAATATTGTATGCAATAGAATACTATCAGATTATAGAAAAATACATCGGCGACTACATAATATAAATTATACAATTTTTGATAGTTATTAAAGCAGAGAAAAGCGTTTATTAAAATAAAGCTGTATATAAAATGAAATACATAAAATATATTTCATTTTGGGAAAAACTCCTCCACGCTTCCCTGTAATTGCCCGAGTACCATCAGAACAGAAAACAACGTAATAGTTCCCAACCAGTCCTTCTATTCGTATTTTGTCATTTTTTCAACCCATTCTCGTGTTGACTGATTGGTACCTTTACTGACGCAGTAGAAAACGCCAATCCGTGAGTACGAAGTCGGAGTTACTGAGTTATTAAGAGCCAATTAGGCGCATGCGGTACTATCTACGTGTGTCCAGATTTGACACACAGGGCCCGTCCATAAATGATGTCACACCTTTTTTTCAATATTTATGACCCCCCTCCTCCACTTTGTCACAAAGTGTCACACTTCAACATACCCCCCCCCCCTTTGTCAGATGTCACGCTGTATTACATTAGCATAAAATAGGTTTAATTTGCTAATTTTAAATGTTATCATAGAATTCAAAATATACGACACACTTCTTGTTACCCTTACCCCCTCCCCTTGTCACAAACTGTCAAACTTTCTTGAACCCCCCCGTCGAAGCGTGACATCATTTATGAATGACCCCATAGCGCATTTAACCCTAACTGCGCGAGCAGTGGCGTACATAGACCTAGGTGCGCCCCCCTGCAAGATTTATAAGTGCGCCCTATCTTTGGCTTGCCACAAAAAAATAAAACAAAAACACTACGGTGAAGAGATATTCTGGTATTTAATTAAATTTAAGATAATTTAAATGGTTTAAATCATATTTATCATTAAAAAGCGGAATTTCGAAAAGGTAACGAATTGAAACATTGCATGCACTTACCAGCTCGAAATGAAATTTAACTGAATAATACGAGAAAATAACAGTCTTAAAGTAATTATATTTAAAATTTCGTTACGGGTTGCTATTATTTATTTATAAAGTGAATTAAATAATAATAATGATGCAAAGGGGGGGGGGGACTATTCGTGCTCAAATTAGACACTAGTTGACTAGTTGGACAAGAAAATCAATGCTATATTAATCTGTGTTAATAGATATGCATCTTCGTTTTTTGCAATTAAGAAATTTTTGACCAAGTTCGTTGAGGTGTAAGAACCCTAGCGCTTTCTATGCTTAAAACAGCAAAACCATCCAATCTTCCTTCTGTCATCGAACTTCTGAGGCACGATTTGATTAGCTTCAGTTTGGAAAATAATCTCTCTGCTGATGATGATATTACTGGTAAAGTTAGAAAGAAAGAAAAAGCAGTGCATACGTCTGGGAGACCAGACGATAAAACATTGTTTTCGATCAACTTCAGCTATATTTGTCAAGTGTCTCTCCCTTTTTTCACTTTCGAAAATGTCTCGCTAACTAATAATTGTTTGTTTGTTTGTTTTACGACCATTTCAGGTCACATAAATATTCGAGTTTATTTGCTATTCTCAAGGATATGCTTCAAACTCTCGTCTAATATGACAGATAGAACAAGACAGCACAACAGATTTTAATATACAAAGAAGGAAATACACCCAGGGCCAGTAGCGTAGCTAGATCCCAATTTCGGGGGGGGGGGGGTTCTTCTGGAGGAAGTTTGGTTCCTCTAAAGAACAATTGTAGTCAAACCGATGTACGAGATTTAAGTCAAGCGAACCCCCCCCCCCCCCTCCCTCCCTATGAATTAAAAAATTATTAAAATCGGTTCATTTAGTCCAACTTTATGGTTGAAAAAGCACAAAAATTATTAAATTTCCCCACAAAACCTTTTTTTCTTTTAATTATCGTATACGGTTTCTTGCAAAACGAAAGTAAGGGATCTATGGAAGACCATCCTCGATAGATTTAAAAAAAAAGAATAATTAGAATCGGTTTATGAAATGAGAAGTTATCGATTTACAAACAAACAAACAAACAAAAAACATGCATAGATATCAATTAATAACCATCCTCCTTTTGGAAAGTCGGTTAATAATAAAGACAAATTGCTTTCGAAAAGGAAAAATCTACACTTTTCCCTTTTAAAAGTTTTAATTTTTACGTGATTTTGTTTTTTGTTTGCGCTCGTTTCTTATTGTAGGGAAAGTATTTAATATGACAATGTTGCGTTGTATAGACTATATACATTTCCGTTCCCCTAACTGCATTCAAATAATGATTAAAAAAAAAAAAAAACGGACCTAACTTGACGAATTTACAGGAATAAAAATTTTTTTTTTTTTCCAAAAAGAGAAATTTTAGAAAATTTCAACTAAATAACAAATTTTTTTCCATTAAAATTTTTAAAAAAGTAAGTTTCCCGTAAAGATTGAAAAAAAAAAATTTTAAATAGGAGAGGGGAAAAAGGTAAATGTGTCGTGAAAATATCGTTAAACCGCCAAAAAAAAACTTTTAAAAAAAGTGAAGTAAAAATTCTTTTGATTAAAAAGATAAAAAATTTAATGTTTTTTTTTTTGAGGTGGGAAAAACTTGTGTCTATCGGTCTGTCTGCTGTTAACTTTTGAAGGAGTTGTCCGATCCGAAGTTTTTTTTTTTTTTTTGCATCAAAAGATCTCGGCATGGACATTTCATTTCTATATTTCACTTTTTGATTTGAACAATTTTTCGCTTACTTTTGAATAGTTCAAAAAATCTTAACAATAGCACCTATGGGCAAATTAAGTAAACACTATCTGATCCAAGTTCCGATGAACAAGTTTATTGGAAGAAGCTCCCAGCGTGAAAATTTCTTTTATTTGAACAATTTTTATTCATTTTTTAACAGCTCAAAAAAAAAAAAAAAAAAAAAATTAAGGTAACGCCTACGGGGATTTTTCAATCCTATATAAATGATGATACAACAGACGGATTTTCTTGGAACAAGCTTCATCGGAAAGATATTATGACGTAGAATATGTACAGTTACGAAGTTCAATCAGAACTAAGGGAGCCTATTTTCATATGAAATTTATTCGTCGGGATTTTTAAGGATATTTTTGAATGAATAAATGATAAAATAAATAAACAAGGGAATGAATTGAAAAACAACTAAATGAGTGAATAAATACAATGAGTAAATGAATGACTGAATAAATGAAAGAATGAATGAGTGAGTGAAGGAATACGTATTAACAGCTGAAAAAGGTATTTGAAGTAATTAAGAACTAAAGCTAAATGAGAAAGAGAGCTAGTTGGATTATAAGTTTGAAGTTGGTGTATACGAGAAAGTAGGCTCGTATAGTTCTAGACGGAACTTCTTGTTAGATAATGCATTAGTAGTAAAAGCGGCAAAAATAAAATATTACCTTCAGAAGTGTCTAGTGAAACTAATGCTGATTCTGGAGACTGTACTTCCTACTCCTCAGAGGGCATCAGCTTTCTCTTTTTATTACAATTATCATCAATTTTCTCTTTCGGCTTAAAAAATCTTGTGATAGGTTTTGCTCACCTCATTATTGCCTTTCATTCAATGCACTTCCCTAAATAAATTGGGTTTGAAAAAAATGCGCAAAACCTGATCAGTACAGACTGACCCACCAATGCATAAGGGGTGCACGCACGAGGGGGAAGTGGGAGGTCTCTGCTCATGGTAAAATATTCATACATTAACCTATAGGCAAAGTAAACAACCATTGGCGGAAAAACCCATTTAAATAAGAATAGTTGATGCTTAAAGAACGTGAGAATTTTTTTTATGGCTGCAGTGTTATTTGTTAGGGGAGAGGAGAAATTAAAAATGACATTCATCACTTTATTACTCTCACTATCTCCTATCTTCCTGTTCAGTGCATCTGTTTCTGTAAAGTAAAGGATATCTGTTCGGTTGAGGCGTTATTATTGAATGGTCAGTAGAGAATGGGGTTAAGTTGAAAGTGGAGAGCAATTAACACAAACCCCCGTGGTGCTTGAAAGCACCTTCTAAAAGGAAGAAGTCATAAAACGGACTTTCTTCCCCTCTGGGCATGAAACGTAGTGAGGGACTGCTGATAAAATTGTTAAACAGAAGCTTTGAAAGGAGAATTGGGAACAGTCATGGGAAAGATTCTAGTTTAGATAAATTTATTGTTTAAAGTACGGCTTGGTTGCATTTGAAAGCTATTTCCAGCCTCCTTTTTTTATTCTAATAATGGTTTTTTGCTAGTCCTGTGTCCACTTTCATTTTGCTCCAGACTATAGAGACACATCTTATTTAATAGGTCTTCTTATTAATAGGTCTCCTAACTGCAAGAATTGCACTGAACATATTCCAGTTTTGTTCGACTGCGAATCAAAAACTTCCCAAAATGCTGCCAAACCGAAGATTTTCCAATATCATTTTTCATTCATTTTAGCTCACCAGAATTTATTCCCAACTGGAACATTTGATGATAGTTAAAAAATATATTGCATTCTTTATTTGACATTAAAAGAAAAATCATTAGAACCAATTGCGATAGCAACAAAAACCTACATTTAATCGATGTAGCACCACATCTATTAACAACACTTTATAAAATAATTTCGGGGTCGGGAGGGCTCGGTCTTTGACGCCGAACAGTATCACTCGGGCTCGGACTTACAAAAGTGAGCCCAAACTCATCTCTAGTGTATAATAGGGGTTTGTGGTGGAGGTATTTAGGGGAGAAACCCCTAGGAAAGTGGAACGACTACGGCTGCAAGTTTGTCGCTCCGCGAATTCCCTCGATTTTTGAAGCTGTTTCCTAAAACCCGTGATTTTTAAAAAATTCCACGATTTGTGCGAAAATTGTTTACAATATAAGACTTTTTTTTTGTTTTTTACTTACATTTTAATGTCAATTTATACTGTTCTGAAGTTTTAAAATGTATAACAGATTTCCCTAAAATTTAGAAAATTTCATCAATAGAAAAATAACTATAAAAGCAGTTATAGATAATCACATTCATGTTTAGAAGAAGTTTTTGATCCTAATCAATACAAATATTTAAATCTTTTTAACGAAGATGATAGTTCTTCCATTTTTAACAATAACCCTATGATCCCCCCCCCCCCCCCCAATGAGTTACACGTTGAAGGAGGGCAATTCAATTTTGGAAATTCAAGAGAAAAAGTTTTCCCCACCTGTCCAAAGTAGCAATTCGATGTTTGTCAGTTCCGTCAGTAGCGCAGATGTTAAACGGTCCTTCTCGACATATAAAAACGTATTAAGTCATAGCGAGTACCAAAATTCTGTACATTTAAATAAATACCTAAATATTGCATGAAGTTGAAAGAAATAAAATTGTTCACTTTTGTACTTTCTTACTTAAAAAATAAATTTCATTGCAGATATCCTAGATTTTATTACATTATATTTGTGTTCTCGCGAGCATTTCACGAAATTTGCCGCGAATTTTGGGCTTTTTTCTGCGACAAATTTGCAACCCTAGGTACGACCCTACAACCAAAAGGTTCGATAATTGTCTTTTTTTTTTAGCAGTGTTCTAATCAATTGTTATTTTAGAAATTAAATGTTTTTAGAATACTATAAAGCGTAAAGAGAGTTAAGGGTCTCAAAAAAAGTTTTCGGACACCAACATTTCGGTAGGGTCCATCTAAGCCAGGTATCTAAGTCAAAATTTCGGGTGGGGGGGGGTTTGTCCCCAAACCCCCCCCCCCTTATCTACGCCACTGCCCAGGGCAAAGGTGGGAATCGAACCCACGCCTCTTTCTCTCCGCGCAGGGAGGCACTGGAGCCAGTCGATTTGACCGCTCAGCCACTGAGGCCCGAACTAATAATTTATGATGTAATTGAGATTGATACATCGTTTTGGTACTTTTCGCAAAATGTAGTTGCCCTTTATGGGTGTACTCTGTTAATGCTTTGGGACTTAAAAATTGAACATACTGTTAATTGAGGAATTAATTGAGCAAACCTTTGATGAATTTGGTTGACCATTATATCAATAGCATCATAGAAAACTTGAACTATGAAGCAGCAATATGGGTCCCTAAACTGAGAATATTTTTCCAGTTCATTGAAAAAACATTTAACTTATGTATGTCTTTCATCTTTCTTTTAAAGGGTAATGATGTTTATTTTTGCACATCTCTGCAAGCTCTTTTGCTTCATTCACTAAGCTATCAAAGTCTAATACGAAATGCTTGAAGAAAAGTTCTTTTCTGGAAATTCAACTTGCTTCATCCAACGACACTCCAGGATTTTGAAGTGTTTTTGAAACTAAACTAATATTTTCTAGTATTTTGCTTTGAAATACTAGCATCAAAAGGAATTTGAAGGAAGATATTTGTTTTTGCAAGGCAGTTGCTTTTGCAATTTCCATACCTTTAGTTGATGTTATAATGATACACGAAAGGCAATTTAACCAAGCTGAGCGAGTTAACTTTCATTGCTATTAAGCAGTCATATCTAGAAGACCATCTAGTAATGAGCTCTACAGTGTTTTTGTTATCATACATTTCTCAGAACATTCTTTCAACAAAGCCCATCGGGGTAAATTTTTACTAAAATAGATGTTCAAATTGTAAAACACAACTATAACAGTTATATTCTCCTCTGAATAATTTATAACTAAGTTCAGATTATGTGATGCACAATGCACAAAATCTTCATTACCACTTTCTTTTCTTTAATTCGTGCTCGCCAACCATTATAAGAACCTTTCATAACCGCAGCTCCATCTTAGAGTTCAAAAAAATAAGCAAATGTGCAGTACTTACGTATCTTGCGTTATACAGGGTGGGGCAAAAGTAATGGCCCGGTTTTGAACGGTCATAAAAAAAAAAACTAACGCAATTTGAGACTTAAAAGTTTTTATATTTTGATCTGCATATAATTTTACATTAAGTTTTGAATACCACCTCAGCAAGATGACGGCCTTCAGCACCAATACACTGATGCAGTCCATGTCTGAAGTTTTGTGAAACTTTTTTGTACATTTCAAGGGCGGATATTTCTTCGATAACTCGGTCCTTCAGCTCTTCTAAAGTATGGGGAACTTTTTCCTTCAAAAAACCCCACAGAAAAGAAAAAAGCTTAGGGACCGTAACATTACGCGGGACATTGAAATGCACACAAACATGTAGTCTATTCTCTCTGCGTGGAAAAATAAATAGACTGCATCAGTGTATTGCTACAATAAGGCCGCCATCTTGCTGAAGTGGCATTCAAAACTTAGTGTAAAAAATGGGATTATATACAGATCAAAATATAAAAAGTTTTAAGTCTCAAATTGTAATAGTTTTTTTTTTTTATAACCCTTCATAACCGGTCATTACTTTTGCCCCACCCTGTACGTACTTTCATTTTGACGCTATGTAATCTTTTTTCTATTTTTCAGTATGCCTGTATGCATAGTAATATTTATTAACAGTTTCCGAGGACTCTGAGCTGATGTTTTACTTTTAGCCTCCCTTTTGGGATTTTTCACTTCTGCGCGCTTTTCATTTATGCGCATAAGTGAGAGATCACTGTATTATAATATACAGGTAAACAGGAGAGAGGAAGAGTGAGGGTGGGGTTAGGATTATTTATGCATTATGTGACGTATTAATGAAGAATTTCATTCAGAAACGCAGGAGTGACATTGGATTAGAAAATAAAAGTTAAAAATTCTTTATGAAAATATTTATGTTTATGTATAGTAACTCATGAGGGGGTTTTATTTTCTGAAGCGTGCGCCCCCCCCCCCCCGCTGCGGGGGTGTTATTTACGCCACTGTCCGCGAATATCTTCAGAGTAGGGTTCGAAATTGGGATGTAAAAAGTTACGCGACATTGGCAACTACAATTCTATCGCCGCAAAAAGAGAGAGAGAGAGAGAGTCTGGCATAGTGCCAAGAAGAATCCATTCATGTTCAAGGGAGGAACTGCTGGTATAAGGAATGTGCCGTATTCTGTTCTCGTTTTATCAATTTAGTATACTTGGTTCTTCCGAACGGATGATATCTACAAGTTTAAAAACGCGTTTTTTTTTTTAATAAACAGAGAAGCAATTCTCATTTGCGTACTAAATAAACGCACCTGCAAATCGAAAGTCCCTAAAAGTCGAAGAATGGATTCGCCCTTTTCTGCCCATGTGCAGAAACGCTCAAGATTCATAACTTGCTGGTCAAACTGTCGCCTTTTTTTTTTTTTTGCTTTAGCTGCCAAAAATGCTGTGCTAAGTGTAATTTAAAAATAATTTGAATTGCTAAGGCAGAGGTATAAAGTATTCGAAAGCATCACAACCGTACTGAGAAAATTATAAGTAAAACAAAATTTTTCAAAATTTAATTTCTATTAATAAACTTTTCTATTAGTAAATAACCACTTTGTAAGTAACATTTTAAATTTTTAACCCTCTAAATACCAAAATTTTTTATCGTCGTCCGCCTCAAGGCGGACGACGATAAAAAAAATTGGGCATTAAATTAACCCATCCTCGTGTTGACTGATTGGTACTAGGGCTAAAAGGACTAAGGCAACGATTCTCAACCTGTGGGGCGCGCCTCACTAGGGGGGGGGGGGCGGGATCACACTAGAAGGGGGCGTGAGCATATCCATAACTAACTGAAAGAAAAGCACACATACACATAGAAAACAAAATACATTTCGACAAATTTAAAAACTTATTAAAGTAAAACAAATTACTAAATCAAAACTTTTCAATAAAAAACAAATTAAAAACAAATATAATAATTATAGGGACTTCCTCGGGTCTGTCTTGCAAAGCAAAGTTTTTCGAAGGAAGGCTTAATGTTAGAAATAGCCACTCTCAGTTCTGGTTCTATATTTAGCCGAGATCTATAGTTTGTCTTCAAAGAAGCCACAGCAGAAATTCCAGTCTCACAAAGCTAGAATGTTGAAAATGGTAACAGAATGCGAAATGGCCTTGTTTTTAGTGCAGATAAATCCTCCTCTACTCCTGCCCAAAATTCAAATAGTGATTTATTGCTAAATTAATTATTACTAAATTACTCACTTTTACTCTGTTTTGGCAGTTAGTTAAAAATTATTCAGAAACAGAATCCAAAGTACAACAAAGGCATTATTGTTGCATACATTTCACTGTAAGTGGAGGGGGGCTCAATAAAAATTATCATTGAAAACTGGGCCGCGAATACTGAAAGGTTGAAAGCGCTGGCCTAGGGCTAAACAGAGAAGGAAGTTGGAGGAGCTGAGCTACAGAAAAAAAGTGAGCTGCTCCAGATCACTTGTTTTGTAATTGGTGTTTGATATTAACCCCTTAACGGCCGGGTAATTTTCAAGAAAACGGTCATAAAAGTGCCTATTTTTTATCCCTGAATATTATACAAAAATATGTGTATGAACAATGTATAAGGTAAATGACCCGGTAGTGGACACTTTTCTCCATCGGGCACCCTTGCACCTTTTAGCCGAAGCCTTAGGTAGAGAGCCGATGGCCGTCGGTCGACTACGGTGGCCCCAGTTGCGCCGAGGTAGTTCTTCTTCTGGACCGATATGCGTGCATCAACCCCGCCAGCCCAGCTTCCCTACCTCATAATGTGTGGACCTGGCTCTCCTTGGTATCCTTATACTAAAGGAATACCATTGGAGGGTTATGGTTCCCTCGGTAGTGGACACTGCTCTAGTAGTGTACACTTAGATCTTTAAGCTCCTAAAATAAGCGAATGTATCATCAAACTTGAATGAAATGATCAGAACCTATAGCGAACGTAAAAGAGTATGGTCATTTTCTTTACTGTGTCCTCTACCGGGTCATTTACCTTATATATTCAGTTTTAGCCTACTTTCACGTAAAAGTAAAAAAAATTATAATAAAGCATGAAAGGAGGCTTAATGTATCGTGAAAATATCGTTAAAAATAAAGAAAAGTCAAAAAAAAAGTGAAGTAATTAAATAAAGATTGAAAAATAAAAAATTTGAAAGTAGGGTTTTGAGATGGGAAAAATGTGTGTCTGTCGGTCTGTCGGTCTGTCCCCCGCCTAATAACTTTTGAACGAATAGTCCGATTCGAAAAATTCTTTTTGTATTCGAAAGATCTCGTCGAGAACAACTCATTTCTATGTTTTACTTTTTTTTATTTGAACAGTTTTTCGTTCAATTTTGAACATTTCAAAAAAATTTAACGTTAGCGCCTATGGGCGAAAATGAAGCAAATGATGTAAACTCTGGGTACAAGATCCATATTCCAATGAACAAGCTTACTGGAAGAAGCGCTTGGCGTGAAATATCAATTTGAACAGATTTTGTTCATTTTTGAACAGTTCAAAAAATTAACATAGCGCTTAAGGGGAAATTTCAATCCTATATAAATCCTGACCTAATGGACCGATTTGCTTGGAACAAACTTTATCGGAAAGCTCTTATAACGTAGAACATGTGCAAATAGAAAGTTCACCCAGAACTAACGAGCCTATTTTCCTATAAATTTTTTTTTATCGGGATTTTTAAGGATATTTCTCAATGAATAAATGAATGAGTGAAAGCATGAATTAATGATTAAATGAAGGAGTGAAAGAATGAATCAATGAATAAATGAATGAGGAAAAGAATGAATAAATGAGGGAATAAATATATGAATGAGTAAATAAATGAATGGCTGAATGAAGGAAAAAATGAATGCGTGAACGAATATGTATTGTCTGTTGAAAAAGGTATATTTGAAAAAATTAAGAACTAACGCTAAAGGAGAAAGAGATAGCTAGATTATAAATTTGAACTTCTTGTTAGTTTTTGATTTGCTTTTATTTTGAAATTTTAAACACTCCAGCCCGAACATGTCACGGGAGCAAGAAATAGAAGGCGAAACCTCGGCCCGTCACTTTCGCGGGAACGAGCGGGAAGGGGTTAAGGATAACGATTTAAAAATTTACTATAAAAAACATTTAAATTCCTGAAACTTAAAATTAGAAATCATGAACTTAAACAAACAATTCGCCCACTACTCCGGAAAAAAAAAAAAGAAAGCAAAGTACAGAAATCGATTTAAGCAGCGAAAAAGTTCCTTCGAAATCCCACGCACTTAGTCGAAAGGAATCAACTTTTAGTATGATGTCTGACTCGAGGGGAAAGGAAGCCTCCCCCCCCCCCCCGCCGCTCCGATATGAGCTCATCAAAGAAGTTGGGTTGTGGCATCTTGCGGAGAAGCGGCCTTTTAAGGAAGAGAGCACACCTCATCGGAAAAGTCCGCTGTCATTGGTTGAGAGTGCTTTTATGTGTGTGCTAAGCCATAAAAATAAAGAAGTGAATTAAAAACTGCCTTATGGGCAAAGCTGTGTGAAAAAATAATGATCATGTACGAAACGATTGTGTAAAAGTCTATTTATCGAGGTGCTTTAATAGAGTTTATGGTTCTTGAAGGTTTTTTTCTTTTTTGACAAAACACTGAGATTTATTGACAATGGCGCAAACAGAAATTCATTTTAAGTTGGATTGTGGTTCTTATTGTTTATATGTCAAGGAATAAATTACGAGATTTAAAAATTACTTAATTTCAGTGTATTACTACAGTGGAACCTCACCATTCGTCCGTCTCGCTATTCGTCCAACTTGTTCAAGTAAAATTCAACTCGCCATTCGTATTTGTCCCGCGATCCGTACGGCGCCAGGGGCCAGCTGGGTTGCCAGTTTGGCTTCTTTAGAGAAAAAATCGAGAAATTATTCTCATTTTGAACTCGTCTGGAAATAATTTGTATTGGGGCTTTGGATTTTATTTTTATTTTTATTTTATACTTTTTGAGATTTTACTGACAATTGTAACTTTCTAAGGGGGCAGCAAGTGGAAGTGGTTGAAGAACTTTTTTCTTCAAGGAGTAAGGAAAGCATTTCCTTTGCAAATATAATTAAAGAGCTGTGTTACAACTGCGAGAAAACACAGAGAGTGGTGGGACTCGTATTACTCTTGTGAAAGTGGCATCCCAACACTGCTGTGGTCAACAGCATTCACTTGTTCAACAACAATGTTTTTGACCATTTTAGAAAAATTCTAAACAAGCGTCAAAGGAAGAACATATTGGACAGTTTTTCAGAGAAAGAAACCCAAGAATCCTCCAGTGCAAAAAGACAAAAAAAAAAAAAAAAAAGAAAGAACAGCAGAAAGGGAGAAAACACCAGAAGGGATGTTACCTGCTTTTTTATGGAAGGGAACTCCTCTTCAACCATTTCTCTTCCTCCTCTCAACATTCCACTTCTGCCATCAGCTCACCTCAGTACAAGCAAAGTGCAGTTAAATTTTTATTAATCTATAATTTCATGTACAGTACTGTACATTTGTTTTTCATAAGCAACCATCTGTGGTTCTGGTACGGATTAATCCAATTTACATTGTATCTTATGTTAAGAAATAATTCGCTATGCGTACCATTCGTCATTCGAACTGCCTCCTGGAACGAATAGTGCACGAATAGCGGGGTTCCACTGTATATCATAAACATCAAGCATCCATAACTTCTCAATCGTTTCGAGTAACAACTACAACAACAACGAAAAAAGAAAAGGAAGGCAAAAGCAGGAATAGCTTGAAGTTACTATAAAAAAAGAAGAAGAAGAAAGAAAAGGAAAAAGGGGGAAAAACTTTCTCGAAAAATAATTATCCCCCTGGTCTTTTCTCCTGCGCAGACACTTACGTCCCGCGAAGGAAGAAAAAAAACTAAAAACACAAAGTTCAAAAGTAAAATTGGGGAATGGGATCTATAACGTAGGGACCGTTCATAAATGACGTCACGCTTTTTTCCGATATATTTAACCCCCCTCCCCCTCATTGTCACAAAATTTCACACTTCAACAGACCCCCTCCCCCACATGTCACGCTATGTTGTATAAGCCTGATGTCACACATTCTTGTTACCCCCTCCCCTCCCGTTGTCACACTTTGTCACAATTTCACGAACCCCTCCTCCCCTCTCAAAGCGTGACATCATTTATGAATGATCCCTCAGGGGTAGCCCTAACAGGTGCCACTCACCAATATGATTTAGAAAAAAAGTAGCATTACATGTTCCGTAAGATCCAAACTTTGAAAGCGTATTTTGGTCACTTTCTGTTCTACCACCAAACAAAGCAAGCTGCCTAGCAGAGTGCCAAGTAAGAATTGAAAGTAAAGTACTTAGTTGAAATATAATAAAGATAAATATCTTATTAATTACAGAGGCTTCCAATTTTAGCATGCAGCGAAAAACTCTTTTTGGAGTAGTTTTTACGCGCTTTTCAATGATATCAAGCTCGAAAGGATGCGACAATTTCTTCCGATAGAAAAGGACCATTTTATTCAATTTTCGGCTATAAATTAGAATAAAAAAAGAACAAATTCGAATTTCAGAAAAAACTCTCCGAGGTGCACACCTCCATGTTCCAAACTAAATTCGTAGCAAATTTCATGAAAATCCGCCGAACGGTCCCTACGCCGGTCACAGACAGACAGACAGACAGATGGACAGACATACTTACTGCTTTATTATTAGTAGAGGAGAGATGTAAGTAACTCAAATGATGGTAAAGATTTCTTGAAAACACATAATATTTCAAAATGGCTGCATCAAATAGAAGAAAAAAGAAGCAACTTATTTAAAGAACAAAAGAGTGCTCTCATAGTAGTTTTCCCGTATGTACGGTTAACTTACACAGAGGTTTAGGAAAACTGTATATTGATGTTTCATCCATCCAGACAAATATTGGTCTAACGTGATAGCATCAAAAATATCCTGGAGAAGTTACAGTGAAACTGGTGTAAGTTGACCGCTTGCGGTGCAGCACTTTAGTGGTCAACTTAGACAGGTGGTCAACTTATAGAGGGTTAAGTTCTAATTCTGTTCTTGACAAAAGTGGTCAACTTATAGAGAGTTAAGGTCTAATTCTGATCTTGACAAAAGTGGTCAACTTAGACAGGTGGTCAACTTATAGAGGGTTAAGGTCTAATTCTGTTCTTGACAAAAGTGGTCAACTTAGACAGGTGGTCAACTTATAGAGGGTTAAGGTCTAATTCTGTTCTTGACCAAAGTGGTCAACTTAGAAAGGTGGTCAACTTATAGAGGGTTAAGGTCTAATTCTGTTCTTGACAAAAGTGGTCAACTTAGAAAGGTGGTCAACTTATAGAGGGTTAAGTCTAATTCTGTTCTTGACAAAAGTGGTCAACTTAGACAGGTGGTCAACTTATAGAGGGTTAAGACAACACCCCCTGAACTAGAAAGCCTCCGGACTGAAACTATTGCGCAACGTCCGTAGGCCGATTTTCACCCAGCTCATCAGCCTATAGCATTCGTCATTACTGTATTTCGGCATTAAATCTTTGCATAAAAACAAAAGGATGCCATCAGAAATTGAAGAATGAGTTCAACACATTTATATACTCACTCAGTTGGAAAAAAAAAAGTTAATATTTCCACTTCGAAAATAATTTACTGCATTCAGATAATTAACCTCTACTTTTCCCGAAACATAATTACTGCAGTAGAACTGCAATTTTAAACATTTTAGAGGTGTTATTTTTGATACATAGATACTTATCAAGATGAAGGATTATATTTTATTTAAGCTCAATATTTTAACACTAATGTCTGTTCATTTCCATATAAGAAAAAAAAATCCATATTCATATAGTTTTTAATAATATTCCTGAAATTTATAAAGTTATTTATGTCACACTTGTTGTGATAAATGCAAATCTTGACTAAGGTTGTTTAGATACTAAAAATTTAAAAATCAATTTGAAATGAAATAATAAATTAAGGCAAAATATTTAAAAGCAAGCAATCTGTAGCAAAAGAAAGCTTTCTATGGATTTTTAACTGTTAATGTAAAAACAATTTTCTAGGAGCCTGTTCACTTCTT
This sequence comes from Octonoba sinensis, assembly GCA_038502835.1. Lineage (NCBI taxonomy): Eukaryota > Metazoa > Arthropoda > Arachnida > Araneae > Uloboridae > Octonoba > Octonoba sinensis. Next base: position 9,719,100 of record CM076601.1, on the reverse strand, counting down.
AACAACTCTATACGACCATTTGAAAAGTCTTGTACTCCACATTCGTAAAAGAAACCAGCAAAAGTGAAGAAAAAGTATTTGCATAGTGTTCTTATCAGGTTCCCACAATTACGTTTTCTATTCTGGTGGTCTTTTATGACTATGTGATTGGAAAGGGGCTATTGAAAAGAGAAGCTTTTGTCCAGGGGACATTTTATGACTCTCATCTCAGAATTCTAGAAATTAGGAAGATTTCCTTTTACTAGAAAATAAAAGATGTTTTAAGGGCATCTTTGTGCTACGCTATGATCATTCCTTTTGAAGGCTACAGAAAAAACTGTGTGACGAGTAAAAGAAATGTTTTAAATTATTGAAAATCGGAATTACGTTTTTCTCTCTGATGCGAAGTTCAAGTTAAAAATTAGTAATTTACCAAGAAACAAAAAGCGAACTACAGAGGTAAATCATTTCCAACCCTTAATTATTAAGCTTTTTTTTTTGGAAAAGAACTAAAAAAGAAGTCAAAAATAAATTGAGCAGAATTAAATCCATTTCTGAAAGGTCTGTACAGCAGCTTGTCTTATTTTCTTGTAAGATATAAACCTCAAACTTTTTAAACTGGGAAGTTTTTGAAAGAAAAGTTGGATGCATTGTTTCTTTGATTTTTGTACGTGCTACGTTTGCGCAATTCATAAATTTTCCCCGAAATATAAGAAGTATCAAACAAACATTGAAAAAGCTATGATACTGGAATAATTTATAAATTATGATGTCACGATTTTTCAATGTATTTGACCCCCCCCCCCCCGCTTTTGTCACAAGTGTAACATTTCAATGTACCCTACCTTTTTCACCTCCCCCCCATGTCACGCTATCTTATATATAAGCGGCTTATTCTGTCTTTGTCTGCGTCCGCTATATAATCCCAGGCTGTTTTACCGATCGGGACCACATTCGGCACGGTTATGTTTACGACCCGAGAAACTCATCGATGAAAAAACGAAAGTTGTGATTCAATTAGTTTTTTTTTAATTAATTTTTAAATTTTCAATGATTTTCTTGACCGTTTTATTTTATTTTTTCATTGTTGCCGTCGTTTCCAACAGTATAATTACAGTAGGCCGTGGTAGCCTAGCGGTTAGAGCGTCGGACTTCCACCTGGAAGGTCGCGCGTTCGATACCCGCTGAAGACCATCATGTACACTTGGGGATACGTGCATGTAAAATCAGGGGACCCCACTATCTCGCCCCGTGCGCAAGCAATCCTAAGGCCTCGGCTAACAGGTAAGGGTCTGGTAGAGAAAAGTATAATTACAGTTGCCGTGTGAACAAATAAATCAATGCAGTTGCCATTGTTATTGTAACAAATGTAACAAATATACTAATAACAATCGAAACGTTTATCTAGCATATTGAGTGAGGCTACGCTGTATTTGCAATCTGCGTTAAAAATAATGTATACGCGAATTTAATCTAATCCTTTCTTTCTTTTTAATTTATTTATTTATCGTCTGCCCTTTTTATATTTTTCTTATTAGAGTGGCAGCGCTCTTTTTCCCAGTTTCGTTAAAACTTTGTTTTGAAAAGCATAATAAAATTTTCAATAAGTTCTTTGGATGGTAAATATATATTTTTCACAAACAATTCGATTAAAACTGCTACATAGTAAATTTAAGATATATTTTTTTGTAAATTAAGATATATTTTTACTGCTACATAGTAAATAATTATATAGCAGTGTGGGGCACTAAGCGAAGGGGCGTCCACGCCGCCTGACCTGGGTAATTCAGTTTGAATTAGCAGACACCTTTGCACAAATCATTTTAATTACAATTTATAATATCTAGAACAACGGTCATTTCGTATGACCGCCGGGCTTACTAGTATTACTTAAGCACATTTATTTGTAGTTCAGAAACAAAGCACTACGTTATAGATCTCAGCTCCAGTTTTATCTTGAACTTTTACCGACATTTCATAGCAATAACCAAGGCTGAACTTGATCCAGTGAGTTAACCTAACTGGATCAAATTCAGCCTTGCAATAACAATATAAGAGCAGAACAATAATAATGATTATGTGTTTGGTTAATTTGTATAACATAAGATTAAGGTTTACAAGAAAAAAAACGTTGTTAATATATAATGTTAAAAACATTAATCTTTCGAACTTTGGTGAAATTAACGCGCTATTTTGTCTTCAAGTGTAAATGCCCAAGATTTTCTTTCAAATTAAAACTTTAACTAGAAGCTAATTTAACCTTAATCAGCATCGATGCATTCGCCACAAAATAAAGTGAATGAGAACACAAAACAGAAAACAAATGTCGTAAGTAACACAAAAATAACATCCTAATAACATTCTAATAGAAAAATAACATTCTAATAAAAGTTTTTTAAAGTATAGGAAAGCAATAATTTTCTATTATCAATTTTTAGTATAAAACTTAAATTTATTTGTTCTGAAATGTGTGCTCTACAAGTGGACTCTTCAGTGGACGTTATTTGATGGATTGATTTCAAAAACAAACTGATCAATAATGTGAGTTGATCGCCAGTGCAGTAGAAGCAGTAGATTTCGGCCTACGGAGAGAAGGGAATCGCTTCTCCGAGAGGCAGTCCAGAGGCTTTCTAGTTCAGGGGGTGTTGGTTAAGGTCTAATTCTGTTCTTGACAAAAGTGGTCAACTTAGACAGGTGGTCAACTTATAGAGGGTTAAGGTGTAATTCTGTTCTTGACAAAAGTGGTCAACTTATAGAGGGTTAAGGTCTAATTCAGTTCTTGACAAAAGTGGTCAACTTAGACAGGTGGTCAACTTATAGAGGGTTAAGGTGTAATTCTGTTCTTGACAAAAGTGGTCAACTTATAGAGGGTTAAGGTCTAATTCAGTTCTTGACAAAAGTGGTCAACTTAGAAAGGTGGTCAACTTATAGAGGGTTAAGGTCTAATTCTGTTCTTGACAAAAGTGGTCAACTTAGAAAGGTGGTCAACTTATGGAGGGTTAAGGTCTAATTCTGTTCTTGACAAAAGTGGTCAACTTAGAAAGATGGTCAACTTATAGAGGGGTAAGGTCTTTTCTGTTCTTGACAAAGGTAGTCAACTTATAGAGGGTTAAGATCTAATTCTGTTCTTGACAAAAGTGATCAACTTAGACAGGTGGTCAACTTATAGAGGGTTAAGGTCTAATTCTGTTCTTGACAAAAGTGGTCAACTTAGACAGGTGGTCAACTTATAGAGGTTTAAGGTCTAATTCTGTTCTTGACAAAAGTGGTCAACTTAGACAGGTGGTCAACTTATAGAGGGTTAAGGTCTAACTCTGTTCTTGACAAAAGTGTTCAACTTAGACAGGTGGTCAACTTATAGAGGGGTAAGGTCTAATTCTGTTCTTGACAAAAGTGGTCAACTTATAGAGGGTTAAGGTCTAATTCTGTTCTTGACAAAAGTGGTCAACTTAGACAGGTGGTCAACTTATAGAGGGTTAAGGTCTAATTCTGTTCTTGACAAAAGTGGTCAACTTATAGAGGGTTAAGGTCTAATTCTGTTCTCGACAAAAGTGGTCAACTTAGAAAGGTGGTCAACTTATAGAGGGTTAAGGTCTAATTCTGTTCTTGACAAAAGTGATCAACTTAGAAAGGTGGTCAACTTTTATTTTTTTTTTTTTGGAACCTTGCAAAAATAGATAAACAAATAAATATCGTAATATAATTAGGTGGTAAACAAGAAAGGATGTTTTATAATACTCCCACCCCAATTTGGCATACATAAGTGGTCAATATAGACAGGTGGTCAAGTTACAAAGGTTTCCCTACGTTATATAACTTAGGACTAACTCCGTTCCTGACAAAAGTGGTCGACTTAGACAGGTAGTCAACTTTACAGGTTGTACTGTATTTGAAGTACAGTAAGCTCCGATTATTCGCAGAATAGGGTGGCTAGGTAACCGCGGATAAGCGAATTTCGCGGATAATCCGCTAAATGGGTAAAAAACGATACTAGTGTATATAATGGCTACAAAAAAACCATAACGCTCAAACATACATTTAAACTATACCTAAAAACGATAACAGTGTATGTAAAAAATGTATTTGAAAGCTAAAAGAGTAAAATAACCCACTGTCTCTAATATATTTAAACCTTTTTAGCCTACTTTCCCGTAAAAGTAAAAAAAATAATAATAAAGCATGAAAGAAGGCTTAATGTATCGTGAAAATATGGTTAGAAATAAAAAAAAAGTCAAAAATAAGTTAATGAAATGAATGAATAATGAAAATGAAAATGAAATAAAGATTGTAAAATAAATGAAATAAAGATTGAAAAATAAAAAATTTGAAAGTAGGGTTTTGAGATGGGGAAAAAGTGTGTCTGTCGGTCTGTCTGTCTGTCGGTCTGTCTGTCGGTCTGTCCCCCCTTAATAACTTTTGAACGAATTGTCCGATTCGAAAAATTCTTTTTGCATTCGAAAGATCTCGGCAAGGACATCTCATTTCCATATTTTACTTTTGATTTGAAAATTTTTTCGTTCAATTTTGAACAGTTTAAAAATTTTTAACATTACCGCCTATGGGCGAAAATGAAGCAAATTATGTAAACTCTGGGTACAAGATCCAAGTTCCAATAAACAAGCTCACTGGAAGAAGTTCTTGGCGTGAAATATTGATTTGAACAACTTTTGTTCATTTTTGAACAGTTCAAAAAAATTAACATAGCTCCTACGGGGAAATTTCAATCCTATATAACTCCTGATCTAACGGACCGATTTGCTTGGAACAAACTTTATCGGAAAGCTCTTATGACGTAGAACATGTACAGATAGAAACTTCATCCAGAACTAACGAGCCTATTTTCCTATGTAATATTTTGATCGGGATTTTCAAGAATACTTTTGAATTAATGAATGATTAAATGAATAAGCAAAAGAATGAATAAATAAATGAGTGAATAAATACATGAATGATGGAATAAATGAACTATTGAATGAATATGTATTAACCGTTGAAAAGGTATATTTGAAGCAATTAAGAACTAAAGCTAAACGAGAAAGAGAGAGAGAGAGATAGATTATAAATTTGAAGCTGGTGTATACGGGAAAGTAGGCTCGTATAGTTCTAGACGGAACTTCTTGTTTAATCAGCATAATATTGCTAGTACATACCCTAAATTCTTACAAAAAAAGTATGTTAGTTGTGTTTGCTTTTTCATTTTAAAACTCTTTATCTTAATTTGTGACTGAAGATTTTTCGATAGCATTCTGTCGCAAAGGGATGCATCATACTGTTCCTCTAAGTAATTTATTAGTACAGTGATACATCGAGATACGAATTTAATTTGTTCCATAACCTTGCTCGTATGTTAACTTGCTCGTATAAAGAAATCTACTGCGCAGGCGCAGTAAACTGGGTGGGGCGTGACGTAGCAGCTGGCGTTCCTCGTATCTCAAATATTGCTCGTACTTCAAAAGAAAACTTCGCTGCTCGTATCTCAAATCCCTCGTATCTCGAGGTACCACTGTACACTAAATATTTTGCGTTCAATTGCCACCATTTTTGGTGTTATACTGACCACTGTTTTTGGGGTCCAGTTGGTGTAAAGTTGAAAATGATTCATTTTTTGCTATATTTTAAATTTGTTTTAGTGTCTGTCTAAAAAATACAGACAGCTGACTGGTTTTTAGCATATGATGTTCGTTAACTCAATGGAGGCAATTCACCGCTAGAGGGACTCATGAGCGATCATCGTTGTCACGTGATATCCGCTCTTTGTTTACTAAGATTTTTGATTGAGTTCACTAGCAAAATTAGTTATCTTAAAATCAATTAGACTAATTTCACAGCTTTTTCTGATTATAACCCAGTATTTACATTTAATTTAATCATTATAAAAGAAATTTATTCATTATTACAATCGTTATAGTGTTTTATTTAGTGTTCATTTTATCTAATATAGAAGAACTCCATTTAGGCCTAGTTTTTAATTAGATGTGTCGAACTCGATGTAAAGCGATGCTACGGCTTCCTTTGTTTACATTGCTTTCATCGGTGACACGTGACCAATGACGTTGCTTGAATTGCCTCCATTACGTATCAAATGCTAATTACGAATGGCCATTTATCCTATTTTCATAGAAATGAGCAATCGTAATGAAATGTCGATACGTCACGGAGTTAACACATTTCATGTGCTAAGAAACATTTTTTTAGACAGATACAAAAAAAAAAAAAAATATCTTCAAAATGAATAATTTTCAACCTTACATCCAATTGGGCACCCAAAATCGTGTTCAGTAACATCAAAAATGGTGGCGACGAAACGCAAAATTTTTTGCAGTGTACTTTTAATATTAATTTTTTCTCTTTCTTTCTAATGGGGCTGCGTATGATCACTAACCTTTGCAGACCTAGTGCGCACCTCGGTAATCGGCAGGGCCGGCGCTAGGCTGAGGCCGCCTGCCTCAGGGCGCGTCGTTCCTAGGGGCGCATTGACCATAAATATTTACTGCATCTTTTTAAGTAACAAACAATAGTTTTTATTTAAAAAAAAAATAAATAATATTTAAACTATTTAGTCTTACAAATTATGCATCAAAACTTTATCTAATTTCATTTTTGCATTTATATTATACGTTTAATTTTGATGAAATCAAACACATCGGGAAAACATCTTGAAAAGTTTCCGTTTCTTTCTTTCTTTTGTTGAAAAGGATATATTTTTTTACTGGGTTATTTCTTGTTTTGCACATTATTTTATTTCTTCTCCACAGCGACAGGCGGCTTCAATGTATCCGGAGTTTGCGCTTTATAAGTGTTTGCAGTTCCAGAAAGTGTCTTCTCTATTTTATGACGAGCAAAACGCAATCTATTGCTTTTTCTATTTTTCCATTTTTATTTTTTATTTTTTTCTTTATTCAATCCATTTTGATCAGCTATTGTTTTCTCCAGCCTTTTGAAAGTTAAAATATGCATAGTTAAAGTTTGTATCGATCATATTTAATCTCTATTCCTTCATAATATATAGTAGGGGCGGAAAAAAGTTTTTTTGCCCCAGAGCACCATTCGTGCTAGCGCCGGCCCTGGTAATCGGCATCCATTTTTTCAAGTAGCACCACTGTCGGTGGATGCCATTGCCACTGAGAAATTGGACGCTCAGTTTCCCTTAGATGGCCGGGACCTGAGCTCTCATTTGATGCGAATTGCACTAGGTCACGGGTCGGCAACCCGCGGCTCGCGAGCCACATGCGGCCCTTTGGATGTGAAGCTGCTTCTCTTTAGTTCCATACGCAAATATTACTTTTTTTTATCAAAAAAAAAAAAGACATTTAAAAATCGTACTGAATCGTTTCTACTTGAATAACCATGCAAAGCCGTCGCTCCCATTGAATTTTTTTGCTATTGAAGTACAAGTTAGTGTTATAAGTAAACGTTTAATTGTTTCCTTTTTTTACTTTATCTTTATAATAAGTAATTATCTAATAATGCCACATATATATTATCTCATTTGTTGTGAAAAACACTACTTATATATTGAATAAATAGATATTTTTTTTTATGAGTTAATAGATTAGTTTTTTTATCAAAAAACTTTATTTATGCAAGTACTATTTATTGTTGGCAAGAAAAAATTTTGTGGCCTTTTAAAAACTTTGAAATTTTGTAAATTGTAATTTTTGACTCTTCTTTAATCAAAAGGTTGCCAACCCCTGCACTAGGTATTTAATTTAGCCGAGAGTATCCAAGCCAACCGGATAATCAAGGGATCTTTAACATGCCCGGGCCACAATATTGTAGAAAAAGTTTTTTGGACAAAAACTTTTTTATGCAATCTTTTTTGGGAAAAAATTTTTCCAAAAAGCAACTTGGGCCCAACGGGTTCCAACCCTGCCAATTTTTTTGGGAGTATCCAAGAAACCTTGCGGTCTTTAAACCCCAACTTACGGGGCCAAAGCTTGTTTTGACTTAAAATATTCCACTTCGAACTAAGGGGGCAAGGGTTTCCCCTGACCCCGTGTAAATTAACTTTGATGTCAATTTGGATTGGAAGGGAGCATGGAAAAGGGGGGGAAAAAAAAGGAAAATTTTAAAAATAGATTTTCCCCATCTTAAGTTCAAACGGTTACATTCAGTAAATCATGGCTGAAAAAAAGAATTAAATAAAGTGGAAAAAGATCGCATGGATAATCAGCCGGCGGATAATCGAGAGTTTACTGCATTTTAACTAAAGGAGAAAGAGAGACAGATTTGACAACTTTTTGATCTGGATTTTTAAGGATATTTCCGAAATAATGAATGAGTAAGTGAATCAATGATTAAATAAATGAATGAGTGAATGAATATGTATTAACAGTTGAAAAAAGTATATTTGAAGTAATAAGTACTAAAGCGAAATGAAAAAGATATATATACAGTAAAACCCCGTTAAAACGCGGGGTTAAAACATGCTTTGGCACCCGCGTAATAACATAACCGCGGTATAGTGAAACTATACCGCGGAACCCTATTCACGATATACCGCGGAACCCTATTCACGAAATAATACTCGCTTTTGTTGCATCATTTTAAGCTTTATCAATGACTCGTAACTTTTGTTCTGTAGTATATTTTTTTTTTTTTTTTCTTTGCTGCCATTTTATTCACTGTAATTGCCGGGCAAAAAGCAGACATCTCCACTGCACAATCAGTCTATCGAGCGATAGGTTATAAATATAGGTGTGTTATGGGTGGGATGGAAGCTCTTTGGCTAGAGTATTGGTGTGCCCGGTCTGGTTTTATTTACAATGGCAAATAAAAAAATCACCTTTAAATGGCAATGATAAAGGGTTGTTTAAACGTCGGGGGACATGATAGTCACCGCGGTATATCCGATTCTGCGGTATACTGAGGCGCGGTATAGTGGTGTTTTACTGCATATATATATATATATAGTTAGATCATAAATTTGATGTTGGTGCATGTGGGAAAGTAGGCTCATATACTTCTAAACGGAACTACTTGTTTATGCATTGTTTGTGAAACACTGCTAGAACACCAGACATTTGCATACGATACGACCTGGGTTCTGAAGTTCTGATAGGGGTCACCTGCGTGCCTCTTTAGCTGCTTTCTGTTCTTTCCAGCGGAGTGTAGTCGGGTGTTCTAGTGTTTGAAAAGTGAGGGGGGATTTCTCTTATTATTTTTTTCCTCTCTCTCTCTTTTTTTTCTTCTTCTTCCCTTCAGTGTCTGGAACGATCTCTCTCTGTGTCTTTAGGGGGAAGGAAGAATGTCCCCGGATAATAGAATGCGTTCTGAGCTTGTCCTGCAGGCCCCGAGGAATCCAACAGGTAGGTCGCCGAACAGGTTCCCCTGCGGCCCCCACCTGTCAGGGAAGACAAATGCGGCCCGGCCGAGGAGAGACAAGAGGGATGCGGAGGAATGAAGTGTGCAGGTCAATCGCTGGGCCCCGACGATCTGCTGCGCATAATTTATGAGTCGCCCGCAGGAGAGGGTCCGTCTAACCTGTTGGAATGTCCCCCCACCCCAGAAAGAGGATCCGCTCTAATAAGTGGTCGTTCTCTCGTTCTTCTCCCCATCCCTTGTTGGCAAGGCCTTACCTGGCAATGTTGGTCGACTCGGTGTCTGCAACTCGTTGATGCCATTTTTATATGCGCGGCATTGCGCAACAGTGAACAGTGGATTAGCGAGAAATTTTTCAAGGGAGGACGGAGGCATTTAGAACACATGCATACATTTTGAAGACATTTCGACACGTGGAATAAAACTGAAAAAAAAAAAAAAAAAAAAAAAAAAAAAAACATGATTCATTCTCAAGAGTGTGCGAAGAGGGGGAATGGTGTCAGAAGGTGTAACATACCTGACTAAAATTACTTAAATTAATTAAATTAAAAATTCACTGGAAAAGAAATTTAGGTTAGTTTTGTTTCAATTTTCATCAGAAATTTATGTTAGTTTTGCTTCAATTTTCACTTGAAATTCAGGTTAGTTTTGCTCCAATTTTCACTAGAAATTCAGGTTAGGTTTGTGCAACGCATTTTTTAAAATTCGACTTTGTTCTTCTTTTATTCCAACTTTAAACGAAATTTTCACACAAATTCCCAACACGGGAGCGAAACACCCCCTTGCACATACTAGCGTTATATATCAATCGAAAGCTCGTATTTTTCTTCACACGATGCAACTATTTCAAAGTTTGTAAGTTAATTAGAACACCAGCTATAATTTCTATAGTTGGATTCTTTAAGGCTTTCTTTCAAGCAAGCAATTATTGGACACTCTCTCAACTCCAAAGCTTGACAACTGTAAGGATAAAATTATTTTTGTCATTTGTGAAGTGTTTTTCTAAGACTTTATTGCAGTCCAATGCACTCATTTGTATTTTTTACTTACTTGTACAGTAAAACCTGTAAAGTTGACCACATTCTTCCGGAACGGAAGTGGCCCTATATTAATTATTTAATGTAGAGAAACCTTTGAAACTCGACCACCTAAGTTGATCACCTGTCTATGTTGACCACTTATGTACGCCTCATTTGGGGGGGGGGGGGGTATTATGAAAAACCCTTTGTAAGTGGGCCGCCGAATTATTACTACAGTGAAACCCCGATTTTACGTTTCTCAAGGGACTGGGCAAAAAAAAAAACGTAAAATACGGGAAAAACGTAAAATACGGGAAAAACGCAAGATACGGGAAATACATAGAATGCAAAAATCAAATAGAAAAAAACTAAAGGTAGTAAAGATGACTCTTTCAAAAGGTATAATATCTATATTTTACGAAAAGAACATTATTATACATACCATTTTAAGATCATTTTAAGACATTTAGATGCGATTCCTGGCGTTTAGGCTGAAAATAATCCGTAATAGTGGATTGTTTTTAGTCATTGAGTTCAAAGTGAATGCAGCATCTTCTAGGATTGAAATACGTTGCAACTTTTTATCCTGGTCTTTATAAGAAAGAAAATAGTCTTTCACTATTTGTAAGCTCTTCATTGCAATAGTGAAAGAAGGGACGGGCTGTGCTTCCGGTTGTTTTTGTTGATCTTCATCGGCTGACGAAAAGTACAGAAGGAAAAATATTGCTTATTTTAGAACATTTTTTTTTTTTTCACATTCCAGGGAAAACGTAAAATGCGGGAAATTTCATGTATAACAAACTTACAATCCGGGTTAAAATAACATTATTAGTATACGGAAAACCTGGGACCTGATGAAAAAAACGTAAAATGCGGGAAAAACGTAGATTCGGGGGACGTAAAATCGGGGTTTCACTGTATATTTATTTGTTTATCTATTTTTTCAATAATAAAATAAACTGAAATAACTTATCCAGGATATTTTTATGCTATAATGTTAGACCAGTATTTGTCTGGATGGATGAAACATCAATATAAAGTTTTCCTAAACCTCTGAGTAAGTTAACCGTAAGGGAAAACGACTATGCTCACTCTTTTGTTCTTTAAATAAGTTTTTTCTTTCTCTTCTAACTGATCCAGCCATTTTAAAAAATTATGTATTTTTAGGGAATCTTTACTATCAAACAAGTAACTTACGTAATTAATATGATCTTTATCGTTATTTTGACTAAGTGTTTTAATTTTAAAGTTGTATAGACGATTCAATGGAGGCAATTCACCGCTAGAGGGACTCATGAGCGATCATCGTTGTCACGTGATATCCGCTCTTTGTTTACTTAGATTTTCAATGGAGTTCTACATGGAGTTTACTAGGCAAAATGAGTTATCTTAAAATGTAGACTATTTTCACAGCTTTTTCTGATTATAACCCAGTATTTACATTTCATTTAATCATTATATAAGACATTTATTAATTACTACAATAGTTATAGTGTCGTATTTAGTGTTATTTTATGTAATGTACATTCTAAGTCATTCACATTAAATATATCTAATGATATTTTAGATCATTGTGAAAAGATAGCTAATTACTCATTTTAAAGTAATGTTAATGCATGAAGTTGTATTTTAATTAGTTACAAATGAATAAATGCATAGTGCAAGAAATGCCAAAAAAAAAAAAATCCACCCTCTATAAGTTGACCACTAAAGTGCTGCACTGTGAGTGGTCAACGTACACGGGCTTCACTGTACGTAGCAATTCTCGTACACTTCATTTCACTGTACTAACCATTCACGAAAGATTTCCCGACCAAATTTCCATTTTAATCATACATGGATGCTGAAATTCTATATGCAGTATCTGTACGAATTATAGTTGTCCACCCCTTTTTCTTGATTGCGATCTGTCGTGCCAAAATGAGTGTTTATTTGCTTGCAGAAATTTTTTTTTTTTTTTTCCTTTTTCCTGCCAAGCGACAATTTGTTTAGCTGAAAATAAGGTAAAAGCGACTTTTGTAATCCTTTTATTTGGCTGACACGTTTTTGACCTAAGTAAGAATTGACTTTAATTTTTTTTATATACAGAGTTGAACTCGCTTAATATGAAATGCCAAAAATTCGCTAATTTGTTCGTATTAGCCGTTATTCGTAATAACCGTGAATAAGTAAAATTGTTTAAAAAAGTATTAGAAATGTATGTTTATATTTTAAAAATATTTCCTACTATTTATATTTAAAAGTAAAATAAATAGTGAAAGCAAATTATTTATTTTTGCTATATACACTTTTAAATCTTATAGGACATTGATAAAAAGTGAACTTACCTTTTAAAATGTAACAATTTTGGAAGAATCCTTAATGGTTAGTGGTTTTTTAGATATATTAAATTTTATCAGACGCATGTGTCGGCGCAAAATGCCTAGTGCCATTTATACTTGGTGGTTTACAATAACTCAAAATAACCAAAACTTTCTATTAAAAAAAAATTAATTATATTCAATCGAAATTTTTTTTTGTGAATAGGTCAGAAATTTTGTTCGTCTTAGCCGAAATGTGTATTTTAGCCTTCGCAGTATGCGTGAGATATTTAGTTTAATTAAATAGTATACCAAACTGAATGAACAAAATGCTCGTTTTAGCCATGATTTCGTATTAACCGTGTACGTATCAGGAAAGTTCAACAGTATATTACTTGTTTCTGGTATTTTCTTCTGAAAATAAATCCCAAATCATGTAAGATGAAGGCCCAAAACGCGTTTGGATTAAAACCTGTATTGAGTTCCAGTACAAACATAGGCAAGTGTGTGATTTTTTTTTCTTCTTCTAACATACATTCCTGCGTGTTACAAATTTCACAAAGCTGCAGTTTCCCCATAAATCCCAGAATTGGGTCCACACTAAAACGTCGTATAAGTGTAGACGTCGTATAACCGATACTCTACTGTACTTAGAAGTCGGAGTAGAGCAACTCAACAAAAATGACTTCTCCAGATCCTTGAACGGTACAATGGAGGCAACTCAAGCAACGTCATTGGTCACGTGGCACCGATGAAAGCAATGTAAACAAAGGACGCTTTACATTGAGTTCGACAAATCTAATTAATAACTAGGACTAAATAAAGTTCTTCCACATTACATAAAATAACACTAAATACGACACTATAACTATTGTAGTAATTAATAAATGTCTTATATAATGATTAAATGAAATGTAAATACTTCGTTATAATCAGAAAAAGCTGTGAAAATAGTCTAATTCATTTTAAGATAACTCATTTTGCCTAGTGAACTCCATGGAGAACTCCATTGAAAATCTTAGTAAACAAAGAGCGGATTTCACGTGACAACGATGATCGCTCATGAGTCCCTCTAGCAGTGAATTGCCTCCATTGAATCGTTTATTTCAAAAACTCGTCGAACACAGAACTTCAGAATTTCGAGGAAACATTCCTAGTATCATATTAAATTTTAAAGTAGGGACTACAATATTTTTTACTGAGCCGGTATGGTGGCGTCGGGGCAAGGCGCGGGAACTCGTACGCCCCAGGTCTAAGGATCGAGCCTGGCGGTGTCGGTGGATTTCCAAAATGCAAAAAAATGTGTGCGTCCATATCGTATGATTGTGCGGGATGTAAAACATCCCTTGAGTAGACAATTTGCTTGGATGCTCACGGCTAAATTAAATGCCCAGTGCAATTTCGCATCAACTGAGCTCGCCTTTTCAGGTGGAGAAACTGGACGTCGAAATTCTCATGAGGCGATGGTACCACACTCATTGTGGTGCTGCTGAAAGAGATGGTACCAATCTTTGGGAAACGCATTCGGTCTGCAATTGGCAGAAGCTAACAGCAGACGATTAGAAATTAGATAATAATTATAATAATAATTTTTACTGAAAGAAAAATGTTCAAATATGTATTACTTTTAGTAAAAAAATTGTGAATGCCATTGGCCAAATATTACATGATGCTAAATGTGTGTTTTCGGAATTTTGAAATTGACTTTTAACTGGTTTCTGAAATAAACGATTCTATCGTATACGTGAACTTCACACTTCCCACATTATTTTTAAAGACTTTTGTAAACGTCCGCGGGAGAAGGATAGGGAAGGGGGTGTCATTTTCTTCCTCCTCAACGACGGGCCCGCTAGAGACCCCAAGGGTTCCACCCACCAATTACATTTCGGAACGAATCTCCGTTGCTAAACTGGGATTCCATTTGGAACTAATCCCTGCATCCATCCGATCGTCGTTCCATTCATGCATCCAACACGTTGTTGTAGAAGGAAAGAGAATCTCCCATCCCTCCCGGGTCAAGTGGGAAACCTGTCCGAAAGCCCACGTACATGGACTGACGCCCATCGACAAAAATGTGGACTTCCTTATAAAGAGAGAGAGAGAGAGCAGCTCTTCTCTCCCGCCCCCCATCCCCCCTCCTGCTTAGCTGGGTTTTCCCCAACTTGTTGCACCTTGAAAGGTGGGAATGAATCCGTTGAGCTTTAGGTGGGCAGGCTAACAGAACTCGAATAAAAGTGAAACCTCAAGATTTTTTTTTTATATACAGAGTCAGGGCAGGGGCTTGAAATAATGAACCCGCAAAGCGCTAAGGGACGATTCATAAATGACGTCACACTTTTTTTTTCAATACTGTCGGCCCCTCTTAATGGAATACCGTCAGTTCCAGCATATTTTATTCGATTAAGCGGGGTATTCGATTATGCGAGGAAATTTCCTTTACCTTACAGAACTAATAATATTGCCTCGAAACGTAATGATAAATCAGTATATTTAATTGAAAATTGTTACTAATGTTAGTGTTTAAAAGTTTTTATAAATAAAATAAATAAAAACAAAATAATTAAATACATTATTATATATTTTAAAGTACAAATTAAAATGATGAAAACTAAAACTTACAACTTGAATTACACAATCTTCGGGACAACTTTTCACTATATTACTTCTTAAAAACTCCGTAATTCTGGATTGCTTGCTCAAGGTGTTTTGGGAGCACTTTTGTATTTCCTTCTCCAACCTATAAAGTCTAATTTACTTATTTATTTCTGAAATTTAATCAATTTTTATCAAAAATATTTTAAAAGCAGACCAGTAGTTCCGGAAGGTTTTATTGTTATAAGCGGGGTATTCCTTTATCCGTTACCCGATTAAGCGGGGCTGACAGTATACAGTAAAACCCGCTTAAGAAGTTTTCCAGAGGACCAAGAGACAAAAAATTGCTTAAACGGGTAGGCTCTATGTTTGAAAATGAATTTACTTTATGATATTATTTGGCAATATTTAAATTAGACAACTACAAACATTCCTTTCCCCCGTATCAGTCATCATTGTTCTAGTGGCAACTGACCAATCTTCTGTGCCACCTGTTTTCTTGGAATTTTTGGTGTTGAGAAAGGTGTCATGCCAGTTGCGGATGGTCAGATGCGGAAAACTGAGAGGGTGGGTTATCAACAATGGGACAAGATTCGCGAGAGTCAAGGGTTGCATTCCACTTGTGCGGACAGACAGATATGGGTGACCAAAAAGAGAAATTTATCGCGTCAATTAGGTTTTGTCTGTATTTTCCCGCTGCATATTTCCTCTTACGCTGTTCTCCTTTTTCCACATAAAACTGATTTTACGCTTTCATACTGCGGCGCTTCAGCTACCAAGTCATTTTGTTATTAATTTCCGAAATTTTTTCGTGAAAAATTCGAGGGACAGGTGACGATATTTCTTCCCAAACTCTTTTTTTTTTTTTGCATTTTGCCATCGTTTTCTTGGCTTGGATTCTTGCTTCATTTGATGCAGAAGAATGAGCGTATTGAATATAATGCGTAGAACACTTTATTCAAAATTCGTCTTCATATTTAGCTTACATTTGTCCTTTTTATCTTTTCAGCAAGCCCATCAAATGTATTCTTCGATCTTCCGATGCATTCTGGCATCCGTTTACAAGTAAAGAATGTTTATTTTTCATAGTTGATATTAAATCAACTGAGACAAACTCCATAGCAATAATGCTTTAAATCAGCAGAAATGAAAAGCAATCTGTTTACTGCTCCACAATCAAGCATCAAATGA
This sequence comes from Octonoba sinensis, assembly GCA_038502835.1. NCBI lineage: Eukaryota > Metazoa > Arthropoda > Arachnida > Araneae > Uloboridae > Octonoba > Octonoba sinensis. The sequence continues at coordinate 9,702,698 of CM076601.1, read as the reverse complement.
AGAGATGGTACACATGTAGTACCATAAAATGACAAGTGCGTGAATAGACAAATGCTGACCAATAAAACGTGTAAACTCCCTTTTCAACCGCAAATGAAGCGATTACCTCTCCCTTCTAGTCACCCATTAAAATGTTGTAACCATGTGAAATAGAAGTGACTGCTTAGCTACTTTAATCCCACTGTTCATTGTTCGGTTCCGCTGTCCGCATCTGACCTGTCCGCAAGTGGCATGTAACCGTTGAGAAAAGGGTACGCTTGAGAAAAAACTGACCAAAACAGCTTTTCCTCAACCTTCTTTTAATATTTTGCCATTAGAAAGAAAAATAACTATGTATATTGAAAAAAAAAAAGGGGTGGAAAAAAAGAAACTTTAGAAGTTTAAAGTGTCATATGTGCACTTAAATATGAATAAAATGGGATAAAGGTTTACAACACAAAAGATAATCAGTATAATATAATAGTAAAAAAATAATAATTGTTCAAATTAAAAAAATATATATATCAACGCTAGTTTTGTCTTAAAAGTGTAAATGCCTACTAATATTACTTTTAAAATTTTAATTAATTATTCAAACTTTAAAATCAAATTATGAACATTTGAAAAAAACCTCAAAAAATAAAGTTAATTTTATGATTTAAAATGTTTTTATAGAAACGAAAATGTGTGATGTCACACTTCTTGTTATTGTTCCCCCGCCCCCTTCCGTTCTCTTATCACAATTTCTTGACCCCCCCCCCCTCGAAGCATGACATCATTTGTGAATGATCCCTAACGAATTTTTATGTCTGCTTCTTCCACTAATGAGAGAGAAACTAATTTTTGAATGCATACGTAGGCGGAGTTAAAGTGTCAAGGTCCTTCCATCCCGCCAATAATAATACTAACAAGAGTAGGGGTGGTGGTCCAACCTGCTTACTCGTTTACTAAATACTTCGTACTAGTAGCAGTACGTCGAGTCCTTTTCCAGAAAAAACCGCAAGAGCGTGAATTCTGCTGTCACGTTCTTTTATATAGCACTTCTTTAATTACGTAATTATATTAACTAGAGTATCTCCCAACAGTCAAAATTCGACCGTAATCTATATATACATTTCATTTAACGTGGACCAGTTAGGATTAAATTTTGCGGTACAATACGATACTGACGTCATGCAAAAAACAAACTATGGCAAAACGATATTTAAAAATTTTTTTAATCATTAGTATAGAAAATTAATCTAATATTTGTATTTATTACCGTAACTTACGGGAGACTTTAGCAGATTAATTTCTATTTCTTGGAAAGTATTTCCATTCATCACTCAATTTTTAATTTCCGATTCTTTGGAGTGGCAACACCTTAGTTTGTTTATATCTAGCGATCTTTTCTTAAGCCTTTTGAATTTTAAAGCGTTTTCTATGATTTTAAAATGGTCAATTTCCGATTCTTTGAATGGCAACACCTTCCTTATTTATGTCTTTGTTGAGTAAATTATCTTTGGAGTGGCAACACCTTATAGTTTGTTTATATCGAATGATCGTTCTCATGTTTATAACTAGCGATCTTTTCTTAAGCCTTTTCTATGATTTTAAAATGGTCAATTTCCGATTCTTTGGAATGGCAAAACCTTTGTCTTTTACTAGCGGACCTTACAGAGCTTGAAAACTGTTCTCACAAAAATTTTCAGCAAAGTTGTATTATTGAACTTATAGCCCGCAGCTGTTCTGCAGTATTATTTAATTTAGCATTGAAAACATTATGCTTTTTAAATAATTATATAAGTATTATTCATCAAATTTGGCGACAGCATCGAATTTATTTTGATCATCCTCACTGAAAGCAAACGTATTGTAAATCATTGTCGCGCAGTGCCCATTGCGCTCATCAATGCAGCCGCTCGTACTTCTGCCGATTTCGTACTGAGTTGAGTGGCCGTTGAATGAAACTTAAATGTTTGCTTCCATTCACTGTTCTCTTTTTTCATTCCATCGTTTAAGAAAAGCCTTCACTCGAACTCTTATTATAATTGCTCTTAATATGACTGCTTAATGGCAGCAAACTCTTTTTAACAATGAGTTTTATATTTAGTAACTAATAATTCACTCAGCGAAGACATGTATGCCAATTCTACTTTTTTCTTCAAAATTTTATATTCAGCAAGCTTTTCACCCTTTGGAAGAATTTGTCTACTCCTTTCCTGCCATCCTTTTCTATATCCCTTATTTTTCTTTCAGATTTTTAGAACCTAGATTGTTTGCAAATTTTCATCCATTTTTTTTCTCAATCATTATTAGTAGATAGTTACACTGTCTTCTCAGATTATTTTGCTTGTGTCTTCCGTTTCATTTTCTTGAATTGAACAAAAGGCTCCTTGTACCTTTGAGATGATATTATACAAATTTTCTTTGCATATTTGAATGTTTAACATAAAGCAGTGAATCGTTTATGTTCGTATTGAAATTGACAAATATTTTTTACCCTATTTTACGTGCGCATGCCTGTGGGACCTGGGACCACACACAGAAAAACATAACTATATAAGTTAATATACATGCACACAAGTATGCTTATACATATACCTAAGGGGGGATACGACAAGATTTCGTACCCATAAAGGGGCTACAAGCCGAAAAAAAGGTTGAGAACCCGCGCTCTAGATCATCCTTAGTAGCCATTCCAGAACCTCAACGGGAACAGGTGCTAATTAATTTTTTCTCTTCAAGGCGAATGGAGTTGTGGAATGGGAGTAAAAAAAAGTTGTGGGAATTTACAAATAAAACTCATAGAATTTTAAGAGAAGTCGGAACTTGTTCTTTTTCTCCTCAGTGTGGGATACGAAGAAAAAGCAAAAGCAAAAAAAAAAAAAGCAAAGTGGTTTTCTTTTCTAACGAGGGTAGGCTTCCCATCCATCCCCTTTCGAGTTACTTCCCCAGTTCCAATTGCAATATTTTAATTTGCAAATTTATTTTTGATGCCCATTTAGGAGAGATTTTGCCAAATCCATCGTCAAGCCAGGCGATCTGTAGATCATTCTTGGTAGCCATTCCAAAATCTCAATGGACACAGGTGCTAATTAACTTTTCGCTTCAATGTGAATGGAGTTGTGGGAGGGGGGAGTTGTGGGAATTTACGAATAAAACCCATAGAATTTTAAGAGAAGTCGGTTTTTTCTCTGTGTGGGAAACGAAGATAAAGCAAAAGAAAAAAAAAAAAAGCAAAGCGGTTTTCTCTTTTAACGAGGGCAGGCTTCCCATCCATCGATTTCGAGTCAAAAATCGAAGAACTTAATTGGCGCTTCTCGTGAGAGGATGCGTTCGACATTTAAGATGTCAACCGATGCGGGGCGGAGGAACAATGGCCCCGCTAATCGAGGGCCGATCTGTCGGCTATTGAATTACAAACAATTGTCACTTGCCGCAAGGTCAGCGTTTTCACGCTTCGCGGCCGCCACCGGCCCCTCCTTTTAGAGGCAAAGGATTACTGAAGCAGCAAACGACGATTTGGCCGACATACCGGACGAAATAAAGAAAAAGCACCCCGAAAATTTTTGGGTTGTCTGGAAAAGTAGGCCTAAAGCAATATTATAGACTAGAGTTCGCCCAATAATCGACATTTGACTGTAAAAATTAAATTTAGCATTGAAAACATTAGGCTATATATCTGTACCTCAGAAGCCGAGGGTAGTAAGTCCAAAATTATCAATTTTGAGACTATCGTTTCTTGAATCAATTCCAGTTGCGGATTTAGGCTTAGGCCCGTGAGGCCCGGGCCTATGGCGGCAAATTTTAAGGGGCGCCGACATTTTTAAGACGACTAGAATTAAAAATCGATTGAGTTTTCCGTAAACTGTAAAACCACATTTTACAGTTTATTTTATTGCGCGCTTTTACTATCTAAACATAGTACCATTTTGAGGGTAGAATTTTTTTGTTAAAATAATTAATCCGGCTAGTACTAAAATCTGAAATATGGGGCAAAAAGATTTTAAAAATCTTTTTAATTCTAGCATATTATTTATTTACGAAATTAGATTTTTTTTTTTTCATATTTTTCATTGAAAATTTAATTGTAACATTTGTTTGCTCTTTATTATAAAACAAAACATTAATTGACTATGATAAATTACTAAGCATTGAAGCACCATTGGTTCAAGAAATTAATAAGTATGAGGAAGTCATTGATATTTCCGCACGGACGAAAGCAAGAAAAAAATTTATTATATGATCAATCAGATAAAAATAATTTATATTAAAAATGCAAGCAAATTTATTATTAACTCTATATTTAATTGTTATGTTAAAAAAATTAATTTAATTTATACCTGAATTAGATTTTTTATTATTATTGTTATTATTTTCATTATTTTATACACACATATATATGTATATGTATATATATATATATATATATATATATATAGTATACTGTTACGAAAGAAAAAGGGCGCCCTCAAACCTAAATCCGCTACTGATTCAATTCAAAACAATGTTCTGAAATAAATAAAGAATTGAAGTTTCTATCAGTACAAATTTTATTAAAATTGATGCCTATTTCATCATTTACGAGACTATTGAAGTGAGATTCGAGAATTTTAACCTTTATTCAGCTGTCCTGAAAAATTACCTATTTGGACTTACCACCTTCTGCTTCTGAGGTCCAGATATAATGTTGTTTTACGTTGGTAAAGAACACATACCAAAGTAAGAATTTTGCATCTTAAAAAAACTTTCAAAGCAGACATAGTTGGGACAAATTTGAATTAAAATAAATTTATAAGTATTGTTCATCAAATTGCAACGTCGAGTTTATTTTGATCATCCTCTCTTAAAGGAAACGAATTCTAAATCAAACAAACAATAACATACTCACAGACTATTTTTATTATTATATGCAGGTCTCGGCAGTTGATGATACTAATGCATTTTTTCTGTTTTTTTTTTTTTTTTGAGGTTTTTCCTGTCTTATAGCATTCTTAAAAGATGTTTACAGATTTTTTTTTTTTTTTTTTGCATTAATATTTTGTTTTCATTTTTCAGAGCATATTTCCATGTTTTAGCTCTTTTTTTTCTTTAAATTTTATGATTAAAATTTAGTTTGATTCATTCATTATTAAATTTTACGAAACACTTAAAAGGGCCAGTAGAGTGTAGAATTAGCACTTTTCAAAAAAAAAAAAAACAAAAAAAAACATGACCAATTCTTAATGTTGGCCACCTGTCTGGCTTGACCGCTTATGTACGCCATATTTGGGTGGGAGTATTATAAAAAAAAACCTTTAAGTTGACCACTTAATTACTACTATATTTATTTGTTTATCTATATTTGAAAATGTTAAAAAAACTTAAGAAACTTCTTCAGGATATTTTTTATACTATAAAATTTAAACCAGTGTTTGTCTGGATAGATGAAACATCAATATAAAGTTTCCCTAAACCTTTTTGCAAGTTAACCGTACACTGTTAGAAATTTCATCATGAAATTACTGTTAAATAACCGGTAGCAGTCTGTCCATCAAATTCACCGTTAATTACCGGACCTAAGCCATTTCCAATCAGCTTGGTTAAAGAGCCGTAAATTCAAAAGTTTACGGTTTTATAATAATTTAAAAATGGTTTCAAAACTAAATTTTTACCGTTTTTGAACCATTTCGAGGCGTAGAAACCGTAAACGAAGCGCGCGGGAATCGAACCCCGGGTGTATGGTATACCAAACTTGCGCTCTAGTCATTCGGCCATCTACACCACGTAAAGCGGCCGTATATCTATCAATAAATCTTCTTTTCAAACAGGCGAACTGCCTTAAAATTGAGATTTCAGTTTTTAATTGGATCCAAAGTCATTTTTGGTCTAAATTTACTGTATATTGACGAAAATCATTTTATTTGCTGCAAAAATTAAAATACAAACAAGCTTCAGCAGCTCAAATGATGGGTTCGCTCATTCGCAAACAGTTCGGGAATCCGATATCTCCAAGTTTTGATTGACGTGTGAATGTATTTCATTAAGTCACCACTGCTTAAGCCACTTTATTTTCCTTCTTTTTTTATATACACATGCAGATTTGAACTGATAAATCTTTATTCATATTGTAACAATAACGTACGACCGGTAAGGTTTCGCAACCAAGATGCATACCCGATTCTTATTGAGCTCTTGTAAATGACGGTTAGTTAAACGTTCTTTAGGAGAACGAGAGAATAAACGATTTTTTTTTCACAATCAGCGGTTTGAGCACCATCTTTTTAATGGTTATTCAACTGTTGTCATTAAATATGGTAAAATAACAATCAAATAAATGGTTATTTTACGATTTTCTTACGGACATTTTTAACAGTGTATGGGAAAACTACTATGAATCTTTCATTCTTTAAATAGATTTCCTATTTTTTCTTCTAATTGAGCTAGCCATTTTGAAAAATGATATACTTTTAGGAAATCTTTACCATGAAATAAGTAACTAACATAATTAATAAGATATTTATCTTTATTTTAACTAAGTGCTTTAATTTTAAAGTTGTATGCGATACATAGTGAGTCATTCAGGTTACATTTATCTAATGGTATTTTATATAGTGAAACCCCGATTTTACGTCCCCCGACTCTACGTTTTTCCCGCATTTTACGTTTTTATCATCAGGTCCCAGGTTTTCCGTATACTAATAATGTTATTTTAACCCGGATTGTAAGTTTGTTATACATGAAATTTCCCGCATTTTACGTTTTCCCTGGAATGTGAAAAAAAAAAAAATGTTCTAAAATAAGCAATATTTTTCCTTCTGTACTTTTCGTCAGCCGATGAAGATCAATAAAAAGAACCAGAATCACAGCCCGTCCCTTCTTTCACTATTGCAATGAAGAGCTTACAAATAGTGAAGGACTATTTTCTTTCTTATAAATACCAGGGAAAAAAGTTGCAACGTATTTCAATCCTAGAAGATGCTGCATTCACTTTGAACTCAATGACTAAAAAACAATCCACTATTACGGATTATTTTCAGCCTAAACGCCAGGAATCGCATCTAAATGTGCTAAAATTATCTTAAAATGGTATGTATAATAATGTTCTTTTCGTAAAATATAGATATTATACCTTTTGAAAGAGTCATCTTTACTACCTTTAGTTTTTTTCTATTTGATTTTTGCATTCTATGTATTTCCCGTATTTTACGTTTTTCTTGCTCAGTCCCTTGAGGAACGTAAAATCGGGGTTTCACTGTAATTGTAAAAAAAAGCTAATTGCGAATTTTGAAGTAACGTTAATACGTGAAGTAATATTTTAATTAGTTACAAATGAATAAACGCATAGCGTAATAAATGACCAAAAAAAAAAGGAGAAAAATCTCCACTCTCTATAAGTTGACCAACTGTCTAAGTTGACCACTAAGGTGACGCACGGCAAGTGGTCAACTTAGAGGTTTCATCGTATTTAAAATGCCTTAGATGGAATTTCGAACTTAGATCTTAAGTGCATTTTTTCAACTTTAATGTCATTTTTGATTTGATGTGTTTTTAGAGCATCCTTAGGGATTTTTGAGGTCATTAACTTCAGGAGCCTGATTATATGAATATATGCACAGGTATCGAAATATATCTTTTTGAAACCATCGAATAAGAAATTAACTCATGAAATACATGCATTTTCAAACTAATTGCTGATTCGCCAATGAATTCGAGTTCTACAATCACCTTGACTTGTGGAAATCCGAATCCACGCCTGATTAGACCAAGTTGTTTTTTGAGGTTCGATGAGTGATTGTGGCGAGTATACTTGGCGAAAGTGTCCATTTTATGCACCTTACGCCCAATTTTACTCACAGATGTACTGGAGGCCGCATCCAGACTTCGGGCAATCCCCTTTCGCCGTCAGACACCAGCCTTCAGAATTCATCCCCCACCAGAAAAATGGCTCCAAGTATGCGGAGGAGCGCAACAGGTAAAAGCGGAGCTAACCCATCCGACATTTTGGTTCCAAATAAAACTTGTATTTACGGTACGTTTTTTACAATCGTCTGCGTTGTTCTAAAACGGTTATAATTTCTAATCTAATGAATTTAGAATCATGGAATAAAATTCTTAAAATGTATAAAATTTTGCTCTTTCGAATGGCATAAATCTCATAATGTCATGTGCAAGCATTTCCTCTCCTGAAAATCAGCAAATTTATGCATTATCTTAAAATTGGAATAAAAAAAAGAACAAAATCAACTTTTATAAAATTTATGCTAGGTGCATTTAGGACCTGACCCAAGGCACCTGTAACCGAAATTTCCGTAGCCTGTTCGATATTCAATTATTTTTATTTACTAGCTGAAGAGCCTGGCCTTGCGCGGGCTGTACCGAATGCTGCATAAATCACTGGCGGAAAAAATACGATCTTTGAATAATGGCAATAGTGCCTAAAAATATAAATTAGAATTAGGACAGAAATCCATCTTCGATTAAGGAGAACAGATCCGAAAAACCCCATTATTATAACATGAATGTTCTAAAAATGAAAGGACAATATTGATTTTATCGATGAAATAAATATTAAATCCTCAAAATAGAAAAAAGAATCAAACTCAAGATAAAGTAATTGAAAATCGTTTGCCAAGTAATAATCCACAAAATATGAATAAAAAAAAAGTGAGAAAAGTGAAAATTTCATTCTTCTGGTATTGAAAACATTTTATGATTACTTTTTTTTTTCCTTCTTCGCAAAACAATTTTTGATAAATTTTCTGAAAATGGCTTTTTATTCAATTTCTTACTGGCGGTCCCTTTTTACGCGGTTAACAACAAGCGATCGCGCTAACAGATTTTCAAATACATTAAAATCTGTCTAAAAGGATTGATAGTACACCGGTTTAACGGAATTCGGTTAATAAAGTGGAGGTGGAGCAGGAAAGCGGAAAACAAATGAAACTTTATCTTTCTCTCTTAGTTCTTCCGATGTATATTAGTATATATACTAAGTAAGTAGCTCGAATTTTTCATATAAAATAAGTTATATGCCTACCACTACAAGGAAATACTTTTTTCTTCTGCTGCAGACTGGATCTTCTCAAGACTTAATCATACATTTTCTCTGCGAAAAAAAAGCCAGTTAAAAGGGAGATTCGGTTAAACGGATGCTGTTTAAGAGGTAATTTAATAGCACACTGGCTGGATTTAAAGTCTTTTTTTGAACCAAGATGTCGGAAAGGTCGGCCTTTCTTCCACAGAGGCTCCAGGTATGCGGAGGAGCTCAACAGGTAGAGAGAGCCGGTTCCAGAGAAGAGAAAAGAATGAGGCAGGGGGGCGGGGAGGAGCCATTTCTCCCGCGCGCGGTTTGCAAAAGTGATGCCAAGGACCTTGAATGCCCCCTCTGCTTCTTCGGACCGGACTTTTCAAGTTCGAAAAATATTCCATCCAACCCCCTCCCCCCACCCCGGCCGAGACTCGCTCCCAGACAGAAGGCCGCAGAAGAGAAGGGAAAGAGAGAGAGAAAAGAAAACGAGATTCTCGAGCAGGTTCTCTCTCTCTCACTCACCTGAAGGGGGGCTCGAAAAAATAGAACACCTCCGCGCAGACGCAGTCGAATCGAGATTCGACGGAGAGCGGGCTTTCTGTGCGCAGGGGCCAAAGCGAGGAAAAGTTCCGTGGCTGAAGCTCAGCATCCTACAGGTGATTTCTTCCTGAAGTAAGTGTTGGACCGGCCTTCCATTCACCCCTCACCAGGTAAGCCTCCCGATATTTTATCTAAATACAGTTTGAAATCGTCTGCACACTGCGTTTTATCACGTAAGTTAAAGCTTTGTTTGGTATTTTGATGCTTAAATCTTTATTAAATCCCCATCCTTTTTAAAATTTGTTATGTGTTTCAAAATTCGCCACCTATTTATTCCTTCAATTACTTTTTTTTTTTTTTTGAGGGGGGAAGGGGTAGGTTTAAATGTTAAATTGAAAAACATCTTTACGAGGATTATCTGCACCTCTCGGGAATTGAAAGATAAACTTTACTCATCCACTCTCGAAAAATTTGCGCAATACCCAATGAATGTGGGGCATGACTGGCTTTTTAACTATGCAATAGCCTTTAAGAGATAAATAATTAAATTATAACTACGGTAGAACACATTCAAGCTTTAAGGTATCTACAAGAAAAAGATGAAACATGTCGACCGGATAGGGTTCAAATCATTCTTCAACGAGAACGACCGTTATATTTATTTCATTTGATTTATTTATGTATTTTATTTCTTTATTCATGTGTTTATTGAAGGAAAAAGAAAGGCATCGAAATTAAATGTAGATAAATTTTAAAAAATATTCCAGAAAATAATCATACGATAAAATATATCTGCATAATTTGTTTATTACTTTTTTTAATGCACCTCAAAATGCCTCTTTTTTTTTGGAAGAATAACCAGGCATTTAATGGGCATGGCACTTAACTTTATTGATAACTAGACGTCATTAGAGAGAAATTTACACAGGGAGAGGGGAGGGGTAGAAATTTTTCTCGCTTTTACCGATATTTGAAAATGAACTGCATAGTTAGGAAAAGGTAAGAACTGATAATTCTTGAGAAAAATATAGTTTTACAGGGAGGGGTTCAAAACTGAATATCGCTAAATAGAAGGGTGATTTGCACTACACTGTGCACTCCCAGAAACGCATGCTCAAATCTCCCGAAACTTTCGTCGTATTTGACGAAATGCCTTCGTAAAAAGTGCCCCGAGTAAACCTTTCGTCAAACTGGCAAAATTTGCATAGTCACTTTTTTAAGTCACGTGATCGCGCGTGGAAAGAATCGTTATCAACGACGAAATTTTCTTGACGATTGAAGAATCGTTAAAAGGAAGAGCTCCATTTCAGAGTGTATGCAAGTTCATGCGCATTATGCATATGAGTAATGATTTGAATGATATATTGTATGCAAATTCCTGTTCAAAATATAATCATTATAGAAGACGTTAATATTGCAAAGGATATTATTGCAGCGAGTTTACTATTACATTTTTATAAGAGCAAAGGGCAGTTTGCCGAGATAAGTTGATGTTAAGCGAATTCACACTATCGAATATTCGGTTTGAATTAATCATAAGAACGCATTTTTTAACAACTAATCTTCCACCAGCGATTAATTACCGAAATTAAGAAATATTTTCTCCCCTTTTAGTACAGCCGGACTCGTCCTTTTCCTTAGCATTTGAGTGTAAAAAGTAATTCGGTATACGTCTTACACTTTCATAATAAAAATATAAAGAAAATCAATAAACAAATAAATAAAAATAAACCCAAATGAAAAATAGATTTTGATTTCCCTATACACAACAGAACGGTGTCGGAAATCAGTTGGGTTCATTAGAATACAAAATGTCAATTTATACGAGTAGAAACAATTTGATTTCATAATCTAAACATATTGGATCATTTTCTTTGTCTCATTATGTCTCCCCCCCCCCCTCTCTCTTAACAGATCCTCATTAAAACAGGATCCGTTGTACAGGAATTTCTCTGTTCCTAACACTTAAAATGCATTTCCCAATCAAAAGTTTCAATTTATTATTCACAAAATGTCGATGTTTTATTTTGTTATTGCTATCATTACTATTATTATTTTATTGATAAATTTATTATCGTGGACTTATTTGCAAATGATAATTGAAAATTTTGTTATTCACGCTTTTATCTATTGAGAAAGGGATTCTTTCTAACCCGAAAACACAAGCATATATTATTAATTATATTCCTTACAACTTCAAAACCACGCCTTCTTAATTACATCATGAAAATTGAGCCTTTTGAAATGTGTAGATTTCATCATACTATCTACAAACGTTCACAAAATTGGATATGACACGACTTAAACAAAGTATTTTGAATTATTTCTTGATCATGATCAATTATAGTAAAAAGCGAAACATGTTTTTCATTTAAAACTTTTTAATTATTTTTTTTTTCTGTTAAGACGTTAGAAGTAAGCGCATAGGTGTATTTGAATAAAAGTAAAGTACAATGCATTTGTAAAGATTATTAAAATTGAAAAGAACGTGAAAAAATTTAATGCTAATTGTCTGTTCTGAAGAAAAAATTGCAAAAAAATTAATTGTAACGGTATTTTGTTTAATTAATTTATTTTATTTAAAACTCCTTTTAAAAATTAAAAAAACCTCCAAAAGTGGGCAAAATCATGGTTTTTTAATGGGCTTTTCAAAAAACCCTCCATTGGGGCCAATCCGACCAACCCTAGTTTCTCTACTGTAATAGGCATTGATCACTAGGCCAGCGGCTCTTCCCTAAACTCTTTTGCTGTTACTGCAAGACAATCGTTTGTAAATGTTAACGGTGACAATGGGTTGATTTTATTTTTTTCGTCATGACTGTCACTTGCAAACAATGCTTTTCGATTTTCCAAACATTTTCACGGTTCCAAAAAGTTCGAGGAGTGGAGACTAGAAATCTCATTTGCAAAAATGAACGCTCGCAACTTTTTTGAAACTTTTGAACTCAACAATTTCAAATACTAAATTAAAATAATATTAGCTCTTCTCGTCACTAATTGTTTCCCTCTAGTCACTAATTTAACCCTCTCGAATTATAAGCTATGAGTTTAACCGAATCATGTAAAAAATTCAATTCTCTACCATTTAGTGCGCATAAAATGCCCCCACAAATTATGTGCAAAAAACATTCTTTTTTCAGAGTTATTACTTTTTTTTTTTAAAGAAGGGGTTTTGATCAGGCCCCGAAAGTGGATGATCATGCATTTTTGGTATTTTTAGAGGTTTTTCCTGTTTATGAGCATTTTTTAAAGATTTTTACAGCGTTTTTTGCATTTTTAAGTATCTTATTTTATTTTTAGAGCACTTTTCTATGTTTTAGCTTTTTTTTTTCTTTCAATTATATAATTAAAATTTAGTTTGATTCATTCCTTAAATGTTACGAAACAATAAAAGGGTTGATCGGGGGTAGAACTGGGAATATATTGCACACAACTAAATGAAGACAAATCGAAGAAAACAAAATATTTTTGACGTTGAAAAAGCTTGCTGGTGTTATAATTGGAGAAGATGTAGTGTGTGAGTTTGAAGAAAATTTACTAGTGAGAGAATGAAAATAATAATGATTTGGTTCCGAGTTGAACCATTATAATGAAGGAGTTTCACCATGAATATGAAACTCGGAACCAGTTTAAGGGGTCTGTCTGCCTGCGCCAAAAAGACGAGTTTTGCGAAAAAAATCGATATATTTTTTTATTTTATATTTAAAAAGAATATCTATTTAAGATTTCAAAAATGTTTGGTTTTTGTTTCTACGATACATAGAAACGAAGTTACACGCAATTCAGTTATCCAGAAGTAGCATCGCGAGCACATAAAAGTGGAATTTAAAATGCGTTTTTTGAAAAACTACTTTTTTCGACATCTTTCTTTGTTCGCGGCAGATCTCATAACTCGAAACGTTTTATACCCATTACTGTGATTTTTTAAAGTATTGTTTCGCACATTGCTATCTGTGTTTTGAACTAAAAGCTAAGCTCTATGTCAGTATTTAAAAAATTTACAGGCATTTATTTGTGAAATATTGTGTTTTTTTCGGTGAAAAACGTATGAATTTCAACAAAACTGCTATATTTTTCTCAATTTTGGACCTATTATAAAACTTTTAGTTCAGAACACAGTTAAGTAATATAGAAACATATATTGTTAAGAATTTTAAAATATATCGAGTTAAAATGAGTATCGAGTTTTTGGCGTAAACTGCAAAATTCGCCTATTTTTTGCTAAAATTTTCCAATTTTTCAAAATTTTATAAAAAGATAGTTATTATTATTTTTTGTTTTCTTAATTTTAATTACTTTTTAGCTTAAAAAATATGCATTTAGTAATTATTTCACTGTTTTGAAAAAAAAAGCCTCCGAACGTAGGCAGACCCCTTAACGGTTCAATTTTAGTACCAAATGTTAGTAGCAGCTAAATTTCACAATTTTTTTTTTTTTTTTTTTGGTTAAAGGTTGAATTAGAATTTTTTACGGTGTTCGAGTTGAACTACAGTGGACCCTCGATTTTCTGAATCTTTAATTTACGAACAGTATACCCGTTCCGAAAAATCTCGTGAAACAATTTTCCAAACATTTTCACGTTTCCAAAAAGTTCGAGGAGTGGAGAGTCTAGACTGGACAATAATAACATCATTTACAAAAATTAACTTTCGCTCTGTTCCCGCATTGCTTCACCTACAACGCATGGCAGAAAACCCGCATTGTATGCTAATATTTCGGAGGATATCACTTGCATTCGGAGAGGTGACACTGTTCTTCAACAACCCCCAGTTGATTGACCTTTCCCATTTCTTTCGATATTAGGGACTAATGTAAGTGCAAGTCGAATCTCATTACCACTAGAGATGGGCATAATCGATTAATTGGATATTGACTGATTCTGGTAATCGAATGGTCAGAAATTGAGTAAATTTTTCAAGTGATTTCATAATCGAATGACTTGACCCCTTTAACATTTCAGTGAGGCATGAAAGTTATATAGTCCTTATTTTGTAAGAACATTGTGTCTGTTCAGAATTAGCAGATTTTCTATTTCAAATTATTCAATAAAATATCCTTTGTTAACTTTAATGTGCATTAAATTTCACGTCAAAATTGTCAATACTTCTTTTTTTTAACATTTAGTATTTTGCAATTTTTTTAAAAAAGAAGATAACTTTTTCTCGTGTAATCAAACATGTTTCTCTGAACGCAATAATTTAATTTGTCACACTCAAATAATCTTTAAAATAAACTTTTTTTTTTCATTTTAAATACAAAAAGAAAAAAAATAAATAATAAGAATAATTTAGTTTCAATAGTGATTAATATTTATCACTAGTTTTGTAACAGAAGTTTGGTATGATGTGGTCCCACGCACGCGCCCCACATGCACTAAGAAAGGCCGTCGAGAGCATGTCATCCCCCTCTCCTATACATTACGCTTGCATTTCAGCCAGAGGAACATTTTACACTCGGGACCCCTTCAAAGACCTGACCCCATGAATCAGCCATGTCTGACACATCGAATGGATAATCTCTCTCTCTATTTCATTTAGCTTTGGTTCTTAATTACTTCAAATATACCTTTTTCAACGGTTAATACATATTCATTCACTCATTCATTCATTCATTTGGAAATGATCCTTAAAAATGAAAATGAGATGTTCTTCGAGATCATTTGAATGCAGAAAAAAAAAAAACTTTCAAATCGGACAATTCCTTCAAAAGTTATTAGTGAGGAGACAGACAGACCGACAGACGCACCCATTTTCCCCGTCTCAAAACCCTACTTTCAATTTTCTTATTTTTCAATACTTGTACAGTAGAACTTGGATAATTCGAAGCTGAAAGGACCACAGCTAAACTTCGAATTATCCAAAACTTAGAATTACAGAAGTCGAATATTTTTAGCTTAATTTAAGGCCCACGAACGCCCGATGATGTTTATGATGTCAAAAACTACGTCAATCACCTTCTCTGGAAAATGTCATGGCATGTATATAAAATAATTAAACATTGTATTTGTCCAGGAAATAAAATTTAGTTTGTACATAATATAAAAAATAAAACTATAGCATATACCTATGAAAATAGGAATATATAAGTAGTGTATTAATTTTACGAAATATTCTTTGGTTAAGTTTTAAAATCATGTAAAAAAATACCTGCTACTGTTTTTAAAAAAAAATTTAGAAATTTCGGATTGCTTTGCTGAATTGAGTGTTTTGATCTTAACAAAAACGAAAAACATTTTCTACGCATGATCTGACCATTCGAGCAACCAGGTGAAATTTTAGCAGACAAAAAAGTATTTCAACGTACTTTTGTCGATTTCGGAAGAGAAAAACCTTCGAATTAAAGAAATTGAGCTTCGAATTATCCAAAAATTTTACTATTGATTTGAGTACAAAGTTCGAGGGACCAAGCGAAATCTTCGAGCTAAAGAAAAATTCGATTTAAAGACGTTCCAATTATACAAGTTCTACTGTATAATTACTTAACTTATTTTCGACTTTTTTTTATTTTTACGACACATTAAGCTTTCTTTCATTCTTTTTACTTTTCGGGAAAGCAAGCTAAAAAGAAAAAAAAAATATTAGAAAACAAAATTTTCAAGAATATAATATTTTTTCTTAATTAAGCTAATTTTCTAATTATGAAAATATTCTCCAAATAATTATTGCCAGGAATTTTAGCTCTCTGGTTATATTTTTTGCGTGCTTTTTATTCATCTCAAATGTTAATTTGGTCTAAAGTAAAAATTTATTTATTTACACGATTTTCGGTCTGTTCTTTGCGTTTATGTATAAGTAAGATGCTGCTGTAATACTTTCGAAAATAGTTTATTTCATGCTTCTTAGTGCAGCGAGCATTAACAATTTCGTTTTAAAGATTGCTTTTAGCTGCAGTTGCATTAAAGTTGAGTAGAAAATGTAATATATTTTTATTTCACTTTTGTCTAAAGTAAGTTATTAAGAAATGCAAATGCTCTGTCTATGAAAATTTCGCTAAGCAATTCCAATTTCCTTCTATATCCTTTTTTTTTGTCTGTACTGTGATTATGATGTAATTAGGATTTAAAATTAATTAATAACACACGGGTACACAGAAAGGAACCATTAAAAGTATTAATGTTTATTACGTGAGTGAATTCGAATGCAATAAAAAAAATTGAGATTAAAATGGCACCACTGATCGACAAATTACATGTTGCCATTTTCCAGTTCAAACTGCTCGAAGGAATTTTTTTTCTCATCCAACCAACCTTTTAACTCAATATCTAATTAATAAACTCGGAAAATTTCCTTTGTTTGAATTCTTCAAGGCAATTGACCTTCCGTTATTAAATCGATTGCAATCTCGGATTTCCGTTACAACGCATTGAAAAATATTCTAGTGCACGTGGATTTTAGTTTACAAATAACGCCTTCTTGCGGAAGAATGGTTCTCGGAGACAATGTTAGCGTTCAGAAACAATGTAACGCTTGGGCAGTCTTAAAATAGGGGAAGGGGGAATCTTTTTTTTTTTTTTTGGAATTGTATTGCTTTTTTTTTTACCTTTGCGAGAAACTCGTTTTATTTGATAAATCTCCGTTTTTTAACTTAATTATAGAACCGCCAAATAAAATACTTCAACCACCTTCAGTTAAGCAATGTCTTATTAAATTAAAGGATTTTTTTTTCTCTTTAATTTGCCCCTTTTTTTCTTTGGTCATGTATAACCTCTTCATTGCAAGTGTACCCAATTGGGTACATTTTAGAATACTGTTTACTAACTACGGTTTGTGCAATTCGAAAGCTAAAACTCCCCATTGTTTTTTAAATGAATCTACAGATAGTTTACTTTGTTTTAAACATGGAAATTGGGCATTCATTGTTATTTAAACTAACTATTAATTAAAATTAAAGAAATTTTTTTTTAGTTAATTTGTTTTGTAATCATTTTTTAGCCTACTTTCCCGTAAAAGTAAAAAAAAAAAATAATAAAGCATGAAAGAAGGCTTAATGTATCGTGAAAATATCGTTAAAAATCAAGAGAAGTCAAAAATAAGTGAAGTAATTAAATAAAGATTGAAAAATAAAAAATTTGAAAGTAGGGTATTGAGATGGGGAAAAAGTGTGTCTGTCGGTCTGTCGTCTGTCTGTCTGTCGGTCTGTCTGTCTGTCTGTCGGTCTGTCCCCCCCTAATAACTTTTGAACGAATTGTCCGATTGGAAAAATTCTTTTTGCATTCGAAAGATCTCGGCGAGGACATCTAATTTCCATATTTTACTTTTTGATTTGAACAATTTTTTGTTCAATTTTGAACAGTTCAAAAATTTTTAACATTAGCGCCTATGGGCGAAAATGAAGCAAATTATGTAAAATTTGGGTACAAGATCCAAGTTCCCATGAACAAGCTCACTGGAAGAAGTTCTTGGCGTGAAATATTGATTTGAACAATTTTTGTTCATTTTTGAACAGTTCAAAAAAAATTAACATACCGCCTACGGGGAAATTTCAATCCTATATAATTCCTGATCTAACGGACCGATTTGCTTGGAACAAACTTTATCGGAAAGCTCTTATGACGTAGAACATGTACAAATAGAAAGTACATCCAGAACTAAGGAGCCTATTTTCCTATGAAATTTTTAGTTCGGGATTTTCAAGAATATTTTTGAATCAATGAATGATTAAATGAATGATCAAAAGAATGAATGAATAAATGAGTGACTAAATACATGAATGACTTAATAAATGAATGATTGAATGTCTATTAACCGTTGAAAAAGGTATATTTGAACCAATTAAGAACTAAAACTAAACGAGAAAGACAGAGAGAGAGAGAGAGATAGCTAGATTATAAATTTGAATTCGGTGTATACGGGGAAGTAGGCTCGTATAGTTCTAGACGGAACTTCTTGTTAAATCAGAGAACTAAAAAGTTGCGTCAAAATTGTTTGTGCTTAGTTCTGGGGTCTGAACAGGATATAATAAAAGTTTTAATTTTCTAATTATTGAAATTGTGGTGTAAGAAAACGTTTTAATTTCAACGGTTGTATAAAGAAAGAAGGGGGGAAAATGAAAAAATGGTTTTATAGAGAATTAACTAAAATTTAAATACCTTATGAGCTTTACAATTTGTCATCCGTACATTAAAACAGAAATCTTCTGCAATTACTTGAAATTTCAGCAACATTTTAAAATTTCAAAATTAATTTAAAAATAATAGTATGTTTCAAAACAGCCCTTTAAATGTTAGGTCAAACAAACCATTAAAATATCGCTACCGACAAAAAGTTAATTAATGACCTACGAGTTGGGAAACGCTGCTTTATACCATTAATTTTTGGAAATTTTACATGGGACATTGGGCAAAATAAGGTAAATAAATTACTTAATTTTGCAATAATTGTACAGTCATAAAGCCTTTGGTTATTTTATCGTTTTTTTTTTTTTTTTTTAAAGAATTTCTTCAATTTCGTTAAAAATACTTACATTAGTCATCCTTAATTTATGAAAACATCGCTTTGTATCCTTATAAGACCTTAATTTTCTGCCTAAGTGTGAAAAGGTTTTTATTAGTCATCATTACTTAGTGAGAAATTTGATTTAGATTCCCCCTTATCGATCTTTATTTTCCCACAAATTTGACAGAACTCATTAGTCATATTTAATTTGTGGGAAAATTGTTCAATCGTTTATGATAGTACTACTTTCCCTCAAATTGTACTAATAATGTAAATACCTCACATGTAACTAATAATTATTAGTTACATGTGCAAATTTTTACTTTAATAAATTTTATAAATTTATAAATAATAATAAAATAAATTATTTTAATGCATTTTACAATTTTAGTGCTATTTTATGATTATAATGCATACCTATTTATTATTGATTTTGTTTCATTTATTAAAGTGATTATATAAATAAAATAATTTTTAGAAAAAAATAGAACCGACTTCAAATTATAAATTGCGCTAAAAAGTGAAAAATAAATTAATACTTTAAACAACATCGATGTGACTTTTAAACATAGTTTTAGAAGTCGGTGCAAAATTATGCGTCTAATTACCATTACACCATATATTCATACTGCAACTGTTGCTAATTCTGGGCCATTTATATTTGTAATTGATTCATGATTATAAATCTATCCTAATTTTTCACCGACTTCTAAAACTATGTTTAAAAGTCACATCGATGTTGTTTAAAGAATTAATTTATTTTATCCTTTTTAGTGTAAATATATTTTTTGTATAAATACTCTATTTTAAAAAATATATATGTCAAAGAGAAAACCTTCTTTGAATGTATAGCACTAAAAACTAATTATTGGTATTATAAATTCCGTTTTGAAGTCGATTTTAGCAAACAAACTGATTAAATTTATTTTTGCCTTAGAGAAGCCTTCAGTCAAACTCTTGCAATAATTGCTTTTAATGTTACAGCTTAATGGCCACAAATGCTTCTCTAACAATGACTTTTATATTCATTAATAGTTTTCCCAACAAAGAAAAATCAATCCAAGCCTTTCCAATTAAAATAAAAAAATACTTGTTTTTCATCCGTAATGTTTTTTCTAAAACACAAATGTTGTCAAATTGATGTGCGATATTTAAGTTAGACGACCCTCTATCGATTAAAGAAAAAATCATCAAAATCGATACATTTAGTCAAAATTTATGGATAAGAAAACAAAGAAATGACTATCTCTCTGCCCATAACTTTTTTTCTAATTATCGAACAAGGTCAAACGAAGATACGGGACCTATGGGAAACCACCCCCGATCGATTAAAAAAAAATCATGAAAATCGGTTCATCTGGTGAGAAGTTCTGAGTGGACAAACAAACAAACAAAAAAAAAGACATACATACAATACGAGAGTATAACCTCCCTTCTTTGTGAAGTCGGTTAAAAAATTATTATTGTTATCCCTAAATGCGCAGTGTTGTTTTTAAACAACATGTCAAATTTTCTCGAATTCTACTTTTCCACATTAAATAGTAATTTTTTTAGTATTTTTTCCACTTATAACTAGCACAAACACCCACAAAAATACTTGACAAAGACAGAAAAAATTGCGCCGTTTGTAGGATTAATTTCATTTTCATGCCACTGTCAATCCATTTATGCCGCCATCAGGGTATGGTGTACAGAAAAACAACAGTACAGGAATTGCAGCGTTAATGGACTGACTGATTTATTCCCCGCGTAGATTAGTATGCACAGAAAAACAACTCCACAGTACTCTTACGCGTTAAAAGCAGCGGCTGAAATTCTTTTCTTTCTTTTCCTGTTGCCTTTTGAAAATTCTTAGGGGTTCTTCATAAATGAATTGTTTATTTCGAAAAGGTAATAATTCTTATAAACAAAATTTTTTTCAGGAGATTAAAAAAAATGGCTTATGAAAAGTTGGGAAACTATACAGGTCTGATCTGTTACTATTTTATTTTAGTAGGTAATAGTATGTATATTGGTAAATTAAAGAGATTTTTGGCTAATTATGCCATAAAAATTAATAAATTAATACTGATTTTTTTTTTTACAAAACGGAGATGTCACCTTTTCGAAATAAACGATTCAAGTGATGTCACACTTTTTTTTCAATACATTTGACCCCTTCCCCCCTTTGTCACAAAATGTCACACTTCAACACTCTCCCCAACCCCCCTTGTTACATCACGTTATATTTCACAAGCATACTTGCAATTCAGAAACAAATCATATGTCATAGATCACCTTTCCAATTTTATTTCTAAGCTTTTAATGGCTGTGAGCATAATAATAATAATAATGATTATAAGTGTATTGTACGGAATTTGTATGAAATTAAAGTTTACAACAAAAAAATACAATTAGTATATAATAGCAAAAATTAATTTTTCGAATTCTGTATAAATAACCCGCGCCAATTTGTGCTAAAAGTGTTAATGCCACGAGAAGATTTCCTTTTAAATTTAAACTTTTAACTGGGAGTTATTTAAACCTTAATCGGCATCAATGTTTTCGATACAAAATAAAATCAATGGCATTGCAAAACGACAACAAAAAAAAATCCATAAAAATTTTCTACCTTCTTATTTAATTTTTTAAAATTATTTTAACTAAAATCTGTGACGTCACAATTATTGTTACCTCCTCCAATCCCCTTGTCACAACTTCTGGAGCCTCGCTCCCTCCCTCAAAGCGTGACATCATTTATGAAAGACCCCTAAGAATCGAGAATCAATTTACAATTTCTACTTAATTCAAATAAAATTTTTAAAGTAAAGCTCTATATTTTATTTTGGTTAAATAGATTGCAAGTAATCAAAACATTATATTTTTGAATGACTTATAGCTATCTTATTATCTATCTACGTATCTTATTGACATTTGATTAATGACGAAATCTACGTGGATATACACGAGTAAGTATTTTTACATAAAATAGAAAAATGGTTCACGAGAGTTTTAAGATGATAATTGCGTCTAAATAGCTTCCATTATTATTATAATATCGCTATTTCTCATTACTTTAGATTTATGGCTTTCTTAAATAATATCTTTCCTTTTGAAAAACGGAGTCTGTAATTTCAATTTCAAATACTACCCAATTCTTTTACCATTTTGATAAAAACTAAAGAAACCATAATGTTCACAATATGAGCAGCTTTGATTTCATTACAAAAAAAAAAAAAAGAAAAGAAAACCGGTTTGTTGATTCCATACAGACTTGTAAATGAATATTTGTTTCTAACTATTTATATTCTTTATTCTAAATTATATTCATTTTCTAAGTAGTTCATAGATTAAAATTCTTCCATTGTTTTTAAAGTAAGTATACAATGTGTAAGCATACCTAACTTTATTAGTATTTAGTTCCTAAAATGAAACGAACAATGTGAGAAACACATATCGAATAAACTAACAGCAATTTTCATTCATTTGGCTCTCCCAATTTTCGTGGTACTTTTGATGGCAAACAAAAGCTCATGATCATCTCATGTTTTAATTTCTCTTATGATAATCAACCCTAATTTAGATATAGGATTTGGCAACACCTTGGCTAGGCTTTTCTTCAGCCTGATTTTTTAAATTAATTTTTCAGTTAATCATCTTTTATCTTGAGTGGCAACCAGTGTATTAGTTGTTTTTCCTGCTTTGTTTAAATTAATTTTGTAGTAAAATATCTTGAGTGGCAGCAGTTTTCTTCTTTTTAAAATTTCCATCTTAGAGACTCTTGGTCTATTCTACTTCCAGAAACATACTGGAAGTAGAATAGAGTTTCTAACCTAAATAAAGCCGATGGAAGTAACCAGGGAAACAGCACGCAATAAAACTAATAATAATAAAAACAAGAAGTTCCGTCTAGAACAATACGAGCCTACTTTCCCGTATACACCGAATTCAAATTTATAATTTAGCTATCTTTCTCTCTGTCTTTCTCGTTTAGCTTTAGTTCTTAATTGCTTCAAATATACCTTTTTCAAGGGTTAATACATATTCATTCAATCATTCATTTATTAAGTCATTCATGTATTTATTCACTCATTTATTCATTCATTCTTTTGCTTATTTATTTAATCATTCATTAATTCAAAAATATTCTTGCAAATCCCGATCAAAAAATTTTTTAGGAAAATAGGCTCGTTAGTTCTGGATGAACTTTCTATTTGTACATGTTCTACGTCATAAGAGCTTTCCGATAAAGTTTGTTCCAAGCAAATCGGTCCGTTAGATCAGGATTTATATAGGGTTGAAATTTCCCCGTAAGCTCTGTGTTAATTTTTTGAACTGTTCAAAAATGAACAAAAATTGTTCAAATTAATATTTCACGCCAAGAACATATTCCAGTGAGCTTGTTCATGGGAACTTGGATGTTGTACCCAGAGTTTACATAATTTGCTTCATATTCACCCATAGGCGCTAATGTTAAAATTTTTTGAACTGTTCAAAATTGAACAGTTCAAAATGCAAAAAGAATTTTTCCATTCGGACAATTCGTTCAAAAGTTATTAGGGGGGGGGGACAGACAGACCGACAGACAGACCGACGGACCGACCGACACACTTTTTCCCCATCTCAAAACCCTACTTTCAAATTTTTTATTTTTCAATCTTTCTTTAATTACTTCACTTATTTTTGACTTTTCTTGATTTCTAACGATATTTTCACGATACATTAAGCCTTCTTTCATGCTTTATTATTATTTTTTTTTACTTTTACGGGAAAGTAGGCTAAAAATGAGTGGAATTTACTAACACTTTCAACTAATTTAATTTCTATTATGAGGTTTACGGTTGTTGCTATGAGCTGCACAACTTTTAATGGGCTGATATTTTACGAGTAATGAGATGAACGCTCACGACGCCACATGCAGCGCCGAAACCGGGGAAAATCACCCAAAATAGGAGAGGAGGTGGGAGGAACAGCGGAGAGGACTTTCAGAGGGTCAGGGACACGGCAAGAGAATTTTATGCTGTTGCAAATGTATAAAGATGTGGAAGGAAATCTTTTCCCACCTTGCCGGATGGTGGAGGTACACCCCCCGCTGAGGTTATCGATTCTAAACAATGTTCGCAGCTCGGCCCAAAGAAGGAGTGGTTAATCTGGAGGTGGTAGATTTGAGGAGGGAAGAATTTGTTCAATAAATAGCTCCAGCGAAACTAAGCAGACATTAAACCTTTTTTTTAAAATTAACCAGATTTGTGTGAACTTTACAATAATTTAAATTATTACAGGTAAAAATACTGAACTAAAAACTAGTTTGTTAACGGAGAGGGAAAGAAGAAAAAAAAAAAAACATATTTAAAGCTTATTTCCGCAAGATTACAAAAAAATTAATCGTCTTTTCTTTCGCAATTAAACGCAATCGACGATACACAATTAATTTGCGAATTGCCGATTCGAGAACTAATGAATCGGTTTAATGAGAGTCATTAAATTGCTAATAGAAGTCTTTAATAATACCATTCTTCGAATGAAAATAATATGTTTTGCGGGACCAATTTTATTCATTTATCTCTTCAAGCAATTCTGAAAATTAAAAATGATATCGTATTCTTTCCATTCGTATCGTTTGTTCTGATTAATGGTATAATTAAAAAGCTCGGTGGAAGAAAATATGCTATGCGCACCTGAGAAAATGAGTTTTAAAGGTTTCGGATGTCTCTTATTTTCTTAACAAAATTCGGAGTCAGTTTAATCCAACGTTTATGCTAATTTCGTTACGTTCCCAAGGTTCTTTCTATCTCAACTTCTTCATTTTAGGATTTAAACGGATCGTGTCTCATCACTGAAAATAGCCTTATTTGTAGCTATAGAGAGGAAGAAGATGATAAAAACTTCTAGTAGCAGGTGTATTGTAGTGCGTCGACAAAGCACCAATCAGTTAACTCGGCATCAGTCGATGTTTTGCTGACGTCTTCTCAATATAGAGTGCCACTGGATTCACGTCATATGCGGGGGGGGGGACGTCATATTGGGGGACGACAACCAAACGGGGGCGCAGAAAAATCTGGGGAGGTATGCAGAGTGTTCTAACGTGAGGTGTACGGCTCATCAGGGTGCATTTAAATTTTTTTCAGAGACAATCTGAGAATGACGTATTAATTGCTTTGATTTTTTATGATTTCCACTTTAAAATTATCAACCTTTTTTATTTATTTATTTATTTTTATTCCTTTTAATTTTTACATGTCTGAAAAGTTGTTAAGATCAAAAGGTTGACCAAGTTAATGGTCTTTTAGGATTGTGTCATATGAAAAAAGCATTCTTGTGTTGAGTTATATGTATCATCGCAGGGAGGCATCTGCCTTTTTGATGTGGGACAAGGCCAAATAAAGGCTGGGAAACGTTCTGTAGCAATTCAAATTTTTCTAAAAGTAGGAGACTATTAATTCCAAACTAGCTTCACTGGGTATGGCCAAATAAAGGTTGGGAATCACTGCTCTAAAGTCATTAAAATTTTCCTAAAAGTAGAAGACTATCTAAACTTTGTTCACTGGGAATGGCCAAATATTGGTTGGGAACCACTGTAGTGAAGACGTTGATTTTTTTTCCTCCTTAAAGTAGGAGACTATCTAAATTCTAAACTATCTGTCACTGGGAGACTATCTAAATTCTAAACTATCTTCACGGGGCATGGTCAAATAAAGGTTGGAAATCACTGCTCTAAAGTCATTAAAATTTCCCTAAAAGTATGAGATTATCTAATCTATCTTCATTTGGAGTGGCCACATAACGGTTGGGAATCACTAGTGAAGCCGTTGATTTTTTTTCTCTCCTTAAAGTAGGAGACTGTCAATTCTAAACTATCTTCACTGGGTACGGCCTAATAAAGGTTGGGAATCACTAGCCGTTAAAATTTTCCAAAAAGGAGAGGGCGACTGTCTAAACTTTCTTCACTGGGTATGGCCGGCGTCTGTAGACAAGAATCAGGTGGGGAGATGGTTGTGGAAACCGTGGGAGTCTGGGAGATAGCCGCCGAAGGGTGAGGCCGCGGGAACCCGCTTAGGAATGCAGTTCCTTGTACCTGTTGAGCCGGCTCCTCCGCCCGACCGGTTCTCTCTCTCGCTCTCCGCAGAGGATGACCTGAAGTGAAGAGATAACATCGCGACCTACCCCCCAGGGGATTCCCGGACCCGAAGAGCACGTGCTGCTGTATTGGCGGCAAACCCGGCCGGCTTTCTTTTTTTTTTACTTTTTTCTCTTTTAATTCTTGCCTCCCTCCGTCTTTAGACCGTTGGATTTGGAAGAAGACGATTTGTGACCTCCGCCACCAGGTCACCTCTCCTAATCTCGTGTTCAACCTCGTCTGCGAGCACGCTCCGTCACGATCCCCTCTCCCTGGGGTTTGTGGAAACATGCTGGAATGCTTTTTAAAAAATTCCTCAGATTATTTATGGGAGCCAGATACCTGAGCTCACAAAATGGTTCCAGCGCACGGAAACCACTGAGCTACATAACTACAGTTGACGTCTGATTTCACGAATTCCTTGAAACTACGAAAAATATTGCTAAAATCGGAAAGCATAATTTAATGCGCGACGTCACTGGTGGTGTATGAGACACGCAGCAGACGAAATTCGGACTCTCCCCCACACATCAACACAAGTATGTCTTTACTCATATGTGCTCTTCTTTTTATGCACCAAAGACGCCTTTTCAGAGTTTTCTATTTTAAATGTTCAAATCAAAGAATAATATGTTTATTTAGTTGGAAATTCGTTTTTTAATCACATTTTACAAATTTTAAGCCTATTACGTGCCGCATCAGAAGATCGGTGAAAATTCATTTTTTTTCTTTTATCCCTTGCCCTTCCGCTTTATAAATAAGTCGTTAACTGTGTATAAATCCTACGCATAATCGGAATGCATACAGGTGCAACTTAATACATAAAATATTATTCTATACAACATAACTCCAATAATGAACCTTGAAATGCCGAAGGTAAACCAACGGAGCAAACGAATTAAATAACCCGCTGGCATGCAGTGGTAAGGTCCATAGAAGATTTTCAGGGACTGGAACCACCCTGCGGTTGGGTAGTCCCAGAGTTACATATTAAATGGACGAGATATCTCGTCATTTAACTGCGAAAACCAAAAGTGTTCTTATCAGAACTTTTAAAAAAAAAAAAAAAATAAATTAAAAAAAAAACAAGATCCAACTGACTGTACAACTGGAATGCTATTTGTTTCCGGAGCGGTCCACTAGTGACTGCTTGGGACGAATAACAGCTCGAAAAGAGTTCTCGCATTCAGCAAGAAACCCCAGGTTTCTTTTTTTAACCACCCTGCGGTTCATGACGAGATATGTCGTCCATTTAACATGTAAATCTGGAACTGCCCAACCGCAGTTTAATCTTCAAGTGGAAAAGCATTCTTGCATGCATAAATTAAAACACTACGAACTTTCCATACAAGTTTGCATGTAATTTCCTTCTACTTCATAACAGTAAGCATGAAACGAGTTTGAGAAAACAATAAAATCTATCTTTCATTAAATCATATAAAATGTTCTACTTGAGTCGCTGTAACTCGATGTCATGCTTTCAATGGTGTTTAAGCGACAACAACGCAGTGCGAGATTAAGTTTCAAAAATAAATAAATACAGATAAGGAAACTTAATTTTACTTTACGATTGCGCTTCATCGAGGACGCGCGATGTTTTGGTAACTAAAATTCGTTCAGTCAGTAGACAAAATGGTCGCTGACTATAAATTACCTTTAACAGATATCACCCCAGTTAGTAATATAGGTCAGCGTTGAAAGCCGCCCTGGGTACAAAAACTTGTGAATAAGTCAATCTCATTCTGCGTTGCAGTGCACAAGAGCAATATCTGCGTCTCAGAGCTCGTATACAATTGATGTCGCAGGACAAATTTTCATCTAAGTATGCCTAAAGAGCATTGATCAAGTATGACTAGGGTGACCGTATGTGTGAGCGTCAAAAATCCAAAGACAATTTGGGGACGCTAGAAAAAAAATTTGGGAACATCTTTGGGGACCATAACAAACCGATACATATACACTTCTATTGTGAAAAATTTCTCTCGTTGATATATTTAAAAGAATATTCAAACTTATTTTCTTCATAATAGTATATGCATATTTTCTTAGGTCATTGCCAATTATAAATTGTAATACTAAGGTAATAATTTAATAATAATATTATCGGATTTTTTTTATAACACTGCAAATCTAGAACCAATTTGGAGAGAAAGAATAGAAATTTTTAAATCTGGTGACTTTCTGCGTCCCCAAGTAGTTAAAGTGTTTTTAGGGACAAATATTCAAAAATATACAAATTTGGGGACTATCCCGGAAATTCGAGGACGTATGGTCATGGTTGCACTTGCAGTGGTAGAAGTACATACTCACTGACTTAGGTGTGAGGCTGCTTGGGGCCCACCCTAAAATCTCTTGAGATCCAATCTCACAATGCCGTCTTCATCTACTCTTACCCTAAAGATGAACACGCAAGATAATAATTCCGTCGGTGATGGCAACCTAGAGACCTGCCAACCTGGACTGACGTTGTCCCCACCTCCCATAATTGGAATGTCTACTGGAGGGGTGTTCAGAAAAAGAAAATGTTGGGCGTTAACTAGCACACGAGCAGTTCCGTTCCAACCCTCATCCACCCCTCCCCCAACCACCACCACCAACTATTTTATCAACGTCATAAAGCGCATGGGTTCAAAATTTAATATTTTAAGGTCGAATACTACATTTCTTAGGCGTTCAATGATCCGGACTTTTAATTTTTTTTTTCTTTCTAATGGGGCTGCAGTATTGGTCATCAACCATTGCAGACCTAGTGCGTAGCCGGATATTGGTACCAACTCTTTCAGCGGCACCGCAATGATTGTGGTACCATTGCCGCAATTTTTTTGACGCTTAGTTTCCCCTAGATGGGGGACCTGAGCTCTCGTTGATGCAATCTGCACTAGGGATTTAATTTAGCCGAGAGTATCCATGCCAAACGGATACTCAAGGGATCTTTAACATGCCGCCTTATCATACGACATGGACGCAGACGATTTTCTGCATCTTGAAAATCCACTGACTTGGGCCAGATTTGAACCTGCGAACCTTGAGCGTACGAGGCCTGCGCCTTACCACTACACCACCCTGTCGACGGATTTTTTAATTTGTAAAATAATCGCTTATTTTCCCTATTTCTTTACGTTTTTACCAGCTCTATTTCATTGGTAATATAAAATTAATTACCTTAAAGTCAAACTAAATAAACAACTAAAATCCTAGTAATTAATGTAATCTGAGAAATTAGGTAGGTTGTAAAAAATTATACTTCAACCTTTCACCAAAAAAATGGCGAAATTTAGCTGCAACCAACATTTGGTATTAAGTGGAACCATTGCAATGAAGTAGTTCCCCCTAGTTTCACCATGATTGTGAAACTAGAAACCATTATGAAGGTTCTAGTTCAACCTTTCACCGATAAAATGGTGAAATTTACCTGCTACCAACATTTGGTACTAAAAGGGACCATTATCATGGAGTAGTTTCCCCTAGTTTCACCATGATTGTGAAACTAGAAACCATTATGAAATTTCTAGTTCAACCTTTCACCGATAAAATGGTGAAATTTACCTGCTACCAACATTTGGTACTAAAAAGGACCATTATCATGGAGTAGTTTCCCCTAGTTTCACCATGATTGTGAA
The DNA here is from genome assembly GCA_038502835.1 of Octonoba sinensis. Classification (NCBI taxonomy): domain Eukaryota; kingdom Metazoa; phylum Arthropoda; class Arachnida; order Araneae; family Uloboridae; genus Octonoba; species Octonoba sinensis. The sequence continues at coordinate 9,673,037 of CM076601.1, read as the reverse complement.
ACTAGAAACCATTATGAAATTTCTAGTTCAACCTTTCACCGATAAAATGGTGAAATTTACCTGCTACCAACATTTGGTACTAAAAAGGACCATTATCATGGAGTAGTTTCCCCTAGTTTCACCATGATTGTGAAACTAGAAACCATTATGAAATTTCTAGTTCAACCTTTCACCGATAAAATGGTGAAATTTACCTGCTACCAACATTTGGTACTAAAAGGGACCATTATCATGGAGTAGTTTCCCCTAGTTTCACCATGATTGTGAAACTAGAAACCATTATGAAATTTCTAGTTCAACCTTTCACCGATAAAATGGTGAAATTTACCTGCTACCAACATTTGGTACTAAAAGGGACCATTATCATGGAGTAGTTTCCCCTAGTTTCACCATGATTGTGAAACTAGAAACCATTATGAAATTTCTAGTTCAACCTTTCACCGATAAAATGGTGAAATTTACCTGCTACCAACATTTGGTACTAAAAGGGACCATTATCATGGAGTAGTTTCCCCTAGTTTCACCATGATTGTGAAACCAGAAACCATTCTGAAATTTCTAGTTCAACCTTTCACCGATAAAATGGTGAAATTTACCTGCTACCAACATTTGGTACTAAAAGGGACCATTATCATGGAGTAGTTTCCTCTAGTTTCACCATGAATGGGAAACTAGGAACCATTATGGAGATCCAACTTGAGTACCAGCAAACAAAATAAATTAAATAGCCCAGTACCACGCAGTTGGTAAACTGCGAAAAACCGTAAGTCATGAGACTTCTATAAAAAAAAAACAAAAAAAAAACAAAGATTCAACTGACTGTAGAACTTACATTGTTACTACAGTAAAACCTCGCAAATCCGAACCCCGAAAATCCGAAATCCCGAGAGATCCGAACGAGTTTTTTTTAACAAATTTAAATTTGAAAAACACACGAAAAAAAAAAAAAAAAAAAAAAGTGAAACGTATTTATTTTGTCACAACAAAACAATTAAAAACTATTACTTTTTAAATTTATAAAACAATTACTATAACAATACAAACTCACAAAATATCAATTTCACTTGAAGTCGGTTAACTTCAATTGACGAAAACCTTCCAGCGGAGGCAATTGTGCGCCAGCGTCGCATAAACACGACATCGTTTGGCGTGGCTGCTGCGTGTTACTATTTTAATACTATTTTATGACTAATGCATACCTATTTATTATTGATTTTCTTTAATTTATTAAAATGATTATATAAAAAATATATTGTTACCCTAAATGCGCAGTGTTGTTTTTAAACAACATGTCAAATTTTCTCGAATTCTATTTTTCCGAATAAAATAAGAATTGTTTAGTATGTTTTCCACTTATAACTAGCACAAACAAACACAAAAAAAAAAAAAAATACAAAGAAGAAAAAAATTGCGCAGTGTAGGGTTAAGTCCTATACCGTAATGAGGGTTCGTTTATTGTGTTATTAATAGTTTTCGGCTAATCCGAACAAATTGAAATCCGAACAGGCTACAGCCACAATTAGTTCGAATTTGCAGGGTTTTACTGTATTTGTTACCGGAGCGGTCCACTGTTGCCTGCTTAAACCAAATAATAACAGCTCGAAAAGAGTCCTCTCATTTAGCAAGGAACCCCAGGTTTCTTTTTTTAACTACCCTGCTGTTCATGACGAGATATCTCGTCCATTAAACATGTAATTTTCGGACTGATCAACCACAGTTTAATCTTCAAGCGGAAAAAGCATTCTTGCATGCATAAATTGAAATATTACAAAGAATGAAAAGCTTTCCATACAAATTTTACATCAAATTTACTCCTAGTTCAAACAATAAGTATGAAACGAGTTTGAGACAACAATATCTATCTTTCATTGAATCATTTAAGCTAAATTTCACCATTTTTTTGGTGAAAGGGTGAACTAGACTTTTCTTGCAATGTAAATAGGCAAACGTAAAACTGTTAAAACCCATTTTATCCTGTTTTTCAACCGCTTTTCTTTCTTTCTTTTTTTTAAGTAGGTATAACGGATTAATTAAAATTTTGGAAACGTGAAAAAGTTAAAACCCATTTTCTCCTTTTTTTCAACCGCTTTTCTTTCTTTGTTTTTTTTAAGTAGGTATAACGGATTAATTAAAAAATTTTGGAAACGTGAAACAGTTAAAACCCATTTTCTCCTCTGTTTTTCAACCGATTTTCTTTATTTCTCTTTTTTAGTAGCTATTAACGAATTAATTGAAAAGTTTTGGACACCGTATATTATTAGATAATTTTCCCCCTTTTTTCACTCAGGCAAGCTTCATTTATAATTTCAATGTTACAGTCGAACCTCGTTAATTTAAACACGCTTAAAACGAATTACTGCTAAGACGAACTACATTTGTGATCCCCGTCCTAATGTATTAACAAATAACGCAAATTTCTTCGTTTAAGACGAACATGCCTAATTCGAACTATCGGATAAATTGAACTCTTATTTGTGGTCCTTACGTTCGAACTTCAATTCAATACGAAACAAACGTAAACGCCATTTTTTACCTTACCAAACCGCGAAAAAAAAAAAAAAAAAAAGAATAATTCATCAGAATGTCTAAACAATTTAAATGCCAATAAAGACTTCTGGAGAAATTGTTCAGAAAAGAGAAGGAAACAATGTGTTGTAACTTGAGTATTTTAAAAAACAATACGGTAATTTTGATAGCATAGTTTTACTACAATAATTTTAAAGGATTTTCTCTTAATATGTAATTTCAGTTAATAACCGAACCAGAAATTGTTTTTTTTTTCTTATGGCAAATTCAAAATATATAACATTGATTTATATATGCTCTAGCTACGACGACCGGCGTTGCACGGTCTATTTTAAATTATATTTTGCAAATACAGCGATGCCTCATCAAAATGCTAGAAACGTTGATTATTATTATTTTTATTTGTTCAACAATGGCAACTGCATTGATTTGTTTGTTCACACGGCAACTGTAACAATTGTTGAAACAATGCAAATAAAATAAAACGGTCATCATCTGGGTCAAATAAAATTAAAGTTAGTTACCGTGAAAAAATAATTTCAAACTACAGAGAAAAACCACTTACAACTTCTTTTCTAGTTCATTTAGAGGCTTCCAATTTTAGTACGAAGGACAATACTCTTTCTTGGATAGTTTTTTTACGAGCTTTTCAACGGTATCAAGCTCGAAAGGATGCGATCATTTCTTCCGAAAGAAAAGGACTATTTTATGCAATTTTCGGAACTCCGCTCCAATGGGTCTTAGCGTGATGATATATAGCCTTATCCTTCCTCGATAAATGATCTATCTAACACTGAAAGAATTTTTCAAATCGGACCAGTAGTTCCTGAGATTAGCGCGTTCAAGCAAACAAACTGTACAGCTTTATAATATTAGTATAGATTAGGGATTTAAATCGAGCCTTTTCTACTGGAAAATAGCATGAAGTTCCTCTTTTGCTATCTAAAAAAAAAAAAGGATTTCTTTGTTTCTCGGATAAGACGAACTACGGTTAAGACGAATTAATTTCAAAAGACCCTTCGGGTTCGTTTTAACGAGGTTCGACTATATTGTTTCGATAGCAGATGGCAAGATGTTTTCGTTGAGTAAATTATTAGGTAATAAATATAGAGCCCATTGTTAAAAAGAGTTTGTTGCCATTAAGCAGTCATATGAAAAACAATTATAATAAGAGTTCGAGTGAAGGCTTCCCTGAAACAATGGAATTAAAAAAAGGAATAGTATATGGAATCAAGCTTTTAAGTTTAATTCAAATCGCTAACTGACGCAACACGATAAAAAACGGGTGTAGTAACATTCATTTAGGGACAGCCGAATTGTTTATTGTAAAGCAGTTTTCTCCCACTGGGGCAAGAATAGTGTTTGTAAAGCAGAATCCCAACAAACATAAAAAAAAACTTTTAAATATTTGTGGAAAATTTTCATTTTTATTTTTTCCGCAAATGTCCACCATGAAAATCACCCATTTCAAACAACTGCTATCTAATTTCAACAATTTTTATTGTTCGGCGTTATTGAAGTTTTTATGATTTTATCATTTAAAGTACTTTTGTTAAGGAAAGGATGTTTCGTCAACCGGTCTTACTCTTATGGATAGCTTGCGACTCCCTTGAATCTAAACGCTACCCCCAGGTTGTAAAACGATAAATTAAAGAGTTCTTTTCTATTACTTCCTTTATTTTAATTCGAATAAACTGCTAAAATAAATCAATATTATCGTTATCTGGGGAGTCATTCACATACGATGTCCCACTTTTTAAAATATATTTGGCCCCTCCCCCCTTTGTCACAAAACGTCACACTCTACCCCCTTATACGCTATATTACATAGGAATATCCACTTGAAATTTAATAAAATAATTTTTGGAAAAAAAAATAGAACCGACTTCAAACTATAAACTGCGCTAAAAAGTAAAAAATAATATTATTCTTTAAACAACTTTGATACGAAATTTAAACATAATTTTTGAAGTCGGTGCAAAATTATGGCAGTCTAATTATAATTACACCATTCATTATTTTACACTGAAACTGTTGCAAACTCTAGGCTATTTATATTTGTAATTGGTTCATAGTTACAAAAGGAATCATGCATCAAAATCCATCATAATTTTGCACCGACTTCAAAAATTATGTTTAAAAGTCGTATCGAAGTTGTTTAAAGAATAATATTATTTTTTACTTTTTAGCGCAGTTTATAGTTTGAAGTCGGTTCTATTTTTTTTCCAAAAATTATTTTATTTCATTCTTTTTAGTGTAAATACATTTTTATATACATACTATAAATACTAATTTTTATATTTTTAAAACATACATATCAAAGGGGAAGCCTTTGAGGGAATGAGACTAAAAACTAACCGTTTGTAAGATAAATTTCGTTTTTAAATCGATTTTAAAGAGTCACTAGAGCAAGCAAACGGATTGAATTTAATTTCTTCTTCAGAGAAGCCTTCAGTCTATTTCTTGCTATAATTGCTTTTAATATGACATCTTAATGGCAAACTCTTTTTTAACAATGAGTTTCATTTCTATTAACAACTTTCCCAACAAAGAAAAATCGGGGGGCCCAGCCTTTCCAATTAAAATGAAAAAATACTTATTTGTCACCCATAACGTTTTTTCTAAAAAACAGATGTAGTCAAACGATGCGCAATATCTTTAGTTAAACGACCCTAATCGATCAAAGAAAAAATAATCAAAATCGGTTCATTTAGTCAAAAGTTATGGATGAAAAAGCAAAAAAATAACCACATTTCAGCCCATAATTTTTTTTCTAATTTTCGAATATGGTCAACCAAGGTATGGGACCTATTGGAAACCACCCTTGATCGATTTTAAAAAAAAAATTTTGAAAATCGGTTTATCCGGTAAGAAGTTATGAGTGGACAAACAAACAAACAAAAAAAAAAAACGACATACATACAATATGAATGTATAACCTCCTGCCTTTGTAAAGTCGGTTAAAAACAAAGCACTACGTTATAGATTCACATTTCAAATTTTATTTTCAAACGTTTAATGAAATTTGTGAGCATAACAGTAATGATAATTTACGAGGATGCCTAATTTTGCTAAAAATGAGATTATGTTTTCCAACAAAAAGCATAATTAGTATAATCAACAGTAAAAAATATTTATTGTTCGAATTCTGTAAAAATGACCTCAAATATTTTGTCTGAAAGGTCTAAATGTCCAAGGAGATTTCCTTTTAAATTAAAACTAGAAGGGTTTGTTTAAACCTTAAACTCTCGTTAGGTTCGGATAGTTGGACCGTTAGGTTAATAGGAGTTCGGATAATCGGACTCTACTTCATATTTATAGCAGACACTGCAACTTTCGTGAGTTGCCGTTTTTGGGGGCCACCAGGCCTTAGTTTGAAGGCATCGGTAAAAATTTTGTTTTTAGTGGCCACCATTTTTGTCTGATCATTTGGTGCAAAATTAAAAATGATTCATTTTTGATGAATTTTGATTTTAAAAAAAAAATTAAAAGTCTAAAATACTATAGACAGTCTAACGTTTCTTAGCACATAGCATGTGTTAACTCCGTGACGTATCGACATTCCATCGCGATGGCTCATGTCTATGAAAATGGGATAAATGAGCCATCGTAATGAATGTCTGATGCGTATATGAGTGAACGAACATCATATGGTGAAAAAACATTCTGCTGCCTGTATATTTTTGGACACACTTTCAAAAATTTAAAACACATAAAAAAAGGGTCCTTTTCAATTTTAGACCAACCGAACCAACTTAGGTGTTACTGAACACTTTTAGTGTTACTGAACACTAAAAATGGTGTTCAGTAACCCCGGAAATAGTGTTCCGTAACAACAAAAATGGTGTTCCGTAACACTAAAAATGGTGTTCAGTAACACCAGAACAGGGTGTTCAGTAACACCAAAAATTGTGTTCAGTAACCCCAGAACATGGTTTTCAGTGACACCAAAAAGTCTGCTCAGTAACACCAAAAATGGTGCTCAGTAACACCAAAAATGGTGCTCAGTAACACCAAAAAGTGTGCTCAGTAACACCAAAAATAGTGTTCAGTAACAACAAAAATTTTGTTCAGTAACACCAAAAAGTGTGCTCAGTAACACCAAAAATAGTGTTCAGTAACACCAAAAATTGTGATCAGTAACACCGAACAGGGTGTTCAGTAACACCGAAAATGGTGTTCAGTAACACCAAAAAGTCTGCTCAGTAACACCAAAAACGGTGTTCAGTGACACCAAAAATGGTGTTCAGTAACACCAAAAATATGGTGTTCAGTAACACCAAAAATTTTTAGTGTTATTGTTGTGCAGCTGGGCCAAAGGACAACCACCAGCAGGATTCCGCCGGTGTCATCTTCGGGGTGGATGACGTTTTCGGTTGTGCGAAACGTCGCCCTTCGACCTCATTGGGTTGTTCCACGCTTGGTCGGGCCGCCCCTGGAGAGGAGGGGGCATGGGGGCATGTTTGCTTTCGCTTTGTACGAGCAGCGAGCCGTGTGAGCGCAGCTCAAGCGGATCCCTCGGTTACTTTGTTTCTCCCTCTCGATTGGAAATCACGTGTTTTGGGATTCGTGAGCCCATCTTTTGGCTGCATGTGTTTCGCTGTCATGCAGAAAGCCCCACAAGGTATAGTCCGACATGTTTTGGGTGACCATACGTCCTCGAATTTCGGGGACATTCCCCAAATTTGAATTATGCTTTGTCCCCAAAAACACTTTCACTACCACCCTTTGAGGACACAAAAAGTCCATGAATTTAAAATTTTTAGATAGTATTTTGTAAAATTTTATATAATACAGGGTGGGGCAAAAGTAATGACCGGGTTTTGAAGGGTTATAAAAAAACTAATACAATTTGAGACTTACATTTTTTTATATTTTGATCTGTATTTAACCGCATTCCATTAAGTTTTGAATACCATTTCAGCAATATGGCGGCCATTAGCAGCAATAAACTGATGCAGTCTTTTTTTTTCCCCCGTAGGGAGAATAGACTGCATCTTTGTGTGCATTTCAATGGCCCGCGTAATGTTACGGTCCCTAAGTTTTTTTTGTTGGGTTATTTTAAGGAGAAAGTGCCCCATACTTTAGAAGAGCTGAAGGACCGAAATATCGATGAAATATCCGCCATACCTCTTGAAATGTGCAGAAAAGTTTCCCAAAACTTCAGAAATGGACTGCATCAGTGTATTGGTGCTGAAGGTCGCCTTCTTGCTGAAGTGGTATTCAGAATTTATTGTAAAAAAATGGGATTATATGCAGATCAAAATATAAAAAGTTTTAAGTCTCAAATTGTATTAGTTTTTTTTATACCCCGTCAAAACCAGGTCATTACTCTTTCTTTGTGTGCATTTCAATATCCCGCGTAATGTTACGGTCCCTAAGCTTTTTCTTTTTTTTTTCTTGTGGGGTTATTTGAAAGAGAAAGTTTGGAAACATCAGCCGCATACTTTAGAAGAGCTGAAGGATCGAATTATCGATGAAATATCCGCCATACCCCTTGAAATGTGCAGAAAAATGGTATTCAAAACAAAAAAGTTTTAAGTCTCAAACTGTATTAGGTTTTTTTTTTATAACCCTTTAAAACCGGGTCATTACTTTTGCCCCACCCTTTATTATGGCAATTATCAAATTATTGCCTTACTATTACAATGTCTAATAGGCAATGAGCTAAGAAAATATGCATACATTATGTAGAAAATATGTTTGAAATACCCTTTGAAATACATTAATGAGATTAATTTTTCATAATAGAAGTTTTTTGTATTGGTTTATATTCCAAAACTTTTTTCTAGCACCCCCAAATTGTCCTAGGATTTGGAGACCCGTCCCCAAATGTGACGCTCAGAAAGATGGTCACCCTAGACATGCTGGCTATCAATAATAATTAGACATTCGTGTGATCTCATCACAAACATCAAATAATCAATATTAAAATCAAATTTAGAAAAAAGAAAAAACCCTAAAAGTTTTGGATGGAATTCAATAATTAATTAATTAATTTTCAAAATAAAATAAAATAAATAAAAAAATAACTAATAATAATAATAGAAGCAGTGGAGCGCACCGCAATAAGCATAACTATTCGAAAATATTTCATCAGTATGTAATTTAAAAAAACAACAAAAACGACTTTTAAACAGAATTGAAGAAATAACAAACTATACTAATCAAACTGCTAGTAAAATAAATGGAGTTGAAAAGGTTATAGGTCCAGGGAATCCCTTGCAAATAGTCGGGTCCTGTAGAGCCAAACGAGTTCTACTCTCTACTAAACTTTCATTTTCCACCAAGTTGCTACTAATTATATTAAAACTTTCATTCACGTTAAATAACAAATGATGTAAAGTAGAAGCGTAGAAACTGCCAGATGACTGGTCTGGAAAATCTAGTGTTAAGTGCGCAAAATTAAGCTATAAACACATAATAAGCAAAAGCGTTTTGTCGAAAAGAGACATCCTTTTTTAGCCAGATTATTTTTAAAAGACAAATACCGACGTCTACCACACTCTAAAAAACAGGTTCTTAAATTAATATTGATTTTAGGGATGTACTTTCTTGAAAAATATTTACTTAGACAGAAAAAAATTTACCTCCATACTTATTTTTCAGACAATCACACGAAAAAGGAACATCATCATCATCATGGAACATTCGATACAAATGCTATATATATTTTTCGAATGCCAAATTTTTTGCATCAAGTTTTATTTCTGTCGGGGAAAATAAAACAGTTCTAAAATTATTTTATTTTTTAATCAGCTATCGTCTGCTTAAGAGAGAGAGAGAGAGAAATTAATTAAAATCAAATTTAAATTGAATTGGGAAATAAGTACAACACGCGCATTAATCGCAAAAATATTAATTGGTGCAAATATCTTTGATATACCTAGTTAAAGGATATCTATTCAAATTTTATATTTCTTATACTTTCTTGATATATTATCCTTGATTATTATATTATACTTTATTGAAAAATATTTACTAAGACAGAAAATAAGTTACCTCATACTTGTTTTTTAGACAATCACGAGAAAAAACTCGGCGAAAACAAACATCATGGGACAGTCAATACAAAATCTTTGATATACCTAGTTAAAGGATATGCTTTTTTGATATATTATCCTTGATTACTATATTGAACTTTCTTGAAAAATACTTACTAAGATAGAAAATAATTTATCGCCATACTTATTTTTCAAACAAAAAAAGAAGTTCTAAAATTATTTTATTTTTTAATCAGATCATCTGCTTAAGAGATGAGAGAGAGATTAATTTAATTCAAAAGTTGAATTAGAAGATAACTACAACACACGCATTGATCACAAAAATATTAATTGATGCAAATATCTTTGATATATCTACTTAACGTATATCTATTCAAGTTTTATATTCGTTGGGCGTTTGAGATAGTTTAATATCTTTTCGTCATGTAATATAATCCAACCAATGACAACTTCGTCCTTGTACGTTGAAGCCTTATCTGATATGACTGAGATGTTGATATGTGTGTAAATGAAGGTAAAAGTTATGTTCATTGATATCAGGTGACATTGTCTAGACAAAAACGACATCTTCGATATTTCTTCAATTTATAGAAGAGGTCACAAATAGTGGGGCGTGGTTAATATGAAAAAATTGTCTAGGGGGGGGGGGGTGCTCATAAGGGGCCGTTTATAAATAATGTCCCACCTTTTTCCCCATATATTTGACCTCCTTCCCCCCTTATCACAACATGTCACCCTTCAGCGGACCCCCTGACCCCCTTTGTCACATGTCACGCTGTGCTGCATAATGCATGATGTCACACTTCTTGTTACCCCCTCCCCTCGTCACAATTTCACGAACACCGTCCCCCCTCGAAGCGTGACATCATTTATGAATGATCCCTAAGGGACCGTTCATAAATTATGTCACACTTTTTTTCACTATATTGGACCCCCTCCACCCCTTTGTCACAAAATGTGACACTACATCATACTCCCTACCCTCCTTTGTCACAAGTCACGCTAAATTACGTTAGCGTACGCACTTGCAGTTCCGAAACAAAGTGCCGCACAACAGGTCAAGTTTCGAATTTATTTTTGAACTTTTAATGACATTTGTGCGCATAATTATAATAATAATAATGAGAAATACATGTGTGCTTCATTTGTATAAAATGAGATTACGGTTTACAAGACAAGAGATAATTAGAACAGAGTAGTAAATCATATTTATTGCTCGAATTCTGAAAAAAAAAAAAAAAAGGACCCACGCCATTTTATCTTAAAAGTGTCAATTCCAAAGAAAATTTCCTTTTAAACTTTTACTAAGAAGTAAATTTAAACCTTAATTACCGTCGGTGTTTACGATACAAAGTGATCAATGAATCCTTAAAATAAAAAAAAACTTTTAAAATAAATTTAATTGCCTGATTTTTGAATGCTTTTATAGAAACCAAAATGTGTAATGTCACACTTCTTGTTACCACCTCTCCTCCCTTTGTCACAAGCTGTCCCAATTTCTCAAACCCCCCTCCCCCTTTTCGAAGCTTGACATCATTTCCGAATGACCCCCAAGCTTGATGAACTTAATTGCATTATTTGACAAGTCATGCAAAGTGTCATAATGCATTAAGTGGTTAAAATTTAATTTGATGTAATCACTAAAACTATTTGCGTTAAACATTTGCAATTGGGTTTAAGCAATTTTTGCTGACGAACTAAATGACGGCCAATTAGTTAGCGACACAAGTGGGCGTTTTAATAAAATTATGAAGAACTAATGACGTCATTGTTCTGAACTTGTGAATAACGTGCAAAGAGAAAGACGACGATAATCCCGTTGCTGTTGCTTACAATCTAAAGTCAACTTTAAGGCCCAAGAAGTGACAGATCTTTGACCTTATCTGTAGGCGCATTTATCTTACTGCAACAAATTAATTTTTAATATTGACGACATTTTACAGAATTTCGAACAGTAGTAAACTTGTGTAGGCCAACTGTTCTACAAAAGGAAAATTAGGCGAATTGTATTTTCGCTATTTTAACAGCACTGAATTTGCTTTTTATGAATGATACTTGGCATTATTTGGAGGCGCATTTATTTTATTGCAACAAATTTATTTTTAATATTGACGACATTTTATCAAATTTAGAACAGTAGTAAACTTGTGCAGGCCAACTGTCCTACAGAAGGAAATTAGGCGAATTTTATTTTCGCGCATTTTAAGAGCACTGAATTTGCTTTTGATGAATGAAAGTTGATTTTATACGTAGGCGCATTCATTTTATTGCAACAAATTAACTTCTAATATTGACGACATTTTACCAAATTTCGAACAGTAGTAAACTTGTGCAAGCCAACTGTTCTACAGAACCAAATTAGGCGAATTCTATTTTCGCCATTTTCACAGCACTGAATTTACTTTTGATGAATGAAAGTTGACACTATCTGTAGGCATATTTATTTTATTGCAACAAATTAGCTTCTAATATTGACGACATTTTACCAAATTTCGAACAGTAGTAAACTTGTGCAAGCCAACTATCCTACAGAACCAAATTAGGCGAATTCTATTTTCGCCATTTTCACGGCACTGACTTTGCTTTTGACGAATGATTTTTGATAAATAGAATCAAACGCAATCCCATTGTTCCAAGAAAGCAGTGAAGTGTGTCTTGCTCTGGGTTAGTAGAACCTCAGACTCGCCAACAGTCAATGGTCCAAGTTTTCGGCCTCTTTGTTATCCTAGTAGGTCTTTGATTGCAAAGAGTCGCATTTGTAATAACTTAGAAGGCAAACTCCGAGTTGTCTAGGTAATGTCTGGTTTTGAAAATTAAAAGGTAACATTCATTTGGATAATATAAGTAGGGATGTACCGAGTAAAATTCTAGCTATTACCGAGTAATTGTAAAAATTTCGTAATTTTTTTAAGGATTACTAATAGTAGATATATTTATAACTGATTAGTACAATATATACAAAATTCTTCATGTGCACATATATATCCTTTTTTTATTCACAACTGCTCGGTACTCGGCCGAGTGGTAAATGTCCGAGTATTCGGTACTGGTCTACTCGGCCAAAGTGCTACTCGGTACATCCCTTAATATAAGGATAGGAAATTTTAAGCCGACGTTTGAATTTAAAAAGGTGATTTGCGTTGGCCTAAATTGTCTTGTAAAATAGGGGAGGGGGTGGGGCAAAGTGAACTTGTTGTTGTTGTTGTTGTTTTTAATGCCACTTAGGTATCCAAGCTCCCCTTCGCGGAGCGACGAGGAATTAAGGCAGTAAGGAGCGCTTTCCGTTTATGGCTCAGCACCACAACGGTGGAAGTACGATTTGGCTCATGATGCATTTGGAGGACACCAGATGGCGCCATCACAAATACGCCCCCATCCTTTTTTGACTCAAAAGGGAAGGGAAGGGAATATGTCCACCCTCATGTACCCTCGGAACTGCTTCGGGACTTCAGTATCCACGGACTTTACGTGCACGCATTCCCAAGCGTGGGTCTTCATCGGGTCGGGTATCGAACCCTCAATCTTCCGTTGGAAGTCCGACATCCTTACCACCAGGCTACCACCGGCCACGAACTTTCCTTTCATAGCTTCAGGAATTGTTTTTTTGGGTGTCAACTTTAGGTTACTGTCGACAGCGTGGCGTAGTGGAAGACGTAGATCTCGTACGCCCAAGATCTCAGGTTCAAACCTGACCCACGTCGGTGGACTTTCAAGATGCAGAAAATCGTCTGCGCCTATGTCGTATGATTATGCGACACGTTTTAACTTAACGGTCGGGTCATTTTCAAGAAAACGATCATAAAAGCGCCTATTTTGTTCCCCTGAAAATCATATAAAAATATGTGTATGAACAATATATATATTCATTTTTAATTTGTTTTTATTTTGAAATTTTAAACACTCCAGCCCGTCATTTTCACTGGAGCGAGAAATAGAAGGCGAAACCTCAGCCCGTCATTTTCCCGGGAGCGAGAAATAGAAGGAGAAACCTCAGCCCGTCATTTTCCCGGGAGCGAGAAATAGAAGGCGAAACCTCAGCCCGTCATTTTCACGGGAGCGAGAAATAGAAGGCGAAACCTCAGCCCGTCATTTTCACGGGAGCGAGAAATAGAAGGCGAAACCTCAGCCCGCCATTTTCCCGGGAGCGAGAGGCAAAGGCTTAAAGATTCCTTGAGTATCCGTTTGGAAAGAAAGAAGCTTATGACGTTGCTATTTTCTTTGGTTATCTAGCTGTATGAGTGAGTTTTACGTCATAAAGCTAGGTTACCAAAGTTAAGAACAACGGAAAAAATGCACCACATCGAATGCTCATTGTTGGATTCCTGCTGATTTTTTACTGTTTAAGAAGAATCGGAATGAAGAAACTTTTGCTGATTATTAATATTAACACCACATGAAAGCAGGTGAGATTCAGTTCTTTCTACACTGTACAAATTTTGCGTTGACGCTACTTTTGGTGGTACTGAACATCATTTTTGGTGTTTAGTTGGTGTAAAGTTGAAAATTTTTCGTTTTTGATAGGGTAGGATGGGGTAAAATGGGTCACTTGATAAAAAACTCAAAATAATAGAACTTGGAATTAATATTTTTAAACCTATATTTTTTTATGTTATCTTTCAATGTGTTGGCAACATTATTCCTTCTAAAAAAAGTTAGGTTCTTAAATATGGCGACACAAAAAAATATTTTTGTAATTTTTCGATGATAGTGTGCTAAACACATGGTTTACGAACTTCTGAAAATCTCTATATTTTATCAAATAACAGCCCAAATTTAAAGGATTTCCGCACAAAGAAACTTTGGAGAACAATTACAGCCGAGCATGCAAGAAAAAAAATAAATATTGAATTTTTTACACCAGTTTTTATTGGATGGGGTAAAATGGGTCACGGTTAGGCTTAGTTAGTTTTATTCTATTAGTGTTTTAAAATTTACTCTATTGCACTTCACTGCAGAAAATTCCTAAATTTAAACAATGTATGTTGTTTATTTTACTGAAATTACATTAAAAAAATTTTTTTAAAACGTTTTTCCTAAGAAAGATCGGGGTTTTTTAGAGAGAAGTGATGTTGTTGAAGTGTTATGTGAACCAATATATAACAATCTAGAACAATATTATTTTAACATTTCAATGTAAATTATAATTCAAAATGTTGCTAAATTTGTTACTTACTTTTTTTTTTTCAATTTCAAAGTAATAAATAACTGTTTTCAGCATTATTTTGCATTATGACCCATTTTACCCCACGATGGAGTAAATCAGGTCACAACTTTATAAGCTCAGTAAAACTATTTCATAATTAAAAAATAAATATTAAAATGACATAAAATTGATCTAAAGGAGTTAAACGTTAAGATGCAATCGAACTAGACGGGAACGTCTTGTTATTTATCAATGCATCACGTTTTCCATCTTGACAAGCAATATTCAGAAAGAATATTTTTCGTAGTTGGTGTTTGTTTATTGAAACGCTTTCAGAATATTTTTTTCCATTCATGAAGAGCAAAATTACAATTTGGGCTAAGTTGGTCCTTTGAGCACGGGCACGTTGGCCCGATTGTCGAAAGATAGATTAACAAAGGTTTTCTATGAGATTTATTAACCGACTTCACAAAGGAAGGAGGTTATACATTCAGATTGTATGTATGTCGTTTTTTTTTTTTTTTTTTTTTGTTTGTCCACTCATAACTTCTTACCGGATGAACCGATTTTCATGATTTTTTTTTTTTAATCGATCGAGGGTGGTTTCCCATAGGTCCCATACCTTGGTTGACCATATTCGATAATTAGAAAAAAAATTATGGGCTGAAATGTGGTCATTTTTTTGCTTTTTCATCCACAACTTTTGACTAAATGAACCGATATTGATTATTTTTTCTGTGATCGATAGAGGGTCGTCTAACTAAAGATATCGCGCATCAGTTTGACTACATCTGTTTTTTAGAAAAAACGTTATGGGTGAAAAATTAGTTTTTTTTTCATTTTAATTGGAAAGGCTAGGATCGATTTTTCTTTGTTGGAAAAGTTGTTAATTAAAATGAAACTCATTGATAGTAATGATTAAACTTTGTGCAAAGTAATAGAAATAAAATTTCACGTTAAATTAAACGTGCGTTTTAACGTTAACGCACGTTAATTAACGTTTGCGTTTTAATGCTCATTTGTGCTTTAATTTAACGTGAAATTTTATTTCTATGAAACTCATTGTTAAAAAAAGAGTTTGTTGCCATTAAGATGTCATATTAAAAGCAATTATAACAAGAAATAGACTGAAGGCTTCTCTGAAGAAGAAATTAAATCCAATCAGTTTGCTTGCTCTAGTGACTCTTTAAAATCGATTTTAAAACGAAATTTATCTTTCAAACGGTTAGTTTTTAGTGTCATTCCCTCAACGGCTTCCCCTTTGATATGTATGTTATAAAAATAGAGTCTTTATATAAAAATGTATTTACACTAAAAAGAATGAAATAAAATAATTTTTGGAAAAAAAATAGAAACGGCTTCAAACTATAAATTGCGCTAAAAAGTAAAAAATAATATTATTCTTTAAACAAATTCGATAAGACTTTTAAACATAATTTTTGAAGTCGGTTCAAAATTATGACGGATTTTGATGCATGATTCCTTTTGTAACTATGAACTAATTATAAATATAAATAGCGTAGAGTTTGCAACAGTTTCAGTGTAAAATAACGCATGGTGTAATTATAATTGGACTGCCATAATTTTGAACCGACTTCAAAAATTATGTTTAAAAGTCGTATCGAATTTGTTTAAAGAATATATATTATTTTTTACTTTTTAGCGCAATTTATAGTTTGAAGTCGGTTCTATTTTTTTTCCAAAAATTATTTTATTTTATCTTTAAACCGCAATAAACATATTTAATGTGGAGAGGTAGAAAGAATTTAACACGTTGAGTGCCACGCGGTTTTATAACGACTTCCCCGTCAGGCTGCGCGCGCAGGTATCGTAGTTACAGCAATGCGAAGCGCAATACTGGCAAATTAAAATTTACTCGATGGAAATTTTAAAAGGTATTAGGGCCATTGTTTTTTAGCATAGTGGAAGGTATTTCTGTTCGAAAGGGAATGCTTATATAAGCATTCATTCAACACGTTAGGCCCCTCGCCTGTTTTGTTTATAGTTTGGCCCGCTAGAGATAAGATTACATTGAACTCCACTTCGGGTATGATAATGTCAGTAACTTCTTGTTAGTCACCGGTGACTGACGTGGCACTCAACGTGTTAATAATATTTTAGATAACTGTAAAAAAAAAGCTAATCGTAACGATTAGCTTTTAAATAACTGTAAAAAACTAAAATAGCTTCTTCAGCATATTTTTATGCTATAATCAGGGGCGGACTGGGAAGAAAATTCGGCCCGGGCATATTTCAAACAGACCGGCCCTTGGGAGGGCAGGTATTTTGCAGATTGCAGGAACTAAAAATATTGTCAGTAAATATGTCGATATGTATTAAAATATTAAATGTTTACGTTATTTTTCTTATTCAGCATGGAAGTGTAATGATACGTAATACAGTATAGGACCATAAATTCGGAATCCCAAAAGACCCAAAATCCGGAACTTCTTCAAAAAAAGCAGGAAATATTTTGCGCCGTGTTTTTTTTTTTTTTTTTTTTTGTTTTCTGGAAATATGTCATTTTAAAAAGAAGGAAAATAAAATACAATGAACATGTTTAAGATCGGAAATGTGCAGCTCGAATTTATTTCGCGATTTTCTGAAAAGGGTTTGTTTTGCGATAAGAATTAGAGTGTTATTAATTGTTGCTTTAATTGTGAGTTAATATCATTAAATTTTGCTTTTTTTATTTCTTGTTGTTTTATTACATTTATTTTTTTAAGATGAGCTCTAATTTTCTCGCGATACAGAACATTCGCAAAATTGAAATTCGGCGCTTCTTGCATTTTCCCGATCGTCCGATCTTTTACTGCAATTAAGTAACTAGAGAATATAAAATCATATCAGAAATTACCGGAATTCTTTTCTTTTATTGTTAAGAGATTAAAATAATATCGGGAAAAGTCTAGGTTTTTCGATGTTTTGCCTTCGAATGTAAGCCAACTCCAACTTCGTTTTTTGTGATAATTTCATGACTTATAGGTGGTATACGATAACCAAAAACAGTGGCGTAGCTAGACCCCAATTTGGGGGGGGGGGGGGGAGGTCGATTTCTCGCAGTTAATTTTACGAAAACAATTGGTGGAATTGATGATTGAAAAAATTATTATAAATGGAGTTTCTAACCAGACTCATTTTAATGTGAAAATTGAAGGGAAAAAACATGAACTTAAAAGCAATAAAGCAATCTGATTTACGTTTTTATATAATTTTCGCTTCAGACAGAATTTAACTAGAACTGAAGCTGTTTTAGGGGAAAATACAAGAGAAAAATACAATATTCTGTTAAAAATTAAACACTGATCAAGTTTACGTGCCTTGGAAAGGATGGTGATTAACGAACAAGACAATTTCTGAATCTCCAGTCTGAGTGAATACAATGGAAAGAATAAAACTGTTAAGTCAATCCAAATGTTTTAAAAAATTGCTAATACAGAAAGTTAAATATGCAATAAAACAAGAATACCTTTAACAAAAAACAATAAATAAATAAAAATAAAACTAACCAAACTTAACGAATTTACAGGAATAAAGATTTGTGTCACATAGAACAGAGAACTATTTTTAATCTCAACTGATAACTTTTTTTCCCATTATCATTTTCAGCCTACTTTCCCGTCAAAGTTTTAAACAAAGTTGTTAGCATGAAAGAATGCTAAATGTATCGTGAATAATAAAGAAAAAGTTAAAATAAGTGAACAAATTAAAAAAGACTGAAAAATGAAAAATTTGAAAGTATGCTTTTGAGATGGAGAAAATGTGTGTCTGTCGGTCTGTCTGCCCCCACCCCTCCCCCCAATAACTTTTGAAGGATTTGTCGGATTCGAAATATTTTATTTTTGAATCGAAAGATCTTGGCGTGGGCATCTCATTTCTACATTTAACTTTTTGATTTGCCCCCCTGGGCGTAGGATCCAAGCTCCTATGAACAAGCTTACTGGAAGAAGCTCTCAGAGTAAAAGATTTTTTGATTTGAACAACCTTTATTCATTTTCGAACAGCTCAAAAAAGAAAAAAAAATTAACATAACCCTTACGGGGAATTTTCAATCTTATACAAATCATGATCTAACGGACGGATTTGCTTGGAACAAACTTAATCGGAAAGATTTTATGACGTAGAACATGTACAAATACGAAGTTATATCGGAACTAAGGGAGCCTATTTTCATATGAAATTTTTTCATCGGGATTTCTAAGGATATTTTTGAATGAATAAATGAGTGAATAAATTCTAAAATAAAAAAATGAGTGAACGAATGGAAAAATAAATAAATGAGTGAATAAATACATTAATGAGTAAATGAATGACTGAATAAATGAAAGAATGAATGATGAGTGAATGAATATGTATTAACCGTTGAAAAAGGTATTTGAAGTAATAAGAACTAAAGCTAAATGAGAAAGAGAGATAGCTGGATTATAAGTTTGAAGTTGGTTTTTAACGGACAGTAGGCTCGTATAGTTCTGGACGGAACTTCTTGTTAGTTAATGCATTAGTACTAAAAGCGGCAAAAATGAAATTACCTTCAAGAAGTGTCTAGTGAAACGAATTCTGATTCAGCAGATTGTACTTCTTCAGAGGAGATCAACTTTCTCTTTTTATAACAATCATCATCAATTCTCTTTCGAATTAAAAAAGCTTGTAATAGGTTTATGCTCGCTTCAATATTGCCTCTCATTCAATGCACTTCCCTAAATATATTGGGTTGGAATTCTGAAAAAAAAAAAAAAATGCGCAGGACAGACCGACCCACCGATGCGTAAGGGGTGGAGGAGGTGGATACAGCTTTCACGAGAGGAAAGTGGGTGGGCTCGAGCTCATGGTAAAATATTCATATAACAACCTACAGGCAAAGTAAACGACCATTGGGGGAAAAAACCATTTAAATTAGAATAGTTTATGCTTAAAGAACGTGAGAAAATAGCCTTTTTATGGCTACAGTACCATTTGTTAGGGAAGAGGAGAGATTGAGAAAGAAACTATCATTTTAGCTCCCACTATCTCCCCATCTTCCTGTTCTACGCATCTGTTTCTGTATATGCAGCTGAGGCGTTATTATTGAATGGTCAGTAGGGTTTAGTTGAAAGTGGAGAGTAATTTACGCAATTCCCTGTGGTGCTTGTAAAAGGAAGAAGTCATAAAAGGGTCTTTCTTCCGCTCTGGGCATGAAACGTAGTAAAGGACTGTTGATAAAATTGTTAAACGAAGGAGCATTGTGAACAGTCATGGGAAAGATTCTAGTTTAGATAAATTTATTGTTAAAAGTTCGGATTGCTTGCATTTGAAAGCTATTTCCAGCTTCCTTTTTTTTATTCTAATAATGTTTCTTTGCTAGTCTTGCGTGTTCAACTTTACTTTCATTTTCAATTTTCTCCAGACTAGAGACCCATATCTAATATTAGTAGGTCTCATAACTGCAAGAGTTGCACTGAATATGTTCTAGTTTTAAATTCTACTGCGAATCAAAACCTTCCCGAAAATGCTGCCAAACCAAAGATTTTCCAAAACTTTTCATGCTCACCGGAATTAATCTCAACTGGAGCATTTCATGATAGTTTAACAATATATATATTCTTTGCTTAAAATTAAAAGAAAATCATTAGAACCAATTGCGATAGCAACAAAAAGCCTACATTTAATCGATGTACTATATAAAATCATTTCAGGTTCGGGCTTGCGAGGTATTTAGGGGAGAAACCGCTAGGAAAGTTGTACGATTAGGGATGCAAGTTTGTCACGCCGTGAATTCCCTCGATTTTTAAAGCTGTTTCCTAAAATCTGCGATTTTTTAAAAAATATCACGATTTGTGCGCAAATTGTTTAAAATATGAGACTTATTTTGTTTTTTACTTACACTTTAACGGCAATTTATACTGTTCTGAAGTTTTAAAATGTATAACAGATGTACTAAACTTTTAGAAGAGTTCATCAATAGAAAAATAACTATAAAACTAGTTATAGATAATCCCCCTCATGTTTAGAGGAAGTTTTTGATCCAAATCAATACAAATATTTAAATGTTTTTGACGAAGTTGACAGTTGTTCCATTGTTAGTTAACAATAACCCTATGATACCCCCCTCCCAAAATGAGTTACACGTTGAAGGAGGGCAATTCAACTCTGGAAATTCAAGAGAGAAAGTGTTCCCAACCTGTCCAAAGTGGCAATCCGATGTTTGTCAGTTCCGTCTAATAGCGCAGATGCTGAACGGTCCTTTTCTACATATAAAAACGTGTTAAGTGATAACGACGAAGCATTAAAGAAAATAATTTAATCATATACAATATTTTGTACCAAAATGCTGTACATTTAATTAAATACCTAAAATATTGCATAAAATTGAAAGTATAGAAGTAAAATTATTCCTTTTTTATTTAAGAAAATAAATTTAATTGGAGATATTCTAGTTTTTATTACATTATATTTGTGTCCTCGCGAACATTTCGTGCAATTTGCCGCGAATTTCCGGCTCTTTTTTCTGCGACAAACTTGCAACACTAGGTGCGACCTAGTAAGACCTTATAACCCAAAGGCCCCAAAATTGATTTTTTTTTTTTTTTGCATTTTATCGCGCTTTTTTTTTTTTTTCAGTGTTCACTCTATTCAACTGTTATTAAAAAACATATTTTTAGAATAGTATAAAGCGTAAAGAGGGTTAAGGTCTCAAAAAAAGTTTTCGGACACCAACATTTCGGCGGAGTCCCTCTAAGTCTCTAAGTATCTAAGTCAAAATTTCGCGGGGTGGGGAGGGTTGTCCCCCCCCTTATCTACGCCAGTGGCCAAAAAGACTATAAATGAGCAAATGCTAATAAAAACTTCCAGAGCAAATTATATGAGCTCTGATGCTACTTACTACTTTTTTTGAATGAAAACCCAAAATCTGGAAAATTCCGAAATCTGGAAAGATGGCCTCCCAGAGAGTTCCGATTTTGAGGTCCCATACTGTATATAAATTAGCTATTAACAGTCGCCTCACTTTAGGGCGTTGCGCAGTGAGACAATCGGCTGAGGCAACTGGCCGGAGAGAATTTCTCTGGGGCCGCCCCTGAGAATTTGCATCACCTGGATTGAGAAATTCTCAGGGCTGTATTTTGTAGCTTGTAGGGATTAAAAATATTGTCAGTAAGTATGTAGATATGTATTTGAATAATATTAAGTGTTTACAAGATAAAGTAATTTTTCTTATTCACCATAGAGGGCCAATGATACGTAATATGTGAATTAGCTGTTAATAGTTGCCGTCCTTTAGGGTGGTGCGCCGTGAGGCAATCGCCTCGCCGCCTTAGCCTCCCCCGCCTGCACTGCTCATAATTAAAAACATCAATTTTGCGGCTCTCAAAAGTTTGCATAACAGACGGCCGCCTAGGTTTTCTATATGGACGAGCCGGCCCTGAGAATTTCTCAAGCCAGCCTCGAGATCTCGTCCATATAGACGACTTAGGCGGTAGCCTAAAGTGCAAAACTGATGTATTTTATTTATTTATTTTCAAAATTTAAAAATAAAACATAATCATTTTTGCTCCCCAGGCAGCCGTTTAGTTTGTCTATAAGGGACCAGCTCGCCCTGAGAAATTCTGCCCCCTCCCCCTTGTGCCCCAACGGCCAGGCCCTAGAGATTTTGCCCCATTGCTGCATTGCACTCTCTGAAGCCCGGGTTACGGCAAAGTTTTGGTCCCCGTTTTTTTCTGAACATTGTAAAAGCTGTATACTTTATTAAAAAAAGATAGATATTTTATGACCGGCCCACCGGGCATTTGCCCGAATGCCCGCATAGCCAGTCCGCCGCTGGCTATAATGTTAGACCAGTATGTGTCTGGATGGATGAAACATCAATATAAAGTTCTCCTAAACTTCTTTGTAAGTTACCAAATAGGAGAACGACTATGAGTTCTCTTTTATTCTTTAAATAAGATTCTTTTTCTTCTATCTGGTGTAGTCATTTTGAAAAATTATATATTTTTTAGAAATCTTTACTATCACATAAACAACTTGCATAATTAATAAGATATTTATCTTTATTTTAAAGAAGTTCTTTACTTTTAAAGTTGTATAGGATACATTGTAAGACATTAGGTTAAATTACTCTAATAATATTTCAGCTAATTGAAAAAAAGCTAATTATTATTGTAAAGTACTGTCATTACATGAAGCTATATTTTAATGAGTTACAAATGAATAAATACCTAGTGTAAGAAATAACAAAAAAAAAAAAAAAACCCCACCCTCTATAAGTTGATTATTGGTCCTACCTTATTAACCACCACGCTATCATGTTGCCATACGCACACTGATTGGCTGTCATTTGTTCCATGATTAAAAAATAGTATCGCCCAGACAACCATGATTTGTTTACTGAGCGGTGACGGGTTCTGGGTTATGGTTCCCCTTACTCGCTCCCTGCATCTTCCTTATATCTCAATGATTCTATTACTATTCAATTTCGGTGCAAGTTAGATCGTACCCAGAAGGTTTCGAAACTCTCCCCCCCCCCCCTCTTTTTCTCCCTGTGTTGCAGTCACTGCTTTGGTAAACCAGATGAGGTGGTTCAAAGATAGAGTAATAATAGGAAAAAGATCGCGCTTTTGGGCTGCGAATAGGAGGTACATAAGCATAGTATCATTTCCATTAGGAATCTTTGGTTGGGAAATGCTGGTCTACATTGATATCGTACCTAATGTGACAGGTTGCTTCAGTTGATTGGTTGGTGTCGTGTCCTCCCAAGAAGCGAGGAAGAATGGATGCTCTGCTCCTGAGTCTAACGGGGGCCTTTATAGGCAGGAGTCTGACTTCCGCCCCTTTCAGAGGTCTCTTCTTTTTTGAACCAGCTCCCAGATGAGAGATCGCCACCTGGGGTTGGCACCCCCAAAGGTGTCGTTTCAGTTGGAGGAGATTGGGGCCACGACGGATTTAACGTGCACCAGCTCCTTTTAGCGTGCACAGTCTCAAAGCAACCAGCTACGAGAGGTTGTCACCCTCCCAAACTTCTGACCTCGGTCGATGTTGCTTCACTTTCGGTGTTATGTGGGAACCGAGCTTCTACCGACTGGTCCACTGCGGGACTAGTTGTTGAAGTTGCTTTCTACGTGTTCATCAATAGCCGTTCCGACTAGATGCATGCAACTTTTTTATACCATTCCACTTCTTTGGCAAGTGGCCTGCTTGTATTACGGCAAGACGTACGCAGTTCACTTTTTATAATGCCCTTTAATGCAGAACAGCCGTCTTCGGTTGTTGCTCAAATAAATTCGGCCTTTATCTACTTGTATCTATCTATACTGATCTGTTTGAACACATATCATTTTTACAACTGTCTCCTAAAAGTGTTCTGAAGGAAAAAAAAAAGAATCTGAAGTTCTCTGAACCCTCAATTTTAAGCTAATTGCTTCGAAACACCACACTACAAATTTCCACTCAATAATCAATGACAGTATGCCACATTCTCAGAAATAGAACGCTCACTTTTGACGATATTTCTATCGTCTAGAAAATTTCGTCATTTACAACGATTCTTTCCTCGCTCGATCACGTGATTTAAAAAAATTACCGCACAAATTTCGCCAATTTGATGCAAGGTTTACTAGGAGCAATTTTCACGAAGCCATTTCGTCAAATACGACGAAAGTTTCGTGAGATTTGAGCATGCGTTTTTGAGAGTGCACAAAATGAAATTCTCGGTCAAATTTCAATTTCAAAAACTACACCGGGAAATTAAGAAGGTTGATTTGAGTTCTCCCTGTCGGATGCAGCACAATTTTATTTTCTTGGAATTAAATTAGTTCCCTTGAAATGGAGAAACAACATTATCGATAACATGGCTCCGTTCCAAAGATTTTTTTTTAAATCTTCAACAAGCTGAGTGTCATAATGTTACCTCAAGAAGAGAAGAATTTTCGAGAAGATTGCAGACGTGACACGTTGCAGCGGAAACAAGTTCGGCCGCATAAAAATGAAAACGTCCATCGAAATGCGCAGCTTTGTCCGGAATAACTCAAGGACACGTCACACCTTTGCATACTTAATTGGAACGAGAGAACGTCTTTTTTAAATGGACCTGTTGCGATGGTACACTGTTAAAAAAAAAAAAAAACTGAATTTTCAGATTGTTTTTTGACTGATTTTAACGGAAGATTTCCGTAGTGCTTCAAAACAGTGTTTTTTCCTTCCAAAAACAGAAATATCACGTATCTCACGATCCTGAAAGTATGAGAACGGAACTTTTCCATTTTACAGTTGCTGTATTTAAAGGGATCAGCGGAGCTAAAGGAAATGGAACTTCTGCCAAGACTCGGGAAAATACAGCTGAACTCGCTTAATACGAAATGTCAAAAGTTTGCGAATTTTTTCGTATGAGCCATTATTCGTAACAACCATGAATAAGTAAAATTGTGTAAAAAAAAAAGTATTGGAAAGGTATGTTTATATTTTAAAAATAATTGCTACTATTTATAATAAAAAGTAAATTAAATAGTGAAAACAAATGATTTATTTTTACTAATATACACTTCTAAATCTTAATAGTACTTTGAGAAAAAGTGAATTTACCTTTTAAAATGTAACAATTTTGGAAAAAAAATCTTAATGGTTGGTAGTTTATTAGGTACATTAAGTTTTATCATACACATATCTCAGCGCAAAAAGCCTAGTGCCATTTGTATATTGTCACTTTCTGGACTCTAAAACTGATTTACAAAGTGAAAAGACGTGCCTTATTGATGTTCTAGAAAAGGGGCCTAAAATAGGGATCCCTGACCAATCCGAAAGTGTGCAACCAACACGTGCTTGAGCTTTATTCTCTACCCAGAAAGATTCGACGCATGATTCGAAATACGTACTTGGTGGTTTACAATGACTCAAAACAACCAACAATTTCTAAATAACATATAATTAAGTGTATGCAATCGAGAAAAATTCGTAAATAGGTCAGATATTTCGTTCGTCTTAACCGAAATTTTTATTTTAGCCTTCGTAATATGCGTGAGATATTTAGTGTAATTAAATAGTAAACCAAACTTAATGAACAAAATGTTCGTTAGCCGTGAGTTCGTATTAACCGTGTTCGTATTAAGAAAGTTCAATTATCAATTATTTTATCGCTGACACCCACTATTCCGAAGGCCGTTGTTGTTCTATCGAACTTGGCCCTTTTTTCACATTTATGTTTTGTTGGGATATCATTAATTTTTGAAAAGGTAAAATGTGTGTTTATATTGACGATAAGTTATACTAAATTAAACCAAGCTAAATAGTCGCTATTAATTATTTAAGATTTTTTTCGTTTGTTTACATTTCTCCGTAATTAGTCCGGAAATTAATCTTTACTTAATTAATCTTTTTTTTTTAAAGCGTTGAAAAGTTCTGTATAACTACTACCAATAGAATTCTTTGTACTCAGCTTGAGTTTAGCCTTAAGGCGAAAAATTAAAGCGGAAAGTGAATTTCAATGCATCAATTATTTTCCTTCTAGCGCGAGAGAGTATAGTTTGTTAACGGCAGAAAAATATGGCTGCCGTTTGAAGTTCGTAGGTACGATGCTATTTTTGAGTACGGTAGTAACTTCGAAGATAATGTAATTTTTTTAATTTTCGGATTTTTTCCTTTATATACGCAGTGCTCCCACCGGCCTCACAGAGTTTGTATCACCTTTTGGAGCAGATAAAAATGAGCTTTTGTATCAGTTTGGAGCAGAAAAATGGCCTTTTGTATCAGTTTGGAACAGAAGAAATTGACTTTTGTATCAGTCTAGGAGCCGAAAATATCTTTATACCATTTTTGGAGCATTTTTTTCCTTATTTTTTGAATATTAAATGGCTGTTTTTAAAGCAATGTTATTTTCATACGGGTAAGAGCAGTTTCAAGTCTTCAAAATGATAGAAAATGTAAACATCAGTCACCCTTCAAAAACTGGATTAACTTATTTCAAAAACTGGATTAGCTTATTTCAAAAATTGGATTATTTTTATATTTTTAAAGAAATTATTCATAACCTATTAAAAAAGTAAGACTAGTTAAACCTATAACCCTTATAAAGGTGCTTTTCAATACTTTTCTCAAGAAACAGATTATATATAAAAAAGTTCTCTTGTTTTTTTCATCTTCATCTAATAGTTAAGAATAGCTGGAAGAAAGCATAAAATTTTCTTCTTTTCAAAAATCATTGCATTCTTCCCTTTTTGTTTAATAGTTAAAACACTATTCTTTCAAGAAAATAAGCAAAAACAAACTATTACGAAAGGTTCAACTATTTTAAACCATTTATCAATTTTTTTTTATCCATTAAAATTTGTTTTTTAAATGGCACTTATTTAGGTTTAACCATTGTGATTATAGTAACAGTAAAATGTTGACGAAATTAAATACAATTTCATATTTTATCAAAAAATGTTTGAAGTCTATCTATGTTTGAAGTAAAAAAATGTTTGAAGTCCAAAGCATGTCAAGTCAAGCCTGCAGTAATCTTTAGTATTTTTCTGATTTAGAAATATTCCTTTAAATTTCAATCCTAAATACTCCCTTAGATGCTTTGGAAGTAGTTAATGGCACCAAAAGTAAATTGCTGAGTTTCATAATTTTGCAGCAAGAAAATTCATGAACCAAATTATATTTTTCAGTTCTCATAATAGAAAGGCAAAATGTATTTTTTATTATATGTGGATAATTTAATGTCCAATGATTTTTTTTCCACAACTTATTTTTGCATCTTTGAAAAATTGATATATGCAATTTAATTTTAAGAGCCCTAGGGTTACAACAATTGGATGCTGAAAGGAACTAAATTGGAAATGCATTATAATTTCATAACTTTAAAATCTAATTAAAAAATTGAAACTTTAAGCAAGATTACTTTTAGGAGGTCGTTCATCCACACCAAAATTTCCATTTTCTCTAATATTATTGCTTATGTTTGCTGAAAATAATCAATTC
The DNA here is from genome assembly GCA_038502835.1 of Octonoba sinensis. Classification (NCBI taxonomy): domain Eukaryota; kingdom Metazoa; phylum Arthropoda; class Arachnida; order Araneae; family Uloboridae; genus Octonoba; species Octonoba sinensis. The sequence goes on along the minus strand of CM076601.1, from coordinate 9,645,437 downwards.
ATTAAGACATACATGCTTTTTTTTAATGATTTTTCTACCTTAACTGTAATTTGTTAAAAATTGATTTTTCACATTGATTAGTATTTCCTAAACATTAGAATAGAAAACACAAAGTGCACTGAGGGAAAACGCCAAGTTTACTTTTTTGTTGTTCTATGAAATTTTAAACTTTTTTATCTATTTCAATAAAAACTTACTAAATAAAATGTTCAACATAAATAGTGATAAGAGGAATTATTTTTCTCTATATAATACTACAAAATATTAGAAATCGTCTCACTGTTTCTTCTACAAGCGTGGGATGCATCACTCATTCTGCTCAATTTTCAAATCCAGATTTGATGTTCTTAAGAGAGGGTAGAGTTAATATTCATTAATGAACTTCTTCAAAGGTAAAAAAATTAGTTGACTAAAGGGAAAATAACAAATGATGTCGATTTTAAGGTGAAAAAAAATATCTAAAATTTTTTATATTTTTTTCCCCCGAAAATCGCGATTTGGCGCAAATTTTCCTAAAAAACGCATTTTGTAGCAGCATGTAGCAGAAAAAACTTTTTGGCGCAGATTTGCGTGATTGGCACAGCCGCGGGAACCCTGTATACGCCAAATTGCCTACTTTGATACCAAGTTTCAATGTCACTTAGAAGTGGGTTAGGGTTTTGATGAGTGAGTGAGTGAGTGAGTGAGTGATAAAAATGACACTTTTCAGACCTTAATATTTCCATAACCATAAGAGGTACCTCAATGATATTTGATATTCTAGGGGTTAAGGGGATTTCTATTAGATGTACAAAATTTCAAGTATGTAGGTTTAATAGTTTTTGCGTAATGATGAGGTCAAAAGTAGCTCGAAATGGTTCAGGTAAATATAGATCCCAACAAAACATAAATGTGAAAAAAGGGCCAAGTTCGATAGAACAAAAACGGCTTTCGGAGTAGTCGGTGCCAGCGATAAAAGAATTGATATCTAATGGGTGCCAAGTTCCATAGCAGATCCTTTGATCATGGTTGTAAGAGCGTACAATGTTCCTTAATTTATTTAAAAACATTTTTTTATCGGATTCCTAACTTGGCAAGTTTTAATTAAGATAAGTTACGTTCAAGAAGACGATAAGAAGACAATTAGAAATTAACTATAATAGCTTGCCACATGATTTTACTAACTATTAAAAATTGCTAATTGAATGAGTTAAATTTTTTGAATGTAATTTACCTTAATTAACACTTGCCAAGTTAGGAATCCGATAAAAAAATGTTTTTAAATAAATTAAGGAACATTGTACGCTCTTACAGCCATGATCAAAGGATCTGCTATGGAACTTGGCACCCGTTAGATATCAATTCTTTTATCGCTGGCACCGACTACTCCGTAAGCCGTTTTTGTTCTATCGAACTTGGCAATTTTTTCACATTTATGTTTTGTTGGGATATCATTAATTTTTGAAAAGCGAAAATGTGTGTTTTTATATTGACGATAAGTTATACTAAATTAAACCAAGCTGAATAGTCGCTATAAATTATTTAAGTTTTTTTCGTCTGTTTACATTTCTCCGCAATAAGTCCGTAAACCTATATTTACTTAATTAATTTTTTATTTAAAACGTTGAAAAGTTCTGTATCACTACGACACTGCATTCTTTGTAGTCAGCTTGAGTTAAGCCTTAATTTGAAAAATTAAAGCGGAAAGTGAATTTCAATGCATCAATTATCAATTATTTACCTTCAAGCGCGAGAGAGTATTGTTTACTTTGAACTGCAGAAAAATATGGCTGCTGTTTGAAGTCGTTAGATATGATGCTACTTATGAGTATGCTAGTAACTTCGAAGATAATGTAATTTTTTGAAGTTTCGGATTTTTCCCTTTATATATGCCAAGTTGTCTACCTTGATACCAAGTTTCAAGTTTCTAAGTCTCCTAGAAGTAGGTTAGGTTTTTGATGAGTGAGTGAGTGAGTGAGTGAGTGATAAAAATGACACTTTTAAAACCTTAATAATTCCATAACCATAAGAGGTACACCAATGAAATTTGATATTCTAGGGGTTAAAGGGGCTATTAGACGTTCAAATTTCAAGTATGTAGGTCTAATAGTTTTGGGGTAATGGTGGGGTCAAAAGTAGCTTGAAATGGTTCGGGTAAATATACGCATTGGCCGGTGTCGCCGTTTCTGAATTTGGCTGACTTTCTGAACTTGGCGGACACACTGCCGTGTGTCTAGGTATACGCATTGGCCGGTGTCGCCGTTTCTGAATTTGGCTGACTTTCTGAACTTGGCGGACACACTGCCGTGTGTCTAGATATACGCATTGGCCGGTGTCGCCGTTTCTGAATTTGGCTGACTTTCTGAACTTGGCGGACACACTGCCGTGTGTCTAGATATACGCAGTGGCCGGTGTCGCCGTTTCTGAATTTGGCTGACTTTCTGAACTTGGCGGACACACTGCCGTGTGTCTAGATATACGCATTGGCCGTGTCGCCGTTTCTGAATTTGGCTGACTTTCTGAACTTGGCGGACACACTGCCCTGTGTCTAGATATACGCATTGGCCGGTTCGCCGTTCCTGAATTTGGCTGACTTTCTGAACTTGGCGGACACACTGCCGTGTGTCTAGATTTTAAAGTAATGTTTAAAAGGAAGCATAGACTTAAAAGTATTTTAATTTAAAAAATGAAAGAATGGTGAAAAAAAATCACTCTTTATAAGTTGACCACCTGTCTAAGTTGACCACTAAAGGGCTGCACCGCAAGTGGTCAACTTACAAAGCTTTCACTGTATTTTAAATTCTTTTAAGTGTCTGTCTGAAAAAGTATAGACAGCAGAATGTTTTTTCAGCATATCATGTTCCTTAACTCACTCACGTATCAAAAGCATTACTATTGCTCATTTATCCGATTTTCATCGAAATGAACCATCGTAATGAAATTTTGATACGTAACTCAGTTGGTAAATTTCATGTGCTAAAAAACATTACACGGTCTATATTTTTATAGAATAAATACACAAACAAATTAAAGCCTAAATTGAAAATGAATAATTTTCAAAAATGAATTTTCAACACCAACTGAATACCAAAAATCGTGTTCAAGTAACACCAAAAATGGTGGCAACTGAACGCAAATTTTTTACAGTGCACTCGCTTTAAAATTCCACCGAGGAACTATTTTTACGAATAATCTGACGGTACTTTGTAGGAAACCTCACTTAATCCTACTTTTTCATGAAATATTCCAGCTTCGGTTGAGTATTTTGCCAAAGAACGAGAACAGCTTTCAAACCGATATTGTGTTTTCAGTTGCCATTTTGTTTACACTATCCATCTCTTATTTTTGTTCCACAAAATTGTAAAATTTAAGAGTTCTGGTCCGTTTTTTTTAATGTGTTAGTTTTAGAACTTAGAAAAAGGCTTTGTCCAGATATTTTAAGCGAATAGTATATAATTGATTTTGCAATTAAATTACTCTGTGGTAGTTACTGGCGGTAACGAATTAAATTTCCACAGCAGGGTTCGCGACAGAGAAAGTTCAGGTCCGTTTTCAGAAACTTCACAAAATTCCAATTAATCAAACAAAACGGACCCTTCACAAAATTACAGTCAATCACAACGGATCCTTTACAAAATTCCGAGGTACAAAATCTTACTTTTTGCAGAATTATTTATTATATGAGCGGCAAAAATTAATAATTTTTTTTACCACTGCATGTTTAAATTTTGAATTTTCACAAAATTATTTTATTCTTCACAAAAATCTTATTCGATTCTTTACAAAAACTGGATCCTGTAAAAAACTGCTGTGTCGACCCCTGCATAGGCTGAGTATTTCATTTATGTAAAAACTTAAAATGTTGTAACCATGTGAAATAGAAGTGGCTGCTTATCTCAATTAATCCCACTGTTCATTGCTTGATTCCGCTGTTCGCATCTGACCAGTCCGCAAGTGGCATGTAACCGAATACCTCGCCAACACCCAACCTGTTTGGTTTTGGAGAAATATGTGAAAAGAGTTCATCATGCATTGAAAGTTTTTTTACTGGATGATTTATATTCATCATATTTAATGAACATTTGAAGAGGCCCTTTTAAGGTATACCTCCGGAAAAGAGACACCTCTAATTAAGGGACAATTTTTCAGGTTCCCAGTCCCTTTGAAGAGGGACTTCAATGTATTTATCTCTGACTAAGGGACATTTACAGGGAAAACAAAATTACAAAAATTTTATACATAAGCGGCTTAAGTGTCTGTCGCCGATAGCTTATTGGTCGCTTGCGTAACTGTAGTGCAGTTAATTTAATCCTTCTTTCTTTGTTTAAATTTAATTGTCGTCTGCGCTTTTTATATACTATATTAAAGTGGCAGCGCTCTTTTTTCCAGTTTCGTTAAAACTATTGTTTTGACGGTGATTATGTTGGATATAAATAAATATTTTTCACAAAACAATTTGATTATACAGTAAATAATATTTTTATTTTACAGATTATTATAACTTATGTTTTTTTATAGTTAAGAATATTTTTTTCCGAAATTATTACATGTTTATTATATATTCATTAAACTTTACCTGATAAATATCTCTTTGATTTGATGTGCATTACCGGTTACTGGCAAGGTTCGTGATTTTTTTAAAATTTAAATCAGATTTTTTATATATTTTTAAAAAGACCTTAAATATTTTGGGTAATTATTATGTTACATTCGTAGAAACAATACGGCATGTCAATCAATATGCAAAAACACACTTTAAGCTATTTTCACAGCAATAAATATTTTTAAATAATAGTGATAAACAAATTTTAATACAAATTCATGACTCAAATGAAGCTTAACCCTACCAGGGACAATGGTACACTCATAAGTAGAGAAAAAATGAACAAATTTAATCTGAAATATTTTGCTGTTGAAAGCTGGAAAAAAGTAACAATTGTGTGTACTTAATTTTTACATTGAATGACTTTAATCATCTTTCTATGTTATAAATGAAAATGCCCGAAATATTTTTACACATTTAGTAAAATCATATGCTCACACCATTACTAAAAACTGAAACTTTTTGTTATAATTAAATATCTTTATTGAAAACTTCTATGATAAAAAAATATTTTAGAAGGAAAAAAACCTTAAGCTATTAGGGAACATGAGTGAACTTTAAGTATACATATTCTAAATTCTAACAATTGTTGTTTTAAACACTATCATTCTCAATTATTTATTGTGTGGCATTTATTAAATGGATCTAAAATATTATTTTTAAGATTAAAAACACAGAATGGTTCACAATTATTATGAATTCTAATTTGAATGATTGAATGAAGTATGATTTGCTGTTAAGATGCTTGAAAAATTAGAGCAATATTGTAAAATTAAAAAAAAAAAATTGTAATTAGTTCTAAACTTATGAAATATGTTCTGCACAGTCAAATGGGCCTAGGATGTTTTGTTTAAAACAGTGGTTGTAATTGCACCATTTTTCATTTTTACAACACTTTCTAAATGGATAAGAACTAGAGTACATGATTTACTTTCTATTTAAAATTCAAGTTGTGCAAGGACGTGTGACGTACGCAGATACAAAGTCAAAAGGCGCAGAGAAAATAAATAAATATTTTTTTAAAAAAATGAAAAAAATCCAATAAAAACCGAAATAAAAAAAAAAAAGAAAGAAAGTAACATTCGGTAGAGTTTTTCAGAAAAGACCAGGGTTTTTTCTTCGGAACTCCACTCCAATTGGTCTTAGCGTGATGATATATAGCCTCCCTCGATAAAGGGACTATCTGACACTGAAAGAATTTTTCAAATCGGACCAGTCGTTCCTGAGATTAGCGCGTTCAAACAAACAAACTCTACAGCTTTATAATATTAGTATAGATGTAAGAAGTTTGGTGGGATACTCGTATTAAAATAAAAACGTAAGGGGATGCCGTCCTCCTCGACCGCACCACTGAATATAGTTTCATGTGGGAATGTTACTTTAAAACAGTAATTAGCCTTTTTTTTTTCAATTATCTAAAATAATCATTAGATAAATTTAACCTGAATGACTTACAACGTGGCCTATACAACTTTAAAATTAAAGTACGTAGTTAAAATAAAGACAAATATCTCATTAATTATGTAAGTTACTTATATGATAGTAAGGATTTCCTAAAAATGCATGATTTTGCAAAATGGCTACATCAGATAGAAGAAACTTATTTAAAGAATAAAAAAATGCATATGGTTCACTTACAAAGAATCTTAGGCAAACCTTATATTGATGTTTCATCCATCCAGACAAATACTTGTCTAACATGATAGCATAAAAAATGTCCTGGATAAGTATTTTATTTTTATCTTTGCAAAAATTGATAAACAAATAAATAGAGTAATAATTAGGTGGTCAACTTACAAAAGGTTTTTTATAATACTCTCACCCAAATTCAGGGTACATAAGTGGTCAACTTAGACAGGTGGTCAACTTAGGTGGTCAAGTTACAAAAGTTTCCCTACATTATATAATATAGGGATAATTCCGTCACTCACTTTTTCTCATGCATTCACATTTTAAAATTTTTTTCGGCAAGGAGAACATTACATCTCTTTAAGCTTTAAGGCTATTTCTTTATCGCCAAATATGAAAACGTCTTTACACAAAACATAAAATATGTAATACAGGGTTGAGCACTTAAATTCTTCCTGTTGTCGCCAGGATTCATAAGATAAACAAAAGGCGTGCGTAAAAATACGAGTATATCGCTTTTAGAATTTTGACCTTGGGATACGATTTGCTTTATTTCAAATCTCCGAGCCAGTACAGTAAAGCCTGTAAAGCTGACCACCTGTCTAAGTTGAACACTTTTGTCAGGAACGGATTCAGCCCTATATTATATAATGTAGAGCAGCGGTGCGCAAACCGGGGGTCGCGACCCCCGGAGGGGTCGTTAGAAAATTTTTGGGGGTCGCCAAATTCGAAGAAATTCAAATTTATGAAAAATCTACAATTATTTATTTCAAAGAAGGGACATATCGGAAGATTTTTATGCTGTAAAAGGTTAGAAGGAAGAGCTACTGAAGAAATAATATTTGAAATTATTAATATATATTTTGAGGAAAAGGACCTTATCTGGGACCCACTGTGTCGCGATTTGCACTGTGGAACTGCAGCATTAACAGGTAGTAACAAAAGACTCAGTTTAATAATGAAAATTGCTCCCCATATAGTATTCAACCCTTGCATGGTACATAGACAATCTCAAGTTGCAAAAGACATCGATAAAGATTTGTCCAAGATATTAAATGATGTTGTTATTGCAATTAATTACATTAAAAGCAACTGCTTAAGCTGCCGTCTATTTTCAATGCACTGTAATAAGAGGGATTCTGTGTATGAGACATTATTACTACGACTATTATTTTCGATATAGACTATTATTTTCGATTTGAGAAACACAGTTTATATTTTTTGGTGGAAAAGAAACATGTATTGGCACGTTCATTCATTAATGAAGATTGGCTCGCAGCACTCGGTTACACGCTTCATAGTTTCGAAAAGCGGAACGATCTGAATATGAGTCTACAGGGTGAGGGTAAAACGTTTTCACGCTAAGCAGTAAAATTGAAGCTTTTAAGAATAAGCTGATACTTTCGCAAGGGGGAATTGAACAAAAACAGCACAGACATGTTTCCGTGCTTTTCATTATTTACTAAAGAAAATAATAGATTTCTTGTTATTTAAAAACAGCACCTCCCGTCATTTAATAAAATTGGTTGAAAACTTTACGAATAGTTACGAAAAATGTCCAGAAAATTAATTACGTTGGATCCGTGATCCATTTTCGTTTGATATTATTAATTCCAATATCCCTTTAAATGTTAAAAAAAAAAAAAAAAACAGTTAATTGATGTTTCCAGCGACGAAACATTGCGCATTCAATTTAACTATCTGACTTGCCAAAAATTTTGGTTATCGTCTGGAAAAGAATACGCCGATTTGGAAAGAAAGAGATCAATATTTTGATTCAGTTTGCATCGACCTACTCATGTGAATCCGGATTTTCAAAATTAGTTTTCATTAAAACAAAATAGCGATCTCGATTAGATCCAAAGGATGACTTACGGCATGCGATTTCCAATTCAGATCCGAATATAGAAGCAACCTCACATTGATTTTTTTATGATGTAAAGTTTCTTAAAAATATTTTTCATTAAAAAAATATTTATTCCCATATGCATAAATAAGGCATTGTTTCATAAAACTATGCGTTGTTTCATGAACTGATTTTAATGATGTTACAACTTTTATAACATTTTTTGTTGGTTTATAAGTTTGGTGCGATATTTTAAAAAGGCGTTATTTTCAACGATGACGTCACGACACCCTTTTAAAAACACCCTGTAAAAGCAAATCCCAGAAAGAATTTCAATATAACTTCGTTGACGACTAAACAAAACGTCTACTGTCTATCCAGGGGTCGCGACAAAATTTTACACAAAATAGGGGGTCGCAAATGAAAATAGTTTGCGCACCAAAACCTTTGTAACTTGACCACTTAGGTACGCCAAATTTGGGTGGGAGTATTATAAAAAACCCTTTGTAAGTGGACCACCTAATTATTACTCTATTTATTTGTTTATTTATTTTTGGAAAGATAAAAAAACACTAAAATAACTTTTCCAGGATATTTTTTATGCTACGTTAGACCTCTATTTGCCTGGATGGATGAAACATCCATAGAAAGTTTGCCTAAACCTCTGTGTAAGTTAACTAAATGGGAAAACGACTATGAGCACTTATTTGTTCTCTTAAAATGATTCCTCTTTTTTCTTTTTTTCTTTGATCTGATATAGCCATTTTGAAAAATATATTTTTTTAGGCAATCTTTAGCATCATATAAATAACTAACATAATTAATATATCGTGGGGTCAATACTACATCTAGGTAACTACAATTCAGCTGTTTCGAGAAAAACGCAAATTAAAGTTTTGCTAAGATTTTGGAAGATTGTGGAGACTAAACTAAAAGTTATTTTACTACCATTTCTGGATTATATTTAATTAGAAGTTTTTTTTGTCTCGTTTTGACCACAATTTTGTAAGAATTGACGAAAAACAGTCCTTGAAATTTAATGTATCCTAAAAAAAAATCAGTTACCTAGTTTTAGTCTACAACAGATACCTAGTTGTAGTATGGTGTGGACCACACCTAATGGGATTCATCTGTGCACTTGCCCACATTTCGCCAAATTTGTAGTTACCTAGTTGTAGTACTCACCCCACGATATGATCTTTATATTAACTTGAACTAAGTACTTTACTTTTGAAGTTGTATAGGATAGAGTGTAAGTCATTCGGGTTAAATTTCTTTAATGATACTTTAGATAATTGAGCAAAAAAAAAAGCTAATCACTATTTTATAGTAACATCATTACATGAAGCTATATTTTAATTAGTTATAAATGAACAAATGGCAAAAAGAAAAAAATCTCCAAACTTTATAAGTTGACCACTAAAATGCTGCACCACAAGTGGTCAACGTACACAGGTTTCACTGTATATTACTTCGCAACTTTATATACAATTTCAATGGAGGCAATTCGTCCCGTCACGTGTTAACGCGGATCGCCGATTTGTTTGCCAAATTTTTAATTGAGTTCTACGTAGAGTTCACGAAGCAAAATTAGCTATCTTAAAATTAGACTAGTTTCATAGCTTTTTCTGATTATAAACCAAGTAATTTACCTTTAATTTTATCATTATAAAAGAAAGTTATTAAGTATTACAATAGTTATAGTAAAAATAATATAATTACACGTTAATTTAAAAGCACAAATGAGCAATAAAATGCAGACATATGTTTCGGTCAAGTCGTTTTTTCTCCTAGTAACAAACTTTCCTTTTCTCTTAAGGATTCTGTCGATCAACTTAACACTTGGGGTATTTACCAAATTAGTTGCCGTTGCGGCCTTTCTTACATTGGACAGACAAAACGTGCTCTGAAAATTCGCTTAAATGAGCATAAAGGTTATGTACGAAAGCAAGAGTTAAATAAGTCTAGCATTGCTCAACATTGTTGGAATTCCAACCACTCTTTTGATTTCAATTCTGGTGAAATTATTCAAAAATGTTCTTCCCCTTTAGAGCTTGACTTTTGGGAAGCTTATCATATTAACAGGAATAGTTCTAATTTGGTTAATGATTCTTCCTCAACTCCTTATTTTTCACAGGTCTGGCATAAATTTCTTTAATTTGTTGTTCTTTCTAGGTTTTCTTGCTGTTTTCCTTTTTTGTGTCTATTTTTCTCCTTCCCCCCTCTACATGTGTACTTCGTTTTGCATTTTGTTTTGGTAGTTTGTGTACTTATTTTTATTTCAATTTTATTCTTTGTATTTTATTTCATTATTTTTGCAATTTTTATGCATGCTGTCGTCTTTTTTGCTTTATTTTTATTAATATTCCTTTTTACTTCCTGTACTTTCAACTGGATTCGTTTGTTGCTCTCTTATTGGTGTCTTCCTGCTACTTCTACTTCCACTTCACGCTGCCTTTATTCTCATTGGTTTACAGATAATTCTTAGGCTATATAAGCTTTGTTCTGTCTGCTTCATTTGGATGTTTTGCATCTAGAAGCTCCCTGTCGCATTGAAAAAGGGATTCCAAGCAATCCCGAAACATATGTCTGCATTTTATTGCTCATTTGTGCTTTAAATTAACGTGTAATTATATTATTTTTATTGTTTACTTGCACAAAGTTAAATTATTTTTAATAGTTATAGTGTTTTATTTAGTGTTAATTTTATATAACGTAGAATTTTATTTAGTCCTAGTTTTTAAATAGATTAGTTTAATTTCATAAAAGAAGTTTTGATTAGTAATAATTTGTGCTTTATAGCCTCCACGGCTAATTCTATTGTTGATAAGCCGTTGTATTTAACGGATTTTACCAATTTTTTAATAATGGAATATGCCGAGCAGTTTCCGGCACTAACTGTAAATAATAGCGTGATTACCAAAGTAAAGAAGGGATCATTATTGTTTAATGAAAAATTCGTTTCTAAAAGCTGTTTCCTCGAACCGTCAGAAAACAATGCATTTTTTTTGACATATCGGCTACTGTCAAAGCTGAAATGAAAAAGAAAGCAGCTTACACAGCAAAAGTTAGGATTTCAACCGAATGCAAGGTAGGTTTTTGTTATTGTTTATTTATCGTAATTTATTTCGACATTTTTTTATTTAATAGATTTCAATGCTTATGAAGCTCAAATTCTTAGCATTCGTAACATTCATTTGAGATAGATGACCCATATGCAACGCAGTATGACATCCTTTAAAACTCGATAAAATATTCAAACCAAAACATAATGTTAAACAAGCGAACTCGAAGTAAAACGATATTGCAGCTTCCTTTGTTTACATCGCTTATACGCTTTGACACGTGACCTATGACGCTGTATGAATTGCCTCCATTGCGGTAAATTAACAGCGACACACACTTGGAATCTCGCCAAGCTTCTGATATTGCGTAAAATCTAATGCACACTATGTTTTGTGAAAGGTCCGTTTTGCTAAATTGGAATTCTCTGAAGGGTCCGAAAATGGACCTGAACTTCCTCTGGTGCAACCCTTGGCTATGCAACTGTCTTTGAAGGATATGATCATGTTCGGAAGATACACTATGTATGAATAAATGTTGCACCGAATAGCAACTCGGAAAATCGCCTGAACTGAAAAAAAGCCAAATCATTGCTATCGTTGTGAGAAGAAATTTGCTTTGAATATATGTGCAGTATTGAAAGTAATAAAAATAATCTATGACTTTGTGACTTATCGTGATATGCTTATTTTCAAGAGTGAAAATGTTAAAAGGAATGCATTGAATTCTGGAAAGTTCGTTTTAGGCTGGGTAATACTATTAATACATAGGGGGGTCATTCCTAAATTATGTCATGCTTTGAGGGGGAGGGGGTTCGTGAATTTGTGACAAGGGGAGGGGGTAAGAAGAAGTGTGACATCATGCTTATGCAACATAGCGTGACATGTGACAAAGGAAAGAGTATGTTGAAGTGTGACACTTTGTGACAAAGGGTCACATATATGGAAAAAAGCATGACATCATTTATGAACGGTCCCTAGTTCTATTGTATTTAATTTGTTGAGACAGGGTTAATTGTCTATGGAGGAAATTTGATGTGTATGTAATTATCAGTGCTTGGTAAAGTTGTGAGAAGCCAAGGGATATAATTGATTAAAGTATCATTTTGATTAAAACTCGTTTGAAGTTTAATTCCTATTACACCCCTTTGCTTCCAACTAGTTAACTTACAACCCTTTGCCACAAAATGAAAAACGTGTGTTGTTCATTTCGCTAATTCACAGTAATAAAGGTAGTTTGTTAGTGATATAAACTTTATTAAAAACTGCATAATATAAATTTCGAATATTTATATTTATCAACAAACTAAAAATCATTGCCATTAGACAAATTGCCGAAAACAAAAGATGACAAAAATAATATCGGCAGACGATTTAAGCCTTGTTTTTAGTATTATTACTCAACAATTTGGAATTATTTTCCTATTTTGTTTCTTCTCCGCTTTAAGTTTCGTAAATAGATCGTCTGCATTGCGTATTTAAACTAACTGAAAAATCAAATCCTTTTATTTATAGGCAAACGGATGTCAGTGCACTTGCATCCCTCTGCCACCAAACGGAATGCAGCTTTTATTTAGTCATTTTTTTAAACCACGCTTTTTTGCAGTATCTGTCAAAGCGACCACTAAAATCAATGTCCCACAAAACAGAAGGGTGTTTCATTTATCATTTGCACTAGCTATCTCAAAATTTTTGTTTCGGTCAGATACACCCTTAGAGCATGGATTAGTACTGGAGGGAGCAAGTTCAATGCTTACGTTAAGAAAAGCTGAAGCCAAGATCTTAAATCACGTGGCTCTACTTGCGCCAATGCTTTCAAACTTTTTCAAGGAAACCAGTTTTCTTCCAATACTTCACTGGTCAAAAGTCATCACATGACTTTAGATCCCCGCTTCAAGAATGTAGGACTACCTTCCCTCTACCTTTTATACCTTCTCAATGCTTACACCCCTTGGCTTCTAAGTGCCTGAACTAATGTACAATCTAAAATATACATTTGTTTGATGATTTTACATATTTACTGGATGATTAATAAATATAACTTGTTTACTGAAATGCTGATGGCTGATTTACATGTGCCTACGTTATACTACATTTGTGAGGATCTATCCACACTAGCAAATATTCTTTTTTTTTCTAGTATTTACAGCCCGAGATATGTACCCTAAAAATTAATAAACTATGCATTTAAAAAGAAAAAAGTGCACTAATAGTTATTTACTTAAGAAAAGTTACCACACTTATGTGAAAATATGATCGGCATTTATATTTTTCCATTTTGTTACTACAGCGATAAATCTATACTAATATTATAAAGCTGTAGTTTGTTTGCTTGAACGCGCTAATCTCAGGAACTACTGGTCCGATTTGAAAAATTCTTTCAGTGTCAGACAGATCATTTATCGAGGAAGGCTATAGGCTATATATCATCACGCACAGACCAATTGGAGCGGAGTTCCGAAGCATAAAATAGTCCTTTTCTACCGGAAGAAATTACCGCATCCTTTCGATATTGATATCATTGAAAATCTCGTAAAAAGCTATCCTAGATAGACTTTCGTCCTTCGTGCTGAAATTGGAATCCTCTAAATGAACTAGAAAGGAAGTTATAAGCATTTTTCTCTGTAGCTTGAAATTATTTTTTCACGGTAACTAACTTTAATTTTATTTGACCCAGATGATGACCGTTTTATTTTATTTGCATCGGTTCAACAATTGTTACAGTTGCCGTGTGAACAAGCAAATCAATGCAGTTGCCATTGTTAAACAAATAAAATATAATAATAATCAACGTTTCTAGCATTTTGATGAGGCATCGCTGTATTTGAAAAATATAATTTAAAATAGACCGTGCAACGCCGGGCATCGCAGCTAGTATATCAATAGAAAGACAAAATATTCCCTTATACCTAAAAAGGCTGAAGGGGGCAGTGTCGCCCTACCAATACTTTTGAGCATAATTCTCTTCAAGTTTCTTCTTGAGTGCTATACAAAAACTGAGTGTATCATAGCTGCCATAGTGTTTTCTATTGGACATGAAAGCGCGAGCCAGTTGTCGCATTTGCTTAGTATTTTGAATTGAGACCGGTTATAAAATGAGAAAAGTCAAGGTCAAACCAGACTGTAGGACACTTTGCCCTAATACGTCCATTAAAAGAAACGAAGAATTTCACTGTATTAGTTGTAAAATACCTCAGGGTACACTGGCCCCATTCCGTCGTTCTAGGCATAAGGTTCAATATTTTCGCTTTAATGAGGGTAAAACAATAAAATTATTTATATAAAAAAAACAGAACCGACCTCAAATTATGAATTGCGCTAAGAAGTGAAAAATAAATTCATTCTTTAAACAACATCGATGTGACTTTCAAACATAGTTTTAGAAGTCGGTGCAAAATTAGAATAGATAAAATATTTTGTAATCATGAATCAATTACAAATATATATATTTCCGCAGAATTAGCAACAGTTCCAATACGAAGTAGCAAATGGTATAATGGTAACTAGACTCATAATTTTGCACCGACATCTAAAACTATGTTTAAAAGTCACATCGAAGTTGTTTAAAGAATGAATTTATTTTTCACTTTTTAGCGCGATTTATAGTTTGAGGTCGGTTCTGTTTTTTTTTATAAAAATATTTTTTAAAAATTCTTTTTAGTGTAAATACATTTTTTATATAAATACTCTATTTTTTAAAAAAGTCCATATCAAAGGGCAAACCTTCTTTCAATGAATGGCACTAAAAACTATTGCATGATAAATTCCCTTTTGAAGTTGATTTTAGCAAACAAATTGATTGGATTAATTTTTGCCACAGAGAAGCCTTCAGTCAAATGCTTGCTGTAATTTCTTTTAATAGTACAGCGCATGACAACAAATATGTTTTTAACAATAACTTTTATATTTATTAATAGATTTCCCAATAAAGAAAAATCAAGCCAAGCCTTTCCAATTAAAATAAAAAATACTTATTTTTCACCCGTAACGTTTTTTCTAAAAAACAAATGCAGCCAAATTGATTTGCGATATTGGAGTTAGACAACGCTCTATCGATTAAAGAAAAAATCATCAAGATCGGTTCATTTAGTCAAAAGTTCTGGATGAAAAACAACAAAAATACTACATTTCTGCCCATAACTTTTTTTCTAATTATCGAATATGGTCAAACGAAAGTACGGGACCTATGGGAAACCACCCTCAACCGATTAAAAAAAGAATCATGAAAATCGGTTCATCTGGTGCAAAGTTATGAGTGGACAAACAAACAAAAAAAAAACGACATACATGCAATATGAATGTATAACCTCCTGCTTTTGTGAAGTCGGTTAAAAATGATTAAACAAGCACTTAAATAGGATCACATTAGGAAAAGTCAGAAAGTTGCAAGACATTCAGTCAATTATTATTGGAATTACTGAACAGCAAACATTGAGACGGATCACAAAGGCCCCCACCCCCCCTCCCCACCCAGGGTTGCTACTCAAACAGCAGAATGAAGTTCCCGGACTTTTCCAGGTTTTCCAGACATACTTTCGAAACATTCTTAAATCCATGGTATCAAACCAATAAAAATCATACATTTACTTCAAAATATTCGGTTTAAAACAATAGCAGGAATGGCTAATCTTAAAATAATTTCTGAAAAACTTTGAAACAGTATCAGCCAAGTGATATAAGGGAACAAACAATTCCATAAAGAAAAACTAGGTATACTTTGAAAAATGTTTTTTTTTAAAGGTCTAATAACTTGGTTTCTTGATGAGAATATTGATTGCTCACAAAACTTTGAGAGAGAGAAAAAACTACATTAGTTACTTAGTGCAAAAATGTGAATAACAATAATAAAATGTGAGTTACTTTTAACTATTTAAAAGTTGAACTTAAGAGTTGAAAAAAAAATTCTGATCAAATCCATGGTTTAATCAAGTTGTATCAATCTCTGCAGGTCCTTCTGAATGTTGTACTTTGAGGGAAGGAAAAAAGTTAACGTCATTATTTATATTGGACTTTCCAAGTCAGTGCTTCCAACATTGGCTAAAATTCCCTTTTTCCAGGTTTTTGATAAAATATTAAAATTCCCTGACCTTTTCTGACTTTTTCACCCAATTATAAAGTTCCCCGAGTTTTCCAGATTTTCCCCTGCTTTCCAGGTAGCATGGCAACCCTGCCCGCCTTTCTAGTGTTAAAATAATTATTCACACAAACAGTAGACGATAGTATGCACCATTAATTAAATAAATTCCCATAACTTTTAACAAAAAAATTAACATTCCATAACTTTTCCAGACCTGAAATATCCCCCCCCCCCCCCCAGACTTTCCGGGATTTTCATAATGCATGTTTTTTTTGCTTTTTTAGGAAGCAAGTACGTAGATAAACCCCTTCCAACTAAAAATTTTGAATTGACAAACCTATTAGGAATCAGAACAAAAAATAGCAATTTTTAGAAATCACTCAGAAGATCCCATGCTCAAAGTACTATATTTCTGTTTGCATTACCACCCCCCCCCCCCTTCGGGTGATAAATATAGTGTATTTATGCTTGTGTGTATGCAGTTTATTAATTTTTAAAGCAAAAAAAAAAAATGAGTTTAAAATCCCCCCCCCCCCCCCCCAAATTTGAAATGAAAGCCTGCTGTTAAATACCAACGTATCAACATCTATTCAAAGAATTCTGCAAAAATGAAATACATACTTAGAAGGCAGAAGATAAAACATTCGTATTTTCAGTCTCTGTAAATCGGTTTCATTTTAAATTATATTTATTTCTCTTCACTCTCTACCATTTATATTACAGCTACCTGAGCGGCCGGTGTAACGATAAAAGCCCTGTCAAAGAAATGAAATCAACATTTTAAAGGAATGTTTATTTAATAGAATGTTAACTTCAATATATTAACAAGATAAAATATATAAATAATGAATGATTTACAATAAAATGATTTTTTCTTCCTTATAACAGCAACCTGAAAGGAAAAAAAAAAGTGAAATAAGTTTTTATATTGAAGGAAATATACACTACACTAGCACAAGCAACAGAATCAGGTCTAGTAGAAGTATTTGATTTTTAACTGCCACAAGAAATTGTCAAAAATTAAATTGGCATTTGAAAAATTGCTTTGCTCTAGAACAGGGGCGTCCAACCATTTTTACAATTTGGGAAATCCTTTGAGCTTGCAGTGCTTCCATGGGCCTCAGAGTTTGTATCAAATTTCAGAGCAGAGAAATATGGGATTTTGTATCTTTTTGGAGCAGAAAATAACAACTTTGTACCATTTTTGGAGTTTTGTTTTTCTAAATACTAAATGCTAAATTTTAAAGCAGTGTATTTTCATATGTAAAAGCGAAGAGCAGTTTCAAGTCTTCAAAATGATAGGAAATATAAAAGGTAGTAATCCTTCAAAAACTACATTAGAAGGTTACTTTTATCTTTCGTAAGAAATTATTCCTAACCTATTCAAAAATTAAAACTAACAAACCTATAGCTATTATAAATTTGTTTTTCAAAAGTTTGCTCAAAAAACAGATTATTAAAAGAAATCCCCCCCCCCCCCTCCCTTCTTCTACTTTCCCCTGTAGTAAAGAACAGCTACAACTGGAAGAAAATTCAAAATTTTCTTCTTCATCCTCTTCCTTTCTTTTTTTTTAAAATCCTGCATTCCACTAAAGAACTTTTTCCTTTTTGTTTAATAGCTAAAACTTTTTTTCCAAGAAAACAAGAAAAAACAAACTAACACAAAAGGTTCAATTATTTTAAACTATTTATGATTAATTAAAATTTATCATTTAAATGAGCCCTTTTTCACATAGTATAATTTTAGGTTCAAGCATTGTGATTATAGTAACAGTAAAATTTTGAATGAATTGAATTGAATTTTGAAGGAACCAAAAAAAAAAAAAAAATAATACAGTCTCATATTTTATCAAAACATTTTTTGCAGTCTATGTTTTGCTACCTGCATTAATGTTTAACATTTTCCTGCATAAGAAATATTCCTTTGAATTTCAATCCTGAATATTCACTTAGACGCTTTGGTAGAAATAAGATGACACCAAATGTAAACTGCTGATTTTTATAACTTTGCAGCAAGAAAATGCAAGTTCCAAATTATATTTTCCAGTTGTATAATAGAAAGGCAAATAATTTATTTACTTTTTTCCAACAAATTATTTTTACATCTTTCAGCCATTCTGTAATAGTTAATTAAATTTTAAGAGGTTAGTCACACAGCAACTGGTTGCCAAAAGTAACTAAATTACATTGGAAGAAAAAGGAAATGCATGATAATTTCACAACTAAAAAGTATCGAAACTTATAACAAATAATGGAAAGACTAACAAATAATAGATGGCGGCTACAGTGAATGGTAGGCGCCGTATATGATCATGGCGAGAACTCTCTCGGATATAACAGAAATTGTAGAAATAGAGCTGTTCTGTGTGCAGGGCCTTATTTACCATTAGGCCAGTGAGGCCCGGGCCTAGGGCCCCACTTTGAGGGGGGCCCCTAATTTTGGTTATTTTTTTTTTTTTTTTTTTTTAATTTAAAATTTTTTAGAAAAATATTTAAAAATAGCACCTTTCAAAAACAAACTGTTAGTGTTCTGTTGCTTCACAGAAAATTTGTAAAAATTAATTATTTTAAAACCACAAAGAATTTTCACTTTGGGAGGCCCCAAATTTTGGTCTGACAATTTGAAATTTGAAAAACAAAATCGATTTCCACTTTGGGGGCCCCCAAATGTTATTCAAACATTTTGCAATTTAAAAACAAAATCATTTTGCACGTTGGGGGCCCCCAAATTTTGGTCTGACAATTTGAAATTTGAAAAACAAAATCGATTTCCACTTTGGGGACCCCCAAATGTTATTCAAACATTTTGTAATTTAAAAACAAAATCATTTTGCACGTTGGGGGCCCCCAAATATTGGTGGGACCGGCAAGTTTTACAAATACATACTAAATGTTATGTTTAAAAAAAATTTTGCTGCATGAGGGGCCCCCAAACATGAGTTGTGCCTATAGTGATACAAAATGTAAATCGGGCTCTGTCTGTGTGTGTCCATGTTTTGTTGTAAAAACATGTTCATGTAGTGCATCGTTGTGTGTTTATTGAAAATGTGTGTTCTGTATTTGAAATGAGTGAATATCAATTACAAGCTTTGGGAATGCTTTTATGAGGTCATTCATCTACACTAAAAGTTTCACTTCTTCAAATGATATAGCTAAACATATTTACTAAAGATCTTCAATTCTTTAAGATTTACATGCTCAACCTTTCAAAATGATTATCGCTGTCATGAAGTAAAATCTGGTGCGATGTTAGAAACTTTCATATTTATAAAAAAAAATGACTTTTAACTTAACTGCAGCTTTTTTTACTAATTTCGATCTTTAAATTTATGTTTAATGTTTTTTAAATGCTTGTGGTTATATGTTATAGAACTTAAAGAGTGATGAGGAAAGAAACAAATTGCAATTCATTGTTTAATTTTTCAGCATTTGAGAGCCCACTTTTAAACACTTTCAGGAACAAATACTATATATTTTTTCAAATTAAGTATTCAATTAAAACAAAAACAAATTTTATTTATTTACTTTGAGGAAAAACATAATAAATGGTTGAAACGGAAAAAATTTGGTTTTTGTGGCAGATGAAAAAGATTGCAGATCGTATGCGTTCCTTTGTTTGATGGAAAGTAGGCTTAAAGAATTTTAAAGAGTTTTTATAATGGAACAGACATTTTCTAAACATCTGTTCTGTTATTGATTTTTCACACGGATTAATACTTCCTAAACATTAGAAAATGCAAAGCATACTGAGGAAAAACGCTATTTTTTTTTCTTTTTCCACGTCACATGAAATGGTAAGCTTTTTGATCTATTCCAAGAAAAATGTAACAAATAAAACATTTGTAAAATAAAATAGTGCAAGAAAAATTATATTTTCCCCCTATAATATTACAAAATATTAAATGTGTTCATTTTCTCTCTACTTATGAGTGCACTATTATTTCTGGTAAGGTTAAGTTTCATTTGAGTCATGCATTTGTATTCAAATTTTTTTATCATTATTACTATTAAAAATATTTACTGCTGTGAAAATAGCTTAAAGTGTGTTTTTGCATATTGATTAACATGCCATATTGTTCCTATGAATACATCATAATAAATATCCAAAATATTTAAGGCCTTTTTAAAAAAAAAAAAAAAAAAAAAAAATTCGATTTTAATAAAAAAATCACGAACCCTGCAAATAGGTGGTTGATTCGTCACCCGAGGACTATTATTGAAAACAGGTAAGATGATTTATGATTATAATAAATTGAAACACGAATGCCCGAATCGATTATGCTTTGTTACAAAGATGTATAAAAAATACTTAAAAATTAAAAAAAATAACTAGCTGAACAGTGCTGAAATATGTTACACACTCACAGGCAGACAGTGGGACCACTGAAACTTCGCTAATTTTGCAAGTGTAACCAGGGATTTTGCTTTGTGTGTGTGGGGGGTGGGGGCAAGGTCAAAATAAGGGATAAACTGTATATTGGTTTCTCTCTTGCGACTTATCAGTACCGGATAACCGGCTCTGGTGCTTGAACCTGTAAATTCCAGGCATAAAAATCAAACGTTACATACCGGATAACCCGATTTTTTGAGTAGTGACCGGATCAGCTCTGAATATTTAAAAAAAAAACCCGTCCGATACTACATTTCTGATGCCTTTGGGGCAGGGTTCGTTGATTTAAATCACGATTTCAATCAAGTGATTTTTTAAAAAAAATCATTGATTTAAATCAAATGATTTTTTTTTTCAAAAAAATCATTTATTTTACTATGTTAGGAATTCTTGTAAAAATGAAATATTTTGCAATTACAACCACTGTTTCAGACAAAACTTCCTAGGTCCATCCGTCTGTGTGCATAACATATTTCATAAGGTTAGAATTAATTACTATTCTTTTAATTTGACAATATTTTTTAAACTTTACAATATTCTTCAAGCATCTTAGCAGCAAAGCATCACTCATTCAATCATTCAAATTACAATTCATAATACATAATCATGAACCATTCTGTGTTTTTTACCTTAAAAATAGTATTTTAGATCCATTTAATCAATGCCACACAATAAGTAACTTAGAGAATGATAGTGTTTAAAACAATTGTTAGAATTTAGAATATATATAATTAAAGTTTCATCCACGTCGCCTAATAGCTTAAGGTTTTTTTCCTTCTAAAATATTTTTTTACCATAGAAGTTTTTAATAAAGATAGATATTTGATTAAAACAAAAAGATTCAGTTTTTAGTAATGGTGTGAGCATAGGATTTTTCGAAATAGGTAAAAATATTTCGGGCTTTTTCATTTATAAAATTGAAAAATGATTAAAGTACATGCAATGCAAAACTTAAGTACACACAATTGGTACTTTTTTCAGCTTTCAACAGCAAAATAATTCAGATTAAATGTGTTCATTTTCTCTGTACTTATTAGTGTACTATTATTCCTGGTAGGGTTAAGTTTCATTCGAGTCATGCATTTGTATTAAAATTAGTTTATCATTATTACTATTTAAAAATATTTATTGCTGTGAAAATAGCTTAAAGTGTGTTTTTGCACATTGATTAAGATGCCATATTGTTTCTATGAGTGTAACATAATAAATATCCAAAATATTTAGGGTCTTTTTAAAAAAATCAAAAAAATCCGATTTAAATCAAAAAAATCTGATTTAAATAAAAAAAAATCCGATTTTTTTGATTTTTTAAAAAAAATCACAAATTCTGCTTTGGGGTCCGGCTGGTCGACTCCTGATTGCAACATATTTTATGTTCAAAACAACTTTCAAAAACTGCAAAATTAATTTTTTAAAAAGTTAAAAATTATTTAATTAATGATTTTTTTAATCACTTGATGTAAATCAACAATCCTGGCAGGAAGCCTAGGGTTTGGCAGAACCCAGGTTGAAGACCTCTGCTCTAGAACATATTGAAAACGATAATGGCAAACGAAGTGCAATGTTCACAAGAAAGGTATAAACTGGTATTTTACAAAAATAAGAGAACAACACATCAAAATAATGTGATAAAATCAAGAAGCTCTTTCTTACCTTTTTCAAAAGTAAAATTAGTTATGGATGTACGTGCTAAACCTTTCAGCAGATTTCACCTCATTAAGAAAACTGAAAGTAAAAAATTTCTGCTTTAAAAGAAGCAAAACATAAAACAGAAAACATCAAAAGTCACTATAATGATAATTAAATATGGTTTATCCTGGCTTAGCTAGGACACAAAAAATAAAAAATATTTCACCTCCAGTGCAAAATGACCACCACTCAAAAATGTTTATACTTTCTCAGGAGGGGGATGTGAAAACTTTAACCCCTTTGGCGCTGAATTATGCATTTGGAAGGTAAAAAATTACCGAATGGTTAGATACCCTACAATATAATTATCTACAATTATGAAATATTATAACATTCTACCAATTACTGAACTAATTAAAAAATGTTCTAAGAATAGGACACTAGGCTTTAATTAAGCAAAAAGGCCCAAAATTTACTTTAAGTACAATTATTTTGCATGAAACAATTCCTTTATGTGTGGATTTTTAAACAGATGTAGGGATTTTCATCTACTTTTTTCCCCCAAAAGTGAAATCATACCACCATCCGGAACCCCCCCCCCCCCCCCCCGCCCCCTCTTCTCCAAAGGATGATATTGAAACAGATTTTGTCGGATTTTCTGATGATGGAGATTAAATAAGTCCAATTTCTCTTTATATCTTTCATTTTATTTTTTTGCAAATATTCAAGGCTTATATGCTTATAAATAAATTAATGACTCCCAAGGACTTCAAACTAAAATTAAGTACTTTTAAGGGCCCTTAATTTTTTTCCAGGAAAATTACGGAATTTTTAAGGACCCTTAGGAATCCTCTATAATGAATGATAAATAAATGAATAATCACATCTATTAACAAATTAAAATAAAAGAGAGAAAATAGTCATAACTAGCAGTCCTGCAAAGGAAATTCAGGTCTGCTTTAAAGCCTTCCCCAAAATTCCAAGCTACCAAATTATATTTTCTGCAGAAATATTTATAGAATAAACGGCAAAAAGAAATTAAATTTTTTACCACTGTATGTTTAAACCAGTGGTTCCCAAAGTGGTCCAAATGGACCCTCAGGGAACTATTGCGATCTACAAGGGGTCCACGTCAACGAAAGAAAGAAATGGGGGTGTGTGAGATGAAAATAGGGTCTATGAGACTATCTCATTTAAGTAAGTTATCACCAAATTTCAGACATGATGCACGTAACAGCAATTTTGCCCGTGTCACTTACACTTTACTTATTTATATAATTGGCATAAAATTTCCTAATTATATATTCGTAAAATATATTTCATAAACTGTGCTAGTAAGTACCCATTTTCCTTGAAGTCTGTAGCAAGTAAAATCTTGCACTTTTAACATTAGTAGAAGTACGGTAGTCGGGGAGACCTAGACTTTAAATGTTAATGTATAAAGGTATAAATTTTACATGATTAAAAAAAATAATAATAATTTTTATCATTTTATTTTAAATTAAATTTCGTAACTTTCACGCGACATTTCAGGATATTTTTCTCTTTCTCCCTACTGTTTCAGTTTTAGAACTTGTGGGAAAAGCTTTACACTTAGTTTTACTCTGTTTTGGAACTTTTACAAACATAAATGTTGTACTAACCGACATCTTTTAGAATGATGCTCTAGGAAGGGGGTCCACGGGATAATAAAGTTTGGGAACCTATGGTTTAAACTCTGATTTTTCAGAAATTTATTTGATTTTCACAACAATCTCTTTGAAATTTACATAAACCGGACCCTGTTAAAAAATGTTGGACCAACCCCTAATAACTGAGTAATGGTCATTTTTTTAAATTGTGGACTGAAAATTTCATCATTACCTCGTAAAGTTATGAATAGTGGTTCCTCCTAAAATGATTCTTATGCCGGAGGCTTGTTTATTGATCAGATGGATATTCAGAGATTCTTCGTACGTAACTCCGCCAATCACAAAGACGATCACATCTTGAGGTCTGAGGAAGAGGAAGTATGAGTGAAAACTAGACACATTATCAGACAGATCTTAATGCTGAGATATGTAGGGTTTGAATAGCAGACTTGGGAAGAAAAATAATCTAAGTATGGCTAGAAACCATGACTTCATAGAGTTCATAGGATATTTATACTACACACCAGGGTTGGCACGGTTTAAACCATGGTTTAAACCAAGGTTTAAACCAAATGGTTTTTTTTAAAAAACCACATTTATTTTTTAAATAATTTATAATAGTTTTGGTATTTTAAATAAAACCTTTCTATTTATATACTTCTACTTTCATGAAACATCTCAACTCTACAAGAATTATTTTCATAGAATTTCCATCCACTCTATGTTCTGAATGTCCTGAATCAAATAGCTAAATTCCAAGATTAAGTTATAAAAATGTCTGGGTCAGGTAGGAAAAAACATGAAATTTGGATTAATTTTACTGAAATAAAATCAGATAAGAGGAAAGGTACTAGAGCAGTTTGCAAAATATGCAATAAAGAAATTGAAGGCCAAGTTCTGCGAATGAAGAAACACATGGAGAAGTGTTATGTTCCTGATAATTCCTGCTTGGATGATTTAAAAGGTAAGAATTAATTTTTCAAATCAATACTTAGTGAAGTTTAATCAAAATTACAAACAGAAATCTAAATTCTAACAGAAACCAAAACTAAAAGCAGAAACCAAAACTAAAAACAGAAATAGTTCTATTATATATAAATTTTTACTATTGTAGGCATGGCTATTCTATTAAATATAGAAAGTCTATATTAGTGTGTATTTTTTTTAATTCTTAAAAATAGTTAAAAATTAAATAAGCACTTATGACAATTAAATGTAATTCCATGTTAAGTTCAGTTATTTATTTTATTTTGAAAATTTACTACCCATATGCTATCAGTAGCTTGCAATTGGTTTTAACCACGTATATGCATTGCTTTAAACAATTGATTTGGGTAAAGTAAAACATTATTCATGTAATTTTTGTTTCCTGTTATCTACTTTCATACAAAAAGTTAGAAACCATGAATATTGATAAACATTGTTCTATGTTTACTTTAAGAATGAGAAATTTTAATGGGAGAAGCATTAAAATCAATTAATCATCATTACCAACTTTGTTATATGGCCCTTGCAGGGCTCTGATAAAATTTTACAAGGGCAAAATTAAAAACAAAACTCAACATAAAGTTTTGGCATTTTCGAAAAGTTCAAATGCAATGTATCCATAAAAGGCATCACTCATTAAGCATGTAACATTTTTCAGATCTCTCCTCTGAGAATTTACAAGTTCCCGACTCACCGGTAAATGACAGAAAAAGGAAGCGGGAGAGCAGTACCCTTGACTCCTTCGTAATCAAATCTTCATCATCCCAACGAACTTCCTTTGACGAGCAAGTGGCAAGATTTTTGTATGCTACCAACTCTTCATTTAGCCATGTGGAACATCCAGAGTTTGTAAAGCTAATAGAGAGTCTTAGACCTGGGTATTCTCCTCCTTCTAGAAAAAGAATTGGTGGCGATCTTCTGGACAGCATCTACTCCAAGGAACGTGAGAAGTGTTCCGATATCTTAAGTAATGAAATAGTCACATTAGGATTGGACGGTTGGTCGAACATCCATAATGAACCTATAATTTGTGTGACTTTGACAACTGAAAATGGAGATGCATTTTTAACAGGAACATATTTTGTCTGGGAATTCTCACACAGGTGAGAACTTGTACGACATAGCCAAATCATCTATTAGAAGATGTAAATTAGATTTTAAGTGTTCCATTGGTTCTGTTGTAACAGATAACACGACAAATGTTAAAAAAATGAGAGAACTGTTGGAAGCCGACAAAGAATTTAATGTTGTGACATATGGCTGTTCTGCTCATATCTTAAATTTACTTGCAAATGACATTGAATATCCGAATGTCAAAGAGCAAATTTTGCAAGTTGTTAAACATTTCCGTAATAACCAGTTTGCTAATGCTTGCTATAGAGCAGAAAAATCTCCAAAGCTAACTTTGCCAAGTGAAGTCAGGTGGAATTCTTTCACGGACTCTTTAGAAAATTATCTAAAGGCTTGGGCTGTACTTGTGAAAATATGCGATGAAAACAAAGATAAAATCGACAGCAAAATTCAATCAATCATTTCCAATGTTTCTATAAAAAGAAATGCTGAGCATTATTTTCAGCAGCTAAAACCAATCTCAGTTGCCTTAGACAAAACTCAGAGAGAAAACTGCACAATTGGAGAAACGGCAGAAATTTTTAAACAGTTAAAGAAAAGCTTAGAAGACTTGTCTTTGGGTAAAGATGTTTTGAAAAAGGTTGACAAGAGATACAAAATGGCAATTATTCCAACTCATCTACTAGCATACTATTTGGATCCGAAATTTAAGTCAACCGATTTGGAGTTAACTGCAGATGAGAAAAAAGAAGTATTGGAATATGCAAGGCAGAGGTTTCCAGATAACAGTTTGGTTGGTCACTCTGATGATAAAATTTAGTGCTAAGAGTTCTCCTTTCCAAGAATACCTTTTCGAGAGTGATTTTGTGACCGAAGTTTCTGCAATGGAGTGGTGGAAAAGCCAAAAAGATGAAATTAATAAGTTTAATGCAAGTGTCTTCAGGGAAATTGAGCAGATTCTGACAGCCAAGGCTTCAACTGCCAATGTTGAATGCATTTTTTCCTCGTTCGGTCTAGTACAATCAAAATTACATAATAGACTTGGAATGGATAAAGCTGCAAAGTTAGTTTTCTTATTTAAAAGGCTAAATTGTCAACAATCAAATGTTTAATAAATTACCTTCGTCTTGTATCTTATGTTTTCTTTTTATTATGTAACTGTTCATCAACTTTATTGATATTCATTAGTACCCATCACATTTAAAGCAATTTATGCAAATGTAAGTATAACATATTTTATGTACTCTTCTCCTAATTATGACTTATACGGATTTTGAATTAAATTCATTGGTTTTTTTTCCTATAATTCTTCAGTATGTAAAATAAGAAAATTTTTATATTGTAATATTTATGTTTTGTGCAGATGAGAAATTTCTTTTAGTAATTTATATTTAATATTAAAATGCAAGATAAAACGGAAGTTTTAATAATGAATATTCATTTATTTATTCACAATTTAATTAATCAACATTCACTTTTAAAATATTAAAAATTAGCTATCATTGTCATACAGAATTTTTGGCTTGGTATTACATAAAGGTGATTCTTTTTACTATATTGACAAGA
This sequence comes from Octonoba sinensis, assembly GCA_038502835.1. Taxonomy (NCBI): domain Eukaryota; kingdom Metazoa; phylum Arthropoda; class Arachnida; order Araneae; family Uloboridae; genus Octonoba; species Octonoba sinensis. The sequence goes on along the minus strand of CM076601.1, from coordinate 9,617,967 downwards.
AATTAATTGATATTTTAAAGGAACATTTAATATTTAGTTTGAATAGTGACAAATAAAACAATAACACACAATAATTAATCTTTTAAATAATTTCTTTAATCTTTTAAAGAGATGCATTAGTTTAAACCAAAAAAACCTGGTTTAAACCTAAAAAACCCGGTTTTTTTCAACCCTGCTACACACATCATTAAAGTTTCTGACAAAATTTGAATTATATACAGTAGAATCTCAAAAATCCGAGACTCCAAAGTTCGAGGTTCTCTTTAGTTCGAGGCGCCAAAAACATCAACGTTTGTTTATTCTGTCTCTTAAGACTTTGAAAATGCAGTGTTTCATTTTTCTTTTTTTCACTCTGGGTACGTTATTATACCATTGTTAGCCTACTTTCCTGTAAAAGTTAAACAAAAATGCATGAAAGAAGGCTTAATGTATTGTGAAGATCAAAAATATGCGAAGTAAATAAATAAAAATTGAAAGTATAGTCTTGAGATGGGGAAAATGTACGTCTAACGGTTTGTCTGTCAGGCCACCCGCAATAACTTTTGAAAGAATAGCCGATTAAAAAGATTTTTCTTTTTGCATTCAAATGATCTCGGCAATAAGATCTCATTTCCATGTTTTACTTTTTGATATGAACAATTTTTTGTCCAATTTTGAACGATTAAAAAAAATGTTAACATTAGCGCCTATGGTGCAAACATAAAGTAAATTTTATAAACCCTGGACATAAAATCAAAGCTGTTTTGAACAAGCTTATTTGAAGGCACGATCCTGGTGTGAAATATTTTTTTATTTGAACAAATTTTATTCAACTTTGAACAGTTTCAGACAGTTCAATATCAGCACCGACTGGGAAGTTTGAATCATATGTAAATCCAACAGACGGATTTGCTTGGAACAAACTTTATCGGAAGGATGTTATGAAGTAGACCATGGACAGATATGAAGTTCCTAAAGAACTAAACAATCCTATTTTCCCATGCAATTTTATGATTTGGATTTTTAAGGGATCATTCATAAACGATGTCACGCTTCGAGGGGGGAGGGGGGTTCGTGAAATTGTGACAAGGGGAGGGGAGGGGGTAACAAGAAGTGTGACATCAGGCATTATGCAACATAGCGTGACGCGTGACAAAGGGGGGAGGGGGTCCGCTGAAGTGTGACACATTGTGACAAAGGGGGGGAGGGGGTAAAATATATGGGGAATTAGCATGACGTCATTTATGAACGGCCCCTAAGGATATTTCTGACAGAATGAATGAATGAAAGAGAGAGAGAATGAATAAATGTGCATTAACAGTTGAAAAAGGTACATTTGAAGTAATTAAACTAAGGAAGAAAGAGAGATGGATAGCTACATTATAAATTTGATGTTGGCGTATACGGGAAAGTAGGCTCGTATAGTTCTAGACGGAGCTTAATGTTATTTATACCTGAAGTAAATAAATTTTTGCAGATGTGACACGATCACCAGTAGCAGAATTTTCTCGATCAATCTGCAGCACGAGTTTCAGAAGTCAAAATTTATCTGTGGCACCAAATGATGTGGAACCAAATTTACAATCATAAAAAATTGCAAACGAAATAGTGGACATATAACAGTAATGATTGCAGACGATAAATAAATATATCATAATTATATAATTTACAAATAACTTAAAGAAATCTAAAACTGAACTTGCAATGAATGCAAGCTAAGAGAAAATGAAGTAAAGACAACGCAACACAGTTTAATATTTGAAAATTATTTGTTATACAAGTCAGTGAAAACAGGGTAAACATTTCTTTGATTCATTAATAACCCTGCTAACTAGTAGTTAGTTGGGTACTAGTAGTAAAAAACTTACTAGTAGTAAAAAAAGTTTTTGTAATGTGGCTGATTGATCTGCAAGCTTCAAGATAAATCTGCAGCGTTCGCTGCGGTCCTGTGCTATTTCTGCTACCACACTACCAGGGACAAGATTGAACTCAAATGTACGAAACAATTTGAAATATTGCATGAAAAATGATCAAGGGTGTTTAGTTCCAACATAAATTAAATGGTTAACTGTAGTAAGTTAAGTACAAATACTGACATTGTTATTACAAATAGCTGCTTTAAGTAAACAGTGTTCTTCTATTTTTTAAAATTATAATCACTAAGAATTTTCTTTTCTTTTTAGGATGGTACACGTTTTCAGAAATCTGAGGCGCTGTCAGCCCCAATCACATCAGATTTTTGAGAGACTACTGTGAAAACAAATCCCTTGAAATAGTGAAAAAAAAAAAAAAACTATTATGTATGCAATGCACTTACATTACACATGCAATCAAAAATTTTTTTCTTGATTTGCGGAAAAAAATTCTTAAACATCTCATATACAAAAAAAAAAAAAAAAAAACGTAATTCTAGCAATGATAAAATTTCACAAGAGTATTTTTAACTCCTCTCAAAATCTAGTCCATACGTTCAAGGATACTTTGCATATTTGCAGAGAGGTTCACTTCATACCTTTCTCGCAGTTGTGTCCCACTCAGGTAGGGGTATGCCGTTTCTCTCAGCTTATTTTTCATGATGTCGTCCAGGATTTCTTTCAGTAATGGTGTATGTTGAGTGTAAATGTTCTCTACACCCTATAACGAAACAAAAATACAATGTATGAATACAGAATGCCGTTGTTGCTTTTAACGGGGCTGCCTGTTGCTTCCTTACTATTTCCACAAGATAAGGGAAACTAAAAGTACGGTAGGAAGCAATAAATGAACAGCAGACACTATATTTAAAAATGTGAACAAAAATATTTTCGAGTGAAATATTAATTTTGACATGTTTATTTGAATTCATTCATTTCTTTACAGTTTTAAACCTACACCAAACCTATCAAGCATGTATGATTGTTATGATCTAAATTACCTTTTAGGAATGGCATTTAGTTTAAAAAATTTGATGAGAAACATCACAGAATTAGATACACTTGAAATTTAATTTTATATTTAACTTCAAATTTTTAAAAAAATTTCCTCTTTAAATATTTGCTACACTTATGTTTTAAATAATTCTAGCTATGTTTAACACTGACCTTCAATCCTTTGATGACTCTCTTGGTGAAAGATCTTACATTTTCAGTAGTAAACAAAGGACTGTTGCTGCCTTTGTGCCCACTAAATTCGAGAACGGCTCTAACCATCTAGAATTACAAATAATCATCTAAATACATCTTTTCTATAAACATTCATACCTAGAAGATTTGAATTACATAAAATACAAAGATGCTTTACAAGGTAATATTTGCAAATGCATATTAATAAAGGAAGCACAGTGATCCCTCGTTTTTCGCAGTTAATGGGGACCAGAACCTTCCGCGAAAATCGAAAAACCGCGAAGTAGGATTTGCCCCTAAGAATTTTCGTGTTATGCGGGTACACGAATGCTTTAAATATGTAAACAGTATTTATACTTCAGACATTTAACACGAAAATTACAACTGTATACGTATTTACTGAAACGTGTTGGGTTTAAATTTAAAAAGTTAATTACAAAACGTTATGGCTCAGTAATAAACATTGATCAACATTGCTTTCTGAGAGAGGAGAAGAGTCTTGTGATGGTGGGAGCTTTTGAGAGCCTGTGGTCTGTACTCTGAGTCAACTCATCTCGTTGTTTGACATGCAGAGACCCTTCTCTCTCGCGCATCAACATGAAACAAAGCTCCTTTCCGCAATGTGGCTGCCGACATGGTCGCATTTTTTCATTTTAAATTTTTGATGAATATTTTGGAAAACCCCGCGAAGCACCGAAGCCGAGAAACATGAAGCACGAAGGAACACTGTACAGTGAAATTTATGTTCATTGACCACTTGGGGTTCTGCAATTTAGTGGTCAACTTACGTAGGGTGGAGATTTTTTTTTTTTTTTTTTTGTTATTTCTAACACTATGCATTTATTCATTTGTAACTAATCAAAATATAGCTACCTGTATTAACGTTACTGTTACAATTCTATGTGCAACTTTTCTTAAAATGAGAACAGCCTGTCCAGATGGACAATCAACGACGAAAATTCTTGTTTTATATAAAAGGAACATTTATTACGACACATTTACACATGTATTAAAACTATTTTAAAGAGCACCTCCTTCTTGACATTACATTTCTTTTTCTATTAATTCCAACTAATTTTGCTCGAGGCGACATCTCGTTTCCATCACAACATAAAAATATGAATGAAGGAAATTTATGCCCGAGTAAAGGCTCATCTTTAACAGTTACTTTACAGTAATTAACTTTTTTTTTCAATTATCTGGAATATCATCAGAACAATTTAACCTGATTGTCTTAAAATGTATCAACTTTAAAATTAAAAAACTTAGTCAAAATAAAGAAAAACTTATTAATTATGTAAGTTACTTAAATGATGATAAAAATTTCCTAAAAATACATATTCTTTCAAAATGACTACATCAGACAGAAGAAGAAAGAAGAAACTTATTTAAAGAATAAAAAATTGCTCACTGTCGTTTTTCCATATGGTTAATTTAGACGTTTAAGCAAACTTTATATTGATGTTTCATCCATCCAGACAAATACTGGTCAAACATTATAGCATAAAAAATATCCTTTAGTATATAAGTTTTTTTTTATCTTTTCAAAAATAGATAAACAAATAAATGTAGTAATAATTAGGCAGTCAACTTACAAAGTATTTTTTATAATACTCCCACCCAAATTTGGCGTACGTAAGTGGTCAACTTACAAAAGTGGTCAACTTTACATGGCTTACTGTATCTTGTTAACCCTTCAAAAATCCTTTTTTTTTGTAGTATCGGTATATTAAAATAATATTCAGATTATGATTGGTTTCTAAAAAGAAATTTATATAGGAATATTGAACAAAATTAACATGATTTTTTCCACCACCCCTTTAGAGGAGGCAGGCTGAGGTGATAGTTTTAATATTTGAATATTGATGCAGGTGGTGGTAAATATACTTCCCAAAGATTCTACCAATCAACAAAGGTAAAATAGCTTAACATAAACGTCCATAACTTTATGAATTTGGTGGGAAGCATACTTCCCACCACCTTAGAACGGGTGAAATGGATATATGCAACAATTGATCAAATATAACTTTATTTTCTCAATATTCAAATTGCCATTCGTTGATTAAGAAAGAATGTTTTTGGAAAAAATTTTAAAATATCACTTGGGGGGGGGGGGGGGGGGCAGGAGGCACTGTGCCCCCTCCCCTTATTGCAAAACTGCAGTACTATGATCCTCGAATTTGGCACACTCAGCACAAACGCTATGCAGTTTTGGAACACGACCAGAATGGTGGATTCACAGAACCGAAAATGGCGGATTCTCTGAAGCAACAACGCCGACATATGTCTTTTTATGCAAATTTGCAATGTTTTCTTAACTCATAGACAAAAACAGTGACCTTTTTTTTGTTACTCAGATGGAGAAAGTGTGCTTTCAACCCATCGGCATTCGAGCCGAGAATGCCCAACAAAAGGAAACTCCAGACATTTGCCACTTTGGTGATTCAAACCAATAATTTTTCCTGATATTTGGGGAAAAGTTTAAATATCCTCTGATCATTCCCCAATATTTTCCAGAACATAAAACTTCCTTGAGAAATCCTTCATTTCCCGGTTGCATTTACACCCTGCTGCCTTAAATAAACAGAAACATCAACTCAAAAGTTAAACCACTAACTTTAGCTCACTAAACACTAACTTACTTTAATTAATTTTTCATTTGTATTTCTCTTCTTCAATAAATCGATGAGACCAGTTATATCATTATTACTATTTTTTTCATAATGAACAGCATAGAGCATGACGAGCCGAATTGCATCAATTTCTCTCACCTTGTCGCTCGACAGCAACTTGCGGATTTTCTGCAAAACATCGAAATCCATCATAAATATTCCATGAAAAAGAAACATACAGCTTTAAACAAAGTTTTAAAATATAACTAGAGTTCGCCCAACAGTCAAAATTTTACTGTAATAATTAAAATTTAACATGGAAGGCATTGTGCTATTTATATAATGACTAGCTGTGACGCCCGGCGTTGCACGGTCCATCTTAAATTATATTTTGCAAATACAGCGATGCCTCATCAAAATGCTAGAAACGTTGATTATTATTTTTTTTATTTGTTTAACCATGGCAACTGCATTGATTTGTTTGTTCAGACGGCAACTGTAACAATTGGTGAACCGATGCAACAATGCAAATAAAATAAAACGGTCATCATCTGGGTCAAATTAAATTTAAGTTAGTTACCGTGAAAAAATAATTTCAAACTACAGAGAAAAACGCTCATAACTTCTTTTCTAGTTCATTTAGAGGCTTCCAATTTTAGCACGAACGACAAAACTCATTCTAGGACGGTTTTTTACGCGCTTTTCAATGGTATCAAGCTCGAAAGGATGCAATCATTTCTTCCGATAGAAAAGGACTATTTTATGCAAATTTCGGAACTCCGCTCCAATGGGTCTTAGCATGATGATATATAGCCTATAGCCTTTTCTCGATAAATGATCTATCTGACACTGAAAGAATTTTTCAAATCGGACCAGTAGTTCCTGAGATTAGCGCGTTCAAGCAAACAAACTCTTCAGCTTTATAATATTAGTATAGATATAAGTATTATTCATCAAATTTGGAGATTATAAGGTTGAGTTCATTTTCAATGACCCTCACTTAGAGCAAACGTATCGTAAATTATTGTCGCCCCAGGGTCCATTGCGCTCATCAACGTATCCACTCGTACTTCTGCTCATTTCGTACTCGGTGGAGTGTCTGTTGGATAAAACTTAAATGTTTGCCTCTACACACTATTTTCATTTTTCATTCCATTTCTTCAGAGAAGTTTTCACGGAAACTCTCACTATCATTGCTTTTCATACGATTGCTTAATCGCAACGAACTCTTTTTAACAATGAGTTTTATATTTATTACCTAACCATTGACTCAGCGAAGACATGTTGCCATCGACTATCTATAACAATGTAACATTACAATTCTATAGTCTGTGTAATTAGAATAGGCGCATCGAGGTCGCGTTTCCTGCTTTGTCCCCATGGCAACACGGCGAGGAAGATAACAGAGCCAGACTTTTTTTTTTGCACTGCAGTTAAGGCAATTGCATGACTACACCTCCGATTCAAAATATTAGATTAATTGAGAAGATGTAATAAGAAAGAATTTATTCTCCATTTATTTGTTTTTGATACGAAGTAAATGCAATTAAATGTCTCATAAATTAAATCTGGAATGTTTAGATAAGATTTTAACATTTACAAAATATAAAATACAATAAATGAGCTGTACAATAGCTTTCTGAAACACATCAAACTATTAGAATATGATTTAGATGGGTTCAAAATATTAGAATACTTTATCTGACGCAATCTATTTTTGCCATCGAGAAATAAATCTGATTTGAATCCGTCTATTATTATTATAACTAAAACAACAAACTGACTTATCCTGTTCCCAAAACCAAGTGGGGGTAAAAGTTTCTGGCACGGAAACCATGGTGACCAGAAGGGGAAAAGGTAGAGTTGTGTGACCTTGACGCGCCGATAGTAATTACACAGACTATAGTATAGTACCTTGAGAGACTCTGCATGGTCCTGTTCACAAGCAAGCTCCTGTTCCGTCTCAGACACTTCCAGTAGATTGTGAGCGCCCACCAAACGCGATAACTCTCCTATGAGCGTCACATGCTTAGACACGGTGCCAGACATCTTTTTGAACTGGGGGTATGTCTCGATAAATGCCTGTGGAAAATAAATGCATGAATACATAAACAACAAAACACTCAATTAAATTAACTCATTGTGGCTACAGTCCCAGAAATGGGATGGTTCCAAACCCTACACTGTGCAATTTTTTTTTGCGATTGTTGTCGACTTTGGGAAAAAAGACGAATCTTGAGCCCAGTTTACAAGATCTAGGGAGACTACAATATTAACCTAATATGATCTTACATACAAAATAATGAAAGAATGCACTACTTGTTAAAAATAATACAAAACAAGAGCTTAGTGAAAGAAAATAGAGGTGTTGTTTAAAACAATACTCCAGAGTGTGGGGTTAAAATAGCCATAATTTCTATAATTATCATTTTTTTTTTTTTTTGGGTGGTAAACTATTTCTTCAAATGAAGCACCCAGAAGCAAAGAGGCTCAAGTGACAAAATTGAGAATTTTGAGATAACTAGTAGGGGATGTACCAAGCACTCGGTACATCCCCTACTACCCATTTCTAGCCAAAATTCTAGCCATTACAGAGTAGTTGTAAAAATTTCATAATTTTTTTAAAGATTACTCATACTAGATAAATTTATAACTGATTAGTACAATATATACAAAATTCTTCATGTGCACATCAATATTCTTTTTTCATTCACAACTACTCAGGTACTTGGCCAAAGTTCTACTCGGTACATCCCTATAGTCTGTGTAATTAGAATCGGCGTGTCAAGGTCACACAACTCAACCATTTCCCCTTCTGGTCGTCATGGTTTCTGTGCTAGAAACTTTTTCTCCACTTGGTTTGGAGAACATAAGTAAGTTTGCTGTTTTAGTTATAATAATAATAAACGGATTCAAATCAGATTTATTTCTCCCTGGCAAAAATAAATTGCTTCAGATAAAGTATTCTAATATTTTGAACCAATCTAAATCTTATTCTAATATTTTTATGTGTTTCAGAAAGCTATTGTACACCTAATTTATCGCATTTTATATTTTGTAAATGTTAAAATCTTATCTAAACATTCTTGATTTAATTTATGAGACATTTCATTGCATTTACTTAGCATCAAAAAGAAATAAATGGAAAATAAATTCTTTCTTATTACTTTTTCTCAACTATTCTAATATTTTGAATAGGAGGTGTAGTAATGCAATTGCCTTAACTGCAGTGCAAAACAAAAAAATCTGGCGCTGTTATCTTTTCTGCAGCTGCCATGGCAACGCAGTAGGAAACGTGACCTTGATACGCCTATTCAAATTAGACAGACTATAATAACTTGTGCAAATGGTTGGGAAAGCACCATTCTTTATTGTGACTAAACAACACTTCGAAAATATATCAACAGATGGCACCATTAATTCTTCTTATTAAATACTGCAACATTAAATGGGTAAAGCACACTGGCGTAGATAAGGGGGGTGTTTTGGGGATAAACCCCCCCCCCCCCTGAAATAATTTAACCAATTTTTCTTGTAAAGCAATGAAATTAGCTCACTTCTCCCGAAGAACCCCCCCCCTGAAATCTGTGTCTAGCTATGCCACTGGTAAAGCCAAACACCATTTTTCTCAAAATAATAATCGCTTTAAATACCAAATAGGAAAGTGTGTTAGCAGGAAAAGCAAAATGTTAATACAGTAACTCCTCGTTATATCACTTTTTCTATGCCTCGGAAAATTTTGTTTGAGTTCTCGAAAGTAAAAATATTGCATTTCTTAGTAAAGCCCTCTCCCCCCCCCCCCCCCACTAAACAAAGCCATCGAACAGGAATGTTTTCCTTTCCTCTGAATTTATTGGAATTAAAATCTGCAGCAAATCCCCTCCCACTCCCTAATTTACATGCCTTCAGAATGATTCTACTCAAGCCAGTTGATGTTTCACTTGTTCTTTTTGTGTTGATCCTATCGTCCATTAATGAATGAAACAGGCAGATATTTACTGCTCATTTCTGGATACCTTTTAGAACAGAAAGGATTTGCACTTGGCTGATTGATGGGCCAGTATCCCTTCAAAAGGACCCATTATTTTGCTAAGAAGTAATTCGAAGCTAATACAATTCTTAAAAGAATAGCAGAGATTTATTTATGTAAACATCAGAATAACTGATTCAAAAATACAACATTAAAAATACCACCTAAATCCATAATGAAATAAAGTTGACTAGATTTTTACATTTTACGAAAAATTTAACTATAACGTAACGAAGGAAGTCCTTAAAGGATTGAGAGAGAGGTGAGCGAGTACTACGCTTAAATACCAAAGTGTGATTTGCGTATAGCTACTCACCGCGGATGACACGTGAAGGTCATTCGAGAATTTTTCTCGATCGGGAAACCGGCAACGCCCCCAAGTGGCGGATTTAACCAACTAATCAGTTTGGAAAAAATTTGAGCTTCGGGAGGTACGTCGTAACTAAGCCGACGTTTACTTTTTACAAGATTAAAAGCTTAAACCTAAATAAAGAAGTAAGTTAATAGAATATATTTTTACTTTTAAATTAAATGGTGAGAATTAAAAAATAACATTTCCTATCACTGATCAAATCCAAATTATACAGTCCCCTCAACCGAGAAAGGGAGTGATAGGTAAAATAATTTTCTGGAAAGAAAATGGTAACCATTATCTTTGACATCGTTTACACAGGTTCACTCAATTTACTTGTACGTTTTGACTTACTTCTAACGGCATCGGTTAGATTGCGCATTCGGATATATTGGGCCTTTTTGCGGTCTGCCGACTAACGCAATATAACGAGGGGCTACTATAATACAGTGAAACCCCGATTTTACGTCCCCCGAATCTACGTTTTCCCCGCATTTTACGTTTTTTTTCACCAGGTCCCAGTTTTTCCGTATACTAATAATGTTAATTTAACCCGGATTGTAAGTTTAAAATATGAAATTTCCCGGAATTTTACGTTTTCCCTGGAAAGTGCAGAAAAAATTGTTCTAAAATAAGCAATATTTTTCCGCCTGTACTTTTCGTCAACCGATGAAGATCAACAAAAACAACCGGAAGTATAGCCCGTCCCTTCTTTCACTACTGCAATGAAGAGCTTACCAATAGTGAAAGACGATTTTCTTTCTTATAAAGACCAGGAAAAAAACTTGCAACGTATTTCAATCCTAGAAGATGCTGCATTCACTTTGAACTCGATGACTAAAAAACAATCCACTATTACGGATTATTTTCAGCCTAAACGCCAGGAATCGCATCTAAATGTGTTAAAATGATCTTAAAATGGTATGTATAATAATGTTCTTTTCGTAAAATATAGATATTATACCTTTTGAAAGAGTCATCTTTACTACTTTTACTTTTTTTCTATTTGATTTTTGCATTCTATGTATTTCCCGTATTTTACGTTTTTTTTGCCCAGTCCCTTGAGAAACGTAAAATCGGGGTTTCACTGTATTTTGATCATAATTGAGATTTGAACTAAACAGTATAGTAAAGGATTCTTAGACGAAAAACTAATGTATACCTTCATGTCTGCAATAGATTCCACCTTCTTCTGACTCATGGTTTTCTTCTGAAATTCTTCCATCAGATCTTTTATCTTTATGCCAATTTCTCCAAAATTGGAATACAAGTTCTGCTCAAGACAAACAAAATAATAAAAAAGTTGCAAATAGACATATAAATATTACAGTAAAATATTTTTAAAAATATTGAATGCGTAATGTGACAACAATAAAAAAATACACACAGTCAGGGGCCGATCCAGCATTTTTAACATTGCCCGTTTTTATTGCTAATTTTAAAAACTTTTTGTGAAAAATCAAATTTTTTTGTGAAAATTCAAAATTTAAACATTTATTGATAAAAAATATTGTTTTTTTCTCTGCTTATTTAATAAATACTTGGGTGAAAGGTACAATTTGATAGCTTAGAATTTTGTATAGGGGAATGTTCATAAATGATGCCACACTTTTTTTCATTATATTGGGCATCTCCCCCCCCCCCTTTGTCATATGTCATGCTATATTATATTACATTGATTAAGTTTAATTTTCTGATTTAAAATTTTTTTTTATTGAAATCAAAATGCACAATGTCACACTTCTTCTTCCCCCTCCATTCTCCTTGTCACAAACTGTCACACTTTCTTGACCCCCCCTCGAAACGTGACATTATTTATGAATGACCCCTAGAGTCTGTTTTGATTGACTGGAATGTTGGAAAGGGTCCATTTTGTTTGAATGGAATGTTGGAAAGGGTCCGTTTTGATCGATTGGCAGAATTACCTCTGGCACAACCCCCTGATTGGGTGCATTTAAAAACGATCTTTACTTACAGCAGCGTAAAATTCATCGTGATCTGGAGAAAGGACCACTTCCTGCAGGTCTTTGCTGATGCCTGGAACTTCCGACAGATTCACTCGGTTATTGTGGATGCCCAGAAGTTCGTGCACCATTGCCTGGTACGTCCACTATACAAAGGGAAATTCCCGTTTCAGGCACACATCATTTACAGGTAAAAAAACAAAATAATAATAATCAGGACTCATGCAATAGGGTTGTCAATGGCAACCAATATACTTTACCTGGCGACTGATTTAAGTTTTTTTTTAAATCAGTGAATTCATGTTTCTTAAAACTTTTAAGAGGAAATTTTTTAGCTTTTTTTTAACAGTCCCGATTTTTTTAACACATTTTGCAATCGGGTTACATCCAGTTCTGTAAAACTCTCCTATTTTTCTTTAGTGTGCAATTCTACTGCTTGGTGGTCAGTAGTTTTGTGTGTATTATTATTTCCTAGCCTTCTTACATTTATATTCTGTAGCAGATGACTAGAGCAACAGCTGCTCGAAATTTTCGTGCCGTCAAATGCAATTTGGTTCAGAGCAATACTTGTAAAAATTAGCATAATTTTTGGCAGTTTATCTTAGGTTAATGAAGATTTTCAGAAAAGGAAATCAATCTAAAAAGTTGATGAAGAATGTTTAAGATGGCTATAAAATGTGAAATTCAAAGGCTTCCAGTGCCTTAGAAAAATTAGACAAAAAATGTTGCTAGCAACTCAAATTTAGGGGAATGTTTTCCTTATTTTTCACCTGTCTTAACATGTTGTAATCAGATCAGTTTCTATAATAATTAAATGCATAGCCAAATTAATACTATAATTTCAAAAATACTTTTGCTTAAAACATTTCCATTTCCTTTAAAATAGGCTACATAGAGCCTTTAGAACTTGATTTTTTTCACTTTTATTAGCCATTACGCATTGTTATAAAATAAATAAAATTTACTTTTTAATCCTATATTGTAGTAAATTTCAAATAGTGGGGAAAGGGGAGGGTACAGATACTATTTATTGGAACATTTATGTATAAAAAAAAAGGTTAAAAAGAAATAAAGGTACAGGAAAAACTTTTTTTGAGCTATCAAAAATTTAGAGTCGGCTTGAATTATCACAAGAACAGATCAAAAACTAACTGGGGCTGCGAGTTTAAACTACCGAAAAGGGCATCGAAGAAAAAAGGATTTTATGCTTCAAATCTTACAGTTGAAAGATTATTTTACAAACAAAATAACTTTATTATAAAGAAAACAAATTTTAAAACCTGGTTCAAAAGAGGGGTGACAACATCGAGTTTGCGATCCAATATCAGCAAAAGAGGAGGAACCTCTGGTCTCCGGAAATCAAACAAGGCGTTTTCCTTCGCGATTGTTTGCTGAAAAGAAAGATTTATTATTATTAAAATAATGCTCAACTGAAACAACATTCACATGCAGTGGTGTACGCAGAATTTTTTCAATGGGGGGGGGGGGGTCATAATGTTCTGAAAGTACTAAAAGAAATTCAAGTACGTAATAAAGCACTATTATTTAGGGCTCAAGGGGGGGGGGGCGTTAAACCCCTAAACCCCCCCCTTGCGTATGCCACTGTTCACATGTATGAACCTTTTTATTGTAAACGAGTCATTGCCAAATTGTTGTTTTAAAAATGCAACTATTTTTAAAACATCAATTAGAATGATTATTTGCTATAAAAATTCTATTTCATAATTTAAGCACACCTTTTAATAACATGAATAGAAAAAAAGAGCGCGGGTTCGAGACCTCTTCATAACTAATTACACTTGTTTTCAATCTACTGTCCAATTGAATTCCTGACAATTCACACTAGCTGTTTATTAGAAGATCAAAAAAATATATACAGATAATTGAACACTAGCCATATGAACCATGAGCAAGTTAAAAAAATAGACAAAACACATTTTCACATAAGTAACTACACAGGGGTAGTAGCTACTCCTGTGTGTAGCTCCCCCCCCCCCCCCCTTCCACCGAGCTGTGATGCACCTCCCTAAAAAAATCGGTCAAAACCCCATGAAAACAACACCTCCCCTTTAAAATTTTCACTGCATAGTCTGTGCCATGATTATTCCCTCACCCCCAACAGCTCGTTCAGTAAAAGATCAAAACTGTTCTTGATTGACTTATTTTGCTCATATTCCTCTAAAACTGATAATGGATGTTTAAAAGTATGCTGTTTGAATCCCTGTATCAACCACCTGACATCAAACACTGCTTCATTTTTTCATAAAACTCCAAAACCCAGCAGTTTTACAGATATATCATTTGACATTAATACTAGAAAGACAGAGGGAGTCTGTGTGGCCCCTCTCGATATTTGCTATCGAGTAATTCCCATAAAATTGACTGAGTGCATTGTAATTTTCTGTCTTTTTCTAATATGATCCTATTTAAGTGCTTATTTAATCATTTTTGTTTTACACTCATAGAAGCGAAAATACTGAACCTTATATCCCCGGGAGCAAAAAAAGTGCTTAAAAGCACTTTTAAAAATAAAGGGCTTATTTAATCATTTTTGTTTTACACTCATAGAAGCAAAAATACTGAACCTTATATCCCCGGAGCAAAAAGTGCTTAAAAGTGCTTTTGTTCTGCGACTTATGTCGCAGACAAAGAATCTCTGTAAAAATTTATTTAAAAGAAGAGGGGAAAAAAAACACGAGCACAAACGACTAAAAAAAAAAAAGATTAAAAAAAAAAGATATGTTCTGCAGAACAACTGACAAAAGAATGTTTATATATTCCAATAGTGCACCACCTGGCCATAAATCCATTAGAAAGTTGTTAAAAGCAGCCATTGTCACAATGTATGGGCCAAATTTTTATAAACATTTTGTAAACATTTACATCTGCATTAATGTTGCAGTATCCGACTTCAAAAGTCATTGACAGAATTGCAAATTCTGAATGTATGCCTTGGTTTTAAATAAATAATTTAATACGTTTCGTCAAAAATGAGTAATAAATATTCTACTAGTTAATTAATATTCTTATATCTATTTTGTGTTGTACTGTGGTCCATAAAATTTGGACGACATGCCTGCAGAACATTTGGAACTGTTTGAGGTCATGTTGCAGAACACTGAATATAATTCTGCTCCTGGGCTTATATCTAGAACGATGGGAGGCCCCTAACAGTGGCCTCTAAGGTATTTTACAATGAAATCGGTTAAATTCTTCATTTCTTACAATGGCTGTAGTAGGACAAAGTGTGATGCAGTCTATTTTGACCTTGACCTTCCTCATTTTACAACCGATTTCAATACAATATTCTAAACAAATGCGACACTTGGCTTGCCGGACGATGGCCCCTTGAAAAATAAATAAGTTTTACATTTTGAAATGAAAAAAAAAAAAACCGCCATGGTACACTAACATACACTCAGCTGTTGTATCGGGATTAGAGAACATGAATGGGGGGGACATGGACTCACAATTGTGCGCAAAATTTTCGGAAGGGCCACACTGGCCCCTTCAGCCTTTCTGGGTATACGGGAATTTTACATCCGTCTAGTGTTAAAGAGGCGACACAATACAAACCAGCAAAAGATTAACAATACATACTTTTATAGATTCCGCCAGCTTTCGAGCCATCTCCGAAGAATCTTGATAACGAATCACAGGAATCTTTTTGAGCGCCAGCAAAATGGATACAAGACCATGCACACATCGATAGAGGTGATTCTGGTTCCAGGACCTACCCTATGGCAAAACAAAATTGAGAAGAGAAATCAAATAGTGAACACTATTACTCTTGAAGCATGTAAAAGCATGTTCAGACTATTAGCTAAAACACATGATTAATATTACAGCACGGAACCAATCATACGGAATGAGAGTGTCGGGACTATTCCGGATAACTGGTTGCCGATTTATGCAGCATCTACTGATTGTACTTGCCCTATAATATATGCATCAATTTTTTTTATTCAAAATTAATTACATTAGAATAATCAAACTAATAATCAGGTGTAATCCATTAATATTTATGTTTGGATACAATCAAGATCTGAAATTTATCAGAATATGACAGGGGATCTTTTAATGAACTAAAATAGCTCAGTAGAAAAATTAAAACGAGCACTGTTCTAAATGCTTCAAATCCTGATTAATCAATGATTTATAAACAAGAAATTATATATTTGCAGTTAAGGAAAGTAAAATAGGACTTACTTGCTGTTTGACTTACTTATCTGACATTTATTCTCTAGCTTTTACAAAAATGCCAGGACATTAATGAATTTTTAAAGATAGATACATTATTTTATTTATCACACCAAAACAAATAGAATATTAAAAATAAAACTATACAGCTTGTCAGAATTAAATATATATTTTTCACTTTATAATAAAATATTACACTGAAAAATATTTTTTTGTGAAAATTTTCTGTGATAATTAGCATTTTTTAATGAGAAAATTTGCCAGTTGGCCAATCAAAAAGGAAAATTCTGGTTAACTGGTTTTCCGGTTAACTGGATTCTGGATAAGAGGTTCCATACTGTATATAAATACAATACAAATACAAAAGTGACGACCAGCAACAGGTTCTGAGCCAAGCTACACTAGTCCTAGTCAATTCAACAATCCCCAAATGAACATAAGAGCATTCTCGAAAGTTTTTACCCCACTGTAACCGACAGTCGCTTCCGGGAAAATAGTCCGACTGCCCACAACCCTATTGAAGTAATAAGTTTTCCTCATTTCAAGATCAGACTGAGATTTGAAAAGCTTAAAACAATGACCTTTGCTTCTACCTTCCCCGTATTTGTATTGGTAAAACTTAATTTCTATTTGTAACTTTTGAGAATTTGGTAATTTCACTTAAGTTTATGCATTCATATAAATATTAATTTTAATCAGCGCTTAACGAAATAAAATATAAGTTAATCGACTTAACTATTTTTTCAAGTGTTATTTTTCATTGGTAAGTAAATCACAATTCAAAAATTTGAAGGCCTAGAAATTAAGATACACTTCACAGGTAAAAACTCAAAACACAGAAAATTAGATAAAATATGTACGTAAAAGCATAAATTAATTATATGAAGTAGGACCTAAAACGATACGGAGAACTAGTTTCATAAGTTGCTTGTGGACTGGAGTAGAATAAACCGCTTGTACATTAAACTAAAAGTCTTGTCTCTATTGAATATATATTTTAAAAATGATAACAATAAATAGATAAAATGAGCTCTGAATCTTTTGTTTGAACATCATAAAGTTAAAACTAACCTGGTAACTGCCAATAATGTTGAAAGAAAACAAATGAGGAGCTACAGGAACAAAATCTCCGTAAAATTCCTGAAAACAAAGAACTGTGTTAAAAGTTATGCACAGTAAAACCTGTGTAAGTTGAACACTTGCGGTGCAGCACTTTAGTGGTCAACTTAGACAGGCGGTCAACTTAGGGGGTAGATTTTTTTTTCCTCATTCCCAACACTATGCATTTATATATTTGTAATTATTTAAAATATAGCTTTATGTATTATCGCTACTTTAAAATAGTACTTAGCCATTTTTTTCAATTATCTAAAATATCATTAGAGAAATTTAACCTGAAGGACTTACTATGTATCCTACACAACTTTAAAATTAAAGTACGCAGTTAAAATAAATATAAATATCTCATTAATTATGTAAGTTACTTATATGAAGGTAAAGATTTCCTGAAAATACATACTTTTTCAAAGTGGCAACATCAAATAGAAGAAACTTATTTCGAGAATAAAAGAGTGCTCAAAGTCGCTTTCCCGCATGGTTCACTTACAAAGAAGTTTAGGTAAAACTTTATATTGATGTTTCATCCATCCAGACAAATGTTGACCAAACATTATGGCATAAAAGATATCCTGGAGAAGTTACTTTAGTTTTTTTTAATCTTTGCAAAAATATACCATAAAATCCCGAAAGTAACCCCCCTCTTTTAAAAAACCAAACTGGCAAATTTCAGATAGGAGGGTTATAATCGAGATTTTCGAAAAAAATGAAAAAAAAAAAAAAAAACGTTTTTAGTATTAATTAAGAGCATTTACTGAAGATAATTAATAAGTATAACCCATTTAAAAGTATTTTAAAAACATTAATATAAAACATGATTCAAAAAATAAATAAACAAAAATCTGTCTTATAATTTTCTAATAGCAAATTGATCGCATGGGGATGGTATCTTTGACTGAAGAAAGAATTTAGCACTTAAGTTATCAGAAATCCCTATAATTTAAATTTAAAACTCATAAAACGCAAATTTGGCATGTTCGGGGCCAGCGCTACATCGGTATTTCGTAATGTGCCGAATTTCAAAAGACGACCAAAAATGGCGGACTTACACGATCAAAGATGGCGGCTAACATAGGCGTAACCAGGGGGGGGGGGTTCAAACCCCCCCCCCTTTGGGTATTGACTTATTG
The DNA here is from genome assembly GCA_038502835.1 of Octonoba sinensis. NCBI lineage: Eukaryota > Metazoa > Arthropoda > Arachnida > Araneae > Uloboridae > Octonoba > Octonoba sinensis. The sequence goes on along the minus strand of CM076601.1, from coordinate 9,599,483 downwards.
AGGCACATTTAGGCTCACAAAATTTCTGGCTACGGCCTTGCAAAGCACATTTTTTTTTTCCCCTAAGAAAATTAAACACATATGCATATGATTTTATTTCCTCTTTCTCTGAAGGGTTGTGATCATGACCAAAGTATGCAGCTCATAATAAAGAGGACTTTTCATCTGGTTATAATCAACCCCCTTATCACCTTGGGGGGGCGGGGGTTACAGCAAAAGGTGGCTTCAATCACCGTACAACACACACACAAACAGAGATCCTTTCAATCACTCCAGATGGTTTTCTTTCCTTCTTGATGTCGTTTTTACCCAAAGGCAGCAATTTAGGTATACAATCGCACAAGTAATAAGTTTCGTGGAAAATATTCTCTACTATGATGGAGTTTTGTTTTCTGATAACCCGGCGCTGGGGTCTGAAAATAAAGGAGCCCTAGCCAACAATTGTCCTAATGGGTTAAACCCTCAAAGCCAGGAAGTGATGCTCATCAAGAAACTTAAAGGGCAATTTGTATTTATTTATGACTTCCTGTCTAAACACCCATTTTGGTAAAATATTTTTTGTAGATAAGCCAATTGGAAAACTGATGAACTGTATTTGCATTGCATTCTCATTTACAGATGTTCTCTCATCTCTTATATTTTAAATGTTTTTTTTTTCTTATTATGGTCCATCACTGATTGCATTACGACTCTGGAAATCATCCGTTCAACGTTTCCAATCTCACTGCTACGGTTTAATGCTGCATTTAAAAACAATCAAGTATTATTTATATTTAAGCTAAATTTTTAGTTATTTTCGATACATAATAATGCTTGCACTGCAGCGATGGACACGTTCGTCATCCAAAAAGAAAAGAAAATTCATTTCAGACGCTTCCACTTCTGAAGTATGTTTTGCTACAAATTTAACAAAATTTTTAGAAATTTATTGTGGGGATGATCATTTTTGTAGGGGAATTTGGATTATTTTTCCCTAAAATTCCACTATTTCCCAGTTTTAATATTATGAATGCCTGGACATAGAAGACTGCTTAGCGCTAAATATTGAATTTTCTATTGCGTTTGAATTACAAAAATAAACTAATAGATCTAGTAATGAATGTTTAATGTTTTTGTGAATCAAGGCCGTATTCAGAAGGGAAGGGGGACCCACGGGCCACCCCCCCCCCAGAAATCTTTTGCAATGTATCATATATTCCTCCCTGAAACTTTGCTTAACATAAGTGTATCGAAGTCTGGGCCTCCCTGAAAAAAATTCTGGATACGGCTTTGGCTCCGGAGCAGGGGGAGCGAGTTAAGAATTAGGAAGGGCAGTGCATGCTTCAAAATCATACCCTTTATATATACATATATATAGATATATATGACTAGAAATGATGTTAATAGGAATTTTTTTACATATATGATAGCTTTTTGATGTATATATAGTAGATGTATGTTTAGATCTTTGGTGAAGTTAGAGGAGTGGGTATTTGGGGCTTCTGCAACTTAAATTTTTGTAACTGGTCTTACATCTATAATGCTTAGGCTAACTCTGGAGGCAAGGCTTCGAGGGCTCTCCCCAGGAAACTTTTTGAAATCTTCCCAGCAATGCAATTTCGGGATACTTTGGTGATGTTAGAGGAAGCAGAAAGGAGTTTGGTTACTCCCCCCCCCCCCCCATTTTTTTCAAAATAAAGTCTTATGTCTTTTAAGTTACTTTTGGTGTCGCTCGTGATAGTGTTCAATGTCCTTTCCTGAGAGTGTTTCTGAAAGTAAAGTTCCTTAAAAGCGTAATTTCTCTTTTCTTTCTTTTTTTATGACTTGTGATCTGAAGTTTTTTTGCCAGGGGGAGGGGGAGGAATTGACTTGCTCCGAGGGGGTAGCTCCCCCCCCCCCCCGGGAGATGCCTGAAATAAACACGGAGTATATTTTTAGAGACAAGTATTTATGACTAATAAATTTTCAACTCTTTTACACCTCTTATCGGTGTTTGGTCTGTACATTTTTAGTATGACCCCCCCCTTTCACCAACCCTAGTTACGCCTATGGCGGCTAATGAACGAATCAACGCGAAGAAAGAATTTAGCACTTAAGTTAGCAGAAATCCCTATAATTTAAATTTAAAACTCATAAAACGCAAATTTGGCATGTTCGGGGCCAGCGCTATATTGGTATTTCGTAATGTGTCGAATTTCAAAACACGACCAAAAATGGCGGACTCACAAGATCAAAGATGGCGGCTAATGAACGAATCAACGCCGACTAGTACATGAAATTTATTTTTAAGCACATAGACCTTGAATATTTATGAAAAATAAACAAATAAAATAAAACAAAAAATACAAAAAGAAATTGGACATATTTAATCTTTATCATAAGAAAATAACACAAAATTTGTTTTAAAATGGTCAGCCATTTGGGGAGGGGGGTTATATTAAGGAATATGGAATGATTCCACTTTCGGCAAGGAAAGGGGGGGGGGGGTTTCATTCGATGGGGGGGGGGGCTACTCTAGGGATTTTACGGTATAAATAAATATAGCAATAATTAGGTACAAAGAGTTTTTTATAATACTCCCACCCAAATTTGGCTTACATAAGTGGTGAATATAGATAGGTAGTCAAAAAAGGTGGTCATGTTACAAAGCTTTCCCTACATTATATAATATAGGGCTGGTTCCGTTTCTGGCAAAAGCGGTCAACTTAGACAGGTGGTCAGCTTACAAAGGTGGTCAACGTCAACTTTTATAAAAACTGTCTTGTCTAATAGTGCAAAGCAATGGTTTGAAATGAATAACTATATTTTTCAGCAGAAAATTTTTTAAACCAGAGGAATTTGAAAGTTAAGAGGGCACAGTATTCAAAACCATTTTAAAGCTTTATGCCAAACTTCAAACTTATGAGAGCAGTATTTAAAAAGGTTCTGATTTTTGTAAATGACTATAGCCACTTTCATAAAATACTTAAAGTCTATAATTGCATTTTTTTCCGATTTGTATTTTCGGCCAATTACGTGTAGTAAAATCCCTAAGGCTTTTTTTTCAAGTAAAGATACCGCTTTGAAACTTTGTGTGTGCACTCCATGGAGTATGCTCAACAATAATTAGCATGGGTTTGACTCTGAAAGCTCTAGTTCGTTTTTATTTAAATGTCAAATTTAAATTTTTCAAATTTTTTTTCTTTTTCTCTGAGTTTTTACCGTAAAAATTTATTAAAATTCGACAATTTCAGATTGGTAATTCCATGGTATTTTCCATTCTAGAATGTTTGGGAACTATTATTCAGAAAAAAAGCTTTTGAAAAAGATATAATTCAGAAAGTTATGAAAAATTTTAAAAATTGAAAACGATAATTTTTTAAAATTTTTAAATTAATGGTTGATTGCAAGTAGACTGTACTTTCAAATTTCATTTCTAATCATGCAATATTTCTTATCTAATTGTTAAACCAAAGCAAAAATTGGAACGAGGTACAGTGCCTCCTTAAAAGTTTGAAATTCTAATATGTTAAGACAGACAAAAGAAAGTCGGTGGAGGAAAAAAGGGATTTTATTTTTTCTTTTATGCAGAAAATACTTCTTAAATAGTATGTATTATCATAAACGAAAAACTGTCGATACATATAATAAGTTCTCCTTTATGTATTGGCACAAGGGTTCAACTAAAAAAGTCATTTAAGTGAAAGAGAAATACAAGAGCGAATACAGGTATTAATTTTATTCTTGATCAAATTAAGGTCAAAGTTTAAAAAATGTTAATAACAGTTTTATTTTAATGAATTAATTTATTAATTTGCTAGATGAAAAGAGATGTTAACAAAAATAAAGCTAAAATAATATAAAATTTACAAAATTTAACATCCTTTACAATTTCTTGGAGTGCTGAAAAAGTGGAGATTGTTAGCTTTCCCACAATAAATAAACACTTCTATCTTACTGAAACATTTTATGCATTGAAACAAGTACATCAACATTTCGTACAAAGAAATTGAATTTCGAAGCGAATTAACAAAAAGAAAGAAAAAGCACAGAATAAACATTTTACCAGCACATAACTAAGAGCTACCTTTGGAGCTGAGGCGTACATGAAGGTTAAGTAACATTAATTTTTTATCTAATTTTGCTTAGAACTTTTGAAAATTGGCATACAACTGGGGAAAATATGAAAAAAAGGAGAAACATGAGGGCGGTATTACTACATTAAACATATTGTTCGTTATTTAGAAGCTGAAAACTGAGAAATATATTTTACAATAGGAAAATGCTGAATGATGAAATAGCAAAACCTTCCAGGAATTGCTTTTAAATATTCGAAGGAAAATGCTCATTACACGGAATGCGTTAACTTCTCCCGCAATTCCAATTATCTAGGTCTCAAAACTAACATCAAGGGTAGACCCAGCATTTTTAATAGGGTCCGCTTCTCTGAATTTTAAAAATATTCTTGCGGAAATTTAAAATTTAAACAGGGTTAAAAATTATAGTTACTTTTTGCCACTTATTTAATAAATGAGGCCCAGTGGCTGAATGGTAGCCTTCCGTGCTACCATGCCAAAGGTCCGGTGTTCAATTCCAAGGGATTGGCAAGGTCGACTCGGCCTTTCATCCCTTCAGTGGGGTTGATAAAATGAGGACCAATCATGCTTGGGAACTAAACACTGGGAGGCTCTGCGTCAGGCCGACCACTTGACCGGAACATCTGCTTCTGCATCCCAGGGCCCTCGGTGAAGGTCAAGATTCACGGTCGCCACGTGGCGACCTTGTTTGAAAAAGTGGCGATTAAAAAAATTAGGAGCGATCGCCACCTTTCGTTTTTTTTTTTAAATTTGTAAAATAAATGCTTCCTTTTGAAATACATCTATAGAATTTACAACTCTTGCTTCTGTCATGCACACAAACACAATAAAAACGCATCAATTCGGCATTCAAATAACCGAATTTCGGCCGATAAACTTCATTTCCCCTTTCACAAAAAAAAACAAAAAAAAAACATGGCGAACCTTTTTCCCGATTGCGCTGTTTTTTTTTTTTTTTTTAATTCCTTCTCTCTACCATATAAATCTTTTAAATATAGTAGGAAACAATCTTAATCCTGATTTTTGTTTTCATAGCCATAACACTTTCATTTCAGATCGGCCATTATCGCTTAAACTTATAAAATCGGACTTGAGTGTTGCGCCTTTTTGAAAATGGTGTGAAAATTTTTCAAAAATGTTTTGAAAAAAAATGAAAATAAAATGTACTCAACAAAATTAAAACTGGAAATACATTTTTTTATACTTGTGTTCGAACATGGTCCGTATTTGTGATCGCGGTTTTTTGTAAAAGGTTTGTTTCTGTAATTGGGATTTTTGTTATCTGTTGCTTCTATTATTAACAATTAAAATTTTGCATTTAAATCTTTTGTACTCTATAACATTCAACATAAAGACCTATATAGCAAAATTTCATACTTCCTTAATTTACATCGCTAATGAAGCTAGTTTTTTTTTCTGTTTTCAATTTGAAAGTCATGAAGATTTTTTTCTTTTTTTTTTTGCAGACTTCATTGTTTTGACAAAATATTATGTTTTCTGCACTAAAAAAGAGACACATAAGGCATTGTAGTGCACTGATGCACCATTCACTCCCCCCCCCCCCCCCCCCGCTTTACACTTTTGTTTTACGACGCATAGGTGGCCACCAAGTTAATTAAGTTTAGTGGCCACTGGCCAATTCCAAAATTTCCGAGTCTTGACCTCTAGCCCTCTGTCTCAAAAACTGGGATGGGCACAGTAGGCCATGGCTCCCAGCGGGCTGTCGCACTGCTGAGTTTAGTCCATTAAATAAATAATTCTGAATGATTAGTAGCTCAGAATTTTGTGAAGGAATAAGTTTTGGTTGATGGAAATTTTGTGAAGGGTCCAAAAACAATTAATTTTTTTTGTCCCTATCTGTTTAAATTTTTAATTACACAAAATTAATGTTTTTTTTTTTTTTACAAAAAACTTTTTAAATTCCTCTGTTAAAAATGCTGTATCGACCCCGGTCAATGCTCTCCACACGACTAAACAGTTTAAATTTTCAAAACGGGACATTATTTCCAAGTTTGAAAATTAAATCTTCAAGTCTTTGAACAGAAACGAAATTTAATTTCTTTTGTAGTTTTATTATTTACCGAAAGGCTTAAATCCAGTAAAAACTAGAATCCACTCAGAAGAAGTACTATCTTGTCTCTGTTTTTATCTTAAACGAGCATTTTAGATTAATGCTTTTTGTTTGTTTTTTATTATTTTTTTAATCAACTTATTATTATTTCATGTTTTTGGTTCCGACTCATTTGATGTCTATTTTTTATATATTTACTTTTCATGTTGTTTAATTTAGTTCGATCAGCATGAAAAATCAATTATGGCAGAAAGTAGTTTAAAATAACTTATTAATATCAAACCTCACTTGAATTTCTCTGACTGATTCAGTCTCATCTGCTTCAGCAAGAATTTTTATGTCAGTTTTGCTTACTATGTTGCTGAAATCTATAAAAATAAAAAAAAAACAGAATTTTTATTCTTCAAATTAATATGAAGAAAAATACAGAACAATAATGGTAATAATAAAATCAAACAAAAATAAAAACATGAAAAAATATTTTAAGATTAACACATTTTGGTCACCAGTAAAAATGGTAGTCACAAACTGGGGTGGACAGAGAAATAACTTTTTAATGGGGGGGGGGGGGGCATGCTAAAGACTCCGGTACAGAATATTTTTGAACTGTTTGGGAGTTTATAAAAAGCACCATCAAATCAGCAGGAAATAACAGTGTTTGGGACTAAGTGTTCCCTTGTAAGCCACCTTATAACTTTCAGTGCAAAATTATTACTAATATTTTCAGATTTTATTAGTTATTTCATAGAATTTCTTTCACATTAGGAGATGGTATCGATGGTTGGGGGTCATGACCCCCATGACCCTCCACTGGCCCACAAGGTCCAGTAGTTCAGTACTTCAATAAGGGGCATTGACACAAAGCGTTAATAGACAAAAACTGCAATATTTGTTAAGTGTTTGAGAAATTTTGATGATTAGCACTGAATTGTTACAGTTGCTATTTAATGAACAATGACAAATAATTTGCAGAAGAAATAAAGTAACCAGTGGTGTAGGCCTGAAAAAAAAAAGTTGGGGGGACACGTATGCATATGAAAATAAGTATTGAAATCAAAAGTGGGGGAGGGGGGGGAGCTTATGTCAAAATGTAATATAAATTTGGGGGGATGCTTGTATTAAAATAAAAAGGTAGGGGGACACCGTTCCCCTGTGTCCCCCCCTCGACTACACCACTGAAAGTAACACTAGAACTGTGGGAACCAGTTTTTGAATATTTTGAAAACTTCATTTTGTACCAAGTTGTTACGAATCAGAACACCAACATTCAGTTGCATTACCTTATCCTACTTACTCTGTATAAGGAAAAGTCAATTCAACTGAAAGTTGTACTAGAATTAGTATCAAATAGTAACGAATGAAAGTTAATTGGTGAGAAAATGAATTAGTAAACACTGATAGTTTTGAAATTATTAAAATGACCGTTTTAAAGTCCTACAGTTAAAACATTTAAACCTTTTTCAAATGTAGTGCATTTTTTCTCAGGTATCAAGCACTCTACTTTAATAGCTACATGTTAGTTTCAAAGCACAAAAATTCATCAAAATGCAGCTACTGTTCGTTTATGAAACCCGATACTATCCGTCCGGAAGATTCTATCTGGCAAAGGGGGTGATACACTGAGATGGCCACTTTTTTAAATTTGACATGGGGGATAACCACATATTTCGTGCAATGACCAAATCAGATTCTGGATATTTTAAATTGCTGGATATCTGACTCAAACCAAAAAAAAAAAAAAAAATTCTGAAAAAAATTATAATGGCACAACTGGTGCCATGATACCCTATTGGATGGTGATAACCGACTCTATTTCAAAAATAAAAATTTAATATACCTTTTTAAACAAATTTTTAAACTTTAAAAAATAAAATCCAATTTTTTTTACACTCCATAAACTGGCTAACAGCCAATAAAATTCTCTTAAGATTACCAATTTCGAGCAATGAATTCTATCATTTCATTTCATTAATTGATGTTCCATTAAACTTACAGAAGATAACTTACAGATATAGTACTGTCCATATCTAGGATATTTCAATTCACAAGCTAACTGGTCTACGTTTTCTTTCGTGGGCCGTAAGAAAACGATGCACTTGAGATGCTTCATGGGCTCGGAGCGACTCATGTCCAACCTCTCGAACAGAAACACTTCCTTCTGGAGGATCTCCGACTGAGCAAAGGCCATACTCACAATACTAATCTAGAAAAGAGCACAATTGTTAGACACACCAAAGTTTTGGAATTTCATGCAAAGTTTTCGGACAAAGCATCAGGAGTGGTACTGGCCCTCCCCAAAAAATCCTGAAACTAATTTGCAGAATCTTTAAGGTTGAAACAAAGTTTTAAGCTATATATATACACGGTATTATTACTATTTGTAAAGAAAAGTTATATTCTGAATCGTCATTTGTCACATAAAAATGCAGGTACATCTTTTGTAAGAATTGAATAAATTTTTATGTATTCACAGATCTATTAATCTTTGAAGAACATTCTGAGTGCACTGTTAACTGCATAACTTCCATCTTACAGTTCCAAACAAAATACAGATAAAACCTATGAAAAATTCTTCATCACATTTTGCAAATTAACTTAACATATTTCACAAAATTTTCAAAAAACAATGTGTGTTTAACCCTTTTTTCATACACAAATGTGCAAAATTCCCATGTGTGATGACTGTATTTAAAAAAAAAAACCTATGAACAGTACTTTCTCCACATGTAAATGCACATTAATTTAACACCATGAAAAGTATTTACAAAATTACCTATAGCATTAAGTTTCAACCGATGCGCAGTTTAATTCTACGCAAGCGTAAACGCATGACATCAGTTACCGAACGGAAGAATCGCACTCTTTACAGATGTGATTGCACATGGGTTTAAACTGGATTGTGCTGGTAGAATTAAAAAGCGTGTAGCCGTAGCCATCCAATTGCACGATGGGCGGCAAAGTTACGTATTTTAGTGTGAGTGGCTATGGCGTTACATTTCGGGAGAGCGCTAAAAAAATTGGAACTAATTTTTGAGAATCCGGAATTCCGGAATTAAAAGCCTTAAAATATCCGGAGTTTCGGCCTACGGCCGGAAAAGTACCAGCCCTGAAGCATGCACCATTTATCTTCCTGAGACCTGGTATCCAATAAAATGGATGTTTTGCTTTTTCTCCTTGTTGTGACAGATTTTATTTTAGCAAGCAAGACCTGGACTGGAATGATAAAGGAGGAATAGGAAATCACTTTTTAACTTAGAGAATTCGGAAACGGTCGTTATGGTAAAGAACACGAGTGGAGTCTTAATTTGGTGCTCTCGCGGTTGTTCTGATTTTCACATTATTTTTTTAAAATATTGTTCTAGGATTTTTATAGTTTGATCTCTTTTCGTATGTTTTAGAAAGGAATAAAAGTTTATGTTGATTTATTTTTGTGTAAGTATCGCTTAGTTCTACTGTAGCTATGACCTCAACATACATTCAATGGATGAGCCCCCCAGAAAAATTTAATAATTCAAGTTTATTAATTTTTTGAAAAACATCACTTTTAATGCCAAATTGTTCAGAAAAACTAACAGTTGAGAGAATATGTGCATTTATTTTGCTCGGGTCTCAGGAGGTTATTTGAAATCAAAATTACATACGTATTGATGAACATGCCTCCCCCCCCCCCCCCAACCAACACACAATACATACTGGGAGTGTATATTTATATATAAGTTTTAAAAAATGCTTTATAGGTAATAATTAAAATAAAAGCTGTAATATTAATACAAAAAGCCCCCCCCCCTCTCCACAAAATTGTCATTATATTGTCTTGAAAGATTTTTAAAGTAGTACAAAATATTTTGCTTTACTGATGGGAGAAAAAAATAGTAGATATTATTCGCTAAAGAAAATTTGAAAATTAATAAATAGAAAATTTTTCAGAAAACCATTTTTTTTTAAATTTTCAGAACAGGCCCTTGAAAATTTTCGGAAATGTCGGAGAATTTCAGATCAGAATCACCCCTGAGACACACATACCACGAAACCAGAAAACAAAAGCTTTTTTTTACCCATGGTCCTTTAACAAACAATTTTCAACCTCTTCACACAAAATTGGGTTTAGCGAAAAAGTTTCTGAAAATTATGGGCAGAAATGGAAGACGTTTTTCTAACTAAAGAAGAAAGTCCCATAAATTTGTGATGTGCAAATTAACTTTTTCCGTTTGGCAAGCACTTGAAGAACAAAAGTTAAGCATTATGCACTTACAGTTCAGAAAGAAAGCACGTTAAGATCACGTTCCTAATTTTATTTTTGAACTTTTAATTGATGTTTGTGAGCATGATAATAATAATGATTACATGTGTTCTCAATTTGTATAAAATGAGGTTATATGGTTTACAACACAACAAAATATTAGTATAGAACAGTAAAATATATTAATTTTTCGACTTCTGAAAAAATGACCCACGCCATTTTATCTTAAAAGTGTAAATGCCTAAGAAAATTTCCTATTAAACTTTTAACAAGAAGTAAATTTAAACCTTAATCAACATCAGTGTGTACGATACAAAATGATCAATGAAACTTAAAATCAAATGAAGAAAATCAAAAAAAAGTTTTCAAATAAATTTAATTTTGCCAATTTTAAATGTTTTAGGGGCCGTTCATAAATATCACTTTTTTCAATATATTTGACCCCCCTCCCCCCCTTTGTCACGTGTCACGCTATATTACATTAGCATAAAAGAGGTTTAATTTGCTGATTTTAAATGTTTTTATAGCAATCAAAATGTACGATGTCACACTTCTTGCTACCCCCTCCCCTCCCCTTGTCACAAACTGTCACTTTCATGAAACCCCCTCCCCCCCTCAAAGCGTGACATCATTTATGAATGACCCCTTAATAGAAACCAAAATGTGTAAAGTCACACCTCTTGTTACCCCCTCCCCTCGTCACAAACTCAATTTCTTGAACTTTCTCCCCCCCTCAAAGTGTGACACCATTTATGAATGACCCCATATTTAAATACATATGCTGTTAGTATGGCTGTGCCCAGCCCCCCCCCCCCCCCAACCCTCGCGACCTTTCCGACACTGACCAAGAATGATTTTCAACCACCATCCCCCTTGACTGGTCTGTAAATGCTCCTCTGTCCAAATTTGAGGTGCCTGAACAAACTTGTGGTTTGTGACAAACTTGAAAGTTTGGAGGAGACTAGTGCAAATCATAGGCAAAGGATTGCTCTATATTGTGGAAATCGATGTTACTGCTGGACCCAACAAGTGTTGCTCCCCAATGTGGTTTGGAACAAAATTAACTTCAAAGTTCCTATAATATCTAAACTTTGAGCATGATTTACTCAGATTCCTTCTGTGATGACTTACATCCCTTTCTTTGTTCTCACTTCCTTAATTAAGTTACGAAAAATAAATATGGAAGAGAGCCGAGATCAAGAAGGTCGGAAGAGTACTTTTAGGCTTTGAAAATGGACCTTTCAAGCATACGCAGGGTTCGCACTAGGTTGCGCGATTCCCGCAGTATTTTTTGAAATCCCACTCAAAAAAAGTTTGTTTGCGCGCTGTTCCCGCAACTTGCAGACACGCGTTCAAAACACCGTGATACAAAACTACTATTCAAACTGATAATTCAAAATAAACTAAATGGAGTATGTTAGTTTTCAACTGGCATCTTATCCTTATTAATGAAAAGAAGAATCTAGGAACCTTATCCATTACACATAATAACATGGGGGAACAATTAACAACTTCTTCATTTCTTGTGATTATTGAACAATTTAAGCCTTTTGTGAATGCACTTATCTTCATTCATTCTATTACAGAGAACAAAATCAAAAAAAGGAGTGAGAAAAAGGAATCTTCCTTGGTCACAAGGTTACAAAAGAATGCTGGTTTCTAAAATATACTGTTTTCATTGAAAAACATCTATAGATAATATGACATATGATCAGAAAAAATAGAGGAAATATTAAACTAATTTTTAGGATTTTTTTTTGTAAAAATCACACATTAAAGAATTTTGGTTAAATAACCAAAATACCAGAGGATCTTTTTCATGCTTAACATTTTATAAAGCCCATTTTTGCGATCGCCAATTTTGTGAAAGATCGTGTGAACCTTTTTGGTGTTTATTCTTTTTTTGCTGAGCATAGCTTACATAATCATCTTTTATTACATAATTTGTATTAGATCATGATCGGACAATTTAGTAATATTTTTAAAGACAAAAACAAAAAGAAAAGTTCCCACTTAAATTTTAAAAATCCCACTTAAAATTTTGGTCAAAGTGGGAAATCCCACCTTGTATTTTTACCCAGTGTGAACCCTGATATGCGACTAAATATTCCAAAATTAGACAATTTACATATGTTGCGCATTACTTGATTTCCATATATTAGTAAATCATACTAATGTAATTTCTTGCAGGGATTGCAAAAAATCCTCATGTGATAGAGAAATATGATTTTAACTTTTGAATTCAACGTGAAAAGTACTTTTATGATCACTCAATAAAGTCCCGGAGACATATTCTTTTTTTTTTTTTGAAGACCAGTGTTATTGTTGAGTTAGTTTCGTGAGTCACATTATTTGGCACTTATCGGTTACACGCCCTACAGTTTTTTTCGCTATACGTCACCAAATGAAATGTAAGCAAAGCAAAGTTATTAGATTTAAATAGCATGTTGGCGACATTTCTAAAACCAAAGAACCACTTATGCATTTAATGAGACTTTGGACTAAAGAAAGCAGAAGAATATTAGAATACTGTAAATTGCTAAAGACAACTCAAGTTAAAATAAAATCTTGTGCTGTTTGAATTGAAGCTGATGGTAGCATTAGGTATAGTTTAATTATAAAATTTTCACACGAAATTAAGGGTTTGTGGAAGAACTCGATGTGTTTAAGGTTTTCTTAAACATTTATTCTATCTTACAAAATTGCAACTAATGATAGTTAAACACTGGCAACTGATATGGAATTCTTAATGAATGAATTTCTTCCACTTGGAAAAGACCTACTTCTTAAGGCAATTTTTTTTTTCTGCTCTGGAAGAAACTTGGCTGCCCTGGTATAAGCATACATTTTTTTGTGAGTGTGTGTAAGTAAAAAAGGAATATATATATATGTAAGATCACCGTAGTTTTAAACATTAGTAACAAGTTACCGTTTCTTTGTCCATTAATAAAACTTTCATCCCCGAGCCACAATCGTCAATCATTTTATTGACATACAGTTTTATTGCTGCAACCACATTCATTTTTGCAATGTTTTTCAATAAACAAAAATAGTATTTGCTCTATTCAAGTCGCTTCGCTGTCCATGAGAAAATTATGTTGTGATTGTTGGGAAAAATGACGAGACGTTGGACTTCACTAGGCATTCTGAAATAAACATATCCGATTGGCTAGTTCGTATCACGTGGTATGGTTTACGACTTCATTTGTTATTGGAAAGGGATTGCCTAGTTTGAACTGTTATCGCTTCGACTTAAATTTTTATGCGAAGAATAACACAAGGAATTCCCGAGTGCCTAGTGCTCGTAAGAAAAATGTGTTTTGAAACGGTTGACTGAGCATTGACGGATAATGGTGAAAATCATGAATGCTATGTATACGGTATTTTTTTGTTGGGCATAATTCGCTAATTGTATTTAAATAATTGTTAAGAGAGATGTTCTTTTTATAGAATTTAACTTGGTATTCATAAGATTGTTACAGTAAGTTTATAAAGTAGTGGATATGCTAAAAATTTTTTAACTCCAACTAGTTTTTGTCAAATTTTCACATCTTAATGAATTAAATTTGTTACATCTCCGTGTTTCATTGTAAAGTTAAGTATGAATGTAAACCTATCTTTTAGAACCATTAATGATAATTTCAAAATATCAACTAGAGAGGCAATGACTATTTGTTATTCTACTGAAATTTTGAAGAATGTTTGATTTGTCTGGGAATAGCAGATCGAATATTCGGATGTAGTAAAGCTGACTAGAAGAGACATCATTTGAAATAATCTTTCAAAGGCAATTCACTCGAAATATTATACAAAGAAAAAGCGCATACATATATGTATTGTATTGTATATCTCCTGCTTATTTGGGAAACTGAACTTCAAGAAAAAATACTTGATCTCATCATTGATAAATAATTGTAATAATAATCTAAAATTCTTAATGCTATATCATAATTTTTATACAGTGTTTTACTTCATATTTATGTATTTATGTCCAGATCTTGATGCAAATTTGATGGTTGTCTAGCTAGTTTAACTGCTTCAAATGGAAAATGTTTTGAACAAGCAAAAATAAGCAGAAATTTTATTTTACGCTTTGAAAAAGTGATTAAGTTTCTCTTATGTGTAAAAAAAAAAACATCTGTTGCATACTAATTGTGGGAAATGCGTGTTATGATAAATATTGAAATTCATCAGATCATTTTTGGTGAGTACTCTTGAGTACACATTGAAAATGATCAATTCATGCCTCGATTCATAAGAGAAGAGAGAAAATATACTTCAATTATCAATTTCAGGTATACTTTCTTATTTAAAATACATATCTGTGTGTCTTTTATTTTGCTTTACTTTTTAATTATTTATTAATTGTTTATGAAGAAGTTTCTTGGAGATACTTAAGTGAATGATCCCTAAAACTAAAATTAACTCCATACAAAGTTAAATCTGCAAAAAACAAATTAGCTATATTTCTATAATAGACTATCAAGTAGTTTATGCTCAATCTATTTATTTTAAGCTGATTTAAATTGATATTGTGTTTTTAACCTATTCTTTTATTGCATATTTTTATCATCATGAGGTTACTGCAAGAAAAGAAGTAAATTTAACTAATGCTATGTTGAGGCAATTGTTTTTATGGTATACTTCCTGCACATTAATTTCTACATTTATATTAAGTAGTTTTCATTGAATTTTATGGTGTATAATTAAATTTATATGTTTCAAAAGAAGTTAGAAATAATTATTTTAAATTTCCATAAAATTCTTCTTTATTGTGCTATTTCATATTTTATTAATTTTCTAAGCATTAAATCAGTTCACCAAGAGTATAAATATCAGAAGTTACATGCAAGACAGTTTTAATGGAAATGCCCTGAGATGAATATCTTTTAAGTAAGTAATTGGCAGCATTTCTATACTGAAAATTGCCCGGTAATTCATCTTCAATGAATTGTCCACAGTTTTAAAAGTAGTGGCATTCTGTGAGGTGATATTTCCAGGCACAATAAAAAAATGTTGTAGGCTTTGCTCAAGGCATCACAAAGCAATTGGTTGTAGATTTTTGATAAAATAGAGAAAATACTCAAGAGTTTATAGATTGTATGGTTTACTTTGAATAAAACGCACATATTTGTTTGTAATATTTTATTATTTCTCTCTCTCCAGATGTATAAATCCTTAAAATATATTTTTATTTAAAACCTTTGACATAAAATGTATTACATAAGCTCAAGCAATATGAAATGTGTAGGGTTTCTTATTCACAGAAACTCTGCATTTCTTTTTTTACCTTTACTAACTTTAACTATTACAGTAGTTTTAATGCTAAGATTATATAGCAAAAATTCTGTGACTGGATAATAATTTTTAAATGACTTCTGTCTAACATGAACCTTTGATAACTCATTACAGCTATCAAAACCACAAAACAATACACACATGCATATTTTTTTTAAATTTCATCAACTGTTGGTTTATAGGGGCCCCAAATAGTCATTTTTGTTCTTTTTCCAACATTTTGAGTGACTGTACTCTGTAAAGGGGTCACAAACCACACAATTACACTTTATGCACTTAGTGCATCTGTATGTGATTAGTGCTTCTTAGTGTGATTCTTGTGATTAATTTTTGTGGTACTTCATTCTGTATTTTTGTCCCCTTTGGAAGTTAGCAAAAACTTGATATTGGCCTTAAACTTTGACCCCTGTTGTCATTATTTAAATAGTTAACTTATAGCAGTCTAATTTGTCCTGAAACTGTATTACCTAGTGCACTTTAATACCAATCTGCAAAATTAGCAGCCATAAATTTAATTCATATAGATTTGGGACAAAATGTAAAAAATCTAATAATCCTATTTTTAACCACGAGAACGACTTTTGACGACCTCTGTAAATTCCAAGGTCAATAGCAAAGAAAAAACAAAAAATATTTTAAACATCTTTTATATGTAGCTATCACTATCAGGGATGTGAGTATCAAGAGAAAAAAACATGGTCGACAGCACGTTTCTTTATAATCTATACAATATTTTAAGTATGAAATTAATGGATTGAGCCTTTATTTACTAAATTAAAACATACACCTAGCGTAGGATAAAGCTTTTGAACATTTGAAATTTTAAATAAAATTATCAATCGGTGATGAAACGGACCAAATACCGAAATGAAATAAATCAATGTAAAGAGAAAAATGTAACGTCAACTAATAAATCGGCGAAAAAAGCACGATTTTTCCACTAAACAATACAATTCAATCAAACATGGAGCAAAATAGTACGTTAGCAACTTAACGACAAAGACAACGATCTTTGAGCAGAACAAAATAATTTCATTCAGCAGGGGCGGATCCGGGTGACCGGCAGGCGGGGCCCCGCGCCGACTCATTATTGACTTGTAATTAAGAATAAGTTAAGGGGGGGCTTGGTAATCCTGGAAAAATATTTTACCCATTTCCTCGCAAGGACTAGTCCGCCACGGAAACCCGATATTTAATAAAATTAAGTCTCAAATTATGATTTTATGATCAAGAAATGGTGTCCGCAAACAGAGGTTCCAAAGAAAAAAATGCTTTATTTGAGAAAAATGTCTGCATTTGAGGGATGTCCGATAAAAGAGGTTTTTTTTTCCATTTTTTTTACTGTGGATGTTTTTATTAAGTTTCCATTTAAAAGCGCATGATCAATAATCCACCCGTGGATGAAGGCTTTCAATGTGATGAATTTTTTCCAACGCATCAGGAGGCTTGAGGTTCCGAGCTTTGAAAACCCGTGTGTGGATGGGGCACTCAACCTACGAAAATACTGGGGAAGGAGACGGGTCGAAGATTAAATTTAAAAACTATTTCTGTCTTGCATGTTCGTTAAGTATTTGTTGATGGGAAATATCGCTAGCAGGGACGTCCACCCCCCCCCCCCCCCCGTTAGGGCGATGGCGCACCCTCTAAAAAGCTCGGAACCTCCCCCAAACCGATGAATGATAATTTCAAAATATCAACTAGAGATGCAATGGCTATTTGTTATTCTACTGAAATTTTGAAGCATGTTTGATTTGTCTGGGAATAGCAGATCGAATATTCGGATGTAGTAAAGCTGACTAGAAGAGACATCATTTGAAATAATCTTTCAAAGGCAATTCACTCGAAATATTATACAAAGAAAAAGCGCATACATATATGTATTGTATTGTATATCTCCTGCTTATTTGGGAAACTGAACTTCAAGAAAAATACTTGATCTCATCATTGATAAATAATTGTAATAATAATCTAAAATTATTATTAGAACCACTCAAATAGGCATTGCCACTCCCCCCCCCCCAAAAAAAATTACCCTAAAACGTTCAAACCCTGGTGGGGCGCCCTGATTTATTCGTGGTAGGGTTGCTGACGTAAAGCCACTTTACACTTTAAAACCCCCCTTTTAAATACCATTCTATAGCTTTCTTATTCATGTTGCAGTCTTATATAATGAACTGTACTTTTGATAAACGCAGGGATATTGATCGGACCCTATCCCCCCCCCCCCCCCTCTTTGTAAATTATATGTGTGTGATTGGACTGCTTTAACCGGAGGTAAATCCTTTAAATATATTTTAATTCTTAACAAATTCCAATTTATTGACAATGATAGCTATCGTTTGTGTAACCTTGGTCGCTTCTTTGTTCTCGGAGGCAAGGGCGGATCTAGAAAATCTTCCAGGGGGGGGGGGGGGGCGATTTTGGGAATCTCTGGGTTCAATGTAAGAATGGATGGAGGAGATTCTTCATTCCTTTTCAACAGTCCCTCCGCCCCCCCCCCCCTTTTTTTCAAACAGCAGGAACAACAAAAAAAAAATGCTAGTGTAGTGATATTTAAAATTTTACTAGCACATTTTTTCAATGCATATACGTTTATTCAAAGCCCTTATAAAAGGAACACAAGCTGACGTTTTTTTGCTTTCGCAAATCTGTCTATAATTTTTTCACCGTCCAATCTTTATGGATATGCAGTAACGCTAATTCAGTGAGTCTACCATCACTCATTCTGCTTCTTAGCCAAGTTTTAACCGAGTTAGGATTTCCTTCAAGCTTTCTCAAGAAAAATGTAGGCTTGTAAATACATTTTCTAAATTTGAATTGATATGTCTAAATTACAAAATAATAGCAATTATTAGTAATATATTTTCTAAAATTTTCAAAATGTAATACTAAATATGTACTAAAAAAACCATCAACGAGTATGTGCAATTTATATAAACATCTGTAATTATGAATGTTCTATGAAATGTTTCAGGCTCCAGGTTTTAGCGTAAATGCTGCAGGAATTTACACCACGTGCTAAGGGTTGGCTAGCTGTCACCAGTTTGATGGGTAGAAGAAAAGAGCAAGGAATCTCTTTCCCATTACTCCGAGGATTAGCAACTCAGCAATACTAAAGGACAAAGGGACAGGGGGAAAGCATAGAACTTGAAGGGCTATTAGGCTGGGATTCCAAGAACATAAAAAAATGGCTGGTCCCGGGGCACAAAGAGTAAAAACTCACTTAGGAGTTTCGTTGTAGTATCCACTTGAATCAGCCCAAGGGGGGGCGGGGCGATCGCCCCATCGCCCCCCCCCCCTTAGATCCGCCGTTGCTCGGAGGTCATAGGGTGCGCGATTAATTTGTTAAGGAACTTCGATATCAGAGTTTAGATGCATATGAGGTTGGAATATGTGACCCAAATAGTTAAAATTTTGAAATGTGTTTGATCTGATTAAAATTTTGAAATGTAAGGATAGACTAAATGGATATTGCAAGGTTGCCGCCCCCCGTCAGAACGATGGTACACCCCGTGCAAATTAAGGAATCTCCCAAAATCGATGTCCCCCCTGGGTAATGTATTTGTGTATAATAACTTTCTCCCCCCCTCCCTTTTTGTGTCGAACTCTTTCAATAAGACTTCCGGGAAATTTATTTTCTGTGAGATGTGACACACCTCACTGCTTTTTAATGTATTAACATTTTTAAAAGACGGAATGCTAATAATGTTAAATTACAAAGTACGAAGCACCCCCCCCCCCCCTTCCCACACAACCACTCACCCCTGCTCGTGACTGTGACAGCAATACTGATAATCGAATGCCCAGTGGAAATGCAAGCTCAGGTCTGTCATTACGAAAATTTCCAAACACTGGGTCAAAGCTTTGTACAGGTGCATATGAAAATTCATATTAGTTGTTGGGTGAAAAAAAACAAAATAGATGCAGACATATATAATGGATTGTTTCTAAAATCAATTTTGGGTTAGTGGGGGCATAGCCCTTTCCTGATTCCCAAAAGGACAGGCCTACGAGAGCTATTACTACCGTTGGCAGGCCTGTCCTTTGCAACCTGACTTTTAGAGATATATTGCATTTGTACATGTGTTTATGTGTTTTGTTGCTTTTTACACATATGTATTGAATGTATACCATTTGCTCCCCCCTCCACTTCGGAAAATTTTGAAATGACGGGCTTGCGTCGACGGACATTATATCGTCAGCAAAGTACAGAAAACAGAACATGCTAGTTGTTACATTTGTGGGATGGATCAACCACCCATTTGCTTTTTACTTCAGTATTTGCTGGTGTTTTTGTTTGCTGAACGCGACAGTGACAGCATAAAACAAGTAATAATGAGGTACAATTATCTACATCCCAACCATGCTGCACACTTGCCCAGTTGGTGAAAGGCCAGAGAGACTGTTGTGACCAAGTGTAAGTGTACACCAACTGAGTCCCTTTTAAACTTTGAAAGTTCATCAACTGTACTTCGTTTAGCGTTGTGGCCGTGGTAGCCTAGTGGTCAGGATGTCGAGCTTCGGAACGGAGGATCTAGGGTTCGATGCCCGGGCAGCTGAAGACCCACCATGTACACTTGGGGATACGTGCATATAAGCTCCGTGGACCCTGAAGTCCCGAGGTAGTTCCGAAGGTACCGGTACGTGGAGATTTTCCCTTCCCTTCACCCACAGGTCTAAAAAGGAAGGTGGCGCCATCTGGTGTCATCCAAGTACATTATGAGCCAAGTCGTACTTCCACCATTGGTAATCATGTTGAAACCGAAGGCGCTCATTACTGCGTTAATTCCTAGTCGCTCTGCGAAGGGGAGCTTGGATTTCCAAGGTGGCATAGCAACAACAACGTTTAGTGCTGTGAGATTTTAGTCATGATTTTGCTCTTGTATATTTCGTGTATGTATAGGGGCAACTGTTTTTCGGCTGGTGACGTGAACGGCAATAGGTAACTCCTGAAGGGAAGGGTCGTGTCACCGAAGTGAAGCATAGGGGCCGTTCATAAATGATGTCACTCTCTTTTCCCATGTATTTGTCGATTTTACGAACCCCTCCACCCTCGAAGCGTGACATCATTTAGGAATGATCCCATATGGTTTGATGGGTCTTCATTGACAGAATATATAAAAGGCCCTATAGCGATGGCCTGCAAAGGCGCCCCAAATCATATGACACAGAGCATTGTGTCCCGCGTGATGTAGTGCTCTTATTTAGCAATTGCTGATGTGATGATAGAACACCTATAGACTCATTGCAGTTATCAACAGATTTCTTACGTGGGGACCACCGTTCGAGAAAACCAACAAACATATATGACTCATCTGAGTCTGAAAACATGACACTGTATCACTTCGTTATCCACGTGGCTGTTTTTTGACATCATACATGTACGCGTTTTCTGAAGTAAGATTGATTATGTCAGCACAGTCTTTCTAAACTGGCTTGGTTGTTAGCCAAATGTCCCGTTCCATTTTACCGAATCGGCCTGAAATCACACACATATATATATATATATATATTGAACCGCAAGTGGTCAAATTGCACAGGTTTCACATGTTTTTTATGTATTTTGTTGCTTTTTACCTATAATAAACATCGAAAATATACCCTTTGCCCCCTTCCGCTAAAAATTTTTGAAATGACGGGTCTGGGGAGTTGGCACCAAAAAGCAACAGTACTATTGTACTTTTTTAATAGATTGTATCGGGAGCAATCACCGTACGTTTTCGCTTCATTCTTCGTATTTCTAAACATTTTAGCGTCCGACTTCTCGCCTACGCGTGATTGTCTTTGTTTCGAATTAGATGTTAGGTGTGCTGTGTTAACGTGGGTAAAAGTTGAAGCTAAGGCCCTACTTTTATTAAGGCCCCTGTAGGCGAATTGAGGCAGTGGAAAGCAAAGGGATGTAAGTGACTAAAAATGATTCTGAGTAAAACGCGTTTAAAGTTTGGATCTTATGGGAAATTTAATGTCATTTTTTTCTAAATCACGTTGGGGTGGAGCACCATGCACCAGTTACAGCTATCACTAACTCTCTTGCCACAATATAAACTAATGCGTTCTCTATTATTTGCATAAGTTATCTCCAAATTTTCAATTTTATTACTTACACCCCTTTGGTTTTAAGTGCTTACTTATGCTCTGGGAATTAAGGATCTCGGTCAAACACTAAAGTAGCTTTCACAAAATTCAAAGAAGGCAGAATTCGGGTCTTCCTTTTTTGAAAAACGTCTAGTTCATCAGCGTAACAAGCCAAGTGCAGGAGGGGGAGGGGTGCTATGAATGCAATAGAAAGTAATCTCAACACTAATTCTTGTCAAAAAGTATTATGAAATTTGAAGAAAAACATTTTTCATCATTTAAAGACTAAAAATGTACCATAATTTTTCTTTTTAAGATGTTGGTGTAATTCTGGCCTTGTGGCACTAGGCCCTTTTTTTTAAAGAAAAATTTCATTTGTGCTGTATTTTATCTCCAAAAGTATTAATCAGAATGTAGTTAAAGCACAGTCTTCATTTCAAATACTCATTTATACTGAAACTGAATACTTCTTGCAAAAAAAAAAAAAAAATAATTGAAAATAATCTTAACATTGGAGTAAATACTGGTGGAATCATTCTTTAATAATTGTCATTAAAAGCAAATCCAGGAAAATCTTTATTACAAAAGTAAAAAAGAAAAATGTACAAATCTTCCATCTTAGTCTTTCCACTCCACTTACTATTTAATCATGTATTTTTCTTCTTTTTAAAATACCTGATGTAACAACAACCATCATATACATTTTAAAAATTAATTACAGTAACTTTTAAACTTAATAAAAAAATTCACAAAAAAAATCAACTTCAAATAAAATTATTTAATTAAATTCTATTAAAATATACATAATTCATTCATCATATTGGCAAATAAAATGTAATTGAGCAGGAAGTATCAATTATTTTTTTTTAAAGATTAGTAAAGCAAAGATAGAATTAAAGTAGATTTTAAAAAAATGTCTGTCAGAGAATGTTTAACTGCTACTCTATAATTACTTTACATACCAACTAAATCAATTTATCACAACTAGATACTGCTGCTAGTAAATAAGACAAATCATTACTCATCTTAATTATTAAGTTTTAATTAGGTGTGTGCAAATGTTTCTACTTTTTTAATTACATACTTCAATGATTTAATTTAACCTGAAATAAAGCACAATGGGTATTGGAAATCCTTCCCCCCTCATCTAGAAACAGAATATGCATGATACATAATCCATTTTGGTAGTAAGGTGTTTCTTCCTATTATTTCAGTGTCTATTGAATCTTACTGAATGTGCTCAAGTGAAATTTCGTAAAATAAGTTAAAAATTAGGCTGTTATTTGCAAATAAGTTTTGGTGTTCTTTGTCATAGAAGTCATAATAGATGTATCCTTTAGGGGAGGGTGGAAAAGGACAATTTAATCTATGTCAAAGAATGTCACTTTTTAAACTAAAGAAAAATAAAATTCATTTTCTTGGAATGGATTTCAACGTCAACTTTTTGAAAAATTATGCTCACAAATTTACTTCAGGAAATTTTATAAAATCCTGCATTAACAAAATATTTTTAATCGTTATATGATCATAAAATCAATTACATAATGCCTATAAATAAGTTTTTAACCCTTTATAATAATATAATGGCCAAATATAATGGAATTGTTAGTATTCAATGAAGTATACAGACTATCAGGCATGCAAATCGAGTTTGAATGCTATAGAAGAGAAAACAAAATCAACAGTAAAAAGCTTTTTAATATGTTTGAAGCAGGATAAACAGATATTTTTCCATACCCAAGATATTTTATGAAGCATTTTGCATCACTCAGTATGCTAACAAATTCAATACATATGGTGAAAACAATTACATTTCAAATATATATTGGTTTTTATGCCAATAATTATCAATGATTTTAAAAAAAGGGTTTTATAATTGCGAACATGAGGAACGGTCCCTCATCTGGTGTGAAAGGTAAGCTTTAAGCATTTTTTTTAAAGGTAAAGAAATATGCATCAAGGCGTATATAGTCAGGTAACAAAATTGCGGAGTAGATTCTCATGCAAGTTAAAAAATTTGCAGGATCTCTCATCCAGGGAGAATAGACCACAACTTGGTTTTGCCTGGAAAAACGCTTCCACAAGAGAGCCATACTTTTTCAAAATATGGACAATCTTTGAAGCTGCTTCACCGGGCAGTGTTACACATAACTCTCCAAAAATAGTCCTGTTGTTTAAAACAAAGCTTTTGTCAAGAGTTCCTGCAAAGAAAGTAAAAACATTTGATATTACGAAACATTCATACTCTTATATAATTAGCCTGCTCTTTTTAAAACCTTAATTGCTGCAATTGGCACTTTTAAACAGGGAATTTCTGTTCAGGTGCAAATAACAGGACATCAAGAATTATTAAATATTATATGAAAAACAAACTAAACCTGAATAACTTTTCTCGATGAAAGGTGAAATCATAGAAATCTCTCTCCCCTCAAAACATCCTGGATCTGTGCCTGATTTCATTACTTATTTTAGAGACAAAAAAGCAAATTACAAGTAGTGAAGGGAAGGGGAGGTTTGAAATTATTTTAATAGAAATGCAAGTGGGATGTTCCAGGTGAACATTAGGAATTTCAATGTAATGATGGTCATTTATATTATATTTTGTGTTTTAACTAGGGGCTTTCTCATGATTATTTTCCTTGCACACACAATAATAATTATTTCCCAACATTAAAAATATGGATAAGTAAGCACTGGTTAACAAATCATAGAGAAACATATGGGAAATTCACGAGTGCACTGCTACAGGACAAACTACCAGGATTAATTTGTGGTCACTCTGCATTGGTAAATGGGGAAATGAATAGTAGTAAAACGTTAGCAGTGGCCCCCACTAAACGATGCCACTGGGTTTACTAGTTTTGCCTGTTAGTTAATGCACATAAAAACCTCATTTTGCAGTACTCCACATAAAAATGCATGCTAGAGCAGCTGCAAAATATTACCGATATAATATACTCGATAAAAGAGCTAGAATTTACATAAGGTGCCGAAAACAGATATGATATATGCTGACCTTTCCTGTTCAGTTTGTCTGGGAAATGTGCTTGCAGGACCCAATATCCCAAATAATGAATTGCTTACCTGTTTAATAGCTACCGCACATAAATGTTGTACAAAGCAATAGGGAGAAACAGTTTTCCCTCGAAACAAAGTCAGTTCACCTGGAAAAAAAGCATCGTGGAGCATCTTTAGGAATTATCCTATATAATACTTACCTGTTACTGTATCGTACACTTGTTAGACGCGAGAATGTGGCTCGTTCACCACACAATGTGATCAACGGTTTTCAGACAAATATGTATGAACACGACCAGAAAAATACCTGGGAGCATTTGAAATTCTTACCTGTTGGATAGCCAACTATATATCAGCATCGTACGCGACAAATTCCATCACGAAGCCATTGAGGTTAGAAAAATACTGTATAACGGTTCTTACTGCGTAGACAAGGATTTCGGATAAAAATCTTCAAAAGTTTCTTGAAAAAATAAAGATAAAATGCGTACCTGCTGAAAACAGCACTGTTGTCATAGACGATTTAAGATTTCAACATCACCAAGTTATAAGAACGATCAACCTTTTTACCTGAAAATAAGAACATCTTTAGCATTGACTGAGAACTAAATTTTAATAAAAATACTTACCTGATATTAACAAATTAAATCTGTGGAAAACACATAAAGAGTTTAATTAATTTACTCTAGTCAAGTATAAAGAATAAATCACTGATGTGATATCTGATCTGCAATTTTTCCCGCGCAAACAAGTGAAAGTGACGCTTCCTTCTCGCCAGACGGACGCCGAGTGCTGAGAAAAGAGAAACATCGCCAATATACTTTGGCAGCATTAGTTATCGCCA
Organism: Octonoba sinensis; assembly: GCA_038502835.1. NCBI lineage: Eukaryota > Metazoa > Arthropoda > Arachnida > Araneae > Uloboridae > Octonoba > Octonoba sinensis. The sequence goes on along the minus strand of CM076601.1, from coordinate 9,573,882 downwards.
ATGCACTAGGCATTTTGTGGTAACCATCCGAAAATGCCTAGTGAACTCTAACGCCTCATGGAAAAATGACAGAACCAAGAGGTTGCCACTTCTTTTATCATTTATGTGAAAAAACGATCAAACCAACAGCTGGATATTTGTAAACATTTTAAGTACTTGTACACAACAATATATTTATAATAGCAAATTCATAGCATTAAATTAATCTTTAAATGCCGCTTTAACTTTAAAAGCATTTGCAAACAAATATTTCCGCGAATATTTGGAACATATGATTCAGCTCCAGCTAACGGTAACCGATATGAAAAGAATATTTTTTTTTTTGTTTTCTTAAGTTTTCTTTAGATAAACACCAGCGACAAAAAATAGATATTAAATGAATTTTAGAAAAATTTCACGGCATTAAAATATCTTTTAAAATGTTTAAAATGCAAATTCTTACTTGAGTTCAAAGTAGCGTTTGAAAACTAATCCGCGCAGAATGTTAACTTCTCAGGAAAAACAAGGACTTGTTGACATTTTAAGCTATTTGACTGATGAAGACGTATTCTCAATTCTCGAAACTGTTACTAAACGGATGATAAAAGCGACGCATCGACATGGTTCGTATTTACTGCAAGTTCCTTAACGTAGTGTAAAAAAAAATATTTGGGGATATTGTTTTGCTTTTTTTTTCTTTTTTTTAGTACATTCACTTGGACTAGCCTAGATGAACCTAGAGCCTGCAGCCTGCTGCTTGTTGTTCACTTTTGTATTTGTATAAATTGCGAAAAAAAAGCTGCGATTGCGGAAGCTTATAATAATAGAAAAAGAATTTCTTATACATTTTGTCTTCTAATTTTCTTTCTTTTTTTAGCTATTTTATTAATTTTCATGTTCGAATTCTACAACATTAAAAAAGATGATATAATAATATATTATAGATAATGTTGTTACGGTATATTTATATTGTGGTTTTGCTTAGTTCAAAATATTCTACATATCTACATTGTATATTTGCTTGCACCATCTTCAGTACCAGATCTTGAAGTTTTCCGAGGCAGGGCAAAACTTTAAAATGCCGCCCCCCCCCCCTTTCATGTAATTATTGTTGATATTTCATATAACTTTAATGCTCTGGCCATTTTTTTTTTTTTTTTTTGAAGATCTTTCACTTTGAGGTCGTTGATAAATCCATAAAACTTTCGTTATTGTTCACATGACATGCCCCTTTCAGTTCAAAATTAGATGCGGTAGAACCGGTAAAATCCTAGGAGAGCCCACCCCGTTTCAAACCCGCCAATTTGGTGTCCATCTCGCAGAACGATACAAGCAGGGTTACGATCAAATCAGGATTACCAAGATGGTGTACTCATTGCCAACCGTGCCAACGGGGTGACCTCTCCTAAGATCCAACCGGTAGAACCATATGAAGAAGGTGTTAGAACCCCTTAACTGGAGATGTGAAACTCTGACAGTTGAAAAGGGTCCGTAAAATTGTCCCCCGGGAAAGCTTTGAAAACTGTATGCAAACTGGTGCATTTTGAGGCCTTAAGAGATGCATTTGGGACAGCAAAAATGTTAGGAAAAATGAACAAAAACTTTTTGAAATTCAAATGCTTTTACTCATTAAAAATGTTCATAAAAATGCAGAACGAAATTGGCAATTTTTTTTTAAATGCAGGGCCTTACTAACGCCCATATAGAAGAGCCACGGATCTGCCCCGAAATGATACTTACAAACTCCAACTCTCCCCCCCCCCCCCACCCAACCTCTTCCCAAAAGGATGCTTTGAAAATTTGTTAAAGATAAACTATTGTATTGTTTGAGCATGTCATGATTTATACATATTTTACTATATTGCAAGGAGAAAAACCTTCACTTTTTAAAATTTAAATTTTGACATTGCATAACTTGCCACCCCTTGACCTCAATTTTAGTTTGCAACAGTTTATAGAAATAAATAATTCTATTAATTGGTTCTATTTATTGGTAATTAAAATAGCTGATCAATGATCAAACTAGGATTTTAATTCTCTTCCTAAACTTAAATTTTCTTGCCGGCCCATGCCCGGGGGCATGGGCCCTGTTCTGCCCTACCCTAGATCTGGCACTGACCATCTTATTATATGATCATAGAAACAATGTTCTTACTAATTTTATCAATTCTGTCCCTGTTTGAACCATTGCTATGCATCAGTTGCATTTTGTGCAGTTTTGAAGCTTCTTGTCCACTTTTTTTCTTTTTAAATGTATTTGAGCCAATATTAAATTCTTTTCTTTTAATACTTTGTACTTCGCCTTTTTTTTTTTGATAATTAGAGTAGTTTTCTTCTTTTAATAATTATTTCCCCTTTTTTTCAAACATGTTTTACGTTGCAAAAAAATAATTTGAAACCTTTCTCATACTGTTTTTGTACACTTCGAAAAGAACAAGTGAAATACTTAATTCAATACAGTGCTCCTTATTTCCTGTAAAGTAGCGAGAAAATTTATTTTCTAAAATATTCTTTTACTCATGCGCTTATAAAGCGCTGAATTTGAATGTTCAACGAATGAAATTTTCTTTTTGTGCAAGATATCGTATGGGACTGTTCATAAACGATGTAATGTCACTCATCAACATACCTCATTCCCCCTCGTCACTAAAGGTCAAGATTCACGGTCGCCACTCGCCACGTGGCGACCTTGTTTGAAAAAGGGGCGATTCAAAAAATTAAGAGCGATGGCCACCTTCCTTTTTTTTAATTTTTAAAGTAAATCCTTCCTTTTCAAATACATCTGTAGAATTTACAACTCTTGCTTCTTTCATGTACACAAGCACAATAAAAAACGCATCAATTCGGCATTCAAGTAACCGAATTTCGGCCGATAATCTTCATTTCCCCTTTCACAAGAAAAAAATGGCGAAAACGTTTCCCGATTGCGCTGTTTTTTTTTTATTTTTTAAATCCTTCTCTCTGTCATTTAAATCTTTTAAATACAGTGGGAAACAATCTAAATCTTGGGTTTTTTTTTCTTCATAGCCGCAACACTTGCATTTCAGATCGGCCATTTTCGCAAAAACTTATAAAACGTAAGTGTCGCGCCATTTTGAAAATGGTGTGAAAGTTTGGAAAAAAGTTTTGAAATGAATGAAAATAAAATGTACTGATCAAATTTAGAACTGGAAATATACATTTTTTTATAATTGTGTTTGAAAATGATCCGTATTTATGATCACTGTTTTTGGTAAAAGGGTTGTTTCTGTAATTGGGATTTTCGTTATATGTTGCTTCTATTATTAACAAAAATTTTACATTTAAAATCTTTTGTACTGTACAACATTCAACACAAAAAACTATATTGCAAAAATTCATATTTCCTTAATTTACCACCGCCAACGACTCTATTTTTTTATTTTTCCAATTTGAAAATCATAAGATTTTTTTTTTTTTTATTGCAAACTTAATAATTTTGACAAATTATTATGTTTTCTTCACTGAAAATAAGACACATAAGGAATTGCGGAGAAGGGGGCATGTCGCCCCCTCCCGCTTCGCATGGGTGGCCACCAAGTTAATCAAGTTTAGTGGCCACTGGCCACTTCCAAAATTTCAGAGTCTTGACCTTTACTCGTCACATGTCACGCTATTTTGGATAAGCATGATGTCACACTTCTTCTTACCCTCCTCCCCTCCCCTTATCATAATTTCACGCACCCCCCCTTGAAGCGTGACATCATTTATAAAGTGATTCCTATTGTCAAAGTCTTTGCAGGGATTATAAATGGTGTGGGTAGATGCTTCTCCATGAAGTTGGATATTTAGATTTGTTTCATGCAGCTGGGACATAAATCTTACATATATATAAGCGGCTTATTCTGTCTGTCTGTCCGCTATAGGATCCCAGACCGTTTTATCGACCAGCCCCACATTCGGCACGGTTCATGTTTACGACCCGAGAAACGCATCGCTGCAAAAATGGAAGTTGTGACTAAAATAGTTTTTTTAAAATTAATTAAAAAAATTTTTTCAATGCTTCTTTTGACCCATTTTATTTTCCTTTTGCATTGTTGCCGTCGTTTCCAACAGTACAATTACAGTTGCAGTGTGAACAAACAAATCAATGCAGCCATTTAACAAATGTAACAAATATACTAATAATAATCAAAATGTTCATCTAGCATATTGAGTGAGGCTTCGCTGTGTTTGCAATTTCGGTTAAATATTAATGCATGCGCGAATTTAATTTAATCCTTTCTATCTTTTTAATTTATTTCTTTATCGTCTGCGGATTTTTAATTTTTCTTATTAGAGTGGCAGTGCTCTTTTTGCCCAGTTTCGTTAAAACTTTTGTTTTGAAAAGCGTAATAAAATTTTCAATAAGTTATTTCGATGATAAATATATATATTTTACAAACAACTTGATTATATAGTAAATAAATATATAGTAGTGTGGGGCAGCATGCAAAGAGGCGTCCTCGCTGCCTGACCTGGGTAATTCAGTTTGAATCAGCAGACACCTTTGCACAAATCACTTTAATTACAATATATAATATCTAGAACAGCGGTCATTTTGTATGACTGCCGAGCGTACTAGTATGACATAATGAAACTGGGCCCGAAAACGACATCGTTGGAACGCAGATGTTGTTTGTTGGGCTATATCAAATCACTTTTCAATCAAGGGCATGGTAGCTTAGCGATTAGGATGTTGGGCTTCCTACCGGAGGATTGGATCAATACCCAACTCGCTAAAAACCAGCCATGTACACTTGGGGATGTGTGCATGTAAAATCTGTGGACCCTGAAGTCCCGAAGTTACCGGATGGTGGAGAATTTCCAATCTCTTTACTCTTAGGTCAAAAAAGGAAGGTTGCAAGTTTGTGGCGGCACCATCAGGCGTCATGCAAATACATTATGAGCCAAGTCGTACTTCCCGTTGTGGTGCTTATCCATAACAGCAGAAGGCGCTCTTTACTGCCTTCATTCCTGGTCGCTCTGTGAAGGGGAGCTTGGTGGCATTAGAAACGACAACAGCTCTTCAATCGAATGTGGGAAATTGTTTTTACATTTGCGGATTTCAACATGCAAATGAAAAAATGCAAATTTTCCAGTTTTCATCTTAATGTCTCGAATCTTCCTCGGGCGGGCTTTTTTTTTCAAGGGAGGCATCTGAGAAAGTGGAGGGGAACCCGCCCTGAATTTAAGCATATGTTGTTGTTATTATTTTATTTATTTATTTATTTTTCGTCTAACTTACTTTTGAACCAAGATTTGCTCAAAAGTGGATAATTATGATGCATATTTTATTTATTAAAAACTAAATGTGTACAAATTGAGAATCTAGTCGTGGTTTGAAAGTATTCTGTCCATAGACAGATACCGTCTTTTTTTTCCTTATAAATCGTTGGATGGGAAGGACGGAGTATTTAGAACTAAAGTATTTTAATTTAGATTTAAATGTGTTATACATGTTTTTCCAATACAACTTCATTTAAAACCCTAATATGTGCTAATGTTGCTAATCATAATAAATTTGGTAATTTTGTTAAAATACTTAAGAATGATTTCTTAATGTTTGACTCTATCTCCTTCCCTAATTATTATTAAATATTGTTATTGCTAATAATAATCTAGTTATTATCCTATAGTTATCGGGGGGGGGGGGGCAAAGATAAATAATTAATACCTGCAATGTATTAACAAAATTTCTAGAAAACGTATGCTTTTGGAGTTACAGAAATTTATTTTAACTTCCGTCCTTTGTAATATTTTTACTTTAACCCATGAAGGTAGTGAAACTAGTGTAATGATTTTTTCATTTATGTTCTCTTAGTTAGGAAAAGAAAAATTTGCTTTTTTTTAACAAAAGAATACAAAGCCTTTTACATTGGGGTGCTTAAGGGGTCTGCCTGCACCAAAAAGACGAGTTTTGCGAAAAAAATCGATATTTTTTTTAAATTTTATATTTAAAAAGAATAAGTATTCAAGATTTCAAAAATGTTTGGCTTTTGTTTCTACGATACATATAAACGAAGTTACATGCAATTAAGTTAACCAGAAGTCGCATCGCAAGCACTTAAATGTGGAATTTAAAATGCGTTTTCTGAAAAACTACTTTTTTCGATATTTTTGTTCACGGCAGATCTCATAACTCGAAAAGTTTTATACCCATTACTGTGGTTTTTTAAAGTATTGTTTCACACATTGCTATCAGTGTTTTGAACTAAAATATAAGCTCTATTTCAGAATTTAAAAAATTTACAGGCATTTATTTGTGAAATATTGTGTTTTTTTCGGTGAAAAACGTATGAATTTCTACAAAACTGCTATATTTTTCTCAATTTTGGACCTATTATAAAACTTTTAGTTCAGAACACAGTTAAGTAATATAGAAACATATATTATTAAGGATTTAAAAATACATCGAGTTAAAGTGAGTATAGAGTGTTTGGCGTAAACTGTAAAATTCGCCTATTTTTTGCTAAAATTACCCTATTTTTCGAAATTTTATAAAAATATAGCTATTATTTTGTTTGTTTTCTTAATTTTAATTACTTTTTAACTTAAAAAAATATCCATTTAGTAATTATTTCATTGTTTTGAAAAAAAGCCTCCGAACGTAGGCTTAAGCATTGTCAATAACTTTTATCCATATTTTATAATGAATAATTTATAAATTTTAAACAAATGAAGGTTAATTTTATTTTAAGAATTGATTAATTACTGAATTAAATCATTACACTCCATTTTTCTTCTTTTTTTTAAGTTGTAATTTTTCTTCCCACTTAGAGGCCGTTGACAAGATCTTGCTCTGTACCGAAACACCCTCAGATTTGTTGCGACGTCAGAAGATCACCAAGAAAATTCTTCTTAATTATCTCGTCAAAGTAAAGGCGCCAGTGAACCTAGAGGGTGGGAAAACTTCATTTGTCAAGCTCTGCCTGCAACTTTGGGAATCGGATGAAATTTTCAAGGTAATTAGCTGTCTAATTAGAAGACTATTTTCTTTTACTGGGAAATGTGTGGTTAGAACCACGGTTGGTGAAAAGGTATTTTTACCAGGACCGTGGCAAAAATATTTATTGTACTTAAATAAGGTGTTGAAAGGACTATAATTTAATAAGGACCTAAGAAATTAAATAATCTTTTGAGTGTTATTGATTTTGATTTTCTTTGCTATTTTATAAATGCTGTAATTAAAATAACTAAGGTAAACGACCCACACTTTTCTCCATCGGACACCCTTGCACTTTTTAGCCGAAGCCTTAGGTAACGACCCACACTGCTCTAGTAGTAGACACTTAGATTTTTAAGCTCCTAGTATAAGCGAATGTAATATTAAACATGAAGGAAAGGATCAGAACCTATAGCGAACGATTCTTAGTGCTGGTTCATAGAACCGAAGTTGGCGTGGAGCATCTATGCAAGTACATGGATCATAATATTTAATAACTGCCCCCACAACGGACGCATTTGCTGCTCTTTACTAAAGCCGATCCATAAGAAGGTGAGGGATTTGTTTGGGATTAAAATATATGGGGGCATATATTTTAATTTCGGATAAAATATATGGGGGGATTAAAATAGATGGGACATCATTTATGAAGGGTGCCGCAGTCATTTTAAAAATTATTTCTCCAAGTTAACAGCATAAAATAGAGGATATTCATTTCTGTCCACTACTCATACAAATACGTGTCTAATAAAGTCCATTATAGATACAAATTCGGCGTTCAGTAAATGTGACGTAAAAATCCTCATTTTTCATCAAATGACGTTTTATAGGTCATTCATTTTTAGAGAAATCGTTGAAATGAAGCTAAATATGTAAATATTGATGTAATTCCCTTGCAAAAATTTTGCCTTGTAAAAGAGTACAAAAATTTTCTTTACTGTGTCTAATACCGAGTCATTTACCTTAGTTAATGAAAATCCAATTACAAATTCAGAAAGTTGTTAAAATTAACGGAAAATTACTCAGCGGAAAAACTTCTGTTATAGCAGTGTCATATAAGGCAACTTTACTTATTCTCTTCCTTTTACTTCTGTAAAAAGGACACATTGTTGCTTTCATCACTTTCATTTTCCTGTGTCTTTACTGATCCAAATCCTGAAATTCACCAATGGCTTCTGGGAAATGCCTACATCCAAGCCTGTGATGTGTGTCCAAACCATCCATACCTGTGAAATGCCTGGGTGGTTCCAGGTTCAATAGGCTGGTAAACTCCTAGGAGAGCCCTCCCCGTCTCGAAATCGCCAATTTGGCGTTCATTTCGCAGAACGATGGAAGCCGGGTGGCCTAGATTGCGTACTCATCGCCAACCACGCCAATGGGGTGGGCTCTGCTGAGATCCAACCCGGTTCTAATTTACGCTAAAAATTCACGAATATGCGAAGAGAATTTGTGCAAAAATATTTCAGCATGCAGCCTTTTGTTCAATTTAGGAAAATTAAACAGTTCGCTAGCAAATGTAAGCTCAGCGTTCACTAGCAAAAGTAAGCTCAGAGAAGTCGTAGTTAGCAGAGGGGTTTCTATCAATTAATGATAATTGGGGGAAAATAGATCAAAAATCGCAAAAAAAAAAAAAAAAAAAAAAAATTTGAATTCTAAAAATCTGAAAGAAAAAAAAGGGTACAGAGGGATGATGGGAGGAAAGTAATAGGCAAATTCTTCCAAGAGGTGAAAAAAAGCTAGTTGAAGTTCTGAAGAGAAAAAAAAGTAGGGATTTTTGTCTATTTTATTACTTGAATAAAAACTGAAATGCGACTGAAATTTTAGTATTGCAGTCATTGTAATACATGGTTGTATTTACTTTTACTTTTTACGAATAGTAATTTCAGTTTCTCCGAGCGAGTTTTGAGAATTATTGCCCCATATAAGAAAGGGCAAATATAATATGGTATAATTGAGTACAGTGAATGTATGCTTGTTTACAGGGAAGACTACAACCTGTCATATATAGACTTCTGACATATTTGCTCAAAATTATATGTAATATCTTGCCATTGTGTGAAATATTTTATCAGTTTGAAATGATTGGTTTGTGGTCTACGAGGCTCGTGGCTCCCCTACTTTACTGTTTTCCCTCTGTGCCCCCAGATTTGTTCTGTGGCCCCCAAAGGGGCCATATGGCTCCTGCTGAGAAACCCTGGTCTATACTGTAGTTCTTCTGATACTTTTGATTAAAATGAATACGTTTTTAGAAGTTTTCAAGGTGAAAAAATATTTTGCAAAAAATTTATTTTACCTAAGTACTTTACTTTTTTAACATTGTATAGTATATATTTTAAGTCATTCAGGCTAAACTTTATTAAGGATACTTAAGATAATTTTAAAAAATAGCCAATTACTAATTACAGTAATGTTAATTAAGGGATGTACCAAGTAAAATTTTTGCCGAGTACCAAGTACTTGTCCAATTTACTACTCGGCCGAGCACCAAGTAGCAGAGTACTCCAATTTACTACTCGGCCGAGCACCAAGTAGCAGAGTACTCGCAATTTACTACTCGGCCGAGCACCAAGTAGCAGAGTACTCGCAATTTACTACTCGGCCGAGCACCAAGTAGCAGAGTACTCGCAATTTACTACTCGGCCGAGCACCAAGTAGCAGAGTACTCGCAATTTACTACTCGGCCGAGCAGCAAGTAGCAGAGTACTCGCAATTTACTACTCGGCCGAGCACAAGTAGCAGAGTACTCGCAATTTACTACTCGGCCGAGCACAAGTAGCAGAGTACTCGCAATTTACTACTCGGCCGAGCAGCAAGTAGCAGAGTACTCGCAATTTACTACTCGGCCGAGCAGCAAGTAGCAGAGTACTCCAATTTACTACTCGGCGAGCACCAAGTAGCAGAGTACTCGCAATTTACTACTCGGCCGAGCATCAAATGCGGAGTAGTTGTGAATAAAATGAGATTATAAAACTCATTTATAATGAAAAAAAGAAATCGCCTGTCTCCAGAAAATGTAGGAAAACTTGTGTTTTACACCATTTTTTATATTTGAATTGTCTTGAACTGATCAGTTATACATTTATCTACTATTGGTAGTCTTTAAAAAATTAGTTACGAAGGTTTTTACAACTACTCGGTGATGGCCGAGTATTCAGCGAGAATTTTGCTGAGTAGTAAAATTCTAGGGGAGTACCTAGTACTCGGTACATCCCTAATGCTAATACATGAAGCTATACGGTGAAACCTTGATAACTCGACACCCCAAGGGGACACGAAAACATGTCGAGATAAGCGGGTGTCAAGCTACCGAGGTTCCGTAATTTCAATTGCTAATATTGGTTTGCATTGTTATTTATTTACCATTCAAGTTATAAAATCCAATTCCAGTGAATAAATTATCCCCGTTTATTATTTATCTATTATTATTATTTTAAAAAGTTATACATTACAATTAAATAAATATATAAACATATAGTACATCAACTCAAAATACCTCATGTGAAAAAAATCCATAATTTTGGTTTGTTTTTAACAAATGTGGATCTAGTGTTTCGAGCTATTCCATATTCCTTAGCTAGATCAGTTTGAGTCTTTTCAAGTTCTTTTTATAATTTCTACTTTCGGTTTCAAGCTTAAAGTAGTCAGTTTACAAGGAGCCATTGCGGACACGTCTACTGATTGACAAAGATAAGAGCAAATGGCAAAAACAAAAAGCATAAAGCATGGCTATTTCCAGCTTTCAGTGATTGTAAGTGTTATCGCATGAGCGCATGCGCGAAGCGTGTTTGCCTTTTCATAGACTGCAGTCACTCTCAAGCAGTGACTGACGAGATAAAGAGAGGTCACCTTGACCACCTCTACGAAGGCATGCTTATTGTTGGGTGTTGGGTTTCTGACTCCCCAGAGTACAAGGGGAATAGGGGAATCTTCCAGGAACACTTTTCGATAAAAGAATTGATGTATGGGCAAAGAAACATCACTGTAAAATTCTGAGAATTGTACACCGTGAAAAAATATCGGAAGAAAAAGTAAATAAGAGTACAATATGGAGGTCGACTTATAGGGGTTCCTTGAAATTGTATGTCCAGTTAGAGAGTTTTTCACCCATTGAAATTAGCATTGGGCCAACCATAAGGTACTGAAATGTCGACTCACCGAGGTAGTCGACTTATCCGCGTGTCGAGCTACCGAGGTTCCACTGTGTTTTAATTAGTTACAAATGAAAAAATACATAGTGTAAGAAATGACAAAAAGAAAAAAAATCACCCTCTATGAGTTGACCACTGAAGTGCCGCACTGCAAGTGGGTCCCCCCAACTTGCGCGTGTTTCACCGTTGATGGGCCATTATCCCTTCTAAAGGACCCATTATTTTTGCTAAGAAATAATTCGAAGCTAATACAATTCTTAAAAGAATAGCAGAGATTTATTTATGAAAAATATTTCAATAACTTCACAATACAACGTTAAAAATATCACCTTAAGCCATTCGTAAAAAAAGAAATAAAGTTGACTAGATTTTTATATTTTATGAATAAAATTTAACTATCGGGCATTTCACACAGAGTCGATGCAGCTCAAGGAGCAACTATCCCTAAGAAAATATTCTAAGGCATATGGTCCGTCTCACCGGGTAAAAACGTCAACTTCCCGCTCGCTCTCTGAGCGAACGTCTCAAGAGAAGCTCTAAAAGGGTCGAGAGAGAGAAGCGAGCGAGCACTACGCTTAAATACCGGAGGGTGATTTGCGTATACCGCCGAGCACGTGTACGCACATGCGTCGATGACACGTGATGTGCATTCGAGAAAATTCTCGATCGGGAAGAACCCGGCAACGCCCCCAAGTGGCGGATCTAGCCAACTAATCAGTTTGAGAAAGATTTGCGAGTCGGGAGGTACGTCGCAACTTAGCCGACGCTTACTGTTTACAATGTTAAAGGCTTAAACCAAATAAAGAAGTAAGTTACCGAAATTAATTTTACTTTTGAATTAAGTGGTGAGAATTTAAAAAATAACATTTCCTATCAACCGTGCCTCAATATTTCATTTTGCGCGTGTTTCACCGTGCCTCAATATTTCATTTTTCAGTTTCTGAACCATTTATATAAATAAACGTATTATTCTACTTTCAGGAGAGCGATTACAACGACGTAGACATGCAAGACCAGGATCCCGCGCCTGCCGGCGAGGAATACTTCCTCGCGCAGATGGGCCTGGAGTTCACGAAGTGGTTCTTCGGCATCCTCAACTCCCCGAGCCAGCTCGGCCCCGAGCACTTCTGGCCGGACTGCAGCTTCTGGGCGCTGCTCAAGTCTCCCTCCGACACCAGGGAGTTCTCCCACTCGGATTCCTCGGCCATCGCGGCGTTCCTCTCCAGCCTGGTCCTCTTCGACAAGTTGCAGTTCGACGCGAACTGCACCCCGAATTCCGTCCTCGCGGAACGGGAGCGGCACGGGCTGGTCAGGGTGGTGGTCAGCGGGGTGCTCCACCAGCGCTCCGACTGCATCGGAATCTTCGACTCGGCGTTCGGGCTCGTGAAGGTCCCGGAGACGGGGAGCTGGAAGATCAAGTGCCTGCAGATGAAGATGATCGTCAGTGTCTGCGTGAACGAGACGCGGCCCCCCATCGTGCCCCCCCTGGACGTGTGCCAGGCCGTCGTCTGACGGGTGGACCCGAGGACGTGTAAATATGTGCATAGAGGACGAAGAAGTTGTAGATAAAAATTGTGTGTTTCTTTGGAAAGCAATTAATAAAATAGTGATTTTCTAGTTTGCTTTACCTCATGTTGGAGTTTGGTAAGGCCTCATTTGGAGTGTGCTGTTCAGTTTTGGTCCCCTTAGCTGAAGAAGGATATTACCTTATTGGAAAGGGTTCAAAGGGGGGCTACTAGGTTGGTAAGTGGTCTTTCAGACTTAGAATATGAGGTTGGGCTTAAAAGACTCAATATGAATAGTCTTGAGCAAGGGAGAGTTCGAGGGGACATGATTCAGTTGTTTAAATTCATTAAAATGGGAACTGTTGATGGCCTACAGCAATGTACTGAAAGTAGAACCAGAGGGGTGCTCCACCAGCGCTCCAACTACATCCGAATCTTCGACTCGGCGCTCGGGCTCGTGAAGGTCCCGGAGACGGGGAGCTGGAAGATCAAGTGCCTGCAGACGAAGATGATCGTCAGTGTCTGCGTGAACGAGACGCGGCCCCCCATCGTGCCCCCCCTGGACGTGTGCCAGGCCGTCCTCTGACGGGTGGACCCGAGGACGTGTAAATATGTGCATAGAGGACGAAGAAGTTGTAGATAAAAAATTGTGTGTTTCTTTGGAAAGCAATTAATAAAATAGTGATTTTCTAGTTTGCTTTAGCTCATGTTGGAGTTGTGTTGCCGTTATACAGAAGTTTGGTAAGGCCTCATTTGGAGTGTGCTGTTCAGTTTTGGTCTCCTTAGCTGAGGAAGGATATTACCTTATTGGAAAGGGTTCAAGGGAGGGCTACCTACTAGGTTGGTAAGGGATCTCCCAGACTTAGATTATGAGGTTAGGGACCGTTCTCTCATGCTTTTCCCCCCATATATTTGACCCCCTTACCCCCCTTTGTCACAATATGTCACACTTCAGCAGACCCCTCCCCCCTTTTGTCACATGTCTCGCTATGCATACTGCAGGATGTCACACTTCTTGTTACCCCCTCCCCTTCCCTTGTCACAATTTCGTGAACCCCCCCTCCCTCCTCAAAGTGTGACAGCATTTATGAATGACCCCTTAGGCTTAAAAGGCTCAATATGTATAGTCTTCAGCCTAAAAGAACCAGAGGAGACATAATTCAGTGGTTTAAATTCGTTAAAATGTGGAATGTCGATGGGCTACAGTCATGCAGTGAAGGCAGAACCAGAGGTCATTGTTTTAGGCTTTTCACAAATCTCAGTCTCATCTTGAAATGAGGAAAATTGACTACTTCAATAGGGCTGTAGGCAGTTGGAATCGTTTACCAGAGGCGACTGCTAATTACAGTGTGGTAAGCACTTTTAAGGAAGCTCTCGATGTTCATTGGGGATTGTTAAATTGAGTAGGACCAGCCTAGCTGGGCCCTGTGCCTGTAGCTGGTCGTCACTTTCGTACTGTATTTATATCATGAGCTCCCAACATATGAGTCGTGGTATGGGGTCGTCATATGAATCAAAAATATTTACCACATACAATAATAATAAAATTACACGTTAATTTAAAGCACAAATGAGCAATAAAATGCAATAAAACGCATTTTATTGCTCATTTGTGCTTTAAATTAACGTGTAATTTTATTATTATTGTATACTTGCACAAAGTTAAATTATTTTTATTTACCACATAGTCAAAATTAATTCTTCCTTACAAAATATCATTTTGAAATAGTCTGTGATAAAACTAAGGGGATAAATTTAAAAATAAAATTGTCTTATGACATGAGAATGTTCATCATATCCATCCAGAATAAAATGCACCCAAAATATTTAAAAGAAAGAAATGTATGAAAAATTTTCAAATAGATACATAGAATTTAAATAAATTCAAGAAATTTACTGAAATAGTTAAATAAAAGCAGTATCTCTCATTGTATGGTGATGGTGGCAACCAATATCGGAGACTTTTTGTTTTGTTTTTGGCATCTTTCTAGAGAGTGAAAACTGATGCATTCGATGGTAAGTATACTTTTCTCTTATTTAAAAAGGCACTGTTTGACCACGGAATTTTGGACGCTTCTGCGCATGGCAGAAAAGAACGAATCCATTCGAGTTTTAGGGAAGTTCGTTTTGTAGGTGCGTTTACTTGGTACGCCAATCAGAATGATTGCTTCTTTGTTTGTTGAAAGCAGCAAAATTTATAAACGCAGCAGTTCGGAAAAAATCAAGTGTGCTGAAGGAACTAGAACAAGAACGAACACTGCATATTTCTTGTACCAGCAGTTCCTCCCTTGAACATTAATGGATTTCTCTTGGCACTCTGCCAGACAGATCGCTTTGGTCGATGGTAGAACTGTAAGTACACTTTTCTCTTATTTATAGTCTGTGTAATTAGAATAGGCGCATCAAGGTCGCGTTTGCTGCTTTGTCTCCATGGCAACTGCGGGAATGATAACAGAGCCAGACTTTTTTTTTTTGCACTGCAGTTAAGGCAATGGCATCACGACACCTCCGATTCAAAATATTAGAATAGTTGAGAAAAAGTAATAAGAAAGAATTTGTTTTCCATTTATTTATTTTTGGTATTAAGTAAATGCAATTAAATTTCACCTGGAATGTTTAGATAAGATTTTCACATTTACAAAATATAAAATACGATAAATGAGCTATACAATAACTTTCTGAAACACATCAAAATGTCAGAATAATATTTAGATTGGTTGAAAATAGTTGAAAACTTTGCCTGACGCAATCTATTTTTGCCATTGAGAAATAAATCTGATTTGAATCCGTCTATCATTATTATAACTAAAACAACAACCTGAATTATGTCCCCCAAACCAAGTGGGGAAAAAGTTTCTAGCACGGAAACCATGGCGACCAGAAAGGGAAAAGGTAGAGTTGTATGACCTTGACGCGCCGATTGTAATTACACAGACTATAGGAAGGTGCCATTTAGTTCCAGATATGCTGAAATTGCTTTTAAAAGTGAGAATTTAGGACAGAAGTATGCTTCCCTCAGTATTGAAATCAGGTTCAATCACTGAGTCACATCTGTGTTTGGCACTATTGTATTATATCAAGAATATATATACAGGGTGATTCAAAAAGAATACCACAATTTTGAATATCAATAACAGAAGCAGAGTAGAGCACTATCTGTCGTCGTTTTAAAGGAAACTCTAAAGCATAGGTTCCCGAACTTTATCCCGTGGACCCCTTGCCATTCCGTTCCCTGCTTTCCGTGGACCCCCTTCCTAGGGCATCATTCTAAAAGATGTCGGTTAGTACAACATTTATGTTTGTAAAAGTTCCAAAACAGAGTGAAACTAAGTGTAAAGCTTTTCCCACAAGTTCTAAAACTGAAAACGTAGGGAGACAGAGAAAAATGTCCTGAAATGTCGCGTGAAAGTTACGAAATTTAATTTAAAATAAAATGTCAAAAATTATTATTATTCTTTTTTATCATGTAAAATTTATACATTAACATTTAAAGCCGAGGTCTCCCCGACTACCGTATTTCTACTAACGTTAAAAGTGCAAGATTTTACTTGCTACAGACTTCAAGGAAAATGGGTACTTACTAGCACAATTTATGAAATATATTTTACGAATATATAATTAGGAAATTTTATGCCAATTATATAAATAAGTGTAAGTGACAGTGGCAAAATTGCTGTTACGTGCATCATGTCTTAAATTTGGTGATGACTTACTTAAATGAGATAGTCTCATAGACCCCTATTTTCATCTCATACACCCCCATTTCTTTCTTTCGTTGACGTGGACCCCTTGTAGATCGCAATAGACCCCTGGGGGTCCATATGGACCACTTTGGGAACCGCTGCTCTAAAGTTTCATTTAGTTAGCGTCAGGTGGTGACCGCTCAACAGAAAGCTTTTGTGTAATCGAGTGCGGCGAGAGTGAATCGACGACAGACGTTCAGCGTGCATTTCGAACGAAGTACGGTGTTCAACCTCCGAATAGGTGGTGCATCAAGCGTTGGTATGAACAGTTTACAGAGAAAAGGGGTGTTTGTGCAAAGGAAAAAGTTCCGGACGGCCGCAATTTTTGCTACAGAGAGCGTGGAACGAGTTTGAATATCGGGTTGATATCGCTCGAGTGTCAAGAGGGGGCCATATTGAACGTTTGTAAACTTATTTTTGTGATAAAAACTTTATTAAGTTCTCATTATAATCATGTATAGCAAAAGGTTGTATTGTGTTTCTTTGATTAAATAGAGATTTTTAAAATTGTGGTATTCTTCTTGAATCACCCTGTATATATATTTTTCTTCCTAATAAAGCGGCTTATGGTCACTAACCTTTGCAGAACTATTGCATTCCCCGGAAAACGACATCGATTCTTTCAAGTGGCACCACTATCGGCGGATGCCATTATCGCTTGAAGATTTTTACACTCGGTTTCAGAGGCGTAGATAGGTGGGGGCAAGGAGGGACAGCTGTCCCCGGGCGCCAAATTAATGTTAATTTATTTTATTTTTAAATACGAAAAGAAAATTATTTGACTGAAGAGGCTTGAATATGTATATAGAGGTGCCCCCTAGGCCCCCGGGCAAAGGGGGCGCAAAATCTTCAGTTGGCGCTGAAAACCCTAGCTACGCCTCTACTCGGTTTCCCTCTAGATGGTGGCACCTTAGCCCTAAATGATGCGAAACTGCACTAGGAATTTAATTTAGCCGAGAGTATCCACGCCGAACGGATACTCAAGCGATCTTTAACGTGCCGCATTTTCATACGATATGGGTGCTGACAATGTTATGCATCTTGAAAATCCAAACTTATGCCAGGTTTAATTCTGCGAACTTGGGCGTACGAGGCCAGTGCCTTACCACTGCGCCACCCTGCTGGCTATAAAGAATCTAGTTTTTAAAAAAAAGAGTACATTGACCTTAAAGATTTAGTTCGGGTATAATTTTTAAGAACAATTAACAAAAACAGAAAAAAAAATTATGTTTCTGCAAAATTTTTGCAATGCAACCTTTTTTTTTTAAATGTCCCCCACAAAAAACTAAAGCAGTTTTTAATGTATTTTCAAAAAGCTTCCTTGAAAAGCTGCTACAATTAGTAACTTTAAAGGTTAAAAAAAATCATCAATCTTGAAAAGGAAGTTCGCTTAACCTGAGGGATGAGAAGATTTGACGCATGCGTAAAATGAAAGGAGGTTTTGGCTTAAAAAACAGACATATATATATATATATATATATATATATATATACATGAATCTGCTGGTTTGTTGTCTATGTATAATAAAATTATTTTTTATGCCAGAGACATGAAATTTCATATACAGATGTAATTTTTGTCGAAGTTGTGCACCTTGGAGCCCCACTTTTTGATAAAGGTTTTTTTTTTAATAAGTAGTTTTAATCCATTTTTACCCATCAAACCCAGAACTAATATCCAAAGATAACTTTTAGTGGTTTTTTTTTTTCTTTTTGAAGAATAAAATTGACACTGTCAGTATTTGAGGTAATCAAACTAGCTTCTCTGAGTTTTGTATCTGGGTAGTAGTATTATAGGGAAATAAATTCTTTTATTCTTGTAGCAATATGACGCGCTGTGTTGAGAAAAATATTCTAAGATAAGTAACATAAATGTCTTGCTGGTGGAATTTTAACTTTGATTTTGCGCCCTAACAATTTGAGCAACCCGATATGGAATATGATTTCAGCATGCTTGGTTTAGACCATGGGTGTCTAAACTATGACCGTTTGAGGGCCACGTTGTAAAACAAAGAAATTTGCTGGGCCGGACATGCAATGTTTTTTTCAACAAATTGAAATAAAAATTAACTCCATGTGGTTTTTATTAAAATAAATTAAACTCTTTTTATCACAATTTTTCAAAATTTGAATTAGATGTGTATTGTTACATATTTATTTTAAATTTGTAAAAGTTTCGTTTTATTTAGTTTGGATTTCATAAAGATGGAAAAAATTCAAATTAATGAGACGGATGAATTTGCTTTTGTTGAATAAGACAGCCAATCGATATCGTGTTCAATAGACGAGGTTGCAATTCTTAATGCATTTTCAAGATGTCTTTCAGTGATCTTTCACCTATTTTTGTTTTTTATATGCTTCATTTTGAAGATAATTGTTCACCAATATAGGTACTGCCAAAAGCTGAAGACATTAGTAACGCATGATTGTGAAATTAGGATATGTATCGTGGCGTAGGTCATCTTTATAAAACTCCAGTAAAGAAACATACCCAAATTTAAGCATACTAAGATGTTTTTAATTAAATTTTTATTTTGTAATAAATTTTGACGAATCTATTTCTATAAATAATATTGAAAAAATTTATTTTTTAATAGAAATGTGTAAACTCAAATATTTTCATATTTTGCGTTTGCGCCACATTTTAAAGGCTTTTGGGCCGCACTTTAGAGAAGCATGGTTTAGACCAAAAATTACTTGAAATTTATTTTCTTACTACTATTGTTCTATACAGAGCATTGTTGTTTGTTTTTTTCTCTCTCAGCATTTTTTTTTTCGAATTGAGAATACCCTCTCTAACGGTACTCTCTCGCAGACCTCACTCAATATAACTCCAATAACTCAAAATCAGCACTAATTTAGGTATAAGATTTGCCAGCACCTTAGTTAGGCTTTTCCGCAACCTATTTTCTTAAAATTAATTTTGAACTTACCTTGGCCAGTTTTCATCAAGAGCATGAGCAATTTACTAATGGAATGTATACTTAAAGGGGCCGGTACCATGAGACAATTTTTTTTCTCTATGGTGATTAAATTCACAATTTTTGTCTCATGTCATGTTACATCACTTCATAAGAAATTTAATATTAAAAAAACTGAATTTTTAAAATATAATTTGAACAATTTAATTTTTTTTAAAGAAAATTAGAAAATTTTAAAAATGCACCTTCTTTTTTAAAAATTGGCGTAAAGTCTCAAATTTTTCTTTATTGATTCATTACTCAAAAGGCAAAACGTTTATGCTTTGAGTTTTTTATAAGTCAAATACTTTTTGAGAAAAAAAGAATAAAAACTGAAATAACGCCAAAAAAAAAAAAAAACTACGAAAAATTCAAAAAATCTTCGAAAGAATTAAAAAGAAAAAGTACTTAAGTTATCATAAAAGTAGAGCATAAATTTGTTTTTCATAGTTGCAGGAACATGTGGGAAAAAAATCAACATTATAAGACACAAATTAAAAAAAGCTTTTGCATTTTGATTCAGATGAAATGCACAAAAAACAAAGTGAGAGAAAATAGCATTTTAAGTTTTCGGCTTGCAAAAATTCTTTCTTTATCAAAATTTCAAGTAAGGAACTTTTTTTTAGTTGCGGTCGCGATGAAAGTGCTTCTTCTTGCTTATTTTATTTTTAAAAAATTAATACGTGGCTTATATTCAGCACAATTACGGTTTCGGAATGAAAAGGTAGCACCTCACACCGTAATAAAATCAATGATAAATCAATAAATATTGCTTCAAATTTTCTGAAACTTTGAGGGAACATTTTAAAAGATTTATTTTGCTACTTAAGCCAATAAAAATATTTTGGTGTTTTTCAACATTTTTGGATACTGGCTCATCCTTAATCCTTCAGAGCTCGCGCATGAGCATTTTTCTCACATCAGCTATTTTCTTTTAAAAAAATTTTCAACTAGAAAACATTTTTATTTATTCTAAACACCAAAATATTAATCAGTATCTACGGTGCATGTTTAGGAAATATTATGTGACGCAACTTCGGTACTTTTATTTGTAGGGTGCAGAATGTTCCTTATAAAAACAAAGATTTATTTTTCTGCAAATTATTTATGTCTTTTATTAGAAGTATTTTTCAGCTAGATTCATTTAAACCAACAGCCTTCTTCGTGAAGCCATCCTCGAAAATAAAAATTTAATTTTTCAGTACGAAGAAAGCTAAATAATTATGCTATGTAATTGATTGATTTATTTTCTATGACCTGGTTTAATATTTGAAGAAACGTAATGAAAAAATCGTGTTCGGTGAATCACACGAGCACTCGCTTGATGAGAAAAACGTTTACATTAAAAAAAAGTTTCACCAGAACTCGTGCGATGAGAAAAACACTCGCATTTGATTACTCGGACTAGCAAACGTCTTTGGTGACAGTCAGACAAAGACTTAATGATTAAGAACACATCGGGGTAGCAAGAGAAGGTTACAAGAAGCTAGACAGAGCAGCAGTTTCGCCTATGAAGTAGAGCATAAAATATACTTTGGTGTGAGCATTTTGCTCACGGCGCGAGTTCTGAAGGGTTAAAAACGATGCCATCATACATGTTTACTTCGTATATATTTGATACTACTCACACTTTCTGAAAAAACAGCTCAAACCGTAACTCGTCGGAAAAATTGAATTCTGGGGAATGGATTTTTCCAAAAAATCGGCAGGTTTTAGGGCGCAAGCGCGACCGAAAGAAATAATCTAATTTTGTTCATTTTTTCTAAAACCCCTTTCAGCCTGCCTAATTCTCAAGTTTTCTGCGACATTACGATTAAAAAAAAAGAAAGAAGTTTTTCAATTTTTCGGCTGGCCCTATTCTACACTCTTTTCAGTCAAGCTGTATTACTACTGTAAATCGGTTTTTATTGTGTGAGTATACTTTCAAAGGAAAAAACAACATGCAGATGCTTCACAGTTACGATGGGGCGAACAAACTAAAAATGTTTTCTTTCGAAAAATAACTCGACGGAGAAATTGTGAAGTGTGGGGAGCGAATGTTTATAAATGTGGGAAAATTTTTGACCGGAAGAGCTTAATGGCAACAAACTCTTTTTATTTAACAATGGCTGTTATATTTATTGATAGTTTTCCCAAAAAGGAAAAATCAACTCAAGCCTTTCCAGTTAAACTAAAAAATACTTATTTTTCACCCGTAACGTTTTTTCTAAAAAACAAATGTAGTCAAATGTGATGTGCGATATTCGAGTTAGACGAACCTCTATCGATTAAAGAAAAAATCATCAAAATCGGTTCATTTAGTCAAAAGTTATGGATGAAAGACCAAAAAAATGACTCTATTTCTGCCCGTAACTGTTTTTTCTAATTATCGAATATGGTCAAATGAAGGTACGGGACCTATGGAAAACCACCTTGGATCGATTAAAAACAAAATCATGAAAATCGGTTCATCCGGCGAGAAGTTATGAGTGGACAAAAAAAGTCGGCTAAAAATACACTGCTTCTTCCGACTTCTCACGTGTTTTTCTCAGAACTCTTTTCGATGAAAACTGATACTTCAAAGATTATTTTTTTAAAAAAATCTTAACCTATTTGAATGAAATTTAGCAGAAATGTTTTTTTATAGTATTTACTAGGGAATAACCTATCATCTTCTGATTTGCATAAATTTTGCTGGTTTTGTGCTCATCTTTAGGTTTAAAGGTAGTTAAAATCTTGAAAATTCAATTTCGAATAATCATAACTTTTTCCTGAAAGTAAATAAAGCCAAGATTGCAGGTCAGTATAAGAAATGCAAATCATACAACAATATTCAAGTAGATGCATCTTTGTAAAAATTGAAGCATTTTTTTAAAAAATCTAAATTTTACTAAAATTTCTTTTTTTTTTTTTTTCAAAATTTGTAAACTATATTTATATATTCGTTTTTGAAGTATGTTTTCAATAATTATGATGTTAATGAAATCTAAAGGTATGACGCGACCAGAAAATTAATAATTCCGGACGAAACGGGATATTTCAGCTACTGAATAAAACTAGAGTCCGCCCAACAGTCGACATTTGACCGTAATAATTTATTTTAGCATGGAAAACATTATGCTATTTATGTAAATATATAAGTATTATGCACCAAATTTGGCGAGTATTACGTAGAGTTTATTTTGATCATACTCACTTCGAGCAAACGTATCGTAAATCAGTGTCGCCGCAGGGCCCATTGCGCTCATGCATGTAGCCGCTTGTACTTCTGCCGATGTCGTACGGAGTCGAGTAGCAGTTGAATAAAACTTAAATGTTTGCTTCCATACACTTTCTCATTTTTTGTTTCATTGTTTCGGAGAAGTCTTCACTCAAACTCTTATTATAATTGCTTTTAATATGACTGCTTAATGGCAACAAACTCTTTTTAACAATGAGTGTCATATTTATTAACCGACTTCACAAAGGAAGGAGGAATTACATTCGTATTGTATGTATTTCGTTTTTTTTTTTTTTTTGTTTGTTTGTCCACTCATAACTTCTCACCGGATGAACCGATTTTCATGAATTTTTTAATCGATCGAGGGTGGTTTCCCATAGGTCCCGTACCTTCGTTTGACCATATTAGATAATTAGAAAAAAAGTTATGGGCAGAAATAGGGTCATTTTTTTGGTTTTTCATCCTTAACTTTTGACTCAATGAACCGATTTTGATGTTTTTTTCGAAAATTGATAGAGGGCCGTCTAACTCAAATATCGCACATCAATTTGACCACATTTGTTTTTTTAGAAAAAACGCTATGGGGTGAAAAATAAGTATTTTTTATTTTAATTGGAAAGGCTTGGCTTGATTTTTCTTTGTTGGGAAAACTATTAATAAATGTATAAAACTCATTGTTAAAATTTTTTCTTGCCATTATGCTGTAATAATAAATGCAATTACAGCAAGATTTTGACTGAAGGCTTCTCTGAGGCACAAATTAAGTCCAATCAGTTTTTTTGCTAAAATCGACTTCAAAACGGAATTTTTCATATAGAGGATTAGTTTTTAGTGTCATTCATTCAAAGAAGGTTTGCCCTGTGATATGGATTTTTTAAAAATAGAGTATTTATATAAAAAATGTATTTACACTGAAAAGAATAAAACAAAATAAATTTTGGAAAAAAATAGAACCGACTTCAAATTATAAATTGCGCTAAAAAGTGAAAAAAAAAAAATTCTTTAAACAACATCTATGTGACTTTTAAACATAGTTTTAGAAGTCGGTGCAAAATTATGAACCTAATTACCATTAACCATGTGCTACTTCATATTGGAGCTGTTTCTAATTCTGGGCCATTTATATTTGTAATTGATTCATGATTAGAAAAGGTTTTATCTATCCTAATTTTGCACCGACTTCTAAAACTATGTTTAAAAGTCACATCGATGTTGTTTGAAGAATTAATTTATTTTTCACTTTTTAGCGCAATTTATAATTTGAAGTCGGTTTTATTTTTTTCCAAAAAATATTTTATTATCTCATAATTGACTCAACGAAGACATATCTATAACAATACAACATTGCAAATATAAATGAGGCTTGCCTGACCAAGGAAATTATCTAATTATAAACTGTTTCCAAAATGTTTTAATTGATATCAATAAAATTCATCGATATGTCGTATTAAACGAAAAAAAAGTTAAAAAAATGCCATTCCATTCGCAATGAGAAAAAATTATAAAAACGTTACAGTAACTGACGCAACATGCAATAGACATAAGCACTGGAAACTAACGAAAATATTCAAAAATCTGCGAATTGTGAACTTGAGAAGCGAAAT
This sequence comes from Octonoba sinensis, assembly GCA_038502835.1. Taxonomy (NCBI): domain Eukaryota; kingdom Metazoa; phylum Arthropoda; class Arachnida; order Araneae; family Uloboridae; genus Octonoba; species Octonoba sinensis. The sequence goes on along the minus strand of CM076601.1, from coordinate 9,549,802 downwards.
TTTTTATTTAAATGGGGAAAAAGTAATGCAAGCTTAAAAGGATGTACACTTGTGCTATTCTTTGGTGTTAGGCTAATTATTTAAGCATGAAAAAACAGTAGTAGGTAACGCAACCAGGGCCATATTTGCCATTAATGGGGGTTCTAGGCCGTGAGGCGCCTGCCTAGGCTCCCAATTTGAGGAGGTCCCCTAATTTTAATTATTGGTATTTTTTTTTTTCTTGTAATTTAAAATTTTTTAGAAAAATATTTAAAAATAGCATCTTTTAAAAACAAACTGTTTATGTTCTGTTGTTTCACAGAAAATTTGTAGTATTAAATTATTTTAAAACCACAAGAAATTTTCACTTTGGTGTCCCCAAATTTTGGTCTGACAGTTTGAAATTTGAAAAACAAAATCGATTTTGCACTTTGGAGGCCACCAGATTTTATTCAAACATTTTTTAATTTAAAAAAAATCATTTTGCACGTTCTGGGGTCCCAAACGTCAGTCGGACTTTTTGACATTTGAAAAAACAAATTAGTTTTTGCGCTTTGGGGGCCCCCAAATTTCGGTGTGACTGGCAAGTTTTACAAACACATACTGAACGTTATGTTTAAAAAAAAATTGTTGCGTGAGGGGCCCCCAAACATAAGTTGTGCCTATAGTGATTCAAAATGTTAATCGGGCCTGGACGCAACACAAAAAAAAAAAAAAAAAAAAAAAAAAAAAAAAAAACGGATGTCCTAATATTCATCTAGTGACAGCCAAATTGTTTATTGTGAAGTTTTTTCTCACGGGGGGTATAGGAAGAGTGCTGGTAAATGACTTCTGTATTCCATTAAACACAAGAAAAAAATAGTTGTTAAAATTTTTCAGTTTAATGTTTCCCAAAGGTGCCCACTTTTACAGAGAATTCACCAGCTTGGGGCAGATCCGTCATTTAAGGGGTTTTTACTTTATGAAATGAAGTTCGACCACGAAGTTTTGACACTCGGACGCTTCTGCGCATGGCAGAAAAGGACGAATCCATTCGAGTATTAGGGAAGTTCGTTTCGCAGGTGCGTTTATCAGCACGCGGATCATAATGTTGGCTTTTGTTTGTTGAAAGAAACCAAATTTTTAAACTGGCAGGATAGCATCAGTTCGGAGGAAAGCAAGTATGCTAAACAGGCAAAAACGAGAACAGAATACAGCACATTCTTTATACCACCCATTTCTCCCTTGAAAATGAATGAATTCTTCTTTGTACTCTGCCAGTCCGGAGTCTTTTTTTTTTTGCTGTAGAACAGTACTTGTCATGTCCATGTGGGACTTAAAACCTCTCTTCCGTAGAACTATATGAAAGTTCTTGAGGTACTTTTCCATATACTGGCGAAAATCTCCTCAATCGTTAAAATATAGAAAAGCGTTGGTTGCATCCTTATTGGCGACTTCATCGCCTGCGCCGGTATGGATACTTTTCCATTATACCGGCACAAATCTCGCCAAGCAGAGAATATCACCAAGCGTTGGTTGCGTCCTTATTGGCGACTTCATCGCCTGCGCCGGTATGAATACTTTTCCATCATGCCGGCACGAATATCGCCAAGCAGGGAATATCACCAAGCGTTGGTTGCATCATTATTGGCTACTTTGTCTCCGGCGCTGGTAGGATTATTTTGCCATTATACCGGCACAAATCTAGCCAAGCAGAGAATATCGCCAAGCGTTGGTTGCATCATTATTGGTGAATTTATCGCCTGCGCCGGCAAAATTACTTTTCCTTTGTACGGGCGCAAATCTCACCAAGCGTTGATTGCATCCTTATTGGCGACTTTATTGCCTGCTCCGGTATGATTACGTTTCCATTATACCGGCACAAATCTCGCCAAGCGTTGGTTGCATCATTTTTGGCAACTTTATCGCCTGTGCCGGTATGATTACTTTTCCATTATACCGGCGCAAATCTCGCCAAAAGGCTCATTACAAATATTATTTAAGTTTATATGAATTTGGTTGGCTTCCAGAAAATTGAACTTTTCGACAGTAAGAGGTCAGAATTGTAATAGTAGAAGGAAGGAAGGAAGGTTTCCATCTACAGTTCTACCATCCACCAAAGCAATCTGCCTGGAACAATTCTTTCATGGGAGGAGGTGCTGGTATATGGAATTTGTCGTTTTTGTTCTCGCTCTAGTCGTTTAGAATACTTGATTTATTCCGAATTGATGCTATATGCCAATTTTCAAATGTAGCTCCTGTCAACTCGCGTACCAAATAAACGCGGCTAAACGAACTTCCCTAAAACTCGAATGGATTCGTTCTTTTCTACCATGCGCAGAAGCGTCCGTCAAAAGTCCGTGGCCGAACTGCATCAATTAATGTCTTCCAGGATAACGTCTGTGAAGATGTAGAAATGCAAGATGTAGGATTGCAAGCTCCGGGCGCTGCTGAAATCCCCTTCAGAAGTCAAGGAGTTCGACCTGTGCAATGCCACCGACGGCGCCGAGTTCCTCGCCCGCCTGGTCTTCTTCGACAAGTTGTATTTCGACCCGAACTGCACTCCGAATGCCGTCAATTCGCAACAAGAGCATCACGGGCTGCTGAAAGTAGCGGTCAGCGGAGTCATCCACCAGCACTCGAACTGCATCGGAGTCTTCGACTCCGCGTTCGGACTCGTCAAGTCTCCGGAGACGGGCAGCTGGAGGATCAAGTTCCTGCAGATGACTTTCAGTGTTTCTCATACTCTCGAGACACAACCGCCACAAATTATGCATCCTTCCGATACCCAGATTATGCCGCCTCCTTATACCCAGATTATGCCGCCTTCCTATACCCAGATTATGCCGCCTCCCTATACCCAAATTATTCCGCCTCCGAATACCCAAATTATGCTGGCTCCGAATACCCAAATTATGCCGGCTCCGAATACCCAAATTATGCCGCCTCCAAGTACCCAAATTATGCCTCTTCCCAATACCCAAATTATGCTGCCTCCCAGTACCGAATTTATGCCGCCTCCGAATACCCAAATTATGCCGCCTCCAAGTACCCAAATTATGCCTCTTCCCAATACCCAAATTATGCTGCCTCCCAGTACCGAATTTCTGCCGCCTCCGAATACCCAGATTATGCCGGCTCCGAATACCCAAATTATGCCGCCTCCCAGTACCGAATTTATGCCGCCTCCAAGTACCCAAATTATGCCTCTTCCCAATACCTAAATGTTAGTAAAGTATTCACCAAACGTTGCTTAAATACGTTATGTAATTGATCAACAAAATGGCTGTGATAAAGTTCAATTTTTGTTTGGAAATAAAGAACAAGAACTTTACGTCTTTTTTTTGGCAATGTTTTTTCCATAGACATATTAGCATAGACGGAGTAATGCTGGCTTTTCCTTCGCTTTGCGAGTGACCGAGTGGCAAACAGGTCACGTGAAGTAGACGATTCAGTTTCGACCAATGAGCGGCTCATGTCTTATCTCGCTTCGCGTTATCTGCTTTTGACTCAATTTCTTCCCACGGCGCGAAGTTTTCAAGATGGGAATATGCTGCTGTTGTTGTCGTATCCTCATGCGAAGGGAGGAAGAATGGGCGCTCTGCTCCTGAGTTTAACGGGCCCCTTATAGGCAGGAGTCTGACTTCCGCCCCTTTGTATGTGGTCTCTTAATTTTTATATACCAGCTCCAAGATGAGAGACCGTCACCCGGGGTTGGCACCCCCAGAGGTATCGTTTCACTTGGAGGACATTGGAGCCACGACCTATTTAACGTGCAGCAGCTCCCTTTAGCGTACACGGACACCACAGCAACCAGCCGCGAGAGGTTGTCGCCCTCCCAAACACTGACCTCGGTCGATGTTGCTTCACTTTCGGTGTTCTGCGGGAAATGGAGCTTCTACCGACTGGTCGACTGCGGAACTGGGATTCTGCTGGCGTGTTCAATGCACAGAAAGAGAGGACCCCAATTGGAGTGTAATTCGAAAATCTCGCTTATCAGCTGGAGCAATGTCTCCTAAACAGAGATTGGCTTTTCTTCTTCAACACGTGAACCAGTCCGATTCCCACCCTTGTGCCAATGGAACGCCCCCAAGCGGTATCTACGATATTACAAGGTCTATGGCTCTTCCCCTGCGCATAGTAGTTTTCGTTCTATTTAAAATTAACGTGATAGGGTAAACCGAGCTGTAAATAAACACACCTCAGCGAATAAACAGTTTGTGACTTTTTGTTCAAAAATAAGGCTTCGAAAGATTTTTTGTAAATGCCAGCAGTCGTTTCCTTCTATGCTATCTGACACCTGACTGATTATTAGAATCAAAATAGCACATGTTTGTTGAGTGGAAAATGGTTGTGTTCATTCGCTGGTCATTGATCACTTGCCACTATTTGCACACGCAGAAACACCTGAAGTAATGCTTGGGAGAAATTTACTGTACGGTAACCCTTGGCGCTTTTACCAAAAAAGTCGCCAAATCCAAAAGTCAAAACACTGTCTTGAGACAGAAATGAGAAAATTCTTTAGGGTTGCCACAGAACGGATTTCGCTTGGCAGGCTTCCTGATTTGTCGAAAAATAATGGGTTACAGTATAGTAAATTTTTGCCGTAATGCAATTTAAACCCTTCCAATTTTTCGGCAATTTTTACGCATATAACAAAAAAATGTTTTGACTGCCATAAATTAAAATTACATATTGAGGCACCTAGAAGAAAAATGAGTGTAAATGACAAAACTTAAAATTTGGCGATAAATAATGCAATTGATAGGAAAATCACTATTCTATATTGTGGCAAGAGATGCTAGCGGTCGCTCTAACAGATGCTGCACCCCAACATGATTTGGGGAAAAAATAGCATTGTTCCAGAAGATCCAAACTTTGGACGAGTTTTTCACGGAATCGTTCTTCGGTCACTTTGGTGTCGTTCAGAACTGATGTCACGCTTTGAGGGGGAGGGGGGCTCAAGAAAGTGTGGCAGTTTGTGACAAGGAGACGGGAGGCGAGTAACATGAAGTGTGATATCGAACATTTTGGTTTCTATAAAAGCATTTAAAATCAGCAAATTAAACCAAATTTATTCTAATGTGACAAAGGGGGGTAGGAGTGTGTTGAAGTGTGACACTTTGTGACAAAGGGGGGAGGGAGGGAGTTAAATCTATTGAAAAAAAGTGTGACATCATTTATGAACGGTCCCTTACATCCCTCTGCTTCTCACTGCATTTTATTTAAAAAACATATATGTATGATTTCATTGAAAATGAAATTGATTTTAAACTCACTCTGTAAACCAGGGGTGGCCAAGCTCCTTGATAGTCCCAGCCATTTTTCAAAATTTGAAATTTTCCGCGAGCCGCGACTAAATGCGTATTTAAAACGTATGCAAAAAAGGTATTAAAAATTTTTTTTTTTAAAAAAATTATATTTATTGAAAACATAGAAATAAAAGTACAAAATATGTGTATTGAATTAAAATATTAAAAATTAAACACATTTATTTTACTTCTCTTGATAATTCTTTAAAATTTGGTGAATAATTGGTGAGAACACTACTCAGTAATTCTTTGAGATGCTGGTTAGATAATACTGATCAGTGTTTGGATTTCATGAATTTTAAAATGGAATAAAATGATTCACATAAGTACGTTGTTCCGAATGGTGAAATAATTCGACAAGCAGCCTTTCTTAACTTTAGGATACTTCGATTCTGGTACAAATTTCCAAAATTCAGTAATCGGCGTCGACTTATATTTTACTTAGAGCTTAATCTTCTTGCATATCTATTAATTCGAACTCTCCAGATCCTTTTCGATGAGTCATATCATTCTTAACTTGGACGGAAATGAAATTTGTTACGACGTTGCACTTTCATATTTGTTGTCAGTAATTTAAAAGACATTTTGAAAAACATACGGAACGATAATAATTTTTAAAATATAGTAGCACAAAAATGATCGAGAGCCACAAACAATCCCACAAAGATCCGCAGGGCGGCCACCCCTGCTATAAACTTATCTTTGAGCATGTATCTGAAAAAGCATTAATTTCCTCTTGATCGAATTGCAATTGGAGATTCGATCGGCCCTGAAAACGACCGTTTGTTAGACGAATTCGGCGACATTGTCGAAGAATGATTTTGTTTAGCGTTAGATTTACAACGCCGTTTTCAACCCTTTCTAAGGTTTCATTTTACATCAAGTTGCTACTAAAAATAATAAAACTTTCAGTCACATTCACTTGTCCCACTTGCCGTGTATTAGGAAAAACTAATGCCATTGAAAGTTGCACTAGAATTATTAACACATGTTGCAAAATGGAAGCTTCCAAACAGTCAAAATGACTGGTCTGGTAAATCTAGTGTTAACACTCCGTCGGTCGCGCTGTATCTCACAGATACAAAGCTTTGAAATTACTTTCTTTTAAATTGAAGGAGGAATGTCAGGACCTTGACCAGAGCAATATCTGCCCTTCCGGTCACTAGGTCTCCTGGAATATTGTGGGAGCAGGTGTCGGCAGTGGCGTAGCTAGACCCGGATTTCAGGGGGCGTTTCTTCGGGAAAGTCGGCCAATTTCATTGTTTTCCAAGAAAAATTGGTCGAATTCTAGACAATCTTTACTATTTCAGGGGGGGGGGGTTTATCCCCAAAACCACCCCCTTATCTACGCCAGTGGGTGTCGGGGATTTTTTCCCCCGCTTTTGGGGGTTCATTTGCGGTTTGTATCTGTGGGATACAGCGCGACCGATGCCGTTTGTTATACCGATTTTATTAATTTTTGCGTTTATTTTGCTTTTGGAAATGAGTAAAAAACGCTTTCTAGATTTAAATCATCAGAAAAATCTTGAAACATTCATAAAATTTTATTTTTTGATGAAAATAAGGATTTAGATGCAGAAATTGTAGATGAAAGTGATAAGGATGAAGGAGATTTCATGGAATCATTCTGGTTATGGAATGTCATTCAACAAAAAGACTAGGTAAACGCAATATAAGTGCCTAAAATTCAGCGAAGGTTTTTGCTTAAAACATACCGTGATGTTTAAAAAAAAGTGCAATTGAAGAACCAAATGTATCCGAGTCGGATTATTTTTTTCATTTCCTAAAATTATTTGAATAGTTTATATTTCAATTAAGAATATTTCACTTAATATAATTATATATAAACACCTATTGCACACATATATTTTATTACTTTACGTTTCTTTTTGCTTGTAAGTATTTAGGTTGTAATTTAATATTTTCATTGTATTTTGTATGGAAATAAAGGAGGGATAAGGGTCCAAGTGTAGGGAAAGGGGAGCCTGGTACCAAAAAACAAAAAACAAAAAAAAATAAAAAATCTTTCATAATTAAATTTACGCATTGCATTACGAAATGTATCTGTGAGATACAGCGCGCCCGATGGTGCAAAATTTGGAGTGTGCCCAACGGAGTGTTAAATGCATCTGAGTCCTTTTTATGGCGCTATTTTTTGCTTTATCATCTGTTCTTATTGTTTGTCTTTCCGAGAAAAAGTCTCCATATTCCTCTACGAGGAAATATGAAACGTCCGAAATGAGTAAAAAGTAACCAAATTTTACTGGAATCCTATTTGCTGATTCTGCATCCCGCGTCCTCCTTTAATTCATGTCAAATGCAAAACGGGAGCAAACATTAGAACGGGGAGTCAACATATCCCGGGAGTTGGCATGGCAACCATCCGCGACTGTTTCACGTGAACCAGATTCGATTGAAGTTGCTTTTAATGCTAAAAATGTCGAATAAACGATGTTCGACTGCCTTTGACGAAATATATGCAAAAAATAACCTAATAGGAAGAAAAAAAACCCCGATTAGGTTATTTTTAGCGAAAAGGTTTAGGTTATTTTTAGGTAAGAACACAGAAAAATTCTGCGAGATTTTAATACAGTAAAACCTCGCTTCGACGAATCCCTTTATAACGATAGTTCCCCATGAATACGCATACTTGGTTATTTATGAATGAAGTCACGCTTCGAGGGCGGGAGGGGGTTTCGCGAAATTGTGACAAGGGGAGGGAAGCTGGTAGCGAGCAGTGTGACATTACACATTTCGGTTTCTTCAAGAACATTTAAAATTCGCAAATTCAATTTATTTTCAAAGCTTTTTTCTGATTTCATAATTTGATTTAAAAGTTTCATTGATCATTTTGTATCATAAACGCCGATGCTGATTAAGGTTTAAATTTATTTCTTGTTAAAAGTTTAAAAGGAAATTTAATTAGACAATTACACTTTTAAGACAAAACTGCTAATGCCGTGGGTCATTTTTTTTTTTTTCAGAATTCGAACGATCAATTTATTTTACTGTTCTATACTCATTATCTTTTGTGACCTCATTTTATACAAATGATACATGTAATCATTATTATTATTATTCTCCCAAATGCCATTAAAAGTTACAAATTAAAATTAGAAACGTGATCTATAATGCAGAGCTTTATTTCTGAACTTCAAGTACATTTGCATTATAACGTGACTTGTGACAAAGGGGGGGGGGGAGTATGATGAAGTGTGACATTTTGTGACAAAGGAGAAAGAGGGATTCAAATTTTTTCAAAAAAAGTGTGACATCATTCATGACCGGTTCCTACAGTGTAAGGTTAAGCTCCTTTCATTGTTGTGACATTGTGTACAGTTTTAGACCTCTACAAAGCAATGCTTCTCCCAAGAACAAAGGTTACTTCCTATCTCCTTCGTAACGATAATACAGTTCCAAATACCTTTAAAAGGAAGACCCCTTTTTATTTCTCTTACTTTGTAATAAAATTATCTTTTATGATAAGCAAAAGGCTTGTTCTTTTAATGGACTGGTTTTTAAATGAGCATTTTTCTTCCAAGTTATTGCTGCTATTTATATATTTACTTATAGTCTGCGTTACTTTTAGTTCGCTAATAATAATTTAATTATTTTAATAGTTTTGAAAAGGTTTATACTTCTTCTGATTAATTAATTTATTTATCGTCTGCACTTTTTATTTGATTTTAAATGGCAATGTTAAGAAAAAAACATATGAGTCAGAATTTAAGAAAGGATTCTGATGTTTGTTTTTCGCTCGTTGTTAGCAGGAAAAAATGACTTACGGTACGTGTAATTGTATTGTTTTGTAATGGTAAGGTCAAGTGCTCTAAAGCTGACACCCACAAAGCGGTTCCTAAGGCTGACACCCTCAAATAAAAACAACATTCAAAATATTATCACTTTAAGATGTGAAGGGATTTAAGAAGTGATACCTTTCAAAACGAAAGAAAATCTCATTTTAAATTATTTTAGGGAATTGGTAGTGCAGTGAAACCTGTGTAAGTTGACCACTTGCAGAACAGCACTTTAGTGGTCAAGTTATAGATGGTAGAGATTTTCCTTTTTGTCTTTTCTTACTCTATGCCTTTATTCATTTGTAACTAATTGAAATAGTATAGCTTCTTGTATTAACGTTACTTTAAAGTTATAGTAATGAGCTATCCTTTTTTTTTTCGCAATTGTCTAAAATATCATTAGAGAAATTTAATCTGAATGACCGACAATGTATCCTATACAACTTAAAAATTAAAGTACTTGGTTAAAAAAAATAATTTTTATTAAAAAAACAGAACCGACTTCAAATTATAAATTGTGCTAAAAAGTGAAAAGTAAATTTATTATTTAAACAACATCGATGTGACTTTTAAACATAGTTTTAGAAGTCAGTGCAAAATTAGGATAGATAAAATCTTTTGTAATCATGAATCAGTTACAAATATATATATTTTCGCAGAATTAGCAAACAGTTCCAATATGAAGTAGCAAATGGTATAGTGGTAATTAGACTCATAATTTTGCACCGACTTCTAAAACTATGTTTAAAAGTCACATCGATGTTGTTTAAAGAATAAATTTATTTTTCACTTTTTAGCGTAATTTATAATTTGATGTCGGTTCTGTTTTTTTAATAAAAATTATTTTATTTTATTCTTTTTAGTGTATATAAATTTTTAAAATAAATACTCTATTTTTTAAAAAATCCATATCAAAGGGCAAAACTTCTTTGAATAAATGGTACTAAAAACTAATCATTTGTATGATAAATTCCCTTTTGAAGTCGATTTTAGCAAACAAACTGATTGGGTTCATTTTTGCCACAGAGAAGCCTTCAGTCAAACTCTTGCTGTAATTTCTTTTAATATTATAGCCCATGACAACAAACATGTTTTTAACAATGCTTTTATATTTATTAATAGATTTCCCAACAAAGAAAAATCAAGCCAAGCCTTTCCAATTAAAATAAAAAATACTTATTTTTCACTCGTAACGTTTTTTCTAAAAAACAAATGTAGGCAAATTGATTTGCAATATTAGAGTTAGACGACCCTTTATCGATTAAAGAAAAAATCATCGAAATCGGTTCATTTAGTCAAAAGTTATGGATGAAAAGACAAAAAAAATACTACATTTCTGCCCATTACTTTTGTTCTAATTATCGAATATGGTCAAACGAAAGTACGAGACCTATGGGAAGCCACCCCTGATCGGTTGAAAAAAAAATCATGAAAATTTGTTCATCCGGTGCGAAGTTATGAGTGGACAAACAAACAAAAAAAAACGACATACATACAATACGAATGTATAACCTCCTTCCTTTGTGAAGCGGTTAATAAAGATAAATATCCCATTAATTATTTAAGTTACATATTTGATGGTAAAGATTTCCTAAAAATGCATATTTTTTCGAAATGGCTACATGAGATAGAAGAAAAAAGAAGAAACTTATTTAAAGAATAAGAGAGTTCTTATAATAGTTTTCTCATTAGGTTAACTTACAGAGAGGTTTAGGCATACTTTCTATTGATGTTTCATCCATCCAGGCAAATACTTGTCTAACATTATAGTATAATGAACATCCTGGAGAAATTATTTAAAATTTTTAACCTTTGCCAAAAGAGATAAACAAATAAATATAGTACTAATTAGGGGGCGGTGAACTTACAAAGAGTTTTTATAATGCTCCCAGCCAAATTTGGCGTACATAAGTGAACATAGACAGGTGGTCAACTAAGATGATCAAGTTACAAAGGTTTCCCTACATTACATAATATAGGAATCATTCCGTTCCTGACAAAAGTGGCTCACTTAAGCAGGTGGTCAACTTTACAGATTTTACTGTACTTTAAATGTATTTTTATTTGAGGGTGTCAGCTTTAGGAACCGTTCTTTGGGTGTCAGCTTTAAGGCACTTTACCTTAACTGTTTTTTTTTTTTTTTTGAAAGGAACATTAATAGAAGTTGAAGTTCAGCTGAATACAGTTGCTCGGATAATGATGATACCTGGGACACAACAAAACACAGGCACATCAAAAAATCATGCATTTTATTTAGATTTTTCATTGGTCGGAGCTCTATTACAAACAACAAGGAATTAAGTCTCGGCACAGGAATCGACATTTTAATCCCGAAGCGGGTACATTTTGCTACTAACACGAATCTCTTCGTGTTTTGTTTTGTTCTTTTTCAAGAGTTAATACAGAATCCAAAGAGAGTTTATGTTTTGTTGAAGATATGCATGAGCTTGCAGGAATCCCTGTAATGATGGGCCCGAAGAAGAAACTCAAGCCGGGAATTTGCTCTGCCTGTATCCTCCCGCCACAAGCAGAAGATGTTCTCTTTCACCTGAAATGAAGCGCATTGTTCTTGCAGAGTTGGTTTTTTTTTCTCTAATGATAATCGATCTTTGTAATAACTCCATCCCTCACGTCGCCCCGACCCCCATATGATGCTCCTACTTCATATGTTATTGTGATGTTGTTTTTAACCCTCTCGTTAACTTGACCCTCATGGTGCTCCTACTTCAAATTTTATTGTAATGTCGCTTTGAACCCTCTCATTACCCTGATCTTCATATGAGGCTCCTACTTCAAATTTTATTGCGATGCAGTTTTTAACCGTCTTGTCACCCTGACCCTCATATGATGCTCCTACTTTAAATTTTATTGTGATGTCCCTTTTAACCCTCTTGTCACCCGGATCCTCATATGATGCTTACTTTAAATTTTATTGTAATGTCCTTTTTAACCCTCTTGGCACCCTGATCCTCATATGATGCTTACTTTAAATTTTATTGTGATGTCCTTTTTAACCCTCTTGGCACCCTGGTCCTCATATGAGGCTAATACTTTAAATTTTATTGTGGTGTTGTTTTTAACCCTCTCGTTAACTTGACCCTCATGGTGCTCCTACTTCAAATTTTATTGTGATGTCGCTTCGAACCCCTCTCATTACCCTGATCTTCACATGAGGCTCCTACTTCAAATTTTATTGCGATGCAGTTTTTAACCGTCTTGTCACCCTGACCCTCATATGATGCTCCTACTTTAAATTTTATTGTGATGTCCTTTTTAACCCTCTTGTTACGCGGATCCTCATATGATGCTTACTTTAAATTTTATTGTGATGTCCTTTTTAACCCTCTTGGCACCCTGATCCTCATATGAGGCTAATGCTTTAAATTTTATTGTGGTGTTGTTTTTAACCCTCTCGTTAACTTGACCCTCATAAGATGCTCCTACTTCAAATTTTATTGTGATGTCGCTTTGAACCCTCTCATGACCTGATCTTCACATGAGGCTCCTACTTCAAATTTTATTGCGATGCAGTTTTTAACCGTCTTGTCACCCTGACCCTCATATGATGCTCCTACTTTAAATTTTATTGTGATGTCCTTTTTAACCCTCTTGTTACGCGGATCCTCATATGATGCTTACTTTAAATTTTATTGTGATGTCCTTTTTAACCCTCTTGGCACCCTGATCCTCATATGAGGCTAATACTTTAAATTTTATTGTGGTGTTGTTTTTAACCCTCTCGTTAACTTGACCCTCATAAGATGCTCCTACTTCAAATTTTATTGTAATGTCGCTTTGAACCCTCTCATGACCTGATCTTCACATGAGGCTCCTACTTCAAATTTTATTGCGATGCAGTTTTTAACCGTCTTGTCACCCTGACCCTCATATGATGCTCCTACTTTAAATTTTATTGCGATGCAGTTTTTAACCGTCTTGTCACCCGGATCCTCATACGATGCTCCTACTTTAAATTTTATTGTGATGTCCTTTTTAACCCTCTTGGCACCCTGATCCTCATATGAGGCTAATACTTTAAATTTTATTGTGGTATTGTTTTTAACTCTCTCGTTAACTTGACCCTCATAAGATGCTCCTACTTCAAATTTTATTGTGATGTCGCTTTGAACCCTCTCATGACCTGATCTTCACATGAGGCTCCTACTTCAAATTTTATTGCGATGCAGTTTTTAACCGTCTTGTCACCCTGACCCTCATATGATGCTCCTACTTTAAATTTTATTGTGATGTACGTTTTAAACCTCTTGTCACCCTGATCCTCATATGAGGCTCATATTTCAAATTTTATTTTGGTTTAAAAGACTGCAAAATTTAGCCTTGTTTTGCTTAATGACACCTCTTATTCGTGTATAACACATGAGACTTTAAAATGACTTCAAGAGTCCTTTATTTGTAATTATATGTCAGTAATTAATCCATTCCACATTTATTATGAGTTTTGTAATTCACAGAATTTACTTAATTGCCCTCTTAATAATCGTTTTCAAAATATATCGAGTACACAAGAATAAAACCAAATTTACAAATAGAAATACCGTTATTGTTCTTTTTCGTGCATGTAATAGCTACGCATTAGTCTTCAAAGAAAACTAAAGTATCATAACCATCATATGGAGGCTCGTAGAAAAATGAGCAGGAAGGACAGGATAACTTTTGAAAGAAGAATTTTTTTTGCACCCATCTCGTGTTCTCAAAATCTTTGCGGTTCCGTTTTATAGACATTAAGTAGAATTCCCTCCCCCTCCCCATATTTTCTCATGATTCGGTGACGGGAGGGTTACAAGTCATTAATCTGTCGGAAATTGCGCGTTAAGGTATATTCAGACCAAACGCAACAACGACAAGTAAGAGGAAGGAGCGACATTGCAAATTCCCGAACTTGAATCTTATGCTGGCTTCACACCGGGATTCGCCGCAGAAGAAGGAATAACGGTGGGCGGGAGTCAGAGCCTGCAGTGGTCCAGGGTCATCTCGGTGTCGTTGGCGGAAAAGGCGCTGGCGTCGCGACTCAGGGCAGTGGTTGGGGGTGGCTTCCGCCTCTTGCGAAAAGATCGTCGGATCGTCTGCGAGCGGGATTCTTGAGTGTAGTCGTAAGTGACTCCGCCTAGGATTCCACCTAAAACCGGGCCTACCCAGTACACCTAGAAATACAGGAATAGAAAAAACAGATTAAAAGAAATTTACTTTTTATACAATACTAGTAAGCCCGGTGTTCATACGAAATGACCGCTGTTCTAGATATTATAAGTTGTAATTAAAATGATTTGTGCAAAGGTGTCTGCTCATTCAAACTGAATGACCCAGGTCAAACGGCGAGGACGCCCTTTGCTTACTGCCCCATACTACTTTATATTTATTTGAAAAGTTTTAACGAAACTAGGAAAAAAGAGCGCTGCCACTCTAATAAGAAAAATATAAAAAGCGCAGACGATAAATTAATAAATTAAAAAGAAAGAAAGGATTAAATTAAATTCGCGCATACATTCATTTTTAACGGAGATTGCAAATACAGCGAAGCCTCACACAATATGCTCGTGAAACGTTTTGATTATTATTAGTATATTTGCTACAACAATGGCAACTGCGTTGATTTGTTTGTTCACACGGTAACTGTAATTATATGGTTGGAAACAGCGGCAATAAAGCAAAAATAAAATAAAGCGAGTCAAAAAAATCATTGAAAAATTAAAAAAAAATAAATAAAATAAAACTAATTGAGTCACAACTTTCATTTTTGCAGCGATGCGTTTCTCGGGTCGTAAACATTAACCGTGTCGAATGTGGTCCCGATCGGTAAAACGGCCTGGGATTCTATAGCGGACAGAAAGACAGACAGAATTAGCCGCTTATATATAAGAAGATTTTTTCGAAATTAGGGATACTGATAATATTGTTATAGAACTAATAAAAATTCTCACGTTAAGGAAGCACAAATAGGCATTAAAAGGCCGACACATGTTTCGGGATTGCTTGGAATCCCTTTTTAATGCGATAGTGGAGCTTCTAGATGCTAAAATATACAAATGAAGCAGACAAAACAACAAAAACACGGCTCATATAGCCTAAATTTACCAGCAAACTAATGAGAATAAAGTCAACGTGAAGTACAAGTAGAAGTAACAGGGAAGGCACCAATAAGAAAGTACCAAACGAACCCAGTTGAAAGTACACAAAGTGAAAAAGGAGTATCAATTAACAACAAAGCAAAAAAGACCGCAGCATGCATAAAAATGCGAAAATAAGTGAAAAAATAACAAAAAATAAAGTACAAAGAATTAAAATGAAAATAGAAAAAAGTACAGAAAGAACCAAAGAAAAATGCAAAAAGAAAATATACATATCAAGAAGGGAGGGGGTTGAAAAAGAGAAAAATATATACACAATATTAAAGCAAATCCACCCCATCGACCAACAAGATTCCAAGAAAGAACAACAAATTAAAGGAACTTCTGCCAGACCTGTGAAAAATATGGAGTTGAGGAAGAATCATTAACAAAATTAGAACTATTCCCGTTAATAGGATAAGTTTCCCAAAAGTCAAGCTCCAAAGGATAAGGAAAAAAAAACTAAATTATAAAATCATAATTGTATCTTACCCAATGCAGCCTCCAAGTGTTGGTGACTACTGCCGGGCCGAAAGATCGTGCTGGGTTGAAACTGGCACCCGTGTATGGAAACTAAACAAATAAATAAATAAAATAGCTATAAAAATGGCAATGTACATAATTATGGCATGGCTCGGTTCGAGTAAGCTGACGCCTGCCTTGATGCCTCTCGAGGTCAGGTATCAACTTACCGGAGCCGGACAAAAGATAATCCGAAATGCAACATGTGTACTTAAATTTATGCTGGGCGTCTCTCCACAGGCAATAGTTATTGGTTCTGATAAAATCAACACGCTTTCTTGTTGCCAATCGCTTACTTATTGATTTTTTTTATTTCCGCTCGGACCGTGCTAATTCTACATCAACTTTACGATCGATGTCACTCCAGATGTTAAACAGAACTCAATGTAGCACCCATCAACCCGCATTGGCAAAACTGTTTTGCCAGGGGCCTCAGTGGCTGAGCAGTCAAATCGACTGGCTCCGGTGCCTCCCTGCGCGGAGAGAAAGAGGCGTGGGTTCGATTCCCACCTTGCCCTGGGTGTATTTCCTTCTTTGTATATTAAAATCTGCTGTGCTGTCTTGTTCTATCTGTCATATTAGACGAGAGTTTGAAGCATATCCTTGAGAATAGCAAATAAACTCGACTATTTATGTGACCTGAAATGGTCGTAAAACAAACAAACTGTTTTGCCAATACGGGTTGTTTTCACTGTTTTAAGCAGTTCCAACTTTCACGATCTCTTAATAGACAGTGTGTCAAAGAATTTTTGAGACTAGGTGCTTAAAATAAAATAAAAACTAGTCATTATATATTTTTAAGTATTTTTATTCAAAATAAGCTCCCTCCGCTAAAAAAACATTCATTACAGCGTTTTGACAACGATTCGAATGCCTGTTCCAGCTCAGATTGCCGTCGATACTGTTTGTACACAGTGTGACGAAGAATTTTTAAGACTACAGATGGAACTAAGCTTACAGTGGCGCTATCTGTGTGGTCGAGCATTCGTGAAACTCCTTCGCTACCAGCTCATCCACTGCTATACTCAACTGCAAAGTTTCTTGACTATGGAGAAATATGCTGAGAGCAAGCGAAGAAAGTAGTTCTCCGCGCGGTGTCCGATTTTCGAGTTAAACTAAGCACTTCGCAATAGAAATATGATAAAGTATTTTAACCTACACATATATAGCGTTTATTTGTCATAACTTTCATAAAATGTTGTATATTTTCAATTTTACGAGAAGTTCAACGCGTAGTAATACCTTGGTTTAGAACTGAACGCTTAGCCAATAAGAGCTCACGATCAGTTGGCGATCTTCCCATAAGCGGTTTGGCGAGATTTAGAATGCTTTATGTTTATGCCTGACTCGCTGGCTTGAGACTTTGCTTAAAGCTAAATAGTTATATTATTATTCCATTCGTTAATATCGTAATTTTCCATTAAAAACAAACTTACACAAGAAAAAAAATAGGCTCAGGGGATAAAAGGAAGGAAAAAAATTATTTATTTGAAAAACGAAAGTGTTCAAAAGTCCAACCGTTTTTATGAATTATTGAAGAGAGAAAGGGATTTTTAGAAGAAAATATACTTTTAATGATTACATTGACAAGAAATATATTTGATCCAATAAAGGAAATTATGATTATGTAAAAAGAAATAAGTTTTTAAATTTTGTTACATCTGTTTATCTTTTTCTGATAAACTGACAAATGAGTTTTCAAACGCGTAATGTGCCAAATTGAATGCTTAATCGAATTATTTCGCCAAGTTGGTGTGCCGTCTTTTCGATCCTCGTCATTGTAACCCCAAAAGCCTCGCCGTTTACTCATTTCTTCTGCCGCGCGTTGTGACGTCATTGTCAAAAAACGTTGCAGTCTAGTATAAAACCCCAGTTCATTTGTTTACTTTCATGACATTGTCACTGTACAAACAGCTTCGACGCAGCCCCTCAATGTGAGCCGGACCAGGCATTCGAATCGCCGTTAAACCGCTGTCACAAATGTATTGAAGTCAAGAATCTTATTTTGAATAAAAAAATGTAATTAGAGGCAGTGAGAAGCAAAGGGATGTAAGTGACCAAAAAACGATTCTGAGAAAAATGCGTTCAAAGTTTGGGTCTTATGGGACCTCTAATGTTAATTTTTTTCTAAATCATATTGAAGCGGAGCACCTGTTAGAGCTATCATTAACAGTTCTTGACATATTATAGAATGGTGCTTTCCCTATCATTTGCACCAGCTATCTCCAAATTTTCAATTTTTTCACTTACACCCCTTTGCTTCTCACTGCCTCATTTACTAGTTATTATTTTATTTTATGAACCGACTCTTTGAAATTCTTTGACACACTGTGTATGATGTCAGAAGCATCTTAAATAGAATAGAATGGAATGAAAACGGGTGTTCAATCAGTATTGCACTTCTTCTGATTATGTCCTAGAGGTTGCTATTCCACTTAAAACCGTAGGTCCCCCTGCGATCGATAGGCGCGCCTCGGCTCTGACAGATAAGCTTGTAAAGTGCATAAGAGGTAGGTCGGGCAGTGGTAGCCTAGTGGTTAGGATGTCGAGCTTCCAACCGGAAGATTCGGTGTTCGATACCCGACCCACCATGTACACTTGGGGATATGTGCATGTAAAATCCGTGGATTCTGAAGTCTCGAGGCAGTTCTGAGGATACCGGAGGGTGGAGCATGTCCCTTCCCTACACTCTTAGGTCAAAAAAGGAAGGTGGCGTATTTGTGGTGGCACCATCTGGCGTCATCCAAGTACATCAGGAGCCAAGACGTACTTCCACCGTTGTGGTGCTCATCCATAAACAGAAGGAGCTCCTCACTGCCTTCATTCCTGGTCGCTCTGAGGAGGGGAGCTTCGATACTCAAGTGGCATTAGAAACAACAACGCAACAGCAGAAAGTTCCATTAATAAATAGAAGACAAAATTACATTTGTGTCGGCTTGAAGGAAGTTGAATTGTGAATACAGTAAAACCCCGTTAAAACGCGAGTGTCGGGGGACATGTTTGGCACCCGCGTTATGACGTAACCGCGGTATAGTTAAACTATACCGCGGAACCATATTCACGATATAATTTTCGCTTTTGTTTCATCATTTTTAGCCTACTTTCCCGTAAAAGTAAAAAAATTAATAATAAAGCATGAAAGAAGGCTTAATGTATCGTGAAAATATCGTTAGAAATCAAGAAAAGTCAAAAATAAGTAATTAAATAAAGATTGAAAAATAAAAAATTTGAAAGTAGGGTTTTGAGATGTGGAAAAAGTGTGTCTGTCGGTCTTTCGGTCTGTCTGTCGGTCTTTCCCCCCCTAATAACTTTTGAACGAATTGTCCGATTCAAAAAATTCTTTTTGCATTCGAAAGATCTCGGCGAGAACATCTCATTTCCATATTTTACTTTTTGATTTGAACAATTTTTTGTTCAATTTTGAACAGTTCAAAAAATTTTAGCATTAGCGCCTATGGGTGAAAATGAAGCAAATGATGCAAACTCGGGGTACAAGATCCAAGTTCCCATGAACAAGCTCACTGGAAGAAGTTCTTGGCGTGAAATATTGATTTGAACAATTTTTGTTCATTTTTGAACAGTTCAAAAAAAAATTAACATACCGCCTACGTTGAAATTTCAATTCTATATAATTCCTGATCTAACGGACCGATTTGCTTGGAACAAATATAATCGGAAAGCTCTTATGACGTAGAACATGTACAAATAGAAAGTTCATCAAGAACTAACGAGATTATTTTCCTATGAAATTTTTTGATCGAGATTTTCAAGAATATTTTTGAATTAAAGAATGATTAAATGAATAAGCAAAAGAATGAATGAATAAATGAGTGAATAAATACATGAATGACTTAATAAATGAATGATTGAATGAATATGTATTAACCGTTGAAAAAGATATATTTGAAGCAATTAAGAACTAAAGCTAAACGAGAAAGACCGAGAGAGAGATAGCTAAATTATAAATTTGAATTCGGTGTATACGGGAAAGTAGGCTCGTATAGTTCTAGACGGAACTTCTTGTTTACTTTATCAGTTACTGGTAACTTCTCTTCCCCCTAAAGTATTTTTTTTTTCTTTGCTGTCATTTTATTCACTGTAATTGATGTGCAAGAAGCACACATCTCATCTGCGTAATCAGCCTGTCGAGCGTTAGGTTATAAACCAAATGCGTTCCGAGAAAAAAAGGTGCTTAAAAATATCTTTATGTTATCATCATAGGATTGTGAAGTGGGAGAGATCTTAAGAAAAAATTAGATTTGGAAGAGGAGGAACTCACTTCTCACTAGGGAATATCTTTACTTTTCAGGAAAGCTAAAGAATCTGGAATACAAAGGTTGATAGCGCTATAAAAGAAGTTGCTCACGCATAACTACCTCCTGAAAATGGAATACTTGAGCATTGAACTGAGCAGTCCTTGACCGCTCATTTGGTTAACCGCTCATTTCAAGAGAAACAAGCTCGGGCTGGCTTTATTTACAATGGTAAATAAAGAATGTCTTTTAAATGGCAATGATAAAGGGTGGTTTAAATGTCGGGGGCATGATAGTCACCGCGGTATATCCGATTCCGCGGTATAACGGGGTTTTACTGTACTTGTGTTAACAACACATCCGTCAATATTTTCCCTTGTTGAAATTTCTGGGAGCTACAAGTATATCATGTGCTAGCGCTGTGGTCAAACAAATCGCAATGTCATTAGTGTTTCATTACTTCTAAATGAAATAATGCCCTGACTTATTATTTATCATTCATTATCTGGTCTCTTTAGAGAGCAGATAATTAAATTGTACAAGCATTTAGCTCCGTAATTAGCGAAATTGGACATTACCAAACTCCGCTCATAATTACCTTTATGCGTTTCAACCAATCTAATGGTTTGGAAAATGAAAATAGTTTGAAGTATTGTAATACGGCATAGGAGCTTAGTGACACAAGTACTCATTCCTATGCTTACCTCATTTCCAATAAATCATATTAGTGAAACATCTAAGCTCCATGTCCCGCAGTGGACCATTCGGTAGAAGCTCGGTTCCCGCAGAGCTTCTACCGAAAGTGAAGCAACATTGACTGAGGTCAGCGCTTGGGAGGGTGACATCCTCTCGCGGCTGCGGTCCGTGTACGTTAAATAGGTCGTGGTTGCAATGTGCTCCAAGTGAAGCGATACCTCTTTTGGTGCCAATCCCAGGTGACGGTCTCTCTGGGAGCTGGTTTAAAAAATTAAGAAACACTTCAAAGGGGCGGAAATCGGACTCCTGCCTACAAGGCCCCCATTAGACTCAGGAGCAGCGTATCCATTCTTCCTCGCCATGCGCGAGGATACGACAACAACAACAACAACATCTAAGCTCCATCTAGGTCATATTTTATCTGACAAGTATGGGGGGATAGTAAATAAAAACGAATTATTTTTTTCCCTTATTTTACAATAGCAGCTGGTATAAATAATTTTTTTAATGAACTGCATTCGAAAGTTTTCAGTTTTCCTGTATATTTGGGCGCACTGAATATAATTTATTTTCTTATTTATAAGAGTAAGTACTCCTGAAAATATCTTCAATGGGAGTATAGGAATAGAATATGGTACATTACTGAACATAATAATGTCAAATAGAATCCTATAAACCCTCAAACTTTTTTTTTCTGCGGGTATAGAAGCCGCATAAAAGAAGAATTTTTTTTTTATTATGCAAAATATTAAAAAAAGCATTACATTTCTGTGGTTTTAGAGGACGTCGAAAGGTAAATTCTTGTATTTGTTTGTTTGTTTGTTTGTTTTACGACCATTTCAGGTCACATAAATATTCGAGTTTATTTGCTATTCTCAAGGATATGCCTCAAACTCTCGTCCAATATGACAGATAGAACAAGACAGCACAACAGATTTTAATATACAAAGAAGGAAATACACCCAGGGCAAGGTGGGAATCGAACCCACGCCTCTTTCTCTCCGCGCAGGGAGGCATCGGAGCCAGTCGATTTGACCGCTCAGCCACTGAGGCCCCAATTCTTGTATTTACAACACAACCCAATATATTTCCTTGTTACAAACAAATAACGAGCTAGCGCTGTGATCAGACAGATCGAAATGCCATTGGTATTTTACTACTTCTAAATGAAATAATGTTCTAAAAATTCTCCCCACAACCAACGTATTTAATACAAATTTTAATTCCTAGATCATATTGCACAAAAACAAACCATTCCATACAAAACTAAAGTAGGCAAAAATTGGGCCCGAATTTCTGAATCTTCGTTTGGCAACAACCAGCTTCAATAGTCGTTTGCTTACATTCATGGAATAGCGTGGATGTTTAGAATGCTCTAACTTTAATCAATATTTTGAATCATGACGACTATAACAGGTTTTGTTAGTTAAATATTTGTTATTTTCGTAATTTTTTCTCGTTTGATGACTTTTTATCTGCTGAAGATTGACTACAAAACAATAGGTAAGTACCTGTCACATATGTATAAGCATTTTTTTTTAAAACTGAATATTGAACGAGTGAAACCGTAGTGATTCCGTAAACAATCGTGTATGGGACCTTGGGGGGGGGGGGGGAGAGGTTCCTAATGGTAAATGAAGTCACATAATATCTTTAGACTTAAAGCGCCCTTTACACATACGTTCTTAACCGCGCGACTGAACGTGGCGCATCCAGCCACGGTCAAGAACGCGAGTAAAACCGTGGCGTTCGAGAATGTTGCAAAATACACCACATTCTTATCCGCGCGCAAGAACTCGTTCAGATGCGGGGCGCTCCATTGAAGTCCCCTACGGAAGCCAGAGCCTGCAGAATTGTCCAATCCTCCCACTTTGACGTGCGGTTAAGAACGTGTACGTAAAATTCATCATTTCTTGGAGCGCGCATCTGAGTGTCATTCTTAACCGCGTTCTTGAGCGTCCTAAAATTGCATTTACACGCACGCTCATGACCGCGGATCTGAACGGCTCGCCGTCCGGACCGCGGTTAAGTGTGTGTAAAGGCTGCTTAAGAGAAGTTTCGTAAAGCCACAAAAATATTAAATTGACAAAATTATTGAAAAGGAACTGCAGTGTGGAAACTCACCAAGAACCATTCGATTATGAACGGTATTATTCGTGATTTGAGGAATTGGAATTCCTTAATTTTAAAATGCAATAAAACCCCGTTAAAACGCGGGTGTCGGGGGACATGTTTCGCACCCGCGTTATAACATAACCACGGCAAGTGAAATTATACCGCGGAACCATACTCACGAAATAATACTCGCTTTTGTTGCATCATTTTTAACTTTATCAATGACTCGTAACTTTTCTTCCCCTATAGTATAATTTTTTCTTTTCTTCTTATAAAGCATTAAATTTCGTGTGCTAATGCTTGAAAAATAGTGACCTACGGCTTCAATGTTTCAAGTGGAATCCATATAAAACTAAAAAGGTCTCGTACGCCCAAGATCGCAGGTTCAAACCTGGCCCAAGTCGGTGGATTTTCAAGATGCAGAAAATCGTCTGCGTCCATGTCGCATGATTGTGTGGCATGCTAAAGATCCCTTGAGTATCCGTTTGGCATGGATACTCACGGCTAAATTAAATACCTAGTGCAGATTGCATCAACGAGAGCTCAGGTGCCCCATCTAGGGAAAACTAAGCGTCAAAAAGATTGCGGCAATGGTACCACACTCATTGTGGGGCCGCTGAAAGAGTTGGTACCAATCTCTGGGGACACACTAGGTCTGCAATGGTTGATGATCAATGCTGCAGCCCCATTAGAAAGAAAAAAAAAATTAATGAATGAATTAATATCTGAAAAAACCGTATTAACATCAAGTGTCATCCGCTACAAGTTTTTAAAAATGTATCTGAACTTGAGTGGATAGATAAAAAGTCTTTTATTAACGACTGAAAATTTGAACAATATATAGAGAGAGTGTGAACTGGTAGAAGGAATTGAATAAAGATCAACCAAATGTAAAAAAGTAAAGTTTCTTTTATCGCGGCCTCAATTTTACTTGTCCACACTACAACTAGTATTTTGGCCTTCGGCTATCTCCACGATAAATCATCAACTATACATTCCAACAGAAGTTATAAAACGAACCACATACTGAGGTTATTTCTTGTTTTGTGGAACTGGATGATAGATGACCATGAAGAAAATTCTCCCAGGATTACGATTCGATTTGTATGCTCAGATTCCACCCCTCTTGTAGTATTCTCGCGTTCGATTTCCGAACTGAATTTCAAGTCCCTTCCCACGCAGCGTTCTTCGATTCTGCATTCGCGAAGGCGGGAAATCGCTCTTTATTGCTTTGGACGTGGCTATTGCACAAAATTCTTTAAAGCGCCATAGCGTTTGTTGGATTCCCCAGGGCACCATTCCCCTTTCTTTCCAGGAGCTTTTGATGTTTTGGTGTAGGTTAGAATTCGCCTCGAAATAAAGCTGCCATTTTTCAAAAAAATGGTTTTTGAAGCAAAATCTTCTTTTTTGTCTCGTGTTGGCTTTAATCTATATAAATAAAACATGAAGTGGGTCAGTTTGTGTATGTGTGTGCCTGGTCGAGTTTAAAAAGTCCAGAAGTACGAAATTTTGGTTACAGGTGTCTTGGGTTAGGTCCTAATGCACATCGAAGAGTTTTTCCTAAAATTCGAATGGGTTCTTTTTTCATTCCAATTTTAAGATAATACATAAATTTTGCTGATTTTATGGCAAAGAAATGCTTGTACATTTACAAGATTTATGTTATTCGAAAGAGCAAAATTTTCTACATTTTATAATTTTTATTCTATGATTCTAAAATGAATCGGGTAGAAGTTATAACTGTTTTAGAACAACGCACCTTGAAGATTTTTTCCTAAAACTCAAATTTGTTCTTTTTCTATTCCAATTTGTAGCAAGTACATAAAGTTTCTCACTTTAAGGAGATGAAATGTTTGCAGATTTATAAGATTTATGTCATTCAAAAGAGCAAAAATGTCTACATTTTATGAATTTTATTCCGTGATTCTAACTTTATTAGGGTTGGGTAGAAGTTAATAACTGTTTAGAACAATGCAGCCGATTAAAAAAAACGCTATTTTATCTTTATTCATGCCGTTTTATTAGCGAAAAATATTGTAAAAATTCATTTCATTTTTCTTCATATTTTGTGGAGTATTAATTGGCAGACTGTTTTCAATTACTTTATTTTGAATTTGATTTTTCTTTTCTTTTTTTTGGCGATTTAATATTTATTCCTTCGATAAAATCACTATTTCCCTTTAATTGTTAGAGCATTCATGATATAATAAGGGCGTTTTCTGGACCTGTTATTCTTAATTGAAGAGAGATTTCTGGAGGGACTTCTGTCCTCATTCTAATTTATACTTTTAGGGACTGCTGTCACAATTTAAAGCTTTTATTTCTCCACTAGTAATTTAAGCAGCATTTGAAATAGCCCACGCAAGGTGCTCATAAATGTAGCCGCTTGTACTTCTGCTGATTTCGTACTAAGCTGAGGAGCAGTTGAATAAAACTTAAATGTTTGCTTACATAAATTATTCTTATTTTTCATTTCATTTTTTCAGAGAAGCCTTCACTCTAACTCTTATTATAATTACTTTTAATATGACTGCTTAATGGCAACAATTTCTTTTTAACAATGAGTCTCATATTTACAACCTCTTAATTTACTCAACGAAGACATGTTGCCATTTGCTATCTAATAACAATGTAACATTACAATTATAATTGAGGGTTGCCTGCAAAAAGAAAAGGGGAAATAATGAACTAATAATCAACTGTTTCCAAAATTTTTTAGCTAATGTCACTGAAACCGGGCAATAGCTACTAAACAAAATAAAAGAAGAAAATCGGTTAACCCTTTGATGGTTATGATCGAGTTCAGCTCGCAATCGAATCGTGCTTCATAATGCGAGCAAACGAGTTGCGCTCGGGAGCAAAGATTTCGACCGAAATGGTTAGAAAGGAGCACTGCTCGCGTAGTGAAAATTTTCCCCAATGCACGCTGACGAGCTGAGCTCGTTCGCCATTATTATTCTGCATCTTATATTTATAATTTACTATTATGATTTATGTAATTGATCATAATCATTGATAATTTACTATTTAATAATTATCATTTATTATTTCTTTTAAAGTACGTAGACACTGTTATTTATATACTACAAATACTTTTAAGAAATTTTTTAAACGCGTGAGGCGAGCTATCGTCCGGAAGTGGACCAGTCGGCAGAAGCTCGGTTCCCGTAGAACACCGAAAGTGAAGCAACATCGACTTAGGTCAGTGTTAGGGAGGGTGACAACCTCTCGCGGCTGGTTTCTGTGAGGCCGTGTACGCTAAAGGGAGCTGGTGCACGCTAAATAGGTCGTGGCTCCAATGTCCTCCGAGTGAAACGATACCTCTGGGGGTGCCAACCCCAGGTGACGGTCTCTCCTTTGGGAGCTGGTTCAAAAAATTAAGAGACCACATATAAAGGGGCGGAAGTGGGACTCCTGCCCCTGCCTATAAGGGCCCCGTTAGACTCAGGAGCAGCGCGCCCATTCTTCCACGCTCCGCGCGAGGATACGACGACAACAACAACAGGCGAGCTATCTACGGCATCGCCATCAGAGAAGGGTGACATTTTCGGAAGAACAGCGGGAGAAAACAGCTCCCACTTTCGTTCACTCGTAATACTGCGCAAATTAAGTAAACGAAAACTGCTCATTTCCCTGACCATTAAAGGGTTAAGAAACAGAGGAAAACAGGGTTACTAACTGTTTTGTTTTTGTCTATTTATATATAGACACTTTATTAAGTGAACAAAAAGTTGGGGATTAATGCGCTAAAAAAAGGAAAGATTAAGTTTTGCGAAAAGGGAACAAGTATAACAATCAAAAGAAAGGAATCCTCGAAACCGACTATTATAAACCGGAGAATGCTTATGCTGATCTCCCTATCCCTTTCTACCCCCCCCCCCCCCAATTTCTAGATATAGAACAGAGTTTGTTTCGGTTCTTCTTGGCTGAAACTCATAGGAAACGATACGCCTGAAATACGAATACATTCGAAGTAAACGATGTGTTTTATTTTTTCTGCCTCTGCATGGGCAGCCATGTTTTGCATCAATGTCATGGATGAAACAGGAGGGATTACTGAATTTGACTCGAACTCTGGCTTTATGCCAGTGAGGCAAACACCGCTCACCAGTCGGAGAAAGCATTTATCTATTTATTAGATTCGTCATAAATACTTGTGAAGTGCTTGGGTTTACTGCAGCGATTCCAAACCTGCGGGGCGCGCCCTTCTAGGGGGCGCAAGCACCCGATAAGGGGGGGGGGGGCGCTAGAATATCCAAGAGAAAATATTACTTTAAAAAAGTGATTAACTGACTGAAAGGAAAGCACACATATATGCAAACAAAATACATTTCATCGTATTTAATAACTTATTAAAGTAAAACAAATTACTAAAATAAACTCTCTCAATGAAAACATACTAAATTAAAAACAAATATAATAATTATAGGGACTTCCTCGGGTCTGTCTTGCAAAGCAAAGTTTTTCGAAGGAAGGCTTAATACCAGAAATAGCCACTCTCAGTTGTATATGTAGCCGATATCTATAGTTTGTCTTCAAAGAAGCCACAGCAAAAAATCTAGTTTTACAAAAGTAGGAGGTTGAAAATGATAATAGAATGCGAAATGTCCTTGTTTTTAGTGCAGAAAAATCATCCTCTTCTCCTGCCCAAAATTCAAATATTGATTTATTACTAAATTAATTTCAGTACTAAATTACTCGTTTTTACTCTTGTTTCAGCTGTTAGTTAAAAATAATTCAAAAACAGAATCCAAAGTACTCAACATACATTGTATACATTTTATGGTAGGTGGGGGGGGGGGGCGATGAAAATTATAATAGAAAATTGGGCCGAGAATACTGAAAGGTTGAGAAACGCTGGTTTACTGTAATGCGTGAACCCAGAAGTCCTGAGGCAGTCCTCTCTAAACGGAAGGCGCTCCCTTGTTGCCTTTATTCCTGGTCGTTCTGCGACGGGGAGCTTGGGTAGCGAAGTGGCATTTGAAACAACAACCACGGAACAATGAATTTACAATAAAGTCTGTACAAAGCAACCCCTCTTTTTAAATTAGGATTTATGTATACAATTCGACCACGATGTTCTGACACTCGGACGCTTCTGCGCATGCCCGATAATGACGTATCCATTCGAGTTTTAGAGAAGCTCGTTTTGCAGGTGAGTTGATATTAGCACGCGAGTCACAATGCTTGCTTCTCTTTTTGTTGAAAGCAACCAAATTTTTAAACTGTCTGATAGCATCCGTTCGGAAGAAATAAATCATGCTAAACGAATTAAAACGAGAACGGAATACAGCACTTTCCATATACCAGCGGTTCCTTCCTTGTACATGATTGGATTCTTCTCGGCTCTCAGCCAATCAGAGGTATCTTTTTTGCGGTAGAACAATACTGTAAACGAGGCGAGCAGTTCTTCCCTCAGGTTTCCAGTCCCTGCTGTTGATATCCTTGAGAAAGAGGTACTTCGATCACTCTTATCACTATGCCAGTCAGAGGTCTTTTTTTTTCTTTTTTTTTTGAAGGTAGAACTGTATCTTAGAAAGTGCCTAAGCTCAAAGGTAAAAGAAAAAATATTCAAATATAGCATAAAATAATGAACATGACTCGCCTGTCCTTTTCTAGTTACTTAAATTTCTAGTTACAGAATCTGCTGTTTGTTTTATTATTCGTGCACAAAAAATTGTGCAACCGGTTAAAAATTTGTAGTTAAAGAAACAATCGTTTGCTTTTTTATTCGTGCAAAAAAATCGTGCAACTGGCCTAAGATTTAAAGTTACAGAAACTCCAGTTTGTTTTTTTATTCGTGCCTAAAAATTGTGCAACAGGTTTAAAATTTCTAGTTACAGAATCTGTTGTTTGTTTTATTATTCGTGCATGAAAGTGGCACAACCGGTTAAAAAATTCTAATTAAAGAAACAATTGTTTGTTTTATTATTTGTGCAAAAAAATCGTGCAACCGGTTTAATATTTTCAGTTACAGAAACTACAGTTTGTTTTATTATTCGTGCATAAAAATTGGTGCAACCAGTTTAAAATTCCAGTTGCAGAAGCTCTAGTTAGTTTTTTTTTATTCGTGAATAAATATTGTGCAACCGCTCTAAAATTCTAGTTGCAGAAACTTTAGTTGGCTTTTTTTATTCATGAATAAAAATTGTGCAATCGGTTTGAAATTCCTAGTTGCAGAAACTCTAGTTTGTTTTGTTATTCGTTCATAAAAGTGGCGCAACCAGTTAGAAATTTCTAGTTGCAGAAGCAACTACTTGCTTTATTATTCGTGAAAAAAAATCGTGCAACCGGTTTAATATTTCCAGTTACAGAAACTCTATTTTTTTTTATTATTCGTGCATAAAAATTGAGCAACCGGTTTAATATTCCTAGTTACAATAACTCTAGTTTGTTTTATAGTTCGTGCATAAAAGTGGCGCAGCCGTTTTAAAATTTCCAGTCACAGAAACTTTAGTTTGTTTTATTATTCGTGCATAAAATTTGTGCAACCGGTTTAAAATTTCCAGTTACAGAAACTACAGTTTGTGTTATTATTCGTGAAAAAAAAGGCTCAATCGGAATAAAATTTCTAGTGATTCTTAAAAACTCTAAATAGTTCATTTTCATTAACTTAAGATGAAAAAAGAACCGCCTCGGTTTCTGCTGCTTGAAGTCGATTTAATTCCCCCAGGCATCTTCAAGGATAACCTAGCGCGGTAGATTAGAAAAGAAAACTAAAGCCAAAAGGAAACAAAAATGAACGAAAATAAAAGGATAAGAAAAAAGTAAGCGAAAGAGAAACCATAAAGCAGAGTCGCTGGAGATCGTTACCTGTGATGTCAGAATCCGCTGGGAGGATCAAAAGGAATGGACCTTCGTTTGGCGAAGAGGATGAAGGATACAAATTGCGATCTGATGTGACATCCCGTTGCCTGGCAACGCTGCCTCCAGAGCTTGTCATCAAGGGTTCTGCGTTTCGCTGCGGAGGAGGAGCCTGCCATTCATGGAATCGGAAAAGGGACTCTACAAATTGCTGTAGATTTCTTGTATTGAGGGGCAAATTCTGAGGATCACAGTTCATATGTTTCTTGTTTATACGTCTTTTGCATTTACACGTACAATACATAGACAAGGGAAGAGTTTAGGGGCAATGAAGAACTCACTACGAATATGTTGTAGTATTGCTGAATATTTCATGAAGCTCAATGGATATTAAGGTGCAAAAGCTTCAGAGCATATTTCATACGTTTATACGTCTTTCACAAGCTCAATGTATTAAGGTGCTAATACTACGGAGAATAGTTCATACACTGTTAAAAAAAAAACCCTGAATTTTCAAAGTGTTTTTTGACTGATTTTAACGGACGATTTCCGTAGTGCTTCAATACATGGTTTCTCCTTCCAAAAACGGAAATATCACGTCTTGAAAATACGAGAACGGAACTTTTCCGTTTTACGGTTGCTGTATTTTCACAACCTGATTTGGATTAACGGAGAAAAAAGAAATGGAACTTCTGTCAAATCTCGGGAGAATATTATCAGAAACGAAATATTTCCGGCAACTCTGCTGCCGTACTTTTTCCGTTAATTTCAGGAGATTTTTTTTACAGTGAAGGTTCTCGTTTATACGTCTTTCACAAGTTCAAAGTATTGAGGTGCAAATACTGCAAGAGCGCTGTTCATACGTTTCTTGTTTAATGAATTGTTGTCTTGCTTGTTGCCTTGAATTGAAGGGGAAAAGAGCAGCTGTGATGTTTCTGTAGATTTTTAAGTTGAATGGACAATATTGAATTTTTTAACTGTCCAGCGTTTTTTCAATACAAAATACGTACAGAAACAAAGCGTGCATTTTTTGTATCAATTTTTGATTTAAATTTTACATAATTTGAAAAATATAGTAACATTAACTGTGTAGCCTAGGTGAAACCTGCCCGATAAAGCAATAAAAATAATTAATTTAACCGCCATATTGTATTTTAAATATGCCTTATCCAACCTATATCTTATCGCTCTTATCGTTCGTATTTTTCAAAGAACCTGAACATTAAGTCATAATGATGTCTTTGTGCAGGCTCGCAGAAAGCTATCGTGATAGAACAAAATTTAAAGCAAAAACAAAAAAAAATAAAATAAAGTATGTGCAATGATTATATTCTTTAACAAAGGAACCTCATTAACGTTCAAACTTAAAAATATAATCAATTACAGACGAATTTCGACCATTAGGATAAATCGTTATATATATGATTCTTCTGTGCGAGTGTATGTAGCTGAACTCTTCCTAAATGGCTGAACCGATTTTAATGAAATTTTTTGTGTGTCTTCAGGTGGATTCAAGAATGATTTAGATGTACAATTCGGTAAAATCCGACAAGTAGTTCCTTTTTTATTATTTTTTAAATTTTGCAATGATTTTTGCTACGTATACATTACAGTTTTCCCCCCAATGCACTGGCGAACGGGTCTCGACGGCGCTTGCAAGCAGAGATATGGAAAAGTATTTGCGACTTTCGTTTATCTATCTATTCTCGCATCCGCTTCATTTTATAAAATAAAAAGAAAACAAAACTATTTTCGGAAAGCTCAGGGTATACTAATTCTAAAAATCTAAGCTTCAAAACACTATTTTCAGATTTAGTCATTAAAATTCCATAGTTTGTAAGACCCGCAAATTTGCATAAAATCTGCGCTAAAATCGTCGCATATTGACCAAATGTTAAAACGAATATATTGTTTTGATTCTCAAGCTATGACGATTCTAAACATATTGACTTTGAAAGAATATTTTTAAAACTTCGTAAGATACGGTTAAAAGTTCATTTTCCATTTCAACATAAAACAAATTCTGAATGGAGGCAATTCATACAGCGTCATAGGTCACGTGATAGCTATGTAAGCTATGTAAACAAAGGAAGCAGTAGTATCGCTTTACTACGAGTTCAGCAAATCTAATAAAAATTAGGCCTAAATCAAGTTCCTCTACATTACATAAAATTAACACTAAATAAAACACTATAACCAAGGCTGAACTTGATCCAGTTAGTTAAACAGTAAATGATCAAGTTCAGCCTTGCTATAACTATTGTAAAAATTAATAAATTTCTGCTATAATGATTAAATTAAAGATTTAAAGATAAATTTACTTGGTTTATAATCAGAAAAAGCTATGAAACTAGTCCAATTTTAAGATAGCTAATTTTGCTCCGTGAACTCCACGTAGAACTCAATTAAAAATTTGGTAAACAAATCAGCGATCATCGTTATCACGTGACGCGATGAATTGCCTCCATTGGGTTTACGGACAACTCATGTTTTTAAAATCCAGCACGGGCAACGCCGTGCGGATACCGCTAGTTAATAAATAAAATGGATAAACAAGTCAACTAATTAGTGGATTAATAATAATTAGGAAATACTGAATGCAGATTAATTGGCATTGACAAGTACACTGAGCTGGACACTCTAGGAGGCGGTGCGAAAATACTTTTCGGCATGTAGGGAACTCGTAACCGCGACTGGAACTCTGGGCACGATCTTCCTGCTTCTCCAAAGCGAACGAGATGAGGGCATTGACAAAGGAAAAAAGTTCCGGAATTCGGCCCCGGAATACAAATTGGAACATAATCTAACGAAGATGGCATCCAGTTGCCCTGGCAACGGCTAACTATCGCGCTCCTGACATCTCTGCCGGTAAATAGCCGGCGAACAGAATTCCTTTTCATTTGGGAGCATCTTTCGAAATCGGGGAGGAATTTCTGTATGTAGCAGAACGGGTCTTGTGCCGAGGCACATCTCCAAATAATGAGTTCGGTAGGTGGGAGAGAGGAGGGAGGGGGTCGAGAATAACACCGAGTTTGCTTCCTGTGTTGGAGGGGAGGGGAGGGGAGGGGGTTGCTCTCATAAAATAGAGCCGTTGAATTATTTAGAACACGAGCAAGCATTTCAACTATTGAAATGACTGCAGTTGCAGTGAAGGGCAGTTAAAGCATTTTTCTTCCAGAGACTTCCGAATTATCAGTCAGTTTTCTATAGTGGTAAAACTGTCAGCGAAGAAGATAGTGGACGTATTTAGAGAAAAATTACTATGAAAAATGTAAAAATAATTTTTCCTCCTCTAATAATATTCTACATCCTTGTACACTGTAAAAGAAAAATCTCCTGAAAATAACGGAAAAAGTACTGCAGCAGAGTTGCCGGAAATATTCCGTTCCTGATAGTATTTTCAAGAGATTTGACAGAAGTTCCATTTCCTTTTTCTCCGTTAATCCAAATCAGGTTGTGAAAATACAGCAACCGTAAAACGGAAAAGTTCCGTTCTCGTTTTTGCAGGACGTGATATTTCCGTTTTTGGAAGGAAAAACCATGCATTGAAGCACTACGGAAATCTTCCGTGAAAATCAGTCAATAAACATTCTAAAAATTCAGGGTTTTTTTTTAACAGTGTACATGCAGTAGAACCTTTGTTAATCGGCTAAATTGGAACCGATGGTAAGCCGGTTAAGTAAAATTACTGCTAAATTGGGACCGATGGAAAGCCGGTTAAGTAAAAATACGGCTAAATTGGGACCAATGTTAAGCCGGTTAAGTAAAAATACGGCCAAATTAATACCGAGTTTAAGCTGGTTAAGTAAAAATACGGCTAAATTGGGACCGATGTTAAGTCTGTTAAGTAAAAATACGGTCAAATTGAGACCGAGTTTAATCCGGTTAATAAATATACGGCTAAATTGGAACCAATGTAAAGCCGGTAAAGTAAAAATACGGCCAAATTGGGACCAATGGTAAGCCGGTTAAGTAAAAATCCGGCCAAATTGGGACCGATGTTAAGCCGGTTAAGTAAAAATAAGTCTAAATTGGGACCGATGGTAAAACGGTTAAGTAAAAATATTGCTAAATTGTAAGGCTCGGCCGATGCATCGGCCATCGGCATCGGCGGCAGATGTTAACTTTAGAAAAACATCGGCCCATCGGCCGTAAAAAACATCTAAAAGCCGATGCAAGGCCGATGTTTTTCGCAGGTACAACTTTCCAGAAAACATTCTGTCTTTAACTTTCTTTTTTCTCCATAGCTAGATTTCTATTTCCATACAATAACAGGCAGCGTCAGCACATCAGTTAAAAAAAGCACAAAAATAATGTCATTCTACAAAGTATTTGATAAAAAATTCGGAAAAATAGTTTAAGCGATCGCTGCCCGAAAACCTTCATTATTAAAATAGTTCTCTTTGAGCAGAGCAGCTCGCGAAATAGAATATGTTTAAGTAAAAGTCATAGAGGCGTCTTATGGGTGCTATTTACTTTTTGCACTAGGTTAGTTGCCTCATTTTTGTCCGTTTTTCTTTTAATAATGACTTAGTGCATTAGATGTCATTGTGCAATAATATTATTCCATCTGCTTTTAGTTTGTCATGTTTCTTATTATTCCGAAATTGTAAACAATAAAAAGTCAACTCAATCAAAGTACGATAATAATTTTAATTTTTACCAGCGTAAACATTTTCTCTTTGCGGTTTTTTTTTTTTTTTGCTTCTTCGATCCCACGTGTTACAGTTTTTCTGCAATTGTGCAGCAATCTTGTTGCATCTGCTTTTAGTGTGCGGTTATTCTCATTATTTCATTTTTAGTTTACAGCATAGAATGAAATTGGTCAAAAATAAGAAACACTTTCCAGTATAAATATTTATTGATCGGAATTTTATGTGTCCAAGTTCGACTTGCAATTTTTGAAAATTGAATTCTCAAAATGCGAGTTCGCGCGACAGGATTTAATAACATCTTAATAAAAATGCTAAAATTGCTTTATTTTCAAAAATTGATCAATGCATATAATTTTTTTCAAAACGCATCTTAACATTTTTTATACGATAATTATTTTAATTTTTCTCCGTTTATACTTCGTTTCTTTAGCGCATTTTTCTGGCTTTTTTGATGCCACGTGTTGGACAGTTGACAGTTTTTCTGCTATTGTACAACAATCTCGTTGCATCTGCTTTCAGTTTAGAATATTTCTTGTACAACATAGAACATATTGATAAAAATATGAATCAATTTTTCAGTATAAATAAATGTTTATTGATCGAAATTTTATGTGTCCAAGTTCGACTTGCAATTTTCAAAAATTTAATTCTTTAAAAACGAGTTTGGGATACAGGGTGGAACAATACCTTAATAAAAATGCTACAATTTCATTAATTTCAAAAATTGTCAACGTATATAAAAATATATAATTTTTTTAAAAATACATCTTAATTTTTATAAACGATCAAGTGTTTTCAGAAGATTATTTGTCAACAGAAAACTGCGGGTGCTCAAAATATTGGTTTATTTCGGTGGCCTTACATTGCGCTCATGAAAATACAAAGAGCATGTCAAGTATTTCAGTGTAATTTTCAACTCATAAGAAAAAAAAATCTAATAAGATTAGTTCTTAAGACCCAGCATTCATTTGTAATGACAAAAAAATCTCACGTTTATGTTTTTAAAGCAATATTCAGTATCTCTTGGTTATGAACAAGGGATATACTATACAAGGGATAATACTGCGAGCGAAATTTTTTAATATTTTATTTTTATTTCAGAAAAGAGCTTAAAATAACTTTTTTAATGAAAAATAAACATGTAATCGTACCCGCTTTTCTTTTAAAAACGGGGGGGGGGGGGGGGATCATGAAAAAAAATCTGAGAGGAGGGGGTTGACAGTTTCGTTAAAAATACAAACCCTCATTATTTGTTAGTCTGTGTCATAACATCTGCATTCCACTCCATGAAGAAAATAAAGGGAGCTGCACTTGGCATTTGCAATGCAGGTGTTATAAAAAGAGAATGTTGAAGGATAAGGAATTAAACCCGAGCCGATCCAATAGTTGTTGAGTATTTTTTTTTTGTTGCAAAGATTAAAAAAAAGAATTGAAAATTCTCTGATATAGCATTTTTTAATATTTTTAACCTCCAAATAGTTTCATAGGCGTAACTAGGGTTGGTGAAAGGGGGGGGTCACCCTAAAAATGTACAGCCTAAACACCAATATGAAGTGTAAAAGAGTTTAAAATTTTCTAGTCATAAATATTTGTCTCTAAAGATATACTCCTTGTTTATTTCAAGCATCTCCCGGGGGGGGGGGGGGTGCTACCCCCTCTGAGCAAGTCAACTCCTCAACTCCTCCCCCCCCGGCAAAAAATTCAGATCACAAGTTTTAAAAAAAGAAAGAAAAGAGAAATTACGCTTTTAAGACACTTTACTTTCAGAAACTTTCAGGGAAAAGGACATTGAACACTATCACGAGCGACACCAAAAGTAACTTAAAAGATACAAGACTTTATTTTGAAAAAAATTGCGGGCGGAGAGTAACCAAACTCCTTTCTGTTTCCTCTAACATCACCAAAGTATCCCAAAATTGCATTGCTAGGAAGATTTCAAAAAGTTTACTGGGGAGAGCCCTCGAACCCTTACCTCCAGAGTTAGCCTAAGATATAGATGTAAGACCAGTTACAAAAATTTAAGTTGCAGAAGCCCCAAATACCCACTCCTCTAACTTCACCAAAGATCTAAACATACATCTACAATATATACATCAAAAAGCTATCAGATATTATATATAAAAAAATTCATATTAACATCATTTCTAGTCATATATATTTGTATATATAAAGGGTATGATTTTGAAGTATACACTGCCCTTCCTAATTCTTAACATGCTCCCCCTGCCCCGGAGCCAAGGCAGTATCCAGAATATGTTTTCGGGGGGGGGGGGGCGCCCAGACTTAGACACACTTATGTTAAGCAAAGTTTCAGGGAGGAATATATGATACACTGCAAAAGATTTCTCGGGGGGCGTGGGTCCCTCTTCCCCTGTGGATACGGCCTTGATTCACAAAACCATTAAACATTCATTACTAGATCTATTAGTTTATTTTTTAAATCAAACGCAATAGAAAATTCAATATTTAGCGCTAAGCAATCTTCTATGTCCAAGCCTTCATAAATAAAATGGATAAACAAGTCAACTAATTAGTGGATTAATAATAATTAGGAATACTGAATGCAGATTAATTGGCATTGACAAGTACACTGAGCTGGACACTCTAGGAGGCGGTGCGAAAATACTTTTCGGCATGTAGGGAACTCGTACCGCGACTGGAACTCTGGGCACGATCTTCCTGCTTCTCCAAAGCGAACGAGATGAGGGCATTGACAAAGGAAAAAAGTTCCGGAATTCGGCCCCGGAATACAAATTGGAACATAATCTAACGAAGATGGCATCCAGTTGCCCTGGCAACGGCTAACTATCGCGCTCCTGACATCTCTGCCGGTAAATAGCCGGCGAACAGAATTCCTTTTCATTTGGGAGCATCTTTCGAAATCGGGGAGGAATTTCTGTATGTAGCAGAACGGGTCTTGTGCCGAGGCACATCTCCAAATAATGAGTTCGGTAGGTGGGAGAGAGGAGGGAGGGGGTCGAGAATAACACCGAGTTTGCTTCCTGTGTTGGAGGGGAGGGGAGGGGAGGGGGTTGCTCTCATAAAATAGAGCCGTTGAATTATTTAGAACACGAGCAAGCATTTCAACTATTGAAATGACTGCAGTTGCAGTGAAGGGCAGTTAAAGCATTTTTCTTCCAGAGACTTCCGAATTATCAGTCAGTTTTCTATAGTGGGTAAAACTGTCAGCGAAGAAGATAGTGGACGTATTTAGAGAAAAATTACTATGAAAAATGTAAAAATAATTTTTCCTCCTCTAATAATATTCTACATCCTTGTACACTGTAAAAGAAAAATCTCCTGAAAATAACGGAAAAAGTACTGCAGCAGAGTTGCCGGAAATATTCCGTTCCTGATAGTATTTTCAAGAGATTTGACAGAAGTTCCATTTCCTTTTTCTCCGTTAATCCAAATCAGGTTGTGAAAATACAGCAACCGTAAAACGGAAAAGTTCCGTTCTCGTTTTTGCAGGACGTGATATTTCCGTTTTTGGAAGGAAAAACCATGCATTGAAGCACTACGGAAATCTTCCGTGAAAATCAGTCAATAAACATTCTAAAAATTCAGGGTTTTTTTTTAACAGTGTACATGCAGTAGAACCTTTGTTAATCGGCTAAATTGGAACCGATGGTAAGCCGGTTAAGTAAAATTACTGCTAAATTGGGACCGATGGAAAGCCGGTTAAGTAAAAATACGGCTAAATTGGGACCAATGTTAAGCCGGTTAAGTAAAAATACGGCCAAATTAATACCGAGTTTAAGCTGGTTAAGTAAAAATACGGCTAAATTGGGACCGATGTTAAGTCTGTTAAGTAAAAATACGGTCAAATTGAGACCGAGTTTAATCCGGTTAATAAATATACGGCTAAATTGGAACCAATGTAAAGCCGGTAAAGTAAAAATACGGCCAAATTGGGACCAATGGTAAGCCGGTTAAGTAAAAATCCGGCCAAATTGGGACCGATGTTAAGCCGGTTAAGTAAAAATAAGTCTAAATTGGGACCGATGGTAAAACGGTTAAGTAAAAATATTGCTAAATTGTAAGGCTCGGCCGATGCATCGGCCATCGGCATCGGCGGCAGATGTTAACTTTAGAAAAACATCGGCCCATCGGCCGTAAAAAACATCTAAAAGCCGATGCAAGGCCGATGTTTTTCGCAGGTACAACTTTCCAGAAAACATTCTGTCTTTAACTTTCTTTTTTCTCCATAGCTAGATTTCTATTTCCATACAATAACAGGCAGCGTCAGCACATCAGTTAAAAAAAGCACAAAAATAATGTCATTCTACAAAGTATTTGATAAAAAATTCGGAAAAATAGTTTAAGCGATCGCTGCCCGAAAACCTTCATTATTAAAATAGTTCTCTTTGAGCAGAGCAGCTCGCGAAATAGAATATGTTTAAGTAAAAGTCATAGAGGCGTCTTATGGGTGCTATTTACTTTTTGCACTAGGTTAGTTGCCTCATTTTTGTCCGTTTTTCTTTTAATAATGACTTAGTGCATTAGATGTCATTGTGCAATAATATTATTCCATCTGCTTTTAGTTTGTCATGTTTCTTATTATTCCGAAATTGTAAACAATAAAAAGTCAACTCAATCAAAGTACGATAATAATTTTAATTTTTACCAGCGTAAACATTTTCTCTTTGCGGTTTTTTTTTTTTTTTGCTTCTTCGATCCCACGTGTTACAGTTTTTCTGCAATTGTGCAGCAATCTTGTTGCATCTGCTTTTAGTGTGCGGTTATTCTCATTATTTCATTTTTAGTTTACAGCATAGAATGAAATTGGTCAAAAATAAGAAACACTTTCCAGTATAAATATTTATTGATCGGAATTTTATGTGTCCAAGTTCGACTTGCAATTTTTGAAAATTGAATTCTCAAAATGCGAGTTCGCGCGACAGGATTTAATAACATCTTAATAAAAATGCTAAAATTGCTTTATTTTCAAAAATTGATCAATGCATATAATTTTTTTCAAAACGCATCTTAACATTTTTTATACGATAATTATTTTAATTTTTCTCCGTTTATACTTCGTTTCTTTAGCGCATTTTTCTGGCTTTTTTGATGCCACGTGTTGGACAGTTGACAGTTTTTCTGCTATTGTACAACAATCTCGTTGCATCTGCTTTCAGTTTAGAATATTTCTTGTACAACATAGAACATATTGATAAAAATATGAATCAATTTTTCAGTATAAATAAATGTTTATTGATCGAAATTTTATGTGTCCAAGTTCGACTTGCAATTTTCAAAAATTTAATTCTTTAAAAACGAGTTTGGGATACAGGGTGGAACAATACCTTAATAAAAATGCTACAATTTCATTAATTTCAAAAATTGTCAACGTATATAAAAATATATAATTTTTTTAAAAATACATCTTAATTTTTATAAACGATCAAGTGTTTTCAGAAGATTATTTGTCAACAGAAAACTGCGGGTGCTCAAAATATTGGTTTATTTCGGTGGCCTTACATTGCGCTCATGAAAATACAAAGAGCATGTCAAGTATTTCAGTGTAATTTTCAACTCATAAGAAAAAAAAATCTAATAAGATTAGTTCTTAAGACCCAGCATTCATTTGTAATGACAAAAAAATCTCACGTTTATGTTTTTAAAGCAATATTCAGTATCTCTTGGTTATGAACAAGGGATATACTATACAAGGGATAATACTGCGAGCGAAATTTTTTAATATTTTATTTTTATTTCAGAAAAGAGCTTAAAATAACTTTTTTAATGAAAAATAAACATGTAATCGTACCCGCTTTTCTTTTAAAAACGGGGGGGGGGGGGGGGATCATGAAAAAAAATCTGAGAGGAGGGGGTTGACAGTTTCGTTAAAAATACAAACCCTCATTATTTGTTAGTCTGTGTCATAACATCTGCATTCCACTCCATGAAGAAAATAAAGGGAGCTGCACTTGGCATTTGCAATGCAGGTGTTATAAAAAGAGAATGTTGAAGGATAAGGAATTAAACCCGAGCCGATCCAATAGTTGTTGAGTATTTTTTTTTTGTTGCAAAGATTAAAAAAAAGAATTGAAAATTCTCTGATATAGCATTTTTTAATATTTTTAACCTCCAAATAGTTTCATAGGCGTAACTAGGGTTGGTGAAAGGGGGGGGTCACCCTAAAAATGTACAGCCTAAACACCAATATGAAGTGTAAAAGAGTTTAAAATTTTCTAGTCATAAATATTTGTCTCTAAAGATATACTCCTTGTTTATTTCAAGCATCTCCCGGGGGGGGGGGGGGGTGCTACCCCCTCTGAGCAAGTCAACTCCTCAACTCCTCCCCCCCCGGCAAAAAATTCAGATCACAAGTTTTAAAAAAAGAAAGAAAAGAGAAATTACGCTTTTAAGACACTTTACTTTCAGAAACTTTCAGGGAAAAGGACATTGAACACTATCACGAGCGACACCAAAAGTAACTTAAAAGATACAAGACTTTATTTTGAAAAAAATTGCGGGCGGAGAGTAACCAAACTCCTTTCTGTTTCCTCTAACATCACCAAAGTATCCCAAAATTGCATTGCTAGGAAGATTTCAAAAAGTTTACTGGGGAGAGCCCTCGAACCCTTACCTCCAGAGTTAGCCTAAGATATAGATGTAAGACCAGTTACAAAAATTTAAGTTGCAGAAGCCCCAAATACCCACTCCTCTAACTTCACCAAAGATCTAAACATACATCTACAATATATACATCAAAAAGCTATCAGATATTATATATAAAAAAATTCATATTAACATCATTTCTAGTCATATATATTTGTATATATAAAGGGTATGATTTTGAAGTATACACTGCCCTTCCTAATTCTTAACATGCTCCCCCTGCCCCGGAGCCAAGGCAGTATCCAGAATATGTTTTCGGGGGGGGGGGGGCGCCCAGACTTAGACACACTTATGTTAAGCAAAGTTTCAGGGAGGAATATATGATACACTGCAAAAGATTTCTCGGGGGGCGTGGGTCCCTCTTCCCCTGTGGATACGGCCTTGATTCACAAAACCATTAAACATTCATTACTAGATCTATTAGTTTATTTTTTAAATCAAACGCAATAGAAAATTCAATATTTAGCGCTAAGCAATCTTCTATGTCCAAGCCTTCATAATATTAAAACTGGGAAATAGTGGAATTTTAGAGAAAAAAAACCAAATTCCCCTACAGAAATGCTCATCCCCACAGTAAATTTCTGAAAGTTTTGTTAAATTTGTAGCAAAACGTACCTCAGAAGTGAAAGCGTCTGAATCAAATTTCCTTTTCTTTTTGGATGACGAACGTGCCCATCGCTGGAGTGCAAACATTATTATGTATCGAAAATAATTAAAAATTTATCTAAAATATAAATAATACTTGATTGTAAATTAAAATGCAGCATTAAACCGTAGCAATGAGATTGGCAACGTTGAACGGATGATTTCCAGAGTCGTAATGCAATCAGTGAGGGACCATAATAAGAAAAAAAAACATTTAAAATATAAGAGATGAGAGAACATCTGTAAATGAGAATGCAATGCAAATACAGTTCATCAGTTTTCCAATCGGCTCATCTACAAAAAAGATTTTACCAAAATGGGTGTTTGGACAGGAAGTCATAAATAAATACAAACGGCTCTTTAAGTTTCTTGATGAGCATCCCTTCCTAGCTTGAGGGTTTAACCCATTAGGACAATTGTTGGCTAGGGGTCCTTCATTTTCAGACCCCAGCACTACAACACCGGTTTATCATAAAACAAAACTCCATCACAGTAGAGAATATTTTCCACGAAACTTATTACTTGTGCGATTGTATTCCCAAATTGCTGCCTTTGGGTAAAAAAGATATCAAGAAGGAAAGAAAACCCTCTGGAGTGATTGAAAGGATCTCTGTTTGTCTGTGTGGGGGTACGGTGATTGAAGCCACCTTTCGCTGTAACCCCCCCCCCCCCCCCAAGGTAATAAGGGGGTTGTTTATAACCAGATGAAAAGTCCTCTTTATTATGAGTTGCATACTTTGGTCATGATCACAACCCCTCAGAGAAAGAGGAAATAAAATCATATGCATATGTGTTTAATTTTCTTAGGGGGAAAAAAATATGTTCTTTGCAACGCCGTAGCCAGAAATTTTTTTGTGTGACTAAATAAGTAAATACCCAATAGGGGGGGGGGGGGTTGAACCCCCCCCACCCGGTTACGCCTATGAATAGTTTAATTACTTTACTAGAATCGCGAGTGATCCTTTCAGTTTTAATTATTATGTAAACTTCCCCCAAACAATTTTGCTGTGCTTGAATAATGCATTTAATGCTTTTATAAACATAAAAATAAATAGTAAATGATTTAAATGACATTTTTGACAAGAATTCTACACGTTTTAATGGTTTAAAGCGACTTTTTTTTTCCATCGGCCATCGGCCGATGGAAGATGAGAATAATCGGCAATCGGCCATCGGCCGATCTCAGAACAATCGGCCAACAATCGGCATCGGCCCATCGGCCAAAAAATGCCATCGGTCGAGCCCTACTAAATTGGGACCGATGGTAAGCCGGTTAAGTAAAAATACTGCTAAATTGGGACCGATGGTAAGCCGGTTAAGTAAAAATACTGCTAAATTGGGACCGATGGTAAGCCGGTTAAGCAAAAATGCGGTAAAAGCGGGGGATAGCAAAAAATGGGAGATATATTAAGCAGTTTTAAAGAGAGAGTGGAGGTGTCATGATTTATTGCGGTTTAGTACAGTTACTTTGAGAGTTACATACCAGTAATCAAGCGCTTGGCAAGGCCGAATTGACTGACACACTGAACCTGAGATTAGCCAATAGCCACACTTGATTTCATAGGACCTCTCTCCGACATTGCAATATCACTTTTTTCCGGGGAGATAAGGATTCCACGAAAAAATTCACTCGAGTACAGCAGCACTTGTTTCTTTCTTACAGCTAGCGCTCTAAAAGCTATATTTGTATTTTGAAAAGATGGGCCGGATAAAGAGAAGACCGGTTAATCCGGAGCCGGTTAAGAGATATTCCACTGTACACATAAACGAGCTCTCTTGTGTGTGTGTGCTTACTATACAAAGCCACCCGATCAAACGAATTGGAATGAGATTTCCCCCAAAAGAGTTAACACACGAAGATCCGCACGAAGATTCCAATTTGTGCTCTCAACTTTCAAAACTTGTTTCGATAAAAAAAAAAAAAAAAAAGAAAAAAAAAAAGGTAAAAATATTTACTAAATTTAAAAAAAAATGATAAAACTTGTGTTCAAAAACTCTAGAGTAAATAGAACAAGAGTCATTGCACAGAATCTTATTTCGTCTAAGAAGGATCAAATCTTAAGATAATGCTCAATGAAGATTTAGACTGTGGGAACTCCGAATATTCATTGTTGTAAAATAAGCCCTTGAATTTTGCAATTAAATTTCTTCTCTTTATTAATTCCTCTTAAAACCCACTCAAAATTGACCCTAATTTAGATATAACGCATGTCAACATCGCGATTTTCCTGTTTCGAAGGGAGCCAAGCGAAGTGCTAAAAGCAGTTTTCAAATTGAAGTTGAAAAAGATTAAAATTTTATTCAAACTAAGTAGTTTTGATTGTATTTTGGGAGGGGCTCGCGGGCTCCCTCGCTAGCTAAACAAAATTCTTAAAACAGGAAGTTCCGTCTAGAGTTATACGAGCCTACTTTCCCGTATACACCAACATCAAATATATGATGTAGCTATCTGTCTCCCTTTCTCCTTTAGCTTAATTTCGATAAATATACCGTATTCATACATTCATTCACTCATTCATTCACTCATCATTCTTCACTCATTCACTCTCTCACTCATTCATTCACTCTCTCACACATTCATTCACTCTCTCACTCACTCATTCATTCACTCATTCATTCATTCACTCTCTCACTCATTCATTCACATCACTCATTCATTCACTCACTCACTCATTCATTCACTCATCATTCATTCACTCATTCATTCATTCACTCACTCATTCATTCATCATTCACTCTCTCATCATTCATTCACTCTCTCACCATTCATTCACTCTCTCACTCATCATTCATTCACCCCCATCATTCATCTCACTCTCTCACTCATTCATTCACTCTCTCACTCATTCATTCACTCACTCATTCTCACTCATTCATTCACTCCTCACTCATTCATTCACTCATCTCACTCACTCACTCATCACTCTCTCACTCATTCATTCACTCTCCACTCATTCATTCACTCTCCACTCACTCATTCACTTCACTCTCTCACTCATTCATTCACTCTCATTCATTCACTCCTCACTCACTCATTCATTCACTCATCATTCACCCTCACTCATTCATTCACTCACTCATCATTCACTCATTCATTCACTCACTCATCTTCATTCATTCACTCACTCACTCACATTCATTCACTCATCACTCATCATTCACTCACTCATTCACTCATTCATTTATTCACTCATCCATTTATTCATTCATTCATTCTTTCACTCGTTTATTTATTCACTCATCCATTTATTCATACAT
Source organism: Octonoba sinensis (assembly GCA_038502835.1). Classification (NCBI taxonomy): domain Eukaryota; kingdom Metazoa; phylum Arthropoda; class Arachnida; order Araneae; family Uloboridae; genus Octonoba; species Octonoba sinensis. Next base: position 9,505,038 of record CM076601.1, on the reverse strand, counting down.
TCATTCAGAAATATCCTTAGAAATTGTAGTCAAAAAACTTCATGGAAATCGTATCGTTTAGTTCTCGGAGAACTTCGTATCTTTACATGTTCTGCGTCATAAGATCCTTCCGTTAAAAATTGTTCCAAGCAAATCCGTTGGTTAGATCAGGATTTATATAGGATTTGAAATTTCCTTGCTCATGGAATTTTTTTTTAAATTGTTTAACTCAAAAAATATTTCACGTCGAGAGCTTCTTTCAATGAGCTTGTTCAAAGGAACTGATGTTATGTGCAGGAATTATATAATTCGTTTCATGTTTCCCCATAGGCGCTAATGCTAAAATTTTTGAACTGTTCAAAATTGAACAAAAAATTGCTCAAATCAAAAAATAAAGTATGGAAATGAGTTGTCCTAGCGGAGATCTTTCGAATGCAAAAAAAAAAAAAAAAGAAAAACCTTTCTAATCGATCAATTACCTCAAAGTTATTGGGGAGGGGGGGGGGGGCAGAAAGACAGACCGATAAGCACACATTTTCCTCATCGCAAAACATTACTTTGAAATATTTTAGTTTTCAATCTTTATTTAATTTCTTGACTTATTTTTGCCTTTTTAAATTTTTAACTATATTTTTACGATACATTAAGTAAACCTTCGCTCATACTTTTTTAAAAATTACTTTAACAGGAAAGTAAGCTAAGAATTGAATGTGCGTACACCAAGAGCGAAATATAGAAGCTGCGAATCTGGAAAGTAAAATTTCAAATTTAATTAATTGTGGCTCTTTATTCAAAAGTGCTTTATTGATACTAAAAATAGCTATAGACAAATTCTGGTAGTCGAAAACAATCGTTAATCGATAACGTTATCGATAGTATGGCTCCACTCGTGCTCGTTGGCTATAAACTAGTTCACTCAGTTCTAAAAGAACGACAAAAATAAAAACGAAAGAAAGAACGAAAACGTTCGATACTGTAAGCCAGAAGGTGTTATCTTCGAAAATAAATCATTCCTGTCACCCCAATCAGCTCTATACGTGTTAACCCTTTTTTTTTCAGAGCAAGACTAGAATCAGAGTTTGGCTTCGCAGCAAAAGCTCCATTCAAGCGTAGGCGCCTAAACTTATTTTCTGGTGCAGCACAACAATAAAAAGGGTAGATGATCAATAACAGCAACACATATATTGCATTCCGTCGTTCGCACAGGTGGGGAATGGTTCCGAAAATGGCTGTGAAAGGGTTCCAGCCGAAGTCGCAAAATTAGATCCTAAATATAGGGCTCGTATTTCTCAGTAAATATAATATCCGGCGTCTTTGTCTGTGATCGTTACCGATCTTTCTGTCAATTTCGCTGCTGAGTCAAATGTTAAACCTTTGTATATATATGAAAGGATATTAAATTATGTAATTTTTTTTTTAATTTGAAGTAAGGAATGTAAATCTTTTTCAAAATCCAAGTCTAATGTCCCATTAAATTACTTTCTTAACCGAACGAATATTACATTTCAAACTCAAAAGTCATCTCTCTTAAGCTGAAAAATGCTGACACCAGAATTCCTTACTTCGTTTGTGGTTAGAAACCACTACTCTAATCACGTGGACAAAATAACCTCACTCCCAGTTATCTGTCCATCAAAATGAAATAACCAATTAAATTATTAATTCCCGCCCTAGCCCTCTGGCGAGTAATAGGGGAGCAATTGAGTATAAGAAGCGCAGCACGGAAAAAAGTGTGGCTCCTGGTTTTTTCTGACCTATCTCAGGAAAATGCCGGACAGCCGTTGAAAGTACTGAACGCCGCAAGGCCATGACATGACTAAATACAGAAATAAAGAGTGATTGCAAAATAATATCGGCCTCATCTTTGGGCGTTGAACATAAGCCAACTGGGGCTAAGGACACGACTGCTTAGTACTGGAGGGGTCGGCTCGGGCAATGAGAGCCGGCGTGGAGAAAAGGACGATGGACCACATCTTTCATTACACACACATATATATATACACGTAGGCTTTCCATATGTCCCGGTTTGACCGGGACAGTCCCGGTATTTTGCTCTTGTCCCGGTGTCCCGCCCTGTTTTATCAATGTCCCGGAAACGGCTGTAAGATGTAAAACGTAATGAATTTATGTTTTTAAGAATCTTTTGTGAAGACATTAAAAATCTTTAAGATGACAGAGCATTAACGAGGAAGTCCACTGCAAGAGCGTTGATTGTATGCGAAATAAACTTTGGCGTTTTCTTTGCTCTGACGTTTATGAAAAAGTCAAGCTTAACAAAGACATCTTTAAAAACGTACATGCAAGTCAAAAATAGGAGTGGGTTGTAAACAAAGAATAACATTGTTAACGTATTAATTGGTTTTTTAGTTTGACAAAAATGCTTTTTTGAAATGGTTTTGTAGTTAGACGAAAAGTTATTAATTAGACTTAGTAATTAATGTTCAATTAAACAATTTTATGATTTAAAACTTTTTAAAGTAAATTAAGTAGCGAAAATTCCATATTTTTAAAAGGGGGCTAGACTAACAATTTAGGGGTCCAGATTCCCCTCTCCTGTTACTTGCGAAGCTTAAAAAAAGACCTTAAACTCGCCATTCTGCTTTTAATTTTTAAAAAATTTCCCCTGAACCCCCCCTCGCTATTGGGGGTACTACATACCCCCAACCCCCCGGTATGCCCATCCTATTTTAATGCGTCCCGGTTTCACTAACCAAAAACATGGCAAGCCTATATATACGTTCCATATATATATATATATATATATATATATATACTAGTAAGCCCGGCGGTCATACGAAATGACCGCTGTTCTAGATATTATAAATCTACAATTCTCCCAGTAACCGGAAATGCACATCAAATCACAGAGATATTTATTAGGTAGAACAGTCAAGTTTAATGAATAAATAATAAACATAACTATTTCGGGGGAAAATATTCTTACCGAAGTTATAATAATCTGTAAAATAAAAATATTTTTTACTATATAATCAAATTGTTTGTGAAAAATATTTACTTATATCCAACACAATCATCGTCAAAACAATCGTTTTAACGAAACTGGAAAAAAAAGGAGCTGCCACTTTAATACAGTAAAACCGCCTCCCTACGTTGACCCCCTCTCTATGTTGACCGAAATTTTTTAGTTTGAATAGTCACAATGCATTTTCAATTGAGATTTATCTCTCTATGTTGACCACCTCCATAAGTTGTATGTTGACCACTCTTTTGTAGGTTATTTGAAATAAATATAAAGAGCGCAGACGATAAATGAAGACAAAGAAAGAAGGATTAAATTAAATTGGCGTTTACATTCATTTTTAAAGGAGATTGCAAATCTAGCGATGCCTCATTCAAAATGCTAGAGCAATGTTTTGATTATGAGTCGGTTTCACTATAGAAACAATTGTGCAGATGCAGTTTTCTCGGAGTAAGAAATTCGGAATAAGCTATCGGCGACAAACATACACTTAAGCGGCTTATACATAAGATTCTTCATGAATAGGCAAAGAGAAAGCATTTACGAACTATTTTCTCCTATCTTTTTCAACCAATTTTTTTGCTTTAGTAGTTATTGGCGAATTTTAAGGATATCAATTGACAAAATTTTGGAAACATTTTATTATTAGTTAGTTATTTTCACTTTTCTTTTGTCAGGCAAGCCTCATTTAGAATTGTAATGTTATTTTGTTATAAGTTGCAGATGGAAACATGTCTTCGTTGAGTCAATTATCTATACTAATATTATAAAACTGTAGAGTTTGTTTGCTTGACTGCGCTAATCTCAGGAACTACTGGTCCGATTTGAAAAATTCTTTCAGTCTTAGATAGCCCATTGATGGAGGAAGGCTATAGGCTATATGTCATCACGCTAAGACCAATTGAAGCGGAGTTTCGAAAATTGCATAAAGCAGTCCTTTTCTATCGGAAGAAATGATCGCATCCTTTCGAGCTTGATACCATTGAAAAGGCCGTAAAAAACTATCCTAGAAAGAGTTTTGTCCTTGGTGCTAAAATTGGAAGTCTCTAAATGAACTAGAAAAGAAGTTAAAAGCGTTTTACTCTGTAGTTTGAAATTATTTTTCATGGTAATTAATTTTAATTTTATTTGACCTAGATGATGACCGTTTTATTTTATTTGCATTGTTGCATCGTGTAAACAATTGTTACAGTTACCGTGTGAACAAACAAATGAATGCAGTTGCCATTGTTAAACAAATAAAAAAAAATAATAATCAACGTTTCTAGCATGTTGATGAGGCATCGCTGTATTTGCAAAATATAATTTAAGATAGACCGTACAACGTCGGGCGTCGCAGCTAGTTAGGTAATAAATGCAGAACTTATTGTTAAACGGAGTTTCTTGCCACTAAGCAGTCATATTAAAAGCAAATAAAATAAGACTTTAAGTGAAGGCTTCTCTGAAACTGCCACTCAACTCAGTACGAAATCGGCAGAAGTACGAGCGGCTACGCTTATGATGCAACTGGCCCTGCGGCGACAATAATTTTCAATACGTTTGCTTTAAATGAGGATAATCAAAATAAACTTGACTTTACAATCGCCAAATTTGATGAATATCACTTATACAATTGTATCAATAGCATAATGTTTTTAATGCTAAATTTAACTATAACGGTCGAATGTCGACTGTTGGTCGAACTCTAGTATTCCTAATTATTTGACTAATTTCTTCAGTTCATAACCACTAAGTTCAATTTTGAACTACGATGCACATATACATATTTTTTCTTCCTAAACATTTTTTAAATATGTATTTTCTAGAGCGTATCTGTTAGGATGGGCGAAAAAACTTTTTTCTTTTCTATTTTTGATGATGGGTAGTGCGGAAGTACTGATTGTTACTAGAAGGCCTCTACAAGACGCTCAAATTTTTCAAATGGAATTCTTTCGGATAAGCGAAGTTTCGGTTGATCGGTATCCGGATAATCGATGCTTTGCTCGAACTCTTTTTTTTTTTCTTTCGAAAAACCTGATTTTGTGCCAACCCAATTTGCCTTTGATATGATTTTTTTTTTCAATAAAAACAAGTTGCAGAAGATTATTTTCGTTTTAGTAAAGGTGATTAAAGTTAACTACTTCTTTCCGAAACAAAACATCAGATAAATAAGACACTTTTCTCCGTAAAGAAATGGAAAATTCAAAGAACATTTCCGTTTTTTTTTTATATTTATTTTTTAGCTGTGTCCAGCTTGGACTGACTCTGTTTACAGATTCATAAATTCTTTCGACTAACCTATTCAAAGGCACCATTCAAAACTTCCTTTCAAAAGAAAATGTCCCCGTTTCTTTCTTTCTGTTTCAAAATGGCCTTGCCGATAGATGATTTTTCACGCTCGATTCGAAATATCTTTCACTTTCGGGAAAGATTTCTTTCCATCGCGTTGTGAAAGAGGTGATTATGACTCTGATTTTCGTTTTTAAACTTACCGGTACTATTAACTCCATTTTTTTAAAAAAAATTTTCTTTCACTGTGAAAATTTTTGGTGTTTAGTCGGCGTAAGGTTGAAAATTAGTCATGTTTTGATGAACAGTTGAACTCGTTTAATACGAAATGCCAAAAATTCGCGAATTTTTTCGTAATAGCCGTTTTTCGCACGAAACTCTTTTTTAACGATGAGTTTCATTTTTATTAACAACTTTTCCAACAAAGAAAAATCGAGCCTAGCCTTTCCAATTAAAATGAAAAAATACTTATTTTTCACCCATAACGTTTTTTCTAAAAAACAGATGTAGTCGAACTGATGCGCGATATTTGAGTTAAACGACCCTCTATCGATCAAAGTAAAAATCATCAAAATCGGTTCTTTTAGTCAAAAGTTATGGATAAAAAAGCAAAAAAATGACCACATTTTAGCCCATAACTTTTTTTTTTAATTATCGAATATGGTCAACCAAGGTATGGGACCTATGGGAAACCACCCTCGATCGATTAAAAAAAAAATCATGAAAATCGGTTCATCCGGTAAGAAGTTATGAGTGGACAAACAAACAAAAAAAAAACGACATACATACAATCTGAATGTATAACCTCCTGCCTTTGTGAAGTGGGTTAAAAAGTGAAGTTACCTTTTAAAATTTAACAATGTTAGAAAAAATCCTGGTTAGTTGTTTTTTAGGTACATTAAATTTTATCATATGCGTACTAGGTGGTTTACAATGACTCAAAAAAAAACCCAACAATTTCTATAAAAAAAAATTATAGTCGGGAAAATTTTTCGTGAATAGGTCAGAAATTTTGTTCGTCTTAGCCGAAATGTGTATTTAAACCTTCGTAATATGCGTGACATATGTAGTATAATTAAATAGTAAACCGAACCTTATGGACAAAGTGTTTGTTTTAGCCGTGATTTCGTATTAACCGTGTTCGTATTAAGAAAGTTCAACTGTATTTTAAATTCTTTCAAGTGTCTGTAAAAAAATAGAGACAGCGGAATGTTTTTTAGCATATGATGTTCGTTAACTCTTCTACGCATAAAAAATTCATCACTTTTTGGCGCAATTTATAATTTTAAGTCGGTTCTATTTTTTTCTAAAAAATATTTTTTGTTGTTACTGAACACCATCTTTGGTGTTTAATCGAAGTAAAGTTGGAAATTATTCATGTTTTGATGTATTTGAAATTTTTTTAAGTGTATACAGGCAGGCAGAATGTTTTTTTACCATATGTTGTTCGATAACTCATCTACGAATCAAAAGCTCTTCACGATTGGTCATTGGCGGCCATTCAAGCAACGTCATTGGTCACGTGGCAGCGATGAAAGCAATGTAAACAAATGAAGCCGTAGCATCGCTTTGCATCGAGTTCGACAATTCTAATTAAAACTAGAACTAAATAAAGTTCTTCTACATTACATAAAATGAACGCTAAATACAACACTATAACTATTGTAATAATGAACAAATTTCTTTTATAATGATTAAATTAAATGTAAATACTGTGTTATAATCAGAAGAAGCTGTGAAAATAGTCTCATTCATTTTAAGATAACTCATTTTGCATAGTGAACTCCGTTGAAAATCTTACTAAACAAAGAGCGGATATCACGTGACAACGGTGATCGCTCATGAGTCCCTCTAGTACTCGGTTGACAATCTTAGTAAACAAAGAGCGGATATCACGTGACAACGGTGATCGATCATGAGTCCCTCTAGTACTCGGTTGACAATCTTAGTAAACAAAGAGCGGATATCACGTGACAACGGTGATCGATCATGAGTCCCTCTAGTACTCGGTTGAGAATCTTAGTAAACAAAGAGCGGATATCACGTGACAATGGTGATCACTCATGAGTCCCTCTACCGGTGAATTTCGATACGTAACGGAATTAACACATTTCAAGCGCTAAGAAACGTTATACAGTCTATAATTTTTTAGACAACCATATAAAAAAAATTTATGTACATCAAAAATGAGTCATTTCCAACTTTACACCAACTGAACACCAAACATCGTGTGCAGTGACACCAAAAGTGGTGGCAACTGATAGCAAAATGTTTAGTGCATTAAACAGTTCGTTTATTTCGAGCAGTTGTTACTGTTTATGACATAGGCGTGAATGCAAGAAATCAAATTATCGTAAATCGAACTAGAGTTGGATTTCCGCGTACAACACTGATGGAGAAAATATTTTGTCAGTTACACTACTGACTATTCAGTATTCTGTGAACGATTTCCAAATTCGTGACTTTTTCTACGTTGTCGTGACCTGCAAGAACCTTGATTTAGTTTGTTAGGAGTTAATATATGACGGGTTCAATCTCCAAGCCGGCTATTTGAAGACTCATTTGGCGATAAAATCCTAATAGCAACACATAAAAAGAGAATCCGAAATTTTTCTGAAATCGAGCTTTGGCAACTTTTATTCAGAAGCTTCTGAATAGACGATATAAATGAGAGAGGTGCAAGAGATAGAAGGTTTTTGAGATTAAAATGTAATTACAGTCGTTTTCTTCTGACCGACGCTACTGTTAGTGCCAGAGTAGTAAAATACTTTTGTGTGAATTTTGTAGAAAGCTTTGTTAATAGTTTTACGTTAAAGTTTATTTAACAGCTTAACGTTAATTAAACTTCACCTTAAACGTCAGGTTGACCTCTGCTCGTGAACATAATTTTTGCATTTACTTTCTGAAAAATTATCTAATTGTAATTTTGAGACTTACCGTTTCATTTCTTTTTTTTTTTTTTTTTTGTGAGATAAATAATAATTTCAATTTTAGAGTTCAAATGGAGTTAATTCGATTATAACGAGAATGAAAGGACTGAGGCAGATTGCATGTTAAAGATGTGAAACACTAATACATTTGCTCAGGTAATCATTAACTTTTGTATTTAAAACGAATTTTTACAATTCTGTGCTTTTTTATTTGTTATTATTTTTTAAATTGATTAATTAATTAATTAATTTTTTTTCCAAATGGTCTTTAAAAATGTCCAAGGAACAAATATGAACGAGGTTTTTTTTTAAAATCCATTAATATGTCAATTATTTACTGATATGTACTAATTATTGTTCATCTGCGAACTCCACACCAAGCATTCACAAGAAAAAGAAAATAAGAAAAAAAATATCTGCTTGTTGCAAGGTTTTTCGGGGAAAATGATTACCAAAATAGGCAGAAATTCTTCCGAGGAACTGAGGTATGTTTTTACTGCGACGGCAGTGTACTTGTGGTGTAAACCGTTTTACGGGAACGAATGCGTCTGTAGTCGGAAAAAGCGTTTGCTTATTTTAGGAGCTACGCAATCATCCCATTTCAGATCATAATTGGAATTAAATGGATGAATTATTTTTAACCGACTTCACAAAGGAAGAAGGTTATACATTCGTACTGTATGTATGTCGTTTTTTTTTTTTTTTGTCCACTCATAACTTCTCACCGGATGAACCGATTCTCACGATTTTTTTTATCGATCGAGGGAGGTTTAACATGGGTCCCGAACCTTCGTTTAACCATATTCGATAATTCGAAAAAAAAAAAAAAAAAATATGGCCAGAAATGTGGTTTTTTTTTCTTTTCATCCATAACTTTTGACTAAATGAACCAATTTCGATGATTTTTTCTGTAATCGATGTTGTGAATCGTCTAACTCAAAAATCGCACATCAATTTGACTACATTTGTTTTTTTTAGAAAAAACGTTACGGGTGAAAAAAGAGTATTTTTTATTTTAATTGGAAATGCTTGGCTTGATTTTTCTTTGTTGGGAAAACTATTAATAAATATAAAAGTCATTGTTAAAAACGACATACATACAATAGGAATGTATAACCTCCTTCCTTTGTGAAGTCGGTTAAAAAGAGTTTACCATTAAGCTGAGATATATTAAGCACTTATAGCAAGAGTTTGACTGAAGGCAAAATGAAATCCAATCAGTTTGTTTGGTAAAATCGACTTCAAATCGGAATTTATCATGTACGAATAATTAGTTTTTAGTGCCATTCATTCAAAGAAGGTTTGCCGTTTGATGTGATTTTTTAAAAAATAGAATATTTATGAAAAAACAGTATTTACACTAAAAAGAAAAAATAATTTTTGGAAAAAAAATAGAACCGACTTCAAATTATAAATTGCCCCAAAAAGTGAAAAATAAATTAATTTTTTAAACAACATCCATGTGACTTTTAAACATAGTTTTAGAAGTCGGTGCAAAATTATGGGTCTAATTACCATTACCAGCATGTGCTACTTCATATAGGAACTGTTGATAATTCAGAGCCATTTATATTTGTAATTGATTCATGACTACAAAAGATTTTATCTGTCCTAATTTACAGAACTCTGGAAAGCTGTTCAGGAGGAATGGGATACAATACCTCTTCTGACACTTCAAAAGGCATTATTATCCTGGAAATTACGGTATCGAAAGATAGTTCAGAATAACGGCTATCAAATAGAGCATTTAAAACACAAGAATTTTATGTAATTTAGTTTTTTGTATCCAATACAAAAATATGTTTAAAAAATGTATGAACAGCCTCTGTAGAATAAGGACATTAGTCCTAAAAGGACATTAATCAACAAAAAGGGGTCTGGCATTAACGGGTTAAAAACAGATAAAATTAATTTATTTTCTAACTCATTCGAGAGGCTGATGTTGTTCGGAAGATAACATCAAGCCACCTTAAGATCCAGCATCCAAAAAGCACAAGTCTGTCAATGCGCACAAAAGCGCATTTTATTCTTATCTCTCACAATACTTTCTCAGGATAGAAATAAATTCGATTCCAAGAATATGTAAAGGACTTCCCTCCCTCCTCGGGCGTTCAATTCCGGTGTCAGCCCTCCAAAAACATCGGAATTTCGCGCTCCGACGCCCCTGCACCACACACGCTCCCCCGGGGCGTTCGGAAAAGAAGCGGTATCTGTTCCTATTGAAGGGAAAGTTGATGAATGTGATGCGTTTGAGCATTTTTGGGAAGCAAGCCGTCGATTTCGCCATTTTGGTGCACTGCAACCGTCATCGAAGTGAGGGCGGTTGCAGTTTGGTAGTTGATCTCATTCATAAATTGAATAATCTTTCTTGTATATTTAGAAGTACAGTGGTGGTAAATTGCATCACCCTCGCATTTTTACAACAATGGGATATGTGAGAAGTTTTGGTCGACCGATTAGCGAAGAATGTATGTGAAATTATGCAAAACCTATGCAATGAACATTTAACAGCAGGAATCCGATAATTGTTTACTTTGTTTATAGAAACATATTTCCAAAACTGTAACAAGTACAATGTGAAGTGCATCCAAGTGGACGGCGAAAAAGTACTATTTTATGATGTTCAAACATTTCCTTGTTACTTTTGTTTATTTTTGAACAGAAAGTGTTACAATTAAAACCTCTACTTACTTTTTCGTCGTTCACTTGGCAACGTGGATGCACTTCACATTGTACATGTTACAGTTTTGGAAATATGTTTCCATAAACAAAGTAAACAATTATCGGATTCCTGCTGTTAAATGTTCATTGCATAAGTTTTGCATAATTTCACATACATTCAATGTTAATCGGTCGACCGAAACTTCTCACATATCCCATTGAGGTGAAAATGCGAGGGTGACGCAATTTTTTTTTACCACCACTGTATATACAGGGTTGCGCCGACGGGGGCGGGGGGTACCAATGGAACGGTCAACATTCATTATTTTCAAATGATTATTATTTATTGTTATTTTCTTGATGCCCTGGTGACTTAAAAAAAGTCTTCGCCCTTTGATGCAACATTTGCAAAAGCGGAGAAGCATCGGAAATGCAATTATGGAAAAATGAATAAGATATGTACCCCGGTTATATCCAGAGTATAACCGGGTTACTATAAGCACGACTCGGATTTAGCAAGTATTTTATCCATGATAACTTTATCGAAAAATTTTCATAAGAAACGAGTTTCACGAAATTTCAAATCTTTTGATGAAACAATTGAAATTCTGCGAGAATTGGGAAATTATAATATATTGGACACGTTGGAAAATTATAATAAGTTCATTTGACCTTGAACTTATTATAATTTTCTGTGCTTTTATATGTTTATTTATTAGATTAGTTACAAAAAAATATATAACTTTTTTCTAAATATTCTGTTTGTGGCGTTTCTTTTTTTTTTTTTTGATACTGCTGCTCTTGGCCCTGGTAATGAGAGTTACTATAGTACTGCGAAAAATTTAGGACGCTTGCAAAGTGTAACGTTATGCGAAATTTCATCAACATTACTTCCTATAACTAATAAAAAGTTCAATTATTCCATCTCCTTGGAGAGAATGGCGCCGAAATGTAATCAGCGCCCACGCCTATTGAGGTCTGCTTGTATACCAAATTTTGTTCGATTTTTTTCCCTTACTTCTTGAGCTATAGCACTCACGCTAATAGAGAAAATCATTCGATTGCTTCGCCCCATTCGAATAGATTTGCCTCAATAACTGATCACCTCCAGTTTCCATGAGGGTCAATATGTGCATCAAATTTCGTTCGATTCCATGCATTACTTCTTGAGTTAAAGCGAACAAAAAAAGCAAGTAAGTTCCGTCTAGAACTATACGAGTCTTCTTTCCCGTATACACCAACTTCAAATTTATAACCTAGCTATATATATATCTTTTTCGTTTAACTTTAGTGCTTAATTACTTCAAATATGCCTTTTTCAACGGTTAATTCATATTCTTTCACTCATTCATGTATTTATTCACTTATTTACTTATTTTTTCATTCATTCGCTCATTTATTCACTCATTTATTTTTTTATTATTATTTATTCCCTTATTTGTTCATTTATTCACTTATTTGTTCATTTATTCACTTATTTGTTCATTTATTCACTCATTTGTTCATTCATTCACTCATTTGTTCATTCATTCACTCATTTGTTCATTAATTCACTCATTCATGTATTTATTCACTTATTTACTTATTTTTTCATTCATTCACTCATTTATTCACACATTTATTTTTTTATTATTTATTCACTTATTTGTTCATTTATTCACTCATTTGCTCATTCATTCTTTCACTTATTCAATCGGACATTTCCTTCAAAAGTTATTAGGAGGGGAACAGATAAACCGGCACACTTTTCCCCATCTCAAATCCCTACTTTAAATTTTTTTATTTTTTAATCTTTGTTTAGTTACTTCACTTATTTTTGACTTTTCTTGATTTTTAACGATATTTTCACGATACATTAAGCCTTCTTTCATGCTCTATTATTATTTTTTTGCTTTTGCGGGAAAGTAGGCTAAAAAAAGACTTAGACACACAGACACACAGTCACTCAAAAAATTAAACAAACAAGGGTACCATATAAAATATACGTGTTAGCCCTTCAATACAACACAACATTTATGTGTAAGGAATGTGCCGTTTCGGTTCACTTTCTTCAGAAACACTTCATCATACAACACAATATTTATGTGTCATTTAAAATTCTTCTGGGTTACTTAGCTTGACGCTTTTTGTCAAATTTATGAATTTAAACCTTTGTATTTCCAAAGTAAATGTAGATGTTTTGTGGACTTTTGTAGTGGAACAAAATTACATATTTCTAAAAAAAATGACGAATTGTACTCCTAGTGAAAATGTATGAAGAATGCAAAATAGCATTTTCGGTTTTATCTAAGTAGCCCAGAAGAATTTTAAGTGACACATAAATAGTGTTGTATGATGAAGGGTTTCTGAAGAAAGGGAACCGCACATAAATGCTGTGTTGTATTGAAGGGGAAAACACAATTTATAAAGTGAACCAAAACGACACATTCCTTACACATAAATGTTGTGTTGTATTGAAGGGCTAACATGTATATTTTTAATGGTACCCTTGTTTGTTTAATATTTTGAGTGACTGTACATTATTTCCTAAAAAAAGTCAACGTGTAAATCCGTCAAAATTCGAAAATTTTCAAATCTAATACAGTTGAACTTTCCCAATACGAACACGGTTAATACGAAATCACGGCTAAAACGAACATTTTGTTCATCAAGTTTGGTTTACTATTTAATGACACTAAATGTCTCACGCATATTACGAAGGCTAAAATACACATTTCGGCCAAGACGAACAACATTTCTGACCTATTCAGGAAACAATTTCTCGACTGCTTTATAATTAATTTTTTTTAAAGAAATTGTTGGTTATTTTAAGTCATCGTAAGCCACCAGTCGCATATGATAAAATTTAAAAGTACCTTAAAAACAACTATCCAGGATTTTTTCTAAAATTGTTAAACTTTAAAAGGTATGTTCACTTTTTCTCAATTCACTAGTAAGATTTAAAAGTGTATATTAGTAAAAGTAAATCATTTGTTTTCACTATTTATTTTACTTTGTATTATAAATCGTAGTAATTATTAAATATAAACATGCCTTTCTAATAGTTTTCGTTTTTACACACTTTTCCGTGCTCACGGATGTTGCGAATAACGGCTAGCTCGAACAAATTCGCGAATTTTTGGCATTTCGTGTTAAGCGAGTTCAACTGTACTTTATTCTATACATTGGATTCGAAAAAAGTAAAAACCCCCACTTTGCATCCAACATTCGAGACATGCAAACTACACCGCATCAAAGAAATCGCATTTTCTTTCATCGAGATAAACGGATGAAAGGATCTTGTTTTTTTTTCTTCTCGTCTGCCGGAAATAATGGAACGAACCAATATTGACCGAGTTCCCTTTCCGCGGCCAAATAATGGCCGTTCTCTGATAAAGAGTCGGAAAACAAGTTCTTTTAATGCCCTTTAGCGGTTGTTATTGGAATCGGCGGCTGCTAACGACCGCAGATGGTGCTGCTGAACCATGGGATCGTTAGCGGACGAATGATGATGATAGCCGCTTACATTTTTATCGATAGATTCTTTACCCCCCCCCCCTCTCTTATCTTAATGTTATTTCGCTAGAGCGAGGCTAAGCCGATAGCATCAAAGTCGATGCTTTCTGTCATGCGAGATTATTTCGCCAGGTTAACGCAATTCTAATTTAATTCTTCAATTTTTTTTTGGTACATGAAATTTATTACATCATGGTTTTTTCAGTGATATGGCCGGTAGGAGGTTCAAGTGTAAAGGGGGGTGGCACGAAATATGTTGTCATTGTTTCCAATAGTGATGGGCATAATCGAGTGATCATAATCGAGAGCTCGATTATTCAGGAGAACTCGAGAACTCAATTCTGACGACCATCTCGAGATCTCCATTGAACATCTCGAGAACTCGAAATAATCGCTCGAGAATTCGACTCTGATGACCATCTCGAGATCTCCATTGAACATCTGGAGAACTCGAAATAATCGCTCGAGAATTCGATTCTGATGACCATCTCGAGATCTCCACTGAATATCTCGAGAACTCGATTGAACTTCTCGAGAACTCGAAATAATCGCTCGAGAACTCGATTCTGATGACCATCTCGAGAACTCGAACATCTCGAGATCTCCATCGCACATCTCGAGATCTCCATCGAACATCTCGAGAACTCGATTGAACTTCTCGAGAACTCAAAATTATCGCTTGAGAACTCGATTATGACGACCATCTCGAGAACTCAAAATTATCGCTTGAGAACTCGATTCTGACGACCATCTCGAGAACTCGAACATCTCGAGATCTCCATCGAACATCTCGAGAACTCGATTGAACTTCTCGAGAACTCAAAATTATCGCTTGAGAACTCGATTCTGACGACCATCTGGAGAACTCAAAATTATCGCTTGAGAACTCGATTCTGACGACCATCTCGAGATCTCGATTGGGCATCTCGAGAATTCGATTGAACTTCTCGAGAACTCGAAATAATCGCTCTAGAACTCGATTCTGATGACCATCTCGAGAACTCGAACATCTCGAGATCTCCATCGAATATCTCGAGATCTCCATTGAACATCTCGAGAACTCGATTGAACTTCTCGAGAACTCGAGATGATCACTCGAGAACTCGAGAAAATCACATGAGAACTCGAGATAATCACTCGATTATCAAAACCACTCGAGTACTAATCACTCGATTATTAAATTCTCTCGATTATGCCATCACTAGTTTCTAATGCCACTTGGGTACTCAAGCTCCCTTCGAAGAACGACCAGGAATGAAGGCAGTAAGGAGCGCCTTTCGTTTATAGATAAGCACCACAACGTTGGAAGTACGACTTGGCTGCTTATGTATTTGGATGACACCAGATGGCGCCACTACAAATACGCCAGATTCATATTTTGACTAAGAGTGAAGGAAATGGAAATTCTCCACCGTCCGGGTACCCTCGGGACTTCAAGGTCCACGGATTTTACATGGTGTACATGCTGGCTCTTCAGCGGGTCGGGTATCGAACCCCCAATCTTCCGGTTGGAAGTCCGACCTTCTAACCACTAGGCTACCACGGCCTCATAATAATAATAATTTGTTGAAGCGGCAGAATGTAATAAACTTGTCTTTCCTCTATTTATAGTCAAATTGATAATTATCTTCTTAATACAGTTGAACTTTCTTAATACGAACACGGTTAATACGAAATCACAGCTGAAACGAACCTTTTGGTTTACTGCTATCACGCATATTACGAAGGCTAAAATACAAATTTCGGCTAAGACAAACAAAATTTTTGACCCATTCACGAAATATTTTCTCGATTTGCTATATAATTATTATTATTAATTTGAGTCATTGCAAACCAACAAGTGCGCATATGATAATATTCAATGTACCTAAAAGACAACTAACCATTAAGGATTTTTTCTAAAATTTTTTCATTTTAAAAGGTAAGTTCACTTTTTCTCAATGTACTGGTAAGATTTAAAAGTGTATATTAGTAAAAATAAATCATTTGTTTTCACTATTTATTTTACTTTTTATTATCAATTCAAATTCATCGTATGTTTCAATATTTTGGGGTCAAATATGCGTTTCGCAAAGAAGTAAAAAGTGGGTTGTACTGCCCCTTTACAACGCATCATTTAAAGAACGTGATTGTAAAGAAGGGAAGAGTGGTTGATTTGAAATTACAGTGGTACCTCCTTTAAGGGACACCTCTAATTAAGGGACACTTTTTCTGGTCCCAGTCCCTTTGAATAGGGACCGCAATGTATTTACCTCTGAATAAGGGACACTCTATTTAAGGGACATTCACAGAGAAAAATTTCCAAAATTCAAGTTATATAGATAAGAAAAAATTACTGGAAATTGAAGTTTTTTTTCCTAAGAATTAACTTCTGAAAATACTAGTCTGAGTCCTAGAAGTAAGAAGCATGACCAAAGAAACAAGTGTATTTTAAAGTGCTAGGCAAAACCTACCTGTAAAGACTTTTCCCTCTCTTGTACTATGGAATAAATGTATGCTCAGCATTGACAGACAGTACCCGGCTACTAACACGTTTTTGAGGCAAGGATTGGAAAAAGTACATGAAACTTAAATTATGCTGCATTGCCCCGAATTTCGTACTTTAAAACAAATTCATCTCACAGATTACTTCAAATACATTTCTGTAAGCTACAAAACTTTGCCAATACGACATTTATGCTAAAATTTTAGTTTTTAATGAAAAAATTGTAAATTTCAATAATTTCAGCTTATTATTTGTATGCATGAAACATTTTTAGTATTTAAGCTTAGATGGTAACGCATGTTTATTATTAAAAAGTTGAACCAAGTAAATACACTATACGCGTATGCATCCATTTATGAACCTCCGAAAAAAGGGACACCTCAATTTAAGGGACAAAATTTCCAGTCCTCTTAGTGTCCCTTATTGAGAGGTTTTACTGTATATATAAATGACAAATATTGTATAAAAACATAATAAACTCGAATATAAAGCAAAAAGGCGCAGTAAACTGGGTGGGCCGTGTGCAGCGTCGCAGCTGGCCCTTCCTCGTACATCAAATATCGCTCGTATTTCAAAACAAAACTTCGCTGCTCTACAGCGCTCGTATCTCGAGGTACCACTGTACTGATTTTTAAAGTCTAAACATGCATTTCCAATAGTATTTTTTACACAATTTTACGTTTTCACGGTTGTTACGAATAACGGATAATAAGACCAAATTCGCGAATTTTTGGCATTAAGCGAGTTCAACTGTCTATGCAAAATTTAGGTTAATCTATCCATGTATGAAATATTCATATTCAAGAGCTTGTTTGAATTTTCTGAATTTATAAGTCATCTCAGCATAAGGGGGGAATTGCTTCGCCTGCAGGTTAATTAATTGTTTTCTAAGCACAAAAATGAATACAAAATACGGGCCCGGTTATGAAATAAATTAAAATCTTTCCCCAGAACAAGGAACCTTAACATTTCATGAATATTAATCCTTCTGGCAAATATTCAACCTCTCGTTTATTATTTTAAAAATCATATGCAATGTGTTATTAGCGTTTCCTCGCCAATAATAAGAAGCGACACATTTCGGACGCGTGGAAAATGTTTCCTTCCCTGATATAAGACAGAAATTACCGTCTGTTATTCTCTGTTGTTCTTTTCCTGTGCAGGGGCGGATTAAGAAGTTTGGGGGCGCCTGGAGGAAGGATAAACGTGGGGCCTCCTCTTTTATTGTCTTGAATAGTATCTTTCGAAGTTACAGTTAATATGTTTAAATTATAAAACCGTGCAAAAATGTTTTAAGTTACACGGCTTTATTTTTAAAAAAACTAAAAAAATTCGCCATTGTTTGAGTATTTTAAAATTCAAAACATCGGTGCATTATCCAAATATTCCAAACGAAGCTATCGTTGCCATTCGACAAATAATAATTCTGATCATTTCCTTAGAGCCAAAATTATTCATTTTTTTCCTAAATAACGTTATAATAAATTATAAAATGGATGGAACATTGTGTTGTCATCGAAGATAAACTTGTGTGCCAAGTTTGAAGATCATGTATGCAGTAAGAGTGGTCGCAAACCGCGTAAAAAATTTCCGGGACAAATCAAGATAAGTAAAACCGTGTAATAAAAGGCTAAAATTTAATTTGTTTAAGAAAGCATCAAAAATGTATGTTTCACAAACTTGCAGAAGTTTTCCAAAATTTAATTCCCTTAAATGTAAAATGGCATTTCTGACCTTAGTCTAACTGTTATAGAATTTCGCATAGATTATAATCAATCTCTAGCCCCTCCTACTCTTAAATTCTTTATAAAGTTCTCAATAATTTTTAGAAAATTCAAACAACAAAACTGGTAAGGGATCGGGATCAATCATAAATGATGTCATGCTTCAGGGTGGGGTCGTGAAATTGTGACAAGGGGAGGGGAGGAGGTAACAAGAAATGTGACATCACGCTTATGCAACATAGCGTGGTATGTGACAAAGGGAAAAGGGGGTATGTTGAAGTGTGACATTTTGTGACAAAGGGGGAAGGGGGTATGTTGAAGTGTGACGTTTGTGACAAAGGGGGGAAGGGGTATGTTGAAGTGTGACATTTTGTGACATAGGGGGGAGGGGGTATGTTGAAGTGGCACATTTTGTGACAAAGGGGGAAGGGTTAGCTATGTACAATAAAACCTGTAATTCGACCCCTTTTTTAAGTTGACCACTTTTGTCAGGAACGCAACTAACCCTTCGCCCTCTTCCTCACCCTCTATAAGTGACCACCAAACTGCTGCACCGCAAAGTGTTCAACATACGCAAGTTTCACTGTACGTGAAATAAGCGTGACCTCATTTATGGACGGTCCCTAAGTAAAAAAAAGTATTTCCCGTCATGCTACATTGCTGCACTGAACTTAATTTAAGACAAAACTACTTTTATTTCAAGATAAATTTCGCGCCAGAGAATGATGCACAAAAGAGACACTTCGATTGCACGGCCCCGAAAATAATTCGCATTCCATCGTGGGGCATTCATTCCTTCGTTCGACGAACGAACATTCGAATACCACATACAAATGCACCCTCCCTTTCGATTTGCATGCCGATCGGTTCCTCGGCAGTGCCAGGGAAGAATAAGAACGTTTAATTTGATATTCCGGACTCCCCCCAATCGCTCTCAAAGGGCGCGTTTTAATGAACACGTTCGAAGGAAATGAGATTCCGAAGAAGAAAATGGAACTCATTAGGAAGTGTTCGATGAATGACGAGGGAGGGAACGTCAGGCGTTCGTTTAGAAGAATGCTGGTGGAGATGATAGGTAGCAAAATCGTCTGCTAATGTGCTTTCCCCCCCCCCCCCTTCTGGTTTTACAGTGAGCACATTATCGGTAATAGCAGTGCTGTTCAGAATCGGTTTTCAAGTAATGAGATATTGTTAGGGGAGGGGGTCATGTAGGAGACAGCGTCATTAAAATTTTTAAGGGGGTGCTTGTACACTGTACATTTTTGGTGTTACTGATATTATTCATTTTTCGTTGTGAGCCATCGTAATGATTGTTTGATGCGTAGTTGAGAGAACGAACATCATATGCTGAGAAAACTTTCTGTTTGTATTTTTTAGACAAACACGGAAAAAAGTTTAAAGCACATCAAAAAATGAATCATTTTCCATATTTAATTGAATTTTGAAAGTGTAGGGGGTTTTGCGGCCTTGACAGATTGATTGGCTGAATTGTGTGGTTCTTGTTTTCTTGGGGGTGCGCCATCGCTCTAAGGGGTAGGGGGCATTATTTCCGAGACATCTTCGAGGTGCTTTCGAAGAAAAATAAAAAGTGTCTGAGAAGTTATGTTCGCGCTTTAAAGGTTAGCACGCGTCTTAAGTTCGTAATATTTTATGAATTTTTAATTTTTTAGAATTTTTAATATTTTAAATTTTTTTATAAATTTGTAATTTTTTATGAATTTTTAATTTTTTATGAATTTTTAATTTTTTATGAATTTTTAATTTTTTATAAATTTTTAATTTTTTATGAATTTTTAGCAACATTCCTATATTTTAAAAAACTTAACGAATTTTAAAATCTTAGGTTACTGTGAGCATTTTTTCGAATTCACACTCGCAAATCGACAACTAGATGCATTTGAATCTCTTTTTTCACTGTCTGTGTTCATTCTATTTATGTCATTTATTATTATTGTTGTTGTTGTGATTTAGAATATGTTGTTGTTCCTAATGCCACTTGGGTATCGAAGCTCCCCTATGCAGAGCGACCGAAAATTAAGGCAGTAAGGAACGCCTACCTTTTTTTTATAGATGAGCACCACAACGGGGGAAGTACGACTTGGCTCATTATGTATTTGGTTGGCAATCCAAATGGGTCCGCCACAAATACGCCATCTTCCTTTTTTGATCTCAGAGTGAAGAGAAGGGACATTCTCCACTCTCCGCTACCCTCGGGTCTTCAAGGTCCACGGATTTTACATGCACGTATACCAAAGTGTACATGGTGGTCTTCAGCGGGTCGGGTGTCGAACACCCAATCTTCCGGTTGGAAGCCCGACATCCTAACCACTAGGCTACCACGACCTGCGACATATTCTTAAGTTATGTACTCTACGTTTCAAACTTTGTATGCGCATGCTCTGTAATTCCCCCCGGCGGGTGCTCAGTCGGGGGGGGGGGGGGTCCTTCCTTTTATTTGTTTTTTTCCCTCTCAATCCTCACATCCGGTTAAACCCTCGCCAGGGTAGGTACGGTAGTGGTTGATATTTTTTAAATTTTAATAATAAAATCGGAAACCGTATTTTTATTTTCTGAATCTCAAGTTTTACCGCCAAATAAATCTAAACACATACACAAAGGGTGGGGCAGATGGAATGCTTGCAGACTTGGCGACCGCCAAAGGCCCTAGCTCATAACGCCCTTACTTATTTTAAATTCCTCCCCCCTATTGATTCATTGTAAGGTAAAGCCGATAGAGTTGACGCGCGTTCAATTGGAAAACATAATAAAAAGGAATGAAAACCGTCCATTTTTTGCAAACGTTTTGTGAATATTAAAGACTACATTAATTTTGAATGCATTTCCATCATTATCTTGTCGGTACGCTATAAATTAAGTGACATCTGGAATAAAACTAAGGCACCCATAGGCGTAACTAGGGTTGGGGAAAGGGGGGGTCACCCTAAAAATGTACAGACTAAACACCAATAAGCATTGCACAAGAGTTCAAAATTTACACTAGTCATCAATACTTGTCATTACAGATATACTCCGTGTTTATTTCAGGCATCTCTCGGGGGTGGGGGGGGCTACCCCCTCGGAGCAAGTCAACTCCCCCACCCCCCTCATCGGCGAAAAAAATCAGATCACAATTTTTAAAAAAGAGAAAGAAAAGAGAAATTACGCTTTTAAGACATCTTAAGGCCTAATATTGAATTACGAGTTGTGCTAGTATTTCTGCTGAAAAGAATGTGTATTTTCATATTTACAATCTGTTCTTAGTCCGAAACGCGTGTTTTTTTGAGTTGTGCCACTATTGCAGCCCACGAGACCCAATCAATTCAGATCTTTTTTGTTTAATGTACATTTATGATTAGGCTAAGTAAAAGTGTAATTTTGTCACGGTATTTTTCACCTTCGCAATGTTATTATAAACGCTCTATGGGACCATTCATAAACAGTGTCACACTTTCTTTCAATATATTTGAGTCCCCTCCCCCCCCCTCTTTGTCACAAAATCACACTCTCCAACACACCCCTATCCCCTTTGCCACGTGTCACGCTATATTACATGAACACTTGCAGTGTGTGCAACGTACTTGCAGTGTTGCAGTTCAGAAATGAAGTACTTACGTTAAAGAATCACATTTTTAGTTTTATTTTTTAACTTTTAACGACATTTGTGGGCATAACAATAAATGATAATGATTACACGTGTACTTAAATAGCATAAAATTAGATTAAGGTTAAAACAGAAAAAAGATAATTAGTGCATAATAGTGAAAAATAATTAATTGACTTCTGAAAAATGACCCGCACTTATTTATTTTAAAAATAAATACCTAAGAAGAGTTTCTTTTAAAATTTTAACTAGAAGTGACTTCAAACCTTAATAAGCATCCGTATTTTCAATATAAAATGAAATCAATGAAACTTTAAAATCAAATTTTGAAAATAAAAAATCATCAAAAATAAGTTTAATCTGCTGGTTTTTTACACGTTTTTATAGAAATCAAAATGTGTAATGTCACACTTCTTGTTATCCCCCTTGTCACAATTTCTTGAACCCCCCCCCCCCCCGCCGCCTCACTCGAAGTAGTGTGACATCATCCCCTATGAAGTTAAAAAACGAAAAAAGGAGGATTAATAAGCAGTTTCTCAGCATGGGAGGAAGAAATAAAAAGTTGAAACTAAAATTGCAAAAAAAAAAAAAGAGGAGGGGGTAGCTAAAATATTATTTCGAAAAAATTACATAAAAATAACCATACCTTTCCTGCTTCAGGGTTTCTTCCCAAAATAGGACAAAATACTTTCACCTTTTCTTTTACTCATTAATCAAAATTTGTGCGCAGGCGAGCAAAGGAGACTTTTGCAAGACCACAAGAACCCACTAAATTCCCAACTGCCAAGGTCAATCAAAGTCTGTTTTATTGTGCAAAATGGTTGGGAAAAAAAGAGAATATGATTCGAGGAGAGGCATCCGCAAAGGGGCAAGAGCCCTCCCCCCGCCCCCCTTGTCGGAAGCGTTTCTATGTTGATTCGATTTTACGAATTGCTAGTTTAAAAAAGAAAATAAAAGAACTAAGATTTGTTCCAGCAATAACAGCACAAACATCTATATCCCGCAATCGGAGAAGCAGGGGTCCATTAGGCATTAGCTTACTTCCACAATATGGGTAGTTAAAGTGTCGCCATTTCCACGAATGTAACCTTCGGGCAAGGATAGACAAAGTACCAAACTGTTGTACTTATATTTATGGCAGATGTGGTTCCATGAGGCTCGCATTTTGCGAAAAAAGGATCACTATATTTCCTGTTTTTGTGTGGTCGGGTGATTAGAACCATATGCAGTCCTTAGGCAAGGAATCAATCCGTTATCTGTTGATGACTTTGTAGGCCCTAGATGTTTGAAGCGCCGTCTTGTCGTTTCCCCATTTGTAAAACAGAGGACGCCCCCTCCCGCTCCCAAACAGGTTGGTTCAAAGAACAAAATCTCATCATTATTTTTTTTTTGTTTAATTTTTTTTTTAGACAGGTTAAAAATTTTGAAAGTATTTCGGGGGGAGGGGGGCTCGGGTCCGTTGACCCCCCCCCCTTGCTTACGGCTTTGCCTACAACACCAGTTTATCAGAAAACAAACCTCCATCAAAGAGGAGAATATTTTCCAGGAAACTGGTGCGATTGTGTTCCCAAATTGCTGCCTTTGGGTAAAAAAGACATCAAGAAGGTAAGAAAACCATCTGGAGTGATTGAAAGGACCTCTGCTGTCTGTCTGTGTGTGGTACGGTGATTGAAGCCACCTTTCGCTGTAAAATTTCTAAAGGTGATAAGGGGGTTGATTATAACCAGATGAAAAGTCCTCTGTAATATGAGCTACGTACTTTGGTCATGATCACCCTTCAGAAAGAGGAAATAAAATCATATGCATATGTGTTTATTTTTCTTAGGGAAAAAATAGATATGTGCTTTGCAAGGCGTAGCCAGAATTTTTTTTGTGTGCCTGATATATGTGCCTAAATAACTAAATACAAAATAGGGGTGGGGGTTGAATCCCCAAAACCCTCCCCTGGTTACGCCTATGGCAGAAGTCACTTAAAATTATGTTTATAATCCTTTAATATTACTGTTATTAAACTGAAAAGGTAAGTTAGGGAAGGAAAATGCTACGCATTTTGATACTAAATGAGAGATGCATGAATCTGAATTTTTCAACTGCAGAAACTGAAGCACATGGCTCTCACAGCACATTGGTAAAAAAGAAAAGAAAGACATTGCACATCTGTAACTATTTTGCGATTTTCTTTCAAGTTATAGACGATAAAAAAGGCTATCCGGTTGCGTCTTAACCCCCCCCCCCCCTTTCCAGTTTTACATCCCTCGGTTTTCTCGGAATTTTAGAAGCAAAAGAAATAGCAACCCCTCCACCAATTCCGAGAAACTCCAGTTCAACTTTGGCTACAAGTGCAGACTCGCCCCTAAAAGACGATTGACAGATGCATCCCCCCTTATCACATGCATCCCCCCTTATCCCGTGACTCTCCGTTTCAGTTTCAGTTTCTCACGAATGTGAACTAGTGGTGGACCGTGCTCCAGGCCCCGAGAGTCTTGCCCGTTCTTCTCCTTCAGCGTCCATCTCCACGATTTTGTCCGAGGAAAGAGATGAGGGGAATTCTACAGCTTGTCTCCTATGTTGTTCACACGAAGTAAAAAAAAAAAAAAAATTCCAAGCCTACAACCCGATTAACTTGACATAATTTCCACCAAGTCGAGGAACAAAAATGAATAAATAACTAAATACCCAAGGGGGGGGGGGGGGTTGAACCCCCAAACCCCCCCCCCTGGTTACGCCCTTGAAGGCACCTATTTTTCGATTCTGTTCTTGTAGGGCGAGTGAGATTGCGCGCATGTGTGGTTTGCACTCATGGGGAAATGGCTTTCGATAATAAGTAGATTATGTTAATAATGACTGCAAGTAAAATGTCAAAATGACTGAAAAAGCGTTTGCTTAAAAAGTACCTTGAATGAAAATCAGCGGAACAGTAATGAAAATTCAAGTCCTTACTTGGAAAGAAAACAACAAAAACGACATTATGTCATATATTTTCCGAGAAAAAACTTATGAATTGAAGTGGACACTATGCTGTTGTGGCTGTACAACTACCTGAAATCGCGGTGGACTCACACCTCTCCTTCCTCCAAAATTTCAAGAGAACCTTCTCTCCCACTTCGCAATCTCACCAGATTTTACCTTAGAGCAGTGGTTCCCAATCTTTTTTTTTTTTTTCCGCATACCACCATTTTTCTTGCAAACCATTTTGTGTACCACTGCCAACATAATTTTATTATATGGAATAGAACCCTAATAGATTATAGATATTTTTTTGCCCGCATTAGTACCACCTGGAGAGGCTTGGCGTACCACTAGTGGTACACGTATCATAGTTTGGGTACCGCCGCTTCAGAGAGTTCAATACACTCTCAGGAATGGAATCGTCACTTTCGAGGACTTTTCAATCGTCAAACAAATTTCGTCATTTATAATGACACTTTCATTGCGCGATCACGTGACTTTAAAAAAATCACTATAGAAATTTTGGCAATTGGACGAAAGGTTGACTCGGAGCATTTTTTCACGAAGCCATTTTGTCAATTGCGACGAAAGTTTCGTGAGACTTGTGCATGCGTTCTGAGAGTGTAGGAGGGGCTAGCGATAGATTATAATCCATGCGAAATTTTACAACAGTTTAACTGAGGTCGGAAATATCATTTTACAATCCAGTTAATTTAATCTTGGAAAATTCCTGGAAGTTTGTTTAACCCCTCGGCAGTTGATGACCTAAAAAATAATAATAATTTAACTTTGTGCAAGTAAACCGTAAGAGAAATATAATTTCAGGTTAATTTAAAGCACAAATGAGCGTTAAAACGCAGATATATGTTTCGGGATTGCTTGGAATCCCTTTTTCAATGCTCCCTGTCGCATTGAAAAAGGGATTCCAAGCAATCCCGAAACATATGTCTGCGTTTTAATGCTCATTTGTGCTTTAAATTAACGTGAAATTATAGTTCTCTTACGACCTAAAAAATGCCTGACAATTCTCTAAAAGCACGAAAAAATGAAAAAACAAAAGTGCCATTAAAGTTATAAAAATTCGCTTATTATTTTGAAAAAAATCACTTAGCACTAGATTTTGCGGACCAGTCATTTTAACTGTTTCGAAGCTTTCATTTGTCACTAATGATAGTGCAACTTTCTATTGGATTGGAAGGACAAGTGAATGTCACTGAAAGCAACCAAATTTTTAAACTTGCAGATAGCATCAGTTCGGAAGAAATCACGTATGCTAAACCATGGCTGCCTGCGATCATATAGCGGCTGTCCAGACGCGGCGCTAGAACAAAGGAATAAGCGTTCAAACGATAGTTATTTTTTTCCTCACTGGTGCGCTGCAAGCATGTACTATTTTTGTATGGAAATACATTAAGAAAGCATTGTTTTTGCCGGATTTGCAGCATGCATCAAGAAGATTTCTTTTTGGTAAATTTTTAGTTCATGCATTACTGATCGGAAATATGTCTCCCGATGTTTAATTGTGTCTAACCTATATATATTTATTTGAAAGAAATTTTTCATCGTAAATGAAATAAAACGACAGAAAGCAGTAGATAATTTTTTTTTCTTAGCATTAAATTAGTGAATGCGTGCATTTTATAATTTTAGGGATTTACTAAATTCACGTTTGGTTTATATGCATATATTTTATTTGTTTTTTCACTCCATGTCACCTATTCAATTATTCTGCAAATAGAAATCGTGAGTTTGATGCTTTAGGTGATATTTTTAACCAGTGAGGGCTGACATTTGCATTTTCCCCTATGTCTCGAACTTTACTGGTTTTATTTATTTATGCATTGGTTTTATTTATTTTTACTTCGGGTTATGAATAAGAAAACAAACGTCATTATAGCCCAAATTTCAGAAAACATATTTCGGGACAAGAGGAATCCTTTTATCAATGCATAGAGTTGTACGCATCTGGATGCAAGTAATTCGAGTGATTTACACTCACTTGGATTACTTACATTTTTTAGGTCAAATCTTTACTCATTGATAAAGGGGTTCCTTTTAATTCCAAAACATGTGTATGGAGTAATTTTTGCAACTTGCGCTATAAGAACGTTACTGATTAATTTTTTACCACTCAAAAGTAAACTTTGAGCTTCATATTATGTCTAGACTATGCTTTTAAATTTTTTTTTTTTTTTTGTTCTGAGTCGTTTAAATTTCGTATGCTTGTATAGAATGATAAAGTTAAAAGTGGAATGAGTACCCCTTTGTACACCATAGAGTCTTAAAACATAGAAAAGTAAATAAACTATCTAAGGGACCGTTCATAAATGATGTCACGCTTTTTTCCCATATATATGATTCCCTCCCCCCCTTTGTCACACGTCACGCTATGTTGCATAATGCAGGATGTCACACTTTTTGTTACCCCCTCCCTTCCCCTTGTCACACTTTGTCACAATTTCACGAACTCCCCTTCCCCCCTCGAAGCGGGACATCATTTATGAATGACCCCTAAGCGTATTTCTGATTTCTAATTTAAAAGTGGGGAACATTAATTTAAGATAGGATTTAAGGAAAATCAGGTTACAGAAAATCAGAGAATCCAAAAGCTTTTGGTAGATTTCATCGAAGAAATGCCGGTTGCAAAGCCTTGGTATTGAAAATTGAGAATATTCAGTGTAGTCCAGAAAAAAAGAAAAAACAGGTGAGAGAGAGGGGAGGCTTACAGATAAGAGCATAAGTTATTGTAATAAAATAGTGGTGGGGGAGGGGGCTTTTGAAAGTGGAGGAACGATCGTGTAAAATAAAAAAGTTTTCTGACGGTCCTCTGCCCCCCCCCCCCCCCGACTGAGAATTCTCATTGCTTTTTGTTGTCAAGGAGTATGTCATCTAAATAAAAATGTGTAAAGGGATATTTAAAGAAAAATTGCTCTTATCCAGGGGTGTCCACGAGGAAAGTTCATGACGTAGACTGCGCCAATAAATTTTTTGATAAAATTTTTGACACCCCCTGGACAGGGGGGCATGCTTTCATCGAGTTTTAGCCCTTTTGGGTGGTTGTCTTTTTGGGGGGACTTCGTACCTATTAGTATGCACCATCTTGCTTAGGGGGTTGGCACCCATGTATTGTCAGTTACAAGTTTTAAAAATAATCTTGATAACTCTGAACTGCATATAATGAAGAGTTTTAAGTAATTATTTTTTAATTTCTCATTTATTGTACTTAATTGTAATATTTGAAAATATTTCCCCTTGATTGTTTATTTTATTGAATTGTTTTCTTTTACAAAGGCCTAATCTTTGACTTTTATTTACTTAATATTTTAGGATTTTATACTAAATATTTAACTAGTGTAATTGCTTAAGATGAGACCAGCAAAAAAAAAAAAGTCACTACTCTTATATGATAATCCATCTGTTGAAGTTAATTGAAGCCAGCTATACTTTTCTCCACCAGACCCCTACCTGTTAGCCGAGGCCTTAGGATTGCTTACGCACGGGGAGAGGTAGTGGGGTCTACGGATTTTACATGCACATATCCCCAAGTATACATGGTGGTCTTCAGTGGGTATCGAACGCGCGACCTTCCAGGTGGAAGTCCGATGTGCTAACCACTAAGCTACCACGGCCCTGAAGCCAGCTATACTATACAATGTAATATTAGTTATTAGTATTATGCTATTAGTCTGTCAATTACAATAAAAAATTGTTGCATTAATCATTTACTTAATTACATAATTGTTCAACTAATCTTTATTTGTTAAGTCACTTCAAAACCCAACTGTTCCACTTTCCTGTTAAAATTAAATTTACAATAAATGGAATTGAAATAATTCAATTAACACATATATTTAAAACAACTTTATTAATCATAATCTATGTCATTTTTCTTTTAACTGCTGTTATTTAATAGTATTAACATGAATGCATTGAAAATTGCTTAATAATGAAGTAACTAATAACCATTTAAAGACTATTCAATACGGCTTTCAAAAAACTGCTAGCCAATTTATTTGTGCTGCACAATGTGAAAGAATAAATGTATTTCAGAAAATTATGCGCAAATATTATCGTTCAAAATAAAAACAAATCTGAAAGCATAATATAATCAGCCAATTGCGAAGAAAATTTTCTCTGTGTTTATTATACATAAAAGTATACGTATGTATGAAAAGTTGTATCTTAACAAGCAGCTTCAAAGTCTGCATGTGTTACTACCAAAAAAAAAACGATCTTTTAGCCTACTTTCCGGTAAAAGTAAAAAAAATAATAATAAAGCATGAAAGAAGGCTTAATGTATCGTGAAAATATCGTTAGAAATCAAGAAAAGTCAAAAATAAATTAAGTAATTAAATAAAGATTGAAAAATAAAAAATTTGAAAGTAGGGTTTTGAGATGGGGAAAAAGTGTGTCTGTCGGCCTGTCGGTCTGTCCCCCCCTAATAACTTTTGAACGAATTGTCCGATTCGAAAAACTCTTTTTGCATTCGAAAGATCTTGGGGAGGACATCTAATTTCCATATTTTATTTTTTGATTTGAACAATTTTTTGTTCAATTTTGAACAGTTCAAAAAATTTTAACCTTAGCGCCTATGGGCGAAAATGAAGCAAATGATGTTAATTCTGGGTACAAGATCCAAGTTCCAATGAACAAGCTCACTGGAAGAAGTTCTTGGCGTGAAATATTGATTTGAACAATTTTTGTTCATTTTTGAACAGTTCAAAAAAAAAAATAACATAGTGCCTACGGGGAAATTTTAATCCTATATAAATCCTGATCTAACGGGCCGATTTGCTTGGAACAAACTTTATCGGAAAGCTATTATGACGTAGAACATGTACAGATCATCCAGAACTAACGAGCCTATTTTCTTATGAAATTTTTTGATCGGGATTTTCAAGAATATTTTTGAATTAATGAAAGATTAAATGAATAAGCAAAATAATGAGTGAATAAATACATGAGTGACTGAATAAATGAATGATTGAACGAATATGTATTAACCGTTGAAAAAGGCATATTTGAAACAATTAAGAACTAAAGCTAAACGAGAAAGAGAGAGAGATAGCTAGATTATTAATTTGAAGCTGGTCTATACGGGAAGGTAGGCTCGTATAGTTCTAGACGGAACTTCTTGTTTATTTTTCCTCTGTATTAAAAACGTTTTAATGGCAAATACATAACCCTGCAACGTATTTTGATAGTTACTTTTGCCCTCAACACTTAAATGTTTATCTTTCTTCAAATTCAAGCCTTTAACGCGATGATATTGCAATGGTTAGATCTTTAAATCCTCGCTTTTTAAGTACATGCTAACAGCGCCAATTCACTGAAGTGGCAGAAAATGTAAGTTCTGCTTGCACGCACTTTTTCGCCCGTTTGGACAGCCGCTATGATCGCAGGCAGCCATGGCTTTTTTTTTTTTTTTAAACGAACTAAAACGAGAACAAAATACAGCACATTCTTTATACCTGCAATTTCTCCCTTGAAAATGAATGGATTCTTCTTGGCTCCCTCTTGGAGTTTTTTTTTATCGCGGTAGAGCTGCACCAACTTATTGAGGCAAGGATCGGAAAATGTTTCTCAAAAATTCAGAAGAATTCGGAAAAAAGCCGAGAATTCCAAATGCTATTCTATGAGATGAACAAAACAAAATCCCCATTCATTAAATACATATGAATTTAAAAAAGCGTGTACAGTGGAACCCCGCCGTTCGTACAACTCGCTATTCGTCCAGCTTGCTCAAGTAAAATTGAACTCATCATTCGTACTTGTCCCGCGATTCGTACAGCGCCAGGGGCCAGCTGGGTTGCCAGTTTGGCTTTTTTTAAAGAAAACCTCTAGAAATTTTGCTCATTTTGAACTCGTATGGAAGTAATTTGTTTGGCGTTTTGGATTTTTTAAAAAGTTTAGTACCCTTGGAGATTTTACTGACACTTTTAACTTTCGAAGAGGGGGCAGCAAGAGGAAGTGGTTGAAGAACTTTCTTCTTCAGACTAGGAAAGTAGTAAGGAAAGCCTTTGCAGAAATTAAAGCTCTGCGAGAAAACATAGAGAGAGGTGGAAAAATGGCAGCCCAACACTTATGTGGTCAACAGCATTCACTTATTCAACGAGAATGTTATTGACCATTTTAGAAACATTCTGAACAATCGTCAAAGGCAGACAACATTGGACGGGTTTTTAGAGAAAGAAACCCAAGATCCTTCTAGTGCAAAAAGACAGAAAAAAGAAAGAACGGCAGTATGGGAGGAAGCACCTAAAAGGATGTTACCTGATGTTTTTATGGAAGGGGACTCTTTTCCCAACCATTTCTCTTCCTCCTCTCAACATTCGATTTATGCCATCAGCTCACCTCAGTACAAGCAAAGTGCAGTTAAATTTTTATTTACCTATAATTTCATATACAGATAACTGTACATTTGTTTCCCAAGGGTTAAATAAGAAACCATCTGTGGGTCTGGAACAATTTACATTGTGTCGTATGTGAAAAAATAATTCGCCATTTGTACAAATCGCCATTCGAACTGCCTCCTGGAACGAATTGTGTACGAATAACGAGGTTCCACTGTATTTGCTTTTTATTCCAGTATTAAACTTCAAATAACCCAATCATGAACATTAAAGTCTAAATAAGCCAATCATTATCAGTAAAGTCATTTTCGTCATTAAAAACTGTTAAAAAATTACCAAAATTTTAAAAATCAATCCAGTTATGCTAAAAAACGTGAGAACTTCACTAGAAATCGGCAGAATCTAAAATTGATTGTAAAAAACATCGTGAAAAAAGCATTACAAACACAAGATTGTAAAGGCTGACACGTTTTCGTTAAAATTTACGAAAAAATGGTAAACTTGGCCGATATGGTCAAAATAAAGACATTATAATTATAACCACCTGGTATGCTTACGTATGCTTAAAAATAACTGAAACAATTTTTTAAAATTCATTCTTGAAGCTTTTCCACATCATTAACCGAATTCACTTCATTTTATCTGTAGTAATTCCGCCTTTTTGTTCTTAATTCAAAAACGTGAAGTTTTCGTTTTTCATTTGGATAAAAAAAAAACAGGTTTCAATTTCCCCCCTCCCCCCGGAAGGGAATAAATAATTCCATGGCACACTACGTTTGCTGCAAAACGAAAAAAACTCGATTATTCTTCAAAAAGAGCTTTGTCAAGAGAATCTTCTTTGAGAACAAAATATTAGCATATCGATCGTGGTTGTTTGTTTCCGCGCCCTTTTGTTCTTCGTAGTTCTATTTTTGATTACATTTCCCCATTCTATTCTGATGACTACAAAGAACCTATTCTGTCGAAGCGCCATTTTCATGTACTGGCTAAGATGAGTTCGTTTCTGAACGCTTAAAATATTTAGAATTTTTGTTCCGTGCAGAAATGCGTAATTAATGAACCCATCGTTAGTGAAGCAGAAACAGTTGTTGATCTGAGGGCATTAATTAGTCACGACTTCAGGTTGTGACAAAGCTAACAAGATGCTTGGTTTTATCTATGAATCTATATTAACTAAGTCTAAGAAAGTTCTGCCTTCATGTAGAAGTTTGGTTAGACTTCTTTCGGGGAATATGCTGTTTGGTTTTGATCTCCATACCTAAAGCAGGATATTGCCTTATTAGAAAAGGTTCAAAAGAGGGCTACTAGGTTGGTAAGTGGTCTCTGAGATCTAGATTATAATGTCACTAGCTGATCTCCCGCAGAACATCTGTGGGATATAGCCATTTTAAAATCGTAAAAAACGCTTTAAAATTCGAAAGGCTTAAGAAAAGATCGCTTGATATAAGCATGCTCGATATAAACTAACTAAGGTGTTGCCACTCCAAAGAATCGGAAATTAAAAATTGAGTTATAAATGGAAATGCATTTAAGAAATGGAAATAAATTTGTTAAAGCCTCTTAAGTTGCGATAATAAATACAAATATTATGTTACTTTTCTATGCTAATCATTAAACAAAATTTTAAGTAACGTTTTACCTCAGTTGGTTTTTGCATGATGTCAGTATCGTATCGTACCGCAAAATTTAATCGTAACTGGTCCACGTTAGCTGAAATATATATATAGATTCTTAAAACACTTGAGGCGCAAACAGTCAAAAGTGTTTTCTCCAAAAAAAAAAAAAAAATAGAATTAAAGTAACTGGTTCTTCTTTGAACTCCTCATTAACTGCTTGTGTGTTGTTATTTGTAACCAAAACAAGCTTTAAACTTGTTTTGGTTACAAATAACAACATACTTTTGTACTAGTTAATGAGGAGTTCAAAAATGAACCAGTAACTTTAATTAATTAATTAATTTATTTTTTGGAGAAAACATGGTTTGACTGTTGCTCCTCACTTAGGCTGCAACACAGGAAAGTCAGAAAGTACATGATTCAGTTGTTTAAATTTATAAAAATAGAAAATGTTGATGGGCCACGTTTCTGCACAGAAGGTAAGACCATAGGTTATTGTTTTAAG
Source organism: Octonoba sinensis (assembly GCA_038502835.1). Classification (NCBI taxonomy): domain Eukaryota; kingdom Metazoa; phylum Arthropoda; class Arachnida; order Araneae; family Uloboridae; genus Octonoba; species Octonoba sinensis. The sequence goes on along the minus strand of CM076601.1, from coordinate 9,471,492 downwards.
CTTTTCAAATATCATACTCATCTTGAAATGAGGAAAAATGACTACTTCTATAGGGTTGTAGGCAATTGGAATAGTTTACCGGAAGAAAGTATTATTTGTAGTGTGGTAAAAAGTATTAACAGAGCTGTTGTAGGTCATTGGGGATTATTAAATTGACTAGGACAAGCCTAGTTAGGCCCAGGGCCTGTTGCTGGTTGTTACATTTGTATTTTTATTTATATTTGTGTAATTCAAACACTGATATTCTTAATAACATTAGCAATGAATTTTTTTATATATATGCAGTATATGTGGTTAATTACATAGAAAGGGGAATTTTCTAAAAATTTCGAAAATCAAAAAAAAAAAAAAAAATTCTATTAGACATTTTTTCTTTTACTACTCTCACAAAAAAGCGTGGGGGTGGGGGGCCTCTCTTATTCATTCAGATAATGATTCTACATAAACGCGAATACCTCTGTATATTTCAAAAATATTTTTTGACTTCAAATTACTGCAAAAGCGTATTTTTTGCAGTTTCTTTAAACTAATTTTTTTTAGAAGTTTAGTACAGTCATCCTGGGTAACTTTGAACGACATCCTATTTTTAGTATAATTGACTTCAAAAATAAAAAAAACCTAGACGGTCGAGTACTTCACGCAACTGCCTAGGTTGTAAAATCAGTTTTTTACTCTTTATTTTACGAAGTAAGTTGGCAACACTGTACACATATATTTGTATAACACAGTCATTCTGAAGTCACAGCTCAGAAGCTATTTTTCAATGCTGGTTTGAACTTGTTGTAATCCTTGAAGCTGTTTTCGCTCAAAGTAACCCTAAATGAAAGGATAACTTAAAATCTAGTTAATAATTCATTTAAAATAGTTTTTATAACTGTCATTTGTAAAATTTTTGTGACTATACAGTACTTTAGGTATTATTTTTTTCAATTTTATCCCAATAAATACAATAACGCTATTCAAATGTTTGTGCGGCAGATAAAAATAGAGGATTTGCATATCAAAGTTCCCCTGATTGACTGAATTTATTCCAACGGACCAATAACAGATTAAGGGGAGTCGGCACCAAAATATATCGAGAGAAAAAAAACGAAATTTTTTTAATGGCTTAAGTAGTGAAATAAATCTTTAAAAATGTTCCCTGAAAATTTCAGAAAAATTGAAGCAATATTTATTGATTTATCGTTGATTTTATGACGGTGTGAGGTGCCACCTGTCCATTCCGAAACCGAAACTGCGCTGAATATAAGCCACATACTTATTTTTTGAAAGCTACAAAAGGCAATTTCATCCTGACTGTAACTGAAGAAAATAGTTCCTTACTTGAAATTTTGATCAAGATATTGCAAGCCGAAAATTTAAAAGGCTGTTTTCTCCCGCTTTGTTTTTTGAGCACTTCATCTCAATTAAAAAGCAAAGGCTTTTTTAAATTTGCATCTATAATGTGGATTTTTTTCTCCACATTCTTTTTTTAGTATAATTGTCTTCAAAAAAAACCTAGAAGGTCGAATGCTGCACGCAACTGGCTAGGTTGTCAATTCAGTTTTTTACTCTTTATTTTACGAAATAAGTTGGCAACGCTGTATACAAATATTTGTATAACAGTCCTGTTGCTGAAACTAACTATACATAACAAATTTATGCATTACTTTTATGATAACTAAAGTACTTTTTTTTAATTCTTTTTGTACGTTTTTCAGTTTTTCGTTGTTTTTCCCGCGTTATTTCAGTTTTTATTTTTTTTTTCTCAAAAAGTATTTGACTTATAAAAAAATCAAAGCGTAAAAGTTTTACTTTATGAGTAATGAATCAATAAAATAAAATTTGCGACTTTACGCCAATTTTTTGAAAAAGAAGATACATTTTTAAAAATAGCTAAATATCATTCTAAAAATTAAAATTTTCGAATTATATTTAAGAAATCCTGTTTTTTTAAATATTAAATTGCTTATGAAGGGATATAACATGACATGAGACAAAAATTGTAAATAAAAACACCATAGAGAGAAAAAATGGTCTCATGGTGCCAACTCCCCTTAACACGTTGACTGCCAACCTACGAGATAACTCGTCGTAGGTGAACTTGTTGAGAGACCAAATGACACGTTGTCTCGTTGCTGCTGACTTTTTTTCATTTTTCAATACATTTATAGAAAGTTAGTCATTTTTTACTTAGTAAAATGTTTTGTACAGTATGTTTTAATGAAATTAAACTATTGTCTGGAGATCCACAAACTACAAACAGCGTTGGCAGTCAGCGTGTCGGCAGTTAACGTGTTAACCCTATATAGGGCCTTTTTTTTTTTTTTTTTGTAGTATTGGTATGTTAAAATATTTTTCAGATTTTGTTTTTTTTTTTCAAAAAAGAAATTCATATAGGACAGTAAATATGATTAAAATGATTTTTTCAACTCCCCGCCCCCCTTTGAGGGGGGATAGTTATAATATTTGAATATTGATGCATGTGGTGGTAAATATATTTCCCAGAGTCTTTGCAAAGATCCTGCCAATCAGAAGGGGTAAAATAGCTTATTTTTAACATCTATAATTTGATGAATTTGGTGGGAAGCATACTTCCCACAGCGTTAGAAAGAGTTAACAGATGTTTTGTCGTATCTCTCGTACAAAACACATACTATTTTCTTTGGATGGATGTGCATCTATTTTCCCTCTCGAAATGCGTCTGAGCGGGAAAAGGGAATCCAAAAGAAAAAAATAAATGAAATAAAAAGAAGGACGCTGGAAAGGAAAATAAAAATAGGATAGAGACACGAGCGTCGCGAGTTTGCTCAAAAGGGTGGAATCAGCAAAACCTTTTCTGGAAAGCCTCCCGTGTCCATCAAACATAATCCGCGGAAGAAAAGAGAAAGCTCTCTGTCCTCATCGATCAAGAGCCGTGCCGGATAAAATCCCTTCCCGGCCGGACACGGAGAGGATCCGGATACGGAATCGAGGGAAATGGGACGGAACAGGGGGGTAGATGCCTCGAAACCACGCAGTCCGGAGAGGAATATTATGTTCAGTTGGGCGGCGCGAAGAGATTTTTTTTCGCGTGAGGATTCGGGCGCAGAAAGTTCTCTTCTATTTATTCTGAAAAAATATTATTATTTGTTTTTCATGTCTTGTGTTGATTTCAGGGATATTATACAGTTTTATTTATCTTTATTTCACATAATCAGCGTTGTTGGATATATATCAGATGATATATACACAGTGTGTCAAAGAATTTTTAAGACTAGGTTTATAAAATAAAATAAAAACTAGGAATTGCATTTTTTTAGATATTTTAATTCAAAATAGGCTCCTTCGGCTTCAATACATTTTTTACAGCGGTTTGACAGCCATTCGAAAGCCTGTTCCCGCTCACACTGTGCGACTGCGTCCAAAGCTAGCGTCAAATCTGTTTCAGGGGCTTGTAATCAGTTATTGAATAATTATGTCATCTTATAATCATGAACATTTTTTGTCTTGTATACAAATCTAATGCATGGAAATTTCCTATTTGAAGAAATGAATCCCAGAAAACAATTTGGTGAATGTACGGAAATTTTTGAAAAATTTATTTTAATGATTGCTGAACGTTTTCCTAAAAAACAAAAATTCTTTGAATTTTATCTTTGAAATCAACTTTTTTGAACTTAGCTGGAATTTGCTTTTGAAATGAAGCTGGATGAATTTCACTGGAAAGGAAGTAGCGTGAGAGAGAGCGAGTACTAATAAAATTTTAATTACATTCATTTCAAAAATAAAAAAAGGTCGTATGGTGTCGACCCCTTTTCAAGTTGAAAGATAATGTCATGATAAAATAATTATTTTAGTTTGTAGTACAGTAAAGCCAGTAAAGTTGATCACCTTTGTAAGATGACCACCTGTCTAAGTTGACCACTTGTGTCAAGAACGGGATGAGCCCTATATTATATAATGTAGGGAAACCTTCGTAACTTGACCATCTAATTTGACCAACTGTCTAAGTTGACCACTTATGAACACCCAATTTGGGTGGAAGTATTATTTTAAAAAATCTATGTAAGTTGACTGTCTAATTATTACTATATCTGTTTATCTATTTTTGGAAGGGTAAAAAAACTAAACTACCATCTCCAGGATATTTTTTATGCCCAAATGCTACTCCAGTATTTGTCTGACTGGATGAAACATCAATATAGTCTTCCTAAACCTCTTTATGTGTTAACCATATCGAAAAATTACTGAGCTCACACTTTTATTCTTTAAATAAGTTTCTTTTTTTAGCCTATTTTCCCGTAAAAGTAAAAAAAAATAATAATAAAGCATGAAAGAAGGCTTAATGTATCGTGAAAATATCGTTAAAAATAAAGAAAAGTAAAAAAAAAAAGTGAAGTAATTAAATAAAGAATGAAAAATAAAAGATTTGAAAGTAGGGTTTTGAGATGAGGAAAATGTGTGTCTGTCGGTCTGTCTGTCTGTCTGCCCCCCCCCCCCCCAATAACTTTTGAACGAATAGTCCGATTCGAAAAATTCTTTTTGCATTCGAAAGAGCTCGGCGAGGACATCTCATTTACATATTTTACTTTTTGATTCGAACAATTTTACGTTTTTGTTTTGAACAGTTCAAAAAATTTTAACATTAGCGCCTATGGGCGAAAATGAAGCAAATGATGTAAACTCTGGGTGCAAGATCCATGTTCCCATGAACAAGCTTACTGGAAGAATCTCTTGGCGAGAAATATCAATTTGAACAGTTTTTGTTCAGTTTTGAACAGTTCAAAAAATTAACATAGCGCTTACGGGGAAATTTCAATCCTATATAAATCCTGACCTAACGGACCGATTTGCTTGGAACAAACTTTATCGGAAAGCTCTTATAACGTAGAACATGTGCAAATAGAAAGTTCACCCAGAACTAACGAGCCTATTTTCCTTCAAAATTTTTTTATCGGGATTTTTAAGGATATTTCTCAATGAATAAATGAATGAGTGAAAGCATGAATTAATGAATAAATGAAGGAGTGAAAGAATGAATCAATAAATGAATGAGGAAAAGAATGAATAAATGAGGGAATAAATATATGAATGAGTAAATAAATGAATAAAGACCTGAATGAGTAAACGAATGGCTGAATAAAGGAAAGAATGAATGAGTGAATGAATATGTATTATCTGTTGAAAATGGTATATTTGAAATAAATAAGAACTAAAGCTAAAGGAGAAAGAGATAGCTAGATTATAAATTTGAATTTGGTGTATACGGGAAAGTAGGCTCGTATAGTTCTAGACGGAACTTCTTGTCTTCTAATTGATCCAGGCATTTTGAAAAACTATGCATTTTTAGGAAATCTTTACCATTATTCATTTTAACTAAGTGCTTTACTTTTAAAGTTGTATAGAATACATTGTAAGCCATTCAAATTAAATTTATCAAAGAACAGTTTATATAATTGTGAAAAAAAAGCTAATTACTCATTTGAAAGCAACGTTAATACATAAAGTAACATTTTAATTAGTTACAAGTAAATAAACGTATAGTGTAAGAAATCGCAAAAAAAAGTCTCCATTCCCAATAAGTTCACCATTAAAGTGCTGCACCACAAGTGGTCAACTTTCACAGGTTTCACTGTCGTATATATCTCTCTAAAATTAGAAATCATTTGTGTTTGTGGTTAAAATATAAAAACATAAATAAAACGGAATGAATGATGTCTTGCAATACTTATGCATTGTTTATGGAATTACATTCACTTGTGACGAAATTTCTGAGAAATATGATTGCTTCAGTAATGCATGAATGCTTAAAAGAGAATGTCAGATATGTCTGTTACTGTCAGAGATTATATCAGTGTTATTCACAGGAACACAGAACAGAGAATAATTGAATGGTAAATTCGAATTCCTGGGAAGCTGTCATGATATTGAATGGGTTATATTCTCTTTGATATTAGCTTTGTGAGTTTCTAAAGCTTAAATGCATTTAGAGATTGAAAGATTATTTTGAACACGTCCATTTCAACATCTCTTCAGATGAAAACATGCATCAATTATCTATTCAAAATTGGCTTCTCTCTGATTAATAAAATATTATTAAACGAGAAGTTCCGTCCAGAACTATACGAGTTCACGATCCGATATAAACCAACGTCAAATTGATAATCTAACCATCTCCCGCTCTTTCTCATATAGAATTAGTTCTTAATTACTTCAAATAAGCCTTTTTCAATGCTTAATACATATTCATTCACTCACTCCTTCATTCGTTTACTCATTCACTTATTCTTTCAGTCGTTGATTTATTCATTCATTCGTTTACTCATTCATTTATTCTTTCACTTATCATTTATTCATTCATTCTTTCACTCATTCATTTATTCTTTCACTTCATTCATTTATTCATTCATTCGTTTACTCATTCATTTATTCTTTCACTCACTCATTTCATTCTGTTCACTATTCATTTATTCATTCATTCGTTCACTCATTCATTTATCTCTTTCACTCATTCATTTATTCTTTCACTCATTCATTTATTCATTCATTCTTTTACTCATTCATTTATACTTTCACTCATTCATTTATCCTTTCACTTACTCATTTACTCATTCATTCGTTCACTCATTCATTTATTCATTCTTTCTTTTACTCATTCATTTACCCTTTCAGTTACTCATTCATTCATTCGTTTATTCATTCATTTATACTTTCACTCATTCATTTATTCATTTATTCGTTTACTCATTTATTTATTATTTCATTTATTCATTCATTAGTTTACTCATTCTTTCACTTAATAATTTATTCTTTTACTTATTCATTCATTCGTTCACTCAGTCATTTACTCTTTAGCTTATTCACTTATTCTTTCACTTATTCATTCATTCTTTAACTTATTCATTTATTCAGAAATCTCCTTAAGAATCTAGGTCAAAAAATTTCATGGGAAAATAGGCTCGTTTAGCTCTGGATGAACTTGGAATCTGTACATATTCTACGTCACAAGACCTTTCCGATGAAGTTTGTTACAAGCAAATGCGTCTGTTAGATCAAGATTTATATAGGACTGAAATTTCCTCATAGAGGCTAAAGTGACTTTTTTTTTGAACTGCTCAAAATTGAAGAAAAACCAAATCGTCTGAACGGGCCTTTATTGTCAACCGCATTGCCAAACGTCCCGGATTTTCCGGGACAGTCCCGTATCTTGAGACATTGTTCCGCGTGCAAGAGAGCTACTGTACGGGACGGCAAAAGTCTTGTATTCCTGCCAGGATATTGATTTTGCTGAATATTGGATATTCGGTGACACTTGTGTGACGAGTCAGTGCCGGATATCCGACTCTGATATTTCAAACATGCACCTTCTATACGCTTTTTGTTGTTGTTTTTTCTAATGCCACTCGGATATCCAAGCTCCCCTTCGCGGAGCGACTAGGAATTAAAGCAGTAAGAAGCGCGTTCCGTTTCATAGATGAGCACCACAACGGTGGAAGTACGACTTGGCTCATTATGTATTTGGATTGCACCAGATGGCGCCAGCACAAATACGTTACCTTCCTTTTTTGACCTAAAAGTGAAGGGAAGGGAAATTCTCCACCCTCCGGTACCCTCGGAACTGCCCTCGGGACTTCAGGGTCCACGGATTGTACATTCACGTATCCCCAAGTGTACATGGTGGGTCTTCATCGGCTCGGGTATCGAACACCCAATATTTCCGGTTGGAAGTCCGACATCCTAACCACTAGGCTACTGCTGCCTCATACGTTTTTTAACATCCCGTAGCTTTCAAACACGTAATAAATATTAATTATACATATGTTTACAAAATGTTCTACTTATTTCAATTTTTAAAATAAAAATTGACATGCCGGATAACCGGATCTTTCCGCAGTGACCGTATTGGAATCCGCATATTTGAAAATTGGTCGAATACAGGATATCCGATATGGGGGATACAATATCCGGACTGCCCCCCTCTCTCTTCCGTCTGTGTCCCGTATGTACAGGTTTGAAATTCAGCAACACTGACTGTCAGTGACGCATTATCAGAATGAATTTCCAGGTAGCATTCAGATTAGAGATGCAGAGCTATCTACACGTCAATAATATCTTTACATATCATCGTCAGTAGATGATGCTAGTTCGCGCGATACGAGAGATTCATTCCCACATTTCCTCCTCTCTCTCTGCCAATTTAGATACGATAGTGGAATAGTGGAATAGGAAGCGTGGTGGTGCAAGCAGTTTATTATCGATATATAATAAATAGGTAAAAAATGTTTCTAGTTACACGGTTTTATTTCGCCATGATTTGAGTATTTTAAAATTCAAAACATCGTTGCATTATCTAAACATCCCAAACAAAACTATCGTTGCCATTCGACAAATAATAATTCTGATCATTTCCTCAGAGCCAAAATGATTAATTTTTTTCCTCATTAACGGTATAATAAATTATAAAATGGATGGAATGTTCTATTGATATCTTAAGATAAGCTTGTGTGCAAAATTTGAAAATAATTTATACAGTAATAGTGATGATGGCTCAGGCAGTTTATGATTTTTTCACGGTAATTAATTTTAATTTTATTTGAATATTTACCATGCCGACTGGCTTATGATCCTTTTCTTTTTTAACGAATTAAAATATATTTCTTGCGGTTTTTATCATTTTGAAGAGCAGCCAATTTTTAATTGATTATTATTATTTTTTTTTTTACTTTGATTATTCTTTTTTTAAACGAATTAAAATACCGCACAGGGTTTTTTTTAAATAAATGTTATCCTTTATAGCGATTTTTGTTATTGCAACTTATTATTACTTTTATGTTTCAATGTATTTTTTTTTTCTCCAGTGAATTAGCAAACATGTTGTTTGCCTATTTGAGCTCAGATGAAGGGTTTTTCCACTTTCAAAGTTTTTCTTGCCACTGTTAGTTTCTGCAAGCTACAAAATTTCGTCTTCCTGTTTTACTGTCAATGAATGATAGATATAAACTAATTATGCTAAAAATATATTAATTAAAACTATTCTCATGGATTATAATCTTCCTTTTTGTGTGGGTACTTCAACTAAACAAACAAAATGCGATTTATCTTAGATATTTTCTTTTTCGCTTTGTTTCGTTTCTTCCTTTCTTTTGTCTTCTTTTATTGTGTGTTTGTTTTGTAAGAAAAAATGTGTAGGAGCGCTGGTTGATTGCCGTGGGCGGATAATTTTTAAGTATGTGGAATGCTATACATTTTAATAATATAACATAATTTACACATAAAAAGCTACCGCTATCTACGCAATGGCGGATCGACTGGTCTTCTCATTTTTTAACACGGGCATAGCCGTGCGGGTACCGCTATTTAATATATAAATAGGCAAAGACGAAACAGTATAGACCAGTGGTTCCCAAAGTTGACTACACTCCGACCCATCTAACAAAAATTTCCGATCTTGTGGCGCACCTCTTAGTGAAAAGAGGTATAGTGGAACTTTACAAGTGGTTGTGGAACTTTTTAATGCTGTCTTATTTGTAGTAATTAAAATTAAAAAAATAGGGTTACCAATATGAATGAAAGACTGTTGAAATAAGAAACACAACTTAAATATTTTTCTTTATTACTTAAATACCTGCTCCTGCAAGATTTTTTTTTTTAAGTTTCTTCAATGGGAAGGATGTATTTGCTTTTTATTTCTCTTTAATAAAGTTTTAGCATCCACTTCAACTTTAGTTAGTTGTATTCGCAGACTTCCTATTATTTTAAATTCATGTGTACAGTGGCGAGGGCCCTCTCAAGATTCGCTCGGGACCCATAGTTTGGGAAATACTGGTTTAGAGGAGTCGGCACCCAAAAATGTCGAAAAAGCTGAATTTTTTTTATTGGCTTAAATAATGAAATAAATCTTCAAAAATGTTCCCTGAAAGTTTCAGAAAATTGAAGCAGTATTTATTGATTTATCATTGGTTTTCATTGGTCGAAATGCTACCTTTTCATTCCGCCGGTAGTGGTGCTACTTGAAAGAATGGGTGGCGGTTTCCATGGAATGCGCTAGTTGTGCAAAGGTTAGTGATCATACGCAGCCCCATCAGAAAGAAGTTATACGAAAAAAGCAAAGTAAATAATGTTCGGCTCTGGTAAGCAGAGCCCTGACCATGAGAGTTTTTTTGGGTTGGGGGAGTTAAAGTGAAAGGAGAGGTATTATGCTGCATTTTAGGTGAAGTTATGTTCTCTTCAAAATACTATTGAACGGTATGGCAAATGTAATTAGCGCTAATAACACTTTCCCCTTTCAGTGAACTCCCTATAAAGAAACAAACACTGTCAAGGTTAGGTGTCTTCTTACAACAGCTAAGCTAAAAAAGGGATCTCATTTTAAAACAAAATGATGAATTTTACCTGACTGCTACGAGTTTACATTTTAGGGGGTGAAAAATGTTTTGAAATTTTTATAGTAAGCAAATTTTTTTCTTGTGCATGAATTAAATGTGGAGAAAAAACGTTGCGCGCCATAACTTATTATGCCAGACCTGCGAACTCCTACCATTTTTTCGTCAGCTTTTATCATTTTACGCTCGTCCTCTATATATATATATATTACGATTTTCTTCTGTTTTCTAAGATTTTGAAAGTTTTTAATGAAACTCTAACGATTTATATACGAAACTGAATTAATTTTCAACAAATTTTCAGCAAAATCTTTCCCAGAAGTTTTGTTTGATGACTGGATTCTGTATACTTTGATTGGCTTACACAGAGTGTAAGAATAATGGTTGGATCATTTGGACTTTAATGATTATGAGAAAGCACAGATCCCCTCCCTCCCCATTTGTAATCGAAGGGATTGTTCATATCAGAAATCGTTCTCCGCTTTTTTTCTGAATTTTTCACAGAAATTATCTGAATTGTTATTAATGTAGGCTGGTAGGCATGCATTACATACATATATATATATATATATATATATATATAAGATAGATAGCACATTTCACGTACATCTTATGTTTCAAGTAGACCAGGGGTTCCCAAGGTTTTTCCAAGTCGTGGAGCCCTTGGAAGAATTATAAATTTCTCACGGTACACTGTTAAAAAAAAGCCTGAATTTTCAGTGTTTTTTGGCTGATTTTAACGGAAGATTTCCGTAGTGCTTCAATACATGGTTTTTCCTTCCAAAAACGGAAATATCACGTCCTCAAAATACGAGAACGGAACTTTTCCGTTTTACGGTTGCTGTATTTTCACAACCTGATTTGGATTAACGGAGAAAAAAGAAATGGAACTTCTGTCAAATCTTGGGAAAATATTATCAGAAACGGAATATTTCCGGCAACTCTGCTGCCGTACTTTTTCCGTTATTTTCAGGAGATTAATGCACTCTAGCCATATAATATCTGGCTTAGAAACCGAAGGTTTGTTAGCATGAAAATTTAAATTTTCTGAATACTAAACATGAGTTATAATCTTTGTTTTTATGTCCTTACCAATAATTTCTGTGTTTTTTTCCTTCAAAGTCGTACATCGTACGAAAATATTGTTGTCTTTGTATACATATTACATTTTATATCTATAACTGATACATATTCTGTGAGTACACTGTAAAAATTCTGCTTTTAGTTGCAACCATTTTTGGTGTGCAAGTGAAAAATATTCATTTTTTGATGCAGTTTAAATTGTATGAAGTGTATGTCTTAAAAAAATCCAGACAACAGAATGTGTTTTTAGCGTATGATGTTCGTTAACTCATCTTCGCCTCAAAAATTCATTACGATTGTGCATTTATTTTCTTTTCATAGAAATAAGCCATCGCAATGACATTTCGATTGCTCATTTATCCTATTTTCATAGAAATGAGCCATCGCAATGACATTTCGATTGCTCATTTATCCTATTTTCATAGAAATGAGCCACCGCAATGACATTTCGATTGCTCATTTATCCTATTTTCATAGAAATGAGCCACCGCAATGACATTTCGATTGCTCATTTATCCTATTTTCATAGACATGAGCCATCGCGATGAAAATTCGATACGTAACGGAGTTAGCATATTTCATGTGCTGCACTGTTAGAAATTTCATCATGAAATTACGGGTAAATAGCCGGCAGCAGTCTGTCCATCTAACTCACCGTTAAATTTACGGTTTAGAACATTTGTCTACTACTTTTACGAGACCTAATCTATTTCCAATCAGCTTGGTTAGAGAGCAGTAAATACAAAAGTTTACTGTTTAATAACCATTTAAAAATGGTTTCAAAACTTAATTTTCGTGGTTTTTGAACCATTTCATGGTGTAGAATTTTCGAGGCGTAGAAACCGTAAGCGTATCGTGTGGGAATCGAACCCCGGGTGTATGGTATACCAACCTTGTGCTCTAATCATTCGGCCATCTACACCAATCAAGGCGGCCGTTTATTTAATAAATCTTCTTTTCGACAGGCAAACTGCATTAAAATTGAGATTCCAGTTTTTGATTGGATCCAAAGTCATTTTTGGGCTAAATTGACTGTATATTGACAAAATCATGTTATTTGCTGAAAATTTAAAATACAAACAAGCTTCAGCGCCTCCAATGATGGGTTCGCTCATTCGCAAACAGTTCGGGAATCCGATGTCTCCAATTTTTGATTGACGTGTGTATGTGTTTCTATTTAGTAATCACTGCTAAAGCCACTTTTTCTTCTTCTTTTTTATATAAACATGTAGATTTGAACTGATAAATCTTTATTCATATAACAACAACGTACGACCGGTAAGGTTCCACAACCAAGATGAACGCCCGATTCTTATTGACTACGAGACCTATTGGCACTTGTAAATTGCGGTTAGTTAAACGTTCTTTAGGAGAAACAGAGAATAAACTACTTTTTTTCACAATCAGCGGTTGGAGTGCCATCTTTTTAATGGTTTTTCAACTGTTGTCATTAAAAATGGAAAAATAACAATCAAATAAATGGTTATACTAATATTTTCATACGTAAATTTTTAACAGTGTAATCAACATTACATGATCTATTTTTTTTTTAGTCAGATACATTAAAAGGTTAAAATGCATCAAAAATGCATAATTTTCCTTTTTACACCAAAACTCGTGTTGAGTCACACCCAAAACGATGGAATCTAAACGCAAAATTTTTACAGTGTATAACCACCCCCTCAAAAACTTTAATGACGCAGTTTGCGCCATCGACCCACTCCCCCCCCCCCCGAATAATATCTCATTACTTGAAAACCAATTCTGAACAACACTGCTATTACCGATAATGAGCTCACTGCAAAATCAGAAGGGGGGGGGGGGGGAAGCACATTGGTAGACGACTTTTCTACCGATCATCTCCCCCAGCATTCTTCTAGATCTAGGGTGCCGTGAGAAAATTACAATTCTTCGTGGGTGCCACAGCTGGGAACATTTTGGGTACCCCTGGATCGAAAAAGCAATGAGAGAGAGAGAGAGAGATAAAGAAAGAAAAAAACTCACCGCAAGCAGGTGTCCCGCGACGTACGCCATTCCTATGGATAGGGCCCCCGTGCCCAGGGGCTCCCTTCCGGGCTCCATGTTGGCCAGAACAGTGATAGCTACGACGGCCGAGGCCAGGAACTCCAGCCCGAAGGCCTCCCCGCCGCCCACCCAAGGTGGGGGCTCCGTCGCCCCCAGCCCGGCGTCGGCCCTCAGGGCGGGGGGCGCCAGCCCGTACAGGATGGCCGCCCCGGCCAGGGCACCCATGCACTGGGCGCCCACGTAGGCTGCGCCCCTCGCCGCCCCGATGTGGCGAGTGACCAACAGGGCGGCGGTGACGGCCGGATTCATATGCGCTCCGCTCACCCCGCCCAGGCATCGGACGAGCGTGGCCACGGCCAGGCCGAAGGCGAGGGCCGCCCTCAGCTGGGCGGCGGCGTCGTCGGGCGGCGGGGGCGGCGCCTTGGTGCGTAGGCTGGCCCCGCAGCCCAGCACTGTGAGCAGGAGCGTGGCGAGGAACTCGGCCCTAACTGCGCCCCAGAAGCGCCGGTCGCTCAGCTCTTGCCGGAGCGGGGCCGGATCCTGGGGCAGCGATTCCATGTAGCGACGCATCGCCTCGACGGCGGCGGCGGCGGCGGCCCGGACTTGCCGGAGTCCGGAATGCAAAAGAGGCCGTCGGCGGACATCCCGATCTCAGCTGTCCGGCATCGCATCCGCTCTCGTGGAGATCCGGGAGCCGTCTGTGTTCCGGACTCTCTCTCGGCGGCGGAGCGCGCAGGGATTTTTATCTCCCTAAAAATCCCTTTCTGCGGGATTCGGCCGGCTCCGGAAAGGAAGATGTCAAATTGCGGTGAACCCCTGCCCTGAGGGTCTACACTAAAAATTTTGCGTTTAGTTAACACCCTTTTTAGTGTTACTGAACACGATTTTTTGTGTTTTAAATTTAAACTTTAACTACAAGTTAATTTTACTTTAAGCAGCATTGATGTTTCATACAAGTGAAATCACTAGAGAGTTATACTAAACAAAAATTAATTAAAAAATATGCTTATTCTGATTATTTTAAGTGTTTCTATTTTCACCAAAATCTGTGGTGTAACACTTTTTCCCACCCCCTTTCGTCCTGGAGCCACCGCGATTATATCCCCTCTCGGACTGGGCCTGGAACAAGGCAGAAGCAAAAATCATTCGGGGTGGAGTCACCGCGATTATCTCACTGGTTTCAAACCCAGTTACAAAGAGAGAGAATAACTATGGCGACTGCTCTTCGAAGGAGAAAAGTTTCAAGTTTTGAAGTGATAAAGAAAACGACCTGGTACCAGGCTTGGAGTAATCGCGATTACGTAATCGTAATCTCCTGTAATCGATTACAGTTTGGCAAAATCGAAATCGTAATCGAAATCTGACAATGGCATATTCTTATAATCATAATCGAAATTGCGTAATCCCTTTTCTTGCGTAATTTTAATCGTAATCTAAAGCAGGGGTCTCCAAACTACGGCCCGAGGGCCACATCCGGCCCGCGGACAGATTTTGTCCGGCCCGCGGAGAGCTAGCATACTTGAAAGAAAACTCCTTCTAGAGAACATATTTATTTTTTATAGCAAATTAAATTAAGTTTACTGAAGTAATCTATTTTTATGTTGAATAATTATTAATATGACATCTACATTGATATGGTCATGGGCTAACTACTCATAACATTGTTGTAGGTTATTATTTACTAACTAACAAATTATTGAAATGAATCCAACTAACATTTTATACATTTTAAATGAAAAGATAACTTATAACAAGCATAACGACATATGAAATACTAATGAGATTTATGTAATTGAGATTTTCCACTGACAATAGTTTGTAGTTGTGGACTAATTTTACTTGTACCAATTATTAAAAGAGATTTAAGATGCTCATCAGTTAATTTAGATCTGTAAACATTTTTTGTGTACTTCATTTTGGAAAAGGTCTTCTCACACAAATAAGTAGTACCAAAAACAGAAAACAGCCCACGAGCAAATTTATGCAAATTATCAAATTGTGTCAGTGGAAGACACTTATAAAATTCCAACAAAGATAAGTTTTGATATTTGTTCTTAATTATATCACTGCACTGTAGATCAATCATTTCCATTTGAAGTTCCGGGGCTAGGGTTTCAATGTCAGTATCAAAAGGATTCTGAAAAATCTTAATTTGATTCGCAATGGCATCAAAGTCCGAGAAACGAGTATCAAAATTTATTTTCAAAGCACTCAAAGTTTCGATTGCAAAATCGATAGGAAACTCGGTCTCAGTGGTGTGGCTAAATATTTCACATGTTTTAAAATGTGAAAAACATTTACTTCGTAGTTGTGATTGAAACAGTATCAATTTCTTCCGGAATGATTTGATATTATTGTATAAATCAGGAAGATGCTGGTTTTCTCCTTGCAATCTCAAATTCAGTTCGTTCACATGTTTTGTCAAATCAACATAGAATGCTAACTTCCACAGCCATGCGTTGTTTTGCAATTCAGTAAGAGGGCGATGCTTTTCATTCAAAAAAAATTCGATCACTGCTCGAAGTTCAAAAAAGCGCTGAAGGACTTTCCCACAACTAAGCCAACGTACGGCAGTATGATAAGGTAAGTCATTTTCTCCAATCTCTTTAATAAATTGTACGAATTGTCGGTGATTCAGCCCAAAAGATCTGATAAAATTAACAGTTGATATGACTGGTTTCAGAACTTCAGACATATCCAAACATTTTCCGCACAAAGACTGTTGATGAATGATACAATGTAAGACTATTGGTTTTGAACCACCGTCATTTTCTACAGCCTTTGACACAAGAGCGACCACTCCTTTATCTTTCCCACTCATGTTTTTGCCTCCATCAGTTGTAATACATTTCAAGTTTTTCCATCGAAGGTTCTTTTGCTTAATGGCCATTTCAACTCCTTTAAAAATATCTGAACCAGTAGTTGTGCCATGAATACTATACATATCAAGAAGTTCTTCATGCACTTCATAGCTTTTATCTACTCCTCGAATATAAATCAACACCTGAGCAGTATCTGACACATCCGTTGACTCATCCAAGGCCAAAGAAAACCACTCAACATGTCCATTTTTGTTGAACAGTTGAGAGGATATATTTTCAGCGATGTCTTCTACCCTTCGAGCCACAGTGTTTGCTGACATACTGACAGTTTTTAATAAATTTACCTTTTCAGGGCACATTTCTTCGGCTACTGCGATTATGCATTCTTTGACCATTTCTCCATCGGTGAATGGTTTTCCACGTTTTGCAATTTCAAGAGCCACACGAAAGCTGGCACGAGTTGCAGCCTCTTGTTCAGTTTTGAGTTTTGTAAATAAAGATTTCTGCGATTTCAATCCGCGCTTCATAGCTTCGAATTTTTCTGTCCGCAAACTTCCTGTATATTTTGAGTAATTTTGAAAATGTTTTGCTTCATAATGACGTTTAATGTTACATTCTTTGAGAACGGCTATGCTTTCATTGCAAATCAAACATAGCGCCTTGTTACTGGACTCAATTACGAAATACTGAATGTTCCACTGATCTTTGAATTTTCTGCATTCACTATCAATTTTTCGCTTCTTTTCCATTCTACTAAATCACACACAAAAGCAACAATTCAAATAAAAATATTGTTACAAAGATGTCTTAAACTTAAACACGCACAAACACGTTTTAAGGAGGTACGCACTATTTTATTTCACAGCAGTGTCATAGGAACTGACTTGTGGTTGCGCCACTAGCCTTCTTATATATTTCACTTACTGCCATCTAGAAGTGAGTGGAAGACACCAGAACTTTATCGAACCAACGAGATTATTCTGTAAGTGCTATTAGCGCCATCTGTTAGGGATAGAAGGTACTACCTATTTCTGCTTGTGTCCACCAGATGTCCTGTCACGTTACTCCTCATGGCTCGCTCGTACTCTACGACTAATCTAGAAATTACAGATAATGACAGGAAAATTAATAATATGCAGTGTTGCCGTTTTGCGGACTTTAGTTCGATTTGCAGCCTTTTTTAAACGTGGCGTACTTTTTCGGACTTTTTTTTTCATGTAAAAAAATACTCATTCGTTACTTGAGTACTCGTTAGGAACCGAAGTAACGATTACTAAAGAAAAAAGTAATCAATAATTACTTGTGTATTTCATTACTTTTGTAATCAATGATTACTATGGCGATACGATGCGGGTACCCCATTATAACGGATACCCATACGATACAGAAAATACATCAGCTTCCCCGTCGCTAATGGCATCTGGCAAAAAAGTAATCATATTTTACACCACTAGTGGACTGATTCAACTTTTTACCACCGGCAACAATTAATGATAATATGGTTTTGGCCCTTGGAATTTACTGGAGTAATCAATATGGCCCTAAGGCTGGAAAGTTTGGAGACCCCTGATCTAAAGGAAAAAAATCTGTAATCCCTTATTAAATCAAAAATTTAATCAAAAATCATTAATTTTTGATTAGTGACACTGTTTCAATAATGAGAGTTGTGTGCATAATATCAGCTAATTTTTGGCTAATCTAATCGTATGCAAAATCGTAATCGGTTATCATAATCGTAATCAATTACTTTTTTAACGACTGTAATTGCTGCCGTAATCGTAATTACATTTTGGCAAAAGGATTACAATCGTAATCGTAATCATAATCTCTCAATTTTTCTCTTTGTAATCGTAATTGTAATCGATTACATTTCTTCGTAATCGACTCCAAGCCTGCCTGGTACACTATCATACACTCAGCTGTTGTACAGGGATTAGAGAACATGCATGGGTGGCACGTGGACTCACTCAGAAATTTAGAAAGAATTCTGCTCGAAATTCTGGGAACATCCACAATGGCCCTTTTAGTTTTTCTAGGTATACCGAATTTTCCGGCTTTTCAGTGCTAAAGAAAGAGGTAATCGCGGTGGCGCCCCACCCCGAACCATCCCTTATCCCTTGCCCTTCGATTATCACCACCCATCGTATCCTCCCTTGTTCCAAGCCCAGTCAGAGAGATAAAATCACCACGGCCCCGCCCCTCCCCTTGTCACAAACTGTCTCAATTTCTGAAACACCCTCGAAGTGTGACATCATTTGTGAATGGTCCGTAGAAATGTCTTGAAACTCGCTTCAAAAAAAAAAAAAATGTTTCTCAGAATTCGTTGTATGGGCATTAATTTATTCCACAGACTGAGATGTCTTTCCATTCAGTCCACGGAATTAAAAAAAATGAAAAGGGATTACCTAAACTGCGTATCGACCACATTAGTTTCCCCATCCTTATTAATTTAATTAGTTCATTGGCAAATAATTAACCTTTAAAATTGAAAAGCTATGTCGTTCTCACATATTATTTTCATGTTCATTGAACAGTAAAGAGGAGATTATTTTTAGACGCCCACCTCCCCTCATAAGCCCTTCTCTTTTCGCTTCTGAAAAACACATAAACTGATCCCGTTCCTGAAACGTAACCGTGTCATTCTTCAGAACATTCTTTTTCTCTTTCCTTCCCCTTACCACTCCAGAAAGTAACCATCCACGCGAAAAACAAACACAAGCGTAAATCCCCCCCCCCCCCCCAGATAACACGTTACGCAAATTCTCCCTCGCTGGGGAAAATCCCCATCTCGGAGGAAAATTCTCCTCTGGCAGAAAAAAAAGGGGGGGGGAGGGGGTCCATTCCTGTCGGTGGTTTCCATCTGGACGATAAGGGGTGGAGTAGATGCTCCTGGTGATTCTCCCGTCTCTCTTTTTCCAATGACGAAAGCCTCGTCTGTTTTTGGTCGCTTCGATTAGAACTTTTTTTTTTTTTCAGTTCCGAATAGAACAAAATGTATGCTGATTTCAACTGCAGTGAAACCCCGATTTATCGCCCCACCAATCTACGTTTTCCCGCATTTTACGTTTTTTCCCATGAGGTCCCAGTTTTCCGTGCACTAATTAATGTTAAGATATCCCGGATTCTAAGTTTCTTATTTATCAAATTCAAAAATAGAATAAAATGTATGCTGATGGTGACTACAGTAAAACCCCGATTGAGCGTCCCCGCCTAATCTACGTTATTCCCGCATGTTACGTTCTTTTAAAACAGGATTTTTTCCGTATACTAGTTAATGTTAAGATATTCCGGATTCTAAGTTTCTTATTTATAGAATTCAACAATAGAACAAAATTTATGCTGATGGCAACTACAGTGAAACCCCGATTTAACGTCCCACCAATCTACTTTTTTCTCGCATTTTACGTTTTCCTCGAAAGTAAAAAAGAAAAAAAATGCTCTAAAATTAGCAACATTTTTTCTTTTGTGCTCCTTTCAAAGCTAATCTACATTGTTAAAAACTAATTACTTTCTCACAAAAGAAATCGAGGATTGTTTTTGTTCACTTTGAACTCCATGACAAAAAAAAAAACGGATTATTTTCAACCTGAGTCCCAAAATTCATAATTAAATGCTTTAAAATGGCATGCAAAATAATTTTATTTTCGAAAATATAGAAATTATACTTTTCAAAAGAGGGATCTTTACTACCTTTGGTTTTTTTCTATTTGATTTTATCTTTCTATTCATCTCCCGTACTTTATGTTTCCCCGCATTCCCCGCATTTTACGTTTTTTATCCAGTCTCTAGGGAAACGCAAAATCGGGGTTTCACTGTAAAATGAATCGAAATTTTTTCGAAAAGAAAAAGTACGCGACACTTTTGGGAAGTTTTGACCCATTAAATATTTTCATTTTGATAGCTAAATATGGTTAAGGCAATAGAAAACCTCTAAAACTCAACAACGAACCAATTATTGATCTCTAATTAATTTTTACCAATCACACGCGCAAGAGCCGGTGTGCAGCCTAACGCGTCAGCCCATGACGTCACTCTTTATGTTTCACTGCAGGCTTGCAGGTGCAATTATTAGCACCCGAATCAGAATGTTTGCCTCTCTGTTTGTTGAAAGCAAGTAAATTTATAAAATGGCATATAGCATCAGTTCGGAAGAAAGCAAGTATGCTAAACGAATTAAAACGAGAACAGAAATGGCACATTCCTTAAACCAGCAGTTCTCCTTCGAACATCAATGGATTGTCCTTGGACCACCACTGTGCCAAACAGAGCTTTTATTTTTGATCGCTGAATTGTATTCGCATTGAATAGGGTGTTGCTCAAAAACAACTACCCAGTTTTTAAGATATTTATTTAAAAAAAAATACAAACAACATTTCTATTTAATTTTTCACTACAATTCTTATCACATTGTGCAATTTACAAATATAAATTCTGTACATATGCTTTCTTTACAATACGATAGTCGTAGTAGTGAAAAACTTTCTTGCTTCAAAAGGAGGCGGCAATGGAACATTTGTAGTTATTGGCGTCAATGCATGATTTTTCTTCTTAAAGAATAAATTAGTAAATAAAATTACTGAACACATCTCTTATAGCAATGGTTAATTCAAAGCTTTTTTTTTACAAGCACATTTATTAGGAATTGAAAACCTGCATGGCCTTATTTCAGAAAGGTAGAATTTTTTTCTGAACAAAAAAAATACTAATTTTGTCTTTCCTTGAGTGTTTTAATAACGTTCATGGAAATTCCTTATTTTTTTCACAAAGAGTTTCAAAGCAAACAGTTTACCAGACTCTGTACATATGTTTTCTTTACAATACCACTGCCATAGCAGTGAAAAACCCGCTGGTGCCTCGTTCCATATAACAACTGTGAAGGGATTAATAACAGAAAATTGAGTTTCTTACTATTTTTTCATGTGAGCTGTTTTTTTTTTGGGGGGGGGGGGGAGGGAGTAGCTCGCAGAAGAATTTGAAACAGCAACGGCTGCTCAGTGGCCTCGAAAGTTTGGCGAACACTGCTTTAGAACCACCTCAGAATGCTCGTAAAACGGAGAATCTTTAAATGCCCCCTCCCAAAAAAAGAAGAAGAAAGCCTCTCTCGGAAAGATTTTATTGAAGCTACTAGATTCCCAGAACGGTTTCAGCCATTTTTCATTCTTTTCTAGTAAATTATCTTTTATGTGATCAGCTCTCTATAGATCTAAAATAATCCACAAAACCGCTTTTTTTTTTTTGCAATATTGTTTGATGTAAATGCTAAATCCCTTTTCCATTCTATGAACTAAGATTTTTAAATCCAGTTACTCTTATGACCTTGCCTAATTTATTACTACAGTTATACCTTTAAAAAAAAAGAGCTCTAACTGGCAGAGGGCCAAGAGGATAAGTCCATTCATTATCAAGGGAGAAACGGCTGGTATAAGGGATGTGCCGGATTTTGTTATGGTTTAGTTCGTTTAGCATAGAGAGTTCAACCACAGAATTTTGACATTTGGACGCTTCTACGCGTGGCGGAAAAGAACGAATCCATTCGAGCTTTAGGGGAGTTCGTTTTGCAGGTGCATTTATTCAGTGCGCGAATCAGAATGTTTGCTTCACAGTTTGTTGAAAGCAACGAAATTTAAAAATGGCATTTAGCATCCGTTCGGAAGGAATCAAGTATTCTAAAAGAACTAGAACGAGAACAAAAAAAGCCAATTTCATATCCCAGCAGTTCCTCCCTTGAAGAGGAATGCATTCTTCTTGGCACGCTGCCAGGCAGCTTGCTCTGGATGACGTTAGAAGTGATTTGAGTGGTAATAAACGCACCTCTAAACAGAAATCCCCTAAAACTCGATTGGATTCCTCCTTTTCTGCCCATGCGCAGAAGCGTCCAAGTGTCGGAGCTTCGTGGTTAAACGGTGTCTGATTTCTTTCAATGCTTATAATGTCTGGAATTGGTGAATGGTATTGGAAGGTTCTAAGCCCATGGCTTCGTACAGAAAGCGACAGCGACGGGTTTTCTGTCGCAGAGTTTCCTTGCACCCGCCCGTTCTACATTATTAATTAACACGCTCTCATGCCGCTAATTGGCTGTTTGTTCTATTGTTGAAAATTACTTTTATTGAGAAATGATTACTCCTGATTTGACGGATGTCTGTCACGATGACTTTGTGCTACAACGGTTATGTACACTATTAGAAATTTCATCATGAAATTACGGTTAAATGACCGGCAGCAGTTGGTCCATCTAATTCACCGTTAAATTTACGGTTTGGAACATTTTTCTGGCTTTACGAGACCTAACCATTCCCAATCAGCTTGGTTAAAAAGCCGTAAATACAAAAGTTCACGGTTTTATAACCATTTAAAAATGGGTTCAAAACCAAATTTTTACCGATTTTGAACCATTTCGAGGCGTAGAATCTTCCAGGCGTAGGAACCGTAAACAAAGCTTGCGGGAATCGAACCCGGGTGTACGGCACGCCAACCTTAATCTCTAACCATTCGGCCATCTGTACCACACAAAGCGGTTGTTTATTTATCAATAAATCTTTCTTTTCAACAGGAAAAGAAAGATTTATTGATAAATAAACGGCATTAAAATTGAGATTTCAGTTTTTGATTGGATCCAAAGCCATCTTTGGTCTAAATTTACTGTATATTGACGAAAATCATTTTAGTTGCTGCAAAAATTAAAGTAAACAAGCTTCAACAGCTCAAATAATGGGTTCGCTCATTCGCAAACATTTCGGGAATCCGATGTCTCAAATTTTTGTTTGACGTGTGTATGTGTTTCTATTTAGTAAACACTGCTTAAGTCACTAAGTCACTTTTTTTTTTCTTCTTTTTTATATACACATGCAGATTTGAACTGATAAAACTTTATTCATATTTTAACAACAACGTACGACCGGTAAGGTTTCGCAACGAAGATGGACGCCCGATTTTTATTGAGCGCTTGAAAATTAGGGTTAGTTAAACCTTCTTTGGGATAAATAGAGAATAAACGATTTTTTTCATAACCAGCGGTTTGAGTACCATCTTTTTAATGGTTATTCAACTGTTGTAATGAAATATGGTAAAATAACAATCAAATAAATGGTTATTTTACTATTTTCTTACGGAAATTTTTAACAGTGTAAATGGTGATGCTATCATTCACTGAGAATACAATTGCACGCTCACCACGAAGAAAGCTCGCGCCTCGATGTCTATTATCTGTCCGTTACCATCGGGACGGACCTCGTTCATTCTCTGCAGGGATTAGTAGTTATCTTTATTTGGCATTCATCATTCCTTTTCAAAAATGTTAGTTTCGAAATAAAATATTCCAAAAACAAATAAAAAATGTTTTGTTTCGGAAAAACAGCTGTTGCTAAGTTGGTGCTAACTGCGCTAATTCGCCGCACGGTCCCTCCTTTCTTGACGTCCTAACTCTTACTTCTTGCTTTACTTTTTTTCTTCACTTCTTTAACTTCTCTCTATACTTCTTAACTCTTATTTCTTTCTTCACTGCTAACTCTTACTTCTTTCCTTACTTCTTAACTCTTACTTCTTGCTTTACTTTTTTCTTTACTTCTTCAACTTCTCTCTTTACTTCTTAACTCTTATTTCTTTCTTCACTTCTAACTCCTACTTTTCTTACTTCTTTCTTTACTTCTTTCTTTGATTATTAGCTCTTACTTCTTTACTTACTACTTTTACTTTTTTCTTTACTTCTTAACTGTTACTCATTTTACTTCTTTACTTACTTCTTCTTTCACTTTTTTATTTATTTCTTAACTCTTACTTCTTTCTTTACTTCTTAACTCTTACTTCTTTTTGCTTCCTAAACTTTAATTTAAAATTGCTTCTAGCACATGAAATAAAAAGACCTTTGTTTTAAATGTTACATAAAAGAGAAAAATACACGAAATTTAACTGATGTTTAAACTAACTGGGTTGCCGTCAAAATGGCGCCTCAGTTAGATCGTCCAAAAGAAAAGAGATTCACGTTTTACGTCTTTTTCGAATTTTCCCGATTCCGGAAAGCCAACACAAGAGGCTGCTTCAATTTCGAAAGTTATTCCTCGGGAACGGAAAATTAGCTTTTTTAACGACTTTGTATTCGTTTCGGAAGTGCCAAACGATCGATTTCTGCCTGGGCAGCTAATCTAAAAGAGCTGCCGAGATATTCCTACTGCATTTCCCCGATGCTGCGCATTTCTGGAGGTGATTTCGCTGCCATCGAATGTACGAGACAATAAAAATCTGATTGTTTTACTTACGGATGAGTTCTTGAAGTACGAAATCAAAGAGCGAGAAAACCATTGGAACACAACTTTAATTCATTAGTGCCCAACTTTTTGTTCCCTTAAATCCGTTACGACACATTGTTTAGCGCAGCGATAAATAATTAGGGAAAATCTGCATTCTGTAAAGGGAATTCTATAATTCTCTAAATTGAAAATCTATAATAGACAAAAACAAAACAGTGAAGAAGCATTTTCTACTGTTTTTCAACAGCTTTTCTTACTTTGTTTTTTGTTCAGTAGCTATTGACGAGTTTTACGGACATCGATTAAAAAATTTTGGACACAGTTTATTATTTGTAAATAATTCCTCTTATTTTTTTGTCAAGCAAGCCTCATTTGTGATTGTAATGTTATGTTGTGGCCGATAGCAGAGCACAACATGTCTTCGTTGAGTAAAAGATTAGGCAATAAATATAAAACTCATTGTTAAAAAGAGTTCGTTGCCATTAAGCAGTAATAGTAATAGCCATTATAACAAGAGATTGAGTGAACTCTATCAGAAATAGAACACTCACTTTTGACGATTTTCCAATAGTCAAGAAAATTCCGTCATTGACGACGACTTTCTTTCCTCGCGCAATGAGGTGTGTTAAAAAGTTACGACACAAATTTCATCCTAACCACTAGGATACCACTGCTCCCGTAGTGTTATTGAGCTTACTGGCATAAAATTGAAGAAGAACTCCTTAAGTACTACATAGGCCCCAAAGATTAAGAACTAATAATTACAAAATCCATTTAAAATGAATTATTAACCTGCTTCAGATTGATCCTTCCGTTTAGGGCCTCTTTGAACCACGTCAGAAAAGTGATTTTAGAAAGAATTATTTTAATAAAAGTAGTATAGTTGTGCAACTTTGATCTAGAAAGTAAAAATGTAAAAATATTTTTAAAAAATTATTTCACAACGTCACGGGAATTTTATATTTCATAAAGTATTGCACAGCCACCAAAAATTAAGAAAAAGTAATTAAAAAATCCATTTAAATGTCTTATTAACTTGTTTCAAAGCACTCTCAAAAATAGAATCCTCATTTTCCACGGTTCTTTGCTCGTCAAGAAAATGTAGTCATTTATAACGATTATTTCCTCGCGAAATCACGTGACTTTAAAAAATTTTCTACACAAATTTCGCCAATTTGACGAAAGGTTTACTCGGAGCGTTCTTCACGAAGCCATTTCGTCAAAAGCGACGAACGTTTCCGAGAGCGTGAAGGATTCTCTGAAACAATGGAATGAAGAAAGAATAGTGTATGGAAGCAAAAACTTTTAAATTTTATTCAACTACAACTCACTCCACTTAGTACGACATCGGCAGGAGTACGAGCGGCTACGTTGATGAACGCAATGGGCCCTGCGGCGGCACGGATTTACAATATGTTTGCTTTAAGTGAGGGTGATCGGTACAAACTCGACGCTATCATCGCCAAATTTGAAGAATGACACTTATATAATTATATAAATTGCACAATGCCTTAAATGCTAAATCTAATTATTACGGTCGAATTTCGACTGTCGGTTGAACTCTAGTATTCTTACACTGTTAAAAATTCCCGTAAGAAAATAGTAAAATAAACATTTATTTTATTATTATTTTACCATATTTAATGACAACAGTTGAATAACCATAAAAAAGATGGTACTCAAACCGCTGATTGCGAAAAAAAATCGTTTATTCTCTGTTTATCCAAAAGAACGTTTAACTAACCGTCATTTTCAAGCGCTCAATAAGAATCGGGCGTCCATCTTGATTGCGAAGCCTTACCGGTCGTACGTTGTTGTTAAAATGTGAATAAAGATTTATCACTTCAACTCTGCATGTGTATATAAAAAACGAAGAAGAAAAAAAGAGGCTTAAGCAGTGGTTACTAAATAGAAAGACATATACACGTAAATCAAAAATGGGAGACATCGGATTCCCGAACTGTTTGCGAATGAGCGAACCATTAGTTTGAGCTGCTGAAGCTTGTTTGTCTTTTAATTTTTGCAGCAAATAAAATGATTTTCGTCAATATTTAGTAAATTTAGATCAAAGATGGCTTAGGATCCAATCAAAAACTGAAATCTCAATTTTAATGCAGTTTTCCTGTTGAAGAAGAAGATTTATTGATAAATAAACTACCGCTTTGTGTGGTGCAGATGGCCGAATGGTTAGGGAGTAAGGTTGGTGTGCCATCTTTCCGGGTTCGATTCTCGAAAGCTTCGTTTACGGTTCCTACGCCTGGAAGATTCTATGCCTCGAAATGGTTCCAAAACGGTAAAAGATTTGTTTTGAAGCCGTTTTTAAATGGTTATAAAACCGTAAACTTTTGTATTTACGGTTTTTTAACCAAGCTGATTGGAAATGGTTAGGTCCCATAAAGATAGAAAAATGTTCCAACCCGTAAATTTAACGGTGAATTAGATGGACAGCCTGCTGCCGGTCATTTAACCGTAATTTCATGATGAAATTTCGAACAGTGTTAATTCTTTGACTGATTTCTTCAATTCATAACCACTGAGTTCAATTTTAAACTAGGATGTACATATACATATTTTTTCTTCCCAAATATTTCAAAATAAATATTTTCTAGAGAGTATCTATTAGGAGAGGAGTAAAAAACTTTTTCCTTTTCTGTTTTGGATGATGGGTGGTGTAGAAGTACTATTCGTCACCGGAAGACATGATGCTCAAATTTTCAAAATGGAATGCTTTCGGTTAAGCGATGTTTCGGTTGATCGGTATTTGGATAATCGATGCTTTGCTCGAACTTTATTTTTGTCTTAGAAAACCTGATTTTGTGCCAACACAATTTGCCTTGGACATCATTTTATTATTTTTTTTTTTCAATAACACCTTCCCTCTCGCTCCCGTGAAAATGACGGGCTGAGGTTTCGCTTTCTATTTCTCGCTTCCGTGAAAATGACGGGCTGAAGTTTCGCTTTCCATTTCTCGCTCCCGTGAAAATGACGGGCTGAGGTTTCGCTTTCTATTTCTCGCTCCCGTGAAAATGACGGGTTGAGGTTTCGCTTTCTATTTCTCGCTCCCGTGATATACCCGCATTTTATGAATAATACTTTTATAATTAGTTAAATAGCATAATGTCACCGATGTTAACTTTAATCAATACGGTCGAATTTCAACCATTAGGCGAACTCTAGTACTAATTAAACGAGCTGATGTGCGCACCACGTGACTTCCTTGTACTACACTAAATATAATATACCTATTTAAGAACTATAAAATAAAGCGTACGTGTGTTTACACGTGCGATATGCAAATGTTAAAAGTTATATTTAAAAAATAATGAAGCTAACAAATATAATTTTAGTTCACGTTTTAGTTTTTGATTTATTTGAGAAATTTTTTGTTCAATTTTGAACGATTGAAAAAATATTTCACAGTAGCACCTATTGGAAACATGAAGCAAATTAAATAAGCCTGATAAAAGCTCCTTTGAACAAGCTTATTGGAAGAAGCTCTAGATGTGAAATATTTTTTATTTGAACAATTTTTGTCCAATTTTGAACAGTTCAAAAACAAGTTAACTTTAGCGAATGCGGGGAAATTTCAATCCTATATAAATCCGAGTCTATCAGACAAATTTGCTTGGGAGAAACTTCATCGGAAGAGGTAGAACATAGGCAGATGCGAAGTTCATCCAAAACCTAAACGAGCCTATTTTCCTATGAAATATTTTGATCTGGGTTTTTAAGAATACTTCTGAATGAATGGATAAATAAATGAGTGCAGGAATGAATGAATAAATGAGTGAATGAATGAATAAATGAATAAATGAGTGAAGGAATAAATGAATGAATAAATGAGTGAAGGTATAAATGAATGAATAAATGAGCGAGGGAATGAATGAATAAATGAGTGAAGAAATTAATGAATAAATGAGTGAAATAATAAATGAATGAATAAGTGAGGGAAGGAATGAATGAATAAATGAGTGATTAAATGAATAAATAAATGAGGGAAGGAATGAATGAATGAATAAGTGAGTGAAGGAATGAATGAGTAAATTATTGCAGGAATGAATGAATAAATGAGCGAATGAATGAATAAATAAAGGAATGGATGAGTGGATGAATATGTATTAAGGGCATCAGGTGTATTTTTGTAAGTATTTAAGAACTACTGTAGTTGTTATTGTCGTCGTCGATAACAACAACGCGCTGCTCCTGAGTCTAAGGGTCCCTTATAGGCAGTAGTTCGACTTCCTTTGAGAGGTCTCTTTTTTTTAACCATCTATCAGCAGATGAGAGATCGCCTCCTGGGGTTGACACCCCATCGTTTCATTCGGTGGACATTGGAGGCACGGCGGATTTAAAGTGTACCAGCTCCGTTAAGGGTACACGGTCCGAAAGCAACGAGCCGCGAGAGGTTGTCACCCTTCCAAACCATTGACCTTATTCAATGTTGCTTCACTTTCGGTGTTCTGCGGGAACCTAATTTTAAGAACTAATGCTAGATAAGTAAAAAAGAGAGACAGAGTGAGAGAGATCTTGATCTGGACAGACAAATGTGCTTGGGAGAAACAAACTTTATCGGAAGACGTAGAACATGGGCAGATGCGAAGTTCATCCAGAGCTAAACGAGCCTATTTCCTATGAAACTTTTTGATCTTTTGATGGCTTTTTTTAGAATACTTCTAAATGATTGAAAGAATGAATGAATGAGCGAATAAATGAGTGAAGGAAATGAATGAAGGAATGAATAAATGAGTAAAGGGAATGAAGGAAGGAATAAATGTGTGAAGGGAATGAATAAATAAGTGAAGGAATAAATGAATAAGTGAGTGAAGGAAGGAATGAATGAATGAATGAATGTGTGAAGGGAATAAATAAATGAGTGAAATAATAAATGAATGAATAAGTGAGGGAAGGAATAAATGAATAAATGAGTGAAGAAATGAATGAATAAATGAGTGAATGAATGAATAAATGAGTGAAATAATAAATGAATGAATAAGTGAGGGAATGAATGAATGAATACATGAATGAAGGAATGAATGAGTAAATGAGTGCAGGAATGAATGAATAAATGAGTGAATGAATGAATAAATAAAGGAATGGATGAGTGGATGAATAAGTATTAACCGTTGAGGGGGCAGAAGGTGTATTTTTGTAAGTATTTAAGAACTACTGTAGTTGTTATTGGCGTCGTCTATAACAACAACGCGCTGCTCTTGAGTCTAAGGGTCCCTTATAGGCAGGAGTTTGATTTCCTTTGAGAGGTCTCTTTTTTTGAACCATCTCCCAGATGAGAGATCGCCACCTGGGGTTGACACCCCATCGTTTCACTCGGAGGACATTGGAGGCACGGCAGATTTAACGCGTACCAGCTCCGTTAAGGGTACACGGTCCGAAAGCAGCCTGCCGCGAGCGGTTGTCACCCTTCCAAACCACTGACCTTAGTCAATGTTGCTTCCATTTCGGTGTTCTGCGGGAACCGAATTTAAGAACTAATGCTAGATAAGTAAAAAAGAGAGACAGAGTGAGAGAGATCCTGATCTGACAGACAAATGTGCTTGGGAGAAACAAACTTTATCGGAAGACGTAGAACATGGGCAGATGCGAAGTCCATCCAGAGCTAAACGAGCCTATTTCCTATGAAATTTTTTGATCTTTTGATGGATTTTTAAGAATATTTCTAAATGATTGAAGGAATGAATGAATGAGCGAATAAATGAGTGAAGGAAATGAATGAAGGAATGAATAAATGAGTAAAGGGAATGAAGGAAGGAATAAATGTGTGAAGGGAATGAATAAATAAGTGAAGGAATAAATGAATAAGTGAGTGAAGGAAGGAATGAATGAATGAATGAATGTGTGAAGGGAATAAATAAATGAGTGAAATAATAAATGAATGAATAAGTGAGGGAAGGAATAAATGAATAAATGAGTGAAGAAATGAATGAATAAATGAGTGAATGAATGAATAAATGAGGGAAATAATAAATGAATGAATAAGTGAGGGAATGAATGAATGAATAAATGAGGGAAGGAATGAATGAATGAGCGAATAAATGAGTGAAGGGAATGAATGAAGGAATGAATACATGAGTACAGGGAATGAATGAAGGAATAAATGTGTGAAGGGAATGAATAAATAAGTGAAGGAATAAATGAATGAATAAATGAATAAGTGAGTGAAGGAATGAATGAATGAATGAATGAATGTGTGAAGGGAATAAATAAATGAGTGAAATAATAAATGAATGAATAAGTGAGGGAAGGAATAAATGAATAAATGAGTGAAGAAATGAATGAGTGAATGAATGAATAAATGAGTGAAATAATAAATGAATGAATAAGTGAGGGAAGGAATAAATGAATGAATAAATGAGTGAATGAATGAATAAATGAGTGAAATAATAAATGAATGAATAAGTGAGGGAATGAATGAATGAATAAATGAATGAAGAAAGGAATGAATAAGTGGGTGAATGAATGAATCAATAAATGAGTGAATGAATGAATTAATAAATGAGTGAAGAAATGAATGAATAAATAAGTGAATGAAAGAATCAATAACTGAATGGATAAGGGGATGAATATGTATTAACCATTTAAAGTATTTAGGAACTAAAGCTAAATGCGGAAAATAAAGAGAGTTATAAGTGTGTATAGATATAAGAGAGTTGGGGTGTATACGGGGAAAGCAGGCTCGTGTAGTTCTAGATGGAACTTGTTATAAAAACTTTTCTGCCCCCTTTCAAAATTATTACACATAACAGTCCAATACTCCAATTGTTCATTGCACTGAAAATCGACCAACCTTTCAATTCCATGCTCTCCTTATAGTAACTTACCAACCACTGGAGACGAGCGTTCTCCTTGAAGTTCTCTTTTCATTCCCATCTAGCTGATTGGATTACGAACTCTCTCTCCTCATTGGAGAGAAGGGAGGAAAGACACAGCACACTGAAAGCGAAGTGTCTCCCACTTTATGAAAGAAGTTCCCGCAGAGAGAAATTCTATTATTTACATTACTGATTTGTTCAAAATTGTTTCCACTTCAATGAGGGATGTATAGATGAGCAAATTGGACGGCCGATGACTAGCTGATAAACCCGTTAAATGTCGGCGATGTCATATGAAGGCGTTTTGTAAAAGGGGTTCTTAAATGCCAGTTGGTAATCTTTTTTTAATCTACTTTTCCGTAAAAAGTAAAAAATAAATGAAAATAAATGTGAGAGAAGGCTTAATGTATCGTAAAAATATCGTTAGAGGTAAAGAAAAGTCGAAGATAAGTGAAGTAATTAAATAAAGATTGAAAAATAAAAAATTTGAAAGTATTGTTTTGAGATGGGAAAATGTGTGTGTGTCGGTCTGCTTGTCCCCCTAATAACTTTTGAGGGAATTGTCCGATTCGAAAGATTTTTTTTTGCATTCGAAAGATTTCAGTGAGCACATATCATTTCTACACTTTACCTTTTGATTTGGACAACTTTTCCTCAATTTTGAACAGTTCAAAACATCTTATCATTAGCACCTATGGGCAAATTTTGCAAGCGTTGGGCGTAAGATCCAAGTTCCTACGAACCAGCTTATTGCAAGGACTCTCAGCGTGAAATATTTTTTGATTTGAACATTTTTTGTTCTTTTTTGAACAGTTCAAAAAAAAAAAAAAAAAAAAACATTACTGCTTACACGGAAATTTCAATCCTATATTTTATATAAGTCATGATCCAACAGACGGATTTGCTTGGAACAAACGTTATCGGAAAAATGTTATGACGTAGAACACGTAGAGATACGTAGTTCAACCAGAACGAAACGAGCCTATTTTAACACAAAACATTTTGATCTGAATTTATAAGAATATTTCCAGAATAATGAATGAATGTGTACAAACTGTTAAGAAAGATAGAGTTGAACTTTCTTAATACGAACACGGTTAATACGAAATACCGGCTAAAACGAACATTTTGTTCATTAAGTTTGGTTTATATTTATTTACACTAAATAACTCACGCCATATTACGAAGGCTAAAATACACATTTCGGCTGAGACGAGCAAAATTTCTGACCTATTCACGGAAAATTTTCTCGATTGCATATAATTATTATCTCTTTTTTTACAAATTGTTGGTTATTTTCAGTCATTGTAAACCACCAAGTACGTATTTCGAATCATACGTTGAATATTTTTGGGTAGAGAATAAAGCTCATGCACGTGTTCGCTGTCGGGCAGGTCAGTCTGCTCAGGGATCAAATCCTCTAGCTTCGAATCATTCTTGAATACTAGTACTTATTTCCAAAATATAAACATGCATTTTTAATACTTTTTTCTACACAATTTTACTCATTTACGGTTGTTACGAACAACGGCTAATACGAGCAAATTCGAGAATTTTCGGCATTTCGTATTAAGCGAGTTCAACTGTATATTTGCAGAAATTGAGAGCAAATGATAAATGAAAACGAGAGAGAGAGAGAGAGAGCTGGATTATTATTTTGATATTGGTGTGTTCGGGAAAGTAGGCTCGTATAGTTCTAAACGGAGCTTCTTTTTTGTATTAGCAGTGGGAATACTGATAGGGTTTTAGGATCCTTATTTGTTCAAGGGCAGATTTAAACAGTACTTCTGTGCTTTATTTCTGAAGTGGCCATTTTGTGGAATATAGCTATCGTTTTAGTCTTCTTATTATTATGGTTATTAATTGTTATTTAATTAGTTAATTTATTTGTTTGTTCATTGTTTTGATAGGAATCGATGATACCGTTGCCACACGAAAAAGAGGAGGGGAAAATAATGCTGCAAGTAAGTTTTGATTTGATCTGTACGGCTTTTTTTATTTTAACTGTCTTTGCTTACAGAGCATTTTCCTAAACCGGATATAAATTCTAGCCAATGGAAGCAATTCACCGCTAGAGGGATTCATAAGCGATCATCGTTGTCACGTGATATCCGCTCTTTGTTTGCTAAGATTTTCAGTTGAGTTCTACGTGGAGTTCACTAGGCAAAATGATTTATCATAAAATTAATTAGATTACTTTCACAGCTTTTTCTGATTATAACCCAGTATTTGCATTTAATATAATCATTATAAAATATATTTATTAATTATTACAATAGTTATAGCGTTGCATTTAGTGTTAATTTTATGTAATGTTGAAGAACTTTATTGAGTCCTAGTTTCAGTTAGATTTGTAGAACGCGATGTAAAGTGATGCTACGACTTCCTTTGTTTACATTGCTGTCATCGGTGCCACGTGACCAATGACGTTGCTTGAACAGCCTCCATTAAACTGTCCAAGCGTAAAATACCTGCAATTTTTGATGAAAAAGCTTAGTACTATTTTATTCAAAATCGCTCGCGAAATGTAGACCGAAAAAATTGGGCCGTGGTAGCCTAGTGGTTAGGAAGTCGGACTTTCAACCGGAAGATTGGGGGTTCGATACCCGACCCGCTGAAGAGCCACCATGTACACTTGGGGATACGTGCATGAAAAATATGTGGAGCCTGAAGTCCCGAGGCAGGTACCGGAGGGTGGAGAATTTCGCTTCCCATCACTTTTAGGTCAAAAACAAGTGGCGTATTTGTGGTGGCGCCATTTGGTGTACATAATGAGCCAAGTCGTACTTCCACCGCTGTAGTGCTCATCTATAAACGGAAGGCGCTCCCTCACTGCCTTCATTCCTGGTCGCTCTGCGAAGGGGAGCTTGGATACCAAAGTGGCATCAAAAACAACAACAACAGACCGGAAAAAGGCTTGTTTATAAGAGGAATACAGTTAAACTTTCTTAATACGAACACTGTTAATACGAAATCACGGCTAAAACAAACATTTTGTTCATTCAGTTTGATTTACTGTTTAATTACACTAAATATCTCACTCATATTACGAAGGCTAAAATGCAAACTCCGGCTAAGACAAACAAAATTTTTGAATTATTCACAAAAAATTTGCATGATACAATTTAATATACCCAAAAAACAACTAAACATTAAAGATTTTTTCCAAAATTGTGAAATTTTAAAAGGCAAGTTCACTTTTTCTCTATTTACTAGTAAGATTTAAAAGCTTACATTAGTAAAAAGAAATCATTTGTTTTCACTATTTATTTTACATTTCATGGTACATAGTAGTATTTTTTAAAAAAACATAAGCATGTATTTCTAATACCTCTTTTTTTACATAACTTTACTTATTCACGGTTGTTACGAATTACGGCTAATACGAAAAAAATCGCGAATTTTTGGCATTTCGTATTAGGCGAATTCAACTGTATATTCAAACCGCATTTTCTTATATCGTTAGCCAAATCGTCGCAGCTATTTAATGTAACTTTTTTGATAAAAGGGAAAAGCTCTTGCTCGTCTTTCAAATTTTCCCCGTTTGCTCCAAATTATGCGAAGACTTGTTAAACGCGAAGAATGCCGCCACTTCGAGGGGAGAGGATGGGAGGTGGGGGACAGAACGTGCACGCGAAGGAACTTTGTCTCTCTTAAACAAGGTTCAGGGAAAAGATGCCGCTTTTTCGTTAATCTAATTTCTGAGCAGAGCCCGTGCGCTCCCGAAAGGAGCCCTTAAATATTTTTCGCTTAAAGAAGTCATTTAAACGTTAATGAGATTCTGGGAAGGAACAATAAATCACGTGTTTCGCAGATTAAACTTCTTCCTCTTTCGGTTCGGATTTTTATCACGTGATCCGCTGAAGCAGGCAGGCGCGTTGTTATTAGGAAACAAGGGTTTTACGGAAAATTGCTTGCGTAGCGGACGTTTTATTAAGAAAAGTGGATTTCGAGTGGGAAAACCCGCTTTAAGCGGTAAAACTTTTTATTATTATTATTAAATCTTCGGTGAGTTATTAAAAGGGTCGTAGCGATTATTATCGTTTTTTTTTTTTTTTTGCTAATGTATAGCATATCAGCAAGGTTGATCATGTAGTGGATGACAAAATTGAGCACTTCTGCATGAGTTCTTTTATTCTTTTCTTCTTATATCCCCCCCCCCCCCATGTCACCTGTTGGACAAGAACAAGATTCAACTAATAAGTCTTTTCATTTCCAAGCTATGAACTGAAGGGAGTTTTTCTCAAAACCGCTCTGCTAAAAAGTACTATTTTGTACTATTATTTCTTTAAAATTCTACATATGAAATTGCTAATTACACTGTGCAACACGAAAAATGTCCTTTGGATGAAAATGTCTGTTTCTTACGCATTTTTGGCTGAAAATTACGAATCGGCAATCATTTTTTGCCTATCGCGTACCATTTTCCCAAAATTCCACATTTTAGCTTTTTACGTATTTTCTGGAGAAATGTGCATATTTTCGTAATTTATCGACTTAATTTATTATAAATTATATCTATCTCATTGACAATGAGATCGTTACCATTCTAGAGACCTTTTTAATGAATGGGCTTGAGTTACTTTAGCAACATTTTGGCAACAAAAGCTTACTTCTCGAAGTTTAGAGTCTTTTACAAGCCGACAAAAGGCATTTTGTAGACTATTTTGCGAATAAAGAAAAAATAGTATGCTGCTGTGATGTGAATGTATTATTTCAAGCATTAGGACATGAGCACAATTCAGCAGAGTAACGCTTGTTTTTCAGTGCTCCCCCATGTAAGTATTTTTTTCCTATTCATTCCTGCAGCATATTCTTCAAAAACAAAGGAAATTTCAAAACTATGATTGTCAAGACATATCAAGTGAGCCGCTTGTAAATCTACAACGTGCCTTTTTTCCACGACTGCACATTAAACTTGGTTTATCGAAATATTTGTAAAAGCTCTGGACAGAGAATGGATTTTCGTGCATCTCGGAAACAAATTCGAAAATTTAAGTGAGGCAAAAGTAAAAGAAAGAATTTTTAAACTTAAGGAACTTCTTTCATGATGAAGAGTATGAAAAAAAAAGAACAGTCGGAAGCCGAAAAATCAGCTTGGCTGGCCTTTAAACAGATGTGCTCGTTTCCTTGGAAATGAGAAAGATGAAAACTACAAAAATCTTGTCGGTGACATGATAAAATGCTTTTGTATTATAGGTCCCTACATTTCATTAAAACTACACCTTTTGGACTCCCATATGGACTTCTTTTCTCAAAACCTTGGCGCAATTAATGATGAGCATGGGGAAAGGTTTCATCGGGACATCTCTGTGTTTGAAAAGCGTTTCAGCGGTCGACAGAATGGAAGTATAGGAACTGAATATTGCTAATCCGTTATCAGGGCGCACCAACAAATGCCCAAAAGATGAAACGAGCAAAAAAATCATTTTAGTGTTAGGGTTTTCAATAAGCACGCCTCATTCTTCTATAACCCAAAATGTGTAAATGTGAGAAGTGGGTCTCCAGCAAAAATGGTACGTGATGGACCATTTTGGTTTGGATATTTGAATCAAGCACCTTTTGTTTATATAGAAGCCCATCGTTTCATCTTAAGGACAAAAACAAAGTTCACATTTGTTGCACAGTGTTATCGGTGTATTAAAACAAAAACAGAAAAAAAAACCCTTTGACTCTGTTCTTTCCACATTAAGTCTTTGAAATCAAAGAGTACTTTTTCCTTCCCCAAATTAAAACTCTTCTCAATCAATGATTACTTCCTAAAACAATATGTACAGTTGAAGCTGGATTGTACCAACTCTTTGCGACCACAGAGTTGACGCTCGATTGTACCAACTCTTTGGGACCGCAGTTGATGCTCGATTGTATCAACTCTTTGGGACCACAGAGTTGACGCTCGATTGTACCAACTCTTTGGGACCACAGTTGGCGCTCGATTGTACAAATTCTTTGGGACCGCAGAGTTGATGTTCGATTGTACCAACTCTTTGGGACCGCAGTTGATGCTCGATTGTACCAACTCTTTGGGACCACAGTTGGCGCTCGATTGTACAAACTCTTTGGGACCACAGAGTTGACGCTCGATTGTACCAACTCTTTGGGACCACAGTTGGCGCTCGATTGTACAAACTCTTTGGGACCACAGAGTTGACGCTCGATTGTACCAACTCTTTGGGACCGCAGTTGAAGCTCGATTGTACCAACTCTTTGGAACCGCAGTTGATGCTCGATTGTACCAACTCTTTGGGACCACAGAGTTGACGCTCGATTGTACCAACTCTTTGGGACCACAGTTGACGCTCGATGGTACCAACTCTTTGGGACCACAGAGTTGACGCTCGATTGTACCAACTCTTTGGGACCGCAGTTGAAGCTCGATTGTACCAACTCTTTGGGACCACAGTTGACGCTCGATTGTACCAACTCTTTGGGACCACAGTTGGCGCTCGATTGTACAAACTCTTTGGGACCACAGAGTTGACGCTCGATTGTACCAACTCTTTGGGACCGCAGTTGAAGCTCGATTGTACCAACTCTTTGGGACCACAGTTGGCCCTCGATTGTACAAACTCTTTGGGACCACAGAGTTGACGCTCGATTCCACCAACTCTTTGGGACCGCAGTTGATGCTCGATTGTACCAACTCTTTGGGACCACAGTTGGCCCTCGATTGTACAAACTCTTTGGGACCACAGAGTTGACGCTCGATTCTACCAACTCTTTGGGACCGCAGTTGATGCTCGATTGTACCAACTCTTTGGAACCACAGATGACGCTCGATTGCACCAACTCTTTGTGACAACACTTGACGCTCTATTGTACCAACACTTTGGGACCACAGTTGACACTTGATCGTACCAGCTCTTTGGGACCACAGTTGACACTTGATCGTACCAGCTCTTTGGGACCATAGTTGACGCTTGATTGTACGAACTCTTTGGGACCACGAGACAAGGTCGTAAAATCGAGAGTTCGTTAAATCAAAAAACACTTAAAGATGAGTACTGTACTATGATACACCTATTGCCAAGGCAAACTACGTAGAAAAAAAAAGATGCTGTATCGAAGAAAATAAATTATATTAGTATAAGTTGAATTACCTAAGATCAACTTAAACTGGCCCGATCTCCCTCTCGACTAAGGAACCAAAACCAATAGAGTGAACTACTTTTAAAGAGATACTGCTTATGATGACATGAGATCTTGCAGTTCTATCACGAAGTTTTGACCCTTGGACGCTTCTGCGCATGGCAGAATAGGACGAATCCATTAGAGTTTTAGGGAAGTTCGTTTTGCAGGTGTATGCGAATCATAATGTTTCCTTCTCTGTTTGTTGAAAGCAACTAAATTTTTAAACTGGCAGGTAGCCTCAGTTCGGAAGAAATCAAGTATGTTAAATGAAATTAAGCAAGAACAGAATATGGCACATTCTTTATACTAGCAGTTTTTCCCTCGAACATGAATGGATTATTCTCGGCTCTCTGCGAGTCAGAGGTCTCTTTTTTGCGGTAGAACACTACTGCAAAAGAGGGAAGCAGTTCTTCCCTTGAACATGAATGGATTATTCTCGGCACTCTGCGAGTCAGAGGTCTCTTTTTTGCGGTAGAACACTACTGCAAAAGAGGGAAGCAGTTCTTCCCTTGAACATGAATGGATTATTCTCGGCTCTCTGCGAGTCAGAGGTCTCTTTTTTGCGGTAGAACACTACTGCAAAAGAGGGAAGCAGTTTTTCCTTTGAACATGAATGGATTATTCTCGGCTCTCAGCCAATCAGAGGTCTCTTTCTTGCGATAGAACACTACTGCAAAAGAGGGAAGCAGTTCTTCCCTTGAACATGAATGGATTATTCTCGGCTCTCAGGCAATCAGAGGTCTCTTTCTTGCGATAGAACACTACTGCAAAAGAGGGAAGCAGTTCTTCCCTTGAACATGAATGGATTATTCTCGGCTCTCTGCGAGTCAGAGGTCTCTTTTTTGCGGTAGAACACTACTGCAAAAGAGGGAAGCAGTTCTTCCCTTGAACATGAATGGATTATTCTCGGCTCTCTGCGAGTCAGAGGTCTCTTTTTTGCGGTAGAACACTACTGCAAAAGAGGGAAGCAGTTCTTCCCCTGAACATGAATGGATTATTCTCGGCTCTCAGCCAGTCAGAGGTCTCTTTCTTGCGATAGAACACTACTGCAAAAGAGGGAAGCAGTTCTTCCCTTGAACATGAATGGATTATTCTCGGCTCTCAGGCAATCAGAGGTCTCTTTCTTGCGATAGAACACTACCGCAAAAGAGGGAAGCAGTTCTTCCCTTGAACATGAATGGATTTTTCTCGGCTCTCAGCCAGTCAGAGGTCTCTTTCTTGCGATAGAACACTACTGCAAAAGAGGGAAGCAGTTCTTCCCTTGAACATGAATGGATTATTCTCGGCTCTCTGCGAGTCAGAGGTCTCTTTTTTGCGGTAGAACACTACTGCAAAAGAGGGAAGCAGTTCTTCCCCTGAACATGAATGGATTATTCTCGGCTCTCAGCCAGTCAGAGGTCTCTTTCTTGCGATAGAACACTACTGCAAAAGAGGGAAGCAGTTCTTCCCTTGAACATGAATGGATTATTCTCGGCTCTCAGGCAATCAGAGGTCTCTTTCTTGCGATAGACCACTACTGCAAAAGAGGGAAGCAGTTCTTCCCCTGAACATGAATGGATTATTCTCGGCTCTCAGCCAGTCAGAGGTCTCTTTCTTGCGATAGAACACTACTGCAAAAGAGGGAAGCAGTTCTTCCCTTGAACATGAATGGATTATTCTCGGCTCTCAGGCAATCAGAGGTCTCTTTCTTGCGATAGAACACTACTGCAAAAGAGGGAAGCAGTTCTTCCCTTGAACATGAATGGATTTTTCTCGGCTCTCAGCCAATCAGAGGTCTCTTTCTTGCGATAGAACACTACTGCAAAAGAGGGAAGCAGTTCTTCCCTTGAACATGAATGGATTATTCTCGGCT
Organism: Octonoba sinensis; assembly: GCA_038502835.1. NCBI lineage: Eukaryota > Metazoa > Arthropoda > Arachnida > Araneae > Uloboridae > Octonoba > Octonoba sinensis. The sequence continues at coordinate 9,431,166 of CM076601.1, read as the reverse complement.
CTCAGGCAATCAGAGGTCTCTTTCTTGCGATAGAACACTACTGCAAAAGAGGGAAGCAGTTCTTCCCTTGAACATGAATGGATTTTTCTCGGCTCTCAGCCAATCAGAGGTCTCTTTCTTGCGATAGAACACTACTGCAAACGAGGGACGCAGTTCTTCCTTCAGGTTTCTAGTCCCTGCTGTTGACATCAAGAACTCCTTCTATTTTCACGTCGACTTCGTAAAACTGAAATTTATATTTTTTTATTCCCATACTTCGGAAAAACGAATTGAAAATTACATTATTTCCGTGGAAGATTTTTCGAGACCGATAAACTGTTCCTGAAATAGTGAGTGTTCGTAAATTAGAGGCTCGTAATATTGAACTTCATCTATATTTCTTTCTTCCATTAACAGAATCGACACAAGTAAAATGGTTCCGCGTTTGGACGATTAAAAGTTACTGAAATCGCCCAATTCTCCGCCCATTTTAATGCAACTCATTCCGTACATTTTCAGCACAAAACGGAAACACCCACAAATTGTCTATTACTTTAAGGGACCAAGACCAAACCGACACAGTAGATTCTGCCCCGGAAATGTGTACAGTGCTGAAATGTACCGTTTTGTGCCGAAAATGTATTCGAAGTACAAAAGGTGCATATTCCACGGTAACTGACGCAACATTTGGAAGCAAAACGTTATCATTAAATAATTAGAATAAGCAAAGGATTAAACATACAATGGTTCATTTTACTGTCTCTTACAGCTACATTAATAGATGAGTATATGGCCTTATTCGAAACCCTGTTATCCTACTCGTAATGAGAAAAGAAAATGATAAAAACATGACGGTAACTGAAGCAACACGAAATGGACAAACGTACTGGAAAATGCAAAACAAATTCAAAAATCTATGAATTATGAACTTGCGACAACGAAATTTTTATTTAAATGAAAAAGTAAGGCATGCTTAAAAAGATGTCCACTTGTGCTATTCTTTGGCGTTAGGCTCATTATTTATGCATGCAAAAAAGAGTAGTAAGTGACGTAACACGAAAGAAAAACGGGTGTCCTGATATTCATCTCGTGACAACCAAATTGTTTATCGTGAAGAAGTTTTTCTTCCCAAGGGGGTAGGAAGAGTGCTTGTAAATCAGTTCTGTATCCCAAACAATATAAGAAAGTAATAGTTGTTAAAAATTTTCAGTTAATTGCTTCACAAAGATGTCCACTTTTGCCTGGAATTCACTAAAAGCATTTAGTCAGTCAAGAAGTTTTTTGGAAATTCTTAGTTGTAAATGGAGTTGTGTTTTGAGAGCTCAATGCATATATAACTTAAGCAGCCTTTACACACACGTTCTTAACCGCGATCTTGACGGCGAGACATTCAGATCCCCGGTCAAGAGCGTGCGTGTAAATGCAATTTTAGGACGCTCAAGAACGCGCCTAAGAATGACACTCAGATGCGCGCTCATGATCGCGCTCCAAGAAATGATGCATTTTACATACACGTTCTTAGCCGCGCATCAAAGTCGGAGGATTGGACAATTCTGCAGGCTGTGGCTTCTGTAGGGGACTTCAATGGAGCGCCCCGCATCTGAACGCGTTCTTGCGCGTGGATAAGAATGTGGTGCATTTTGCAACACATTCTCGAACGCCGCGGTTTTACTCGCGTTCTTGACCGTGGCTGGATGCGCCACGTTCAGGATCGCGGTTAAGAACGTATGTATAAAGGGCGCTTAAGGTACCCCTTAAATATACGAACCGTTGCAAATGTTTTCTACTTCCGCAGAAATGATACCAGTGAGCAGTGAACTAAAAATATTTTTGCCCTAGATGATTTCCAGAATTAAAAAAAAATAGTAATATTGTACCTTTTCTCTTTTTTCTAATGGGTGGCTGGGTATGGTCACTAAACCTTTGCACACCAAGTGCCTTCCCCGGAAACCGGCATCCATTCTTTCAAGTAGCACCACTATCGGCGGATCTCATTACCACTTTCTAGAATTTTGACGCTGTTTCCCCCTAGACGGCGACACCTGAGCTCTAAGTGATGCGCAATTGCAATAAGGTATTTAATTTAGCAGGGAGCATCCAAACCAAGGGTCTTTTACACGCCACATAATCATACGACATGGGCACAGACCATTTTTTGCATCGTCAAAATCCCCCGACATTGCCAGGATCGATAGTGTGATCCTGAGGAGTACGAGTCCCGCGCCTTACTTCGACGCCACCGTGCCACCGGCTACTATTGTACGTGGAAAGAAGAAAACAGTTAAAACACATCAGTATTTTTCCGAAATTTCGAAATACTATCAGGGTTTTCACGATCGTTAAAAGTTCTTAAAACTCCTCAATTTCAATTTTAAAAATCAATGCCCCTTAAAAGAAGCACTTTTATGGCACCTTGATTTTTAAAACGAAAATTAAGGACCTTTAAGGACCGCGAAAATCTTAGCTCCCTAATTTTTGTTCTATGTCCTTAATTTATTTCTATAGTCACCATAGTCGCCTATTCTAAAAACTATGACTTTCTCTCGATTTCATTAGCAACCCCAGGGGGTGCGATTGATTCTACAATTTTCTCTAAAATGTATTTCCAGCACCACGTGATTGCAAAAATGCCATTTTTTGTGAATTTACGCCTCAACTGCACCCATTTTCAACGCTGCCGATCTTTCCCCCACATGACGCTTTAAGGTGCGCCTTACTTTTTTCAGTTTAATTGTTTTCTTTTTTCTTTTTCTTTTTTTTTTTAAATATTTCGAAGTTTTTATTTTTCTGGTTCGAAGTTGCATAATTATACGACTTTCATTAAAATAATTCTTTTTAAAATCACTTTTATGACGTAGTTCGAAGTGAATCTAAACGGATTCCTTTGAAACAGGTTAATAAGTCATTTAAATGGATTTTTTAATTACTATTTCTTAATTTTTGGTGCCTGTGCAATACTTTATGAATTATAAAAACCCCGTGACATTGTGAAACAAAATTTTTTAAATATTCAGAAATTTTAGTTTTCTGGTTCAAAGTTGCACAACTATACTACTTTTATTAAAATAATTCTTTTTAAAGTCACTTTTCTGACGTGACTCAAAGTGACCCTAAACGCCTAAACGGAAGGATCCCTCTGAAGCAGGTTAATAATTCATTTTATATGGATTTTGTAATTATTAGTTCCTAATTTTTGGGGCCTATGTAATACTTAACCTCCTCAGACCCCAGAACTAAGCACAAACAATTTTGACGCAATTTTTTGGTTCTCTGATTATAAAAAACTGATTACAAAACAAAATAACTAAAAAAAAATTTTTTTTTTATTTTAATTAATAATTAGTTTAAATAATAATTAATGACCAATTTAAATGTTTAAAACGAAGTAAACTATCTGTTGATGAATTTCAAAAACAATTGAACGTTTTAGCTTTCAAATTGCACAAACAGTTAATCAACAGTACTTTAAAATGTACCCAATTGGGTACACTTGGAATGAAGAGGTTCAGGAGTTCTTCTTCAGTTTTATGCCAGTAAGTACAGTAACACTCAACCGGAAGATTCGGTGTTCGATACCCGACCCGCTGAAAACCCACCATGTACACTTGTGGATACGTGCATATCCGTTGACCCTGAAGTCCCGAAGCAGTTCCAAGGGTACCGGAGGATGGAGAATTTCCCTTCCCTTCACCCTTAGGTCAAAAAAGGAAGATGGCATAGTTGTGGTGGCGCCATCTGGTGTCATCCAAATACATAATGAGCCAAGTCGTACTTCCACCGTTCTGAACCGAATTCGCTGCTTACTGCCTCAATGCCTGGTCACTCTACGAACTGGAGCTTGGATACCCAAATGGTAGTAGAAACAAAAAAACACTATTAAAACATGAGTGGTGCAATGGAGGCAATTCCCGGCTAGAGGGACTCATGAGCGATCATCGTTGTCACGTGATATCCGCTCTTTGTTTACTAAGATTTTCAATGGAGTTCTAAGTGGAGCACTAGGCAAAATGAGTTATCTTAAAATGAATGAGACTATTTTCACAGCTTTTTCGGATTATAACCCAGTATTTACATGTAAGTTAATCATTATAAAAGAAATTTATTAATTATTACAATAGTTATAGTGTTAATTTCATGTAATGTAGAAGAACTTTATTTAGGCCTAGTTTTTAATTAGATTTGTCGAGCTCGATGTAAAGCGATGCTGCGGCTTCCTTTGTTTACATTGCTTTCATCGGTGCCACGTGACCAATGACGTTGCTTGAATTGCCTCCACTGAACGTAGAGGAATTGTGGATCAAAATTTCCCTTATTAGCTGTAGTCTTTATCAGAGTTTAATTACGATCCCCTTTCCTCCCTTTTCATCTTTCCTACCAATCGGACGCTGCAAATCCGCATTTCCATTAAACAATGGCTAAGCCGCAATTTGCGATGCAAAACAAAAGACGCTGGAAAATTGCGAACCGGAAAAAGAAGTCGTCGAAAGAGGGGAATTACAAAAGGCACTTTATCCATTAAAAGTCGAAAAGAATGTACTTCAGGGTACTTTTTTTCCCGCAATTTCTCTCCGGAAAGTGGACGGAGAAGTATCTCCTTCCTTTCGAGAAAGAGAAGGAAGTACGAACGGGGGAGAGAAGAAGGGGCGCTGTCTTCCCCACTCCACCTAATCGAATGCGAATTTGCTTGGCGAGTGGTCGAAAGGATGGGGTTTCGAGTCGTCGCATAATTACCTTCCCAATGGCACAGAGCGAATTCCTAAGGGGTAATTGTATTTCGAAATGAATTCCAAACTTTTTACTTGAAAATTCTTTTGAAGCAAAAGATACTTCGGATTGTGATCGTTTTTGGCAACGTTTCTAATTATATCGCCGAATGCCCAGCGCTGTAGCGAAGTTGTTAACAAGTTTGCGGGGTTTTCTCTTTCTTTCTTTTATTTGTTTATTTACTTATTTTTGCATTGTCAGGGTGATCAAAGCAAAAATACAAGTTTCTTCTCGTTTACGAAAGGTACGCCTATCACTCACAGACTATTCTTTCTCACAAAAGTTATGGCATTTGTTGTTTTATATGATGCATTCCATTTCCAAATTGAATCTTTAGCGTAAGAAAAGGAAAAAAGAAAACTGAGAGAACTCTGTGTTTTTTTACACAGTTTTATTTAACTTGATTTGTCGCGGAAGTTTGTTACGCGGTTTTAAATTATCCCCAAACTTTGCACACAAGCTTATCTTCGATGACAATACGATATTCCATCCGTTTTATAATTTATTATAACGTTAATTAGAGGAAAAAATTAATGATTTTGGCTTTGAGAAAATGATCAGAATTATTATTTGTCGAATGGCAACGGTAGCTTTGTTTGGATAACGCAACGATGTTATTTAACGTTAATTAGGGGAAAAAATTAATGATTTTGGCTTTGAGAAAATAATCAGAATTATTATTTGTCGAATGGCAACGGTAGCTTTGTTTGGATAACGCAACGATGTTATTTAACGTTAATTAGGGGAAAAAATTCATGATTTTGGCTTTGAGAAAATGATCAGAATTATTATTTGTCGAATGGCAACGGTAGCTTTGTTTGGATAACGCAACGATGTTATTTAACGTTAATTAGGGGAAAAAATTAATGATTTTGGCTTTGAGAAAATGATCAGAATTATTATTTGTCGAATGGCAACGGTAGCTTTGTTTGGATAATGCAACGATGTTATTTAACATGAATTGTAGCTGAATCTGTGGCGCAGTAGTTATAGCGTTGGATGCTGACGCCGGAGGCCATCAGTTCTAAACCAGTTCCCGGTCTCATCCATTCCATTCCAGTCAACTTGATTTGTCACGGAATTTTGTTACGTGGTTTTCGACCACTATTATTGCATTTTAGTTTCTTAAAGTAAAACTGTAACTTTTGGAGATTTAATGTATTATTCTTCATTAAAAGTAAATATATCCTCATCATTATCTCTCATCTTATCTGTGGTTAGGTGAAATCAATTCAGAATCTACGCATGCGCAAAATCGTAGCGAGTTTTCGCTAACAGAATCAGATTATACGTATTTTGAACAAAGATGAAAATATTGTGACTGTATGACAGAAATGAAACTTTTGTTAAGTAAATGCCCATTTTGTGTTCGGGTAATGTAAAAGCAAAGCCATACTTACAGTTTGTTCTCGAAATCAGCCACTACCAATCGAGAACGATTCCATTCGTCGAAGGGGTGATACACTGAGGCCACAGTTTTAGCAGTATAATTTTTCTCAACGTTTTGAATGTTTAGCACATAAAGTAATGAAAAAGCTAGTTTGTTATTCTTCGCAAAAAGTAAACACATCCTCATCTTTCTTCTGTTACCCCTATTTTGATGAAATGGAGGCAGTCCTGACGCATGCGTAAAGCGAAAAAAGGTTTCGGCTTAGAAAAACAGACAGTAGAAACATTTATGCTTGTAATGAGGAAAATAGACCGAATAAAAACGGAAATAATCCAAGATTTGCGGTTGCAACAAAATCTAGGTTGTCATATTAAAGTTTTTATTGCCAAAATTTCAAGTAAATGGGATAAACTTTCAAACTGGATTGCGATTATTTTCATTAGTGCTAGTAAGGATAATGCGTGTATTGTTAAGTCGGCCTGTATAAATAAAATTCGAAAAGTTGTAGAGAGTCTGTCGATTTTCCAAGGGAAACTGTGTAGTTTTCGATTGATATTTAGATACATTAAGAAAACGTTTTACATTTGTAAATCCACAAATGTTTCGCTTTTGAAATTTTCAAAGAACTGCTTAGAAAACTAAAATTTCTAACGACTTCGAATTAGAATGTTTCAACCGTTCCATGTCACAATGTTATATATATATATATATATATATATATATGTATGAAATAGAGAATATATATATATATAAAAATTAGTGGGTATGTGAAAAAACAACAATTAAATATAAAAGGCTGAACGTGGGAAATCACAAATATAAACATTCAAAAATGAAAAAGAGCCTTCCTCTTCATCAGTGGGAGGGAGCAGGAAGCATATATAACGAAATATTGTCATTGCAGGTTTCTGAGAAATCCCAGCATAGCATGTGAGAAAAAAAAAATTTTATAACAAAAAATATAAGACTGGGAGTTGCAAGCAAAGTGAATAATCAAAATAATTTGAATAATCAAAATAATTTATCCATTTATAAAAAGAACAAAAAATTTTTTTATTATTAAAAGAAGTTTACGTGATACTGACTGAGTTAAAATGTAAAAATAGAAAAAAAAAAAAAAAGAAAAACGACATGCTATAGCCGAAATTTCCCCTCCCAGACCTGCAAAGCAATACGATTAAAATATAGTTTTTCTTTTTTTTTTTTTTTTCTATTTTTACATTTTAACTCAGTCAGTATCACGTAAACTTCTTTAAATAATAAAAAAAAATTTTTGTTCTTTTTATAAATGGATAAATTATTTTGATTATTCAAATTATTTTGATTATTCACTTTGCTTGCAACTCCCAGTCTTATATTTTTTGTTATAAAAAATTTTTTTCTCACATGCTATGCTGGGATTTCTCAGAAACCTGCAATGACAATATTTCGTTATATATGCTTCCTTCTCCCTCCCACTGATGAAGAGGAAGGCTCTTTTTCATTTTTGAATGTTTATATTTGTGATTTCCCACGTTCAGCCTTTTATATTTAATTGTTGTTTTTTCACATACCCACTAATTTTTTTATATATATATTCTCTATTTCATACATATATTTTCAACTGTTTAAGTGTGCTGCCTCGTGCGCCTTTTCACAGTTTGATTCACTTTATTAACTTTTGATTATATATATATATATTGGTCTATATGGAACAATTTTTCATGGTTTCAACCAATGTAGATAGTTCTTTTTTCCAATTGGTAGATGGTGATATTTTCGTGCTTTTGTTTGACTCTTTGTAAAGAAATTTTTATGCGAAAAATTAATAATGTTCAAGTAAATTTACAAAGTTTACAAAAATTCTACTGATTCAATTGCTTAAGATTAAATATAAGAATAAAGTTGAAGTTTTATCGTTCAAAAAAAAGTGGGTACATATGTTTATTTAACTGTTTTTTATATTAATGCACATTTTTTAAGGAAAAATATTATTTGCTCTGAAAAGAATTCTTTTGTAAATTCCCTTTTTTAAGGAAAAAAAAGATTGTCTTGTAATCAATGAAGAAGTGATGTCCTTGTGTCATTAATGCGATAGATAAACGTATGTCCAAAAAACATATATATCTATGCTATTCATCATTATTATTATTATGATCTCCAATCTCCAGCATCAACAAACACTTATTTAAACTTTTATTATTATTTGCCAACTACACTTAGTTCATTTTTTAGAAAGTTCTATAAAAATTGGAGTTCGCAGTCGAAATTCGATCGTAATAATTAAATTTAGCATTTGAAACTTTATGCTATTTATAGAATTATGTGAGTATTATTTATCAAACTTAGCGATTATAAGGTCAAGTTTATTTTAACCATCCTCTCTTAAAGTGAACTTAGTGCAAATCATTGTCACCGCAGGGCCCATTGCGCTCATACATGTAGCAGCTGGTACTTCTGCCGATGTCGTACTGAGTTGAGTGGAAGTTGGGTAAAACAGATTTTTGCTCCCATACACTGTTCTCATTTTTTATTTCATTGTTTCAGAGAAGCCTTCACTCAAGCTCTTTTTATAATTGCTTTTTAATATTACTGCGTAATGGCAACAAACTCTTTTTAACAATGAGTTTTATATTTATTACCTAATCATCAACTCAAGCAAGACATGTTGCCACCTGCTATCTATAACAATATAACATTGCGATTATAAATGAGGCTCTCCTGATAAAGAGAAAGGGGAAATAATTAACTAATGATAAACTGTTTCCAAACATTTTCAATGGAGACTCACCCCTAGAGAGACTCATGAGCGATCATTGTTGTAACGTGATATTCGCTCTTTGTTTACTAAGATTTTCAATGGAGTTCTACGTGGAGTTCACTGGGCAAAACGAGTCATTTTAAAATGAATTGGACTATTCGCACAGCTTTTTCTGACTATAACCCAGTATTTGCATTTAATTTAATCATTATAAAAGAAATTTATTAATTATTACAATAGTTATAGTGTTTTATTAAGTGTTCATTTTATGTAATGTAGAAGGACTTTATTTATGCCTAGTTTTTAATTAGATGTGTCGAATTCGAAGTAAAACGATGCTACGGCTTCCTTTGTTTACATTGCTTTCATCGCTGCCACGTGACCAATGACGTTGCTTGAATTGCCTCCATTGATACCACTAAAACTCGTCCATAGCTGCTAAACAAAAAAAAATAAGAAAATCGGTTGAAAAACTGAGGAAAAAACGGTTCTCAATTGTCTTGTCTTTGCCTATTTATTTATAGACTATGATCTCCATCATCAACAAACACTTATTCAAACTTTTATTAAAAATTACAACTGTACTCTGTCCTTTTTTTAGACAGCTTTTATAAAATCTTCTGTGGCAACCGCATTTATTCCTTTTGAGGCATATATTTTTACCAATACGTTTACTGGAAATTTTATTTAACAATAAACAGCAAGAATAGTTAAAAACTAGGTGATCTCCCGCAGAACATCTGCGGGCTATAAGTTCCACAATCAAACTTCAGAATAATCGCTCGATATAAACAAACTAAGGTATTGCCACTCCAAATAATAGAAAATTAAAATTTGAGTCATGAATGGAAATACTTTTTAATAAAACGCTTTAAAATTCGAATAGCTTAAGAAAATATCGCTCGATATAAACAAACTGAGGTGTTGCCACTTCAAAGAATCGGAAGTTAAAAAAAAATTGCGTCATGAATGGAAACAGTTTTTAAGAAAACACTTTAAAATTCGAATAGCTTAAGAAAATATCACTCGATATAAACAAACTAAGGTGTTGCCACTCCAAATAATAGAAAATTCAAAATTGAGTCATGAATGGAAACAATTTTTAAGAAAACGCTTTAAAATTCGAATAGCTTAAGAAAATATCGCTCGATATAAACAAACTGAGGGGTTGCCACTCCAAAGAATCGGAAATTAAAAATTGGGTTATGAATGGAAGTACTTTACTCCACATACGTTACAATAATAAATATAATTATTATGCTCCTTTTCTATGCTAATTATTAAACAAATTTTTAAACATCGTTTTACCGTAATTTGTTTTTTGCATAATGTCAGTATCGCATCGTACCGCAAAATTAAATCGTAACTGAAATTTTAAAATCATAAAAAACACTTTAAAATTCTAAAGGTTTAAGAAAAGATCGCTTGATATAAACAAATTACGGTGTTGCCACTCAAAAGAATCGGAAATTAAAAATTGAATTGTGAATGGAAATATATCGTATCGTACCGCAGAATTTAATCGTAACTGGTCCACGTTGGGTGAAGATACATATAGATACTGATTAAATCTCCTTCCTTAATCCTGATTGGACACGGAAAATGATTACGCAAAGGCTGCGAAATAAGGAGCAAAAGTAATCATCATCATCGCAGCTAATCGGGCCTACTCATAATAACAAACTGCTTGGTGATTATGTCTGCGTTCGCGGTTGGTCAGGGGTCTGGAGAGGATCGATGGCCCGGACTTCCGGTGATGAAAGGGCCCTGCCAGAATGTTTTAATCCCCAAATCAACATCCGCCGCGCCGCACAAATCTCGGCCATTAATTCCTGGGCGCTGTCCGTGGATTTCCTTGGGAGTTGCTCTTCGATTTGTCTTAAGGCGACCAAGAAGAAATCGACTCAGTAAAAATCGAACTTAAGGGGGTGTCCTGAATTAAAATGTTCTAAAACAACCAGGTTTTTCTTACTATACAGTTGAACTCTCTTGATACGAAATGCCAAAAATTCACGAATTTGTCCGTAGTAGCCGTTATTCGTAACAACCGTAAATAAGTAAAATTGGGTTAAAAAATATTAGAAATGCATCTTTATATTTTAAGAATAATTACTACTATTTATAATAAAAAGTAAAATAAATAGTGAAAACAAATGGTTTATTTTTACTAATATAAACCTTTAAATCTTCCTAGTACATTGAGAAATAATGAACTTACCTTTTAAAATTTAACAATTTTGGAAAAATTCTTTATTGGTTAGTGTTTTTTTGGGTACATTAAATTTTATCATGCAAATTTTTCGTAAGTAGGTCAGAAATTTTGCTCGTCTTAGCGGAAATTTGTATTTTAGCCTTCGTCATATGCGTGAGATATTTAGTGTAATTACATAGTAAGCCAAACTTAATGAACAAAATGGTCGTTTTAGCCGTGATTTCGTATTAACCGTGTTTGTGTTAAGAAAGTTCAACTGTATTTTGTTTAGAATGCAAAGAAAGAATTGAAGCTATTGAATTTTGAAGTAAGGTATATCCATTTAACGAATGCAAAAAAAGTAATAATAAATAGAAAAAATAAAATAAAAATAAAAACATATTAAAAAATAAATTAATTAATTAAACAAAAACAAGTAAAAAACATATAACAGATTTATAAGTATATTCTATCCTGGGCTTCTTGTCCCTGATTGGCGGGCATGATAGCTAAAAGACTAAACTACTTATTTAACTGAATCAATTTTTTTTTCTTCTTCAGCGTTAAATTCTCTCCTAAGTGAACTAAAAATGTTCGTCAGAAAGTTCTTTTTAAACAACTGTTATAGCACCTGAAAGTTTTTATTCTAAAAGAAATGTATTCTTTTTAAAAACTCGGCCAAAATTCTTAATTTCACATATATTTCTGTCTCTTTTGAAGTGACTTAGAAGCGAATTTGAAACTGTTGAACAAAAATTTTAGTTGGGTGAAATAAATAGTTTCATTTAACGAGAAAAACGCTCAAAAGAGTCATCCCTCTTGACTGGCCAAAACCTAACCAGCACTTCTTCCTATTAAGGACCACATGTGTACCAAATGTTGTTCCATTCCAAGTATTATACTTTCAGTTAGAATGGACACAAAAAAGTGTTAATGAAAAAAGATATAGATGCAATTTTTGTTAAAAAAAAAAAAAAAAAAACTTTTGAACACGATGTAATATTTTTAAACATAATTTTGTAAGTCGGCACGAAATTATGTCAGTCAAATTACCATTGTACAATGGGTTACTTCATATTGAGCTGTTGTAAACTCCATTTATATAAGTAATTAATTCTTGATTACAAAAGATTTTATCTCGTAGTTTTGCACCGACTTTTAAAATTATGTTTGAAAGTCCTATCGATATTGTTTAAAAAAGATTTTTTTTTTTAAATTTTTAGCGCAAGTTACAATTTAAAGCCGGTTTTATTTCTCTTTCCAAAAAATATTTTATTTTATTATTTTTATTGTAAATACATTTTTCATATGATTATTTGACTCAAACGACCCTCTATTGATTTTTTAAAATCATCAAAATCGGTTCATTTAGTCAAAAGTTATGAATCAAAAAACAAACAAAAAAAAAAACTACATTTATGCCCATAATTTTTTTTCCAATTATCGAATATGGTCAAACAAAGATACGGGACGAATGGGAGACCACTCCCGATCAATTAAAAAAAGTCATCAAAACCGGTTCATCTAGTGCAGTGGTTCCTAAACTGAGGTACGCGTACCACTAGTGGTACGCGAAGCCTCTCCAGGTGATACGCGTACCACTAGTGGTGCGCGAAGCCTCTCCAGGTGGTACGCGTACAGGCAAAAATCAATGTATAATCTATCAGGGTTCTATTCTGTGTAATACAATTATATTAGCAGTGTTACGCAAAATGATTTGCAAGAAAAATGGTGGTACGCGAAACAGAAAGTTTGGGAACCGCTGATCTAGTGAAAAGTTATCGATAGACTAGCAAACGAACAGAAAAAAAAGCAAAAAAGAGACATGCATACGGTTTTGAGTTGACGACCTTCCTCCTTGTGAAAGCCGGTAAATAAGCTACAGACTATATTTATTTATCAGTATCTATATATTTATATTTATATCTCTAGCGTGTTTTCCCGTCGGTCCGTCATATCTCCCTTATTCCTTTATAAAATTTCATGACTTACCCCTCATTTTAAAGCTTTTCGTGCCGGCGAATAACGAAAAATCGGTCTGAAAAAAAAACCGCTTCTCTTAAATTTAAGATTTAAAATCATCTAAGAAGAAGTCTTTTAATGGATGCCAAATTGGCGTTGTGTATGCTGGAGCCGTCTGTTATCAAATACGCAGACAAGAAGCTCTTGTTATTATTATGTAGAAAATTTTGCAGTTTTAGCTGTAATAGAAATATAATTGCACTTTAATTTAAAGCACAAATGAGCATTAAAACGCAGACATATGTTTCGGGATTGCTTGGAATCCCTTTTTCAATGCGACAGGGAGCTTCTAGATGCAAAACATCCAAATGAAGCATACAAAACAACAAAAACAAAGCTTATATAGCCTAAGAATTAACAGTAAACCAATGAGAATGAAGGCAGTGTGAAGTGGAAGTAGAAGTAGCAGGGAAAGCACCAATAAGAGAGCAACAAACGAATCCAGTTGAAAGTTCAGGAAGTAAAAAGGAATATCAATAAAAACAAAGCAAAAAAGACGACAACATGCATAAAAATGTGAAAATACATGAAAATTGCAAAAATAATAAAATAAAATACAAAGAATAAAATGAAAATAAAATAAGTACAGAAAATACCAAAACAAAAAGCAAAACAAAGTACACATGTAAAGGAGGGGGAGAAAAAAAAATTAAAAATAGACACAAAAAAGGAAACCTAACAAGAAAAACAAGAAAGAACAACAAATTAAAGGAACTAATGCCAGACCTGTTAGGCTCTACACATTCATCTATGTTATGAATGTGTAGAGCCTAACCAACCAACTGTAACTATATTTTATGTAACGAGCTGTTTCGTTACTGTGCTTTAATGGCTGTGTATACTACTAATAAAATTATCCTTATTATTGCGATTAGTTTATTATTTTGAATATCCAAATAATAGTGAGAAAAATTGTAACAGCTATTTTTACTGATGTGTTCAATGACGTCTTCTTTTCTACCAACACCCGTTTACTTTTTCTATTCTTCCTCATTATGTCCTTTTTCCCAAATTAGAACAGAATTCCGCACGGGTCGACTATACTAGACTGCAACGTTTCTTGACAATGACGTCACAACGCGCGGCAGAAGAAATGAGTAAACGGCGAGCTTGTTGGGGTTAGAAGGATGAGGTTCGAAAAGCCGCCACACCAACTTGGCGAAATAATCCGATTAAGCATTCTATTTGGCCCATTGCGCGTTTGAAAACTCATTTGTCAGTTTATCAGAAAAAGATAAACAGATGTAACAAAATTTAAAAACTTATTTATTTTTACATAATCATAGTTTCAAATATATTTCTTGTGAATGTATTTTCTTAAAAGTATATTTTCTTCTAAAAATCCTTTTCTCCCTTCAATAATTCATAAAAACGGTTGGACTTTTCAAAACTTTCGTTTTTCAAATAAATAATTTTTTTCCTTATTATTACCATTTTCTTTTCCTGTGTAAGTTTTTTTGCAATGGAAAATTACGATATTAACGATAATAATAATAATAACTATTTAGCTTTAAGCAAAGTCACAAGCCAGCGAGTCAGACATAAACATAAACCATTCTAAATCTCGCCAAACCGATTATGGGAAGATCGCCAACTGCTCGTGAGCTTTTATTGGCTGAGCTTTCAGTTCTAAATGAAGGTATTACTACGCGTTGCACTTTTCGTAAAATTGAAAATATATAACATTTTATGAAAATTAGGACAAATAAACGCTATATATGAGTTGGTTAAAATACCTTATCATATTTCTATAGCGAAGTGCTTAGTTTAACTCGAAAATCGGACACCGAACGGAGAACTACATTCTTTGTTTGCTCTCAGCATATTTCTCCATAGTCAAGAAAATTTGCAGTTGAGTATAGCGTGCATGTAATGTTTTATATGCACTGTGAAGCAAAACAAATGTGCACAAAAAAAATTATAAAAACACCGCAAACGAGGAGGGGAAAACTGATTCGTTTATTTTAAGTTTATAAGTGTACTACAATATAAAATTATGAATGTAAAAAAAAAAAAAAAATAGAGCAGAGGAACACAGCAAATTTCTTTGCGCCGGTTTCACTAATAAAGCATCGAGCAAAATCACGTTGCTCTGCTGTTCCGCGCTCCATTTTGGATCCCCGATTTCGCGAAAAATTTCAAGCATTTTATATATAAGCGGCTTAAGTGTGTTTTTCGCCTATAGCTTATTGGTTGCTTGCGTAACTGTAATGCAGTCGCCATTGTTGTAACACATGTCAAAATCATCAAAACATTTCTCTAGCATTTTGAGTAAGGCATTGCTAGATTTGAAATCTCCGTTAAGAATGAATGTAAACGCGAATTTAATTGAATCCTCCTTTCTTTGAATTAATTTATTTATCGTCTGCGCTTTTTATATATATTAAAGTGGCAGAGCTTTTTTTCCCAGTTTCGTTAAAACGATTGTTATGACGCTGATTATGTTGGATATAAATAGATATTTTTCACAGACAATTTGATTATATAGTCAATAATATTTTTATTTTACAGATTATTATAGCTTAGATGGGGTTTTTTTCCTTGGGTAAGAATATTTTTCTCCGAAATGATGATGTGTTTATTATTTATTCATTAAACTTGACTGTTCTACCTGATAAATATCTCTTTGATTTGATGTGCATTTCCGGTTACTGGAAGAAGTGTATATTTATAATGTCTAGAACAGCGGTCATTTCGTATGACCGTCGGGCTTACTAGTAATTGAATATGGAGGTAGACTTTCGATAACAAGGGCGAAACTCTTACTAAACTGAAAAATACTAGCTGCACCTATGCCATTTCTGTACTTGCCACCTGAAAAAAAGTGAGCATGAATAGACCCAATAGTATTAAAAGATAATTAGGGATCATTCATTAATGGTGTCACGCTTCGAGCGGAGGGGGGTTCGTGAAAGCGGGACAAAGTGTGACAAGGGGAGAGGGTAACAAGAAGTGTTACATCATGCTTATGCAACATAGCGTGACGCGTGACAAAAGGGTGACATTTCATTGTCATTCAGTCTTCACTCAGCAATGTCTCCAATTCTGCATCTTCGAAAACTTTCTCTCTTCCACCACTATGCCGGTCTTTGACGTTAAAATCACCGTTTTTGAAGCGTTGAAACCACTCACGACACGTTTTTCACTAATAGCGTCCTCACCATACGTGCTTGAGGGCATTCGATGAGACTCAGCAGCTGTTTTCTTCATATTGAAACAAAACAGCAACATCTCCCGCAAATGACGAGAATTTGGCTCGTAAAGTGACATTTTCAATCGAGAACAACTTTATGATGCAGACACAAATCGGCTAATGTTTGAATGGCGTACTGTTGACTGAGATCCAAGCTAACTGCCTGACGTCAGCGATCTGTTTATTTCGACCGCTACTTACCGTTGTCGCCACCTATTGGAAAACGGCGGAAGCAAAGTTGTACACCTAGTATTTCGTCAAACAGTTTTCTATGTTCTTAACTACCACATTAAAAAAATCAGTGACTTGATTCTTGAATTTTACTACTTTTCTGGAGCGAAACTCTAGGGAGCCATCTGAACAAAATACAAGCTCAAAGCACAGCATTGGTTTCAAAGCTACCCATCTTCCTTTCCTCGCTAAAATACTCTTTATGGAACCTTACCATAAAATCAAAAATGCAAATTGTCATATCGGGGTAGCCATCATTGAATAGTTATCGCCAAATCGATATCTATCATGATTTAAAGGGAGTCGGCACCATAAAACCTTTTTTTTTTCCCTCTAGGGTGTTTTTATTTACAGTTTTTGTCTCATGTCATGTTATATCACACAGCATTTTAAATTTTCGGCTTGTAATATCTTTATCAAAATTTGAAGTAAGGAAGTATATTTTTTAGTTACAGTCACAGTGAAATTGCTTCTTTTCGCTTATTTTATTTTCAAAAATAAATACAGTGAAACCCCGATTTTACGTCCCCCGAATCTACGTTTTTCCCGCATTTTACGTTTCTTTCATCAGGTGCCAGTTTTTCTGTATACTAATAATGTTCATTTAACCCGGATTGTAAGTTTGTTATATATGAAATTTCCCGCATTTTACGTTTTCCCTGGAAAGTGAAAAAAAAAAATGTTCTAAAATAAGCAATATTTTTCCGTCTGTACTTTTCGTCCGCCGATGAAGATCAACAAAAAGAACCGGAAGCACAGCCCGTCCCTTCTTTCACTATTGCAAGGAAGAGCTTACAAATAGTGAAGGACTATTTTCTTTCTTATAAAGACCAGGAGAAAAACTTGCAACGTATTTTAATCCTAAAAGATGCTGCATTCACTTTGAACTCAATGACTAAAAAACAATCCACTATTGCGGATTATTTTTAGCCTAAACGCCAGGAATCGCATCTAAATGTGTTAAAATTACCTTAAAATGGTATGTATAATAATGTTCTTTTCGTAAAATATAGATATTATACCTTTTGAAAGAGTCATCTATACTACCTTTAGTTTTTTTCTATTTGATTTTTGCATTCTATGTACTTCCCGTATTTTACGTTTTTCCCGTATTTTACGTTTTTTTGCCCAGTCCCTTGAGAAACGTAAAATCGGGGTTTCACTGTATGTGGCTTATAGTCAGCATAGTTTCGGTTTCGGAATGAAAAGGTGATAAATCAATATTGCTCCAATTTTTCCGAAACTTTCAGGGAACATTTTTGAAGACTTGTTTTACTATTTAAGCCTATAAAAAAAACTTCCGGCTTTTTCGGCATTTTTGGGTGCTGACTCCCCTTAACCCGCGTTATCAAAAATATCTCCGGAAAGAAATACAGTGGAACATGTGTACGTTGACCACTTGCGGTGCTGCACTTTAGCGGTCCACTTAGATAGGTGGTCAACTTATAGAGGGTATAGGGTTTTTTTTTTTATGTTTCTTACACTGCGTGCGTTATTCATTTGTAACTAATTAAAATATAATATTAGTAAAATAATATGAATTAAAATAAAAATTAGTAATTAGCTACTTTTTCACCATTGTCTAAATTGTCATTAGATAAATTTAACCTGAATGATTTACAACTTTAAATTTAAAGCACTTAGTTAAAATAAAGATAAATAGCTTACTAGGTAAGTTATATAATTGATGGTAAATATTTCCTAAAAATGCATATTTTTTGAAAATGGCTGGATCAATTAGAAGAAAAAAAAAACATATTTAAAGAATAAAAGCGTGCTCATAGTCGTTTTTCCATGTGGCTAACGTTTAGGAGGTTTATCCAAACTTTATGATGTTTCATCCATCCAGATATATACTGGTCTAACATTGTAGCTTAGAAAATATCCTGGAGAAGTTGAGGTTTTTTTTATTTTTGCAAAAATAGATAAACAAATAAATATCACAATAATTAGGCGGTCCCCTTACAAAGGATTTTTTATATTACTTCCACTCAAATTTGACGTACAAAAGTGGTCAATATAGACAGGTGGTCAGGTTACAAAGGTGGTCAACTTTACAGGTTTTACTGTTGTTTGCTATTTCATTTGTTCACATATTTTCCTTCTCTCAGATCTTCCTCTATAAGATACAAATTTGTCTCTTCATTGCATTTTCCTGAGGACGCAACACAAATTGGGACTGCTCCTTTAATCATCTGGTATTGGGGAAAGTCTCCCACTTTCGCTTATTGACGTGGATCGTCTTCGCCGCTGCGCTGCTGACGTGATGTAAGCGGTTCTGGCCACTTGGATCTTTTCCCAGACCTTGTTGGGGTGGAGGAACTGGTAGTAAGCACCCAACAGGAGCAGTCCGGCCAGAAGACTGGCGATCACCACCGAGAGGAGAGGAATCCGGAACCAGAGGTCCGGATCAGCTTTTACGAACCAAAGCGTCGACAGGGTTATGTTTTCAATCCAGATGATAAAGTAATAAAATGTGTATTTCCACCTGAAAAAAATTCAAAAAAAGAATATATACAATATGTATATACACATATGTATTCATACATTCGGGGTTGTAATAAATATAATTAAACTGTTTAGACAATCGATAAGGGCAAGCAGTGTCATGTAGCAAACTAATACATAATGCTTGCGCGTTGCGCAACAGTAACCTTCGGAGTGACTATCGTTAGTCATGTGAGTAGTGGATAGCCCCGCGTCTACACAAAAAAACGTCGGACTATCCCTAAAAAGAAAAAAAAACTTAATAAAATCCGAAAAAGAATCTAATAAAACCAGAAAAGAGATCAGTAAAACTCAAAAAAAAAAAAAACTATTCTTTTGGGTTTTTCGGGAAAAACCCCGGTTTTTTTCACCCTAATAGATCATGCACGCTTCGAGGGCTGAGGGGGCTCGTGAAATTGTGACAAAGTGTGACCGGGGAAAGGGAGGGGTAACAACAAGTGTGACATCCCTGCTTATGCAACATAGCGTGACATGTGACAAAGAGGGGGAGTGGGTCCGTTGAAGTGTGACATTTAGTGACAAAGAGGGAAGGGGAGTCAAATATGTGAGAAAAAGCGTGACATCAATTATGAACGGTCCCTAAAAAGACGCTCAATAGGCAATAAACCTCAAATAATTCATTAGACTGGGTTTTTCGGGGAAAACACGATTTTTTAACCCTAAAAAAGGCACTCAATAGGCATTCGCAAGACGGCGCGGTCCTGGTATTTTCTTTTCCCCTCCTTGATCCCATGAGTAAAACTCAATTAAGAAGCCGACGCGGACCATTGGTTCTGCATGAATAATTACCACGATATCGGGTTGCGAAACGCGCACTGGTTGGCTGTCTTTATTCCATGATTAAAAATTACTTTCATCCAGAGAAACGATGATTTGTTGACTGAGCTCTGACGTGTTCTGGTTCTCCTACTCATGTTTCCTTCTTGACGATTTTTTTCTCGAACGTTCCGCTTCTTCGCCATGATTAGAAAAATCGCTTCTGTATTCCTCAAATATTTCTCAAAATTATTGGATTGAAAAAAAAAAGAAAAAAGCTGCCACGTCAAGAAAGCAATAAGCAGCCAAATCATACAACCCAACGAACTTGAGCAAGCCAAAGAGTGCACCAGTCACGTGGTACACACACTCGGTTTAAAGAAGCGGGTCCGCGAAATGCACGATCCATCTATTACATATCAATGGCTATAGAGCCATTCCATTTCAGATCAGGCAGCGGGTGTCACATGACCCTCACATATTTTTTTGAAAAAATTACAGTGGTTACAACTAAGGGACATATAAAATATCCCAAAAGGATTATGCAAAAAAAAAAAATATTTCTCTAGTTACAGACTTTTAAAATTTGGGACAAAGTTGGCCGTTTTCAGAAAATCAGCAAAACACTCACTTTTAAAATAACCACTGTTTCAAAAGTTTTTAACCGATTCGAATATTTTTTTTTCTATAAATAATGAAGGGATGATATTTTATTTAAACAATAATTTAAAAAATCTAGTTGGCTTCATTGATAAAGAACAAAAAATGTTTTTGAAGTGAAAAAATTGCCTTTTTACTGAATTTATGATTTTTTTTTTCCTATGAAAGAAAGTTATTTTTGACAAAACAGAGATAGATGGCAATCTAAAGTGCTGTTATGCAAGTTTTGGATCAAATTTCATTGTAAGCCTGAGATGCATATGCCCTCTGAACTTAAAGTTTGAAAATGTTCAAAAATTACGATTTTTGAAGTGTGATTACTCAAAAAAGCCATTTTTTAAAAATATGTAAATATGCTCATTTGTTGCCCGTAAAGTGCTTAATGAGCTGCTATCAATTATATTGTGTATTTTTGCCCCAGATATTTTATATGATTTTTCAAAAATGACCTTTTGTGCGTTTCTCAAAAAAGCCAGAAATTCAAACTCGTTCTTATTTAATCACTTTAATATAAGATGTAATCAATATTTATTAAGAAATATACCATATTGTTGCACAATTACTACAGATAAATTGTACTTAAACTTCTTAGAAATAAAATAGCTCCTTGCACAAAGTGTAGCTACTGTGATTTAATGCATGTTATTCTGTTCACTCCAATTACTAGTTTCAAACTCACACACTTCACATCAAATATGTTACAGCACTGATATACATAATTTTAAACACATATGAAGTTATGTACTTAAAGCAAAATAAGTAGAATCAAATTCTTGAATCATCTTCTACTCGTTGTTACCAAAAAAATGCAAAGACTAGGAGGGTTCAGATGGTGTTATATTTCTTACTTTCAGCATTATTTTATATTGGTCCAGTCCCCCCCCCCCCCCGCCATATTTTTCTGGCTATTGAAATATTTCTTCTAGATTATCCGTGTACAAATTATTCGATAACTTCCCTAAACCATCGGTGATACATTCGTAATTTGCCCCATTTAGTAATTCTCATTCACACGTTCAATAAATTTTCTTATTTAGAAATCATGCATTGAGTTGTATTTGTTTAAGAGACTGTTAGTTTTCTAACTGCTTCCCACTTCTTGTTTGCTCGTGCACCCCATGTAAGCATTACTATTTTATGGATTTTTACTATTTAGCAGTATTTTAGGATAGTCAATAACATTTTGATTGTATACCTACAATAAATTTTACATTTGCTGTTGCATGGTATTTGATGTTTGAAACTAGTAATTGGATTGAACATTTTAACATGCATTAAATCACAGTAGCTACGCTTTGTGCAAGGAGCTATGTAAGTTCTAAGAATGTTAAGTACAATTTATCTGTAGTAATTGTGTAACAATATAGTATATTTCTTAATAAATATTGATTGAATCTTATATTAAAGTGATTAAATAAGAACGAGTTTAAATTTCTGGCTTTTTCAGAAACTCACTAAAGGCCATTTTCGAAAAATCATATAAAATATCTGTGGAGTAATCTCACTTCAAAAATCGTAATTTTTGAACATTTTCAAATTTCAAACTTTAAGTTCTGAGGGAATATGCATCTCAGGCTTACAATAAAATTTGATTCAAAACTTCCATAAAAGCACTTTAGATTGCCACCTCTGTTTTGTCAAAAGTAAATTTCTTTCATAAGAAAAAAAAAATCATAAAGTCGGTAAAAATACGATTTTTTCACTTCAAAAACACTTTTTTTTCTTTATCAATGAAACCAATTAGATTTTTAAAATTAGCGTCTAAATAAAATACCATCTCTTCCTTATTTATAGAAAAAAAATTATTCGAATCGGTTAAAAACTTTTGAAACAGTGACCATCTTAAAAGTGAGTGTTTTGCTGATTTTCTGAAAACAGCCAACTTTGTCCCAAATTTTAAAAGTCTGTAACTAGAGAAATATTTTTTTTTTTTTTTTGAAAAATCCTTTTGGAATATTTTATATGTCCTTTAGTTGTAACTGCTGTAATTTTTTCAAAACAATCTGTGAGGGTCATGTGACAAGTTTTAGACCTGCCTGCTTGATTTGAAATGGAATGACTCTATACAAAGTGCACTTGATGTAAAATATGATTCAAAGCGTGCTACTTGCCAAATGCAGTCAGGCCTCGATATAAGGTCACCCCGTATATAAGGTCAATTTTCTGAAGTTCCGGCTCATTGATATCAAAGGTGTATGAGTCGGATATAAGGTCACTCCGCTTTTAAAGTCGTTTTCTTGAAGTTCCGAGGGGTATCCTTATATCGAGGTTTGACTGTAAACTGAAAGTGGTAAATGTCGCTTTTTGAAGGAGTTGCACGACAGTGGAGCGACGCAAATAATGCGACAAATGGAATATCGAAACCAAAAAGCCATATTCTAAGAAGCTGAGATAAGGATTAGTTCTGATGGGACGAAAATCAAGGCTTGCTTCGAAACCACCTGATGATGACGCATCTACTCAACAGAGATATGCAGAATATTCTCCAGAGAAAACTAAAAAATCGACTTGACACACTTTTACTGATTAATTACGTATTTAATACGTTACGGTCACTTTACTGTGAGCCACTAATTTGCACACAGTACACTTTACTGCGTGTGTATCAGAACTCGGTCATTGGAACCCCGTATTGAACGAAAGTTCAGGTTTAACGAGGGGAATTAAAATAAATGGTTGATTTAATGTTAAAAGCTCTTTAAAAACCCGGAAGCATGACCCGCACTTAGCGAGCAGTTTTTTCATGATCACGTCTTGGAAATTTTCTCTTCTAATAAAAGTTTCGCGAAATTTCATTCAAATTTTAATAAAAAAATAAACTTTTACGGTAATTGGATAGCGGCATAAAAAATGGCCCCTCATAAATCGTGTCTCTGGATCCGCCACTGCTGCAGAGACTGATGTTTTGTGTTTAAGGATTGTAAACGAATATATAAAATATGAAATTTACCGGCATAGGTAGTTACCGAACTACCTGCCCTGCCTATTTAGAAATTCGTCATTCCTGCTGACAAAAGATGTCATCAGTACTCAAACAAATGTCATCAGCACCCAGGAGAAATGATGTCATTAGTACTCAGACAAATGATGTCATCTACTCAGAAAAATGATGTCATCTTCTCAGACAAATGGTATCATCAGTACTCAGACAAGTGGTGTCATCAGTCCTCAGACAAATGGTGTCATCAGTACTCAGACAAATGATGCTATCAGCTACTCAGACAAATGATGTCATCAGTACTCAAACAAATGTCATCAGCACTCAGGAGAAATGATGTCATCAGTACTCAGACAAATGATGTCAACTACTCAGACAAATGATGTCCTAGGTACTCTTAGACAAATGATGTCCTCAGTACTCTCAGACAAATGATGTCCTCAGTACTCTGACAAATGATGTCCTCAGTACTCTGACAAATGATGTCCTCAGTACTCTGACAAATGATGTCATCTGTACTCAGACAAGTGGTGTCATCAGTCCTCAGACAAATGGTGTCTTCAGTCCCCAGACAAATGGTGTCATCAGTACTCAGAGAAATGGCTTCACCAGTACTCAGACGAATGATGTCATCAGGTACTCAGACAAATTATGTCATCAGTACTCAGACAAATGATGTCATCAGTACTCAAACAAATGATGTCACCAAAGATGTCATCAGAACTTAAAAGAGGATGTCATTCAAACTTCGGATCGCCTGTAATATTAGTGTCTGAAGATAAATGTTTTTACACTTACCTCGTGGGTTCCTCTTTGACATTCACGAAGCAAAAGACATAGATGACGCCGACTACTAGATTGAAGACGAGTTCCTCCAGTGGCCTCGGACGTCCATTGGCCGTCGCGCAGACGTTCGTGCCTTGGACGACGAGCCAGAAACTCATGAGAAGCCAATGGCACGCCACGAAAACCAGCATCCAGTGGCGGTATTCAGAGGCGAAGGCTGCCAGTGCCAGGACCCTGGAGGCTATGACGCAGCAGTGGCTCATGAACTGCACGAGCGCCCCCATGCGGGTCATGTTGTGCTTCAGGGGCGTGGATCGGCGCAGGGCACGATGGTAAGAACACTGCGACAGGGACAGCTCGACGAGGGAAGACACCACACTCACTGCCTGAGCGCGTGCTAAAAAAAGATTTTGCATAATTGTCAGTGGTTAGTTGAACGTATTGGGTTTTATTTTGTCCTTTCTAATTCCTAATTGATCTAACTAAATTAGACTATCAGTCCAAGAACTTTTAAAATGGGGTAATATTTTTGCAAGTAGTATCAAATTAAAATATTGCTAGGCCCACGAACGAGGAGGAATTTCAGCAGTGGAACCGGTGATCAATTCCTTCCAGTTAGCCTTCCTTTCTAATGGGGCTGCGTACATAACAGCCACAGTGTGTTCCCACAGACTGGCATCTTTCAAGTAGCACCACAATCGTAGGTTGCCCTTACCACATGAGAATTTTGAAGCCTAGTTTCTTCACCGGATGGTGAAGCACTTGGGCTCTGACGATGCGAATCGGCACTAGTAATTTAATTTAGCTGAGAATACCCAAGCTTACTCAGGGGATTTTTAACATGGCGCATTAGCATATGTCATGGGCGCAGACGATTTTCTGCATCTTAAAAATCCACCAACACTGACGGGTTTGAAGCTGCTAGGTTGCTTGTGGCTCGCGCCTTACTACGACGCCACCGGGCCAGCCAGTTCCAGCAAGTAAACTTATTTCGTTTCTACAGTTGGGTTTTGTGTCTTAAATCTCAAAAGGAAGAGGGTATTGTTGTGTGTTTATAATTGTAATTCATTTCTAAATGAATTTGCTTTAATGTATTACATCTTATAGTATTTAGAATATTAGCTCGGAACGTGGAACGTTGTTGTCTCTGAAATTCCATCCGCCGCTGTGTACGGAACTCCAATGAGCGACCGGTATCTGAACTCGCTCTTGCGCGGTTAAAAATGTGGTACATGATTGTGGACACTTGAAAACTACGGTTTTACTCGCGTTCTTGAGCGTGGTTGGATGCGCTGCGTTCAGTGGCGCGGTTAAGAACGAATGTGTAAAGGGCGCTTAGCTCTGCAGCATAAATGCGTCATTTAAATGTGTTCTTATCCGCGCGACTGAACGTGACACATCCAAGAACACGAGTAAAACAGTAGCGTTCAAGAATGTGTCGCAATAATGTACCACATTCTTAGCAAGGGCGGATCTAGAAAATCTTCAAGGGGGGGGGAGCGATTTTGGAAATCTCGGGGTTCAATGTAAGGATGGATGGAGGAGATTCTTCATTCCTTTTCAACAGTCCGTCCGCCCCCCCCCCTTTTTTTCAAACAGCAGGAACAACAAAAAAAATGCTAGTGTAGTGCTATCTAAAATTTTACTAGCACATTTTTTCAATTTATATACGTTTATTCAAAGCCCTTATAAAAGGAACACAAGCTGACGTTTTTTTGCTTTCGCAAATCTGTCTATAATTTTTTCAACGTCCAATGTAATATCTTTATGGATATGCAATAACGCTAATTCAGTGAGTCTATCATCACTCATTCTGCTTCTTAGCCAAGTTTTAACCGAGTTAGGATTTCCTTCAAGCTTTCTCAAGAAAAATGTAGGCTTGTAAATACATTTTCTAAATTTGAGTTGATATGTCTAAATTTCAAAATAATAGCAATTATTAGTAATATATTTTCTAAAATTTTCAAAATGTAATAGTAAATATGTACTAAAAAAACCATCAACGAGTATGTGCAATTTATATAAACGTCTGTAATTATGAACGTTCAATGAAATGTTTCAGACTCCAGGTTTTAGCGTAAATGCTGCAGGAATTTACACCACGTGCTAAGGGTTGGCTAGCTGTCACCAGTTTGATGGGTAGAAGAAAAGAGCAAGGAATTCTTTCCCATTACTCCGAGGATTAGCAACTCAGCAATACTAAAGGACAAAGGGACAGGGGGAAAGCATAGAACTTGAAGGGCGTTTAGGCTGGGATTCCAAGAACATAAAAAAATGGCTGGTCCCGGGGCACAAAGAGTAAAAACTCACTTAGGAGTGTCGTTGTAGTATCCACTTGAATCAGCCCAAGGGGGGGGGGGCGATCGCCCCATCCCCCCCCCCCCCCGCCGTTGATTCTTAGCCACGTGCAAGAACGCGTCCAGATGCGGGGCGTTCATTGATGTCCCCTATAGAGTGGCGTATGGAATTTCAGAGACAACCACGTTCCAAGCTAGCATTCACAACACAATAAAATGTAATACATTAAAGAAAAATCATTAGTGAATTAATTGCAATAATGTTCACATAATACACACACTACTTTGGGATTTCAGATAGAAAACCGAGAAAAGGCATTTTTTTATTGCAGAAGCAACAGCCTGCGGAATTGTCCAATCATCCCACTTTGGTGAGCGGTTAAGAACGCGTATGTAGAATGTATCATTTCTTGGTGTTCGCATCTGAGTGTCATGCTTAACCGCGTTCTTGAGCGCTTCAAAATTGCATTTACAAGCAGTCTTGAGCGCGCATCTGAGTGGCTCGCCGTCTGGAGCGCGGTTAAGAACGTGTATGTGTACGGGTATGTAAGGGTGCTTTCATACTGAAAGCAACAGCAAGACAATACAAGGACAAAACTTTTCAGAGCATGTCAGTGGTTCAACCTTATTTCATAACCACGCCCTCGCGTTGACAGATTGGCATTTTCTATTGCGTCATTAACAAGAGGCCGACGGTGATTGGTTCATTGCGTTATCGAAGGCATACGTCATCATTGTTAGTTTTGTAACCATAGCAACAGCTTGTTGCGACTGAGACAAAAGCTTTTGGTGTGAAATTCTTAATTAATCTCTTTTGCTTTTCCGTTGAAAAAGAAAAGGACTTACTTACTGGTGGACTCGTCGATGTTGATCCGGTTCTGCGTCAAGATGTACATCTGCAGCACCAGCATCGGAGAGGATTTGATGAAGCTGCCCACCAGGCTTAGCAGGGCGGTGTCTCGATCCTCCTGCAGAAACATGAGGACGTACTGCTCCCGGTTCGGATCCTTTTTGTCGTACGCGTGGAACCCGTAGAGGAACAGCTCCGAATACCTGGAACGAACGCTTTATAATGCTAACAGTCATGTCAATAATGCTACTGCTTTCGGTGTATTCCATGCAAAAGTGGACATCTTTGGGAAACAATAAAATTAAAAATTATTAATTTCCGGGCTGGGCAGGACGATAAAATGAGGGCCAAGCATGCTTGGCAACAAACACTGGGAAATCCGCGTCAGGCCGACCACTTGACCGAAACATCTGCTCCTGCACCCCAGGGCCCTCAGTCTCGAAAGCTGGGATGGGCACTAAGAAATGGCCCCCATTGGGCTGTCGTGCCACTAAGTTATTACTTTAATTTAAAAAAAATTACCACGTTAAGAAAGTACAAATAAGCATTAAAATGCAGACATAAGTTTCGGGATTGCTGGGAATCCCTTTTTCAATGCGGTAGTGGAGCTTCTAGATGCAAAAACATCCAAATGAAGGATGTTCATTTGGATGTTTTCATTCATGTGTTCATTTGGATGTGTGTTCAGGCTTCATTTGGATGTTTTTGCATGTAGAAGCTTCCTATCGCATTGAAAGAGGGAGTCCAAGCAATCCTGAAACAGATGTCTGCCTTTTAATGCTGAATTGTGCTTTCTTAACGTGAAAAAGTGAAAAAGATTTTTACTACGTATACTCACCACAAAGTTAATTTATGATTTTAAGTATTACTTTCTTATGCTTTTTGGGATACAGAAGTTATTTACAAGCACTCTTTCTACTCCCTTGTGAGAAAAAACTGCTTCACAATAAACAATTTGGCTGTCACTAGATGAATATCAGGACACCCGTTTTTCTTTTGTATTGCGTCACTTACTACTATTTTCTGTATGCGTAAATAATTGGCCGAACACCAAAGAATAACACAAATGTACATCTTTTTAAGCATGCATTACTTTTTCAGTTAAATAAAAATTTCCTTGTCACAAGCTCATAATTCACAGATTTTTGAATTTGTTTTGCATTTTTGAGAACATATGTCTATTTCACGTTGCATAAGTATAAGACAAATGATCAAAACACTTTGTGCAAAAATGTAAGTACAAAGATAAAACAACGTGAAAAAGCACAAATTCAGATTAAAATTAACGTAAATAGCTATTTCGAAGCTACAAATGGAGCCTCTTCATTAGTGCATAAAAGAAGAAGAAACGCTCAACACAGAAGCAAGAAAGCTGTGAGTGAACAAGGCAATAACAAGAGAGACACCGGTATTTATACCAAATGTGTCGGATTAGCGATTGACCAATCAGAGGCCAGGAACAAGGCGGGAACAGAGCCCGAAGGAAAAGGCGGGAAACGAATATGTAAATTACAGGAGAAAAACAAAAAGAAGAGGAAAAAAATTATAAAAATTATAAAAATTGTTTCCAAATGTCAGGAAAATATGGAGTGCTGGAAAAATCATTTCCAACAGAATGAGAATTTTTTCAAATGTGATAAGCTTCCCAAAAATCAAGTTCATAGACAGAAGAGCATTTGCTGATAATTCTAGCAGAAGAAAATTCAAAACAATGATCTAAAGTCCAACAATGCTGGGCAATGGAAGAACGTGCAAGTTCTTTACGCTTAACATAATTTTCATGTTCTTTCAGACGGTGCTTTAAGGCACGTTTAGTCTGACCTATGTAAAACAGACCACATTTGCAAGAAATACTATAAATACCCCAGTTGCTGTGCAAATCAATGGGATACTTCAAATTTGTAAATTTTATTTTATTCACAGGGGAAAATGCAGTATCAAACCCAAACTTCTTCAATATTTTAGCAATTTGCTGACTGATTTTTGGATAAAAAGGTAAAATAATAGTATAAGCAGGCTTGCACTTAGAAACATTGCCAGAAGGTGAAGGCTTAATTAACCTGTTATAAATAGAATCAACGGGAATTCCGCATTAGTTGGTAACCTTCTCTTTCAGCAGCACCACAAAGGGTGAGTTACCATCGCGGCTGAGTGTATGTATATCTCTATTTGACCTCTCTATCTCGATCGATGTGACCAGAGGGTTTAATTAATATGAGCTGCAATAAAATAAAAGTTATCTTTTTTAATTTATTTTTTATTTTTATGCCGGCAGGGTGGCGTAGTGGTAAGGCACCTCGTACGCCCAAGATCGCAGGATCAAGCCTGGCCCAAGCCAGCGGATTTTCAAGAAGCAGAAGATCGTCAGCGCCCATGTCGTATGGCTATGTGGCATGTAAAGAATCCTTCCAATATCTGTTTGTCTTGGATACTTTCGGATAAATTAAATTCCCAGGACAGTTTCGCATCATTCAGAGCTCAGGTGCCGCCCTCTAGGGGGAAACTGGGCGTCAAAATTCTCAAGTGGTCATTCGCCGATAGTAGTGCTACTTGAAAGAATGGATGCAGGTTTTCGGGAAGTGCATTAGATCTGCAAAGGTTAGTAACCATAGCAGCACCATTAGAAAGAAAAAATTATTTTTATTTTATTTATTTATTTAATTTTTTATCATTATCAAATTTCCTCTATCACTAGAATAAAATTAATTCCTGAAACGAAACGAACACATTTCACAAAACGGCTTGATTGAGAAATCTGCTCAAAACATATTCAGTTTCATTCTTTCTTTCTTCTTCCTTTTAAGCTGCCATTCCATGTAAACGCCCATGCCGTGAATACGCCGATTTATAGCCAAAGTAATTATCAAATTATATCGAGAAAAGATTAATTTTATCTTTATTATCTATTCCAATGAATAGGATGCGTGAAATTACTTTCCGCGCTATTTCATCGCAGTGAATGTTATCGGATTTTATAATGTTCGGATAATTTCGCGACGGCATAATACTTTAAACGTTGGATTTTTTTCTTTCTTTTTAAGATGCGTTATTTTGATTATGAAAACTATAGAAGAAAATACCTGCTCCAGTTATATGCAACTTGATGCGAAACGGTGAATTATTACTCTTGTTTTCATAATTCAGACTCGAACCAGGAAGAACTCGGCTTTAAACATACACTTTATTGAAGACTTTCAAACATAGAATGTGGTCCTATTAACCCGGAATCGACTATTTGCAAACCGAAAAGGAATGTCACTGCCACAATGCTCTTTTATCTCATTTTGCTTCCTGAAATAACCTTACTTCCACGAAAGCTGCACTGTAGAAACTAAGGCAAAATCTGCACAGTTACACACTACCTAGCTATAGTACCTAGATATGTATATTTACTAGCTTTACCGTGATTTGTACATTTACTAGCTTTACCCTGTTATGTATACTTACTAGCTTTACCCTGTTATGTATACTTACTAGATTTACCCTGTTATGTATATTTACTAGATTTACCCTGTTATGTATACTTACTAGATTTACCCTGTTATGTATACTTACTAGCTTTACCCTGTTATGTATACTTACTAGATTTACCCTGTTATGTATACTTACTAGATTTACCCTGTTATGTATACTTACTCGATTTACCCTGCTATATACACTTACTAGATTTACCCTGTTATGTATACTTACTAGATTTACCCTGTTATGTATACTTACTCGATTTACCCTGCTATATACACTTACTAGCTTTACCCTGCTATATACACTTACTAGCTTTTCCTAGCTACATACAGTGAAACTCTGTTATAGCGTCATTCAAGGGACCGGAATCTTTCTGACGCTATAGACAAGAAACGCTATAAGTGATCCCCATTACTATTCATGGGCAAATGAGGGTACTGGAAATTCTTGACGCTATAAAACAGAATTGTCGCTATAAACAGTGTCACTATAGACAAGTTCAACTGTATACTTACTAGCTTTACAAAGCAATATATACTTCTTAGTTGTACCCTCATTCAGCTTTTACCTAGTGGATAATATTATTGGTATAACTTATTCGAACGGTCTAAAGAAAACGAGGAGGAAAACTCATCAAAACTACTTTCCTTCCCGCTCAAAGGGGCGGAGTCATGAGCCATGTGATCGCGTACCGCTTTTGTCTTTGGGATCATTCATAAATGATGTCACGCTTGGAGGGGTTCGTGAAATTGTGACAAGGGAAAAGAAGGGGTAGCATGAAGTGTCACGTCATGCTTATGCAACATAGCGTGGCCTGTGAGAAAGGGCTGAGGGGGTATCTTCAAGAGTGACATTTTGTGACAAAGAGAGAAGGGGTCAAATATATCGGAAAAAAGCGTGACATCATTTTTTTAAGATCTGGTTGGTCGTGCTTCACGGTGTACCGACCGCTCATGACGATGTTGACACGTTGATTGACAAGTTAAAATTTGGAAATTCGTGTAGGCGCCAGTTTTTTAATGCTCGCTGTATTATCTGTGTACTTTTGTTATTATACAGATAAGGCTGAGGTGCTTTGAACATCTATCACGCTATATTACGTGATTGGGAGTGAACGTGTTAAAAAACAGGAAGTAGCGAACTCACCGAATGATTGGTCCAAGGAGCGTCGCGTGAAAAACGAGCCTAATAATCCAGTGCGAACCGGATGCGGGCAGCAAATGATCCTTCTGCTCATAGACATCATGAATGTACCACCGAATGCTGAAGATGTTCACCACCAGGAGAGAGAGGGAGAGAGAGACCAGGCTGACATACCACCACCACTTGCCGTAGAGCATGTAGCAGACGATAGCGGAAGACACCACGTCGTTGGTGTATGAGAAGAGAGAGAGTAAGGACATGAACATAGACAGGAGGGTCACGGGATCCTCTACGTCCTCCTTTAAGAGATCCTTCTCAGCCTGAGAGAAGGAGGCGCGGTCTGCCTGGTCTCCGCTCTGTTCTAGCTCCTCCCCTTTGGGAGGGACTAGCAGATGCCGACGGGGACCTGAGAAAAAATAAATAACTGATTAATTAGTCAAATCAAGACTTTTTTCAAAAAGAAAGGTGCGTCCATCGATATATAACGCTAGTGAATTGCACAATTTTAAACCTAGGAGTGACCATAGTTAGTCACGTGGGTAGTGGATGCCGTTCCCCTTTTTTGCAGCGAATAAAATCCCATTAAGTGAACGAACGCGCAGGTCATTGGTTTTACATCTTCTTCTTATATATAAGCGGCTTATTCTGTCTGTCCGCTATAGAATCCCAGGCTGTTTTATCGATCCGGACCACATTCGGCACGGTTCATGTTTACGACTCGAGAAACTCATCGCTGAAAAAATGAAAGTTGTGACTCAATTAGTTTTTTTTTAATTAATTGTTTTTAATTTTTCAATGATTTTTTTGCCCCGTTTTATTTTATTTTTGCATTGTTGCCGTCGTTTCCAACCATATAATTACAGTTGCCATGTGAACAAGCAAATCAACGCAGTTGCCATTGTTGTAAAAATGTAACAAATATAATAATTAAAACGTTTCTCTAGCATAGTGAGTGAGGCTTCGCTGTATTTGCAATCTCCGTTAAAAATTAATATATACGCGAATTTAATTTAATCCCTTCTTTCTTTTTAATTTATTTATTTACCGTCTGCGCTTTTTATATTTTTTTATTAGACTGGCAGCGCTCTTTTTTCTCAGTTTCGTTAAAACTTTTGTTTTGAAGAGCATAATAAAATTTTCAATAAGTTCTTTCGATGATAAATATATATTTTTCACAAACAATTTAATTATATAGTAAATAAATATATAGTAGTGTGGGGCAGTAAGCAAAGGGGCGTCCTCGCCGCCTGATCTGGATAATTCAGTTTAAATTAGCAGACACCTTTGCACAAATCTTTTTAATTACAATTTATAAGTGAAAGGCCTTAGGGATCATTCATAAATGTCACGCTTCGAGGGGTGAGGGGGCGTTCCTGAAATTGTGATAAGGGGAGGGGAGGGGGTAACAAGACGTGCGCTATCATGCTTATGCAACATAGCGTGGCATGGGACAAAAGGAGGAGGGGTGTTTGTTGAAATGTGACATTTTGTGACAAAGGGGGGAGGGTGTCAAATATATGGGAAAAAAGAGTGACATCATTTATGGATGGCCCCTAAGTCCATTTTGAAAAAAAAAATGGAGATAGGGCCTTTTTATAAGTAATTTTAAAACTGCTATCATGAATGGTAAAAGCTCAAAAGTGCATATATTATGATAAAGAGTTTTTCATTTTAACAATCCCTTAACTGACAATCCTGTGTAATAAATTTAAACACAACGCCTATAAAGTTTTGTTTTTGTGACATGACATCCCTCGTACATACAAGAGTGGAGCATTATGCATGTCAATGAGGAAATGATCGATTTTTCGACTTTATTTTTATTTGATAGAATAGCGTCTATAACATCATATCTGAAAAAAATTCTGTTCTGCTATAAGTAATTTCTTAAATAATTTTTAATGCCCAAGCGCAGTAAGCGACGAAAAAACAATTTTCTGCGCATGTGCGTCAGAATTTAGGGGAAAACGTCACCACTCTGTTGTGACGCAAGAACTCCTCCGACTCTTCCGGGGTTTGAGTCCTGGGGATGTCCGCCAAAAAGGACTCGTAGAACCGGTTTCAACTGCATCAGGATTAGCTTCAAAATGTTCGTGAGCGACTATTATTATGAGGCGAAATTTGATGAAATGAAATATCATCATTGATGTTACTTTTGACATGTTGCTTAATTGACCTTTTACCAATCTAGACTCCATGATAAAGTAATACAGTAACCCCTCGTTATATCGCGCCTCGTTACATCGCTCATTCGGATATATCGCGCTTTTTGTAAGTCTTCCAAAATTTTAAGTTTGAGGGCTCGAAAGTAAATATATTGCATTTGGAAAAAGCTTATACTACATACGAACAAATAAAGTCTAAGCACGTAACTGCAATGCAGTTAGTCCATTTTCTATCATTAATATTAAGTGGGAAACAAGTGTTAAAACGAAAAACAACGGCAAATGACTTAGGACTCTTATGTCCCCAAAAAGCAACAGAAATACATTTTGAATTTATTATGTAAGAACTGTGCATGAAAATAGCAATTGGTAAGTTCAGTTTTATTTGCTATTTTCATTAACACGTTGAGTGCCACGTCAGTCGTCGGTGACTGACACCGACCTTTCCCTGCAGGCCGAGTCAGTCACCGGTGACTGACAAGAAGTTACTGACATTATCATACCCGAAGTGGAGTTCAATGTAATCTTATCTCTAGCAGGCCAAACTATAAACAAAACAGGCGGGGGGCCTAACGTGTTGAATGAATTCTTATATAAGCATTCCCTTTCGAACAGAAATACCTTCTACTATGCTAAACAACAATGGCCCTAATACGTTTTAAAATTTCCATCGAGTAAATTCAAATTTGCCGGTATTGCGCTTCGCATTGCTGTACTACGATACCTGCGCAACAATAAAATAACGAGAGACCGTGGTAGCCTAGTGGTTAGGATGTCGGTCTCCCAACCGGAAGATTGGGTGTTCGATAACCGACCCGTTGAAGACCCACCATGTACACTTGGGGATCCGTGCATGTAAAATCCGTGGACCCTGAAAACCCGAGACAGTTCCGAGGGTTCCCGGAGGGTGGAGACTTTCCCTTCACTTCCCTCTTAGGTCAAGAAAAGGGAGATGGCGTATTTGTGGTGGCGCCACCTGGTGTCATCAAAATACCTAATAAGCCAAATCGTACTTGTCTCAAAATCCAATTTCATAAAGTAAATTTTTTCTTCAAAGTACAGAATGAAAAATTGTCAAAGTAATTCTATGAATATTTATCAGTGTATAACACTCACACATATAAATTTTGGATGATAATGACTTTTCAAAATAATTAAAATTAACCTTTTTAGCATTGACCCGTCAATGCCAAATATGACATTTTCATTTTCATACCGAAAGCAGCAGCAACATACGACAAAGTCAATATTTTTCAGAGCATGTCATTGGTTCTGCCTACTATCATAACCACGCCCTCGCTTTGACTGACTGACCTTTTTTATTGCGTCGTTAAAGAAGGACTTTCCCCCAGCAGACATTCATAGGCTCTTTGCGTTATCGATGGCATACGTCATCGCTGTGAGCTTGATAACCATAGCAACAGTCTTTTCTGGTGTGAAAGCACCCTTAAATTGATTGAAAATTTGAAAAAAAAGTAACAACAGAATAAAAAGAAACAAATAGAACGAACAGTTTTACTCTCACAGTGCAATCAATTAAAGAGAAAAAAAAGTAAAATTATAAACGTGATGTTTTCGACAAAGTTACATAAATCCAAAAATAACATTTTGAAAATAATAATTAAAAAAAATCGATGAAAAATGAATGAAAGATTTTGAGACGAAAAGCAAGCAGTGAAATGAAAACCGACAAATATGTATATACAGTGAAACTTCTCCCCTTAAAGGTCCCCCCCCCCCATTTAATGGCCACCCCTAGTAAGGACCAATATTTTTAGGAACGAAAATGTTTCCCATAGACAATTTTAATTTTACCCCATTAGAAGGCCAGATATTCACTTACTAGGACATTTTTTAAACATGTGCCTTAAAATCCTAAACAGGTGTTTTGATTTCCTGAACCAAAAGATAAGACTTCAGGAATTCCAAACAATTCCAGTAGAAATAAATGAACTAATATCTTATTCTGAAGCATTAAAACATGATGCAAATTTAAGTAATTTGTTCCATAAAGTAAAAGAATCATTAGAAATCAAAATTGTCTGCGAAAAAAATCATGAAAAGTAAACAGAAATCAATAGAAATGTTTTTCAAACATGTATAGAGTTTGAAAATGTTAATAAACAGTTTTTTTTCACCAATATATAGGTTTTGAGTTCCTTATTTTAGATTTTTTTATAGTCACCCCCATTCAAGGCCACCCCTCATAAAGCTCAATTTTCAATGGGACGGCAGGTGGCCCTTACGGAGCGGTTTCACTGTGTGTGTATATATATATACAGTAAAACCCCGTTAAAACGTGGGTGTCGGGAGACATGTTCGGCACCCGCGTTATAACATAACCGCGGTGTAGTGAAACTATAACACGGGCTCCATATTACGAAATCATGCCAATAATACTGCTTTTGTTGCATCATTTTTTACCTTTACCAATTACTCAAAACTTTTCTTCTATAGTATAATTTTTTCTTTTCTTCTTTGCTGCCATTGTATTCACTGTAATTGCTGCCCAAAAAGCACACATCTCAACTGTGTAATTGCAATCAGTCTGTCGAGCGATTGGTTATAAACCAACTGTGTTCCGAGAAAAAGGGGGCTTTAAAATCTCTTTATGTTGTCAACATGGGATTGTGAAGGGGGAGAGGTCCTCAGAAAAAATTAGATTTGGAAGGGGAGGAACGCACTTCTCAAAGAAACAACGTTTTAAGCCTTCATACACTGCAGAATATGTTTACTTTTTCAGGAATGGAATGCTTCAGAATTTGGAATACAAAGGTTGATAACGCTATAAAAGAAGTTACACCCGCACAACTGGACTTCTGAAAATGGAAGACAGTTAAGCATCGACCTGAACAGTTCCTGACAGATTGAGCTCCGCCCACGTCAAGAGTCAAGAGAAACAAGTCAGGGTGATTGCACCCGATTTTGAAATCAAGCTTTATATTGTCATAGGTTGAAAGACAGAAAAGCGTGAGAAAGGTGATCATCAGAGCTGGTATATTTGTGCGCTTGGGCTGGCTTTATTTACAATGGTAAATAAGTCATCACCAGGATCCGACAAATCCCGGGCGCCGGGTCACCCGGGCGACTAAAAAAAGTGCCTTGGCGACGCAACTAATGAAATATTATAGCTGGCTCCTAAAAATTTTCCCTGGCTCCTAAGATTTTCACATTTTTGTCGGACTCTGGTCATCACCTTCAAATGGCAATAATAAAGGTATATTTAAACGTCGGGGGACATGATAGTCACCGCGGTATATCCGATTCCGCGGCATACTGAGGCGCGGAATAACGGGGTTTTACACTATTTATATACAAACGTAAAACGCAAGTAAGTTTGGCTTTTGGCAGTTATAATTGACATGTTCTTCCAAAAACTTAACCGCCATTATTACTTAATGGTACATTGTTTGAGGTAGCCGGTTAGTGAGATGCGCTGAGCCGAAATCTCACTTTGCTCTAACACGGCTACTACCTGTGACAGCAAAGATTATTGCAACATGAAAGGTACTCACCCAATTGCTTCATGTAAACAACACCCGAATCGAGCTACAAAAATCGAACACAGAACAAGAGGTTCAGGTTGTTTTTTATCTTATCTAAACTTACGGAAACATAGATTAATTTTTGAACTCCATGAGGCGAATGGTTTCCTTATCTTAATAAAAATGTGAGGTTGATCGCTGCTATTCTGACAGTAATCATGTAAGAAACTGACTGAGTCAAACAAAGAATAATTTTCTTCCAGAACACGAAAGCTTTCTTGAAAGTCTTTAAATATAGTGAACCAGTTAAGAAAAAATGAGAACGAAACTAATATACTGATAAAAGGCAGTTGGGGGTCATTCACCAATAATGTCACACTGGGGGGGGGGGGGGGGATCGTGAAATTGTGACAAGGGGAGAGGAAGAAGTAGCAAGAAGTATGACATTATACATTTTGGTTAAAATAAAGATATTTAAAATCAGCTGATTAAATTTGAATATTATTCAATTTATTTATTTATTTTTTGTTTTGCATTCTCATTATTTTCCTTTTGGATCGGAAACACTAGACGCTGATTAGGAATGCACTGATTAGCAAATTGGCCGATTACCGATTAATCGGTAGCCGATTAATTACAATGACACTAATTTTAGCCTACCATTCCTTAAAAATAAAAAAAACAATTAAATAAATTTAAAAAGTGTGAAAGAAGGAGTAATGTACCGTAAAATTATCATAAAAAAATAAAGAAAAGTTAAAAATAAGTGAAGTAATTAAATAAAGATTGATAAATCAGAAATTTGAAGGTAGTGTTTTGAGATGGGAGAAATGTGTGTTTTTCGGTTTGTCTGTGCCTCCCTCCCCTCCCCTGATAACTTTTGAGGGAATTGCCTGATTCGAAATATTTTTTTGCATTCAAAAGATGCAAGTGCATCTCATTCCCATATTTAATTTTTTTTTTATTTGAACAATTTTTCGTTCAATTCTGATCAATTGAAAAAATTTTAACCTTAGCGGTCTTTGGAAAATATGAAACAAATTTAATTAACCCTGATGGACATAAAATCCAAGTCCCTTTGAAAAAAGCTTTTTTGAAGGACCTCATCACGACGTAAAGTATTTTGATTAATATATATTTGTATAATAAGTATTTTTTTGTAAAATGCTTCATTATTTTTTCCGGAAAAAAAAAAAAATCCCACAATTTTGCTGTAAAATATTACATATGAGACAATGAATAACTGTGGAACGACTCATATACAATAGCCTGTTTCACGAATGTGATTATGATTATGGTTCAATTATGCCAAAAATGGTTGCATTACCTGAAAAATAGGTACCATATTTATTGCGAGTTTTATTAGTTTCAGCATCTAACCATAGGGTTTTCAGTGATGTGTGTATTAAATTCTTAAAAACTCATCTTTTTTTTCCAGATTACTTTGATGGATATATGAATACTAGTACACCCGGCAGTCATACGAAATGACCGCTGTTCTAGATATTATAAATTGTAATCAAAATGAATTGTGCAAATGTGTCTGCTCATTCAAACTGAATGACCCAGGTCAGGCGGCGAGGACGCCCCTTCGCTTACAGCCCCACACTACTATACATTTATTTACTATATAATCAAATTGTTTGTGAAAAATATATATTTATCATCGAAAGAACTTATTGAAAATTTTGTTATGCTTTTCAAAACAACAGTTTTAACGAAACTGGGAAAAAAGAGCGCTGGCCACTCTAATAAGAAAAATATGAAAAGGGCAGAATAAATAAATTAAAAAGAAAGAAAGGATTAAATTAAATTCGAGTATTCATTCATTTTTAACGGAGATTGAAATACAGCGAAGCCTCACTCAATATGACGTTAACGGAGATAAACGTTTCGATTGTCATTAGTATATTTGTTACATTTATGA
The DNA here is from genome assembly GCA_038502835.1 of Octonoba sinensis. Classification (NCBI taxonomy): domain Eukaryota; kingdom Metazoa; phylum Arthropoda; class Arachnida; order Araneae; family Uloboridae; genus Octonoba; species Octonoba sinensis. Next base: position 9,391,679 of record CM076601.1, on the reverse strand, counting down.
CAATAACAATGGCAACTGCATTGATTTGTTTGTTCACACGGCCAAGGCTGAACTTGATCGTTAACTGTTTAACTGTTATTCAGGCTGTTTCATTTCGCCATAAATGAAGGGACAAATATTGGGGTCGGCACTCAGCGCCATCTATTTAATTTTAAGGCTTTTTAACAGATAAGAAGCAGATTATTTCATTAAAAGTTTGAGAAATTTCAATATTGTCTATTAATAATTTTAAACCTGTTTAAGATAAGTAACCTTATCCATTCTTTGCTATATTGCTTATTTCTGTAAATATATATAGTTCATTACACATATAAACTACATTCTAAATAAATGTTGTACGGAAATTTAATCTATGTGTAATATAGAAAAATCATACTCTTTTGCTGCTCAGGCAAAATTTTCAATACATATATTTTTTGAAACATTCAAAATTACATTTAATTAATTTTAAGTTAATAGTTGACTAGGTAATTTTCTATTTTTATTTATATATATAAAAGAATTATGCCGATAATGGTGAATAAAACATCTATTTTATTCTAAGCACTCATTTCTGCACAGAAGAAATAATAAAATGCATACAAATGCATTAAAAAACACACACGTATTGACTATAAATCAAAAGCCGAATATCATTAAATTCCAATTATTTCAGCGTAAAGAACATAATGAACTGGTAAAGAACTACATAAACCTGCCGAAAGTTGTTACTGAAACAAGAATCATTTTCGGTACTTTTCCGCTTCAAGGGGGCTGGCGATGGCTAATTTTTTTTTTCGTCAATCAATTTGTTTCGTGTGTGGAGCAGAGGCGTAGCTAGGTGGGGGCAAGGAGGGACAGCTGTCCCCGGGCGCAGCGTCAAGTGGCGCCAAATTGATGTTAATCTATTTTATTTCTAGGTATTTTGCACAATGAGGAATAAAAAATGCATACAAATGACATAAAGACAGAATGAACAAGGAATGACTGCAATTACAATTTTTAAACTTTGCGTGAGAGAGGTTTGTTCATAACTTTCAAACTAACACTGACACTATCTGCAATATTTTTTAAAACAATATTCAAAAATTTCTTTCATAATGTGAAACAACAATTTGAGAATGATCTAAGAGTTGGCACTTCAAAATAGGGCATTGCAAAAGCTCAGGTGTTATAATGTTTTCCAAATTATGTTAAACATTTTTTTTCTTGCTAGAAATGGTACAGCTTTTTCAACAAAATCCAAAAGAACTATTAATATTGAGACAAATAAAGTTGAAGGGTATCTTAAACCACCGCGGCCTTGATGGTGAATCAAATTCATAAGGGGTGAAGAGCACTGGGGGAAGAAAATGTAGCACGCAGAGCTAATTCTGAAGGACATTCATGGTACGAAATACCTTCTTTATCCTTTTTCTTACTCTTTTTGGACGAGGTACAATACGGTACACAGCAATTAACCATTTCAATAATATTTAGTTAACCATTTCCAACAATAGTTAGCTGATGAAACCAGGAAAGGACATCGTATCAGCAAAGTAAAGATGCTTGTAAATGATGTAAACCATCTTTTTCAGGGTCACGAACTAGCGGCTCCTAGCGGGAAAATGTAAAAATATCAGAGCGGAAAAGTTCGACGTCGGCTTTTTTGAAGTTTTCAGAACTGAAACAACCTGATTCGTAACAGTTAACTAACTGGATCAAGTTCAGCCTTGACACGGCAACTGTCATTATATGTTTGGAAATGAGGGCAACAATGCAAAATTAAAATAAAACGGGTCAAAAAAATCATTGAAAATTTTTTAAAAATTAATTAAAAAAAAACTAATTGAGTCACAACTTTCATTTTTGCGGCGATGCGTTTCTCGGGTCGTAAACATGAACCGTGCCGAATGTGGCCCTGATCGGCAAAACGGCCTAGGATCCTATCGCGGACAGACACAGACAGAATAAGGTGCTTATATATAAGAAAATTAACCTTTAAATAAAAAATGACAGGTATGGAAAAAAAGAGAGCCAGCTGTGGTTCAAAAGAACACATTGCATGATTTTGCTTGCCTTTTTGTATTTATTTAATTATATATTATGCGCACATACTTGTCGTAATAGTTTAGTATGTAATATGTAGGTCTGATGTAGATCCCATTTCAACTCTGATAAAGACAACACCTTCGTAGTCAAGACAACACCTTGCTACACTGTTAAAAATTTCCGTAAGAAAATAGTAAAATCAGGGTTCGAAATTAGGATGCTAAAGTTAGGCGTCATTGGCACCTAGCTGTTTTGTTTTAGTTGCCAAAAATGTTCTGCTAGGCGTCCATTTAAAATCATTCTTTTGAAAAGGTGGTAATCTTGCTTAAGTTAGACTGAAGAAAAACGTTTATTTTAACCAGTGTCTAACAAAACAAAATATGAGTTAATTGGCTTAACTGTTTCTTCAAGTGTTATTTAAATCTAGTCTTACTTACAAAACTTCATTTGTTAGTAAACATTCACGATTCAAAAATTTGAAAGTCAAGAAGATACGACAGTCTCCCTAGGTACCGTAAAAACTCAAAATGCAGAAGATTAGATGAAATATGCATAAAAAATGTAATTGTATAAAATTATAATAGACTATGTGAAAAACTGTGATTGTCAAATTAGAAGTCTTATGAAAGGTTAGGCGTCAAAAGTGACGACTGGGTGTGAAATCGCAGTCGTCAAATTGGAGTTCTTCGTTGTAAAATACGACTAACGACCGCTATTTTCGAACCCTGAGTAAAATAACCATTTATGTTATGGTTATTTTACCATATTTAATTAGAACAGTTGAATAACCATTAAAAAGATGGTACTCAAACCGCTGATTGCGAGAAAAATCGTTTATTCTCTGTTTCTACTAAAGAACGTTTAACTAACCGTCATTTACAAGCGCTCAGTTTGAATCGGGCGTCCATCTTGGTTGCGAAACCTTACCGGTCGTACGTTGTTGTTAAAATGTGAATAAAGATTTATCACTTCAAATCTGCATGTGTATATAAAAAAAGAAAAAGAAAAGTGGCTTAAGCAGTGGTTACGAAATAGAAACACATACACACATAAATCAAAAAATTGGAGACATCGGATTCCCGAACTGTTTGCGAATGAGCGAACTCATAACTTGAGCTGCTGAAGCTTGTTTGTATTTTAATTTTTGCAGAAAATAAAATGATTTTCGTCAATATACAGTAATTTTAGACCAAAGATGGCTTTAGATTTAAATCAAAAGCTGAAATCTCAATTTTAATGACGTTTATTTATCAATAAATCTTTCTTCTCCTGCTGAAAAGAAAGATTTATTGATAAATAAACGACCGCTCTGTGTGGTGCAGATGGCCGAATGATTAGAGAATAGGTTGGCATGCCATACTAAGCGGGTTCGATTCCCGCAAGCTTCGTTTACGATTTCTACGCCTGGAAGATTCTACGCCTCGAAATGGTTCAAAAACGATAAAAATTTTGTTTTGAAACCATTTTTAAATGGTTATAAAACCGTAAACTTTTGTATTTACGGCTTTTTAACCAAGATGATTGGAAATGGTTAGGTCCCGTAAAGATAGAAAACTGTTCCGAACCGTAAACTTAACGGTGAATTTGATGGACAGACTGCTGCCGGTTATTTAACCGTAATTTCATGATGAAATTTCTAACAGTGTAGAGTTCATAATTATATTTATTTTCTTTTTGCTTAATTATTTTATCCAAAAATGTATGCTTTCATTTACCCTCAGCTTTAGTTTACATACTATTTGTTTCATTGTTACTGTAAAGTGTTTTAGTTATTGCACAGCATGAAACTTTAAACTTTAAACACTTCAAAATCGTTACCTAAACTTTCAAACAACAGAGTTCTTCAAAATGACTGCGGAAAAAACAAAACATTTTGCATAAATGAATCTAGCTCCATGGTAGAATCTCAAGCTGCATACATAGAAAATTTGCAACAGCAAGTTTATGCACTGGAATCTGAAATTAGCTACCTAAGATCATGCATGCAAGAAAGTACCGTACAGAACCTCTTATACGGGAATTTTATCGTGAATTTCCCGCCATTTTTTAAAAGTTCGCGTTTTTTTACCCATTTAATAAAAAGACGAATTTTTTTTAAAAATACCTTTTAAAATAAGCATTTTTCCGTTACAATTAACATGTTCAGTGTTTATAAATCGAATAATTTAGTCTAAAAACGGTGTTTTTTTAGGGGACAGAGCGTAAACTTACAGAAGAAAATTAGAAAAAAATATAATAATAATCAAGAGCTATATTTGTTATATACTGTGTGCGTGTGTGTGTATGTTATAATGCCAGTTGTTTAAAGCTATATTTTAAAACTTTTTTATATTTATTGTTATTGTAATTCTAGTCAGTCTTCCTTCTCTTGTTTCCTTTATCCTTGCCCACTTAAACTTTTCTCTACGACACCGGTACAACAGTTGTACCAGTAAAAGTTCTTTTTGTCGCCATTCTAACTGCATCCGATATCCAAGAATATTTTTTTAAAGAGAGCTTTATTGACGTAGATTTTGTTTCTTAAGACTGCAGAGCTGAAATCCTTACAGTAACTAGTATATAATAGCATAAATATATGTTAACAGCTCATTTTGTTCCTCAAGTGCTTGCCATTGGGAAAAGGTTAAAGGTTTTTTTATTGTAAAAAAATGATAAGACAAGGTTTTTTTTATGCCCACAAAAAGGTTACAGTTAAAAAACATTGGGAGGATAACCAACCCGACTGTTAAGACAGCCAGCTAGGCCACTCTTTAAAAAGTGCCTATGGACAAAGCATCCATATTATAAATAAAACAACTGGGTATAGAATATATTTGCCTTTAGTTATTTCTATTTTCATATTCAGAATATTTGAAAGTCGGGTCTATCATTATTGTGTAATGTAATATTTATTTTATCTTATGCTGACTTTTTAAGAAGCTTTGTATGATAAGTAGTCGATTTTATTAATATTTATTATTACATTTGTTCAAATATTGTTTAAGGTACATTATTCAAAAGAGATTCTGCTCCTCTAAGAAAACGGAAAAAAGTTCGATTATAAGGATATTTTATTCTTGTATACTTTTGTTGTAAAATGTTGAAATGTATATAAAATATGTAAATAGTACCTATTGTATAGTTTGTTCTATTTATTTAGTTGTTCCTCTGTGATATTCAAGTGAAAAATGATTGCATTTTTGAAAAACTAACAATTAAAGTTCTCATAGTTATATTATTTTCTTGATATAGAGAGAGAAATAGAAAATTCATGTGGTACGCTTTTAGAATAAATAGAAGCACTTTTTATTATTAATTTACTTACAATTGCCTGCTTATTATAAATTCGATGTTATGGATCATTAGTTAAACTTTGTTATTTTTGCATACAAATTGCAAGTCCATTTTGAATCGTAGATTTTTATAATTTGCTTTGATTTTCAGATGTTTTGATTTTGCATCGTCACCCTTATTTGATTTTTAAGCCATTGATGGTTTTGTAAAATGATTTATTTATTAAATTCTTGTTGTTTTTAAAATGTACGTTTTTAAAAAACGGTTGTGAAATTATAAAAAAATTTACAATTTTTTTTGTCCTGTGAATTATTTTCCATATTGCCATTGTATACTCTGAATATTTAGTGTGATAAGACAGATACACAGTTAACAGTTTTGTGTTTTTAATTTAATTCGAAAAATGGAAAGAATTGATCTGTAATGTGTTCCAAAAAATCCATGGCTTTAGGTTAAAAACACCTTTTTTTTTCTGTTTTAAATACTAAATATTAAAATAATTAAGTAAATTTTGGCATGCCAACGTATCTTCATTGGCCTACTTTAAAAATACTGGAAGAGTTTTAACTTACGAAATTAAATTTTGAATTATTTCAAACGTCATTGTGATCCATGACCCATTTTTGTGAAGTGTGTCTTGGCGTGTTTTTAACAATTTTGGGGCTCTCTCATTATTACGTGATATGTAAGTAAGATAATGCTGCAACTAGTAAAATTTAAAATGTCTTGCCTTACCACATTTCCATTGTGAATAAGAATGAGGAATTCAACTCTAGCAGAATATAATGTTTTTATATATATAATTTTTTTTACAATTATTGTACAAATAACACTGCTTATCACATGACAGAACTACTGCCATTAAAAAAAGAATGTGTTTGCAAGTACACAGTACTTCAACTTTCCTCCACTATTGTATCAAGATAAGCACACATTTGAAACGTGCTTGCTTCATTTGGGGGGGGGGGGGCGTGAAAAGCATGCTTGGCCATCTTCTATCTGTTATCCAAGACTTCCTTTAATGTAGGAAAAATGATGCTGTCCCAGATTTCTTCCCAATGCAGGATTCTAGACTGAATTAAATTCTTAAGTCTCGATAAATGAGCTGCTCTTTTAGGAAACCCTGTTAACAAAGTCTAAAGAAAATCAAACATTCTACCGACGTTCAATTACTACATACCGAGATACCCTTTCTTTATTGAAAAAAAAAAAGTTTCCAATTATATGCTCAGTTGACTCGTGTAAATAATGAGGATTAAAAATTTTGGCAAGGCTTATCAGAAAAGGTAACAATCACAAAAAGTACCTTGTCATTGACACTAGGGATAAATACTCTGAATTACGCTTATGATATTCCTAGTCCAGCGAACCTTACAAGAACCTGCGGGTTAAACATTAAGTAAAATTTAGTTTTTCTGGATTGTCGTATGTAATAAATGCCGGAAACGAACAATCTTGCTGGTTTTTTTTTTTTTTCTTTGCATTGATTTCATATTCTATCGAAAACATTAAGGATGCGGATTAGGAATGCACCGATAAGCAAAATGGTCGGTTACCGATTAACCGCTGCTGATTAATTACAATGATGCACCGTCTTTCTAAGAGGAAGGACACCTTTGATTATTGTTAACAAATTTATTCAGAGTGTGGGGCAAATGGCGAGCAAAAATCAACAACTACGATCTCTGGTTTAGGATGGGACGAACCGTTCGTACTTTAAAAATTTTAAACGTCACAAACTTCTGGAATAATTTGGGGTAAAGGAAATTTCGAGGGACATACCACCTCTAAACTCTTTTCGTACACCAGTGGTACTCATACCACACTTTGGGAAGCATTGCTCCACACAAAATGCTACTCCATAATCTCCAGGAATGTAAGTTCAGACGGGAAAGCAACAAGAATTCGTTTTTGAGAGGCGGGGGCTGGGCTGGATTCCCTACATATCCTTTTGAATTAAAAGGACATGTCTTGCTATTGCTTTCTTATGTATAGTTCAAATTTTTTTTGAGGCTACACCTAAATAGCGCTGTGTTGCTGGAATTAAATCCTTGGTAACGAACATTTTTCTGTTAAAATAATTAACGCTCGACAAAAAATTTCGCTGAAAACTATTTAGAAAATAAACGTACTTCATAAGCACTCCATCTTTTGAACACCGTTTTGTTTGGTGAAATAATGAAACTACTCAACGCAACACTGCAACACTCACATTGTTTATGTTTGTTTCGCGCGCGAAATTTTCCGTTAATTTTGACAATACTTGCTGTTGGTGATGGAACTTTCGTTATTTATTGCTAAAGGCTTTTTTTAATGTTTAAAATCATCAAGATTAAAACTTCAAATTTTAGTCTTCTTTTTGTGTAATAGCTAGTATACTTGTTAAAAAGGTATGTAAAAATTTGAGTTGATATTTTATTCATAGTAGGTTCTTGAAGCTTCTAATGAGAGAAAGAATTCGAAATTGGAACGCTCTAACCAGCCAAGTGTCATTTTTTTTGTATTTTTTTTTAGATATTATCTATATTAGTTCAGATATTTTGATTCATTATTTTATAATTTATTTTTTGGGCAAAATCATTTCTAAGAGCTTCGGCCTGACGGAACAATAAGCTGTGATTCGGCCTATCACAATTTATGTTGCGAATATTCTTTTTACGATTATTGAAGCATAATATATTGTCTTTTAAATGCACATTTGTACCCTGTATAAGAAAATATAATAGAAATTTATATTTAGTTTAAAAGTTTGTATATAATAGTTTGCTCTCTATTGTAACCACAAACCAGGGTTCGTGATTTTTTAAATTTAAATCAGATTTCTTTTTATTTAAATCGGATTTTTTTTTATTTTTTTAAAAAAGACCTTAAATTATCTCTATATTGATTATGTTTCATTCATAGAACATCAATATGGCATGTTTATCATAATGAAAAAACACTTTTAGCTACTTTCACAGCAATAAATATTTTTTAATATTAATAATGTTAAACTAATTTTAATATAAATGCATGACTCAAGTGAAACCGAACCCTACCAGGAATAATAGTACACTCACAAGAACAGAGAAAATGAACACATTTAATCTGAATTATTTTGCTGTTGAAACTGAAAAAACTAACGATTGTGTGTATTTAATTTTTACTGAGTACTTTAAAATCATTTTTCTATTTTATAAATGGAAAAGCCTGAAATATTTTTACCCATTTAGTAAAATCATATGCTCACACCATAACTAAAAACTGAAACTTTTTATTTTGATCAAAAATCTTTATTGAAAACTCCTTTGATAAAAAAATATTTTAGGAGGGAAAAAACCTTAAGCTATTAGGCGACATGGATGAAACTTTAAGGATACATATTCTAAATTCTCACAATTGTTGTTTTAAACACTATCATTCTGAATTATTTATTTGTATGGCATTTATTAAATTGATCTGAAATATTATTTTTAAGATAAAAAACACAGAATGGGTTCTTGATTATTATGAATTCTAATTTGAATGACTGAATTAATTATACTTTACTGTTAAGATACTTGAAGAATAAGAGTAATATTGTAAAATTCAAAAAAAGAAAAAAAAGAAATTAGTTCTAATGAAATATGTTATGCACACAGACAGAGGGACCTAAGAAGTTTTGTTCGAAACAGTGGTTGTAATTGCAACAAATTTCATTTTTACAATACTTTCTAACATTGTAAGATCAATTATTTATTTTTTTTAAATCACTTGATTTAAATCAATTAACCCTGCCACAAGCCATTTAATAAGGAATAATGCATTCTATTTAATTAGAAAGTTTATAAGAAATAAATAAGTTACATAAATTATATTCATTTAATATTTATATGAATATCAGAACAGTTTTTTTTTTCATCTTTCCCTTTTGAAGAAAACTAAAGAATGAAGGAATTCCACACCTGGGTAACATGGGGGGGGGGGGGGGATGTTTTTCACTACAGTCATTTAGGTTAACTTTGAATCACATCATATTTTTTAACGGAGTGATAATAATTGATAAAATTTTATTGCTGGAAAAATCCGTACTTATGCACATTAACAAATAAATTCACTCCATTTTCGCAAACAATGTTACCTTACATGTTGAAAATGTATTTAGGAAAGAAATCATGAAAAATATAATAAGAATCAGTACAGTTTTGTTTTAAAAAGAAAAGGGGGGGGGGGGAATGCATTACTTGTTGATTTTCTACTAATTTTACGCATTCTGCTTTCTTTTTCTGCACACATCTATGCAAAATTCGAAGCACCTTGTCATCTGAGCAACAAAATACTTTTCCTGACAAGTAATTTCAGAATATTATTTACAATCAAGAAAAAAATTTTTTTTTTCCTAGTTTTTACTGATTTAAGTAAAGTAATCTCTAATTTGATAACAATAAATGAAGTTTTGATTGCTAAAACCGATAATTTTTCAATGTGTTTTTATACAACGAGACTTGGAGCTTTTGATAACATTAACCTTGATTGTACAAAGCGGTGTCTACTGTATATTTGACTTAATTTTAAAATAAGAGTAGAAAACATTTTATATAACCTTTTTAGCTCAGTGCTGCACTGGACCTTCTAGTTTCTTTTTTTTAGTCAAATATACTGAAAGATATATCATGGTTCAAAGCTACCCTGAATGACTGCATGTAAAAAAGTTATATTCAGAGCCACAGAACAAATTGTTCTACCTTTATTTTTAAGCAAACGAAACAACAACAACAATAATAAACTCCTAAAAAAAGGTAGGATATTTTTTCACTACGTTAAGAATTTAAAAAAAAGAACTGAAACCGATATTAAAAAATGCTATGGAATTATTAAATAAGTTATACAATAAGTATATTCATAATGCAATTTAAAAAGTAGGACCAACAAAATTTAATATACAGGTACAAAACCAAAACAATAATCAGTTTTTAAATACTTTTAAAAATGATATAATATCTTGGTAATTAAAGTTTTTCTTAGCATAAAAGGATAAAAACATAGGAGAAACATATTCATGAAGTGATTGGCAACAATGATGTTTTCAAAAGTAAAGTTTTCAAATCTGAATTAAGTTAAAAAATTAAACAAAATAAGAGATTTTTGCAATACCGCACAATTGCTCCTAATTTACAGTAGGGTAGGCTGGGAGAAAATGGGTAATGGGGTAAAATGGGTCACTGATAAAAAAACTCAAAAAAAAAAAATTGAAATTTTTAAACCAATATTTTTATGCTATATTTCAATGTGTTGGCAACATTTTTCATTCTAAAAAAAAGTTAGGTTCTTAAATATAGCAACACAAAAAATATTTTTGTAATTTTTAGATGATAGTGTGCTAAACACATGGTTTACCAACTTCTGAAAATCTCTATATTTTATCAAATAACAACCCAAATTTAAAGGATTTCCACACAAAGAAACTTTGGAGAACAATTACAGCCGAGCATGAAAAAAAAAATTAAATATTGAATTTTTTACACTAATTTTTCTTGGATGGAGAAAAATGGGTCATGGTTAGGGTTATCTAGTTCTATTCTATTATTGTTTTAAAATTTACTCTGTTGTACCTCACTGCAGAAAATTCCTAAATTTAAACAGTTTATGTTATTTATTTTATTGAAATGAAATTTAAAAAAAAATTTTTTTGAATCTTTTCCCTAAAAAAGATCATGTTGATGTGGTAGAGAGAAGTGGTGTTGTTGAAGTGTTATGTGAACCAATATATAACAATCTAGAACAATATTATTTTAACATTTCAATGTAAATTATAATTTAAAATGTTGCTAAATACGTTACTTACTCTTTTTTTCAAATTTCAAAGTAATAAATAACTATTTTCAGCATTATTTTGCATTATGACCCATTTACCCCACGATGAAGTAAATCAGGTCACAACTTTATAAGCTCAGTTAAAACTATTTCATAATTAAAAAATAAATATTAAAATGACATAAAAGTGATTTAAAAGAGTTCAATGGTAAGATGCAATTGAAAAGAAATGGGAAATGTTTCTGGTTTTGTTGCTATGAAGCTTTAAAAATGAAAATAATAGAAATTGACCCATTTTTCCCCACCTGACCCCATATAATGTTGAAATTTGAAATTACCACATTTTATAGCATAAGAAAAGTATTTTACTTTTTAATTGTTGCTAAACCAAAGCAATTATAAAAAATTTTAAGTGAAATAAAATTTTTTCATCATAATAAATAGTATGAAGAAAATCAAAATGTTTGAAGCTGTTTCTTATAATAGGAGAAAAAACAAAACAGTTGAAATCTAGTGATTCATATCACACAAACAATAAATCTATTATGTTAAAAAATAGTCGATGTTTAGTCTAGAGAAAAACTAATTTTGATTTGTAGTCAAAACTGTTTGTATGATGGACTTGAAACATTGGGGGGGGGGGGGGGGGGGGGAGGACAAAAATCAATTCAATTCAAAATCTTTTTGACTTTTTAGTGTGAATTTTTTTTTTTTTTCTTTGTGACTATTTTTTTTTTTTTTTCAAATAAAAAGGTTTTGATTTTTACCATTGACAGTTTTTTCGACTTGCTCAAAAATGTTTTAAATGAATAAATGCTAGTTAATAGTCTCTAGTTTATAGGGAAGTCATATAAAAGAGCAAATTTACTATCAGAACGTTATAATCATCCATGTCCCATAATAACTTAAGGAAGGGATCATTCATAAAAGATGTCACGCTTTGAGTGGGGAGGGGAGTTCATGAAATTGTGACGAGGGGAGGGGGGTAACAAGAAGTGTGACATCAGGCTTATACAACATAGCGTGGCATGTGACAAAGGGAAGGGATCTGTTGGAAGTGTGACATTTTATGACAAAGGGAGGAGAGAGGTCAAATATATCGGAAAAAAACGTGACCTTATTTATGAACAGTCCCTAAGGTGTTTTTTCCCCTTGTAAAATATTTTTGCATCTTAGAAATTTTCAATAAAGATAACTGATTAAAACAAATAATGTCTAGTAATGGAGTGAACATGCGATCTAACTGAATGGGTAAGTTTAAAAGCATTTTAACTTGTTATTTCATTTATAAAACAGAAAAATAATGAAAGAACACTTGATAAAAATTAAGTGCGCAATTTTTTCTGCAACTTACAACAGCTAAAGAATCTAGATTAAATTAGTTTATTTTTTCCTTACTTAGAGTATTATTAGTCCTGGTAGGGTTAAATTTCTTTTGAATCATGCATCAATACATCAGTATTAAAAATTTTTTAATCTTTATTTTTATTATTATCAAAAAAAATTTGCTGCCTATATGTGTGTATATATTTTTAAAACTGAAATTTTACAGGCATTTCACTGTTAAATTAAAATATTCAAAGCAAAAAATTAATTATTTCAATAAAAGTAAAGACTAATTGTTTCAATAATCTTCAGATATTTTCTCTTCTGTGTATTGTTTTCGAAAATATTCATTGATTAAGTGTGACAGGAAATCTGTTTTAATAACAACTTGGTGCAATATTGCCAAACAAAAAGATTTGCTTTCAAAATCTACTTGAAATTAGCCAAACTAGTAATTATCTGTGATAGTTTCAGCTTCTCCTCAAATTGTACCCAACATGTTTTCTATATTTCAACATGTAAAACTTATTAACTTAATAACTAGTAGTTTAATACAGTTCCAAATTTAATTTCCATTTTCTCTACTCAATAAATTTTATGTAACTTGGTGTTAATTATGTTTATGATTTATGTGCCCCTTCCCCTGACACCACTTGCCACACATCAAACTTGTGTAGTACATTGCAAAAGAAATTCTGCATGTACCTTATGTCTTCGGGAATTATGAAGAATAACCTTCTCAATACAAAAAAAAAAAAAAAAGAATCACATAAATATTTTCTGCCCAGGTGGTAAATGTTTACTTCTTAAGTGATCATAATTTAGCAATTAAAATTTTTGATAATATTTCAAAAATTTTACTTTTAAATTTAAATCCAAAGTTTTCTCTTTTATTTTGAGTTTTTGCAATGTATTCGAGTAAAACAAAATTGCATAATCGGGGGTTGTGCCAGAGGGAATTCGGGTCTGCTTTCCGGACCGTTCACGAAGTTTCAATTCATCAAAACCAAGGCTGAACTTGATCCAGTTAGTTAACTGTTACGGATCAGGCTGTTTCATTTCTGAAAACATCAAAAGGACAGACGTCGCATTTTTTCCGCCGCTTGTGGAGCTAGTTCCCGACCTAGAAAAGTTTGTTCACATCATTTTAAAGCCTCTTTATTTTGCTAATACGATGTCTTTTCCTGGTTTCCGGAAACATTCAAATGAACATTTTTAGTGGAAAGTCGTCCTGTCTCTGTTTTGAATGTAATTTTTAAAGATCTTTGCAGGTCAATTAATTTTCTTGTTTTTTGCCAAATCAAGCTACTACTTTACCATTTTGGGTTGTGGTTGGCGATGTTTAAATATTTTTCCAAAAAACAAACTCCGGACACAAAACAAATTGATTTAGCAAAAGAAAAAAAGGAAAACCATCGCCAGCACCCCCCCAAAACGGAAAAGTACCGAAAGTTATTCTTGTTTCAGTAGTAGTTACATTTTTAACTCTGAAATAAATTCAATTTAATGATATTCGACTTTTGATTTATAGTCAATATGTGTGTGTTTTTTAATGCATTTGTATGCATTTTATTATTGGTGAATTCCGTGAAAAGGGGGAAACGGCACTTAAATTTTAAAAATTAGCTTTTGGACTACTTGTAATACATCATTTTCTTCAGAAATAAGTAACCTTTTTGAAAATAGAATTTTTTTTTGAGTTTGACATAATTTAAGTTTTAAAAACTGTGCTCAAAGTTTCTCTTTTATGTCACGCCTTTGTAGAGCCAAATTACTTAAACTTCAGATTAAACTAAAAAGTTGATTAATTAATTTATAAAAGTTTAACAAACAGATTAACTATTATACTTTGGGTGTTATATTAAGCTTTACATTCATTTGATAAATAAAAAAATATTTTTGGCAGAAAAATAGTGTATTAATTAGTCACCCTGAACATGTCCTTCCGTTACCAAAAAAGTGGATATCAACTATCTCACTCGGAACACAATGGCTCAAGAATTACAAGTCCCATCGTTTATGGCGAAATGAGACAGCCTGATCTGTAACAGTTAATTAACTGTATCAAGTTCAGCCTTGATCAAAACGGACCCTTCACAAAATTCAAATCAATCAAAACAGACCCTTCACAAAATTCCAAGCTTTCATCATGTTTTTTACACCATTATTTATTATAAAAGCGGCAAAAGATAATAAAATTTTTCATTACTATGTTTGAAATTTCACAAAATTATTTGATTTTTCACAAATATCTCTTTAAAATTCACAAAAAACAGACCCTGTGTAAAAAAAGCTATATCGACCCCTGATAATTCAAAAGTGATGTATGTCTTTATGAAATGTAAAAATAGCTAACAGTAGTCAACAATGTTTTAAACATTGAAATTTTCAGCATTTTATGGAAAAGCCTGGGTTTTTCATCACAAACCCAGTCGGGCTTGGCTTTTTCAAATAACCAGAGTTTTTCAAGCATTTTGTAATTAGAGAATGTTGAGAAGGCTTGATATTTTTCACCCCAAATGGGAAGTTCCCCTATAAAAAGCACTTTAGTGTGATTAAAACGTTCCTAAAATGCAAATGTTTCGTTATGTTGCATGTTTGTACCAATTGATGATCAGTGGGCAGACACTGGGGAATGGTGTACCCCCCAATTTTTCTTGTTACCCAAGCATCATCTCACACATTTGAAATTTTACTTGAAAGCATCCTCCCACTTTTTTGTGCTTGAACCAGTAAGCCACTCCCCCTCTCTATGCACATTGTTCCTCTTTTTATTTCCAGGACTACATCACTTGAATTAATGCATTATTCTTGCTTGCAATAAGTTTATAGATGAAAGAAGTACAGTAAAAGCTGTTTATTCACGGGGTATATGTTCCATAAATATGCCGCGAATACAGAAACCGTGAATACGGAATGGCAATTTATATGGGTTTATAAGTTCATAGGGGATACGTTCCTAAGTGACAAAAAAAAAAAAAAAAAAAAAAAACAAATACATAAAAAAATTAATTTAATTGAAGTTTTTGAACATTTTGATTAGTTATCTTAAGGCTAAGGCAATGGTTTGAAGAATTTTGTAATTACTCTTGCTTGGCAGTTTTTAAAAGCTTCTTCCATTCAGGCTGATACGCAGCAGTCACACTAGCAATTTGCCTCTTAAAAAAAAGACTTTGTTCCATAGACGAATCAATGCTCATAAAGAAATCGCAAAGCTCATTTGTGCCATTCTTAAACCTTCACTAAGATGTTTCAGATTAAATGTCATGTTTTCAGTGCTTGTTGAAGCCTCTTCTTCAATGGGCTGTGAATTTAACATTTCCTCCAAGTCGGTTTCAGTCAAATCTTCATCTTACGTTTCAAGCAATTCCTGAATGTCACTTGATTCTATCTGTTCTAACCCATCTCGTCCTATTCCATTCGTGATTTCGACTGTGTTTGCAGTCAAAGTTGGAACTTGCACAGATTCTTCGTCATTTTCTGCAGTCAGAGTTTTTTTTCCCCGTTTTTTTTTCCGCCTGTATTAATTCAGCCTAACGGGCCTCAGTTTGTGCGGATGTTTTTTTGTTTTTCTTTATTGGTTTATTTTTTATTTCCCTTTCTAAGCCGATCTTGGAAAATTATAAAAACTTTCCAGCAATGCTGCGACGATGCATTTTCTTAATAAATAATTTCAACTTGAACTTCAAATATTGGGTTGGATACCTATTGGAATCCTTTTTTTTTTTATGTATGTACTAATTAGGTCCGCGAATAAAAAAATTTTTAGCCGCGAATATAGGAATTGGGTCAAATTTTTTAAATCCGCGAATAGTGAAAATGCGAATGAAGGAAGCGCGAATAAAGAGCTTTTACTGTACAGTGGATTCCCGCTATTCGTCCAACTTGTTCAAGTAAAATTGAACTCGCCAAATTCGTACTTGTCCCACAATTCGTATGCCCCAGGGGCTGGCTGGGTTGCCAGTTTGACTTTTTTAAGAAACAAATCGAGAAGTTATGCTCATTTTGAACCTGTCTGGAAATAATTTGTTTGGCATTTTGGATTTTTTAAAAATTTTAATACTTTTTAAGATTTTACCAACGGTTTAAATTTTTAAGGGGGCAGCAAGAGGAAGTGGTTTAAGAACTTTCTTCTTCAGAGGAAGAAAGTAATAAGGAAAGCATTTCCTTTGCAGAAATTACAGAGCTGTGTTGACCATGTGCGGAAACGCAGAGTGGTGGAAAAATGGCATCCCGACACTGCTGCGTGGTCAACAGCATTCACTTGTTCAACAACAATGTTATTGACCATTTTAGAAAAATTCTGAACAATCGTTAGGGTTGCAAATTTGTCACGGAAAAATGAGCCCCAAATTTGCGGGACTTTCGCGGAAGATTGCACGAAATATTTGCGAGGACACAAATAAAATATAGGACATCTGCAATGGAAGTTATTCTTCATCCTTAAACATAGGGATATTTTTAAAAATGGAAGAATTATCAACTTCGTTAGAAACAGTTAAATATTTATTGACTAGGATAAAAAATTAGATGGTTTAAAAAAGGTTGAGGCTGGTTGGCAAAATCTATGTTTGTTACTTTCAAAATAAATAACTTTGATTTCTTTTTCTTGGCTTATTAGAATTTAGGTACTCATAGCTTTTATTTTTACTTTCTAAATTTTTTTTTAAATCGAACACTTCGCAGGTCCAATAAATAAATAAATAATAATAAAAATTCACGGGTTTTAGGAAAAACTTTTAAAAATCTCGAAAATCATCACGGAATTCGAGGTGCGACAAACTTGCAACCCTAACAATCGTCAGATGCAGACAACATTGGACAGGTTTTAAGAGAAAGAAACCCAAGATATTTCTAGTGCAAAAAGTCAAAAAAGGGAGGAAACACCTGAAAGGATGTTACTGATGTTTTTATGGAAGGGGACTCCTCTTATAACCATTTCTCTTCCTCCTCTCAACTCACTTATGCCATCAGCTCACCTCAGTACAAGCAAAGTGCAGTTAAATTTTTATTTATCTATAATTGCATGTACAGTACTGTACATTTGTTTGTCATAGGTTTATTAAACAACCATCTGTGGGTCTGGAATGGAGTAACAATTTACATTGTTTCTTATGTGAAAAAATAATTTGTCATTCGAACTGCCTCATGGAATGAACTGTGTACAAATAGTGAGGTTCCACTGTATCTCATTTAGGCATATTGACCTTGAATATTAGTATGTATTTGTATGTTATACATCTCATTAATCTATATTTGCATATCTCATTTCAAATGTTACCTACTTTTTAAGTATATTTTCTGGTATATTTTAGGTCGAACTATGCATCGTCTGCGAAGTCGGCCTGCATTGCAAGAGAATGTCGATGTTTTGAAATCTACTAACTTAAATAAAGCTAGCAAAAAGGAAAATATATGCGATGCATCAGAGAAACACATTGATGCGAGTATCATTGCTAATCATCTGTGCACAAATCCAAAGCAAGTGAAATCGTCAAATCGCAAAACCTGCAAGTCTAATAAAGAGAACTTGATTTTTCTCAACAGTGAAAATGACGCGACAGAAAATAAAGCTAAAGACTTAACTGTTTCACCTAGACAGCGGGCGCTAGAAACTAAAAGAAGATGTGCACAAAAAAGAGACAAGATTGATGACAAATTGTCGTCGCATAATAAAGACTCAAGAAAATTACATGTATTGCGGCCAAGAGAAAATTTACAGGTAGCAGATGAAAAAATTGTGGCTTTTTCAAAACAGCCCTCAATAAGGAAAACTCATGATGAGATCAGTGTCAAAACAAGAATTGCAACAAGATCCAACGAGGTTGGTCAAAACAATCTTAAAAAAACTGAGAGTGATTCAAAACTAAAAACAGGAAGTGGTCGCCTGAAAAAAATAGTTAAAGAAAAGAAATCTCTATCAAAACTGTGTGACAGTTTAAACCAAAGCAAAATTGATTCATATTTAGTGAAAAAGAATGCATTGCCAAAAGCTATTAGCGTGAAACATTGTCCAATATGGAAAAAGGGACCACCTCAAACATCGAAGAGGAATTCGGAATACGACGTATACGACATATTGCAGGATGAAGACATGGCTTCAGAAAAGCCTGTGAAAGTCAAAAAGAGACGTGTGCCTGCGAAGAATAACATCAAGACTAAAAAAATAACCAAACCAAAAACTAAAAAAGATCCAAAAAGGAAAAAAACTGATATTACTTCAAAAACTAATATTGTGGACATGGATTCAGATGAGATTCCAATGGATGTGCAGTGCTGCGAGTCTGAAGTCTTCCAAAAAAATGGAGAAACTGTAATGGCCAGTCCCTGCAAACGAGTGTCTACAAATCCCCTTACTGTTCCAGAGACTATAGTTTCTAATCTTCTTAAAGAACTTGATGAATCTTTTCCAAAATCTTCTACTAATTCCATTACAGTTCCTGTGACTGTAGATTCTAATCTTCTTAGAGAACCTGAAGAATCTGTTCCGAAACCTTCTACCAATCTCATTACAGTTCCTGAGACTATAGTTTCTAATTTGCTTAAAGAACTTGACGTATCTTTTCCAAAAACTTCTACTCCCCAGGCAAGAACGGCTTCGAAAAATGTGGGTCTGTTGCGAAGAAATTTCGGAGAAGAGACGAGTACCATAGCGGAAATATCATGCATACCAAACCCACAATCTTGTGGTTTAGTGGAAACGATTCTTCAAACGCCTAAAGGCTCTCCAAGAAGAAATATGCAACAGAAGAATCCAACTGACTTTGATAAAGTGCCTAAAAATAAATTTATATATGATTTTGAAGTTAATCATGATTTTGAAATCACTCTTTTTGAATCTCCCCCTAAGGATTTGAAAAAGAAAAATAGCAATAAAAAGCAGAAAAAAATAGTGCTGGACTTGACTGAAACAAAATGGAAAAAGCCATCAGTTGATGACCCCGAAATTAGGGTACTGGAACCAAGAAAATCATATTATTCTCCTGATCTTGTGACAAGACATATTGCCAGAACTAAAAGAACTAATATCTCTGAGAAGCAAAAACCCCCAGCAAAAAAGGTAATTGGTTTTTTAAATTTTTGTAAGTTACCTTAAATTGTAAATCACATTCAATTCAGATTCAGAAGTGACTAATAGAAATCAAGAACACATAAAATGAACCAAAAATACTTTATTAATTAAACATAAAATGCAAAAGATGTCGCATCGCAAAATATCAAAGAATCAGCTTTGGAATAAATAAATAATGCTGTAAAAATTATCCAATCAAAAAATTCTTGCACTGACAGCCCCAGCAGCTGAAATCCCGCAGCCCGGCAGCGAGCACTGCAGATTGATCTTGAAGCTTGCAGATTAATTAGTCACCTTGCAATTTTTTTTAATGCAACCAGGAAAAAAGTTTTCGTGTTTTTAAATGATTCTATTCCCTCCCCCCACCCCTATTTATAAATTGAATAATTATAATATTTATTTATTGTTTGCTCTGCACAAGGTTGGCAAAGTTTTGGACACTATGGTAAAAACCATGGTTTTTACCATCCTGTCCGAAACCCATGTGTCCAAAACTATATTTTTCAATAAAATTGTATTTAATTAAAGGAATGCAATAATTAACAAGTTAATGCAATAAATATTAATTAAAATATAATATTTTATTAAAGCTTTATTTACTTAGTTTAAAAAAATATGTTTAATTTAAAAAAAAAAAAGAGCTAATGCATATCATGGTTCTAAAATCTCTTAGTTATTGGCATGTTTTATTTTTGTGGTACATTATCATGAATTTCTCTTTTAATTGGTATTTTTTTAAAAATGCTTGATAAAATAGTTTCACTCAACAGAATTGGCTAAAGTTAAATTTTTTAACATAGTAAAAATAATAGTTTTCACACAACAGAACTATTGGCTAAATTTAATTTCTTTTAACATAGTAAAAATGACAGTTTTCACACATCAGAACCATTAACTAAATTTAATATTTTAACATAGTATAAATAAAAGTAATAATAAAATTTAATTGAAAAATAATATTTATTAACATTGTTTATAAAGTGTACAGCAATTAAAAACAGAAATATTTTCAAAATACCCAATCTGGGAGTTTTTGGACAGTTTCAGACACTTTCAGACAGTAAAAACCACCTGTCCTGTCCAAAACTAGTTTTGGACCTCCAAAAACCCCAACCCTGGCTCTGCATGTATTATTGTTATATGTTAACTATTTTAAAATGCTTAGTTTGCTATTTTTTATAATTGTAAATTTGGTACCACATCCTTTGGTGCCGCAGATAAATTTTGACTTCAGAAAAACTTGTGCTGCAAATTGATACAGAAAATTCTGCTACTGGGCTGACAGCTGTTCTCGAGCTCAGATATTCACTCCTATTTAAGCAGTAGCTACAGTAAAAAATATTAAAAAATTTATTTTCTTAAAACAATTATACCACCTTATTTTATTAAAAACTAAACTCTCAGGGGTCGGCGCGAGTCACTTTTTTTACTAAAAGTCACTTTTTTTTGCATTGGTCACTTTTAGTCACTTTTTCAAAAATTGGTCATTATTTTCACTTTTTTTTAAAAAATTGGTCAATATTTTCACTTTTTTGCCCTTTCTCTGGCAGAGCAACCAAAAAAGTTACTTTTTCTGTCTATGAGTTCAGAAAACATTGCAATTTTGCTTAAAAATACGTGTGGCAGGATTGAAGCTTCCGCGTATCCGCCATTTTTGGTCCTGTAAGTCCGCCATTTTTGGTCGTTTTTTGAAATTCGGCGTGGCGCCGGCCCCGGGTGTGCCGAAGTTAAGGTTTGATATTGCAGTTTGATGCAACCAGAAAGGGAGGCCTAGAGGGCCCGTGACCTCCCCCCCCCCCCCCATCTAGAATGATGATTTTAATTGTTTTTAATTTTTTTTTACTCGAGAAGAGCAAATCCTAAGAAAATAAAATAAAGCGATATTTAAGTTAGGAAAAAAAAATCAGACTAAAAATTTTTAGCAGTTGCAGATTATATCACTCAGAAAAGTTCTCTTTTCTTTCATTCCACCCCCCCCCCCCCCCCCCCACTCCCGAACTAACTCACAATCACAAAAGAACATTTTTGGTGAGGATTTCTCAACGAAAAGACAATACGCATCTCGAAACGAGAAAATAAAGTTGCAGTATGGTACCTCAAATCCGGAACGCTCGGGGCCGCGATCTTTCCGGATTTTAGGTCCTCATTCAAAAAATTTTGTAAGTAGCATCAGAGCCCATGTAATTTGCTCTGGAACTTTTTATTAGCATTTTGCCCATTTATAGTATTTTTATTAAGGTATATACTCGCCTATAACTCGCGAAATTTAGCACAAAAAACGAAGTTTGAGTAAGCTTACATACGAGGCAAAGCATCGAAAAATCTAGACTTTTCTCAATGTCATTTTAACCTATTTAATTAAACAATTAAAGAAAAGATTTCTGTTAAATTTTGATATGGTTTTATATTTTCTGGCCACTAAATTATTGTAGTAAGATCAGACCATCGGAAAAATGCGAGGAACGCGAATTTTCAATTTCACGAATGTTCTGCATCGAGCGAAAATTAGAGTTCATTTCAAAAAATAAATATAAGAAAACAACAATAGAAATAAGCAAAATTTAATGATATTAACTCAGAATTAAAGCAACAATAAAGGAAAGCTCATTGCAAAAATGAACCTTTTTCGATAAATCGCGAAATATTTTTTTTGAAAAAAAAAAAGGCACATTTCCGATCTTAAGCATGTATATTACATTTTATTTTCCTTCTCTTTAAAACGCCTATTTCCGGAAAAAAAAAAACGGTGTAAAACATTTCCCGATTGTTTTTCGAAACAACAATTAATAAACTCTAGTTGCAAAAGCAAATCCTTTTCAGAAAATCGCGAAATATATTTTTTTGAAAACAGCACATATCCGACCTTAAACATGTTCCTTTCAGTTTATTTTCCTTCTCTTTAAAACGCCTATTTCCAGAAGAAAAACTGTGCAAAACATTTCTTAGCAGTTGCAGATTATATATATCGCTCAGAAAATTACATTATGACCTCCTTTTTATTTCCATCCCCCCGCCCCCCCAATAAAAAGGAATTGCACAAAGTTCAGATAGGAAAGAAAAATAGTGCCCCCCCCCCCCCCCCCCGTAAAGAATTTTTCTGATTGTGCCACTCATACTGTCATTATGTATGACAGTGATACCGTGTAACTATCACAACTAAAATTATAAAATCAGGGAAGTTTTTGGAGCTCAATCAGGGAATTTTTCTTGGATTTTGTTACTACCATGAAATTACAAAAACAGTATCGAATAATCAAACGGTTTGTTTCCTACAGTGATACAGAAGATTAACACAGTATTTTCAGTCTGAATAATTTTGATGAAATATCAAATTTAGATTTATTTTAAGTGAAATTTTCTAATCCTTAAACAAGTATAAAAAATATTTAAAAGATATCATTTGCAAAATAAATTTTATTCAATGTTGAACATAAATTAAAATTTGAAATTTCTGCCGATTTGAATAAATATTTATTCATTTATATTTTTAAATAAGTAACAATTTGAGAAAGAAATTAATTAAAAAAAATAACTTTTGTCTCTCTCACCCTTAGCCATTTATGGGTTTTGAAAAAGGTATTTATGAACATAGTTACAGGTATAAAAATTCTTATTTTTGAATAGGCTATGAATTTATTTTTTTTTAAGTTGGGTAAAAGCTCTATTTATTCAAGTTCAGTTTTCAAAAGATGTCGAAACTGCTCTTTTTCAAGTTATATTTAGTTTAAATAAAAAAACAAACACACAAATTTATATTTAATGGTCACTATTTTTAAAGCTGTGGTCACTTTTTTCACTATTTTGAAGACTCCAATGTGCGCCGAGCCCTGAACTCTAATTATCTTGTAAAAGATTTACTTGTGTGTGTGTGGGGGGGGGGGGGGGGTTCTGTTCTGAGGGTTTTGTGCTCTGTCAAATCCCTGGCATTCTTATTCTTTCAAACAATTCCTTATGGGAATTCTTGTACAGCGGAATCCACTTAATTAGACCACCGAATAATCAGCCACTCACTCGGACCAAACTCTAAAGAAATATTTCCTATTACATAAGCCTAATACTATTTGCTTATTGAGACTAAAAATCTTTAATTGGACCAGAGAAATTGAACGCAAATATAAAACATCAGCCATGAGTTGCCCGCATAAAACAATTTTAAAGCAGGTCAATAAACACAAAAATTAATTTATTAAACATTAAGTTCAATTCCTGTAACTTTCAATAAAATCCAACAATATTTACAGGTTAGATGTTTAACAAAATTCCTACTATATGGCGGTGCTATTAAAACAAAAGTTCAAGTGAATTTTTTAATGTACTCAGCATGTACATGTACAATAAAATCAAATTATGATTTTAACAAAATTCTTTGAATGTGAAATAAGTAATTCTTATTAACTGACTTCACAAAGGAAGGAGGTTATACATTCGTATTGTATGTATGTAGTTTTTTTTTTTTTGTTTTTGTTTGTTTGTTTGTCCACTCATAACTTCGCACCGGATGAACCGATTTTCATGATTTTTTTTTCAATCGATCACTGGTGGTTTCCCATAGGTCCCGTACTTTCGTTTGACCATATTCGATAATTAGAACAAAAGTAATGAGCAGAAATGTAGAATTTTTTTTTTGTCTTTTCATCCATAACTTTTGACTAAATGAACCGATTTTGATGATTTTTTCTTTAATCGATAGAGGGTCGTCTAACTCAAGTATTGCAAATTAATTTGCCGACATTTGTTTTTTAGAAAAAACGTTACGAGTGAAAAATAAAGTGTTTTTTATTTTAATTGGAAAGGCTTGGCTTGATTTTTCTTTGTTGGGAAATCTATTAATAAATATAAAAGCATTGTTAAAAACATGTTTGTTGTCATGCACTATAATATTAAAAGAAATTACAGCAAGAATTTGACTGAAGGCTTCTCTGTGGCAAAAATTAATCCAATCAGTTTGTTTGCTAAAATAGACTTCAAAAGGGAATTTATCATGCAAATGATTAGTTTTTAGTGCCATTCATTTAAAGAAGTTTTGCCCTTTGATATGGATTTTTTAAAAAATAGAGTATTTATATACAGAATGTATTTACACTAAAAAGAATAAAATAAAATAATTTTTATAAAAAAACAGAACCGAGTTCAAATTAAAAATTGCGCTAAAAAGTAAAAAATAAATTCATTCTTTAAACAACATCGATGTGACTTTTAAACATAGTTTTAGAAGTCGGTGCAAAATGATGGGTCTAATTACCATTATACCATTTGCTACTTCATATTGGAACTGTTGCTAATTCTGCGGAAATATATATATTTGTAATTGATTAATGATTACAAAATATTTTATCTATCCTAATTTTGCACCGACTTCTAAAACTATGTTTAAAAGTCACATCGATGTTGCTTAAAGAATGAATTTATTTTTTACTTTTTAGTGCAATTTTTAATTTGAAGTCGGTTCTGTTTTTTTATAAAAATTATTTTATTTCAATGAAGTTTTTAAGTGCTGTTGTGTGCCTTTTAAAACTTCATATATAGCGTTTAGTACATCCAGCCTTGTTCCATAGTCGGCCCAGCCGGTTAAAAGGAGCAAAATGACCGCATCTTGATGTGGTCCAATTAACCGGAGAATAGAAGGCCAATTCGATTGTGTCACATGTTTATTAATTTTACCCTAAAGACTAGGGATGTACCGAGTACTCCGCAAAATTGCAGCCGAGTACTCGGCCATTACCGAGTAGTTATAAAAATTTCGTCATTTTTTAAAAGTTTACTAATAGTAGATAAATTTGTAACTGATTAGTACAATAATATGCAAATATAATTGTGTAATATGAAATAATTTAAAAAAAAATATGAAGTATATAATATATTTTTACACAGCTTATATATTGGTGAAGTTCATATGCTAATTCGACTATTTTTTCCACTTTCTATACTTTGTTTGCCACTTTTTAAGCTGTAGGAGTAGCGTCCAACATGTTTGATTTAACAAATCGGTGAAACATGTCAGAAACTCGCATGATATGCCCTGGCAATCTTTTTGGATGCCTGATGAAGAAAAGATTGTCTCTATAATCATTTTTGATAAACTGATTTTTATAAAGAGTTATAATGGTTTAAAGAATTCTATTTTGGAATTCTTACACTCAATTCTTTCATTAGTTTATTTATTAGTTTATATATATTATGTAGTTAAAATGTATGTTTCATTTCAATATATACAAAATTCTTCATGCGCATATCAATTTTTTTTTTTTTATTCACAACTACTTGCAGGGTTGGCCCCAATTGGGTCTTACCCATTGGGTTTTTTCTGAAAAAACCCGTTCGAAAAAACCCACATTTTGGACCCACTTTTGGGTTTTTTCAACTTGATAAGACTTTTTTTTTTTTATTAAAATACTTATGCAATTTAAACTTTATTATTATTATCTTTACAAAACAGACAGGTTAGATTGAAAATGATTTATTTTTCATTTTAATAATTTTTACAAGTATTAGATTATTAAGCATCATACTCTCCTGCTTACTTCTAAAGAGCTACAACTAAAAATAAATAAGTTTTTCTACAATTTCAAGCATGAACACCAGAAAATTGCTCTCTAAAAATTGCTTGAAAAGCATAGAAGAACCTGATGAAGGAAAAAAAAAAAGAACTACCACTCTCCAGTTTCACTTTCTTCCATGTTTTTCTTCAAAAACAGTTGAATTTTCACAAGTTTTCCTGCTTTTTCTGCTCCTAACCGATTTCTCAGCTTGGTCCATATACTTCCAAATGTGGAGAAGATACGTTCTATTGATGCAGAACTTGGTGGACAAGTAAGCAGTTGGGCAAAAAATTTTTATATTTTTAGAAAGATTTTTTATTTAAAAAAAAAAAAATCTTTCTTTTAAAACAATAAAGAAGTTTTGTTTTCTCATTTGGAACATACTTATGATGTAAATTAACCTGAATAATTTGTTTATGATATATTACATTAAATACACCTAATTCTAATATAAATTTGTTCATTCTAAACTTGAAATTTAATGTATTTTTATTTAAAATTTGAAAAAACCCAGTTAAACCGAGTTTTTTGTAACTTTACTTGAAGAAACCCCGAAAAAACCCAATTCTACTGGGTTCTTTCGGGTTTTACTTGAAAAAACCCAATTGGGTTGGGTCTTTTCTAAAAAAGCCGGGTTTTTGCCAACCCTGACTACTCGGCCAAAGTGCTACTCGGTACATCACTACTAAAGACCCCTTATTTGTCTATTACAGCGGCTCCCAACCTTTTTTCCCTTGCGAACCCCTTTGAAAATCGAAAGAAAATGGGAAACTTCTTTGTTAGTCGTTACTAGCGGGTAAGAAAACTAAAATTTGCTAGCACATTTATTTTCCAAGTTGCTCAACAGCTCATAACAAGAAATGAAAACACAAAATAATAGGTGCAAAAAAAAAGTGGACATATCTTAAAAATTATTTCCCCGATAGTGGGAAAAAGTTGTGAAATGGCGTAAGAACTATAAGTACAAAAATTTTGAATTGATCAATAAATATCTTTCGGCTACACTTCCGGGTTGAAATGTACAAAAGTGATTTGCGATAGTGCAAAAAAGTTGGAGGTAAGTATTATTAAATGTGAGTATAAAATTTTAAATTTAATATCTTTTGGTTCCACTTTAAGGTCCGTACATGGGAAATTTGCCGAAAATAATGCGAAATTTTACAGTTTAGTAAAGTTTTATATTTTTGACTCTTTCCTCATGCTAGCGTCAAAAAGGGGAGAAATGGTAGGAGAGACATACTTTCAAAATTTAAAATAAATCAACGAATATCTTTCGATCAATGAACCACTTCGTGATCCAAGTTTTCAAAACTGGGCAAAAGAAGCGCATTTCAAATTTTCAAAGTATGCTTCTTGAATTATCGGGAAAACTTTATAATATGCAAAAAAATCATTTTTACCCTCTGACCTAAGTATGTATGAAAATTTATAATTTCACTTTTTCTTTTTTTTTTAGCAATTAAAAACTCCGCCATTGCAATATTATTTTTGCGAACCCACTTTCTACTTTATGCGAACCCCTGGTCTATTATACTCATGGTATAAAAAAAGATTGAATGCTATCCAAGTGTTCTCATTTTTTGTAATTATATGTTAAAATATGACTTGCAGGATTCAGAGCTTTATTAAATCTTTCACATGCTTAGTCAATATGTTCAGATCAAATGTAATTGAATGGTCAAGTTTTTGAAAGATCTCAATATTTTGTTTCAGAGTAGACAAGAATTACTGATTGAAAAAATGAATAAAGAATTTGAAGATATCAGCAGCCTGGAATTGTGTGTTGAATAATTTAAGCTCTGGTAAGCTAAGTGTGCATTTTTTTAGAAAAATTTATTCCTTTTTTAAATTTATTTTCTTTTTTTGAGCATGGTACTGTGTTATTCTTTATAGGGCCTAAATCATAACGTTATATAGATTAAATTTAAGGGTTTCATTTTCATTTTATTGGTTTAAGAACTGTGAGCAACATTGCTTTATGTGATCTTATCAGATACATAGCTGCCAACCCTTCCTCATTTTGCAGAAGCTTTCCTCGTTTAGTCCCCATTTTCTGCATTAATGATAAGATCTTCCTCATTTTTGCTTAAGAGTAATAAAGTATGATGCGCTACTCTTTAGGCACATCCAGATTAATACAATCAACTCTCTCAAATACACGGATCCAAAATCCGCGTAAGATAACCGACGTAAACATTGAAACTTGGTTAAAAAAACTAGAAATTCCTTAAATTTTCGAAGCTAAAAGCATTTTTTTTAACTTGAAATGCTTAGAATACCTCACATCAGCCTTTTATACATTGAAAACAGTGGATTTTTAGCTTATTTTTATGTTTTTTTATAGCCACGTGCCATGCGTCATATTAGCGTTTTGCCGTAATTAGACATCAATCTTTTTGCATCTGTTTTCGGTTTGCGATATTTCTTATTATTTTTTTATTAGTACACTGTTCAAATCGTATTCAGCAAAAATATGAAGCTATTTTTTAGTATAAATTTTGCATTTGCATCGATTTTGTGGTGCAAATATTCTTTCTCCTTGATCAAATTAATGGAGACAATTTTGGTTGCCAATGGGGCGATCGGCAATGAAATTCTTCATCACCATTAAAAAAATTTTCCAGTTGACGAGTGGCGACCACCAATCTGCCTTTTTACAAAGTAGTAGAATAAAAAAAATTCATTTAAAGTTCACAAATCTATATATATATATATATATATATATATATATATATATAGTATCTAATTTTTCATTTTCTTTCTTTTCTATCTATCTCTTTTATATATTCATGCCTGTATAATTAGTGGTTTATCAAAATTTTTTTGAGGGATAAGTAAAAAGGTGAATGCAACATTATAACCTTGCAAAATGCTTAACACGTCAAGGACCCGAAATCCACAAAATTCTAAAATCCGCACAACCCTTGGTTCCAAGTGGATTTTGGAGAGTTGACTGTATGCACAAGCATTGAAAAACAAAGCCTGAACTGAGTTTTTGCCGCATGTGCCACAAATGTGTCCTAACTGTTCCATAGATTGCAAATTGATCACACATGCTCGGCGTGTCCTCTTCAGTTTTGACCAACTGGCTATGTTTTCCACTGCATGGTGTTATATTTGAACATGAATGATTTTTTGCACAAGGAATAAGAAATTCATTTGCTTACAAGTTTTTACCTTTTAAATTTGTAGTATTTTGTTTTATAATAGAGATAATCAAAGGTCTTGAATGGTCTTATTAATAATCATGGCTAAAGATTTGTTTTTATAATATAATTGGACCAAATCCCTCATTTTATAAACATGTGTTTTTGTTTAAAACGTCAACATGAAATAATTGTAAAGATTCAGTAATGATAATAAAACTTTATTTTTAGTTTACTTTAACCATCTATGGTGTAATTTGGTATTGCGTAAAGTCTTCTGCATTTTGTGTAATTTCTTCAGCAAATTTTTAGATTATCTTCTGCATTTTTTGAAATAGGGGTTGGCAGGTATGCAAATATTAATTACTAAAAATGTGGTCAGAGTCCACAAGAGAGGAGCAGAAATGGTTCTGTTTGTAGAAATTAACATGTGCCTTGTATTTCTACTGTCATGATTTATTGTTTTGCTTAATAACAAATATTTTAATATTGATTTGATTTTCAAAGTTCTCTGGTCAATAAATTTTATATTACATGAAATTTTTTTGAGTTAATGATTCATGTTTCTCCCTCCCTCCTCCCATCTATATCAGTTAGAAATTTTAGTCATACATTGGGGTGAGAGAACAAACAAAATTGTTTTTTTGGGGGGGGGGGGGGGGGCACATTTTTGAGTGGCAAGGAAACGTTCCCTACCAATGAAGTATTTGTGATCTCACAAATT
Source organism: Octonoba sinensis (assembly GCA_038502835.1). Taxonomy (NCBI): domain Eukaryota; kingdom Metazoa; phylum Arthropoda; class Arachnida; order Araneae; family Uloboridae; genus Octonoba; species Octonoba sinensis. Next base: position 9,361,817 of record CM076601.1, on the reverse strand, counting down.
TCATTTTTAATTAGGCTCTTTAACGTAATAATGAGTGAAAGATGTCACACTCCAAAAATTGAATAATGCTCTATAGAATATAAAAATATCCAAACGATGGCTTCCTAATGCTTTCTATTCAAGTGTGATCATAAGTAATTTAATTTGCTAATATTTGCCAACCATAGCAACCATGCTATGATTGTTCCTCTAAAACTTCAAAGATTTCTCACACAAACTCTGAAACTTTTGTTTTGCTGCTCCCCCCCCCCCCCCCCAAGATTAATGTATCATTTTTCTTAATCAAGATGTTATTTTATTTGATATATTTTGCCCAAATTGTAAGCACTTGTAAGGATTTTTTTTTTTTTTTGAAATCTTTACTTTCCCTGAAAACAGAAACGAGGAATTTTGTGGGCCCATTATTAACATTTCTTTTTCACCTAGAGAGCAGTTTACAATGAAATTAAACATTGCAGATAAATTAAAGTATATATTGGAAATATTGGTCCTTATAGCCAAAACTAATTATAAGAGGGCTACAAAACAAACTAAGGGTTGGGAAGTTTCTTCCATAAATGGGGAAAAAATGGAAGAAATAGATTTCCTCTTTCAATTTAAGTGGAAGAAATAAAAGAAACTTGTTCACTAAGAATTTACCATTTTCAAGAGTCATTCAATAACTCCTTAGAAAGATGAGAAAAGCAACTTATCTGAAATAGATTTTTTTTGGTACTTTTACAATTTGTGGGGCTTTTGGCGATGTTTAAGTTTGTTTAGCCAAACCAAATAAGGGTTTTATCGTTTCAGGAACCCGTTTGTGACAGTTAAGTTATTAACGCATTTAATTACGTGTCAATGGCATCATTCAATACTTGGCGATTTTTTGCGCCAAGTAATTAATGCAAAATTTTTAGCCCATAAAGTAAAAATTTTGTAATAATGTTGCTCAAAAGGAAAAAAAATATAGTAATGAAATATTTTACAAATAATTTTTATTATTTTTTCGGTTAAAAAAATTGCAGTAAAATGTTACATATAAGACGATGAATGCTGTTGAATGATCCATAAATAACAGCCAGTTTTACAAATGAGGCAAAGGGATGTAAGGAACAAAAAAAAAAAAAATCTGAGAAAAACGCGTTCAAACTTTGGATCTTATGGGACTTTTAATGTTAATTTTTTTCCAGATCACGTAGAGGCGGAGCACCTGTTAGAGCTATCACTAACATTTCTTGTCACAATATTGAATGGTGCTTTCCCGATCATTTGCATCAGTTATCTCCAAATTTTCAATTTTGTCACTTACACCCCTTTGCGTCTGGGTACCATAAATGTGTTTTTGATTACGGCTTATTTGTGCCGTAAAAGGTTGTATTTCCTAAAAAATAGATACCATATTTGCTGGGAGTTTTACTTGTTTCATCATGAACCACATGTTTTCAGTGATGTTTATACTAAATTCTGAAAGTCATCTTATTTTTCAGATTATACTGATGGATGTATGAATATATTTTACTTTTGAAGAAAAATACACATTTACCTCTTTTGTATCTATTGTAAAATGTAATTTATGCATATGTAAGAAATGATTTTTTTTTTTTTTTTGAAGCTCTTTTCAATGCTTGCACACACACACACAAGTATGTATACAAAGATTAACCTTTAAATTTTAAGAAACGGCAGGATAGTCTTAAAAGAAAAAAAATCCAGCTGCGGTTCAAAAGGACATATTATTGCAGGGTTTTGATTGCCTTTTTGTGTTCATTTGGTTATATACCATATAAATATTTGTAGTAATAGTTCTGTATGTAATATTTAGGTCAGACAAAATTGTAAAAGTTGAGTTTAGTTGTGTTATAAAATGCTACAACTTGCATGTTTATGTGTGACTACGAATACTGTAATAAATTATGATTAATTTGGACCAATGACTAACAAAAGCAAAATTCTTTACAGCATATTCCGCAGGCTGGATTTGACCCGCTTTGGGTTTTGATCTGGCCCACAAAACATTTTAAAACCTTTTCTAACGGGTTTGTCTTAAGATAATAATAAGGAAAATAATAAATGTTGTAACTAATAAATAGAAGTAGCAAACCAGCCTTACAGATGAAGATTTTGAAAATATCATGTTCCTGTGTATTAGTGCAATTGATCTGAACACTGATTATTTTGTTTCTTAAGTACGAGCTCGCAAACTTCTCAATCATTACTGCTGATTGTAAAGTAAATATCTAATCCCTCTAGTCGGCATATTATTCTACCGCTTGCAACTTAATCATTATACTTTATTTAGTTAACAAATATGTAAAATAAAATAAGCTGTTATTATTCTCTCCCCCCTTTTCCTACCCACAACTGCAGATTAATTATCTGGCGCCTTCATTAAAATTTCTAAGTTTAGTCCGTGACTTTCCAAAGGTTTCCCATACTTGCTTTCCAGCTAAAAAGGAATAGTAGCTCTTTATGCAACATGTTGCTGGCAATGTATGAAATCCGACATTCTATGCACTACCTAGGCATTCTACGGAATTCTAGCTTTTCATACTCAACCAGTAACGTACATAATTATGCAAAATATGTAATCTTTTTTGTGCAAATATTTCTTATTCCTTGTTTTTAACATACAATGTGTTCTTTGTTAAAATTTGTTCCAACAGTTTTGGCTTCATTCCAAACTGGCAGTTAACCATTCTCGTTTTATGGCTACAGTACAAGAAGCATTCCTTTTTTTTTTTTTTTCTTTGTGGCTTTTTAACGACTTCTGCATGTCTTAGAATTGTATGTGTGCACGACAAATTCGCACTACACATTAAAATTTTGTGCCACAGCAAGAGAAACCACCAAACATTACTATTAAAGAAAAAAAAGAGAGAACTATATTTGTTACATACTGCGTGTGTGCGCACGCATGTTATAATGCTTGTTTTTTTAAACCTCATTTATTCTTATTGTATTCTAGTCAATCTTCCTTTTGTTTTCTTCATCTCTGTCTACTTAAAGGTATTTTTATTTTAAGTGATATGACAGGTTTCTTCTTGATACCCACAAAAAGGTTTTGACAATTATAAGCATCAGGAGAATAAACCTATAACATCTATATATAAATAACACATGTGGGTATAGATATATTTGCATTTAATTATTTCAATTTTCATATTCAGGATATTTGAATTAGTCGGCTCTTTCGATATTGTATAATGTAATATTTATTTTATCTTATAACGATTCTTTAAGAAGCTCTGTATGATATGTAGTCAATTGTATTAATAATTTATTATTATGTTTGTTTAAATATTGGTGCAAAGTTTGTTTAAGGTACATTATTCAATCGAGATTCTGCTCCTCTAAGAAAACAGAAAAAAGTTCGATTACAATACAAGGATTTTTTAATCTTGTATTACTTTTGTTGTAAAATGTTGGAATGTATATAAATTATGTAAATAGTACCTATTGTATAGTTTGTTCCATTTATTTAGTTTTTCCCCTGTGATACTGAAGAGAAAAATGATTGCATTTTTGAAAAGCTTATAGTTAAAGTCCTCATAGTTGTATTATTTTCTTGATACGGAGAGAAAAATAGAAAATTCATATTATACTTTTTTAGAATAAAGTAGGAGCACTTTTTATTATTAACTTACTTTCAATTGCCTGCTTATTATAAATTAAATATTGGGGAACATTAGTTAAACTTTGTTATTTTTGCATACAAATTGCAAGTCAATTTTAAATCTTAGATTTTTATAATTTGCTTTGATCTTCAGATGTTTTGATTTTGCATCAAATCACACTTATTTGATTTTTAAGCTATTGATGGTTTTGTAAAATGATTTATGTATTCAATTCTTGTTGTTTTTAAAATGTACATTTTTTAAAACGATTGTGAAATTTAAAAAAATTACAATATCTTTTTCTTTTGTGAATTATTTTCCACATTGCCATTGTATACTCTGAATATTAGTGTGATGAGGCAGATGCACATTTAACAGCTCTGTGTTTTTAATTTTATTCGAAAAATGGTAAGTATTTTGTAATGCATTTAATTTGAACACATTACAAACACATTAAAAAAGTCATTTGATTTCTTTCAATCAAAGAAATCCATGACTTTAGATTGATTCCATACTTATGGTCAAAACTTAATTTTTTTTCTATTTCAGGTATTAAATACTAAAATAATTTAATTTTGATGTGCAAAAATGTCTTCATGCCTAAAAAATAGACGAAGAACTTTGGCGTAGTAAATTAAAATAATGAATTATATCGAATGTCATGGAGCCATGTCCAATTTTTGACAAGTGTTTCTTGGCATGATTTTAATAATTCAAAGTATTTTGTCCATAAACTCAAATTCTTCCACTATTTTTAAAGTAGGCATACAGAGGTATAAGCACCGCAAGACTTTTAAAAAAATTATTATATAGTGTTTTTGTGCAAATAGTGAAATGATACTGAAGGTTCCTTGAGAAATATTGTTTGTTGTGATAACTACAACTTTCAATGAAAAAGCATTATTACATAATACAGTAGAGTCTCGATAATTCGAGTTTTCCATAAATTCGAGCTTGCGAAAAATATCAAGTTAGCCAAATAATGAGCAACAACAGAGAAAACTCGTGAAAGAAATACCATTTCTGGTATTTATTGTTATTTGACGGTTCGTGCGTCTTATGCACACCTTGAAACCACCTGCCAAGCCTTTCTCACAAACAAAACACTCTTTCTATACATCTAATAGGGAGAGGGGATAGTGCACAGTCAATTCCAAGAAAATAATTGTACAATGAGCCCACACTCTCTTCACCCCTTTTTTCTTCTGCAGGGGACACGAGACCTTGTCTGCCCACATTCCGAAAATATCAAGGACATGGGATTGCCATATTGCGGGAAAAATAGCGAATAGGGCTACTTTTAGCCCTATGGCCTGATGACCGAAAATTTCATTAATAAGTAGAAGCAGTGTATTCAAACAGAAAACAGTTGACAATTATTTAAAATATAATTAACTTTCAATCATGTAACAGTATGTAAGTACATTTTTCCTGTAAATATACGATGCTAAAAGTTCCTTTACTCCCTTTTACTTATTTATAAAATGTTACAATTTCTATAATTCGAGTTTTAGATAGTTTGAGTCTTGTGCACCCAGAATCATCGAGACTCTACTCATGTAAGTAAGATATGCTGCAACTAGCAAATGTTTTGCATTACCACATTTCCACTGTGAATAGGAATGATGAATTCAACTCTAGAAGAATATAATGTTTATATATAAAATATATTTTACAATTATTATACAAATAACATCGGCTATCACATCACAGATCTACAGCCATTTTCTTAAAAATATGTTCATGAGTGCACGGTACTTAAGCTTTGGTCCCCTATTGTATCAAAATAAGCACATTTAAAACATACTTTCTTCATCTGGTGGGGGGTGCTAATCATGCTTAGCAATATTCTATCTGTTATCCAAGGCTTCCTTTAACATTGGGAAAATGATGCTGTCCCAGTTTTCTTCCCAATTGAGGTTTCTAGACTGAATTAAATTCTTCTTAAGTCTTGACAATTGAGCTGCTCTTTCAGGAAAGCCAGCTAACAAAGTCTAAAAAACAACAAAAAATTGAATGTATGTTTGTGTTTAATTAACCCTAGCGTCAATGATCAAACGCTCTTCCGACGTTCAATAACCAGGTACCGACCCTTTCTTGACTGAAAAAAAAGGTTCTAATTATATGTCCAATTCAAACGTGTAAATAATGAGGATTAAAAATGTTGGCAAGGCTTATCAGAAAGGGGGAACAATCAGAAAAAGTGCCTGGTCATCGACACTAGGGATAAATATAGAAATGAAAATAATGAAAAAATTTTTGTGAATCGCACTTATGGATATCCCTACAGACTTACTTGCCAACCTTGCAAAATGTAAAAGTAAGAGGTATTTCTGTACCTCAGAACCAGCTGAATACTAGTATAAAATGGATATATATATATTATTCTTAGATATAAATTACATAAAAACACGAGGTAAAAAATGCATATTTTATGAGTTGTCCATTTTAAAAAAATAATTTAGAACTAAAAATCAAATACCGATTGATGCTGTTTTTCTTTTTTAAGATCATTTACCACATTGTTTCAAATTTTTTATGAGTCTAACAATTGATTAGAGTGAAAATTGAAAATATTTCATAACAAAAAATTAATTTATTTACGCGATGATAAGCAGAACTTTCATGTGGTCATGAGATACACAACACTAAACCAAAAATTTGTTATAGAACTGCAGCCAGTGAAAACCTTTTCAAAACAAAAGTTGACATAACTGTTAACTCATTAAGTTTTCTAAATTTTTGCTGCAAAGAGATGAGTGAAACTGAAGATAAGTTCAGAGATTTTTTATTTCATAAAAAGCAGGAGAAAGTGGTGGCCTGAGATTGAACAGAAACGCATGACTGATTCAGTGGTGCAGTCCTAAAAACAAACCTGGGGGTACATTTGCAATAAAATCAAAAGGAAGGAGGACTCCCCCGCATTCCCTCAACACTGATCTGATTCCTATGTTGTACATCATACAAATGTTTAACTATGAGCTATTCATGGCGTTGCACCTATTTTAAAATGCATTAGACACTTCTCCCACCTTTTGTCACAACTTCCAACATAACCCAACTCCTTTGTTACGAGTTCGTGTAAAAAAAAAAAAAATCCTTTTAAATTCAAACTTTTAATTGGAAGTTAATTCAAACCTTAATCAGCAATGATGTTTTGACACAAAATAAAATCAATGAGGATGCAAAAAAAAAGTCAATATAAAAATATATAGTCAGATGTGGTAATGCCACATTCAGGGTTCGTACTCCCTTAGTAAAAAAAAAATTCCATGACTTTTCCATAAATTCCATGACCTTCGTGAATTTGTTTTAATTCACGAGACATATTTCACTTGTTTTTGTGCAGTAATTTGAATGCATATAAACTAACATATTTTTAGAGTCTATCTCGGCTTCCAAAACTTTATTGCCGCCGATCGTTGATGACAAGATACTAGCATTTGGAGTTAAATCCACAACATTCTCTTTAGTAGCTGCTGTAGAACTAAAAAAGTTCTTTACGCTGGAAGATTTTCGTCCAGCATTTAACCGCTCACCATGTTTTTTTGATTTCGCATGGCTTGTAATCGCTGCTTCACCCATATTCGAAACGTCGAAATCCTTCATGCAAATTGAGCAAAAAGCTTTGTATTTACTGTCACCAGGACGAAGCCAATTCTCGAATTCTGGTTTATGACGCCACAAATCATTATAAGTACATTTTCCAGGCATTTTAGATGTATTTGATTGCTAAATCCCAAAACATTAAGCATCGGAACAAAACAACGTGGGAGAAGAACGGAATGTGGCGGCTACAGCGAATTTACAAACCACCGCTATCTCCTAACTACGCATTATCGTAATTGTCACGTGATCACGTAGTGCCGTCAGCACTACATGCAAATAAGTGGAGCATTAAAATCTGCCAATCAGATGCTGAAAAATAGCTTTTTGTGTGACATCACAAGTGAATTCTCTGAATCTGATTGGCTGAGCGTGTCCTTGCTCTATATGACCAGAAATTTCATGACTTTTCCAGGACTTTCGATAAAATCAGCAAATTCCATGACTTTTCCAGTCCTGGAAAATAGAAAGCAAAAATCCATGACTTTCCCAGGATTTTCATGACCGTACGAACCCTGCACATTTCTTGCTAACCCCTCTCCTTCTCACAAATTGACTTCAACCCTCCCTCCTCGAAGCATGACATTATTTGTGAACGACCCCTTAATAATGCTACAACTTAAACTTAATAATCTGTCTGGCATAAAATTAACTTATCTTATAAGTGGAATTCAAAACACTTCAAATTACCTGTAACTGCTGGCTTAGTTGAGCGCTGTTACTGAACACTTTGCCATTGATGTCATCTTTTACAAGTTCAGACAAGCTGAAATAAATATCAAGAATAACATTAATTAACATCATAATTGAAACTTTATATGAAACATTGTTTTTAAGTTTTATATTTGTCCTCTTTAAGTTTTGTTAGAGCAAAAAGATTCCATAATTGTTCTTTTTTTACATTCCGATAAATTAAAACTACCTATCTGAATGTTCATATTATTGACCAAAAATTACATTCACCTTAATTTTGCGTCTCAATTGTCTTTTTAACCCTTCAGACCCCTGAACTAAGCACAAACAATTTTGATGCAATTTTTTGGTTCGCTAATTTAACAAATGATTACAAAACAAAATAACTTTAAAAAATTTATTTTCAATTTAAATTAATAATTGTTTAAATAATAATTGTCAATTTCCATGTTTAAAACAAAGTAAACTATCTGTTGACTAATTTCCAAAAACAATGGGGTGTTTTAGCTTTCAAATTACTCAAACAAGTTAATAAACAGTATTTTAAAATATATCCAATTGGGTACAGAAGATCACAAGAGGTTAAAGGACGCATCAGTACCCAGTACTAGGGATGTAACGAATGGTGATTTGGCCGAGTAGCTGAATACCGAATATTTGGCCACTTCCAGGCCGAAGCCGAATATTCGGCTATTTCTTCTAGGCCGAAGCCGAATATTTGGCCACTGTCTTAGGCCGAATATTAAAATTTCTAGAAAATTGTTGTAGTAGAAAGTATTTGACAAATTTAAAATTATTGACAAAGTCAAACACCAATGACACACAATCTATGATGTATGATTTAATTTTGTTTGTTAAGAATTTAAAACTATTTAAAATTAATCTATTTTCTCTATTGTTTTGAATGAAATAAAACTAAGAATTTCACCCACAAGTGAAATAAAATGACAGATTTTATAGTAGTAAGCATTAGCATTATTTTACTAATTATTTAATCGCAATGAAAGAAATACTAGTGCTTAGTGAACTTTTACCTTGCTTAAAACTGTTTTATGGAGATATTTTAGAGTTATAAAAGTTAATAATTTTGTTTTATGGGGTTTTTTACATACCTATATTTTTAAAAGGTCTATTAAAATTTAATACAATTAACTGGAATATATTTTTATTTTCAAAAACCCCAATAACTTATGCTATCTAAATATTCATGATATATTCTAGGCTTTTTACATTTCTCTCTTACCCAATATTCACAATAAATCAGTCTACCCAAACAAAATCTGACTTCCACTTTGTTAATAATAACAAAATTAATTTCTCATATATCATAATTAACTATTGTCAGCTTTGGGAGCAAATGCTAAATATAAAATACAATATTACAACTTTAAAATCTGTTTTTGCTCAGTCAAGCCTAAAACAAGGTTTAAAAAATGTAGTTTTTTCCTAAATTATTTTTATTTATTATTGCTATAAAATAATGTACTCTTTTGCAATAATTATTATACAATTTTAAATGTTTAAAATCTACTAATTTCTTATTTTTTTTTACATTTCCACAGCAGCAGAACTATTCGGCCGAATAGTCCATCAATATTCGGACAGGCCGAATTTTACCTTACCCATTATTCGGCCAGGCCGAATATTTGGCTTGGTGATGAAATGACTATTCGGCCAGAGGACCGAATAGGCCGAATACCGAATAGTGGCTGAATATTCATTACATCCCTACCCAGTACTACAGATATTTCTACAGGAACTTTGTTTAAAAGTGGTAAATAACAAAACATAATTTGAAGATAATCCCAAGATGATATATAAATAGAAACTTAAAAAATAAATTTGATTTATAATGACTAATGAGACAAAGTTTCATAGTTCAAGATTATGGAAGCAATGTGCAAAGACTACTAATGTGTCTCACCAGAAAAGGGATGTGGGGGGAGAAAAGCCCAGCCCTATAGAGATTTCGTTAAAATCGAAAATACCAATACAATATGATTTCATGTAATGTTTTTAATAGCTTTTTTTGTGCTCATATCTTTGATGAAAAATGAATAATCAATTAATTTCAAAATTAAAATACTTGAATCGTCTTTTTCCCACACTAAAGAAAACTCTCATAAAAATATTACTATTTCATTTTGTTTTTTGTAAATTGGAAATTAAAAGGAAAAATACAAAATTTAGTAATATAAAATAAATATGATGACTCTTGCTTCCAGGAACAACTTCTATATTTAAATAAGGCACATGAAACATTTTGTGGGAAATTAACACATAAAAAAAAGAATAAGTTCAGTTCCTCTAGAAACCTTTTAATGGAAACATGTTTATAAAACAAACGTATCAATATTAATTTATAATAATAACTTAATACTCAAATTAAAGCAATCGATCAAGATATATAAATACGTAAAATGAAGCGCAAAAAATGCAGACCCATGTTTCGAGGATACGAGGAACCCCTTTTTCAATGCTTCTAGATGAAAAACATCCAACTGACCACATTTTGCATTGAAAAAGGGGTTCCCTGTAACCTCAAAACACATGTCTGCAATTTTTTACAAATTTTGTGTTTAATTTTACATTGGTTTTTATTTTTTACTTTGTGGCATAAAGGTTTGCAAGGTTTTATTTCAACCAATTATACTTTTGGAACAACAATTATAAAACATATATTTTGCAATAACTTTAAGACATTCATCTGTCATGGGTAGGTTTTCTACCATTTACAAAATTAAACATATAAATTTAAAAAATGTAATGTATTTTTTAAAAATTAGATTCAAATGATATCTAAGACTAGACGATATTGCGTAAAAACATTTTGTATATACCTATTTTACATCAGAGACATCAATTAGTATGAAATAATGATAAAAGATTTTTTTTAGTTAAAAATATTAGGTGAAGAATTACCAAGGAAATGATAAATAAATTAGATGACAATGCATAACAGGAAACTTTGTATTCAATATAAGTACGGATTAAAATATTTAATCGTCATCAATTGCTTCAGGAGCAAGTTTGTTTTTAGAAAACATTTCATAAACGAACCAGTGAATGAACTGCGTGTAAGTTTTTGAAAAGAAAAGTTTTTAAAAAATTTTCTAAATCGATTGGCAACAGTCGTTTTCTTCCATGCAGTTCCAAACTATTTGACATCTGAATGATAATTAGAATTAAAATCTTCTAGCTTTATTGTCGGGGAAATTTTATTTGTTCACTGCTTATTTACCACTTTTATTTGCACACCCATAACACCTAAAGCATCTGGCAGTGGTTAAATGGCACATTTAACCAACGCCTCCACACTTAAAGAAGATATTTACACATACAGTAAAAATGTTTACCGTCAGTTATCAAATGCTACACATTAAAGAAATGTTGGGATTTTTTAAAATTGTGCTTAAGCCAGGATTCCAGCTAGGCCGCGCGATTCCCGCAATATTTTTTGAAATCCCACTCAAAAAAAATTTTTTTTGGGCTTAAATTTTAAAAATCCCACTTAAAATGTTGGTCAAGGTGGAAAATCCCACCTTGTACTTTTCCCCAGTGTGAACCCTGGCTTAAGTGTTAACACACTGGTAAATTTTTATTTGAAAAGCCTAAAACTCAGAAGCTGCAACGAATGCGTTTGTTAGTAGCAAAGTGCATTTTATTCTTTTAAGCCCGAGCTTACCTAATCGGGAGGGTTAAACACAAAGAAAAATTTAATTTTCCTGGATTGCCTTATAATAAATGCCGGAAACGAACAATCTTACTATTCATAGAAATGATGTATTACCCATTTTCCTCAACAGATGATGGCACAAGTACCATTTCAAGTTTTCGGGCATTACTGAAAGCTTTGTCTACATATGGTCTGTTTAGTATTTAAAAAAAATTCAGGTCTTAAAAGGTAAAAAAGATTTTAAACCTTAAATGCATGTTGTTGCTTTTCGGGCTAATATACCATTCAAACTCACATTACAGCAAACATCACTTTGTTGCGTGAAGTATCTGTTCGGCTATGTACTGCTTTATAATAGGTTACAAGCATTATTAGTTAAACCAAAAATGCTTTCCCAAACTGGGCATGAATACCACGCGCTGACCAAACTTGGCATTGGCCAATTATAAGATTAAAAAAATGAGATGCAAGCTGCAGGGGTCGGCGCAAGTCCCTTTTTTTTTTCCACTAAAAGTCACTTTTTTTAGCATTGGTCACTTTTAAAAAAATTGATCACTTTTTTTCACGTTTAAAAAAATATTTTGTTTTTAATTAGGGAAAATCATTGTTGCTTTTGGTCAAAAGTGACCTTTCTCCAGTAGAGAAACCAAAAATAGTTACTTTTTCTGTCTATGAGGTAAGGAAACATTGCAAATTTGCATAAAAAGACTCAGCGTTGACGCTTCCGAGAATCCGCCATTTCTGTTTCTGTAAACCCGCCATTTTTGGTCGTGTTCCGAAATTCTGCATAGTGTTGGTGCTGAGCAAATTTGAGGTTCAGAATACTGCAGTGGCGCAACATAGGGGGGCACAGTGGCCCATGCTCCCCCCCCCCTCCCGAGTGATAATTTTAAATTTCTTTCAAAAATAAATTTTTTTAAATCAACATAAGACGATACGCATCTTGAGAAAATAAAGTTATATTTTTATCAAGAAATCATTAAGTAATGATGGCGGATTATATTTCTCAGAAAATTACATTATGATCTCTTCTTTTTTCATCGCCCTCCACCCCTGAAAAAAAAAAGGAATTGCACAAAGTTCAGGTGAGAAAAAATAGTACACCCCTGCCCCGTACAGAATTTTTCTAATTGCCCCATTCATACTGTCATTATATATGACAGTGATACTGTGTAACTATCACTAAAATTATAAAATGAGGGAATTGTCAGGGATTTTATTCTTGAAATTCTGTTACCACGATGAAATTACAAAAACAGTATTGAATAATCAAACGATTTGTTTCCTACAATGATACAGAAGATAAACACAGTATTTTCTGTCCGAATAATTTTGATAAAAGATCAAATGTAGCTTTATTTCAAGTGAAGTTTTCTGTTAATAGTGACAGTTAATCCTTGAACAAGTATAAAAAATAGTTAAAAAGTAGCATTTGCAAAATAAATTTCATTCAAGGTTGAATTTTAAAATAAATTAAAAGTTGAAATTTCTGCCGATTTAAATAAATATTTATTCTTTTATATTTTTAAAAAAGTAACAGTTTGAGAAAGAGTTGAAAAAAATTTTGTCTCTCTTACTCTTCTCCATTTCTGGGTTTTGAAAAAGGTATTTATGAGCATAGTTACAAGTATAAAATAAAGTTGGGTAAAAGCTCTATTTATTCAGGTTTAGTTTTCAAAAGATGTCAAAACTGCTCTTTTTCAAGTTATATTGTTTAAATTAAAACACACACACACAGAAGTTTACGTTTTAATGGTCACTATTTTGGTCACTTTTTCACTATTTTGAAGACTCCATGGTGCACCTAGCCTTGAAGCTGCCTAAATGCAAAGGATTTACCCATATCAACTGTGAGAAGTGGGGTGTAGAATGATGTCTCAACAAACATAATAATTGTTTCAAACAATTTCACATGTTATGCAGTGTCGTACTATGTAATCATTGCATGATGTTGCCATTCGGCTACATACCTTTTTTTTTTTTTTCAAAAAATAAAATGATTAAAAACAAAATATATATACGGTATGGGACCTCAAATTCGGAACGCTGGGGCCGCGATCTTTCCGGATTTCGGAATTTTCCGGATTTTGGGTTCTCATTCCAAAAATTTTGTAAGTAGCATCAGAGCCATTATAATTTGCTCTGGAACTTTTTATTAGCGCTTCGCTCATTTATAGCATTTTTATTATCATATATACTCGCCCACCAGTCAGGAAATTTAGACAAAAAACGAAGTTGGAGTAGGCTTAAATTCGAGGCAAAACATCGAAGCATCTAGACTTTTCCCGATATTATTTTAACCTCTTTAACTAAACAATAAAAGAAAAGAATTCCGTCAAATTCTGATATTATTTTATATTTTCTAGCCACTAAATTGTAGTAAAAGATAAGACTATCGGGAAAATGCAAAAAAACGCGGATTTTCCATTTCGCGAATGTTCTATATCGCGCGAAAATTAGAGATAATTTAAAAAAATTAATATGAGAAAACTACGAGAAATTAAAAAAAGCAAAATTTAATGAAATCAACTCGGAACTAAAGCAACAATTTAGAAAAACTAATCGCAAAAACGAACCCTTTTCAGAAAATCGCGAAATATATATATTTTTTAAACAGCACATTTTCGATCTTAAACGTGCTCATTACATTTTATTTTCCTTCTCTTTAAAACTCCTATTTCCAAAAAAGGTGCAAAACATATCCAGATTTTTTTTTTTAGCTTCCGAATTTTTTCGAAAAATTTCCGGATTTTGGGATTTCGGGATTCCGAAATTGGGGTCCCATACTGTATATTTTTTACTCTTCTCCCTGCATCTGTTGCGTCAAATCTTCAAGTTTTTTTTTTTTTAATTTTAAACAAAACGGGTTAAATGAAAATGTACTGACCATGGAAATGAAATAGCACACACAGGAAGGCAGCAACCAAACATGTCTACCACCTTCATCGGCAAGTCCAGGCCACTGGAGGAAGTATGAAGACTCACTCCTAAGTCAGCACATGCTAAAAGAGATAAAATATAAATATTATCAAGTCTTTGAAAATTGGTGTCAATAGTGACTTTGTCTTCAATCTCGTAATTAAAAAATTAAATCCCCTCACCTGTTAATTTTATAAATTAACTAGCTGCGACGCCCGGCGTTGCACGGTCTATCTTAAATTACATTTTGCAAATACAGCGATGCCTCATCAACATTATGCTAGAATCGTCGATTATTAATATGTTTGATTTGTTTAGCAATGGCAACTACATTGATTTGTTTGTTCACACTGCATCTGTAATAATTGTTGAAACGATGCAACAATGCAAATAAAATAAAACGGTCATCATCAGAGTCAAATAAAATTAAAGTTGATTACCCTGGAAAAATAATTTCAAACGACAGAGAAAAACGCTCATAACTTCTTTTCTAGTTCATTTAGAGACTTTCAATTTTAGCACAAAGGACAGAACTCTTTCTGGGATAATTTTTTTACGCGCTTTTTAATGGTATCAAGCTCGAAAGGATGCGATCATTTCTTCCGATAGAAAAGGACTATTTTATGAAATTCTCGGAACTCGGCTCCTATTGGTCTGAGCGTGGTGATATATAGCCTATAGCCTTCCTCGATAAATGGGCTATCTGACACTGAAAGAATTTTTCAAATCGGACCCTGTAGTTCCTGAGATTAGCGCGTTCAAGCAAACAAACTCTACAGCTTTATAATATCAGGGTTCGTACGCTTTTGGCAAAACTAAAAATAAGGACCTACAAAAAATTTTAAGGACCTCACAAATTTTTTTGCAATATACAAACTGTTGTGTTTATTTCAAAAGGAAGTATTATTGAAAGAGGAAATTGATTTAACATCGCATTTTTATTAGGAACACAACACAAACACTTTTATGGAGCTCTCTTTGTCTTGTTGCTTTTCTAATGTCCAATACAGTCAGGGAGTTAAATAATTATTGGAGCTAGTAATAAGAAGCACACAGCACAAGTATTAATCATATATAAGCAAGTGAAAAATTATCAAAAATGGTTAATGCTATAAAATACAATTTAAATGAATACATTTTTTAAAAATGTTAAAGAAAACACTGCGCTTTGTCTTGAGAATTTGTGTTTAATTTAGATTTTTTTTCATTATTTCTTAACTTATGTTGCCAGCATCTCAACTTAGGCTTACTTAAATTTTTATCTCTGACATAAATAATTTTTTTTAAATTATTTAGAAGAGCTTACAAAAATTCTGAAAAAACTTTTTCAACTTGAGAAAAATATTTCATTTTGGAAACAACATACAAATAAAAAATAGAGCTTATTCGCTTAAAACTTTGTACATTACCCTCAAAAAGTAACTACCAAAATTTAACTAAAATAAAGTTTCAAAACATTGAACAATATTTTTAAATAGAAAATAAAACAAGCAGACTACAGGCTGCAAATACTAAAACAACTGTCAACTTTTTAAATAATTGATATATTTACAAGATGCAAAAAGATAGAAGTCTCTAAAGTTGCGTGCAATTTTCGGCAAAGCACGTGCTAGATGTTAGCAAATTTCCGAAAAATAGGCTTTTACATTTTCGCGTTATAAGTTATAAAAATTCATGTAAATTAATGCATGTCTTTTTAAAAAGTTTCTTCAAAAATTTTCTTATTTTGTAGTACAATCCCTTTACATAAAAATACTTGTACATCAGCTTGAAAAATCGGATCTTTTTGCAAAAAATCGAATTTTCGAAGCTCACAAAAAAAAAAAAAAACCTAGGGGGACGGAGCATTTGACAACTACGGTGTATAGGTTTAAGAAGGGGTCGATTCCTTCAATTTACTGCAAATTAAGAAATTTCACGAGATACAAATTTTGATTAACACAGCAAATATCCATCATCTCCCACACAACAAAACCCCACAGCGAACGATCGCGAAGCCAAATTGCTTGATAAAAATTTACTAAGTATTAAAACATTACTTTAAACAAATTAATTTTATATATATATATATTTTATTTGATTTAAAAAAACAATGGGAGAACAAACTGTTTAGCGAAAGATCAGCTAAAAAGCGATCGGGAGAGTTGGCAACTCGCCGCTTATTATAGTGAAAGATGTAAAAAAATGATAATAAAAATAAATCATTCTTTTAACTTTAACAGTATAAAGAAGCGATAATCATACATGCGATTGGTCAAACGCAAAAAAAGCTAAAAGTTTTTTTTGCCTACATATTAGTTAAATGTATCTCTTTTATTGAGCTAGATGTCAACAATATGCTTCTTTGAAGTATCTCCCCCCCCCCTTAAAATAAAATAAAAAGTTTCAAAAGCAATATTTATTTACTGATTACTTGTTAAGAGCTGCTCCTACTTGCTTTATTGATAACCCACTTGCTTTATTGATAATTGTTTAGAATGTAGATGATTTAGTAACAATTTTCATGCAAAAAAATATTTATTTACTTTAAAACTAAATTTAATAAATAGTTTCGAATCCCAAATTTGAAATCCCGAAATTCGGCTCTTTTTCGAAAATTCCCGATTTTTGTTTATTCATAAAAAATTTTCCCCTCGAGTCCTTAAAAGTCCGTTTTTCAAATTTTATTCCTTTTTCTTTTCTCTTTTAAAAGCAAAATGAGGGAACTTGTGTGATTTATTATTCTGTGGTCTTAAATATTTTGTACAAATGCTTGTGTTTTGATTCATCTTCTCTTACTAACATTTAAATTTTTTTTTTAGATGTAGCTCGATTTTCTTTTTCATACAATTGCAGGAAATAGCAAATCGGGAGCTGCCATGTGTACAAGTTAATTTTAATTGAATTGAGTGTTGTAGTTTGAAGCATTTTGTCAAAATCCATGAACCTTTTCTTTTTGTCAAAATATATAACACATCAATTTACTTATAACGTTTCAAAAAAATTTAAAAAACAAGAGTTAATTATTTCTTTAGCAGTTGAGAAAGCACTGAAATTTGTAGTAAAAATGTGATGATGTTTACGTAAGTCCGCCATTTCTGGTCCTGTCAATCCGCCGTTTTGGGTCTGTCCGAAAGCGGCGATAGTACTGGACCCGAGCAAACCAAATTTGAGGTTCGATTAGGTAGTTGAAATGAAAGAAGTTTGATTCTTGTGAAGAAATACAAAACATAGCAAAACAAATAGAGCGCATGGGTACTTTCTTAGTTTAACAAAAAAAAAAAAAATAATAAGCACCTGGAATAAAAAAATAAGGACTATTTAAGGACTTTTTAAGGCCTTAAAAATGAAAATGAACATTAAGGACTTTCTAAGGACCTTTAAGGACCGTACGAACCCTGAATATTAGTATAGATTGTTGATTAATTCTCTTCGTGCACCCACCCCCCTTGTTGCTCCCACAAAATTGCGATAGATACTATTGAAACGGAATGCTCAGAATGAACAAAAACATCAAATGTATAAAAATATATCTATTACTATGACCAAGTTTTCAACAGTCCTTTCAACAGTTCCTTTTGGCTAAATACAAATTGATGAACTTTTATGGCAATGGTTGTCCACAAATACTGTTTATACAGATGCATTAAATACTTTTTTAAATTTTAACACTCTTCTTCCCAACACATTTTTCATGTATGAAAAATTAAACATTCAAAATACATGTTCAATTTTATAATTAAGTGCCCAATTATACGCACTAAAAAAATCAATGAACTATGCATGCAAATATGCGCTAAAAATATCCAACATATGCACCAAAAACAACAAATACAAATAACCACTTCAGTCTTTTTGTGCAGAAAAGTTGTCACATCTGTATGTAAAAAGAAAAAGATTGCCCTTTAAATTTTTACAGTTTGATGTTACAGCGATAAGCGATATAAAAACAATTATTTACACAGGAAACAGCATGCGCATTAATTACTTTCATTAAAATAATTAAAAATATGCTATTTAAGGTTTTCTGTAGTTGGGAGATGTTTTAGTCTGATCTTTCCCACATTAAAAAATTAAACTCTTCAAATATAGTTTTACTTTAGGCATGTTTGAAGTAAAAATTCGAATAAGTATGTAAATTTAAAAAATGGAGTTATCGTTTTGCAATCCAAAAACATTTTGAGTTAAAATGTCAGGATTCCCATCCGCCTTTGTCAACACCATTAGTCTGGTTAGCTGCCATAATTATTATCTTCACAACTATGAAAAATCAATTCAGTGAATTTTATAAGTATAGTAATTAATCCCTTTGAAAACTCATAGTAAACAATATTGAGTTTTGTTTATTTGCAAACAAATGTTATCGACAAAAATGTTATTTAAAATTGCTATTTTGATTCAAATATTCTACATAACATTTTTAAAGCAATGGAAGACCTTTTTGCTGCGTAATTTTGGACATGTGCGAGAAAATTCACTGTTTATTTTCTTTCAACTACTGCTTAGACCAGTGATTCTCAACATTTTTTTTCTCACGGCACACTTTTAACGATTTCAAAATTCGGAGGCACACGAAGAAAAAAATAAGTTAAAAAGTTTATGATAATAATTTTGAATGCAAAATAAAATAATATAATAAGTACTACAAAAACAACAACATGTTTATTGAGGGATTAATTACAGGTTAACAATATTAATGCTTTTAATGAGAAATTTGAGCTTGAAGTTTTTTGATAATTTCATTTATATTTGATCGTAAAAAGGACAATGCAACCATATATCATTTTCTATATTTAACATTCTCATGCATGCAAACCTCATATGAGGTGACATAAATTTCTGCTTGAAATTTTTGTGTAGATTCGTTTCTGTGCTGCAATTTTCATGTCGTCCTCATCTGGAGACTCCATACAGCTCTTGGAAACCACAAAAAGTTTCATAGGGTATTCAAGATAGTTAAAAGATTAAGATCTCTTTGGAAGTCCATGGAGGATTCAAGAAAGATGAGCAAATCTCAGTTTCGAATCAAATTTTTTTTATTTATTTTGAAGCTTGTATTACATTACTGGGAAGTTTGGTATAATTTTATAGCTTCTTATTCCTTATAAATTAAATCTGAATATTCAGTTTTGCCATGTTTATTATTATATTGAATAAATATGGCATAAAAGCATAAAACGGCTTCATACAAGGACTCAAATTTTTGACTATACAGTAAACTCCCGATTATCCGTAGAATAGGGTGGCAAGGTAACCGCGGATAAGCGAATTTCGCGGATAACCCGCAAAATGGGTAAAAAGCGATACTAGTGTATACAATAGCTAAAAAAAATCCATAACACTCGCACATACATTTAAACTATAGCCAAAAACGATAACAGTGTATGTAAAAAATGTATTTAAAAGCTAAAAAATTAAAATAATACACACTCTTTCTCTCATATATTTAAACTTTTTTAATAACCACAATATAGTAATTGCCCTTTCCCTCTAAGTATTTTATTAGTAGTTATTATTAACTTCAACTACTATCAGGTTTTGGTGACCATCGAAGGCTTGATGACACAGGAAGGAGGGGGGGAGAGAAAAGAAATAAGAATTTCTAAAATTAGATTTTGCATCTGTTAATTTAAAATGGATACATTTTTGTACATTCAGTATATCATCCCTGAAAAAAAATTAGCCGAAAAAGATTGCGCGGATAATCAGCAAAGCGGATAATCAGCCCGAGGATAACCGAGAGTTTACTGTACAGGACAGAAATTTCCAAAATAAATTAGTACACTACAATCCTGAGATACAAAATTAGTTTGTAGCATATGAATTTTCTTTACGTAACACAAATAAATAAATGCATGCCTGGGAGGGTTAAATAGCGATCTTTTTTCCATTTTCATGTTGGTTAATACTGAAAATCTGAATTCCACACAAATAAGATGTAGAAAATTGCAATAATATTTCTAAAAACTATTTTGGCTATCATGGGATAATCACATCTATTGTTAATCCAAAATGAATTAATCGATTCCTCCGATAATTTTTACTAAAAACTTGGCGGCAAACGTTCCGATATTCTAAAACTTGGCGGCATACAAAAGTGCCATAGCACAGTGGTAAAGAATCGCTAGCTCAGACAAATGAAATGCAATTTGTATTATAGGACTTTCAAGCAGAAATAAGAAAGTATTGATAAAATGAAAACCCATTAGGGAGAGAGAGAGATAAAAGAAAGGGGTAATTTGGTAAGATATTAAATATTTGACTAACTCATAAGTGGAATAGAATAACATAAGCTTAAGTATTTAATTAGGAAACAAATGATTTAATTCTGACAAGTGACATTTTATAATTTCACGTTAATTTAAAGCACAAATGAGCATGAAAACGCAGACATATGTTTCGGGATTGCTTGGAATCCCTTTTTCAATGCGACAGGGAGCTTCTAGATGCAAAACATCCAAATGAAGCAGACAAAACAACAAAAACAAAGCTTATATAGCCAAGGAATTAACTGTAAACCAATGAGAATAAAGGCAGCGTGAAGTGGAAGTAGAAGTAGCAGGGAAAGCACCAATAAGAGAGCAACAAACGAATCCAGTTGAAAGTTCAGGAAGTAAAAAGGAATATCAATAAAAACAAAGCAAAAAAGACGACAACATGCATAAAAATGTGAAAATACATGAAAATTGCAAAAATAATAAAATAAAATACAAAGAAAAAAAATGGAAATCATTTTTATGCATGCTGTCGTCTTTTTTGCTTTGTTTTTATTAATATTCCTTTTTACTTCCTGTACTTTCGATGGTTTCGTTTGTTGCTCTCTTATTAGTACCTTCCCTGCTACTTCTACTTCCACTTCACGCTGCTTTATTCTCATTGGTTTACAGTTAATTCCTTGGCTATATAAGCTTTGTTTTTGTTGTTTTGTCTGCTTCATTTGGATGTTTTGCATCTAGAAGCTCCCTGTCGCATTGAAAAAGGGATTCCGAGCAATCCCGAAACATATGTCTGCGTTTTAATGCTCATTTGTGCTTTAAATTAATGTGAAATTTTATTTCTATTATTGTTTACTTGCACAAAGTTAAACTATTATTAAGTGACATTTTGTTTACCTTTTCTCAGAAACAATTTATGAGATAACAAATATGGAGCAACACAACTTGCAAGCACTTTATCTTCAATGAAGGCTCGGCAGCGAGCGCTGCAGATTTATCCTAAAGCTTGCAGATTAATTAGCCACCTTACAAAAAAAATTTTAAAAACTAGTTAGTTTTTCACTACTACGACCCTTAGTTAAGTATTAATGATTCTTGATGTTCCATTCCCTTGATGTTCATTGGGGACTGCTAAATTGACTAGGAACAGCCTAGCTGGGCCCTGAGCCTGTTGATAGTCGTCACTTTTGTATTTGTATTCAGATAAATGTTTACCCTGTTTTTACTGACTTATGCAATAAATAAAATTTTCCACTGTTAAACTGTGTTGTATTGTCTTTGCTTCATTTTCTCTTAGCTTGCATTCATTGCATGTCCATTTTAGATTTTATTAATTTATTTATAAATTAAATAATATAAAAGATTAAGAATAGGAGCGAAAGAGAAAAAGTCGGTTAGATACAGAAAAGAAGAAACAGCAGAGGTAATAATGCTTAACACTTTACTTTAACTAGAAAAACACATTTTTGATGATTAAAAATTTTAAATGTGTAACTCCTTATAATATAGTAAAAACTGATGACAATAGTAAATGTAAAGGTTTGTTGCCTTTTCTTCAACGTTTGTCATGCATCGTTTTGTTTTCAGGATAAAATTTAGCATTTCATTGTCTTGCATTTACACCAATATTACACACAGAATTTAATTTCAGCAGAGTTGAAAATTAGCAATTACCTATAATTTTTATTTATTGCCTGCATGCATTACTGTTATATGTCAACTAATTTAAAATGAATAGTTTGCTATTTTTATGATTGTAAATTTGGTTCCACATCATTTGGTGCCGCAGATAAATTTCGACTTCTGAAACTTGTGCTGCAGGTTGATACAGAAAATTCTGCTGCGGGGAGTGAAGGTTAGGTGGCCGAAAGTTGACCAAATTACAGTTCCAAACTAAAATTACAATTTAAGATACCAAACTCTTTTTTTAACATTAAAAAGTCAAATCCAAACTTTACCAATTACATAATTTTATATCAACCTAATCAATAATCATTAACACCCACCAACAGTCTAAATAATATTTATCACTTGAAAGACAGAGTTGGATATTTTTTCAGTAAAATTTACAATTTAAGATACCAAACTCTTTTTTTAACGTAAAAAAGTCAAATCCAAACTTTACCAATTACATAATTTTATATCAACCTAATCATTAACACCCACCAACAGTTTAAAAATATTTATCACTTGAAAGACAGAGTTGGATATTTTTTCAGTAAAATTTATAATTTAAGATGCCAAACTCTTTCTTTAACATTAAAAAGTCAAATCCAAACTTTACCAATTACATAATTTTACATCAACCTAATCATTAACACCCACCAACAGTCTAAAAAATATTTATCACTTGAAAGACAGAGTTCGATATTTTTTCAGTAATTTTAACATTAATGAATTACAGAATCCTGACATTCCCTAATATGATTCTATATGAGTTTTTACTTGATCATTTTTTCTATTCTCTCGCAGGGGCATAAATATTAAATACCTGAAAGGACGGAAAGAGCCAATGTGGCTACTAGGGTATTTTACAACAAAAAATGGACAAATTTTTCTTTTCTGCTAATGGCATAACATTATAGTGTCTTTCAGCTTAGTTTGATTTTGACGATTCTATTTTTTCGTAACATTTAAAATAAAAATCTAAAACAGAAGCAACAATTGTACTGCAAGGCAATGGAGATTGTTCGAAAGAGCAAAGAAATTTATGTTTCGTTGCGCAAAGAAGATACCAGCAGCATTGGTAGCGCCAGAGAAAAATCAGATCTGTTTTTGGACTCTTTACAAAATTCCAATTAATCAAAAAGGATCCTTTGCAAAATTAAAATCGATCAAAATGGACCCTTCACAGAATTTTGAGCTACCAAATCTTACTTTTGCAGAATTATTTACTAAATAAGCAGCAAAAATTGATAAAAATTTTTACCACTGTATATTTAAATTTTGAATTTTTACAAAATTATTTGATTTTTCACAAAAATCTTCAAATTCCCCAAAAACAGACCCTGTTAAAAAATGCTGTATCCGCCCCTGGGTACAACACCATCCTGCACTCTGTGTTTGTGCAGAGATTACAGAAGATGCATCGGCATATGGGCCTACTCAAGAAAAAATTTTGACAGAATTACAGGCAAAAATCTAGGAAAGGCCACACTTGCATTTCCACACTTTCTGGTTGTATGGGAATTTTCTGTCTTTCTAACTTTGAACAGATGACGATTCAATACCATTAATAGAAGAAAGCAAAGTAGTTGCATAAAAAAAATTAGAATGTCAAATTTTTAGCAGTCAAAATTAAAAAAATTATTCAATCTTTGTACCAACCAAGAAACAAAGGATAATCCGCAGCAGCTAACCACAAAGTCAATACCTCTATACAGGAAAATCCTTTGTCTTTAATTATTTTTTCGTAATATTCTTTTAGAGGTCCTTTGCCTGAAAAAAAAAATAATAAAATAAGAAAAGTCTTTTGCTTACAAGCAAAAGAAAGAAAGTTGGTTAGTTTTAAAATTGAGGAAACAGCTCAGGAAATAATGCTTAATATTTTACTTTA
This sequence comes from Octonoba sinensis, assembly GCA_038502835.1. Taxonomy (NCBI): domain Eukaryota; kingdom Metazoa; phylum Arthropoda; class Arachnida; order Araneae; family Uloboridae; genus Octonoba; species Octonoba sinensis. The sequence goes on along the minus strand of CM076601.1, from coordinate 9,337,580 downwards.
ATTAGAAAAACACATTTTTGATGATTAAAAATTTCAGATGTATAGATCCTTATATAGTAAAAACTGATGACAATAGTAAATATAAAGGTTTGTTGCCTTTTCTTCAACATTTGTCATGCAACGTTTAGTTTTCGGGATAAAATTTAGCATTTCATTGTCCTGCATTTACACCAATAGTACACATAGAATTTAATTTCAGCAGAGTTCAAAATTAGCAATTACCTTTCTAATGTATGCAATATTATGAAGATAATTACTAATTTTCACTAAGTACCATTGCTTTTCATATTTTTCAAATAATTTAATTAACAAATAAATTTAAGAAATAAAATAAATATAAATCAATCAATCAAATAAAATTAACATAATTAAATTTGAACTTAAATTTTGAAAAATTTTATTTTATTTTTTGCATTATATAAATTATTTAGTTTCATATAAAAGAAATGGACAAAAAAAGATTCACTTTTCATATCAATGGTTTTATTAGTTATTTTTGTTAAAGTTATGCATTTTAGGAGGGACAGGGTGACATGAATTGTGGCAATATAACTATAATAGGAGCCCTGTGCAAGGCAAGCTTATTTTTGATGCCAGGAATTTACTATCTATCCTTCTATAATAGATGACAAACCAACAAGAAAAAAGAAAAAGTTTAAAATAAATCGTTATTCTCATATTGTATCGAAGGAACAATGGAAGAAAAAACAAAAAAAAAAGAATGAATTATTGACATCTCTACAGTGGCGTAGCTAGGGGGGAGGGGGCAGGTGTCAGCAATTCAGGAGTGACGCCCAACCATGTCTGAGAAAAAGACAAACCTTTAAAAGCTCTATACAATTAAACAAATACTTTTAATTGGATATTTTTTCTATCATTTTTCTTTTCTATTTTGAACTGAGCAAAGTTTTTCCTAAAAAATATAGTCACAATGTTTTTAAACCGCAAATCGTAACCGTCGCCGTCGACAAATACTCATGACACGAAGAGTGCTTTTCTTTTTCAAAGCTGCGGTTTAAAAAAAATAAATAAACATACTTCATTAAAATGCATACTTCATGCTTACATGATTTTGGAGGGAGGGGGTGATCTTTTCCACGGGGTGACAACACCACTACCCGCCCCGGGTGTCACCCATGCCGGCTACGCTACTGCATCTCTATGTAAATAACTTGGCTTCAGTAGAAGACAACAGATAAGGGACTGTTCATAAATGATGTAACACCTTTTTTCAATACATTTGACCCCCCACCCCTCCTCTGTCACAAAATTACTCTTGACCATGCTCCCCCCTTTGTCACATATCACGCTGTATTACATAAGCATATGAGACTAAAGTATCATTTTGAGTAAAACTCGTTTGAAGTTTAATTACTATACTAAACTCTAAAGCTTCCTCATGCAAATATTTTTTTTATTTTCGAGTCCTATATGCATGTGCTGGTTTATGTATGAAGTATGAAGTATTTCTGATGATTAGATTTGGCGTAGGATTTTTTTTGAAAATAGCTTATTTTCACTTACACCCCTTTGCTTCCAACGAGTTCACTTACACCCCTTCGCCACTCAATGAAAAACGTGTCTTGTTCATTTTGCTAATTTATACAATAATAAAGATCGTTTTTTAGTGATATAAACTCCATTAAAAACTGCATAATATAAATTTCGAATAATTATATTTATCAACAAACTAAAAATCATTGCCATTAGACAAATTGCCGAAAACAAAAGATGACAAAAATAAAATCTGCAGGCGATTTAACCCTTATTTTTATAATTATTATTCAACAATTCGGAATTCTTTTCCTATTTTTTCTTCTCCTCTTTAAGTTTCGTCGCGTAGTTAAACTAACTGAAAAATCAAATAATTTTATTTAGAGGCACATGGATGTAAGTGCACGTGCATCCCTTTGCCAAAAAACGGAATGCAGCTTTTATTTAGTCATTTTTTTAAGCCAAACTTTTTTGCAGTATCTGTCAAAGCTACCACTAAAATCTCTTTCCCACAAAACAGAAGGGTGTTTAATTTATCATTTGCACTAGCTATCTCAAAATTTTCATTTTGGTCACTTACACCCCTTTGCTTCTAAGTGCCTGATATGTACTTGCAATTCAGAAACAAAGCAGTGAATTACAGATTGCATTTCTAATTTTATTTTTAAACTTTTAATGACATTTGTGAGCATAACAATAATAATTACATATGGACTTGATTTATATAAAATGAGGTTAAGATTTACAATGCAAAAGCTAATTAGTATAGAACAGTTCCTATTCTGAAAAAATGACACATGCAATTCTATCTTAAAAGTGTAAATGTCTAAGAAAATTTCGTTTTAACCTTTTAACAAGAAGCAAATTCAAACCTTAATCACCATCGGTGTTTATGACACAAAATGATCGATGAAACTTTAAAATCAAATTATGAAAATAAAATAATTTTTAATAAAAAAAAATAGAACCGACTTGAAATTATAAATTACGCTAAAAAGCGAAAAATCAATTAATTCTTAAAACAACATCAATGCGACTTTTAAACATAGTTTTAGAAGTCAGTGCAAAATCAGGATAGATAAAATCTTTTGTCATCATGAATCCCCCCTCAATTACAAATATATATATTTTCGCAGAATTAGCAACATTTAAAATATGAAGTAGCAAATGGCGTAATGGTAATTAGACTCATAATTTTGCACCAACTTCTAAAACTATGTTTAAAAGTCGCATCGATGTTGTTTTAAGAATTAATTTATTTTTCAATTTTTAGCGCAATTTATAATTTGAAGTCGGTTCTATTTTTTTTTTTATAAAAATTATTTTATTTTATTCTTCTTAGTGTAAATACATTTTTTACATAAATACTCTATTTTTAAAGGGCAACCTTCTTTGAATGAATGGCACTAAAAACTAATCATTTGTATGATAAATTCGGCTTTGAAGTCAATTTTAGCAAACAAACTGATTGGATTTAATTTTTACCTTCGAGAAGCCTTCAGTCAAACTCTTACTGTAATTGCTTTTAATATTATAGCACAATGGCAACAAACAGTTTTTTAACAATGACTTTTATATTTATTAATAGTTTCCCAACAAAGAAAAATAAAGCCAAGCCTTTCCAATTAAAATAAAAAATACTTATTTTTCATTCGTAACGTTTTTTCTAAAAAAACAAATGTAGTCAAATTGATGTGCAATATTTAAATTAGACGACCCTCTATCGATTAAAGAAAAAATAATCAAAATCGGTTCATTTAGTCAAAAGTTATGGATGAAAAAACAAAAAAATGACCACATTTCAGCCCATAATTTTTTTTCTAATTATAGAATATGGTCAAACGAAGGTACGGGACCTATGGGAAACCACCCTCGATCGATTAAAAAAAATCATGAAAATCGGTTCATCCGGTAAGAAGTTCTGAGTGGACAAACAAACAAAAAAAAAACCGACATACATACAATATGAATGTATAACCTCCTTCCTTTGTGAAGTTGGTTAATAAAAAAAACTTCAAAAATAAATTTAATTTGCTGATTTTAAATGTTTTTGAAGAAACCAAAAGGTAATGTCACGCTTCTTGTCACCCCTCCCCACCTCAAACTGTCACAATTTCTCAAACTGCTCTGTCTCCCTCGAAGCGTGACATAATTTATGAACTGCAGTGTATGAATACGAAGAACAGTTGGAAAAAGAAAAAATATGAGGAATGGATTAGCACTTGAAATATTATGTTGTGATATCTGCATCTTGGAAGTAAACTGCAAAATGTCACTGTAAGAGAAGTAAGCTAATTCAGTTTACAAAAGAGTTTACAAAAGTTTAATTCAGTTTACAAAAAAGTTTACAAAAGTTTAATTCAGTTTACAAAAGGACACGAAAGTTTACAAAGGGCAATCTTTGAGAAATAGGACCTGGAAGGCAAAAATTTGAATCATTTGGAACTTTGTAAAATTTTGGTGATTTGTAGTAAATAATACAAAGTTTTCATTCTTTTGAAAGTTCCTTCAATTTGGTGTCTTAAATAAATCTAGAGAGACAAGTTTAAACAGATGTCAAATTAGTGCAGTTTATGGTTAAGAGCATTGTATAAAATTAATTGAATGTCTATTTGTTTAGGGCTTGTTAATGACTTGAAATAATCTTCTTTCTAGAAATATTGTTAAAATTTATCCAGTATATATTAAAAGTGTATTAATTAATTAATTATAATGAGTAATTGCGTTACCAAAATGATGATAAAGTTTTATTTATTCTGAAAATAAATAATACTGCTAAAAATTGGATAATCTGTTTTTTCTTAGCGGTACACTAAAGCATTAAATCAATATTAAAAATTTTGTGATTTATTTTTAATTAGTGGTATAATTAGCGGTAACGGAATTACAAAATGAGTAACAGAATTATGGTAACAGAATTACAGTGAATTTCTTATGATATCATAAAATTCTATGGAGCTAAGAAGCACATTTAAACTAATTTTCATAATTTTTTTATTATATTTCAATTTTTTACATTTAAAGTAAGGATTCAGAATGACAAAACTTAACAAACTAAAAAAACTAAACTACACTGTCATTTTACTTTATTTATAGAGTGATAAAAAGAATCCATGTCTTCCAATTAGTAAGGAATATTGTTAACAAAAATTAATAAAAATGGCTTTAACTGCTAAAAAAAGAAAAGTCATAGAGAAAAATTAAAAAGTAATCCAGATAAAATGAGAAGAATAAAAGACAGGGTTCACACTGGGGAAAAATACAAGGTGGGATTTTCCTCCTTGACCAAAATTTTAAGTGGGATTTTTAAAGTTTAAGCCCAAAAAAATTTTTTTTTTTGAGTGGGATTTCAAAAAATATTGCGGGAATCGCGCGGCCTAGCGCGAACCCTGAAAGAGGATAGGAAAAGAAAAAAGTGACAAAACTGAGTATGAGTAAAAAGGAATTAGTGAAAGAATGAAGAATAGAAAGCGTGTTCAAGAGCATAGAATAAGAATTTAAAAAATTACAAACAATGATAAATTTTCTCACAGTTCTGAGGAAAGGCCAAGTAACAAATCTGATGACGCCTCAAACATTGGGAAAAGCTAAACGACTTTTATTTACCAAGATTTTATCAGCAAATATTTACCAAAATCACCAGGAAAAACGCATATTGTGCAACAGGAACTAGCGTGCGATGTTGGACTCCCTCAATCCCTCGCATACGTGGTATTCATTTTGCTAAAGTTAATGCTGAATATAAGTTGGAACTAAAAAAGTTTTTCAAAGGACTCTACGCACCACAACTTTAAGCCCAGACCCTGCCGTGAATCTACAAATGAATTTAAGCTGCCAATTTGCAGTGGGTTTTAGTGAAATACATACCTGCTCCTTCAAGCAAAAAATTGGAAATCTTTCACTATTACATAGGACACATCCAAAGAATCTGCACGATTATAATGTTAAATTTGTAAAACGAAATGGGGATATACTTTTATCTGATGACTTTGATTATGTTGAAGAAGAAAATGCTTTAATGACCCTCCCTGAATCACAATAGATCGCAAGGGTCATTTAACATTAAAAAATGATCACTTTGTAAAAAAATATAATGTAAAGTAAAGTGGTAATGACATATCTATTGTAAATTGATATTAGAAATAAATTCTTGAATTATAAAATCCTGATTTTCAGTAGATGTAAATCTGTTACCATTGATTTAATTCCATTACCACTACTTAAATTGTAATACAAAATATCAGCTAATAAGTGCAATCTTAGCAATGCATGTTTTTTAAAGTATAATATCTAGTTAATTTAACCACATAAAATAAACAATGATAGCATAATTAGATTCAGAGGAATTTGACTAAACATTACTTTTTTCATTGTCTTTTTCCTGTAATTCCGTTACCGAACTTTTATAAATTTCTCAAGAAATTCTGTATTGTTTGAGAACAATTTCAAGCACATGTCTTCTGGGACTGTACTTAACACACAAGCAAAAAATCAGAACTTGAAAAATATAATAACTTGGTATAAAATTAATAAAAGCTTTTAAATTTGCTCTGATCTGTAATTCTGTTACCAAAGAACTGCCCAATAACATATTCATTTGATCTTCCGACTTCTGCAGAAATTACAGAATTTCTTTAATACAATTAATAAATTCAAAATTATTTAAAATACTTACCAGTTATGGCAACAATCAGTTGAGGTAAATTCTGATGCTTAGCAACTTTCTCATAATCTAAAAAAAAAAAAAAAAAAAAATTCAAACATTAAAAGTTACTGTAGTTATAGTAATACAGCAATAAGGAAATAATAAAACTGAACATATAGAAAAATCAAACAAGTTTCAATGTATAAGTTCATTGGACAATTATTTATAAAATTTATAATAATTCAAGACATTTGTGATAACAACGATATAAATAGTGGCAGATTTTTAACAAGCATTATAAAATGCCATGTCTTTCCTAAATAGCAAGATTTAAGAGCTGGGTGAAATTGTGTTAATTTTACTACAAAGTATAATTCTTTAAAAAACTAGTGACCTAGAGTTTGTTGTTAATGATAAAAATGTCTTATACTTTTCAACTAGAGATTCAAAATTTAGCTGTGGTCCCTCCAACTTCGAATTATCCAAGTTCTACTGCACTTTCAAAACATGCTAACTGATTAAATTTTAATGTAAAATTTTCAGACATTTTGTGCAGTGGCTGTATTGGATATCTGATATTTTTTTAAGGGAAAGGGAGGGGATCTGCCCAGTTCATCCGTCCCTGTCGGTGCACCCCAACGGGGATGGATGGAATGATTTTAAAGATTTTTTACAAACATCTATTTAACTGAAAAAATTATCTTACTATAGTCTGTGTAATTAGAATCGGCGTGTCAAGGTCACACAACTCAAACTTTTCCCCTTCTAGTCACCATGGTTTCTGTGCTAAAAACTTTTCCCCCACTTGGTTAGGGGAACATAAATCAGTTTGTTGTTTCAGTTATAGTAATAATAATAGACGGATTAAAATCAGATTTATTTCTCAATCGCAAAGATTGCGAAAGATAAAGTATTCTAATATTTTGAACCAATTTAAATATTATTCTAATATTTTGATGTGTTTCAGAAAGCTATTGTATAGTCAATTTATTGTATTTGATATTTTGTAAATGTTAAAATCTTATCTAAAAACTCTAGATTTAATTTATGAGAAATTTAATTGCATTTACTTAATATCAAAAATAAATAACTTCTTTCTTATTACTTTTTACAAATTATCCTAATATTTTGAATCGGAGGTGTAGTCATGCCATTGCCTTAACTGCAGTGCAAAAAGAAAGTCTGGCTCTGTTATCTCTCTCGCAGTGTTGCCATGGAGACATAGCAGGAAACGCGACCTTGATGCGCCTTTCACAGACTACAACACAGTCCAAAGAAATTTTCATAAATAAAAACTGCCATTATAAGATGTGTCAAGCCAAACACAATTTTATATCTATGTTCTAATCATAAGGAACCAATATTGCAACATTGTTTCATAATAATATTTTTATTTTAAGTAAAATAGAATATTCTCGATTATCCCCCCAATTTCTCCTGCAGGGAAATATTCTCAACTTGCACCCCTCTAATTTCAACATGCCAATGTCACCTATATACAATCTATATATAAATAGCAAAAAACAAAACAGTTAAGCAGAATTTCCTCCTGTTTTTTAACTGATTTTCTTCTTCTTCTATCTGTTTAGTAACTATTGACAAGTTTTAGTGATAACAATTCAAAAAATTTTTGAAACAGTTTATTATTAGTTAATTATTTCCAATTAGGGATCATTCATTAATGGTGTCATCAGGGTTCGAAACTAGGATGTAAAAAGTTTGGCGCCATTGGCACCTAACTTTTCTGTTTTAGTTGCCAAAAATGTTCTGCTAGGCGTAATTTTAAAATAATTCAAATTGCTTGGGTAGAAATAACAACTGACAACGAGACAATTATTGATAAATAAAAGAAAAGTGTTAAAAAATCAATTTCTATTAGAAACTTTTAAGAAAGTTGGTAATTTTACTGAATCAATATAAACGTCTAATAAAATGAAATATGATTTAATTGGCTTTACTTACAGTCTAGTGTTACTTACTTCATTTGTAAGTAAAAATTCACAATTCCAAATTTAGAGGGCAAGAAGTTACGAGTCTTCATAGGTGTCGTAAAAACTCAAAATACTAAACATTAGATGAATGAAATAGTTTGTATCTATAAAAATATAACTATATAGTTGTGCTAGATTTAAAAAATAAAAAAATAACTAAAGATGACGACGTGATGAAAAATTGTAGTTATTAAATCTAAAAGTTTTTGAAAGGTTAGTCGTCATAAGTGACGACAGAGTGTGAAATTGCGGTCGTCAAACGGGAATTTTTAGTTGCAAAATACGACTAACGACCGCTAATTTTGAACCCTGGATGTCATGCTCTGAGGGGGAAGGAGGGTTAATGAAATTGTGACAAGGGGAGGGGGTAACAACAAGTGTGACATCAGGCTTATGCAACATAGCGTGACACGTGACAAAGGGAGGATGGGGTCTGTTGAAGTGCGACATATTGCGACAAAGGGGGAGGGGGTGTCAAATATATCGGAAAAAAGCGCGACATCATGTATGAACGATCCCTTTTCTTTGTCAGCTTCATTTATAATTGTAATATTATATTTTTGTGACAGGTAGCAATTGGCAACATGTGTTCGTTGAATAAATTATCAGGTACTAAAAATAAAACTCATTGTTAAAAAGAGTTCCTTGCCATTAAGCAGTCATATTAAAAGCAGTTATAATAAGAGGTTGAGTGAAGTCTTCTCTAAAATAAAAAATGGAAAAGTTTATGGAGGCAAGCATTTAAGGTTTGTTCAACAACAACTCAACTTAGTACGAAATTAGCAGAAGCACGAGCGGCTACGTTTATGAGTGCCATTGGCTCTGAGGCGACAATGATTTACAATATGTTTGGTTTTAGTGAGGATGATCAAAATAAATTCGACGTTACAATCGCCAACTTTGTGCATAACAGGGTTTCGTAGTTCTTTTATTTTTTTTAAAAAATAAAAAAAAAATTGGATTTATTTGATTTAAATCAGATTTTTTTTTAAATCGGATTTTTTTTAAAAAGACTATAAATATTTTGGATATTTATTATGTTACATTGATAGAAACAATATAGCATGATAATCAATATGCAAAAACACACTTTAGGCTATCTTCACAGCAATAAATATTTTAAAATAGTAATAATAATAGCAAATTTTAATACAAATGCACGACTCAAATGAAACTTAACCCTACCAGGAAAAATAGTACACTCATAAGTACGGAGAAAATGAACACATTTAATCTGAATTATTTTGCTGTTGAAAGATGAAAAAAAGTACCAATTGTCTGTACTTAATTTTTACATTGAATGTACTTTAATCATTTTTCAAATTCATAAATAAAAAAGCCTGAAATATTTTTACCCATTTCGAAAAATCATATGCTCACACCATTACTAAAAACTTAAACTTTTTGTTTTAATCAAGTATCTTTATTTAAAACTTCTATCATAAAAAAATATTTTACAAGGAAAAAACCTCAAGCTATTAGGGGACGTGGATGAAACTTTAGGGATATATATTCCATATTCTAACAAAAGACTATCATTCTGAATTATTTATTGTGTGGCATTGATTAAATTAATCCAAAGTACTATTTTTAAAATAAAAAACACAGAATGGTTCATGATTATGTAGTATGAATTGTAATTTGAACGATTGAATGAATGATGCTTTGCTGTTAAGATGCTTGAAGAATATTGTAAAATTTAAAAAAATATTGTCAAATTAAAAAAAAATAGTAATTAATTGTAACTTTATGAAATATGTTATGCACACAGACAGATGGACTTAGGAAGTTTGTTTGAAACAGTGGTTGTAATTGCAAAATATTTCCTTTTTACAATACTTCCTAACATAGTAAATTTAATGATTTTTTAGAAAAAAAATCACTTGATTTAAATCAATGATTTTTTTTTTTTAAAAGCACTTGATTTAAATCAAGCTGATTTAAATCAACGATCAATGGTGCACATAATACTTATATAATTATATAAAGAGCCTAATATTTTCAATGCTAAACTTCATTATTACGGTGGACGTTCGATTGTAGGGCAAACTCTGTATGTATAAAACAGAAATGTATTTTAGTCAATTTCAACGCATCTCAAACAATATTTTAATGATTTTATTAATGCCTACGATTTTTTTTTTTTTGACTTAGATCTAGAAAATCCTGCAATTTGGGATTGGTTAAAAAGTACTCTTTAAATTATAAAGCACTACGTAAATGTTGGTTCTATTTATATAAAAGTCAGTTTCATACAACTTTATAATCAGAATAATTCATAGTATTAATTTAACAGCAGCAAAAATAATTTAAGAAGTACTTTTCTGTTGAAATCTCCTTAGGGATCATTCATAAATGATGTCACGCTTAGAGGGGGGGAGGGGGTTTTGTGAAATTGTGGCAAAGTGTGACAAGGGGAAGGGGGGGTTACAAGAAGTGTGACATCATGCATTATGCAACATAGCCTGACACGTGACAAAGGGGGGGGGTCCGCTGAAGTGTGACGCATTGTGACAAAGGGGGGAGGGGGTCAAATATATGGGGAAAAAACAAGACGTCATTTATGAATGGCCCCCTAAACAAGTTCAGTAATATAAAAAACAATCTTTTTCTTACCATCTAAGGCATTTAGAAGTACAGAAAAATCTTCATCTTCTGAAATTTGAAAAAAAAAAAAAAAGAGTATAAAATATATATTTTTTAAATCCTCATTTTGCACATAAAGCATAACCTGATTTACTCACCAAATAGCACATACAAAGAAATTGAAAATCAAGGCAAATCAATAAATGGATAAACCACTAAGGGCACCTTTTGACAATTATTTTGATTTAATAACTTTTACCTATTTCATTTGTATATTATGAAGTGCTCAGTGGTGTAGTCCTGAGAAAAAAGTTGGGGGACCGCTTATGCATAAGAAGATAAGCAATTGAAATGAAAAGTGGAGGGACGCTTATGTTAAAATGTAAAAAGTTTTGGAGAATGCTTGTATTAAAGTAAAAAGGTAGGGGGACGCCGTCCCCCTGCGCCCCCCCCCCCCCTCGACTACACCACTGGAAGTGCTATTGTTCAAAAAAAAAAATGATTTTCACGTGAAAAATCCAAATTCAGGGGTCGGCGCGAGTCACTTTTTTCACTAAAAGTCACTTTTTTTTGCATTGGTCATTCTTAGTCACATTTTCAAAAATTGGTCACTATTTTCACTTTTTTTCAAAAATTGGTCACTATTTTCACTTTTTTAAAAAAATAGGTCACTATTTTCACTTTTTTGCCCTTTTTCTGGCAGAGCAACCACAAAAAGCTACTTTGTCTGTCTACGAGTTAAGAAAACATTGCAATTTTGCATAAAAATACGTGTGTTTTCAAAAGATATCGAAACTGCTCTTTTTCAAGTTATATTTAGTTTAAATTAAAATACACACACACAAGTTTACATTTTAATGGTCACTATTTTGGTCACTTTTTTAAAGCTGTGGTCACTTTTTTCACTATTTTGAAGACTCCAAAGTGCACCGAGCCCTGAAATTCAACTAACAGAAAATTTTAAAATTTAATTTTTTTTAAATAATTTAACAATTTTGGATTTGATTCTACCTCTTCATTTCTTGACTTTTTTTTACCAAATTGTTTTAAAGTACTTATCATAGTATGGTTTACAATTTTAGGGATGGGTTTTGCTATTAATTAATTAGTTTTTGAGAAAAAGTTCTTAAAGTTACATCCATGGTACAACACAAAAGAAAAAAAAAACAACTTTTGTTACATTTTCATTTTTAAGATTTTTTTTTGCAAATATATAGCAAAATCCATCCTTAATTTTATGAAGCACATCATATTGAACACACACAAAAAATTCAAAGTTGCTACTTGAATATATGTAGTATAAGTTTTAGCATTTTAAGTACTACAATATTGCGAAAAAACACTAACCGAGAAAATGCAGTTTAAAGAATTCAAAACCCTACTACAACACCAGAAATATTTGAGTTCTCTTACTTCTTGACTACATTTATCTTGGTTGTATCGCTTCAAAACTTCGCTCAGATATACTAGGAGAGTCAAGCCACAGTTTAAGCAAAAAATTGAAAAATCGGTATTTTCATCGATTTTCTACATTTGAAAGGTGCCAAGTCCCCTTAAACACAAAATAACCAAAGCATTGTTGGTTTTTTTTGCATTTAATGGCTGAAAAGCCTCATAGATCTAACTATATGAAGCAAAGTTTATCTGAAGAGGTTTTTTAATTTTATTTTGAGCATCTTGATAAAAGGTAACTTTTGGCAGACGATTCAAGGTAGCTGATTTAGAGAAAGCAGAAAATTTAAGCAATTCAATGAGGGATAGACAACAAGAGGGGCGTGGGCCCTTCCCGAAATAAATTCACAACCAGGCACGTAGGAAAGGGAGGCTCAGGGGGCTTAAGCACCCCCCATGAGAAATCAGGAATTTTTCATTTTTATGCCAAATGGGATAAAGCTGCTTTCAGAGGGAAAATTTTAAAATAAAAGGCAACATTTAACGACTTCTTACACTTAAATTTTAAATTTAAAAACTTCTAAATCTTATTATATAATAATAAAGTTTATACATTATTAAATGTATAGTTAAATACTGCATAAGGATTCAGTTATTTTGTGAAAACTATGAATTTATTTTTTTAGTGAGCTATAAAAATATTTACTTATTAGTGATTTTTTGTAATTAATATTATTAATAATGACTGAATACTAATTACTTTAAATTCTTAATTGGTTTCTCTTTTAAATAATTTTGAGCATTTGGAAATAAAATTGTTTGGGGCCCCCCCCCCCCCCCCATGATTTTTCAAATTGCTATGCTCCTGTTCACCACTACCTATTTTGAATAAAGATTGAAATGTTATGAAACTGCACTTTGGAAAATTCTCTTCAAGTTTGGCCTTGGCCACTCGCGAAATAAAACCTTACATACGCACACCCCTGGATGACAGCACTGAAATCAGGTTGTTGTTGTGTCTGATGCCACTTTGGTATCCAAGCTTCACTTCGAAGAGCAACCAGGAATGACGTAAGGGGCGCCTTCCGTTTGTAGATGAGCACCACAACGGTGGAAGTACGACTTGGCTCGCTATGTATTCGGATGACACCGGATGGCGCCACCACAAATATGCCACAATTCTTTTTTTAGCCAAGAGTGAAGGGAAGGGGAAATCCTTTGCTCTCCGATAGTCTCGAAACTGCCTCGGGACTTCAGGGTCCGCGAATTTCACATGCACGTATCCCCAAGTGTACATGGGGGTCTTCAGCGGGTCGGGTATCGAACACCCGATCTTCCGGATGAAAGTCCGACATCCTAACCACTAGGCTACCATGGCCACATTGAAATCACTCTGAAGTGTAAGCAGAAAATAAGTTGACCAAACCAAAGTATCTTGAAAAATAAAGAATACAGCAAAACCTGTAAAAGTTGACCACCTGTCTAAATTGGCCACTTAAGTCAGCAACGGAATTAACCCTATATGATATAATGTAGGGAAACCTTTGTAGCTTGACCACCTGTCTATGATGACCACCAGGAACGTAGCAATTTAAAAGTCATGGGAGGGGCTCAAACACTTTTATATCCAAATGCTCAAAATTATTTCCAAGAAAAACCAATCAACAATTGAAAACTAATTAGTATTCACCCATTATTATTAATATTAATCACAAAAAAATCACTAATAAAGGAGTATTTTTATAGATCATTGAAATAAATTCATAGTTTTCACAAAATAACCGAAACCATGCAGTTTGATTTCTAATGGGAAGAGCTTAAGCCCCTTAGCCCCCCCCCCCTTCCTATGCGCCTGGTGACCACTTATGTATGCCAAATTTGAGTGGGAGTATTAAAAAACTCTTTGTAAGTTGGGCACCGAATTATCACCATAGTTATTTGTTTATCTATTTTTCCAAAAATGAAAAAAAAAAAAAAAACGTCTCCAGGATATTTTTTATGCTATCATGTTAGACCAGTATTTGTCTGGATGGATGAAACATCGATATAAAGTCTGCGTAAACTTCTTTGTAAGTCACCCATATGGGAAGAATACTATGAGCACTCATTTATTCTTTAAATAAGTTCGTCTTTTTTAGATAGCCATTTCGAAAATTATATATTTTAGGAAATCTTTACCATCATTTAAGTAACTTACATAATTAATATTTATCTTTATTTTAACAAAGTGATTTAATTTTGAAGTTGTATAGGATACATTGTAAGTCACTCAGGTTAAATTGATCTAATGATATTTTAGATAATTGTGAAAAAAAAAGCTAATTACTTTTTTTTGCCATTTTGAAAAATATATATTTTAAAGAAATTTTTAGCATCATATAAGTAACTGACATAATTAATATGATAATTATCTTAATTTTAACTACCGTAAAATCCCGAAAGTAGCCTCCCCTTCGAATGTAAACCCCCCCCCCCCCCCTCTCTCTCTTTCGCGCCGAAAGTGGAATCATTCCATATTCCTTAATTATAACCCACCTCCCCAAATGGCAGACGATTTTAAAACAAATTTTGTATTATTTTCTTATGATAAAGATTAAATATGTCCAATTTCTTTTTGTATTTTGTGTTTTATTTTATTTGTTTATTTATTCATAAATATTCAAGGTCTATGTGCTTCAAAATAAATTTCATGTACTCGGCGTTGATTCGTTCACTAGCCGCCATCTTTGATCTTGTGAGTCCGCCATTTTTGGTCGTGTTTTGAAATTCGACGCATTACGAAATACCGATATAGCGCTGGCCTCGAACATGCCAAATTTGCGTTTTATGAGTTTTAAATTTAAACTATAGGGATTTATGCTAACTTAAGTGCTAAATTCTTTCTTCAGTCAAAGATGCCATCCCCATGCGATCCATTTTCTATTAGAAAATTATAAGACAGATTTTTGTTTATTTATTTTTTGAATCTTGTTTTATATTATTTAAAATAATTTTAAATGGGTTATACTTATTATTTAAGTTCAGTAGATGCTCTTAATTAATACTAAAAACATTTTTTTTAAATATTTTTTTTCAAAAATCTCGATTATAACCCCCCATCTGAAATTTGCCAGTTTGGTTTTTAAAAAGAGGGGGGCTACTTTCGGGATTTTACGGTAAGTACTTTACTTTTGAAGTTGTATGAGACACATTGCAAGTCATTCGGGTTAAATTTCTTTAATGATATTTTAGATATTTGAGAAAAAATAGCTAATTACCATTTTAAAGCAACATTTATACATGAAGCTATAGTTACAAATGTATAAATGCACAGTGTAAGAAATGACAAAAAGAAAAAAAAATCGCTACCCTCTATAAGTTAACCACCTGTCTAAGTTGACCACTAGAGTGCTGCACTGCGAGTGGTCAACGTACACAGGCTTCACTGTACTTACCAGTCCAACTGGTACTGCTGACAATGAGGGCAGGTCGATTGGGCAACAATACTACATTCCCTTCAGACATTTTGGTGAATCTTGTTGCTTCCGATTCCTCTGAAGACCTACGGGAAGTATGTTTTACAATAATGATTATAAATCCTGTCACAGCGATACCCCCCCCCCTCCCCAATAACTATTACACATCTCTAACCTTAGGGATCATTCATCAATGATGTCATCATTCATCACACTTCACGGAGGGGAGGAAGGAGAAATCGCGACAGTTTGTGACGAGGGGAGGGGGACACAAGAAGTGTTACATCATTTTAGTATCGATAAAAACATTTAAAGTTAGGAAATTAAAATTGTTAAAGTTTTCTTGATTTTTACAGTTTGATTAATAATTTTCATTGATTTCATTTTATGTGGCATAAACACCGATGCCGATTAACAGGGCCCGACTTACAAATTTGGGGGCCCAGGGCACAGAAAAAAATGGGGCCCGCTAAGTTGCTTGAACTGAAAAATTAAATTTTTTTGCTACACTAATAACACTTAAAAGAGTACTGTCACTAAAAATGCTGCGTTTTGTAGTGCCGTGGGTATCATGTGAACCTATCACTATTCCTGGGTTTGGATCAAATATGTTTGTAAATGTGTGTCGAAAAGTGGTAAGCGACAAGTGTTACGACACATTAAAGTCCTTGAATGGCATCAGTAAGTCTCACACCATTAACCAGCATGACACAAACTCTGTTTCTTGTCAATATTTATATATATACATAAATACTACTATAATATGTTAACCAAATAATAAAATTACCCTACTTATTGAATTTATGATCATCTTATACAACCAATGGAATTCTTTAAAGATACGTTAAAGGCACAGTCCCCAAAATAAATTTCTCCTTCACAAGAAAAAATATATATATAATAATAAACGTTTTATAGAATTTTTTTTAAATTTCTTTGTGAATTTAAACTATTTGGGGGCCCCCAAAAATCAGGGGGCCCTGGGCACGTGCCCCGAGTGCCCTGTGTGAAATCAGCCCCTGCCGATTAAAGTCTAAATATACTTCTAATTAAAAGACTAAAAGGAAATCTTTTTAGGCATTTACACTTTTAAGATAAAATTGTGCGGGTCATTTTTCTAGTATTCGAACAATTAGTATTTTTTTATTATTATATACTAATTTATTTTTTTGCTGTAAACATCAATCTCATTTTGCACACACTAAGTGCACAAGTGATCATTATTATTGTTGAGCAAACAAATGTCGTTGAAAGTTCAAAAAGAAAAAAGAAATGTGATCTATAACGTAAGTGCTTTTTTTCTGAACTGCAACACTGCAGGTACACATGCTTATGTAATACAGCGTGACATGTGACAAAAGGGGTGAGGAGGTACGCTGAAGTGTGACCTTTTGTGACAAAGAAGGAGGGGAGTCAAATATATTGCAAAAAAGTGTGACATCATTTATGAACAGTCCCTTATCTATTGTTTTCAACTACTGAAGCCAAATCATATATATAGTAGGGATATAACGAATATTCGGCCACTATTCGGTATTCGGCCTGGCCGAATAGTCATTTCATCACCTAGCCGAATATTCAGGGCCCGGTCGAATACTGAGTAAGGTCAATATTCGACTTGGCCGAATATTGATGGACTATTCGGCCGAATAGTTCAGCTGCAGTAGAAATGTAAAAAAATAAAGAAATTAGTAGATTTTAAAGATTTAAAATTGTATTATTATTATTGCAGAAGACTACATTAGTATAAAGTTTTAATAAATTAAAATAATTTGGAAAAAAACTACTTTTTTTAAACCTTGTTTTAGGCTTGAGCGAGCAAAAACAGGTTTTAAAGTTGTAATATTGTATTTTATATTTAGCATTTGCTCCCAAAAGCTGGTAAGAGTTAATTATGATATATGAGAAATTTATTTTATTATTATGTATTAACAAGGTGGAAGTGAGACTTTGTTTGGGTAGACTGATTTATTGTGAATATTGGGTGAGAAAGAAATGTGAAAGGCCCAAAATATATTATGAATATTTAGATAGCATAAGTTATTGGGGTGTTTGAAAATAAGAATATATTCCACTTAAGTGCATTAAATTTTAAGAGATCTTTTAAAAATAGGAATGTAAAAAACCTCATAAAATAAAAATATTAACTTCTATAACATTTAAAATATCTTCATAAAACAGTTTTGTTGAGCAAGGTAAAAGTTCACTAAGCAATAGTAGTTCTTTCATTTGAATTAAATAATTAGTAAAATAATGCTAATGTTTACAACCCTAAAACCTGTCATCTCTATTCCACTTGTGGGGGAAATTCTTAGTTTTATTTCATTCAAAACAACAGAGAAAATAGATTAATCTTATATAGTTTTAAATTCTTAACAAGCAGAATTAAATAATACATCATAGATTGTGTGTAATTGGTGTTTGACTTTGTGAATAGCTTTAAATTTGACAAATTCTTTCTATTGCAACAATTTTCTAGGGAAAATTTTTAAAATTTGGCCGCCGAATATTCAGGGATTCGTCCTAAGACATTGGTCAAATATTTGGCTTCGGCCTGGAAGCAGTGGCTGAGTATTCGGCATTCGGCCAAATCACTATTCGTTATATCCCTAATATATAGACATCTCAATCATTCTTTTTGTTTTGTTTATTCTTCGGTTATGAGCAGTCCCTTACTCAGAACTTCTGCCTTCCATGGTCTGCCGACACAGCAAAAAAAAACCTAACCCAAATTTTTATTATGCTTAATTTACTCAAATTAAAAACCGTGCGGATTTAAATATCAAGAAAAAAACTCGACAGAAACTAGATCAAAGTTTTGTCATCTGAAATTCTAAAATGAATTTGAATGCATCTCATAAAAGGAAATTAACATTGCAAAAATTTTATTTAGTATAAAAAAAAGCAACAACAATTACACCAGCATCAGATATAAAATAAATAAAACATATAAATGTAAATATTGAATTATGATTCATTCATAAATGATGTCACTCTTCAAGGGGGGGAAGGGGGTTGAGAAACTGTGACAGGGTTTGTGATAAGGGGGGTGTAACAAGAAGTGTGACATTAAACATTTCGATTTCTATAAAAACATTTAAAATCAGCAAATTAATTTTTTAAAAGTTTTTTTGACTTTCATAACTTGATTTTAAAGTTTCATAGATCATTTTGTATCGTAAACACCAATGCTGATTAAGGTTTAAATAAAATCTTGTTAAAAGTTTGCAAGGAAATTTTCTTAAACATTTACCTTTTTAAGATTAAAGTGTGTGGGTCATTTTTTCAGAATTCGAACAATTAATATATTTTAAGGTTTTATACTAATTATCTTTTGCATTGTAAACCTTAACCTTATTTTATACAAATTAAGTACACATGGAATCATCGCCCAGTGCCTTCATAAAGTAACCACTGACTTGGAGCATGAAAATAAAATTAATAAGCAAATACAAACAATAAACAAACAAACCAAAAATAATGAAAAGCCAAAAAATAACATTATAAATAAAAATGACAGATCTTCACATGAAAATTAATAGATAGGAGTAACAAGGAATTGCATGAAAGTCTTGACTTTCACTCCCTTGACTCAACCCAAGATTATTAATTTTTGTAAAAATTATATTTCACTAAATTTAACTCACACTATTTAAACTCTTATTTGCTCTTTTCTATATTAAGGGATTAAAAGCAGAGATGGAACAAAGCTTTGGCCCATTCCAATTTATTTTATGAATATTTTTTTACAGTTATTATTATATAATATATTGTATTTTAATTTATGCACAATTGCACCTTTTATAAACATAGTAGAAATTTATATTTAATTTAAAAGTTTTTGTGTGTATGTTGTATGTACATAATGGTTTTTGTTTGTTCCCTTGCATCTTCAAACCATACTATAACTAATAATATATTCTGTTAAATTTCAAAGTTGCTAAGAAATAAATTAGTTACTTTAAATTATATTTAGTTAATACTTATATGAATAATTACATGAATATCAGAAAAGTTTTTCCTCCCTACTATTTGAAGCAAACTAAAGAATGAAGAAATTTCACATCTTGGTAACATGGGAGATATCTTTTTCAATATGTGGAAAAGCTATATTCAGAACCACAGAACAAGTTTGTCTAACCTCTATTTTTTAGGAAATAGAAAAAAAGTGAACAAAAGTACAACACTAAAAACTCCAAAGTGAAACTGGGGGTTTCCACCCCTCTGCGTTAAAAGTTTTAAAAAAGGCGAACAGAAACTGATATTATAAAAATTTAATGGAATTATTGAATAACTAACACAATCAGTAGGAAGTACTTTAACTAGCAAAATATAATATTGTCCTTTTAGTACGTATTTGCAAGAGGTACTAAACAGAAAAGGCCTATGCTATAATTCTGACTATGCAAAATAAGCATTATTATAAGAAAAATACGAAGAAAAAGTGAAAGTTATAAAGTTTTGATCTCAATTGTTACTTCAAAGAAAAAGTTAATTTTTTAACAAAAAAAAATTTAAAAATTAAACATATTAAAAAAATAATGCATGCATATTACGTTTACAAATTAAACTTAAATTTTAAAATTTTACATTAAAATATCATAGACACATATCTACTATAGTAACTTCTAATTAAATTATTCCGTGAGTCACTCTTTGATCATATCAGTTATTATAAACATCAACCTAATTGCATAACATGCAAAATAATGCTTCATATTTTCAATAAAAATGAAAAATATCTGCTTTTCTGGTATTACCAGTGAAAAGAAAAATAAATGTCTCAATTGATAGTATTAATTTAAAAAAAAATGCACAGTAAGCTAAAAGTGTTGTGTGAAACTGAGAATGTTGAAAGATATAGAGTATATTATGATATTATATACATTGAATCTTAAAGCTCAATAGGTACAACAGCCGAAGCTTTTGGCCATTAGTGTGCCAAAGCTTTGATATTCGGCAAAACTGTGCTTCGTGCCAGCTCTAAATTAAAAGAGATGAAATCAGGGCTAGGCACAGTTTGGAGTCGTCAAAATAGTGAAAAAAGTGACCACAGCTTTAAAATAGTGACCAAAATAGTGACCATTAAAAGGTAAACTTGTCGGGGTATGTTTTTTCTTTATTTGAACTAAATATAACTTGAAAAAGAGCAGTTTCGACATCTTTTGAAAACTAAACCTGAATAAATAGAGCTTTTACCCAATTAAAAAAAAATCATAGCTTATTCAAAAATAAGAATTTTTATACCTGTAACTATGCCCATAAATACCTTTTTCAAAATCCATAAATTGCTAATAAGAGTAAGAGAGACAAAAGAGTTATTTTTAAAATTAATTTCTTTCTCAAATTGTTTCTTATTTAAAAATATAAATGAATAAATATTTATTCAAATCGGCAGAAATTTCAAATTTTAACTTATGTTCAAGATTGAATAAAATTTATTTTGCAAATGCTCCTTTTTAAATATTTTTTATACTTGTTTAGGGATTAAAAAATTTCACTTGAAATAAATCTAAATTTGATAATCAAAATTATTCACACCGAAAAAGCTGTGTTAATCTACTGTATCATTGTAGGAAACAAACAGTCGCGTCGTTTGACTATTCAATACTGTTTTTGTAATTTCATGGTAGTAACAAAATCCAAGAACAAAAAATCCCTGACAATTCCCTGATTGAGCTCCAAAAAATTCCCTGACACACGTCTTTTAATGCAAAATTGCAATGTTTTCTTAACTCATAGACAAAAAAAGTAACTTTTTTTTGGTTGCTCTGCCAGAGAAAGAGCCAAAAAGTGAAAATAGTGACCAATTTTTTAAAAAAAGTGACTAAAAGTGACTAATGCAAAAAAAACGACTTTTAGTGGAAAAAGTGACTTGTGCCGGCCCCTGAATTTGGATTTTACATGAAATGCAAAATCTCTGTGGGCCATCACTTAGTGCCAGACATTCAAACAAGGAGATTTCCGTAGCTGTCACGAGGGTGTTAATATAAGAAACACAGGGGTGATTGCGACACAAAGCAAAAAACCCTGAAGAATTTGTATGTAAAAAGTCGGTATCCCTTTTTTATGCAGCATAAATTATACAACAGTTTTTATACCCTATAGTTACAATGGCATGTTTAAAATAACTTTTGGAATTAAAATTTATATTTTACTTACCTACTTCTAACTAACAAGAAAAATTTATTTATTTTTTGCAAATAAATTGTAATTCATAGTAAAACATAACGAATAGGAATTTCCCAAGACTATCTCTTTTTTGCCAAATTTTTGCAGTGAATACTTTTTCTATTTAGAGTTATTATTTTTTCATTTATTTGTCAAATATCCGAAACTTTTCAAATAAAAGTTGAGAAAATAACTCGAAGTCCGGCGCCGATTTCAGGAAAAGGATGTAAAAATGCGTTATTATGCAAAAAAAAAATGAAGTTTGGAAAATGAGTTCAACCCTTTGCGATGTTTATCGGAAAAATCCAAAAAAAACCCTCAAATTTTTTTTTTATGGTTCTTTTTAAAATAAAAATAAAGTCCAGAAAAAAAATACCACTTTTGGCGATGTTTACACAGGGAATGTAAACATCGCCAACCCCGGGGTTTGGAGCGGAAAGAAAAATTCCAAAATGGTGGCAACGCCCAGTTATCTGTATAATAACGAAAGCACGTTGGGACGTGGTATCGTTCCAGTTCAGAACAAAGATGATTGGCATAGTTACAACCCTTGCTGCGTAAAGGGTTGCTACAAAGGGAATGTTAATCGCTTTTCGGCATATTTTTTATTCCCATCTGCCTAATTTTTAATTTTGAAGACTAAAAACTCCAATTTTTAAAACACGGAAAGAGAATATGCGAAAGCCGGACTTCCGGGGTACACCTGGAACACAATCCCCCCTGGAAACAATCTACACATTTTTCATGCCTGAAATCAGTTCAATAGCTACAGTAAATTACCTAGATTCAAATTCTGGAATGCTTTCTTTGAGCTTCATAAAAAACCCATGCTTCTCTTCTACAGAGATGGGATGGAACATGTCTGGAGCACAGTCGTAAAAGGTGGTAGCCCTAGAAACAAAAGCAGAAAGGATGAAAATGTTAGCTTATAAATGCATCTCAGAGTTGAAAATTATAAACACTAAAAGAACATTTTAAAAGTGATTATATTTTCTTAAGGGGTCATTTGAAAATGATGTCACTCTTCAAGGGGGTCAAATAATTGTGACAGTTTGTGACAAAGGTGGGGGGTAACAAGTGTGACATTACACATTTTGGTTTTTATAAAAACATTCAAAATCAGCAAATGAAATTTATTTTGAAGTTTTTTTAAACTTTAATAATATGTTAAATAATTAAAGTTTCATTGATCATTTTGCATTGTAAACACCACTGCTGATAAAGGTTTAAATTTATTTCTTGTGAAAAGTTTAAGAACAAAGTTTCTTAGGCATTTACGCTTTTAAGATAAAATTGCCTGGGTCATTTTTTCAGAATTCAAACAATTAATATATTTTACTGTTCTATATATTAATTATTCTTTGCGTTGAAAACCTTAACCTCATTTCATACAAATTTAAAAGTACACATGTAATCATTATTATTATTATGCTCTCAAATGCCATTAAAAGTTCAGAAATGAACATGTTCCATAACGTAGTGCTCAGTTTCCAAACTGTAAGTGCATATGCTTGTGAAAAAATAGCGTGACATGGGACAAATGGGGGGGGGGGGGATGAAGTGTGACATTTTCTGATGGAAGGGGTCAAATATATATTGAAAAAAGTGTGACATTTTGTGATGGAAGGGGTCAAATATATATTGAAAAAAGTATGACATTTTGTGATGGAAGGGCTCAAATATATTGAAAAAAGTGTGACATTTTGTGATGGAAGGGGTCAAATATATTGAAAAAAGTGTGACATTTTGTGATGGAAGGGGTCAAATATATTGAAAAAAGTGTGACATTTTGTGATGGAAGGGGTCAAATATATGGAAAAAAGTGTGACATTTTGTGATGGAAGGGGTCAAATATATGGAAAAAAGTGTGACATTTTGTGATGGAAGGGGTCAAATATATTGAAAAAAATGTGACATTTTGTGATGGAAGGGGTCAAATATATGGAAAAAAGTGTGACATTTTGTGATGGAAGGGGTCAAATATATTGAAAAAAGTGTACATTTTGTGATGGAAGGGGTCAAATATATGGAAAAAAGTGTGACATTTTGTGATGGAAGGGGTCAAATATATTGAAAAAGTGTGACATTTTGTGATGGAAGGGGTCAAATATATTGAAAAAAGTGCGACATCATTTATGAACGGTCGCTAAATTAAAATGCTTTTTTAAAAAATATTTTCCCTTAAGAACAAAAGTTTTGTGAAATAATATATAAAATTTAAATTAATAACTTTTCCTTCATTTTATTCAATTTTCATAATTTATTTATTTCTGATATTGTTCGTTGTAAAGTTTTCATTGGGTTGAGGAAAAAGTCGCTTCTAATCAAACAAAAATTAAGTGCATTTTAATCAAAAACAACTAAACCACTGAATAAATATTGTAATCTTTAGTGTTAGTTTAGCAAGGTACTTCGCAATCAGGGTGTCTATCAGGTTCAAAGGTAAAATAATTACGACTAAAATGATGATTTGAATAGAACATTGTTTAATGAATAGACAATTTAGCAATTGCTTTATTTTTTAAAAATGAAGAATAACTAAGACTTTTAATAATAAATGGATTTAGACACTTTATGTCTGGTGAAAATAAAAAAAAATAAAATTGCGCCATCAAAAAAAAAAAAAAGAAAAGAAATTCGCGAGATTTAACAAATTATTATACCAAAGGCTTTTGGAGTTATCTTCTTAGTCATAAAATGTAAAAACAAAAAAAGAGCAATAAATAACTTTCAATAATGAATCATAATTAAAAAATTTTGAATTAAAATTTAGGTTTGCATACTCTTAAAAAGCTTCAATATAATTTTTGAGTAAAGCAAAATATTTTTTTTTTCCATAAATGTATAATTTAGTTTAAGATAAAGAAAAGAAATTAAATCATCAAAAATTTGCAGCTGTTAGTTGCCAAAAAGAAACCATTTACATTTTTTGTTTACATTCTTCACAAAGTTAGAACTGCTGTTTTTTATCGGCTTTTGGGGTTTTTTGGTTACAATAGAGATATTTTCTTGGACTTCTTTTAGAAGAAAATGCCATCCTGCATTAATTACCTTTAAGTATTTTGTTCTTAATCATTGTTCTATATGCTTCTCTTTAAATTTCATACCAATTGAGCTGAGAGCAGTCGGCTTTTGCATCTCTTTTTCTCGTGGATTGCTCATTTTAAAATATTTTTTACAGTTTAGGGCATAATCTTTTGTTTGATTAGACAAAAAAAAATCCCTGAATCTTTTCGAAAGTGTTTTTTGCTTAAATACTTCATGGAAATAAAGAGCAATTTTATGCATTTATTCAATAATCATCAATATAAAATGAGTCATTGACATGAAAAAAAAAGAATTCTTACAGAATGCGTAAACACATACTGCATTTTAAAAGATAGATGAAAAACATAAAAAGTGGCGAAACAAAGAGAAATTTTTAAGAGCAAAATATATTTAGAACTGTGCCATTAATAAAACTACAATATTTAACACTTACAATAATTGATATGATATACAAAAATTTTAAGATTTAACAAAATGTTAAAGATCTCAGTTCTCAGTTGTAGCCTCGTGTATATGTACATACAGACGGACGATGTGAAAAAACTGTCCAAAATGAAAATGCAAATGTTGGGGGAAATTTTTGGCAATTACAACAACACTTCCTGCACTTTTTATAAGGAAGTAAAAATTAGCTTTTTAAATGAAAACTTTACTCAAAAAATGAAACTGGAAAATCTACTAAAAGTAAATGACTTATTTTTTAGGTGGTACCATTTCTTTCAATAAATTGGAAAACCAAAAAAAAAAAACATGAAATTTTGAAAAATTGCTATAAATAGTTAGGTTTTAAAAACTCATTCCAGAAACTACATTCCCACAACATTGAAAAATCATTAAGATTAGCTTGCAATGTCAAAGGAATCAATTGCATGATAAAAAAAAGGAAAAAAGTGTAATAATCCCCATGTGAAAATTATATCTAAACATATATGTCTGTCTGTGTGTCATTAGGGAAACTCTTTCCCCCCCCCCCCCATTTGATTTTATTTTTTTGCTGAGCCGCTGCAAAGGGGTTGCCATATTCGAATTCTAGGTGAGATGACAGAATAGGATTGCCCCATGTGAATGTTTATCGCTATTAGTGGGGTGTTCCTCCACACATTGAAAGTCTCCAATAAGCACACATTCATTCAAACTCCATTCACAAACCATCAAAAAGTCACATATTTTTAACGGTAAAAATTTTAAAATTCCTTACCTAACGTTCCAATTCAGCAACAAGTCCTTCTTCATAGCTTTTGTGACACAAAAGCACAAATCTGCTCTCTTACTAAAGAACTTTTCGCACCTAAATTAACAATAAAGTAGAGAAATTAGAAAGTTATACGTAAGGATATTATTTTGTTATTTTTACATTGCATTATGATTGACAATTGGATTAAAATGCAAATCGATAATCGAATAAATAAATAATCATTACAAATAAATTACTTCAGATGATGCAAAAATTTGTAAGTTTGCCTGAAATTCAATATGTTCGCAGGCATGAATGATATCATGTATTCATGCATTTAAAATATAATGTAAAACAGTAGCATGACCAGTAATTATTTTTAGGGAGAGGCATTGCATGGGATACATTTAATAATGGCTGCTTTACACATGGAAGAAATATAATTTCAAAATTAAAAAATTCGAAATTTCTATTATTTAACCCTCTCATGCATGAAAGCCTCATATGAGGTGACATACATTTTTGCTTCAAATTTTTTTGCAGATTCGTTTTTGTGCTGCAATTTGCATGCCGTCCTCATCTAGACACTCCAAACAGTTCTTGGAAACCGCAAAATGTTTCATAGGGTACTCAAGACAAGTAAAAGATTAAGATATATTTGGTAGTCCATAGAGGATTCAAGAAAGAAGAGAAAATCTTAGTTTCGAATCAAATTCTGTTTAGTTATTTTGAAGCATGTTTTGCCTTACTGGGAAGTTTGTTATTATTTTACAGCTTCTTATTCCTTATAAATGAAGTTTGAATATTCAATTTTGCCATGTTTATTATTATATTGAATAAATATGGCAAAAATGCATAAAACATTTTCATACAAAGAACACGAATGTTTGACTATACAGGACAAAATTTCTAAAAATAAATTATTACGCAACAATCCCGAGATGCCAAATTAGTTTGTGGCATATGAAGTTTTTGTTTATAACACAAATAAATAAATGCATGCATGAGAGGGTTAAAGGAAAAGTTATAAATAATTATGTAAAAACAAAAAGAATACAATGGCTGGGACCTAGAGAGAATGGAGGAAACAGATTTTCAAGGGACAATGCCAGGGCCAGAGGAAAAGAGGAAGGCCGATTAAAAGGTGGGTAGACAAGGTGGAAAAAGACCTTAAAAATCTAAATGTCTGAAACTGGAAGGAAAAAGTGAAAGACAGTAGCGGATTTAAGCTGAGGCCCGGGCCTAGGGCGGCAAATTTTGAGGGGACCAACATTTTTAAAACGACTAAAATTAAAAATCGATTGGGTTTTCTGTAAACTGTAACACCAAATTTTACAGTTTATTTTATTGCGCGCTCCTACTATTTAAACATAGTACCATTTTGAGGGTAGAATTTCTTTGTTAAAATAATTATACAGGCTAGTACTAAACTGTAAAATATCTAACAAAAAGATTTTTAAAAACTTTTTTTTAATGCTAGGGGGCGCCATGTCGTCTCAGGCCTAGGGAACCTAAATCCCCTACTGGTGAAAAACAGAGGGCTTTAGAGGAAAATTGTTAGGAAAGCCATGGTCCAACAGGGGCGGTAATGCCACGGAGTTAGTTAGCTTTCCACATGGCTTATTTTAGACATCAAAATTTTGAAGCTATGACATCAGTGCTATAATATTAAATATTATAAGCTCCTATCATGCATTCAAAGTTATGTAGCTTTAATTGAAGTTACAAAAGCTGGCATGAATTTTAACTATCATAATTAATTCAATAATGAATGATTTTAATGTTAAAGAATAGCGTTTTGGTGAACAAAATTACATACAGGTGTTTTAATAACTGTAGACGGCTGGTTGCATTTTAAAGCTCAAGACTCTCAGATTTAAAAAAAAAAGCTTCCTTATAAAAGGAGGGGGGGGACACTAACAGAAGTTATTGAACTCAAACAGTGAGGGGGTGCTGGTGTTAAAATTAAAAAAAAGGGGGGGGAGGTTGCGTTAAAATAAAAAAGTGGGAGAATGACGTCCTCTCGACAACACCCTTGCCTATAGCCCTGCAATACATGCATTAACGACTAGTAAGTTTCGTCTTTTTAAATGTTGAAGTTGAAGCCTAAATCATACTATATGCACTCAGATATCTATTCCTATATGGACACTTTACATTCTTTTATGGTTTCAGTTACCAAAATTTTTTTTTACAACACTTCTGCTTCCATTTTAAATCAAGGCTGGCAAATATTCAGAGGGGGCCAACGGGCCAAGACCCACCATCACCAAAATTTTTGCAATGTAGCATATATGAAACCTTCCTTAATACAAGTGTGTGGAAGTCAGCCCCCCCCCCCCCCCAAAATAAAAAAAAACCCCTGGATACAGCCTTGTTTCAAATACTGTTCATATTTCTCATACTAAATAATGCTGGCTAGCAAAAATTTCAGCCCCGCTAGTACATTTAGATCTGAAATTTCATGCTCTGAAATTAATTACAAAATTATTTTGTACTTAAATTTTGTACATTTTGTAAAGTATCTATAAAGAAATGGATAGCAGACTTCTCCACAGGAGACAAATCATAAGGTTAAGTAACCCAGCAACTTTTGACAATAAATAAAATAAATATAATAAACACACCCAAAGGCTTACTTATACAATCATTTATTAATGAACACAGACAAGAGACCAACTTAAAAGAAAAAGAAATATTGGGACGCAATTCACTTTAACTGTTTTAATTATAAAAAAAATAGACTTTTTGCATTTAGATCAAAATGCAAGTTCAGAAATGAACCATAAAAATTCATCATTTTAGCTATACAATCTCATTTATGGATACTTTGATTGCCTTTTATCTATATGTGTGAATTAGAAAGAATTAAACCATTAAATGACTATAATATACAAATCAAACCTGCTAGATCATATCCAAATGTAAAAATTGTAAACCTAAGCTACTCTAACTATAAGACAAATGATCAAAATGCTTTGTGCTAAAATGTAAGTACAGAGATAAAAGCAAAGTAAAAAAAAAAAAGCACAAGTTCAGAATAAAAAGTATCGAAAATAGCTATTTCGAAACTACAATGGAGCCTCTTCATCAGTGCAGAAAAGAAACGCTCAACACGCAACTGGAAAGATGTGAGTAAACAGGCAAGAACGGACGGACAGTATAGAAATTCGGGTGGATAGGGCCGAAGGCCCTTTTGCCCGGTATGAAAGAGGTGGGTCATGGGGAGTGCCTGGTAAGCGGAAGGAGGTGGGTGTGAGGGGAAGAGAAAAGAGCGGCTTGAAAGGGAGAGCCGAGGGAGAAAGGTGGCAGGGAAACGGCGAACATGAGTGCCTGTGAAGGTGGTAATGGCAAGATCACAAAAGCAGCGAAGGTTTCAATTATTTGTCATCAGCAAAATAAAAACAGCAGGACAACACAAGACAAAACGTGACACAACAAGCATCAACGAAGAAGGGCGCCGGGGCGCCGTGAGTTGAAATTGTAGGTGATGTACATGGTGGAAGCAGGAAGGCGGTGGGTATTGTTGATGTTGCTGAAAAGAAGTTGATCTTTAATCAACGGGTTTTCACAGTGTTCTAAATTTGTGTAGAAGTTGGTAGCAAAGTTAATTATAAAGGATGGAATAGATTCAATATTTAGGTCGTTATGGAGGGTGCGGTTGCTGACGTACCATTCAGCGCCCGCGATTTTTCTTAAAGCCAGGTTTTGGAGCACTTGTATTTTTTTGATGTGAGATTTAGCAGCATGACCGAAAACAGGAATGGCGTACAGCATCGTGGGACAGATGATTGATGTATAGATGAGCCTTTTATTCTTGAGGCTGAGCTGGCTTTGCTTATTTAAAATCACAAAAAGGTAACCCAGTTTAGTTTTAGCTTTTTCGACAACGTTCTTGATATGGGTTTGCAAGGTAAGTTTTGAGTCGATGGTGATGCCAAGATATTTAACTTCATGACTGTAAGGGAGAGGTGAGCCGTCGATGTAAATTGGCTTAAGGGCTTTTCTTAAGGTGCCTTTAGAGAAACAGACGACTTTGGTTTTACTTGGATGAATGGCAATTCGCCATTTGTTAAAGTATTCTAAAATTCTATTTACATGGTATTGAAGGAAGTGTATTGCATTATTTCTGTTAAGGTCAGCTGCAATAATACTAGTATCATCTGCATACAGGCAAGAACCAGAGAGACAACCGGTATTTATACCAAATGTGTCGGATTAGCGATTGACCAATCAGAGGCCAGGAACAAGGCGGGAGCAAAGCCCAAGAGGAAAAGGCGGGACGTTACTTTTTATTCTGAATTTGTGCTTTCTTTACGTTGTTTTAATTTTGTACTTACTCTAACTATGCAGAAATGTGGTTATTTAAACTTCACTTCAGTTTAATGGATAATAAAAAATATGGCTCGAAACAATTACAG
The DNA here is from genome assembly GCA_038502835.1 of Octonoba sinensis. Taxonomy (NCBI): domain Eukaryota; kingdom Metazoa; phylum Arthropoda; class Arachnida; order Araneae; family Uloboridae; genus Octonoba; species Octonoba sinensis. The sequence continues at coordinate 9,307,203 of CM076601.1, read as the reverse complement.
TGAAGCCTGTGTACGTTGACCTCTTGCGGTGCAGCACTTTAGTGGTCAACTTGGACAGGTGGTCAACTTTTAAAGGGTGATGATTTTTTTAACTTTGTCAATTTTACACTATGCACTCATTGCTTTTTAACTAATTAAACTACTTCTGAGTAGTGTTCGGCAGTAGTTAACTAGAAGTAGTTAACTATCAGTGGCAACTGCTAGTTAACTAGTACCGTAAGATCCCGAAAGTAACCCCCCCCCCCCTTTTTAAAAACCAAACTGGCAAATTTCAGATAGGGGGGTTATAATCGAGATTTTCAAAAAAAATTATTTTAAAAAAATGTTTTTAGTATTAATTAAGAGCATCTACTGAAGATAAATAATAAGTATAACCCATTTAAAATTATTTTAAATAATATAAAACAAGATTCAAAAAATAAATAAATAAAAATCTGTCTTATAATTTTCTAATAGAAAATTGATTGCATGGGGATGGCATCTTTGACTGAAGAAAGAATTTAGCACTTAAGTTAGCAGAAATCCCTATAATTTAAATTTAAAACTCATAAAATGCAAATTTGGCATGTTCGAGGCCAGCGCTACATCGGTATTTCGTAATGCGTCGAATTTCAAAACACGACCAAAAATGGCGGACTTACACGATCAAAGATGGCGGCTAATGAACGAATTAACGCCGAGTACATGAAATTTATTTTTAAGCATATAGACCTTGAATATTTATGAATAAATAAACAAATAAAATAAAACAAAAATACAAAAGGAAATTGGACATATTTAATCTTTATCATAAGAAAATAATACAAAATTTGTTTTAAAATTGTCAGCCATTTGGGGAGGGGGGTATATTCAGGAATATGGAATGGATTCCACTTTCAGCGCGAAAGGGGGGGGTTACATTCGATGGGGGGGGGGCTACTTTCGGGATTTTACGGTAGTTAACTACTAGTTGTAACTACTTTTGTTTTGAACTAGTTAACTACTGGTTAAACTACTTTTTTTCCAACTACTAGTTACAACTACTTTCAAAATTCCAACTACTTCGAAAAAATTTTTAATCTATTAAAAAAAAAAAAAAGAAGACTATTTATTAAATATTAAATTATTTAAATTTTTAGCTTATGAATATTACTCACACAAATGCATTTTTTATATGATGTTATAGAGTGATAAAAAAATCATAATATTTATTGCAGTATTTACGCATATTAGAAAAAGCTTTTTAATATAGTCAATAAATAGTGCCTGCACCAGCACATGCACAATGAAGTTTCATTTAAAGATCAAATCTTCATTGTGGGGAAGCTTTACCTCTACTCCAGTACCATGCATGCATTTGGGATACCATAAAACACAAACAGAAAGAAAAAATACTGATTTTTATGATTTATTTAGAAAAAAACTGATTTATATCAGTCTTTTTTAGACAAAATATTGATTTTTATGGTTAAAAAAAACTATTTATATCAGCTTCTTCCAAATTATTAAAATATAAATATTTTTTTATTATAAATTTTATTATATTCCGGGTTCAAGTAATTCATTAGAGTTTTAACTCACTACATGGTAGCCTTAATCCATCTCATTCTCTAGGGAAAAGTGGAATAGCTTCGTTAAGGTGTCAAAGAATGATGTTTTATCAGAGAACATTAAGTTTTTGGACATGCTGACTACAGCAAAAGCATCAACAGCACCTTTGGAAAGGATTTGTTCTACATTTGGAATAGTGCACTCAAAATTAAGAAACAGACTAGCGGTTGATAAGGCATCAGAACTGGTATTCTTGATGAAACATCTAAATAGTAAAAATGGTTAAGCTGTAGTAAACATTTTATGTGATGTGATATTTGCCATCTCTGTTTACATATTCAAGAAATTTGTATATACTCAAAAAATTATAATAGTCCAGTCAACTTATACATATAAGTCCATACAACTTTTACATATTCAAGAAATTATAATACATTTGTTTCAGAAATACAAGCTTTCTCTTCTGTTTCTTGTTGTTCTCTGTTCATTAAGCACACATTTGTGTATGATATAATTAATTAATAATTAATTTTGAACTAGTAATAAATAATTATTTCAACTGAAATATCCTAAAATTCTTTGAAGACATAAATAATTAACTGAATTTGTTACTGCATTTGTGTGCACATACATATTTTGCTTTAAAAAATAAAAAGAATCTGATTTAAGTAAAAAAATCCTATTTTTTAAATATTTTTTTTAAAATTATCAACACAATTTGAAAGGATATAATCTAAATTCTAAAGCATGTGCGTTATAAAGATATTTTGTTAATGGATGGGGGTTGGGCAGAGGGAGAATTTTAAATTGCTATTAAGGGTAAACCCCTTTATTTTACAACTGCCGAAAAATTGCTATTTCTTAAAAACATAAATTATTAACTTTATTAAACAAATACATATTAAAATAAAAGTTTAAATTTAGAGGAAAGGGTTTTGCCTTTATTCATATTCTCTTTATATATTAATTATTCAGTGTTAATTAGAAATATTCAATTTTTGAATGTTTTACGGGAATTTCTTTAAAATTGTTTTAATGATTAAAAATAATACCGAGTTGAATTATTAGGATTAAATATTTAAGAACAAGCTTAAAAGTGAAAATTCAAATGAATTATATTTGAAAGTAGTTAACTAGCAGTTAACTACTTTTGGAGAACAGTTAACTACTAGTTACAAATAGTCTCAGAAACAAGTAGTTAACTACTAGTTACAACTAGTTTTGTTTAGAGTAGTTGGTAGTTAACTACTTTTTGACGAGTAGTTGCCGAAGACTACTTTTGAGTAAGCTTTTTTTAACATTGTCAATTTTACACTATGCCAATACTCATTGCTTTTTAACTAATTAAACTACTTCTAAGTTTAGCTTCATGTATTAACCTTCCTTTAAAATAGTAATTGGCTATTTTATTTCACAATTATCTAAAACATCATTAGAGAAATTTAACCTGAATGACTTACAATGTATCATACAACTTTACAATTAAAGTTTTACAATTAAAGTTGTTTCTAAGTTTAGCTTCATGTATTAACCTTCCTTTAAAATAGTAATTGGCTATTTTATTTCACAATTATCTAAAACATCATTAGAGAAATTTAACCTGAATGACTTACAATGTATCATACAACTTTACAATTAAAGTTTTACAATTAAAGTTGTTTCTAAGTTTAGCTTCATGTATTAACCTTCCTTTAAAATAGTAATTGGCTATTTTATTTCACAATTATCTAAAACATCATTAGAGAAATTTAACCTGAATGACTTACAATGTATCATACAACTTTACAATTAAAGTTTTACAATTAAAGTTGTTTCTAAGTTTAGCTTCATGTATTAACCTTCCTTTAAAATAGTAATTAGCTATTTTATTTCACAATTATCTAAAACATCATCAGAGAAATTTAACCTGAATGACTTACAATGTATCATACAACTTTACAATTAAAGTTTTACAATTAAAGTTGTTTCTAAGTTTAGCTTCATGTATTAACCTTCCTTTAAAATAGTAATTGGCTATTTTATTTCACAATTATCTAAAACATCATTAGAGAAATTTAACCTGAATGACTTACAATGTATCATACAACTTTACAATTAAAGTTTTACAATTAAAGTTGTTTCTAAGTTTAGCTTCATGTATTAACCTTCCTTTAAAATAGTAATTGGCTATTTTATTTCACAATTATCTAAAACATCATTAGAGAAATTTAACCTGAATGACTTACAATGTATCATACAACTTTACAATTAAAGTTTTACAATTAAAGTTGTTTCTAAGTTTAGCTTCATGTATTAACCTTCCTTTAAAATAGTAATTGGCTATTTTATTTCACAATTATCTAAAACATCATTAGAGAAATTTAACCTGAATGACTTACAATGTATCATACAACTTTACAATTAAAGTTTTACAATTAAAGTTGTTTCTAAGTTTAGCTTCATGTATTAACCTTCCTTTAAAATAGTAATTAGCTATTTTATTTCACAATTATCTAAAACATCATCAGAGAAATTTAACCTGAATGACTTACAATGTATCATACAACTTTACAATTAAAGTTTTGAGCTCAAATGAAGATAAATACCTCACTAGTTGTGTAAGTTGTTTCTTTGATGCTAAAAATGCATAATTGTTCAAAATGTCTATCTCAAGTAGAACAAATTTATTTAAAGAATAAAAGAATGCTCATAGTAGTTTTCCCATTGGTTAAGTTAGAAAGAGGTTTAAACAAGCTTTATAATTACTGTTTCCTCCATGCGGAGCAGACGAAAACTGATATAATATTATAGCATTAAATATATCCTGGAAAAGTTATTTTTGTTATTAAATAAATAAATACCATGGTAATAATTTGGCGGTCAACTTCACAAAGTTTTCTATTATACTCCCACCCAAATTTAGTGCATATAAGTGGTCAACATAGACAGATGGTCAAGTTACAAAGGTTTCCCTACATTGCATAATATAGTTCTAATATCATTCCTGACAAAAGCGGTCAACTTTACAGGTTTTACTGTACTTTTACCTAACTGCTCTACAAAAAATACTAATATTTTGGAACTTAACACATTGTGTGCTACTGTTGCTTATTAGTGCACTAATAATGGTAAAAAAAATTAATTACATATTCCAAATTCCCTAAATATGTTTTTACTTTAGAGTTCGAATTAATTGGGACAAATGGAAAAAAAAATGATTTTTTCTAACACTTTAAGTTTTAATCATTTCACACATTCAGTAGACCAACAAATCTCTATATTTGTATGAAGTATGTCCTCCTTTAGCATAAATGACCTCTTCAACTCGTCTTGGCCTCGACTCCACTAGTGTAGCGCACATGTTCTTGACATCATCATCGTGGAACCCCACTTGCATGGCACTTTTATCATTTGTTCTCTTGTTGTGCAATTCATCTTATCTAAGCGATTCTTGAGAATATGCCATAAGTTCTCAATGGGATTTAGGTCTGGTGAATTACCAAGCCAATCAAGTACTGTTATTTTATTTTCCCGCATAAAAGTCTGGACCAATTTTGAATTGTGACAAGGAGCCAAGTCATGTTGAAATGTTCCGTCAAATGTTTTCATGAATGGAACAATCCTACTGCATAATATTTTGTATTTGACAGAATTCATCATGCCTTTAAGAGGAACTAAGCTTCCAGTGCCATTTGCTGTGGAAACCTCCCAAAACATCTGTTTAGAGGGGTCATCAACTCAGACAAAAAAAAACATGTTTGTCCCAATTAATTCCAACAGTATAGTAACTTGATTATAGCAGCAGCATATATACCGTAAAATCCCGAAAGTAACCCCCCTCTTTTTAAAAACCAAACTGGCAAATTTCAGATAGGGGGGTTATAATCGAGATTTTCGAAAAAAAATATTTTTAAAAAATGTTTTTAGTATTAATTAAGAGCATCTACTGAAGATAAATAATAAGTATAACCCATTTAAAATTATTTTAAATAATATAAAACAAGATTCAAAAAATAAATAAATAAAAATCTGTCTTATAATTTTCTAATAGAAAATTGATTGCATGGGGATGGCATCTTTGACTGAAGAAAGAATTTAGCACTTAAGTTAGCAGAAATCCCTATAATTTAAATTTAAAACTCATAAAATGCAAATTTGGCATGTTCGAGGCCAGCGCTACATCGGTATTTCGTAATGCGTCGAATTTCAAAACACGACCAAAAATGGCGGACTTACACGATCAAAGATGGCGGCTAATGAACGAATTAACGCCGAGTACATGAAATTTATTTTTAAGCATATAGACCTTGAATATTTATGAATAAATAAACAAATAAAATAAAACAAAAATACAAAAGGAAATTGGACATATTTAATCTTTATCATAAGAAAATAATACAAAATTTGTTTTAAAATTGTCAGCCATTTGGGGAGGGGGGTATATTCAGGAATATGGAATGGATTCCACTTTCAGCGCGAAAGGGGGGGGTTACATTCGATGGGGGGGGGGCTACTTTCGGGATTTTACGGTAGTTAACTACTAGTTGTAACTACTTTTGTTTTGAACTAGTTAACTACTGGTTAAACTACTTTTTTTCCAACTACTAGTTACAACTACTTTCAAAATTCCAACTACTTCGAAAAAATTTTTAATCTATTAAAAAAAAAAAAAAGAAGACTATTTATTAAATATTAAATTATTTAAATTTTTAGCTTATGAATATTACTCACACAAATGCATTTTTTATATGATGTTATAGAGTGATAAAAAAATCATAATATTTATTGCAGTATTTACGCATATTAGAAAAAGCTTTTTAATATAGTCAATAAATAGTGCCTGCACCAGCACATGCACAATGAAGTTTCATTTAAAGATCAAATCTTCATTGTGGGGAAGCTTTACCTCTACTCCAGTACCATGCATGCATTTGGGATACCATAAAACACAAACAGAAAGAAAAAATACTGATTTTTATGATTTATTTAGAAAAAAACTGATTTATATCAGTCTTTTTTAGACAAAATATTGATTTTTATGGTTAAAAAAAACTATTTATATCAGCTTCTTCCAAATTATTAAAATATAAATATTTTTTTATTATAAATTTTATTATATTCCGGGTTCAAGTAATTCATTAGAGTTTTAACTCACTACATGGTAGCCTTAATCCATCTCATTCTCTAGGGAAAAGTGGAATAGCTTCGTTAAGGTGTCAAAGAATGATGTTTTATCAGAGAACATTAAGTTTTTGGACATGCTGACTACAGCAAAAGCATCAACAGCACCTTTGGAAAGGATTTGTTCTACATTTGGAATAGTGCACTCAAAATTAAGAAACAGACTAGCGGTTGATAAGGCATCAGAACTGGTATTCTTGATGAAACATCTAAATAGTAAAAATGGTTAAGCTGTAGTAAACATTTTATGTGATGTGATATTTGCCATCTCTGTTTACATATTCAAGAAATTTGTATATACTCAAAAAATTATAATAGTCCAGTCAACTTATACATATAAGTCCATACAACTTTTACATATTCAAGAAATTATAATACATTTGTTTCAGAAATACAAGCTTTCTCTTCTGTTTCTTGTTGTTCTCTGTTCATTAAGCACACATTTGTGTATGATATAATTAATTAATAATTAATTTTGAACTAGTAATAAATAATTATTTCAACTGAAATATCCTAAAATTCTTTGAAGACATAAATAATTAACTGAATTTGTTACTGCATTTGTGTGCACATACATATTTTGCTTTAAAAAATAAAAAGAATCTGATTTAAGTAAAAAAATCCTATTTTTTAAATATTTTTTTTAAAATTATCAACACAATTTGAAAGGATATAATCTAAATTCTAAAGCATGTGCGTTATAAAGATATTTTGTTAATGGATGGGGGTTGGGCAGAGGGAGAATTTTAAATTGCTATTAAGGGTAAACCCCTTTATTTTACAACTGCCGAAAAATTGCTATTTCTTAAAAACATAAATTATTAACTTTATTAAACAAATACATATTAAAATAAAAGTTTAAATTTAGAGGAAAGGGTTTTGCCTTTATTCATATTCTCTTTATATATTAATTATTCAGTGTTAATTAGAAATATTCAATTTTTGAATGTTTTACGGGAATTTCTTTAAAATTGTTTTAATGATTAAAAATAATACCGAGTTGAATTATTAGGATTAAATATTTAAGAACAAGCTTAAAAGTGAAAATTCAAATGAATTATATTTGAAAGTAGTTAACTAGCAGTTAACTACTTTTGGAGAACAGTTAACTACTAGTTACAAATAGTCTCAGAAACAAGTAGTTAACTACTAGTTACAACTAGTTTTGTTTAGAGTAGTTGGTAGTTAACTACTTTTTGACGAGTAGTTGCCGAAGACTACTTTTGAGTAAGCTTTTTTTAACATTGTCAATTTTACACTATGCCAATACTCATTGCTTTTTAACTAATTAAACTACTTCTAAGTTTAGCTTCATGTATTAACCTTCCTTTAAAATAGTAATTGGCTATTTTATTTCACAATTATCTAAAACATCATTAGAGAAATTTAACCTGAATGACTTACAATGTATCATACAACTTTACAATTAAAGTTTTACAATTAAAGTTGTTTCTAAGTTTAGCTTCATGTATTAACCTTCCTTTAAAATAGTAATTGGCTATTTTATTTCACAATTATCTAAAACATCATTAGAGAAATTTAACCTGAATGACTTACAATGTATCATACAACTTTACAATTAAAGTTTTACAATTAAAGTTGTTTCTAAGTTTAGCTTCATGTATTAACCTTCCTTTAAAATAGTAATTGGCTATTTTATTTCACAATTATCTAAAACATCATTAGAGAAATTTAACCTGAATGACTTACAATGTATCATACAACTTTACAATTAAAGTTTTACAATTAAAGTTGTTTCTAAGTTTAGCTTCATGTATTAACCTTCCTTTAAAATAGTAATTAGCTATTTTATTTCACAATTATCTAAAACATCATCAGAGAAATTTAACCTGAATGACTTACAATGTATCATACAACTTTACAATTAAAGTTTTACAATTAAAGTTGTTTCTAAGTTTAGCTTCATGTATTAACCTTCCTTTAAAATAGTAATTGGCTATTTTATTTCACAATTATCTAAAACATCATTAGAGAAATTTAACCTGAATGACTTACAATGTATCATACAACTTTACAATTAAAGTTTTACAATTAAAGTTGTTTCTAAGTTTAGCTTCATGTATTAACCTTCCTTTAAAATAGTAATTGGCTATTTTATTTCACAATTATCTAAAACATCATTAGAGAAATTTAACCTGAATGACTTACAATGTATCATACAACTTTACAATTAAAGTTTTACAATTAAAGTTGTTTCTAAGTTTAGCTTCATGTATTAACCTTCCTTTAAAATAGTAATTGGCTATTTTATTTCACAATTATCTAAAACATCATTAGAGAAATTTAACCTGAATGACTTACAATGTATCATACAACTTTACAATTAAAGTTTTACAATTAAAGTTGTTTCTAAGTTTAGCTTCATGTATTAACCTTCCTTTAAAATAGTAATTAGCTATTTTATTTCACAATTATCTAAAACATCATCAGAGAAATTTAACCTGAATGACTTACAATGTATCATACAACTTTACAATTAAAGTTTTACAATTAAAGTTGTTTCTAAGTTTAGCTTCATGTATTAACCTTCCTTTAAAATAGTAATTAGCTATTTTATTTCACAATTATCTAAAACATCATCAGAGAAATTTAACCTGAATGACTTACAATGTATCATACAACTTTACAATTAAAGTTTTGAGCTCAAATGAAGATAAATACCTCACTAGTTGTGTAAGTTGTTTCTTTGATGCTAAAAATGCATAATTGTTCAAAATGTCTATCTCAAGTAGAACAAATTTATTTAAAGAATAAAAGAATGCTCATAGTAGTTTTCCCATTGGTTAAGTTAGAAAGAGGTTTAAACAAGCTTTATAATTACTGTTTCCTCCATGCGGAGCAGACGAAAACTGATATAATATTATAGCATTAAATATATCCTGGAAAAGTTATTTTTGTTATTAAATAAATAAATACCATGGTAATAATTTGGCGGTCAACTTCACAAAGTTTTCTATTATACTCCCACCCAAATTTAGTGCATATAAGTGGTCAACATAGACAGATGGTCAAGTTACAAAGGTTTCCCTACATTGCATAATATAGTTCTAATATCATTCCTGACAAAAGCGGTCAACTTTACAGGTTTTACTGTACTTTTACCTAACTGCTCTACAAAAAATACTAATATTTTGGAACTTAACACATTGTGTGCTACTGTTGCTTATTAGTGCACTAATAATGGTAAAAAAAATTAATTACATATTCCAAATTCCCTAAATATGTTTTTACTTTAGAGTTCGAATTAATTGGGACAAATGGAAAAAAAAATGATTTTTTCTAACACTTTAAGTTTTAATCATTTCACACATTCAGTAGACCAACAAATCTCTATATTTGTATGAAGTATGTCCTCCTTTAGCATAAATGACCTCTTCAACTCGTCTTGGCCTCGACTCCACTAGTGTAGCGCACATGTTCTTGACATCATCATCGTGGAACCCCACTTGCATGGCACTTTTATCATTTGTTCTCTTGTTGTGCAATTCATCTTATCTAAGCGATTCTTGAGAATATGCCATAAGTTCTCAATGGGATTTAGGTCTGGTGAATTACCAAGCCAATCAAGTACTGTTATTTTATTTTCCCGCATAAAAGTCTGGACCAATTTTGAATTGTGACAAGGAGCCAAGTCATGTTGAAATGTTCCGTCAAATGTTTTCATGAATGGAACAATCCTACTGCATAATATTTTGTATTTGACAGAATTCATCATGCCTTTAAGAGGAACTAAGCTTCCAGTGCCATTTGCTGTGGAAACCTCCCAAAACATCTGTTTAGAGGGGTCATCAACTCAGACAAAAAAAAACATGTTTGTCCCAATTAATTCCAACAGTATAGTAACTTGATTATAGCAGCAGCATATATACCGTAAAATCCCGAAAGTAACCCCCCTCTTTTTAAAAACCAAACTGGCAAATTTCAGATAGGGGGGTTATAATCGAGATTTTCGAAAAAAAATATTTTTAAAAAATGTTTTTAGTATTAATTAAGAGCATCTACTGAACTTAAATAATAAGTATAACCCATTTAAAATTATTTTAAATAATATGAAACAAGATTCAAAAAATAAATAAACAAAAATCCGTCTTATAATTTTCTAATAGAAAATGGATCGCATGGGGATGGCATCTTTGACTGAAGAAAGAATTTAGCACTTAAGTTAGCATAAATCCCTATAGTTTAAATTTAAAACTCATAAAACGCAAATTTGGCATGTTCGAGGCCAGCGCTATATCGGTATTTCGTTATGCGTCGAATTTCAAAACACGACCAAAAATGGCGGACTCACAAGATCAAAGATGGCGGCTAATGAACGAATTAACGCCGAGTACATGAAATTTTTTTTTTAAGCATATAAACCTTGAATATTTATGAATAAATAAACAAATAAAATAAAACACAAAATACAAAAAGAAATTGGTCATATTTAATCTTTATCATAAGAAAATAGTACAAAATTTGTTTTAAATGTTAGAGAATAATTCAATGTCACTCGCAATCCATTGCGCAATTTATGACGTAATCAGCGCCGCCTATTGGAACACTGTAGAAACTGCGCAGAAGGCGCGTGGACTTGATAGAAGTAAGATGGAAAATTAATATGATGTTCTTTTTATCTATTTTGTATGTGTGCGTTTCGTCTTGTTAATTGTTTTAATAAAATCTTAATTGCTGAAACTGCAGCATGCTCTACTCTGCTACCTATGGAAAACAACATGATTATGCTATTATTAAAATTGTCAGCCATTTGGGGAGGGGGGTTATATTAAGGAATATGGAATGATTCCACTTTCGGCGTGAATGGGGGGGGGGGGGGTTACAATCGATGGGGAGGCTACTTTCGGGATTTTACGGTATATGTATATATATATATATATATAAGTTAAAATAAAAAATAGATATGGCAAAATAGTTCTTACTAACCATTTTGAAATTTTAACTATCAAGCTATCAGACCCGGCTGAAAGCCCTAGGATGGTATAACCATAATTGTGGAAATCTATGACCATACAACTCCTTCTCAATCTGCACACAAACCAAGTTATTGGCAATGATGGGATGGATGGAGGATTCTGGAAGACAACAAGAAATGGATATTGAAAACCATATTATTATTCAGACTGAACTTTCACAAGATTTCAACTTTTAAAAACATTGCGCAAGATATACAGTCAAATTTCTTTGATGGAGAAAAACATTTTAAAGCATACTTTGAATTTCATCACCAAAATGGTCAGTGAATTTTAAAATGTTTACCACCAATTACCTGTTGCAGATGTAACATGCTCACTTACATAACTGTTGGACATTAATTTTGAAACAGCTTCATGATTAACGTCTACATTAAGTTACATAGGAACATCAGCTTCAGTAATTGGCTGACGGAACTTCGCGCCATCACTATTTAACCATTATGTAGATAAAGAACTTAAAAAACTCTATTTACATTAACATTGTTTATTTATGCACAAACATGGGTTGCGCCAGAGGAAGCACGTGTCCTTTTTTGGACCCTTCACAAAACTCCAATTCATCAAACAAAATTCAACTCAATCAAACTAGACCCTTCACAAAATTCGGCTCAATCATAATGGACCCTGCAGAAAATTCCAAGTTTCTAAAATGTACTTTTTACACCATTAAATTATTTTTAAAAAGGCAAAAATTGATAAAATATTGCATCACTACATGTTAAAATTTTGGTATTTCACAAAATTATTTGATTTTTCACAAAAATCTCTTTAAAATTCACATACAAAGGACCCTGTAAAAACTGCTGTATCGACCGTTGATAAATAAAAGGGAACATTTAATATACATATTTCGCTTAAATGTATTTTTTCATTAAATATTTAAGGGCGGAAACATAAGGAGGGAAATGAATCCTGGATTTAAATTTTTGTGCATCCCGGCATGTCAGGAAATATAATTTTGCAGCCCTGAAATGAATGCAAATAAATTCTAGAAAAAGTGAAAAATACCATCTAAATTATTTTCCTACCTGTAATAACAGACAGTCCATCTTTGGAATTTGCATAAGGGTAAGAAATAAGAACACACTCTGCCACAGGGTCTTTAGAATATATCTCACTGCTCCAGGGAGATCTTGAGAAAAGAAAAGCAGATGCATGTTGCATAACAGTAGAAAACATGATTAGGAATGTTATGAATCGTGTACAACTCAATCAAAGTTATTTGTGAAATTAAGAAGAAAAAATTGATATCAAATTTTTTGCAAGACATTTATTGATATTAAAACAATTAGAGTGCAATAATATATATCTAGGTCAACGATGATTACTTCTACGGAATCATTCATAAATGATGTTTTCGCTTCGAGGGGGGAGGGGGGAGGGGTGTTCGTGAAATTGTGACAAGGGGGCAGAGGCAACAAGAAGTGTGACATCATGCTTATTCAACATAGGGGCCGTTCATAAATGATGTCACACTTTTTTCTCATATATTTGACCCAACTTTGTCACAATATGTCACACTTCAGCAGACCCCCCTCCCCCTTTGTCACATGTCACGCTATGTTGCATAATGCACGATGTCACACTTTTTGTTACCCCTCCCCTCCCCTTGTCACACTTTTTCACAATTTCACGCACCCCCTCCCTCCTCGAAGCGTGCCATCATTTATGAATGATCCCATAGCGGAACGTGTGACAAAGGGCGAAGGGGGTATGTTGAAGTGTGACATTTTGTGACAAAGCAGGGGAGGGGAGTCAAATATATGGGGAAAAGCGTGAAATTATTTATTATGAACGGTCCCTTTGATACCCATTCTGAAATTAGCAAAAAAAAAAACTACCTCAATAGGGTTGTAGACAGTTGCAATAGTTTACCGGAGGCGACTGTTACTTGCACTGGGTGAATACTTTTTAAGAAGGTTCTCTAATGTTCATTGAGGACAATTGTTAAATTGACTTGGACCAGCCTAGCTGGGCACTGTGCCTATTGCTGGCCATCACTTTTGTATTTTGTATATATATCAGATGTTGATCCAGCGTTTTTGACAGGCTGTGTTTTTGGTGAATTTTAAAAATATTTTTGTAAAAAATCAAATTTTTTTGTAAAAATCCAAAATTTAAAAATACAGCAATAAGAAAAAGCATACTTTTTTGCCACATATTTAATGAAATATTCTGTAAAAAGTCCATTGTGATTGATTGGAATTGTGTGAAGAGTCCATTTTGATTAAATTGGAATTTTCTGAGGATTCCAAAAACGGCCCTAATTTTCCTCTGGTGCGATCCCTGTATATATATATATATATATATATATATATATTGGGTGCCTTTGCCTACTCAAAGATTTCAGACAAATCAAAGGACTTTTAAGGCAACTTAACTATTATTCATAAAGATTGCATGCAAGATGTAAAGCTGAGTAAAGCCAGATAACTTTTATGCATGCAATATTTTTCTGAAATTTAAACACACATCAAGGTACATATTACTAAGGAATGCAACGAATATTCAGCCCTTTGGCCAAATATTCGGCTTAGCCAAATAGTGATTTCATAATGTAGCCAAATAGTGGGGGAGAGAATATTCGGCCTGGCTGAATATTGAAAAACTATTCTTGTTCTATTGTAACAATGTAGACAATTGCAGAAACCTGTTGATTTTAAAGATATTAATTTATGTTAGCAGGCGTCATTCCAGCATTTTTTAACAGGGTCTTTTTTTTTTTGTGAATTTCAGATATATTTTTGTGAAAAATCGAACAATTTTTTGAAAACTGAAAAATTAAACATATAATGTTGAAACATTTTATAATTATTTGCCGCTTTTATGGTGGCTTACACACGATTTGAAAGCTTGCAATTTTCTGAAGGGTTCCAAAAATAGACCCGAATTTCCTCTGGCGTGACCCCTTAGTCGGAGAGCTGATGACGAATTTAGAGAAGGTGTTTTGCCCACTTTAAAATAATAATAATAAAAAAAAACACTATTACTATGGGTGCATCTGGAATGGTGGGTCTGGCAGATATCTTGCGGTTATTTCGCTACTGCGCAACCTATTAGATTTGCAAAAAAATAAAGCCAAAAAATATGTTTTGGTCAACTTGCATTTTTTATCTATTGTCTTAGTAGCTGTATAATATATAAATAGCAATCCCAGACTAGTTTTTGAGTTTTAAAGTTTGACCCCCAACCCAAATTTATTTAATTAAAATATCCAAAAAATATACTTTAGGCATCCTAAAATTTTTATGACATATTAAATAAACAATTTTAAAAAGTACTTGTCAACTGCCAGACGATTTGAAAGGTTTTAAACAACCCCCTGACGTGAATCAAGATTTTAAATAAGGGCGACCTCTGGCTCCTTGGCCTGTGAGTAATCGCCTTAAGACCACATGACCACTATTTACTATGAAACTTGCTCTCAACGCACAGCAGAGTATTTTGGAGTAATTAATTTTTCAATAAAAATAACAAATATATTATAAGCTTGTAAGTTTTTTTCTTTGATACCAACATGTCATTAAATTCCTTGCAACTCGCAGACTTGCTACACAGAGTATTACGCGAGGTATGTGTGGTATTACCTTGACTAATTTATTAATTTTTTAAAATGTAATTTTTATTATTTTATATTAAAGTTACAAAAGTATTATTATTTTATTATTTTTTAGATAAATTTAAAAAAGTGGTTGTAATTGTCAACTAAGTTAGTTGTTTATGATCATTTTTACTTTTTCACTAGCCATTAATTGAAAATACATACCAATATTGAGTTTTTGCTTCAGAAGTCGACCATGCGAGAATTTGAATAAATCTGTAGTTGACCATAAGGTCAACTACTGATTTATTCAAATTCTTGCATGGTCGACTTCTGAAGCAAAAACCCAATATTGATATATATATTTTTTAATATTTATGATAAACTATATTGAATACTAATAAGCAAAATTTAATTTGACTATTCTAACGAGTTTCCTCGATCTTCACTTATTCTCTGAAAGTTAATATATGTGGTTAATAAACCGATGATCATGCAATAGTGCTCTTAAGTGGTCAACTACTGATGCCGTTACCTTAATGTAATTATAAAATAGTGTACTTTACCTGATGATGATGTTGATGTTTAAAGAATGTGCTTGACGATAACAGAATGTGCTGTTTCATCAAAGCCGCAAAATTTCTGTAGCACTGACTATGATAGCCTTTAGATGGATTGATACCAGCAGGTAGAATCACATCACTGAATTTTAGGTTGTTTTGTTGGCGAATTTGTAAGGTGTCTTTACACTTTCGTAGTCTTTCTTCATTAAAAGTTATCACTTTATCACCAGTGTCTTTTACGCAGATTACACATGCAAAACTTGAACGTTTTTTATCCATAATGACTATTCAAAATATAACCTTAAAATTACTAGTCACCAAAATAATTGATATCTCTACAAAAATACCTGTTTTTATAAACTCCATATTAAAAATACTTCAAAAGATTCTGCTGTATGTGCTGAGTACGAGTTTTATGGTAAGCAGCGGTCACGTGGTCAACAAAAACACCACTTACATAGCCTGAGCTTTATTTGCCAAACCAATGAGAATAAAGGCAGTGTAGAAGTGGAAGTAGAAGTTGTTGGAACAAATGATCTCTTCCAGGATGAGTGAATTAGTGGTATCAGAATAAAGTTCAAGGACATGAACAACGATAAACTTTCCTTTGATACCACATGTGTCAAATATAAAACTATAAATAGTGTCATAAATAAGATGGGGGAAAACCCTAGACATTTCAATGTCAAAAAGAAACAAAGAAAGAACAAAAAATTAAAGGAACCTCTGCCAGGCCTGTGAAAAATATGAAGTTGAGGAAGAATCATTAACCAAATTAGAACTCTCTATTCCTGTTAATATGATAAACTTCCCAATAGTCAAGCTCTAAAGGGGAAGAACATTTTTGAATAATTTTCCCAGAATTGAAATCAAAAGAGTGGTTGGAATGTATAATAAAGTGGAGCAATAAAAGCATCATATGATTAAATATTTTAAAAATATATATTACTTTTTTATATTTAAAAATTGCTTCAAGTCTTTAAAATGCACCTAATGTCTTTTTTTAAAAAAGCAAACATTATGCTCAATGGAAAGGTACAGGATAGTTTTCTGCATAAACTTATTATCAAGTGAGATCTGTTGTTAGGCAAAGAACATAGAAAAGTTTTCTATTTCTGAAATTAAGAATGATTTGAAAATTTCTTGCATCAGTCAGATAGAAATAGACCAATTAAAGAATTTTCTACAATATATCTCATGCTAGAAGCTTCATAAAATGTAATTTGTCAATCTAAACTTTTCTAGACTTACTTTTGTTTTCATAATTATTATTGTAACGCTATAACACTAATATTTTACACAGATTAGAAATGTACGTAATTATATACATACCAACAATGAACTTAGGTACATCTCGCATGTAATGTAGGTTAATGTTGTCACTACTTAGAACCGACTCTAATGGATCAGCACCTGAAAACATTAAAGAAAGATGTCATTTTTATAGCAAATAATAGTATGACAAAAAAAACTTTATAATTCATACCTTGACACCAGGGATTGTGCCTTTTACATGGATAATTTCAAAGAAAAATTTAATTAACTTCATAAACGCAGTCAACTATGTGTACATGAATATGTTTTCACATAAGAATAATTTTAAAATACAGTAGAAACTCTCTTAACTGACCTTCACTTTATCCGGCCGATATTTTCAAACAAAAATAGCTCTAGGAGCGATAGTTATATAGAAGAAACAGATGCTGCAGTAATCGAGTGAATTTTTTCACCCATGTGGACGGAGCATGCACTTGAAGAGGCATTGAGGTACATCGAGCAGCAACCACCAGCTACTCCGGCTGTTCATTAGGATGTGATGTTCCTAAAGAAATGGGGGTACTATGCGGGGGAGTGCCTGGTTTCTCGTTTGCAGCAGAAACGGGTCACAGACTACTTTACTAGCGCTTGATATGTACAGGGCCCGACTTAGCCTAATTGGGGCCCGGGGCAAAAACTAATTTGGGGGCCCCCCCTCTGCTTTACTACTTTAGTAATAAAGAACCGAACTTTATGGAAGTATTTAAACTTTTCACCTCATCACCGGTAATATAACAAGAAAATCGACTAGATGCTAAAATAGTTATTAAGTCCCTTCACCTCCAACGATGATCAAACGAAATATCGTTCTGTCCATTTTATTGATTTTCCGACAACTCTGTCTACCATTAAAGGACATCTGAAGAGTAAATATTTGACAAAAGATCAGGAGACGGTATTTTCGTAATCATATCGCATTTTGAGGTATGCTAAAATACAGGCTTTTGATTGGCCAAATTTGTCCATTGTAATTGCGAAAATTCATCTGAATTCCACCCCACAAAGCCATGGGCTTACAAAAAATAGAATTTTTTTGTTCATATGATAGATGAATGGAGAAGCCAACATAAGACTGACGAATTTTACACTGTAGTGATATTTTTTTTTTTTTTTTGAAACATTCATTCATCCATTTAAAAGTTCATTAAAGAAGGAAACGCAATATAAACTTTCTATTCGATTTGGGGCCCCTCAGATGTGGGGGCCCTGGGCAGCTGCCCCGTATGCCCCTGCCTTAATCAGGCCCTCGATATGTAACTCTCAAAAAGTAACTGTACTAAAATGCTATAAATCATCAGACCTCCACTCTCTTTTAAATTGCATAACATAACACCTATTTTTTGCTATCCTTGGCTTTAACTGTTTTTTTTTTTGCTCAATCGGCTGACCATCGGTCCAAATTAAGCCAGTTATCAGAAGTTCTACTGTACAAAGTTTTAAAAGAAAAATTCATTGCAATTCAAAAATAAATATTATTCCACGCAATAAAAAGCAATTGCGATACAGAAGTCATTGAGAGGGCCTGAGGGAAAAAAAAGTGGGAGGATCTTCCCAGAGAACAAAGGAATTCGGGCACTTGGAATTTCCATTAGCTCAGAAATCAAAAGCTAATAAGACAAAATTTTAGCATCTTAGTTTTGTCACTATCATAGCTCAGCTACCTTAAAAACACCACCTATAGGACTACAACTGTTTTGTTCCATTTGTTGGTGGCAAGCTCAATTACAACTCAATTTTGAAACTTTATATTTTATTCTGCAGGGATGCCCACCCCCACTCAGAGCAATGACACACATTTTATCAGGTTTGAAGTATATCCAATTATTAATAAGAATTTTACTCCTAAACAATATCCATTAAACTAAAAACTAAACTCAGTGGCGCACCAGTCCTTTTGGGGGGCCATGGCCTACTGTGCCCATCCCATCCCAGTTTTCAAGACCGAGGGCTGTGGGGTACAGAAGCAGATGTCCCGGTCAAGTGGTCGGCCTGATGCAGAACCCCCAGTGTTTAGTTCCCAAGCAAGGTTGTTCCTCATTTTATCTACCCCACTGAAGGGATGAAAGGCTGAGTAGATCCTGCCCACCCTGGGAATCAAACCCCCGACCTGTGGCATGGTAGCACAGAAGGCTACCACTCAGCCCCGAATTGTTTAAAGAGAAAAATAAATAAAAATTTGTGACAATAATCGGAACAATGATCGCTATTTCTTTAAAAATTATATAAATACCTGGGCATTTTTTTTACAAGACTACACACACCCGCAAAATCTTCGGACCCGCCAGAACGATGATCGATCCAAGACCAAAAATCAGCCCAAATCCTCCCACCCCCTCAAAAAATAAATAAATAAATCAAGGGGTCGAGACCCCTGCCCCCTACTTATTTAGTATTTCAGGATAATCATTAAAAACCAGCCATGTCAGCTAGCTTTTAAATTTTACTACACATTTATAATTCCAAAACTAAAAAAAATACCTTTATAAGCTACAACATCCACCAATAGCTTCCTTTTCGAAAGCGACAACGTATGATACTGCATCCGAGGACTGCGGCCGAAATCCCCCAGAACAAGAACAGTAACATGTTTTCGTCCCTTTTCTTCCGAAACGTTCATGATGAAGATAAATAAAACTAGCTTAAAAAATGAGGACAAAAAAAACTGAAAATTTACTCGTAAGCTCTAAAATCAACTTTACTTCACATAGTTAAAGTTTAAAGCATCCATAAAATCCAAATTTACGAATTTGACACCATATAAAACTGCAGACGTTTGCGGATCGAGATCAAATTCGACTGTAAACAAAAATTTTCGCGACAGCTACAGTGAAATTTCATCAATTGCAAAAATTAAATTTTAAGCAACCAATTTATTTTAAATAGCTGTCATATGTTAAACGTTTTACAAAATTATTCATATTTTAAAATTATATTTTTAATTCATAAAGTTTCTAGTTAGCAATGAGGTAAGAAACAATCGTTCACCACATTATTTCAATGCAATTACTACTACTACTACTTTCATCCGAAAAGAAAACAATATGGCGCTCTGCAGGATCTCGTATTTTGGATTTCATGCGGCAACTTCTTTGCGCCAAACATTTAAGACTTGCAAAGTTGTATGCACTACGCTTCAACCTAAATTCACTACTCAAGAAAGAACAATCAGAAAAGGATATGGAAGTTTCTTAAGAGTTATGAAGGCTAGGCGTAAAGCAGCCGGTCCAGAACGTATCCGAAGACGAAGCGAATGGTACAACTGGAACTACAATGCTGAAATTTATGCATTTAATAAACGTCTACATGAAAATATACCCGAGGAAACATTGCGGCAGGCATTTGTTCATGATTCTTATCTTGAATCGGAGATGCAAAAAAGGAAAGAACTCGGGCTACAAGATATCACTCTAGACCTGAAATCTAACACTCCTCTTGTTTCGATCGGACACGACACGATGAGTGATTTCATTCTGAGGTATTTGAGACGCTGTTTCGAGAAAGTACCGGAAGAAGGAATCATAGCACTGCACGATTATTTGCTCTCGGAAGAAGTGCTGTCTCATGTGTCCTACAATTTGGGAACTTCCGAATTGATTTTTTGCGCGGAATATCCTCCCGAAAAGAAAACTCTCGTTTCCACCCTAAAAGCTATTATCGGTGCCATTGCTAAAGGCGATTCTGTTGCCCGGGCTGAAAATTTTGTGCTCGATTTCGTGTGCCCTCAGCTCATTGGCAAAGATGTTTTTGAAATATGGGACTTGGAGGACCCAATCACAGTGTTGAACTCTATTCTCACGAGGCATGGCTACGAGCCGTGTGAAGCGAGGTTGATTTTCGAATCGGGCCGAAACACCTTAGAAGCCATTTATCATGTCGGCTTGTATTGTGACAAGGTCTTTTTGGGCAGAGGACCTGGAGAAACTCTATCCTTCGCTCAAGAAATGGCAGCATACGATGCTTTACGAAGACTCTTTCATTTGCAAGAATCTAGGAAACCTATTCCTTTTGGGGACGGTGCTCGAAAACTGAATTTCAGTGATGCAGGTGTTCATGCTTCATTATCCGATTGGTCCACAGAAGAATTAAAAAAAGACTTGCTTTCAGTTGCCTAAAATAAATATTTCTCATGTGTATTACGTTTTGAAAGTTAATATAAATTTATATGACGAAAACTAATAATTGTAATCCCTTGAAAAACCATTCAATAAAGGGGGGGGGGGAGGTTTTTATCAGTTAAAGGTTCTTATCGGCATTTTCCTCAACTGTTGATAACATAAGCGTATCCATTACCTACTTTTTATAGGCAATAAATATAAATTAAATACAAAAATTGAACCAAGCTTGCTTTAATACAGATGCAAGATTTTAAAAAAAGTGTATTTAGACATATCTGTTGTCACAAAAATGCAAATTTAAGTGATAAAAATTAATAAAACTTTTAATGTAGCAAAGTAAGCACTGCCTATAAATTGCTTTGTTCACATGAGATTTGGGCTGGCAGGGTGGTGTAGTGGTAAGGCCGAGGCCTCGTACGCCCAAGTTTGCAGAATCACACCTGGCCCAAGTCTGGATTTTCAAGATACAGAAAATCGACAGTGCCCCCTCGGCGTGTGATTATGATGCATGTTAAAGATCCCTCGAGTATCCGTTTAGCGCGGATATTCTCAGTGAAGTCAGGGGGGACAGTGTCCCCCTACCTTTTTATTTTAACACCAGCAACCCCTCCCCTTTTCCAACTCCCCCTTTTTTGATGTTTCTATATCTGAGCGTCTGCCCACCTTTTTTTTCAGGACTACACCACTGGATATACTTGGCTAAATTTAATTCGTAGTGCAGTCTCTGTCAATTAGAGCTCAGGTCCATCTAAGGGGAAACTGCGTCAAAAAAAAAAAAAAGTGGCAATGGTACTACACTCAAGTGGTGCTGCTGAAAGAGCTGGTACCAATCTGGATATGCACTAGGTCTACAATGTTCAAAACCAATATGTATGTGGCCCATTAGGAAAAAAAAACAGGTGTGGTGTTTTAAAACTTTTTTCGCTACTAGCATGGTAGGCCCTTTAACTGATAAATACCAAAATAAAACTATCAGTAATACCATGGGGAGCTGATACAATTACTGCTATAGACAGATGTATCCTATTTAAAGTTTATTTTTTATTCAAACCACGGTTAATGACGCTAATAAATGTAGAAAAAAATCGGATTATAATATGTAAAAACTGGACTAGCTTGAAACTCATTCTTTGCAGTTAGAAAAAGGGGCATCGAGTTCAGAACTCTAAATAAATGAAAAAAATTGTCACCAAATGAAATTTTATGACAGGAGGGGTATTTAGCTAGTGTTTACCATGCTAAGATCGCCAAGAGAAATTACATCACCACAGCAGTGTTAGAACAAAGCAGTTTTATAAAATTTAAATAGGTAGGGCTTATTTTGTTACATTAAAATTTTTTAATTAAAAATACAATTGGGAAAGTTTGCAAAAGTACGCCCTTTCACCGATAATTACCGAAACTTTTTTTTTTTTTAATAGTATCTGAAATGAAGTTATTGCAGAGGTAGAAAATGACAATCTTCCTCAAGGTCAACAACCCCTTAAATCTGTTTTAGAATAAAGGAAATGGAACAGATGTCAATCTCCCTCCTCTACAGTGACTTTTCCGTTGGCACCAAGAAACCATCGCCAACAATAATTACAGACATTCTTATGTGCCTAACTTTAAATAGAGTACATCACTCTTGGCGATGATTTTTATTGCCATCCAACGTCACAAACATACAACAATCTCCCAGTGTGTAAAGGTGAATGAAAAAAAGTCTGTTCTACATCTGTGCATGCACAGAGCATATTTTTGCCCTCAAAAATAGGCTCTGCAGTTGCGCAGATGAGAAAACACGTTTTTTGTCTCTCTCAAAATCACCCTTGGGATGCTTTTACACCGAAGGCAAAAAAACACCCATACAAGTGTCCCCTTTATAGTTAAAAGTTTTATCTGAGACATTTAAAACTCGTCTGCATTGAAGACATCATTTTCATTGTACTTAGTTAAGATATATTCCAAGACATTTTCTTTTGCGTTTTCACTAAAGTTTTCATTTACAACTCCTCTTTCCCCACAAATGCTTCCGCACATAACGTTGCGTCAAGTTAATAACACAATGGTTTGATGGATGGATGGATAAATTTAATCCATCCAACACCATGTAAGCAAATTTGCGATGCCAATATTCTTTTCGAAAACTTCAGCTTTTTCGCGGATTATTGTCCCAGATAATGACTCATTTGGACACCTCCAGCCATTCGTATCCACTGATGCTTTCTCAAGCTCCGGATATCTTCCATCCTTTAGGCATTTTTCTCCTCACATGGAATTTTCCCTCGGCAATTGCTTGCAAGTAAACATTTCAGTTTTCTAAGATTTCTGAAAGTGTACTTTGATGCACACCAAACTTCAATGCTATTTCCTTCCCCTTTGCTACATCAGAATCAACTTCTTCAATTAATTCAACCTTTTCTTTCAGGATTAATATTTTAAATTTTTTGCTTAGCTGTTTTTATGGCTCAGTCTTGATAGTACCGGCACCGTCCTATGATGCTTCTTAACCTTTTCGCTACGGCACTGGTACAACTGTTGTACCAGTAAAAGTTCTCATTTTGCCAGTATTCTATAAGTAGGGTATCTAAGGATAATCTTTTCCCTTAATA
Organism: Octonoba sinensis; assembly: GCA_038502835.1. Lineage (NCBI taxonomy): Eukaryota > Metazoa > Arthropoda > Arachnida > Araneae > Uloboridae > Octonoba > Octonoba sinensis. Next base: position 9,283,386 of record CM076601.1, on the reverse strand, counting down.
TGAGAGCTTTATTGGCATACATTTTTTTTCTTAAAACTGCAGAGCTGAAATCCTAACAGCAACTACTGTAGAATAGCATCATACTTGCCAACTTTTAAGGATTGTGCGTTAAATTTACGGATTTTAGCTGCGTTTTACTTTTACTGCCGATTTTTTTACGGATTTCGATATCGGCTTTCATCTGCTATTGTAAAAGGACTTTGTCGATCTAATTTTCCATATGATTCGGCCGCTTGGTCATCAATACTTTGGTGTTGACCATTATTTTTATCCCATCTTATATTTCATCTTTTGCAAGAGGGCATTTCTAAGCTCAACATTTGGCCACGCCCACTCGAAATGTTCAATCCGGTTGCACCCGGAGAATATGATACAAACAAATTTATATTCTTTTAAAAATGAGACTATAAACTATACATAACAAATCGAAGTAATTATTGCCTAGTAAATGGTTATTTGTAAATAGTTTTTTTTGGGGGGGGGGAGTGAAAACTCTTCTTAATGAAGGTTTTGTACTCCAAAGAAAGTTGCTCCTCCATAAAAAATTTCAATTTACTTCATTCATTATTAGGCCTATCTATTTACACTAAAAGCGAATAGTTTCTGAAGTAAACTTATTGGAGATAGTTGTGGACTAATAAAAATATCTTAGTTGTTGTAGTATAGAGTGAGATTTTTTAAATTATGAATGTTAATATTGGTTCAATGCCATAATTGCATTCATATAAAAGATTTACTGATGTAAATTTTCAAAAGTTGGCAAGTATGTAGCATAAATATATGCTAACATTTCGTTTCATTCCTCACGTGCTTGCCGTAATGAAAAGGTTAATAAAAGCCTTTTTTTAAGGTTAAAAGTAAAAAAAGAAATCCCGAAAAAATTACACTTTTTTTTCTGATTTTATTGGGTTATTTTCATATTTTCATTTTTTAAAGGGTAGATCCCGGCCCCTTTCGTTATGACTCAGCACCATACCAAAGGGGGCTGCATATCAAATTTTGCTTTTGGAATTGCTCTATTCTTAAGAAAAGAAAAATTCCTGTAAAAAAAGAAAACAATTACATTGGGAGAAAATGTTTTGATTTGGTAACGAAAAAAGACATTTCGACTTATGGTGTTAAGTTAGCAAGGAAAATTTCTCTCATGGCAACATGGTTTTGTTTCATGAGGACTCATGAAAATACTAAATGAAATTCAACTTATCAAAAATAAATAAAGTCACCGTTCGGTTAGACAGGAAGAAATAACCACTTTGGCTTTTCAAAGTTTTACTGTAATATATTTTTCGGAAAGTGTATTTTTTTCTTCATATAAATTTTAAGGTTTAAGGTGTGTATATGCTTTACCCCCCCCCCCCCCCTGGAAATTTTTGAAGTGGTGGGCCTGGAGAGAGATCACTTTCACTGTGAATATATTTCTCTCGTTACTCCAGCTAGTTTTAGAATTACAAAATGAAACTAGCAAATAATATTTAGAATTATGAACTAAAATGTGAATTTGCAAAGGACTATAGTCTGTGTAATTAGAATTGGCGTGTCAAGGTCACACAACTCAACCTTTTTCCATTCTGGTCGCCATGGTTTCCGTGCTAGAAGCTTTTTCCCCACGTTAGTTCGGCGAACATAACTAAATTTGTTGTTTTAGTTATAACAATAATAGACGGATTCAAATCAGATTTATTTCTCAATGGCAAAAATAGATTGCGTCAGATAAAGTATTCTAATATTTTGAACCAATCTAAATCTTATTCTAATACTTTAATGTGTTTCAGAAAGCTATTGTATACCTCATTTATTGTATTTTTAATTTTGTAAATGTTAAAATCTTATCTAAACATTCCAGATTTAATTTATGAGAAATTTAATTGCATTTACTTCGTATCACTTAAAAAACTGTCAATGTAAGCAAAATCTTATTGCCAAATATGGTAAAACTAAAAAGAAAAATGCAACAATTGAATTTTCAATTAAATTCAAATATCCAGGTATTTATGAATTTTAGCTATTTACCCTAAATTGTATGTAAATACACAGGTATTTTACATCTATAGCTCACAACAGCATCAGCGTTTTTTGTTCACCGTTTCATCAGCTATGATTAATAACTATGAAAAACGATTTACAATACCTAGATTTTAAATACTTACAACAAAATGATGCACACTTAAAAGAAGGAAATGTGCTATGCCTAAAATGTAGCTTTTGAATATTTATTATTAATGTAATTATCTATAATCGTAAATGTATGCCAGCCAGTTTTAGCAAATAACTAAAGCAAACATATCGTTCTAAGTTAGGATGCTTAATTGAATCGTTTTATTTCAAAAACGTAACAACTCTCAGAGATAGAAAAAATGGCTTATGAAAAATTGGAAAACTTAACAGGTCTGATCTTTTACTATTTTATTTTAGTAGGTAATAGCAATGAGATATTGGTAAATTAAATGGTTTTTGATTAATTATGCCGTAAAAATTAATACTGAGGATTCTTTCTTTTTCAAAACAGAGATGTTACCTTTACAAAACAAACAATTCAATTCTAATCAATTCTAAAATAGACTTCAATTTGTAAAGCTTTGGCCAATTTCGGAAGAGTTACGTATTGCTGAAATATATTTGCAGTAAAAAAATAACAGGTTATTTGTGGAGGAATATAGTTTATACACGTGGCATATGTTCTGAATTAATATTAAGAGATTGAATTTCCATGTGTACTAATAAATAAAAACAAGAGACATGTATAAAATCATAAATAAAATTTGAATTAAATTTATTTAGCAAAAAATAACAAAAACTCTGAATTTAAATAAAGAAAGTTCTGTGCTATGAAATTCAGGAAAAAGTGAACATTTCTATTTCTCTTCTTAGAACATATCCAAATATATACATATCCAAGTACAAACCATCTTAAAATTCTTTATACATAACCACTTTTTCTTTTAAATTTTATATAAATATGTTGCCCAAATAATAAAAAAAGAGGATACAATTTATTTCTGTGTGTAGAGACTGTTTACAGCTTCACTGAACCAATGCAGATCTAATTTTATATAGTTTAACTTATCGGCGCCGTTGTTTTCGCCAAAAAATATCAAAGGAACAGTTGGAAAATGACCCCTTCCAAAAAAATACACAAGTTCTGCATATTCTTCACAGACCCCATCCCTGATGTGCACCGTGGATGTTGGCAGCCCAAATTACTTCTGATTCCGCAGCTGATTGGAGAGCCAGTCCAGGCCTTCATAGAGTCCATCACCAGAAGTGGCACATGTAGCCTGGATGTACCAATTGCGATTTCGAAGAGAGTGAAGGCCCAGCTTATCTGTGATCTCGGCTGCATTCATTGCATTTGGAAGATCCTAGGACATCAATAAAATAATAATTTTAAAAACTATAAAATTACATGAAAAAGGCACAAATGAGAATAATTTCTTAGCAGAATATCATTTAACAACAAAACATCAAGTTCACTTATCTGGTGCATTTTTAGGGGTCGCACCAGAGGAAATTCAGGTCTGTTTTTGGCCCTTTCAAAAAATTTAAAATAATTTGGACCCTTCACAAAACTTAAAACAATTAAAATTGACCCTTCACAAAATTTAAATCAAAACGGACCCTTTACGAAATTCCAAGCTTCAAAATCTTACTTTTCACACCATTATTTATTATAAAAGCGTCAAATAACAGTAAAATTTTTTATCATTATATGTTTGAATTTTCAATTTTCACAAAAATCTCTTTAAAATTCACACTGTTAAAAAATGATGAATAAACCACTGACACCGAATAAGACATGGCTTTCCAGAAGAAATAATACTTCCATTAAGAGAACAACTTCATTTATTTGAAAAAGCATTCAAAAGAAACAAGTTGCCTCTAGCAAAATACAACCAAAAACATATCGGGCCATTTCACAGTATTTTCTAAAAATGTAGAGTCTGCAAAATGACACTTTTTTTGTTATAACTATGTAATTTACAGTTTAATTATCACTAAATTTTATTTTCAAATAATGAGCTCCACACATTATTTGAAAATAAAATTTGGTGATAATTAAACTGTAAATGGCGTAGTTATAACAAAAAAACGTGTCATGTTATGGACTCTACGTTTGGACAAAATACTGTGAAATGGCCCTATCACATCATTTTCACTTTGAACACAGCAGCATCGTTATAAGGTTAAAATTCCAGTTTAGAACACAGTTCAATCTGATTGGCCATTAAGAAGCATACCTTATGTAAATGAGCATTGTCTTGGACCAATCAGATTCATCTACAATAGTTAAATCCTGGATAAGCTATGAAACTTTAACTATTGCCTAGCTTTAATTATATCAAACTGTATTTTATTTTAAATACTTTTATGAATCTACTGAATCAAAAATAAAAATAAATCATGAAACAATGCTCACATAATTGTAGACATGTTTCAGGTAGGGATGTTTTAATCCACAATAATCAGAAATCGCTCATAATCTGCCCCCTTTTCTGATTATTTTTAATCAGCCTTTTTTGTACTGATGAATCGGAGAAGAATTTTTTATTAAAATTACTTTTAGTATATCAAAAAACAAAAAACCATGCTGCACTCCACCCCTTCAATGACTAACAAAAGTATCACAGTAACATTTATCAAAATATGATTTCATTAAAAAGTACAAAAGATGTAACAAGAAAAATGAAAATTTACAACAGCACTAACTATAAATTGATTTTAACACCCCCCCCCCCCCACCTAAAAATGTTAATGGTGCAATCATGTAATTTTCTCCATCAGAAGATGTCACGTAAATACTCTGAAAAAGCTGGGGAGAGGGAATTGCCCCCTCCAGACCTCTCTAAATGAAGTCTGGATGTAACACATGAAGATAAAAAGTCTTTTTTCGCAAAACAGAAATTTTTAGTCGCAACTAACCAGTAAGTACCAATAGTTTTGAATTGTAGCTCTCTTTACTACCATTCCACTCACAATTTGCAAAGCAAAAGTAAATTCTAAAGGTGGGAAACATACATCATTATAGAAAAAATATATTTAAGATCAGCAAGTGCCCATTTAAATTTGCCTACTTTTCTGAAAAAAAAGGGGGGGGGGGGAACCATAAAAGAAATCTAAAAACACAAGTAAATCAAAACAAATAAATTAATTGCGAATACATAATAATGCAACAAAAATCTTTTAAAAAGTTCAAACATTCATTTAAAAAATATTTTTTGCATCATATTTGTAAAAAAAGGTTAAGGGATAAAAGATTAGGATATTCATGTCTGTCTTGTCAGTCTTCCCTTCCCCAAAATTTCAAAGAGAATATTCAAACAATCCTTTCTTTTTTCAGTTTTAGCTTTCACTGTTTATGCATAAATCTCAACCTACATTTTACAATTTACTTTTAAAATTACTACTTTTTTATTCAACAAAATAATAATTATTATTAAATACTTTTTGAATTTTTAACACACACGCTTTAAATTTTTCTTTAGAAGAATTTATCTTTGATTATTATTATTACTATTGTAATTTTTTAAATTTCATACAAAAATGTACACCATGTAGCAATATTTCTCCTGCTCTATAAAGTGCTTCAAGATTATAGATATTATAAAAAATTAAAATCCTGGATAAAGTGGTAAAAAAACAAAGGACTACTAAATTAAAAGTCACTGGCACTTGCTACCATCTAAATCATGCTTCTCTAAAGTGCGGCCCAAAAGCCTATAAAATGCAACCCAAACGCAAATTATGAAAACATTTAAATTTGCACATTTTTATTAAAAAAATAAGTGTTTGCAATGTTTTTCATATATAATAGATTCTTTGACACTCGTAATAAAACAAAAATTTAACTAAAAACATCTTAGTATGCTTAAATTTGGGAAAGTTTCTTTACTGGAGTTTTATAACGATCACCCCTAACCCACTATGAATATACCAATTCTCCCAATCATGCCTTACTAATGTCTTTAGCTTTTGAAGTACCTATATTTGTGAACAATTATTTTCAAGAATGAAGCATATAAAAAACAAAAATAGGAGAAAGATCAGTGACAGACATCTTGAAAATGCATTAGGAATTGCAACCTCGTCTGTTGAATCCAATATCGATTTACTTGTTCAACAAAAGCAAATTCATCCATCTCATTAATTTGAATTTTTTCCATCTTTATGAAGTCCATACTAAATGAAACGAAACTTTTACAAATTTAAAATAAATATGTACCTATACAAATCTAATTCAAATTAAAAATATATATATAGTAAAAAGAGTTTAATTTATTACATTAAAACTACATAGAGAATTTTTATTTCAATTTGTTGGAAAAATGTTGCATGTGCGGCCCAGCAGATTTTTTTTTTTTTTTGTTTTGCAATGTGGCCCTCAAACAGTCATAGTTTAGACACCCACAATCTTAATGTTTGAACTTTCAGGTCTAGTTATACTCAACTGCAAAGTTTCTTGACTATGGAGAAATACGCTGAGAGCAAACAAAGAAAGTAGTTCTCCGCGCGGTATCCGATTTTCGAGTTAAACTAAGCACTTCGCTTTCGAAAGGTGATAAGGTATTTTAACCTACGCATATATAGCGTTTATTTGTCATGATTTTCATAAAATGTTATACATTTTCAATTTTTACGAGAAGTGCAACGAGTAGTAATACCTTCATTTAGAACTGAACGCTCAGCCAATAAGAGCTCACGAGCAGTTGGCGATCTTCCCATGAGCGGTTTGGCGAGATTTAGAATGGTTTATGTTTATGCCTGACTCGCTGGCTTGTAGCTTTGCTTAAAGCTAAACAGTTATTATTATTCCATTTGTTAATATCGTAATTTTCTATTAAAAACAAAATTATGCAGGAACAAAATTAGGCTCAGAGGTAACAGGAAGGAAAAAAATTATTTATTTGAAAAACCCAAGTGTTCAAAAGCCCAACCGTTTTTATGAATTATTGGAGAAAAGGATTTTTAGAAGAAAATGTACTTTTAATGATTACATTAACGAGACATATATTTTATCCAATAAAAGAAATTATGATTATGTAAAAAGAAATAAGTTTTTTAATTTTTTACATCTGTTTCTCTTTTTCTGATAAACTGACAAATGAGTTTTCAAACGCGTAATGTGCCAAGTAGAATGCTTAATCGGATTATTTCGCCAAGCTGGTGTGCCGTCTTTTGGATCCTCGTCATTGTAACCCCAAAAGCCTCGCCGTTTACTCATTTCTTCTGCCGCGCGTTGTGACGTCATTGTCAAGAAACGTTGCAGTCTAGTATAACAGAATGTGATGTTACTTAATAAAAAGTAAGAAAATTGCTTTATAGAATTAAAATCAAATCTTAAAATATTATTTTTTGAAATACGAAAGGGAGGGGGGAATAAACCCTCAATCGCAAAAATGAACTGTTAGCTAATTCTGTAAAATTAAAAATTGTAAACAAAAATGGTATTGGTGGTGGTATTGAAAATAACTATCATTAACATTATAATTAATTCACTGTTGAATAATAGGTCACCGATTAATCGGTAATCGGCAAATTTGATTATCGGTGCCCGCCCAGGCTTGCTAGCAACCCTTTTTCAGTCCATAAGAGAGTTTATGGATAAAAAAATGCATCTGACAAAAGCGAAGTAACAATGCTAAAGTAAATGTTGAGCTAAATGATTTTGTAGAATTTAAGCTATTTACCCTAAATTATAAATACCCAGGTATTTTACATCTATAGCTCACAACAGCATCAACGTTTTCTTTGTTCACTGTTTCACTAGCCATGATCTGATTGGTTATCTGATGACTTAATATGTAAGATTAACCAATAACCAATGAAAAAATTACTAGCCAAAAGGGAAGAATCAGACAAAGAATCTAGATTTCTCTTCTTAAGTTTATTTTTCTTGCATTGAAAAAGAGCTCCTTGTGTCCCTAAAACACGTGCTGGGGTTGATCCAGAATTTTTAAGAGTCCATTTTATATTAATTTTAAAAAGATTTTTGTGAAAACTCAAAATTTTAACTTACAGTAAATTTTTTACATTATTTGCCTCTTATTTTTAATGAATAATTCCATGAAAAGTACGACTTGGTACCTCGGAATTTTGTGAAGGGTCTGTCTATATTGATTGTAGTATCGTGAAAAGCTCGAAATCGGAAACGAATTTCATCTGGTGTGACCCCCGATGTGTCGGCTATTCCCATCGCTGTTGGTGCCTTTTTTTTTTGTGTTCAGGGTTCACGCCAGAGGAAAGTCGGCTCTGTTTTCAGACACTTCAGAAAATTCCAATCAATCAATAGAACCCACCAACAAAGATTCCAGGCTACCATATCATACTTTGTACAGAATTATTTATTAAATAAGCGGTGAATAATAGTAAAATTTTTTACCGTTACAAGCGTAAATTGTGACTTTTTACAAAATTATTCGAGTTTTCAAAAATCTTTTCAAAATTCCGAAAAACTGGACCCTGTTAACCTCTTCAGACCCCAGAACTAAGCACAAACAATTTTGATGCAATTTTTTGGTTCTCTGTTTTAAAGAATGATTACAAAACAAAATAACTAAATTTTTTAAATTTTAATTAATAATTAGTTTAAATAATAATTAATGTTCAATTTCCATGTTTAAAACAAAGTAAACTATCTGTCGATTAATTAAAAACACAATGGGGTGTTTTAGCTTTCAAATTGCACAAACAGTTAATAAACAGTACTTTAAAATGTACCCAATTGGGTACACTTGGAAGGAAGGGGTGAAAAATGCTAGATCAACCCCTGGTGTTGTTAAAACCTATTGCACAGAGAATGAAATTTTACCACTTTTGAAATACAAAAAGAAATAAGTGTGAGATATTACCTGTTTGTTGGCGAAAATAAGTAGCACGGCATCTCTGAGTTCATCTTCTGCCAGCATTCGCATAAGTTCCTCTCTCGCTTCCCCGACTCTTTCGCGATCGTTGCTGTCAACCACAAAGATGAGACCTAGGTGGTAAAAAATGAAACATGAAGGCATATTAAGATTTCCTGTTGCATTATACTTTTTAAGTATGGTTATATCACTGAAAGCCAGCCATCAAAGGACAGAAAAAAATAATTTATACAAAACAGAAAATTAATTTATATTTTTAAAAACATTATACTACCATTTTCTCTTTTAAAAAAAAAATGTCTTTTACTTTTAACTCCCTGAATTATTATCTTTTTCTCCAGACCGTAGCTCAGCTTCCTTAGGCACCGTTCATAAATGATGTCACGCTTTTTTCCCCATACATTTGACCCTCTTCCCCCCCTCCTTTGTTACAAAATGTCACACTTTAACATACCCCATCCCCTTTGTCACGCTGTGTTGCATAGCATGATGTCACACTTCTTGTTACCCCCTCCTCTTCCCTTGTCCCACTTTGTCACAATTTCATGAACCCCCCTCCCCCCTCGAAGCGTGACATCATTTATGAATGCTCCCTAATTCCTTTATCAAATTTCATGATTTACCTATCATTTTAAAGCTTATCGTGCCGACTAATGACGAAAAGTAGACCCAGTTTAAAAATGTACGGCTTCTCTTAAATTTGAAATTTAAAATCATCTAGGAAGAGGTTCTTTAATGAATGCCAAATAGGTGTTATGTATGCTGATGCCATTTGTTATTAAGTAGACAAAAAACACCCGTCTTCTGTTTTTATCGTGTAGAAAATTGGACAATTTTAGCTGTGTCTGTTAAACTTATTCAATCATTAGGCTCTACACATTCATTTATATTACGAATGTGTAGAACCAACCAACAGTAACTATATTTTAAGAGATGGAACTGCTTTGTTATTGTATTTTGATGCTATGTACACTAATAATAAAAATAATTATCCTTATTAGCCTACTTTCCCGTAAAAGTAAAAAAAAATAATAATAAAGCATGAAAGAAGGCTTAATGTATCGGGAAAATATCGTCAGAAATCAAGAAAAGTCAAAAATAAGTTAAGTAATTAAATAAAGATTGAAAAATAAAAAATTTAAAAGTAGGGTTTTGAGAGGGGAAAAAGTGTGTCTGTCGGTCTGTCTGTCTGTCCCCCCCTAATAACTTTTGAACGAATTGTCCGATTCGAAAAATTCTTTTTGCATTCGAAAGGTCTCGGTGAGGACATCTCATTTCCATATTTTACTTTTTGATTTGAACAATTTTTTGTTCAATTTTGAACAGTTCAAAAAATTTTAACATTAGCGCCTATGGGTGAAAATGAAGCAAATGATGTAAACTCTGGGTACAAGATATAAGTTCCCATGAACAAGCTCACTGGAAGAAGTTCTTGGCGTGAAATATTGATTTGAACAATTTTTGTTCATTTTTGAACAGTTCAAAAAAAAATTAACATACCGCCTAGGGGGAAATTTCAATCCCATATCATTCCTGATCTAACGGACCGATTTGCTTGGAACAAACTTTATCGGAAAGCTCTTATGACGTAGAACATGTACAAATAGAAAGTTCATCCAGAACTAACGAGCCTATTTTCCTATGAAATTTTTTGATCGGGATTTTCAAGAATATTTTTTAATTAATGAATGATTAAATGAATAAGCAAAAGAATGAATGAATAAATGAGTGAATAAATACATGAATGACTTAACAAATGAATGATTGAATGAATATGTATTAACCGTTGAAAAAGGTATACTTGAAGCAATTAAGAACTAAAGCTAAACGGGAAAGACAGAGAGAGAGAGAGATAACTAGATTATAAATTTTAATTCGGTGTATACGGGAAAGTAGGCTCGTATAGTTCTAGACGGAACTTCTTGTTATTGTGATTATTTTGAATAACTAAATAATAGTGGGTAAAAAATTGTAACAGCTCTTTGTACTGATGTGTTCAATGACATGCTTTCTTTTGTACCGACACCCGTTGACTTTTTTCTATTCTTCTTCATAATGTCCTTTCGCCCAAATTAGAGCGGAATTCAGCACAAGTCCACTAGTTATATATATATAAATTGTTAAAAAAGAGAAAATTAATAATAAACATCTCCAAATAGAATATATCTGAAAGTTAAGATTCTGATAATTATGTATATAGAATATTATATTTTAAGGAGATGAACTGTTTTATCTAACACTGATTCATAGTTATTCAAATTTGTGACACTTTTAGAGCTTTCCCTCCACATGAAAAAATTTGCCATTGCGATAGAAATTTTTTTATTAGTTATATTTCTGTAAAAAAAAAAAACAAATCCATTACTTCCTTTTATTTTTTTAATGATATTTTATTCCCATGAATGTTGAAATTTATGGCTTTAACTTTTGTTTTTGCAATAAAGTTAATTTTTTCAATGTTAAACAAAAAATCCCACCAATGATGTACGAGTATTTGTTCTCCTGTCTTATGTAATGAACTAGTTCATTTTGTAAATGATATTTTCATCATTAATATTTGAATCGAAAAGAAAAATTATTATCATTATTATTATTGCTGTTTTACTTACTTTAGTAGAACTTTTTGTACAACATAACACTACGTCATATATTTACCCCATTTGTTTTTTTTTACTTTACTTTAGTAACATCTTCTAAAACTTTAAGTATCTGAAAAACAATATTATTCTTGCGAATCTTAATAAGGCTTTTAATGAAAGCTTTAAGGACCATATCACTGGATATTAAGACTTAAAAATTTTTAAATTTAGTTTTCAAATAGTTTTTGTTTCTTGGTTTAAAATAAATAATTTTAAAAATGAGCAGCTAAATGATGCCAAGCATTAAGGGTATTTACCAACATATGGAAAATTCAATACAAGTGAAAAGCTTGATAACTTAGGGTAACAGTCAAAACTTAAAATGTGTATAATGTAAAATATGGTAGTAGAATTTCCAAATTGTAAAATAGGAGGCAATTTTAAATAATAACAATTTTATTAAAATAATTATAATTAAAAGAAGTTAAAACCTTAAAACTAGAAGGTTTCCGTGCCTTATACCAATTCACACTCGTTTGGTGTATTTTACATATTCTTCAAATAAAGAATAAGGTTCGGTCGCAACACTTGCAGCAATCTCAGAGACAGTATTCAGTGTTTAAAAAATATATACCCCAACATTTAAGTGGATTTCCCTAAATTTTGTACTTTTAAAACAAAATGGTGCATTTTGGCCGGTTCCAGTAGTACCCATAATTAGGGTCACAAGCTTGTCGTGCCACAATTCCCGCAGTGATTTTCAATTATTAAAAACTTTTTCCCAAAGCCAGTGAACTTTGTTTATTTTATTATTTCTTTAAATTACTGACTCGCCAAAGTTTAAAAAATGCTATACACTCATACCTTACAAAGAAAAAAAAAATCAAAATTATTTTTTTGGAAGCAGTAACAATAAACATAGATTTAGCCAACGAGACTAAAATGTTTCTTAAAGCGTGCAGAGTTTTTTAGCCTAGTCAATACAAATATTGAAATGTTTTAACCAAACTTATAAATTCTTCCATTGTTAACAATATCTTACATTTTCTTATATTTGTGTTCTCACGAACATTTCACGAAATTTGCCATGATAGTCTCGCAAAGTTAGGGCTTTTTTTCCATGACAAACTTGCAAAACAACCCATAATGTGTGCATTTGTACTATTCATCAAAATGTTATTGTTTCTTTATGCTATACATATAAATGCACATATAAGGACGTAATTAAGCCTAAGTGTGTAGAAGCAAAAGTTTTTCGTTCACTGTCTTAATTGTTCCCAAAAAAACCCATGTATAATTAATTACTTCAAGTCAAAGCTTCATGAATATTATGGTCAGGTGCGTAGCCAAGGGGTGGCTGAAGGGGCTGGAGCCACCCCCGAAATTATTCAACCTCGAAAGTTGGAAATAGATCTATGTATGCTTAGCTAATTTTAGTTTGAAATTAAAGCTCTTGGTTTTTTCTAAATTTGCGAACTGTTCGCGAGTGAGCGCGCAGAGGGAATTTTCCTCTTGGAGGGCACGCAGCTTGGGACAAAGCGTATTGGTCAAGTTTCTCAAAGAAGACTCTGTCCGCGACAAACATCATCCCAGAGAAAAGATACGAATACGAATCCCCTTAGGGCCTGAGTGCGGTGTGGCCGATCATGCAACAAATGAAATCACTTACCAGTGTGGATAACTAGCTGAAACGGTTAGGGTTTAATTTGTTTCCTGAAAAGAACCAGGATTCCCAATTGAGTGGGGTAGTTGTAAAGGAATAGCTTATTGATCTTGTATGCTTGGATTACCCCATAAACTCTTTATAAAAAGTGTTGAATCAGGGCTGGGTTTTTGCCGGCAGAAAATGGTTTCTGCCATGACAGTGGCAGAAAGTGGTTATAACCGGTTTTAACCGGCAGAAACTGGCAATAACTGGCACAAACACATTTTGTGACATTATCTGAGAATTTTTTAGTAGTATTTAATTCCCAAAGTATATTTTATTCAGAATAAATAACAAATAGAAAATATTGTGGATAGTTTTAATTAAAAAATAAATTTGTATTAGAAAAATGAGTAATGTCGTCTTTAAAAACGAATACTGGTAAAAATGAAAATTTTTAAAATTTAGTAACTTTTGCATCCACAATAATGACATTGACAGCAAAGAAATGCTGGTCTTGAAAGAATATTTTAAAGCTTTTCTTTCATTCAGAACAAATTAAGAAACAGTTTGTTTTAAGAAAGGTTAGCAAAATTAGTCGTATGCTATGAAATGCTCCGTGTAAAAAGTGATGATATATTTGAGTATGAGTGGGTAATTTTGTAAAATAATTGTTAGAGATATTTCATTTAAAAAACTTTCTCTGATATTTTATGTGCTTCAATTATTTACTGATAATATTTTTCTCAAGAACTATTTCTATTTGTACATAATAGATAATCTTAAAGTTATTGCCATTGCATTGTATTATTTATTCAAAAATACTCTGAAAAGTGATTTGCTAAAATATCATAGAATTTTTTTACTTTTAAATAGAAATTTAACTGTAAACAATAATATTAATAGTTAAACTTGTACAGCATCAAATTACCATTATGATTTTTTTTCAAGTGAAAGAAAATTAGTACTATTATATAAACAAAGTATATTAATATGATCATTTTGAAACTTTTTGCTACTTTGAATAGCATTCATTATCTTTAGTTTTAATTTTTAACCTAATTGTTTACATATCAAATACATGTGTGAATTATGAATCGCGGATTAAAGTTCTTATTAGTATTATTTCTTAGTTTCTACCAGTTTTTGCCACTTACTGGCAGAAACTAGTTTCTGCCATGCCGGTTTAAACCGGTTATAGCCACTGGTTTTAACCACCCCGGCAGAAACTTGCCAGCCCTGTGTTGAATACTTTACCGGTTTTGAGAAATCGTTCTAGTTTTAGCTAATGAAGCCTAGCTGCCAAATTTAACATAGAGATAAAAGCACCTAGAGTGTAAATTTCAAAAGAACCACCCAAATATAGCCAACAAAACAACTGAAGAATATTATAGAATCACGATTTTTATTTCCTACATAGATGATCTAATACCGTCACTTAATGAGCACATTTTGCCTCATAAAGACACAATTTCTAATTGTGTCTTTGAATAACCTTGAGAAACTTTATTCCCCAACACGCTGTTGAAAAGAGTTTTCAAGACATAGAACCGTTCATCTCATTCATTCTATGAAGATGATCTTCCTTCATATAAAGATGTGATTAAAGTTGAATTGGGGATGTGGAAGATGAAGTGGAAGTCTGCCGAATTGTTGCCGGACTCGGCGATTGGGTCCCTTCCTACATTTTGTTTCAAATACTTTACATCCTACCAGTATCAGCAGTTTCAGCTGAGCGAAGTTTCTCAACTTTAAGGAGATTAAAAACTTACCTCAGAAGCATAAATAACGAAAATCGTTTAACTGGCTTGGCTTTATTCAATATATATACTCTGTTCAGTTTCAGATGACATGGTAATTAACAGAGTTTTGTTAGAAAAGTAATGTTGAAGAAAGACTTTGTCTTTTGCTCAAATACTGTTTTTACACGTACTATTAAACTTTAATTGAAATATAGGTTCTCATTTCTTTATTTTAAAAACCAGTTGTTTCAATTAATCAAGGTATTTCTCCTGAATGCAGTTTATGCAAAAAGCGATAAGATTCTTTTTTTTTTTTTTAGTTTGATTGATTTTGATTTGATAGTTATCGTTTTCCAATGTAACATTTATATTTTTTAGCCCTCCCCGAAAAACATCCTGGCTACGCCCCTGATTATGGTAATAAATTTGTTAAGCTTATTCAATGAGTGTCCACTGACCAGGATTTGGAAAAAAATCAACCAGTTTTTTAATTTTCTTTCTGAAAAAGAGTTTAGACTCCTTGGGTTTTTGGTGAAGCCCCAATTTTTTTCAGCAAACCTTTAAATCTCAATTCCTAAATTTAAACGTTGTACCAAACCATTCTGTGGCTATTTTTATATTTTATGGAGCTGTATATACTTATTAAACTATGCATCCATGTTTTACAAATATTGTGCAAAATAAATAAATAAATAAATAAATAAATAAAATAAAATTAAAAAAAAAATAAAAAACCTCAAAATTAAAAGAAAAATAATTAAATTTAAAAACAATTATATTTGAAAATTTTAAAACTTCAGAAAAACAAGCATGAAACTGCAACATTTGCTTTATTCACACAATTTGAAATAATAAGTATTTTTGCCCTTGAACATTAAAAGGGAGAAAATTAATCCCTTCTTTCCCAACAAAAGAATTACCCCCCCCCCCCCTCCTTTTAATTTTTTTTTAAATAAATGTAGCTTAAGGCACAGAATCATCTTTAGAGGCAAAAAGCACTTTCCATATCTTTAATATGAAATCTATCACTTCACACAAAAACAGAAATAGCTAACTGTAAAATGAAACTATAAGACTAATTTGCATAATCTCAAAATCTTTGATCTGTTAAGTCCCCCTCCATGCTACTAGTAAATATTTTTGATTATATACTTAATGTATTCTTGCATGCACTTACCTTGTGTATTCTGAAAATAATGTCTCCATAAGGGTCTAATTTTGTCCTGGCCACCTACATCCCACACAGTAAAGCTGATATTCTTGTATTCTACAGTTTCAACATTAAAACCTAGAAAACATCAAAATAGATTAGCTATAATGCTTTATAATACTATCAGTTTAATTAAGTAGCCAAATTTAATTAGGTATTAAAGTAGCCAAATTTAATTGAAGTACACTTAATAAGTTCTATAGTGAAGACCAAAATAAATAAAGAGTTTGAATTAGAAAATAACCTAAAAAAATCTCGACAAGAAATAATAAAATTAAGGAAATTTAATTTTTGCTTAAAAGTAGGTAATACAAACAAGCTTACTTTTACACCAAAAGAGCATACTTGCCAACTTCTAAAAATGATCATCAGTAAAACTTTTAAGTGAAAGAGATTACTTCATTGAAGTCAAGGTTCGTGATTTTTAAAATTTTTTTTATTTAAATCAGATTTTTTTGGTTTAAATCGGATTTTTTTTTATTTTTTAAAAAATACCTTAATTTTTTTTAATATTTATCATGTTACATTCATAGAAACAATATGAAATGTTAATCAATATGCAAAAGCACACTTTAAGCTAGTTTCAAAGCAGTAAACATTTTTTAATAATAAGAAGAAGAAACAAATTTTAATACAAATGCATGACGCAAATGAAACTTAACCCTACTAGGAATAATAGTACACTCATAAGTACAGAGAAAATGAACAAGTTTAATCTGAATTATTTTGCTGTTGAAAGCTGTAAAAAAGCAACAGGGAAACACTAAATTATCGATGTCTAAATGACAGAATCTCACAGAAAATTAAACCGACAGCAATTTACAATAGCGGATTTCGAAATCCATAAAAAATCAGGACTGATGCATAAAAAGCTGATAAAACCCATAAATTTTAAGCATAATTTGTAAAAGTTGGCAGATGAGATACATTTCACAATAAAATTGCAAAACCCCAAAAATAAATTTTGATTGTAAAATCCCACAAAAGCAATTTGAACACAGCAAATTAAAAGTATTTTTGATTGATGATGATACATTTCACAATAAAATTGCAAAACCCAAAAATAAATTTTGATTGTAAAATCCCACAAAAGCAATTTGAACACAGCAAATTAAAAATATTTTTGAATGATGATTATACATTTCACAATAAAATTGCAAAACCCCAAAATAAATTTTGATTGTAAAATCCCACAAAAGCAATTTGAACTTGCAAATTAAAAATATTTTTGATTGATGATGATACATTTCACAATAAAATTGCAAAACCCAAAAATAAATTTTGATTGTAAAATCCCACAAAAGCAATTTGAACACAGCAAATTAAAAATATTTTTGAATGATGATTATACATTTCACAATAAAATTGCAAAACCCAAAAATAAATTTTGATTGTAAAATCCCACAAAAGCAATTTGAACTTGCAAATTAAAAATATTTTTGAATGATGATGATAGATTTCACAATAAAATTGCAAAACCCAAAAATAAATTTTGATTAAAATCCCACAAAAGCAAATTGAAAATATTTTTTAATGAAGATGATGCTCAAATGCAACAAAGTGATGCAAGAAACTGGAGTCTCAACCCCTTTGAAAGAGATGAGAAATTCCAGAACAATATATAATCCACATGAACTAAATTAAAGACGTATTCGAGAAACCACTTGAAAAATGCTGCTTGCCAGGTACAAAGGAAAGACATTTCTCTATTGAATACTGACTGGTGATTTAAATGGATATACCGCAGAGTCCTGAAAGGTAGGCTTAATGTGAACCGATGGATGTCTGGCAAAATTCATGAATCCAAAAAAAAAAAATATTTTTAATAAAAAAATCAGATTTTTTTTATTGGACCGATAGGTGTCTGGCAAAATTCATGATTAAAATAATTTTAAATAAAGGAAATCAGATTTTTTAAAATTTTAATCGGATTTTTAAAATATTTTTTTCAAACAAACCTTAACAATTTGGCATATTTATTACGTTACAATCATCAAAATAATATGACATATTAAACATTATGAAAAAAAAAACACATTTAAAGGGATTTTCCGGGAGTACATTTTAAAAATATAGAAAAAACAAATTTGCATTTTCATGCATTTGTATTGAAATGTAATTTGAACATTTTTATTAAATGTATGTATTTTTGTATTTTGTACATTTTAATACAAATGCATGATTCAAATGTAATTAAACACAACCAAGAATTTCCCTCTAATTACAGAAAAAAATGAAGATTTATTCCGATTTCTTTTGCTGAAATTAATCTGATTTCTTTTGAAAGATGAGGAAAAAAATCAAATTAGTTGTGCACTTAATGATTACAGTGTATTGAGTGCACTTTAACCATTTTTTTTTATTTTATAAATGAAATAACTTAGGAAAAAATACTAAGCTATTATGGAACACAGATGAAACAATTTTAAAAATACGTTTTCTAAATTCTAAATGATGTTGTTTTAAACACTCTGAATTATTTTTTGTGTGATATAAATAATCTTAAGTGCTATTATTGAAATTAAAACACATGAAGTCATCATTTTTCAAAAATTTTCAATTTTTAGGCAAAAATAAAATATTTTGTAATTTTTCAAAAGTATACCATGTTTCAAAGTTATTTTTACTTGGAAAAATAATTTTGGAAATTAAAAGGAGATACAAAACATTTGGAGCACCTAAATGGGAAAGGATGTAAATTACACAAATGAGATAAATAGGGCAAATGATAGCAGAAACACCAGTTTATTTTGCGGCAAAAGATGTTAATGGTTGTCCTGACTTGCTGCAATGCAAGAAAAATTTTACATTATAGCTTCCACATATTTGTGTTTGCACTTGCTTTACTCTTTTTTTTTTTTTTTGGTCACACACCAGTACGCTTCAGCAAATTTCAATCAATTAAAATGGACTCTTCACTGAATTTCAGTAAATTAAAACAGACCCTTCACAAAATTCCGAGTGACTAGATCCTACTTTTTACAGAAATTTTTTATTAGCCAAGCAGTAAAAAATTTTGAAAATTTTCACAAAAAGCAGGATTTGTAATTTTTTTTATTTAAAAAAAAAAAAAATCAGATTTTTTTAAAATTCTAATCAGACATTTTTGATTTCTTTGAAAATACCTAAAATATTTTGGATGTTTATTATGTTACAGTCATTGAAACAATATGGCATGTTAAGCAATATGCAAAAACACACGTTAAGCTATTTTCACAGCAAAAAATATTTGTAAATAATAATAATGATAAGCAAATTTTAATACAAATGCATGACTCAAATGAAACTTAACCCTAAAAGGAATAATAGTGCACTCATAAGTACAGAGAAAATGAACAAATTTAATCTGAATTATTTTGCTGTTGAAAGCTGAAAAAAAGCAACAATTTTGTGTACTTAATTTTTACGTTAACAGGGCTCGGCGCACTTTGGAGTCTTCAAAATAATGAAAAAAGTGACCACAGCTTTAAAAAACGTGACCAAAATAGTGACCATTAAAATGTAAACTTGTGTGTGTGTTTTTTTATTTAAACTAAATATAACTTGAAAAAGAGCAGTTTCGACATCTTTTGAAAACAAAACCTGAATAAATAGAGCTTTTACCCAACTTAAAAAAAAAAAAATGCATAGCCTATTCAAAAATAAGAATTTTTATACCTGTACATAAATACCTTTTTCAAAACCCATAAATGGCTAAGAGTGAGAGAGACAAAAGTTATTTCTTTTAATTAATTTCTTTCTCAAATTGTTACATATTTAAAAATATAACTGAATAAATATTTATTCAAATCGGCAGAAATTTCAAATTTTAATTCATGTTCAACATCGAATAAAATTTATTTTGCAAATGCTGGTTTTTAAATATTTTTTATACTTGTTCAAAGATTAGAAAATTTCACGTGAAATAAATCTAAATTTGATATTTTATTAAAATTATTCAGACTGAAATTTCTGTGTTAATCTTCTGTATCATTGTAGGAAACAAACCGTTTGATTATTCGACACTGTTTTTGTAATTTCATGGTAGTAACAAAATCCAAGAAAAATTCCCTGATTGAGCTCCAAAAAATTCCCCAATTTTATAATTTTAGTTGTGATAGTTACACAGTATCACTGTTATACATAATGACAGTATGAGTGGCACTATTTTTTTTCCTATCTGAACTTTGCAATTCCTTTATTTTTTGGGGGCGGGGGGGGGGGGGGATGGAAATAAAAAGAGGTCATAATGTAATTTTCTGAGCAATATATATAATCTGCAACTGCTAAGAATTTTTCAGATCTAAAGTTTTTAAGAATTTAGATTCCCCCCCCCCCCCATTCCCTGCATCATTATTTTTATTTTCTCACGATGCGTATTGTCTTTTCGTTAAGAAACCCCCTCCAAAAACTTTCTTTTGTGATTGTGACAGTTAGTTTGGGAGTGGGGGAGGGGTGAATGGAAGAAAAGAGAAATTAAGGTAATTTTCTGAGTGATATAATCTGCAACTGCTAAAAATTTTTAGTCTGATTTTTTTTTTTTTTTTCTAATTTAAAAATTGCGTTATTTTCTTAGGATTTGCTCTTCTCGAATAAAAAAAAAAACCAATTAAAATCATCATTCTAGAGAGGGGGGGAGGTCACGGGCCCTCTAGGCCTCCCCTTCTGGTTGCACCACACTGCAATATCAAACCTTAACTTCGGCACACTCGGGGCTGGCGCCAAGCCGAATTTCAAAATACGACCAAATATGGCTTCAAACCTCGCACACGTGTTTTTATGCAAAATTGCAATGTTTTCTCAACCCATAGACAGACAAAGAAACTTTTTTTGGTTGCTCTGCCAGAGAAAGGGCAAAAAAGTGAAAATAGTGACCAATTTTTGAAAAAGTGACCAATGCAAAAAAAAGTGACTTTTAGTGAAAAAAGTGATTCGCGCCGACCCCTGCGTTAAGTGTACCTTAATCATTTTTCTATTTTATAAATGAAAAAGCTTGAAATATTTTTACCTGTTTAGTAAAATCATATTCTTACACCATTACTAAAAACTGAAACTTTTTGTTTTAATGAAATATCTTTATTGAAAGCTTCCAAGATAAAAAATATTTTGGAAGGAAAAAACCTTGCTATTAGGCGACATGGATGAAACTTTAAGGATACATATTCAAAATTCTAACAATTGTTGTTTTAAACACTATCGTTCTGAATTACAGTATGGGACCTCAAATTCGGAACACTCGGGGCCGCGATCTTTCCGGATTTCGGAATTTTCCGGATTTTGGGTCCTCATTCAAAAAATTTTGTAAGTAGCATCAGAGCCCATATAATTTGCTCTGGAACATTTTATTACCATTTTGCTCATTTACAGCATTTTTATTATCGTATATACATGGTTATAAGTTGCAAAATTTAGCACAAAAAAACAAAGTTGGAGTAGGCTTACATTCGACAATCGACACAAAGCATCGAAACATCCAGACTTTTCCCGATTTTATTTTAACCTCTTTAATTAAACAATAAGAAAAAATAATTCTGTCAAATTTTGATATGATTTTAGATTCTCTAGCCACTAAATTGTAGTAAAAGATCAGACTATCGGGAAAATGCGAGAAACGCGGATTTTCAATTTAGCGAATGTTCATATCGCGCGAAAATTAGAGCTCATTAAAAACAAAAAATATATAAGAAAACTACAATAAATAAAAAAAGCAAAATTTCATGATATTAACTCAGAATCAGAGCAACAATGAATAAAAACTCTAATCGCAAAAACGAACCCTTTTCAGAAAATCGCGATTTTTTTTTTTTTTTTTTGAAAACGGCACGTTTTTTACCTTAAACATGTTCATTACATTTTATTCTCCTTCTCTTTAAAACGCCTTTTTCCCAAAAACCAACCAGGCAAAATATTTCCCAATTCTTTTTTTAAAAAAAAAAAAAAAAAATTTTTTTTTTTTTTGTTTGCGGCCGATTTTTTTCGAAATTCGGAAAAAGTTCCGTATTTTGGGTCTTCCGGATTTCGGGATTCCGAAATTGGGGTCCCATACTGTATTCATTGTGTGGCATTTATTAAATTAATCTAAAATGCTATTTCTAAAATAAAAACCACAGATTGGTTGTGATTATTATGAATTAAAGTTTGAGTGATTGAATGAATGATGCTTTGTTGTTAAGATGCTTTATTATAAAATTAAAAAAATAGTAATTAGTTCTAAACTTATGAAATATGTTATGTACACAGACAGATGGACCTAGGAAGTTTTGTTTGAAACAGTGGTTGTAATTGCAGCACATTTTATTTTTACAACACTTTCTAACATCGTAAAATCAATGATTTTTTTTGAAAAAAAAGTCACTTGATTTAAATCAATGATTTAAAAAAAAAATCACTTGATTTAAATCGCTATTTAAATCATGATTTAAATCAAGCAAACCCTGACAAAAAGCATTTTAAAATTAAAAAATCAGACCGTTAAAAAGGCTGGATCATTCGCTGATATTGCAATCCAAACAAATCGACTAGCAGCCCACAGTTTTTGCATGCATAAAAACTACATCCCGCTGCAAAAACAAATTCCTGTTCTCAGGACTGGACTAGATTAGACAGCAACATTTCTAAGTTCTCACCTATAGTTGGAATGGTAGTAACAATTTCCCCTAGCTTTAATTTGTAGAGTATGGTAGTTTTTCCGGCAGCATCGAGGCCGACCATCAAAATTCGCATCTCCTTCTTGCCGAAGAGGCCTTTGAACAGATTGGCAAAAACATTTCCCATGATGCTGGTCCTCTTCTTCTAATGTTTTAAAATTTTGAAAAAGTACTGAAAAGAAGAAAAAGAATTAATTACACGGTATTTTTGCTCGTACACAAAGCATCTACGGAAGTTCGGTTTTTTAAGAATTGGAATACACTACATTGACCAGTGGCATAAGTTGACTTATTTCTGTCATTAAAATACTTGACGCTTATCGGTTGAACGCCCTACCTTTTTCTGCTCACCAAACATTGGCAAATTAAAGGTAATCTAAGCAATTTTATTAAATTGAAATAGTACATGCTGCTTTTCTTTCATCAAAACTTTTATTTATAGTCCCTAGTTTTACACGTAGACAGACCCTTTTGCTTTCCTTTCATTTTGATCACCTTTTTACAGTTAGATGAAAAATATTATCAGACAGCATTCAAAATTGTTTCACAGAGTCGAACCCGATAAGTATAAAGAAATTCAAACTGCCATAAGCCAACTATGGCCATCTGAAATTAAAAACGTATAAATAAATTTTGTTGAAATATTTTGTTTTCTATTTGTTGCAATTCTATTTTAAACTAATTATTACATAAATTCCTGTATTGCAACGTTTACGTTTTTATTCAACATAAATAAAGGGCTAATCTTTACTTTACGGTAACCCATGATTAATCGTCAAATGTAGAAGTAATTTTTTCCAGCACGAAATCCGTTTTGCGACACCCCTAATGTGTTTTTTCCTTTTTGTCTTAACTCTTGTATTAGGCGACTTTGTTGGCAAAAGCTCCAAGGGTTACCATAAAGTAAATTTCTACCCAATGATATACCAAAATTTCATGTTGGCAACAACTCAAAAACTGTCGCCAAGGTCAGTCTTTCAAACCATAAATACCAATTTTCATGTTGGAAGATTTTTTGCATTGATAAAAGGTCTTCACTGCAGCCTTGAAGTAGCTATTGGAGCACTTTTTTAACAACTTCTGCTCTACTTACATACCCAGTAGCAGAATTTTCTGTATCAATCTGCAGCACAAGTTTCAGAAGTCAAAATTTATCTGTGGCACTAAATGATGTGGAACCAAATTTACAATCATAAAAAGTAGCAAACTATGCATTTTAAAATAGTTGACGCATAACAGTAAAATGCTTTCAGACAATAAATATTATAATTATTCAATTTATAAACAAACTTAAAAAATCTAAAATTGAACATGCAATTATTGAAAACAAAGAGAAAAAGAAGAAAAACAGTTTAATATTTGAAAATTATTTGTTATATAACTTATTGAAAACAGGGTAAACATTTATGTGTGTAAAAAATAACCCTACTAACTACTTTTGAAGTTAAAAAAAATTGTAATGTGGCTAATTAATCTGCAGCGCTCGCTGCCGTACTGCGCGATTTTAGCTATCGGGCTTACATAGATTTTTGGCTAAGAATTATTGAAAATTTTTCATACATTTCGAGATATGTTTTATATTTATTTTGTAACTTTTGCTATTACTTTCCTGAATGCATTTAATAGGCTTTTATAGAAAGTATGAAACCCCAAAGCAGGATGTGCCAACAAGTGGGACATGAGTTGCAGAACAAAAAGTGTTGCCTACAAACACTGATAGTAAATCATCAGTTTAAAATGTCCCTGAAGTAGCTTGAGGTTTTCATGAGGGATCATTCATAAATGATGTCAAGCTTTGAGGGGGTCCGTAAGTTGCGACAAGAGGAGGGGCAACAAGAACCCGGCCATCATGCTAATGGGTAAGTCCATGTAAAATTAACCAATAAAAAAAATAATTTTTGAGGTTAGTATTTTAGATTGTAATGAATTTTTGTCTGTTTATTATACTGACTTTAAAGATGAAAAAACTGAAGTTTTGAAGTTTTTCAAAAATTCCCTCCAAAGTTATAAATTTTTAAAATTTTGACAAAATCATAAATTTTGCTTTGTTTGATCAGCTTTAGACAGCTGTAATTAAAAAACTATTTAACCTAAATAAATGAAACTTGTACTGTTTAGTTCAGTATTTTATGAGGTTTTATAAAATATATAGCATGACACAACTACTTAATTTTTTTTTTTTTTTTTTGTTTTGCAAACAAAAAATTTATAAAATTCAAAATCGAAATTTTAAATTTTTTTGAAAAAATTTAACTGTACTTAGCTTCCTTTTAGCAACATGTCTGCAAAATTTCAGGATGGTGTTCCTGTGGTATCATCATGGAAAAAAAATTTCTCTTTATGAATGTAAATGTTTAAAGAGAAATTGTTTTTTCATCATGACACCACAGGAACACTATCCTGAAATTTTGCATATATGTTGCTAAAAAGAAGCTAAGTACAATAAATTTTTTTCAAAAAAATTTAAAATTTCAATTTTGAATTATATTAAATTTTATAAATTTTTTGTTTGCAAAACAAAATTTTTTGTTTGCGAAACAATTTTTTTTTTTAAGTAGCTGTCTCATGTTATATATTTTATAAAACCTCATAAAATACTAAAGAAAACAGTACAAGTTATTTTTTTTTAGGTCAGATAGTTTTTTAATAACAGCTGTCTAAAGTTTCATGAAGATGCAAAATTTATGATTTCGTCAAAATTTGAAAAATTTATAACTCAAAAACGAATGAATAAAAAAAAACAAACCTTGGTATTTTTCATCTATCATATGAAACCTCCATTTGAGCCAAAAATAATTGAAATCCAAAGACGCGAGGTTTTGACCATTGGTTGATTTGACATGGAATTACGCTAATGCAACATAGCGTGGCATGTGACGAAGGGGAAAGGGGTGGTATATTGTGAGGGGGAGGGGGTGAAATATATGAGAAAATAGCGTGACATTATCTATGAACAGTCCCTAAGAAAGAAATACTTTATCCTCTATTCAGAACAATTTGAGGGTTCATAGGAGTTAATCTACAAATTGAATTCTTTTTTATGTTTGTCAAATTCACATAAAAATGCAACATTTTTCAGAACATGTTCCATCAGCTGAAGGTCTGTACCAGGACACTACAAAACATTCTGCTACAGAAGGAATAAAACATCTCAAAAAATGAACAATAAGGATCCCATTCGCCCCTTCTAATCAAACACTAGTTTTACACTTCTGCTAACTTTTCAGAGAGATGAAATTTTTAGTCAGATGTTAATTTTTTTTTTTAATGACTTAGCAATTCTGAAGTTCTAAATTCAAGAGGGAAAATAACTAAAGGTCTGTAGCAATTTCTTGATTTTGCAGCTGACGAAATCATGACCAAACATGGCGGATACATGAAACGATAAACGTATGCCGACAAAGTAGTAAAAGGAAACGAAGCGCAAACATTCCCGAATTTACTTTCCGTGAAGCATTTAATAAACCTTCACATAACTCTATCTCCACCTCAACTTAGGACCGAAGCATTATAAAAAAATTTGGGTATGTAAAAAGTGTTAAAAATCGAATACTTCGGTAAACAATTGCAAAATGAAAGGTTTCATAAAACATGGTAAACTAGATGACAAATGAAACCAAACCCTAAAACAACTTAAAATTTCTTTAAAACTATGAAAAATAACTATATAAGTAAACAATATATACAGAGATACATATAAGAGTGATGTGTTACATGCCAACACATACAGCTCCCAAAATTAAGAGATATCAATTTTAAGAGAAATATTTCAATTGTAACAATGACACAGAATTTAAAGTTTTCAAAGAGAATGATATTTACATGAAAAAATTCAAAGAAAATAAATAAACTAACATTAAATTTCTATATTGAGGAATACTCCTTGTGACGATAAACTAAAAACAAAAATAAGTAACTGCATTGCCACCAAAAAGAGAAACTTTATTCAAAACTTCGATTGCCAGGAGCTTGGAACAAATGTATGTAATAATAATTTTGCAATTTTTGTGCTTTAAAAAATTGATTTTTTTCATTTTTTCTATCTCCAAACCCACAGCAGACATTAATACCATACAAAGGGATCATTCATAAATGATGTCACGCTTCGAGGGGGCAGGGGTTCATGAAATTGTGACAAAGTGGGACAAGGGGAGGGGAGGGGGTAAGAAGAAGTGTGACATCATGCTATGCAACACAGCGTGACACGTGACAAAGGGGATGGGGTATGTTAAAGTGTGACATTTTGTGACAAAGGGAGGGGAGGAGGGTCAAATGTATGGGAAAAAAGCGTAACATCATTTATGAACGGTGCCTAAAGTTCATTTCAGTAAAATATTTCCTACCTTTTGCAAGAAAAGCTCTTAAATTTACAATTAAAAAAGCTCGTTTAAAGGCAAGTTAAATCATAACAAAGTATTAAAAGCTTTCCATATAAACTTTTCATCACATTCATTTACACCCCATATGTGGAAGCTGGGGGACACACCAAGGGTACATGGCTCACACTGCACCATTGAAATTTTTAAGGAGGTGTTTCACAGTGCGTGTCCGATTTTTGGGGGGTCATATTGTTTTGGGAGCTCCGTAGCTTTTTAAGGGGTGCGCCATCACTCGGAGGGAGGTGAGCACCACCACCACTGTGGGACGCGCTAGAGAGTTGGCCCTTAATGCCAAAAGTAAAGTGCACGGGGTGAGATAAAACTTACTTTTATTTTCTTATATCTATAAGATAAGCTAGACAAAAAGGGACGAAGACACTTGGCTGAATGAATCTCGGGGTTATCCCCATAAAAAAATCGATACTGAAATGTCCCCCCCCCCCCCCCCAACCCGAAAAAAAGCGATGACGCCCGCCAGATTGGCCAAATACTCTGTCAAGTCCCCCAAAAACACTTGACTTTCCTTCTTCCCGTGGGTGCCTCTGCGATTCGGATATGTTACAGTCGGTCAAAAATTCCTTCGAGCGCGGGAGCCCCTTTAAAAAAAACTCTTTCATTAAATTCATTCATAAAGCAGAGATTTTTTTTTTCGTTGGAACTTCTGCCCATTTCGTACTATGTTATTCTTTTGTTTCAGAGACCTAATAATTTACTCACCACTAATGTCACGTTGTAAAGCTAAGTGTCACCCTTAACAAAAGCCACACATAGTGGCAACATAAGCCAGGAAGCCGAGGTCACTCAAAATATTTTTTTTTTTCCTTTGAACTAGAAGAAAATATATTCGTGACTTGTGCGCCGTTCGTGGCCGAGTGGTTAAATCGATGCTTTTTGTAAGTTCGAATCCCCCCAAAAACAAAATATTTCTTTTGAAAATAAAGTTTTTAAGAACGTCACTAGATGGCAGCTCTTTTAAAACAAGTTTTCAAAATTATTTCTTTCCTCAGTTCCGTAACCTCATACAATTTGTATCGCCTGAGGTACCTAATAATTTACACAATGACAAAAGAACTTTTTTGATTCGTCTCTAAACAAAAAAGTAGGTGAGAAACTGTTTCCAATTATTTGTTAGCTGTGCTATTTGAGTACCCAGATCCCTCATTAAGAATCTCTAATTTCTCTCAGCCTTGAAAATCTTCCTGGGATTTTTTTTTTTTTTTATCAATCCGAAATTTTTAGCAGATGCCTTCCGAAAATTTGGTGCAGGAATAAATTTAATTGAGCAGCCAGACTAATTTCAGATAATTTTTTCCTTAATATCAGGTCCGAATAACGACATTTTGCAGTGCTCACACAAAAAATGGCAGTCTAAGCGGAAGCAAGTATTTTAAGACGATGGCACTCAAATCGAAACGCCCGAACGGATTCGAAACAATGCTCAAATGCCTTGAAACATCCTGGGATTAAAAATCACAGCAGGGTGATCCGAAATTTTTAGCATAACTTATGGTGCATTAAATAAATTTAATTGAGCAGCCAAAATTTTAAGACTTCTCCGAATAACGACATTTTGCAGTGCTGCTCAAAAGTGAGCTAAGATTGGCACTCAAATCGAAACCCCGTTGGAGCCCGAATGATCACGCACCACGTAGGTTTTTACCAGCCGCGAGTGACCTTGAAAAGAACGAGGAAATGGAAATAATATTTTTTTTTTACCAGCCGCGAGTGACCTTGAAAAAAAAAACGTGCCAAAAAACACAAGAACCACTCAAAAAGTATGACGCATAATTCATTTTAAAGAGAACTTTTTATTTTTTGAAAAGCTTTTTACTCATCATCCTTTTTGAAAATTTTATTTAGCTTGTCTTCATTAAGCACCGCGTTTAGGAAGGGACACTCTTAAAAATCAGGGAGGTCATTAAAGTAACTCATTAAAACAAAAAGAAACAGCAGCTGAAAAATCTGAAATTTTGAGTCACTGATTGGATTTAGAAAAATAATTCTTCTGAAAACGCAATCATTTTCACCTCCAGTTGGTGGAGGCATGCTTTGAAAACTGCAAACTTCTTTCGTTCTTTCAAAATTTAGGCATATTTTAATTACATCTTGAAGCTGCTTTCGTGATAATTTTAATAATCACGGCTGAGAATCGGGGAGTGCTTTCACACAAGCTTTATGAATTTTCCATTTGTAATGAGATTTCCATCCTTCTGATTTGGTTTCTTATTATAGTCTTGTATTGTTTTCAAATATTTTTTTCAAATGTATGAATTTTCAATAAGCATCAATTTTTTGTAAAATTTTACACTTGCTTTGATAAACCGCGCTGTTTCTGAAGGGATCTGACACATTTTACAAACATTTTGTGAAATCTTAATAAAAAGGTTCAGCCATCAGGATCTTTTGCAAGTCGTCGGGAAAAGTTTCGTGACATTAATATTGTATCTGGGTTTTCATTTAAAACTTGGTCATAAATTAAATTATAGCTTACCTAAATTGCTTTTCTGTAAAAAAGATCTGAAAGAAAACATTAATATCGAACTTGATTCTTGAAAGTTAAACAATCTTCTTTAGAGAGCAATATCGAAATTAGAGATTCTTAATGAGGGATCTGGGTACTCAAATAGCACAGCTAACAAATAATTGGAAACAGTTTCTCACCTACTTTTTTGTTTAGAGACGAATCAAAAAAGTTCTTTTGTCATTGTGTAAATTATTAGGTACCTCAGGCGATACAAATTGTATGAGGTTACGGAACTGAGGAAAGAAATAATTTTGAAAACTTGTTTTTAAAGAGCTGCCATCTAGTGACGTTCTTAAAAACTTTATTTTCAAAAGAAATATTTTGTTTTTGGGGGGATTCGAACTTACAAAAAGCATCGATTTAACCACTCGGCCACGAACGGCGCACAAGTCACGAATATATTTTCTTCTAGTTCAAAGGAAAAAAAAAAATATTTTGAGTGACCTCGGCTTCCTGGCTTATGTTGCCACTATGTGTGGCTTTTGTTAAGGGTGACACTTAGCTTTACAACGTGACATTAGTGGTGAGTAAATTATTAGGTCTCTGAAACAAAAGAATAACATAGTACGAAATGGGCAGAAGTTCCAACGAAAAAAAAAATCTCTGCTTTATGAATGGATTTAATGAAAGAGTTTTTTTTAAAGGGGCTCCCGCGCTCGAAGGAATTTTTGACCGACTGTACATTTCACATGCCCAAGTAGCATGAGTATGTTTTCAAAACGTAAAAAAAAGGATGTCAATATTTGGTCAAAATGTCTCAACAGTAAACGTAAATCCAGATGTTCACCAATGACATCTTCTAAACTTCAATTGCTGACGTTTCTGATCCGTTTACACGTTTTTAAAACGCCACTTTATGACGTTTTGTAGCCGATAATCGTTTAGGTTTGCGGACGCTCCTAAAACGTCACACGATTGTCGTTATTTAGTCGACACTGCGATGTGGTTTGCATACGCTTAAAAAACGTCATTTTATAGCGTTTTCCAGGCGACTTTGCTGCTAGGTTGTTCACCTTTTATTTACGTCGCGTATATGCGTTTTGTAGTGGAGTCGCTTTTTACGTTTTATAAATGACTGTAAATTAATTTTCATCGACACAACTTTTTAAACATTGATATCATTTATGAAATCCTCAACCAAGGATCAGCATTTTTATTGTAATAAAAAAAACAATATTTTATAGTCAATTTTAGCTTTTTCTTAATTATAACACTTGAAGTCACATTTATTCTAAATGCTGTAAGAAGCAGGCAATTATTTTCCCAGAACCTTTAAGTTTTGGTACAAGATTTAAAAAAAACTTTTTGACTAGCAAATGCCTCAGGTACTGAATTCAAAAATACTAAAAATAAACCGAAAAATAATAACAAAAACATTTCTTTTTATTCAACTGATGCACATAAATATAATACAAAACAGTTTTCATACAAAAAAAATTACAATTCTAACAAACTTTTAGGATAACTAAAACATATTTGTCATGAATAGTTTCAACCTGTTTCGGAGCAGAGCTTTTGAAGCAGCTTTGAAAAGTTTCAAGTATAGATCATTGTCAATCGATAACTAACTAGACTATACTTAATAAAACATGTCATTAACAAAAAAATTATAATTTCCACTGCTCTCACTGTTTTAGTAACTAAATTAGGAGACTAAAACCAATAACAAAATGATCAATTTTTATTTAACTAACTAATCATGAGAGAAAGTAACCAAGTTTTCAAATATTGATCACGGTTAAACAAAGAAATGGGAGCACAATTATATATACATGCATTAATATAAGAGGGAGAGATTAAGCAGTTCATTTTTGCACTGATAATACACTTTCCAATGGAAACAAAGTTGAATTTAGAAACGTTAATTAACCGCTTATATTCATTATTTAACAGCCAATAATAAGAATCAGTTTGCAAAACAAATCTGATAAAATTTTGTGCTTTCAATCTCATAACATCTAACTGCATAAATAAATAGAAAACAATTTATTAAGTATAAGTATGTATAAAGCAAAAATTTCTTCAAAATATAATGAAATTTTTGCACATTTAGATAGCAATTCGTTTCTTTTTTAATTTAATGAAGATCAATATTACAAAATTTAAGAAATTAATTGATCATCTTTAGCAAGATCAAATGTGCAGTAAATAGTGTAAAAGCAAACCATTTTGCTTTTTAAATGACTGCCTACTCTTAACAATTTATTTTATTTTTTATTATATTTTAACACAATATTTCAAAATTCAATAAATATTTAGAATCACAACAAAATTTAAGTTCTATGCAGTTGAAAGGCATAAACTATAGTTCGTTTTCGTAACCTTTTTGCCAACTTGCTCCCACTCCGGAAAAAAATAACTTTACAAAAAATATTTTATATTATTTTTAGAAACGTAAATTATTATTTCATAAAACAATATAAAAATTTAAATAGGGAATAAAATTTGAAGCAAAATTCATCAGATAATTGCAACTGAAACTGAAATAGTCTTCAACTTCCTTGACTTTAGCAACCAAAATCCCTCTGCACACTTCCTAAAAATAAAATAAATAATATAAAAGCTGACATATATTTCTCTATTTCAGATGGGAATGAAGTGCAAGTAAATTTTCTTATTCAAAAATTAAAGATCAATGGATTTTACCCACAGTGTGGCACAGTCTAGGCCAGCATTTCTTAAGCTATGTTCCGCAGAACCCTTGGGTTCACGAAGATCACTCAAGGTTCCATGATATTTCTATTTTTTTCCTTCATACTCCCATAACGTTTGAAATTACTTTTTGAAGCGAATAAATAATAACAAGAAATTTTAATTTTCATTGTAAATAATCTGTTTCAAGAATCTTGAATCAAAATCTTAACCTAATATTAAAAACAACAAGAGAAGTATAAACAGTAGAAGTCTACCTTTATGTTTCATGGATGAAAACAATTAAGAAACAACGCTAGTCTAGGCTATGCGGCAGGTGGCGTTTACCTTTGGCAATAAGTAACTTTAAACTTTCATTAAACAGTTGTTTTAATTGTAATATTTATTAATTAACAAAATGAAGGTATTCAATAATGTCCCAATATTAATTTAATTATTTAAGTCCCTATTAAATTATAGTCCTCACTGCACATTCTTTATGAACAATAACAATTTTTGCCATTGGTCCATTTTTTCATTGCTGCCTTGGTTCAGTCCTATCAAAAATACCCTTTTGTTGACAAAACCAATTCTGAAAATGACATCATTCTTGTAAAAGACGACACAATTGAATTGTTTTAGAAAAAGAATTAAAATCATTTTTCAAATTTTGCATCATGCACTAAAGGATTTTAATGACAAGTTTTTTCTAATGTCCACAACAATGAATAGAGATTACAACACATTTTTATCAAAACACTTATTTACATAATAAATAAATAAATTAAAAATAATTAACATAATAGATTAAAATTCGAAAAAAAATATGTTTTATAAAAACTTATTATATCTGAGGTAATTGGTAGAATAAAAAATGATAAAAAATCCCCCCCCCCCCCCCCAGAAACCAAAAAAAAAAAACACACATCATTTTAAAAAGTCAATAGCAATTCATTAGTACTAGCATCAGAATTTTCGTCATATCCATTTTCCTATGTTAATGATAACATAGTCAACTTTACAGCAAATGAAATAAGGGATAGGCACAATATAATAGTCTTGCTGAACATTCACAGATACAGTAGCACAATATCAAATCCTTAATTAAGACTTACACTGCAATTAGAGATTTTTTTTTCTCTCAGGGTGGGGATTGCAGGTGTTATCAGCTGTCATTATATTGGAAAAAAATAACAGAAAAAGGTACGCACACACACACACACAAAGAGAAAAATATCTCTTTGTATGAGTCTTTTTTTTTTCATTTATTAATATATTTACAGAATGACATATTTACAAAAATGTCATGTGTTCGATAATTGAAACAGGATACTTTAAAGATAATCTCCGTTATTGAAACAGGATGTGCTTTCCATCATACCCAGCTAATACTGAAACAGGACGCGTGCCCGATAAGATAAACACGATAATTGAAACAGGTTGTGCATCATCATCCCCGCTAATATTGAAACAGGATGCTACCCGCTAATATTGAAACAGGTTGTGTGCGCCACAGATAAGATAAACAGTGTATGGGTGTATTATAGGGAGGAGAAACGCGTCTGTGATCATTCGCTGAGAAAAATGTCTTCCATGATAGTTGTCGATTTTGAAGGATTGACGAACAACTCCGGTGGATTCGTCGTAAAGGAATTGGCGTACCGAAACATTTATAACGACAACCACGGACGGTGGACGTTCCAACCACCTCATGCTTGGGAAGCGTTAAAACCGCGACGACAGCAAGAGAACAGGTGGTTGACGTATCATCGCCACAACCTCGCCTGGGAATCTGGAGACCTCCCATATGCATCGTTAGACGTCATAGTAGACTTTTTCATTTCCACCAGCACGGACGTGTTTGTAAAAGGGAGTGAAAAGAAAAATTTCTTTGAAATGGTGTCGGGTAAAAAATTTTTCACAGACATTGACACCATGGATGCGACCATGATGCATAAATTGCCGTTGTTCAAGGTGCAATGCAAAGACCACCCGGTTGTTTTGCCATATTGTGCCTCAACGAAAGTGGACGCCTTGGCGCATCTGCTATGTTTAAAAGCAGTGAGACCCTCTCGAAGTGTCCTTTTGTAAAAATATTGTCATTTTGTAAATGTAAAATGTATGTTATTTTTGTAAATATATCAATAAATGAAAAAAAAGAACACATGCAAAAAAAAAAAAATCTTTTTGCGTGTGTCTTTTTTTAAAGAAACAAGTATTGATCCAATATTGGCCCTATATATATGATCACAGTTTGTTTCAAAATTATCAAAGAGACATTTTTTTAAAAATCTACATTCAAATAGTCTAGGAGGAAATTTTTTTTTAAAGTTTATGGAAAACATTAACATTATCTTTTTCAAAATCTACCATTCTCATAGGGACCGATAGATGAAAATAATGTAAATACTCACACAATTTACAAGAAATTTAGATATATATATATATATTTGCAATACTTGCCGTTTTTGATAAGAGAACCTACCTGAAATGACATTTGAAAGTGTAAATGAAATTTGGTTTGAAAACTGAAAGATACTTTACAAAAAAAAAAAAATTTTTTTTTTTTTCAAAGTCTTGTCATTCTTTCCGAGACTCTCTCTTTTTTTTTCGATAACACACCCCAATCTGAGAAACGTCCAATCATCGAAAAACTTTGTGTTTATCTTTGCGCGCGCACACTTGCTACTGAACCAATCACAGAATTACTTCATCTTTCCGAGACCCCTTTAAAAGCTGACGCTCTCTCTCCGTTTCTCTCAGACGCAAGCTCATTCTCTCTCTCTCTGTGCGTGTATGTATTGATTACATTATGGATTACAACGTGTACCGCAATTTTCTTTGCAGTCAAGCCAAGAAAGTATCGGTCGAATGCGACCTGTGTAACAATATGCTTTCGCCCGTCAGTTTCGAAAAGCATATGAAGACGAAGCATCGACTCGACCATCTTCGATTATGTATATGTGGTGTAAAAATTTCAAGTGGCCCGTCGGAAAAAAAATGCTTCATGCCGAACATTTGACGGCTTGTTCCCAAATGTATTTAAAGATACATTATCGCGGAGACGTGTCTCCATCTTTCACTCATCGTGAAGCCATCGAATTGACGCATCCTCTCCTCATCGTGAAGCCATCGACATGATGCCTACTTCTTCCACTTGTGAGGAGATGCCGTTGCCTACTTCTTCCCCTCATCACGAAGCTATCGACATGATGCCTCATCGTGAAGCTCCTGTTACCGACCAGTCGTCTTCCGATGCGACATGCACGAAACATCCTGTCAGGTTTGGGACGAACACTAAACGATGTGAAAAAGGTGATCAAAGACTCGTTATTAAATTGAAAGACAATTTTTTACCAACTGTCGTAGAAAATATAAACGGAAATCATACTCATATGCTTACGATTAACATTAGAAACGAAATCTTTTTTTACATTGTGACTAATGAACACTTGTACGTGTATTATTGAATAAAATTATGTGTTTAAAAAAAAAAAAACATGTCTTGTCCAATATTGATTTAAACAAACGACTATAGAATGTAAAAGTTAACATATTTTTAATAGAGTATTGTTTTTAAAAAAATATTTAGAATGCCAATACAAAGTTTGTGGATAAATTTGATAATTTAAT
The DNA here is from genome assembly GCA_038502835.1 of Octonoba sinensis. Lineage (NCBI taxonomy): Eukaryota > Metazoa > Arthropoda > Arachnida > Araneae > Uloboridae > Octonoba > Octonoba sinensis. Next base: position 9,247,562 of record CM076601.1, on the reverse strand, counting down.
GCCTTCTTTACAAAATCAACTAGTAATAGGTTTTTTTTAAAAAGATTAGAATGCCAATACAAAGTTTGTGTGACAGAATTGTAAAGATAAATTTTTAATAGAAAATGTTTTTTTAAAAGATTAGAATGCCGATACAAAGTTTGTGGATAAATTTGACAATTTAACGTCTTCTTTACAAAATTGACTAGTAATATGTTTTAAAAAGAAAAAGATTAGAATACCAATACAAAGTTTGTGTATAAATTTGACAATTTAATGCCTTCTTTACAAAATCGACTGGTAACCAGAGGGGACAGTTGTTTAAATTCATTAAAAACGGGGAAATGTCGATGGATGTGCTGAAAGTAGAACGAGAGGTTATAAGCTTTTCAAATTTCAGGCTAATCTTGAAATTACTATTTTCAATAGGGGTTGTAGGCAATTGGAATAGTTTTTACCGGAAGCGACTGTGTTTTTTTTTAAAAAGATTAGGATGTCAATACAAAGTTTGTGGATAAATTTGACAACTTAATGCCTTCTTTACAAAATCAACTAGTAATATGTTTTTAAAAATAAGATTTTTAGCTCAATTATTTTTTTTTATGCACAGTTTTCATAAGAAATCGAAAATGAAAAAGTTAATTGACTGGGTGAAAAAGAAGAAATTTGAAAATATTTGAGTCCATCCACTTTAAAAGACGTTTTGGAATACATTCAGTTTTCATAAGAAATAGAAAATGAAAAAGTTAGTTGACTGGGTGAAAAAGAAGAAATTGAATCTTCACTTTAAAGACGTTTTGGAATACAACCATAAGAAAATGAAAAAAGTTAGTTGACTGGGTAAAAAAAGAGATTATTTAAAAATATATATAGATATACACACACATTTATTAACTAAAAATATATACACATTCTTTCGTCCCTTACATGAAATGCAAAGTTTTCATTTTTTCTCTCAATCTCGAGACAATTTACTACTTTACCTATTTTGCTTTCGATGTGTTTAGGGAAAATGTCTTTAACATTATTCATAGTAAGTTCATTTCCCACCTTGTAGTTTTTGACTATACATTGGTATAGTATTTTGTCCATTGTTTTGGGTTCATCTTTAATTTCGGCTGTAGGCACGACAACAGAATCTGTAGGCACTGCAAAACAGTCTGTAGGCACGGCAACACAGTCTTTTTCGGCTGTAGGCACTAAAACAGTCTGTAGGCATTGCAAAACAGGCTGTAGTCACTGCAAAACAGTTTGTAGGCACGGCAACAGATGCTGTTGGCACGACAACAGATGATGTTGGCACGACAACAGATGCTGTTGGCACGACAACGGAATCTGTAGGCACTGCAAAACAGTCTGTAGGCACGGCAACAGATGCTGTAGGCACGACAACAGAATCCGTAGGCACTGCAAAACAGTCTGTTGGCATTGCAAAACAGTCTGTAGGCATTGCAAAACGGTCTGTAGGCACTGCAAAACAGTCTGTAGGCATTGCAAAACAGTCTGTAGGCACTTTCAAAACAGTCTGTAAGCACGGCAACAGATGCTGTAGGCACGACAACAGAATCTGTAGGCACTGCAAAACAGTCTGTAGGCACGGCAACAGATGCTGTAGGCACGACAACAGAATCTGTAGGCACTGCAAAACAGTCTGTAGGCACGGCAACAGAGTCTTTTTCGGCTGTAGGCACTGCAAAACAGTCTGTAGGCATTGCAAAACAGTCTGTAGGCATTGCAAAACAGCCTGTAGGCACTGCAAAACAGTCTGTAGGCACGGCAACAGATGCTGTAGGCACGACATCAGATGCTGTAGGCACTGCAAAAGAGTCCGTAGGAGGCTCGGCTGCAGGAGGCACGGCAAAAGAATCTGTAGGAGGCTGCTTCACTTCGAAATCCATTTCGACTTTGACCTCCTCCTCGGCGTCAATTTCCGTTTCGTCGACGCGAGCAGCAGCAGCAGGAGGATAAGGTATTTCGGGCATTTCTGTTTCGACAATCTCCTCGGGTCGATTGCAGATGGCGGGGTTCAAACATTGACATTTGTTCAAACACATACTCTTTATAGCAACGGATTAAATGCTCCCCTTGAAGCATTTTTGTACCGGCGGGCCAAGAAAAAGTCCGGCACCAGACGTATTTCCGCAGATGGTTGACTTCATGGACATTTTTCATGTGTCTTTCCATATCCGTCGGCAAAAGTATAACCTCGCACAAGTGACAGTAAAGCAGAGACATTTGCTTGGATTGACGAGCGACCATATTCCGATGGGAAATGTAGTACTTCATAGCGGGAGAGGGAAATCACGTGTCACTCGTCCTGTTTTACTCTTTTAACTGAACGCGTGTTTCTTGTCGACTTTTCATTCGTGCAAGTTGGCGACTCGAGACACTGCTGCTTGCGGCACATGATGGTGATGATGATCAGACGACACACACTGAATGAATGAAGTGCAACGCGCATCTCTTTTATATATACGTGATCCAAGGTCTCTGTTCCTGCGAAGGTACAAGGAAGTCGAAAGGAGAGAACAAGGAAGTCGTTTTTAAAGCCGTGAAATTTTTTTTTTTTTTTTTTTTTACGGCTTTAAAATCTTTCACGGCTTTCCATTCATGTCAATATATTGCTTTTAGAGGACTGTGTTTTTTCAAGTTTATTCCTCGATATGTACGTGTTATAATTTTGAAATTTAAATTTTTTTCAAATATTTTTTAAAACTGGTTACATCGTCTCGTGTTATCGTCATCATGTTTAGAGTCTATGGAAAAAATCGTATTTATACCGGTAAAGCTGCCGATAAAAATCGGATAAGTAGTCTTTATGGACTAGAAACAAAATTGTTTCGTCGTTACCGAATCATTTACATTTACGTGGAACGGTAGACTTTTATCATTTCATCCCCGAACTGAAAAGAAAATTTTGTACGGAAAAGACTATACTGGAATTTGAAACGAGACATCCGAATTTGCATCGCGAAATCGATTACGTGTTGTGGAAGGCATGAGTCTTGAAATATTTCGTCAAGAGCTATTTTTCCGATAAACCCATTTCTTGTTTTGGAAAGAAGAATACGGAAAATGCCTGAAACGACAACAAAAACTCGTAGACGCTATCAAAGCGAGAAAAACAAACAAACGACAACAACGAAAAGCGGATGACGACGACAATGATTGAATTGAATTACATTTATTTTCCAGTTCGTGTGCTTAGTCTCGGGACTCGCATATGAACTGTCGTCCAATATGACAGATAGCACAAGACAATACATGAAAGATTTTATTACATCACAAAGAGAGGAAAATAACAGAAATACACCCAGGGCAAGGTGGGAATCGAACCCACGACCTCGTTACTGCGCGCAAGCAGCGGGCGGAAACTGGTACTAAGACTGCTCGGCCACCGAGGCCCCACCAATGATTCAATCAATGACTCTCGGAAAAAGGAAACAAGCGGACATTAACACGCGCGCGCCTCGTGCTTCTCGGAAAAGGAAACACGTGATCGCCTCGTGCATCGACTAAGGAGATAAACGACCTTGGCAGGAGCGTAGAGCGTATATATATAAATGCTGAGACCGAGTCGAAAATGTTTCAGTTCAGTTCTATTCATCTAGAGAGAGAGAGAGAGAGAGAGAGATGGATTATTACGGTCGAGTGCCGCAAGTTTCTAAAACGGAATGCAAACCACGTATTTTTCCGTTGTAACGATTGCAATGAATCCTATAGAGCTTTGGGGCCTCGGTGGCCGAGCGGTCTTAATACCAGTTTCCGCCCGCTGCTTGCGCGCAGTAACGAGGTCGTGGGTTCGATTCCCACCTTGCCCTGGGTGTATTTCTGTTACTTCCTCTCTTTGTGTTGTAATAAAATCTTTCATGTATTGTCTTGTGCTATCTGTCATATTGGACGACGTATCATATATAGTTCATAAGCGAGTCCCGAGACTAAGCACACGAACTGGAAAATAAATGTACTTCAATTCAGTCCTATAGAGCAGTAGCAGACACGTGATTTTCCCATAGCAACGGAACCTGGCAACCGTTCCTGGAGGACAAGGAACATTGCGTTCGCCGCTTCTATTGCATGCGGTTGTTGAAGCAAAGTTATATTTTCATCGTTTTTGCAAGCTTAAAATGTGTGCTGCATATTGCGAAAGCCTCAGTAATGGAGCTAATGGACTATATATTGAAAAAATCAAGATCATGAACAATAAGGACCGGTGTTTATTATGTAAAAATGAACTTTTCACTAATGTATCCGATTTGCTGGACTTGACTTAATTGCTATGTCAATTACTAAGTTTACGTTGTTAGTGCATATACTTCTGATAAATTTAAAGCACATAAAAGCCTGTAAACGTACTACCAATTTTCTTACGGATAAGTTTTAAATGTTTTCGTCAAGAAAATAGCAAATATGACTGGAAAGGTGAACAAAAGTCATTTAAGCATGCAGAGCAGAGTCTGCCCAAAATATTTTGCAGCTATTCTTTTTTCGGTGGATTTTAACTTTTGAAATACAAAAATGACTAATTTTTGAAAAATTACATTTATTTTTTGGAGAACTCTGTTAATTTTATGAAGTTAAAATATGTAATTTTGCATCAAATCTGAAAACTGAACCAAGTATCAATCTCGTACATTAGAATGAGATATAAAAAAGGAACTCGTTTTTTTTTGGGGGGGGGGGGTTGTCTAATTAGCAAATCATTTGTATACTAGATGGATTACACTTTTCAAATTGAGCTAATAAAGGTGTGCATCGAGCATCAATTTCAAAGTGAATATTAAAATTGTCTAAATCGGTGAAATCTAATGCAATATATTTTATGTCAGAAAGGAGCTGTGCAGACTTTTTAAATTTCCTTCATACGTGTTTCAGAATTTATGTTTTTAATTGTTTAGTGAATGATATTTTGTGTTTTTTTTTTTTTTTAAAATATACCTAGGTACAAGCAGGGGCGGACTGGGAAGAAAATTCGGGCCGGGCATATTTCAAACAGACCGGCCCTTGGAAGGGCAGGTATTTTGTAGATTACTGGAACTAAAAATATTATCAGTAAATATGTCGATATGTATTAAAATATTAAATGTTCACGCGACAGTTATTTTTCTTATTCAGCATGGAAGTGTAATGATACGTAATACTGTATAGCAAGGCCGTAGCCAGAATTTTTTTTCGGGGGGGGGGGGCCTTGACTTTGAAACACTTACGTTAAGGACAGTTTCAGGGAGGAATATATGCTACATTGCGAAAATTTTCGGGATTTCGGGGGGGGGGGGCGCACGTCGCCCCCCCCCCCCCCTCTGGATACGGCCCTGCTGTATAGGACCCCAAATTCGGAATCCCAAAAGACATAAAATCTGGAACTTCTTCAAAAAAATCAGGAAATATTTTGCTCCGTGTTTCTTTTTTTTTTTTTTTGGAAGTATGTCATTTTAAAAAGAAGGAAAATAAAATGCAATGAACATGTTTAAGATCGAAGATGTGCAGTTTCTAAAAAAGTTATTTCTTGATTCTCTGAAAAGGGTGCGTTTTTGCGATTAGAATTAGAGTGGTATTAATTGTAAGTTAATATCATTATATTTTGGTTTTTTTATTTCTTGTTGTTCTATTATTTTTTTTAAATAAACTGTAATTTTCTCGCGATACAGAACATTCGCGAAATTGAAATTCGGCGCTTCTCGCATTTTCCCGATCGTCTGATCTTTTACTGCAATTAAGTAACTAGAGAACATAAAATTATATCAGAAATTACCGGAATTCTTTTCTTTTATTGTTAAGAGATTAAAACAATATTGGGAAAAGTCTAGGTTTTTCGATGTTTTGCCTTCGAATGTAAGCCCACTACAACTTCGTTTTTTTTTTGTGATAACTTCATGACTTATAGGCGAGTGTATACGATAACCAAAGACAGTGGCGTAGCTAGAACCCAATTTCGGGGGGGGGGGGGGGTGTTCTTCTGGAGGAAGGTCGATTTCTCGCAGTTAATTTTACGAAAAAAATTGGTCGAATTGATGATGAAAAAAAAATTATTATAAATGGAGTTTCTAACTTGACTCATTTTAATGTGAAAATTGACGGGAAAAAACATATTTATCAACTTAAAAACAATCTGATTTACGTTATTATATAATTTTCGCTTCAGACAGAATTTAACTAGAACTGAAGCTGTTTCAGGGGAAAATACAAGAGAAAAATACAGTATTATGTTAAAAATTAAACACTGATCAAGTTTACGTGTCTTGGGAAGGAAGGTTATTTAACGAACAAGACAATTTCTGAATCTCCAGTCTAAGTGAATACAATGGAAAGAATAAAACTGTTAAGTTAATTCAAATGTTTTAAAAAATTGCTAATGCAGAAAGTTAAAGGTATTATTGTTTTATTGCATATTTAACAAAAAATAAATAAATAAATAAATAAAAATAAAAATAAAACTTGGCGAATTTACAGGAATAAAATTTTTCGTCTCATAGAACATAGAACTATTTTTAAGCTCAACTGATAACTTTTTTCCCATTATCATTTTTAGCCTACTTTCCCGTCAAAGTTTTAAACAAAATGAATAAAGCACGAAAGACAGTTAAATGTATTGTGAAAATATCGTTAAAAATAAAGAAAAAGTTAAAATAAGTGAATTAAATAAAGACTGAAAAATGAAAAAGTTGAAAGTAGGCTTTTGAGAAGGAGAAAATGTGTGTCCGTCGGTCTGTCTGCCCAGCACCCCCCCCCTCCCCCCCAAAAAAAAAACTTTTGAAAGATTTGTCCAATTCGAAATATTTTATTTTTGAACCGAAGGGGGGGGGGGGGGATATCGGCATGGGCATCTCATTTCTACATTTGACTTTTTGATTTGCACATTTTTTCGCTTAATTTTGAATAGTTCAAAAAATATTAACATTAACGCCTATGGGAAAATTATGTGAACTATGGGCGTAGGATCCAAGCTCCTATGAAGATGCTTACTGGAAGAATCTCTCAGCGTGAAAGATTTTTTGATTTGAACAACCTTTATTAATTTCGAACAGTTCAAAAAACAAAAAAAATTAACATAACCCCTTCGGGGCATTTTCAATCTTATCATGATCTAACAGACGGATTTGCTTGGAACAAACTTCAACGGAAAGATTTTATGACGTAGCACATGTACAAATACGAAGTTCAATCGGAACTAAGGGAGCCTATTTTCATATGAAATTTTTTCATCGGGATTTCTAAATATATTTTGAATGAATAAATGAGTGAATAAATACATGAATGGAGTAAATGAATGACTGAATAAATGAAAGAATGAATATGTATTAAACGTTGAAAAAGGTATTTGAAGTAATTAGAACTAAAGCTAAATGAGAAAGAGAAATAGCTGGATTATAAGTTTGAAGTTGGTTTTTAACGGAAAGGTGTGTATAGTTTTGGACGGAACTTCTTGTTAAATAATGCATTAGTACTAAAAGCGGCAAAAATAAAATTACCTTCAGGAAGTGTCTAGTGAAACTAATTCTGATTCAGCAGATTGTACTTCTTCAGAGGACATCAACTTTCCCTTTTTATAACAATCATCATCAACTTTCTCTTTCGAATTAAAAAAAGCTTGTAATAGGCTTATGCTCGCTTCAATATTGCCTCTCATTCAATGCACTTCCCTAAATATATTGGGTTGGAATTCTGGGAAAAAAAAAATTGCACAGGACAGACCGACCCACAGATGCATAAGGGGTGGAGGTGGTGGATACAGCTTTCACGAGAGGAAAGTGGGTGGGCTCGAGCTCATGGTAAAATATTCATGCAACAACCTACAGGCAAAGTGAACGACCATTGGGGAAAAAAACCATTTAAATTAGAATAGTTTACGCTTAAAGAACGTGAGAAAATAGCCTTTTATGGCTACAGTACCATTTGTTAGGGGAGAGGAGAGATTGACAAAGAAACTCGATCATTTTATCTCCCACTATCTCCCATCTTCGTGTGCGCATCTGTTTCTGTATATGCAGCTGAGGCGTTATTATTGAATGGTCAGTATGATTGGGCTTAAGTTGAAAGTAGAGAGCAATTAACGCAATCCCCGGTGGTGCTTGAAAGCACCTTTTTAAAAAGGAAGAAGTCATAAAAGGGTCGTTCTTCCGCTCTGGGCATGAAACGTAGTAAGGGGCTGCTGATAAAATTGTTACATTGTGAACAGTCATGGGAAAGATTCTAGTTTAGATAAATTTATTGTTAAAAGTTCGGATTGCTGGCATTTGAAAGCTATTTCCAGCTTCCGTTTTTTTATTCTAATAATGTTTTTTTGCTAGTCTTGCTGTCCACTTTCATTTTCAATTTTCTCCAGACTAGAGACCCATATCTAATATTAGTAGGTTTCATAACTGCAAGAGTTGCACTGAATGTATTTTAGTTTTAAATTGGACTGCGAATCAAAACCTTCCCGAAAATGCTGCCAAACCAAAGATTTTCCAACATTTTTCATGCATTTTAGCTCACCAGAATTTAATCTCAACTGAAGCATTTCATGATAGTTTAAAAATATATGTATTCTTTTCTTAAAATTAAAAGAAAATCAGCAGAACCAATAGCGATAGCAACAAAAAGCCTACATTTAATAGATGTATCGATATACTATATAAAATTATTTCGGGTTCGGGCTTGCGAGTTATTTAGAGGAGAAACCGTTAGGAAAGTGGTACGATTAGGGGTGCAAGTTTGTCACTCCGTGAATTCCCTCGATTTTTAAAGCTCTTTCCTAAAATCTGCGATTTTTCAAAAAATACCACGATTTGTCCGCAAATTGTTTAAAATTTGAGACTTATTTTGTTTTTTACTTACACTTTAACTGCTATTTATACTGTTCTGAAGTTTTAAAATGTATAACAGATGTACCAAACTTTTAGAAGAATTCATCAATAGAAAAATAACTATAAAACTAGTTATAGATAATTCCACTCAAGTTTAAAGGAAGTTTTTGATCCAAATCAATACAAATATTTAAACGTTTTTAACGAAGTTGATCGTTGTTCCATTGTTAACAATAACTCTATGATACCCTCCTCCCCCAATGAGTTACACGTTGAAGGAGGGCAATTCAATTCTGGAAATTCAAGAGAGAAAGTTTTCCCAACCTGTCCAAAGTGGCAATCCGCTGTTTGTCAGTTCCGACGAATAGCGCAGATGCTGAACAGTCCTTTTCTACATATAAAACGTGTTAAGTAATAACGACGAAACATTAAAGAAAATAATTTAATTATGTATAATATTTTGTACCAAAATTCTGTACATTTAATTAAATACCTAAATATTGCATAAAATTATAAGAAATGAAATTATTCCTTTTTTATTTAAGAAAATAAATTTAATTGCAGATATTCTAGTTTTTATTACATTATATTTGTATTCTCGCGAAAATTTCGCGTAATTTGCCGCGAATTTCCGGCTCTTTTTTTCTGCGACAAACTTGAAACACTAGGTGCGACCTAGTACGACCCTATAACCCAAAAGTCCCAAAATTACCTTTTTTTGCATTTTATCGCGCTTTTTTTTTTTTTTTTGGGCAGTGTTCACTCTATTCAATTGTTATTAAAAAACATATTTTTAGAATAGTATAAAGCGTAAAGAGAGTTAAGGTCCCAAAAACAGTTTTCGGACACCAACATTTCGGTGGAGTCCCTCTAAGTCTCTAAGTATCTAAGTCAAAATTTCGAGGGGGGGGGGGGGTTGTCCCCCCCCCCTTATCTACGCCAGTGACCAAAAATACTATAAATGAGCAAAATGCTAATAAAAACTTCCAGAGCAAATTATATGAGCTCTGATGCTACTTACTACTTTTTTTGAATGAGAACCCAAAATCCGGAAAATTCCGAAATCTGGAAAGATGGCGGCCCCCAGAGTTCCGATTTTGAGGTCCCATACTGTATATAAATTAGCTGTTAACAGCCACCGTACTTTAGGGAGTTGCGCAGTGAGACAATCGGCTGAGACAAGGCCGGAGAGAAATTCTCTGGGGCCGCCCCTGAGAATTTGCATCACCTGGATTGAGAAATTCTCAGGGCCGTATTTTGTAGCTTGCAGGGTTTTAAAATATTGTCAGTAAGTATGTAGATATGTATTTGAATAATATTAAGTGTCTACAAGATAGATTAATTTTTCTTATTCACCATAGAAGGGCAATAATACGTAATATGTTAATTAGCTGTTAATAGCTGCCGTCCTTTAGGGCGTTGCGCCGTGAGGCAATCGCCTCGCCGCCTTATGCACTGCTCAAAATTTAAAACATCCCTTTTTCCGCTCTCAAAAGTTCAGACGGCCGCCTAGGTTTTCTATATGGACGAGTCGGCCCTGAGAATTTCTCAAGCCAGCCCCGAGAGCTCGTCCATATAGACGACTTAGGCGGTAGCCTAAAGCGCAAAACTGATGTATTTTATTTATTTATTTATTTATTTTCAAAGTTTAAAAATAAAACACAATCATTTTTTCTCCTCGGGAAGCCGTTTAGGTTGTCTATAAGGGACCAGTCGGCCCTGAAAAATTCTGCCTCCCCCCCCTTGTGGCCCAACGGCCAGACCCTAGAGGTTTTGCCCCATTGCTGCATTGCACTCTCTGAAGCCCGGGTTACGGCATACATTTGGTCAACGTTTTATTATGAACATTGTAAAAGCTGTATACTTTATAAAAAAAGATATTTTGCGACCGGCCCAGGTTGGACCGGCCCACCGGGCATTTGCCCGAATGCCCGCATAGCCAGTCCGCCACTGGGTACAAGTGCGCCCAGAAACCCCCCGCACCTGCCATTTTCTGGCCTATCGTATTTTTAGATGCCCCCTATACCTTGGTACAACAAATCTTTAAGGATATACTGTGTCAACATGAATGTGTTGCATTTTAATTGTATATGATTTGATTTCATTATCATAAATGATGAGATGCAAAATGCATATATTTTTTCATTATAATTATTGTACTTGTTAACTATGTTTATACAAATTGTACTTTTTGATTGAAAAAAAAAAAGGAAATATAAAGGAAAAAAATCCCAATGGTCATTTGATTACGTTTGCCATTTCATTATTACGGCATTCGTTTATGATCGACTTTTAGGATATATGCCATCAAGTGTAACGTAGGATTGCATATATTTTTTGAATTGAGGTAATACCGCTGCTTTATTTTCCAGGGCAAGACAAAGACAATATTAGAACATCGTTTAATAATTTGGAATGCTGAAAGACGGTAGGTTTTGTTTGAGTTGGTTTTGCAGGGGGAGGTACGCTTCTACTATTTTTAGCGACTTGAGTACTTGTTTCAATAATTTCGGGAACATGAATACAAGCGGCATTTGCCTTAAAATCATTCTTCAGTTGAATATCGGTTATTCCTGCGGTTTCGGTAAAATTTTCTAGAAAATAAAGCAGATACTGCAGCCACATACACCTTTGCGAATTCATCATTTCTTCTAGTTTTTTTTTTTTTTTTTGAGTCTAATCGCTCGTATATGATTTTTTAAAATTATCTAGCCATATTCAAAAATTCGTCCCTTTCATCCGTTTAAGTATCCTCAGAAATATCAACTCCTCTACCGTCTGGTTCATGGTTGTTAGTCTTGAAACGTTGGTAAATTATGAAGATGATTCCACGAATACATCTATTGCAAAAAAGAACTTTCCTTTAAAATAATCCAATGCTTTAAAATTTTCCATTTATGAAAAGAAAAGGAACATAGAAACAAAGCATTGATTGCTTCATTTCTATGTTCCTTTAGATCGTCTCTTTTTTTCTTAATCCAACAGGCATAACTAGTGAGGCAGGGTTATTTTGATCTTCAAAATCGACGCCTCAAGTCTTGGACGCTTAGCATTTTAAGTACGTAAAATAAAGTTATCCCAATATGCCTTCGTCCTCCATTTGAACCATTATTAATACACCTGCATCCCTATAATTTGTTTTGTTTGTTGGTCGTTGTCTCCTACCCATTTGCTCATCTGATATTCAAACATATTTGTCTTATATGGAATTGCTCAGTACTTGCTGCTGACGGAATTGCACTTTCAAATACTCAAATTTTGTACATCCTGAATTGTTTCTTTCCTGTGATTTTGAGAATTTCTGTACAGCATACTTCATTCAAAACATGCAGAAAAGTTAATTCAAAATAAGTTTTTGTGACAAAATATTTATTTTTATTATTATTTTGTTTTTTATTTTGTTTTTGTTTTCTTTTGTGGAAACAATGCGCGAACCCCCCCCCCCCTTGACATATTTACAAACAATTTTCTAGGTACAAAATACTCACCATTACATGATATTTAGTACCTAGTTTAAGATAGACAGCAAATAGATTAATCAAACTAAATTTAAAAATATTGTGAATGATTCAGCAATGCTTCATTTTCGTTAAAATCCATTATTTACTTTATTTACAGTACAGCACGGTATACATAAGATCATAAAAGATGGATGTGTGTTAAGTATATTTACAGGTTGAAAAAAATAATTATTACTCTGCTTCAAATTTTCACATCTATTCATAGCCAACCCACAATGAATCATCTTCGGAAACTTAAGCTAAACAGAATTTAGTTTTCTTAATTTCTCCCAAAACCACATCATTTTCAATCTAACTTTTGATTTTGCACATGATGTAATTTGACTCTTAATTAGCATTATGCAAAGCTTTTATTCCAAGGCAACTTTCATCTGATGAAAAGCATTTACAAGGAAATGATTCACTAGCAAGTTTACCAATATGACAGCAAATTTCCTGCATTAAAACTGCCATTACCGATAAACCAGCTAGCTTTGAACCGATATCAAATGCGTTAGCACATATTATAAATGAAATGTTTAATGCAAATTTGAAAACTCTAAACAAAGCAAAGGCTTACATAAATACTCAATCACAAAGAATAATTAACATCAATACTGAACCTAAGCACCATAATACACTTTCAAAATAGTTCATATTTGTAAGGAATTCTTTTGTTAACAGAACATGTTCAATATTTTCAAAACATTATAAAAACATATTTTTTTCAAAATTATGTTTCGCATTAAAGAGATGAACGAAAATTTAAACACCAAACTGAGCTTAAATTGTTTCCAGTCAATGACTTTCACACAGTAACAAAAGTCTTAGCACATGTAATTAATGCTAGCTTTACAATTACCGGATATTAAACAATTGTTGATCAGTCACTTTTTTTTTTTAAGTTTGCTGTAATCGAATGAAACGTAGAATTTAATGAATTTGATTGTAAACACATGCGGAAAGTTACCCAGATCCATGTCGCCACTTTTGTATCAAATTGCGTCTCAAATTTAAAAATTTTCTCGGCTTTAACAGCGCAACGAGAAACTTAAGACTCTTCAACACGTAAATAAATCTCAAACATTGATATTATATGGAATAATTTTAAGTAAAAGTTGAAATTATTCATTGAACATTTCGTACCACACCCACTTTTCATCGTTGAATCGCAAATGTTGGTCGACGCTAGCTCACATCCACTGCAAATGGGCAAATTGGTGACGTCACGCCAGGGGGCGTGGACCTCTGACGTCACTCTGCTAAAGCCGCATGCGCGACTTCCCGTTTTCGTTTTCTGCGAGTATAGTTTTTGATTCTAACAGATCTAAGGAAATTAACCTTCCAGATAAGAGGAGTTTGCTCTCATTTATTATTGTTATTAAAGCAATATAATTTTTTTTTCAATAAAAACTTTGTATTTTTTTTATTTTTTTACTTTTTTTTACTACTGTTAATTTTTTTTTAAATACTTTATGTATTTTTTTCCAATAAAAATGTGTGATTTTCAATAAAACACACATTTTTGTTTTGAATGAAAATAAGAAATATTGGGTTAATAAATTGTTAAAATTAAACATTGATTTTTGCTATCTAACAAGAGCTTTCCTTCAGAGCTCCCTAAGCAGTAAGAGCCTTTTAGATTCATTAACATCTTTGGAAGAGTAGCTAAAGCTTTGTGTGGTTTTTCAGAATGATGTTAAAAGATGAATTTTTTTTATGTTCGATGTAATTGTCTATTCATTTATTTTGAAAGGAGCGTGTTTGTGAGGTTTTACTGTAATCTAATTGCATATTTTCCCTAGATATTAGATGTCAGTTTGTTACAATTGTAGGACATTGTAGGACAATTTCAGGTTTATGTTGTGTTTCCTTATAATATAATAATGTATCGGAGCATTATTATAATAAACATGTTCATAAACTTTACCTGTGCGAGACCTTAACTGAAAAGTTTGATGCCCTAAGTGCAAAGTATAAAATTATAATGCCTTCATATATAATTTCCTATTTTATATTTTATAAGTTACCTTCCCAAAATTACTGCTATATTTTTGACATTGTTACTGTTTAAGCAGTGAATTTTTTAAAAATTCTTTTTATCTTAAAGTGCTTTTTATTTTATTTGCTCTTAATATATTTTATATTTCTTCTTACAGATAATTGGATAATTCAGATAATTATCTGAAGTGCTAGTTGAATTCTAGCCCTGATGCAGTTATTATAGAAAACTGCATCAAGGTTCAGGAGTTGTTCTTAATATTATGCTGTTTTTGTGTGAAAAAAAATTGCATTCAAAGTTTAAGTTTTATGTGTTATTCAATCCTTTTTTTTTTGTAATTTTACTTTCATTTGAATACACATATAAATATATCAAGATCCCCATAGGACATACTTATTTTCTTATTCATTAGAAGCGTAATACTACCTAATAAATTGATTAGATAGTAATTGCCGCCCCCTTAAGGAAGCTGCGCTGTGAGGCAAGCGCCTTGCTGCCTCTGGTTCTCACTGGCCCTGTGTTCTTGAAATTATTGATTTACGTTTACTTACTTCTCAAGTCTAAAGATTATGCTATCAGTGTAGCAGTTGACTTTTTCAATTTTATAACGTTTTGTGCAATCTTTTTTACAACAATATACTCTGAATGCATTGTAGATTAATGTATAATTAAATACACATAACAAATATTTACACGAAAAGATGCACTGATTTTTTAGAAGTGGCATTACTTTACAACATTTTTTTTTAAACTCAAGCTTTGATTGTACTTTCTGGATTAAATAAATTTCGCATTTTTAAATAGTGTCTAAATTTAATGAAAACATTTGGAAAGAAGTTGGATTTTTTACCCTTAAAAAAAAAAAAAACCCAGCATTGATAGTTGATTTCGTAAATTTTAAAGTAAATCAATTAATAAAGGGGGGGGGGGGGCACCATTTGTACCAAGCTTTTTTGGTTTGGTGCTAAGATGTTCTGCTTGATGAAAAGTGCGATGCAATTAATGAACAAATTTTTGCTTTAAAATCATCAATTTATTATTGCGAGAAATGTAAAAATTTTCTCACCTAGATTTTTTTGTTTATTTCAAGTATGGTGGACGCTTATTTTAGAGTGTGTCAAAAATTTAAAAAAATATTTGTCTTTTTCCCCCCTTAAATTATGATTACAAGTTTTTTTTTATCAAAAATATTATGAATTTTGCTGTAAGATCAAGCTTTTAATGGGTGTTGTTGAAAACACCTGAAAAAATAAAGGTTTCTATTAGATTTAATGTCATCGTTTAATTAATTATGTTTTTATTGCTTCATATTTTTCATCTTTGATATTCTGTTCGATTGTAATCAGTCGATATATATATATATATTTTCTTTCTACAAGAATGTTTTTATATTGTTTATTGCTTTTGTAAATATGGTCTTGCCTAGTGTTTAAAAAAAAAAAAAATGGGCACACAAATTTGCTTTGTATACTTTGTACATTGTATTTGGTTTTTTTACTATCAATTTAAAAAAAGCTTGGATTTGTTTGTTAGAGATCCATTGATTTATTTTTCAAATGGTATGTGCGTTGCAGTTTTAATTCTTCAATTCATTTTATACTTAAAATTTTTAATCCTTCAAAAATTGTGTCCTTCATATTTTTTCCAGTAATCTTGAATTTTTTTGAAAGTCTCCAAGGATTGAATGTCAGTTTGGTATGCAAGTATCTGTTGCATGATTACATAATGTGCAGTGGTGTAGTCCTGAAAAAAAAGTTGGGGGGACGCTTATACATACGAAGGTAAGCAATTGAAATCAAAAGTAGGGGGACGCTTATATTAAAATGTAAAAAATTTGGGGGGACGCTTGTATTTAAATAAAAAGGTAGGGGGACGCCGTCCCCCTGCGTCCCCCCTCGACTACACCACTGATGATGTGGTACTTTTATGTAGCACAAATTATTTTCCTACAAAGATTTTGCTGTAGATTCAAACTTGTTTGATGCTAATGCAATTTGTTTTTGCTTTGTTTTGTTTTAAAATTTGTCGAATGTGATTGCAAATTTCAATTTGTTTCTTATTTATAAGAATTTCGCACCTAGTGTTTTTTTTTTTTTTTTTTTTTTGCGTTCAAGTAATCCAATTTAGTAATAATTTAACTTTGTGCAAAGTAATAGAAATAAAATTTCACGTTTGTGCTTTAATTTAACGTGAAATTTTATTTCTAATCCAATTTGTTTTTGTTTTTTTTTTTTCAAATTTGTCAAATGTGATTTCAAATTTTAATTTGTTTGGGATTTATGCAATAAAAAAGAAATAAAGAATTATGAACAAATGTATATGGTTTTTTTTAAAATCAAATTCATACTTCAACTTAATGTTTGGTTGCATTTTGACAAAGTTTTAATGAACAATCTCATATTCTAAATCAAAAGTATTTTCAAATTATTTCTGTCATCAATTCCTTTAAAATATGCTACACACAATAATTTTTTTAAACTAGTTCTAGGTGATTTAAATTTTCTCAGAAAAATGAACTGAAAAAAAAAATCGTACATTTCCCAATATTCCTTATTTTCATTCAAAACAAAAATGTGTGTTTTATTGAAAAACACACATTTTTATTGGAAAAAAATACATAAAGTATTTAAAAAAAAATTAACAGTAGTAAAAAAAAGTAAAAAAATAAAAAAAAATACAAAGTTTTTATTGAAAAAAAAAATTATATTGCTTTAATAACAATAATAAATGAGAGCAAACTCCTCTTATCTGGAAGGTTAATTTCCTTAGATCTGTTAGAATCAAAAACTATACTCGCAGAAAACGAAAACGGGAAGTCGCGCATGCGGCTTTAGCAGAGTGACGTCAGAGCTCTACGCCCCCTGGCGTGACGTCACCAATTTGCCCATTTGCAGTGGATGTGAACTAGCGTCGACCGCAAAGGTCGATGCCGCCGGTTGAAGCGTGTTGAGCTGTCCTCAGCATTTGCTTTGCTTGTCCTCCAGGTGACGTCAGCTGCTACTGCCCAATTCCATCATCGAACTGGAGAGACACATGAAAACTGTGCACCATATTCACCATCTCTGCGTGTGGTGCAGATTCTTCTTGCGGCCCGTCGGGAAAAAAATGCAAAATGGATTGCATTTGTTGTCCTGCTGCAGCACGTTTGTCAAAGGAAGCTTTCAACCTGCGACTGTTGAAAAGGAAACGGATTTGTCTTTGCCTCCTCCCCCTGCATGTGTGAAGGAAGAAGAAGAAGATGTCGCTACGGAATTTGTTGATGACTCTTTGCCACCTACACCTCCTCCTTCTAATCGTGCCGATGCAAAAGACGAAGACTATGCCTCCTATTTATACGACAGATGACGAAGACTCTTTGCCACCTACATCTCTTCCTCCTTTTCGTACGATAGAATACGACGCTACGACGGCGGAAGAGGAAATGGATACAGCAACATCAGCAGCAGAATTGGATGATACAAGCATGATGAACAATGATGAACCTGCGACAGCTTGTAAAAGTCTGCAATATTGTTTGCAGCATCCGATTTATATTGGCAGTGCACAGAAAAAAGGGAACGACTCAATGAACTATTTGAAAAAAGTGCACGCCGAAATGGTCAAAGACATTAGGGGAACGCATTCCCATATGATTGTGATTCCACGTCGAAATGGAAACATTTCAATGAAAGAAACCGACCAAAATTTTTATGTATATTCTTAAAAGAACTGTAAAATAATAAAAAGAGAGAGAGAGAAAGAGAAGAGAAAAGTCTCCTTTTTCTTCTCTTTCTTTCTCTCTCTTTTTAAAAAAACAAGTATAGAGCCAATATATTGGCTCGATACTTGTAAGAATTACAAATTGGACAAGTTTTGTATTTTGATATCTTCCTGATAAATGTTTACCATTCATATATAAAGTTTTTTTTTTTTTTTTGACAATGTTTAAAAATTTAGCACAGACAGTTTGAAACTTGAAATACTTTTGAAAAAAAAAAAAAAACATTTTTTTTTTTCAAAGCTTTCAAACTGTCTGTACACTTATATATACTTTTACAGACTATACATTTCATTTTCGCTCTGTCTCTCTTTCTCTCGTAAAAGAAAATGGCAACTTTCGAGTCTAAAGAGTATCTTGATTTCAGAAACAAATTTGAATCTATTATCAAACAACTTCAAAAGTGTCTGCTGGATATTTCGATCGATTTCGATGGATTTTTGGATTTCATGGTTCCTCCCATCAGCGTCATCGTGGATAGTGACGACAGTAAAAAGTGTTTGGTCTGTTCAAATCTATTTGATAACAAGTCTTTAAATAAACGACGATTGCGTTGCGGTCACTATTATCACGAATACTGTTTGATTTCATGGTTCAAAAATAATAGAAAATATACTTGTCCGAGCTGCCGTGAATTGGATTCAAAAAGCATTGACGAGAATGATTTGATAAAGTTTACAATTTACAAATCGGATTTGGACAAAATACAATCCTCGATACATACGTTAAAGGCTAATGCAAAACATATTTTGGAAAAGGTGTTGCCGAAAGACCGACTTTCGATGTGAGCAAACTTGAAGCGTCTCGTGGATACGAAAATATTGGAACCCAAAACAAATGTGAGCGTCAATGAAAAAGTCTTTTTGTGAAAGCCGTGAAACTTGAAACGCTTTTGAAAAATTTCGAGCCGGAAACTTGGTAGCTTTGAAAAAAAAAAAAAAAATCCAAAATAGAAATATATATTTATATATAGTTAGTCTGTTAATACTATTTAGCCTACAGAGTGTAGTTTTTCGAGTTATAACGTAACTTTTATAGGGATATTTTCTAATAAAAAGGATTTTTAAAAATATATAATAAAAGATGGAAATTTTAGAATCTAGTCAGAAATGAAATTTTAGAAGCTTCTGTAAAAAACTTGTCGAGCCGTGGAAAATTTTACAAGCTTCGCTTTTTTTTTTTTTTTCCAAAAGCATTTCAAGTTTCACGTCTCGAAACTTTTTCTATTTCAATTTAAAGATTATCATTTCTCATTTCAGGTATTATCTAATCAAACTCAAAGTGTTTCATTTACCACAATTGTATCTAAATATATTCTTATTCTTATCAATTGTGAAATTAACACTATATGATAATGTAAACATTAACCATACCTCAGCCCCTCTCCTATTGAGGTTATATATATATATATATAATATATATATATATATATATATATATATATTATATATACCTGTTTATTATATATATTTCTGTTGTCTTTTGAATTTACATTATGTTAAAAAAAAAAAAAAAAACTTTAAAATTCCTTCCTGGATACTTTTACAAAAAACAAAATTTCTACAGATTTTATACAGATTCATGTTAACGTAGCTCGTAAATTGTTAAAGATTACATTTAACTTTAATATTTTTATACTAATATTTTTTTAAAAGGTGAAAATGTAAACGCAGAGTGTCTACTGTAACAGTAAATTGAAAACAAAGTAATTCTAAATCACTACGGCATCCTACAAATTTATTATAATTTTCCTTATGCGTAACAACCTAGACAGAGCACAAGCTTTCTTCATGGAGCAATGAGCGCTCGGATCCATATGAACTTGGCAGGGTTCTCTTTCGATCCACGATTCCTTCAGAGTAACATGATCCAGGTAGTCGTCGATATTTCTTATGACTTTGTTTTCGCCGAAAAAGCGCTTTATATACTTGACCTTTTCCTCTCCCTTCACGAAAATGTTCTCGCACATCGCTTCCAGACTCTGCAAGAGAGGTCCCAGGGTACTGTACGGTAATTCCTCACATTCGTCCCTCTCCAAATCGGGTCTGTTTATGGTAAAAAAGTCATCTTCCAAGCCGGCCAACTGAAGACGAGGCACATCGAACGTGAATCTGCCGTAATGTGAGCTGTAAACGCCGTTGAACGCCAGCTCTTTGATTACGAAATCATCATCGCCGTGCGGGAATCCATCAAATTCAATGACTATAGCGTTACGCATGGTTATATCTCAAAGAGAGGTCTTTCTCGTCCGGTGAAACTACTCAGACTGAAATAGAAATATATAAATATATTTATGGTATCTTTTCTATTTCTAGAGAATATTTTTTAGATTTTATACAGAAATGAAATTTTAGATTCTATACAGAAATGAAATTTTAGAATCTATACAGAAATGAAATTTTCCTTGGCTCGACAAGTTTTATAAAAGATTCTAAATTTTACATAGCTACACAAGAATACAGAAACTTCTAAATTTTACAGACTATACATTTCATTTTCGCTGTCTCTCCTTCTCTTTCGTAAAATAAAATGGCAGCGTTCGAGTCTCGACCCAAGTAGCAAAGTGACGTTTTCTAAACGTAATTTTTAAGACATAAAAATCAAAAGACGTCTCTTATAAAAATAGGACGTTTTCAAAACGAGTCTGAGCCCAGAAACGTAAAAATTGAATTTATGACCTTTTTGAGACATTTACGCAAAAAATAGTCAGTTTGGTGTCGTTTTAAAAACGTCAGCGTTAATCCCAGTAACGTTTTTGCTGTATGGAGATTTTCAGTCTTTTAAAGCCGCCGTCCCCGACTCAAGCGCGCAGTCGCAATGCACGATGAACAAGATGGATGGATCACCTGGATGTGAGCACGGGTTTGGCTTTTATGTTTATTTGAAGAAAATATTACAGGTGAGCAATAGGATGCACTTTTTTGCATTTCGTATGCTTTGTATGATTATGATTAATGTTTTTTTAAAAAAGATGTACGGAAGTGCGCGCGTGTGTGTGTTTATTTTTAATGTTTTTACTTTCCTTGCATGTGAAAATTTAGAAACAGGTATGGCTGGCTGCTTGATATTTTTTATAACAAGGTCCTTATGACTGTATGTCCGTTCGACTATGTTTAAGTATTTGTCTGCAATGATTTATGCGTAATAAAATTGTTCAAGCATACACTTGCAATTTTAAATAATTTGGTACATGGCATAGCAATATAGGCCAGGCCGTAGCCAGAAATATTTTTCGGGGGGGGGGGGGGGGGCTGACTTTGAAGCACTTTTAGCGTCCGGGTCTACCACTTTAGTGGGATGCTAATTTCAATCTGCACAACACTAATTCTTTTACTAGACGTTTCCGACTTAACTTTATTCATATTGTGATCAAATTTGGATCTTCATAGTTCACATTTTATCGCTAGTGCGTTAAAGACAATCTTTAAAGTTTCACCTTGCAATAATGCATAGTAACTTGGCATTTTTACTGTTCTTCTCGCCACAAGCACTGATGCCACAAAACTTTAAGTTCGCTAACGATGCATACTAATGAACAGGTTGAGCATTTTGCATAACAACAGGTTGCCACACACTTATGTTGAGAAAAGTTTCAGGGAGGAATATGTGCTACACTGCGAAAATTTTCGGGATTTCGGGGGGGGGGGGGGAGGCGTGGATACGGCCTTGAATATAGGTTGTTTTTATTTTCTTCTTCTTTTTTTTAGTCAATCTCAATTGTTGTTAGAATTAGCTCTTCCCAAGTAGCAAAGTGACGTTTTCTACACGTAATTTTTAAGACATAAAAATCAAAAGACGTCTCTTGTAAAAATAGGACGTTTTCAAAACGACAGTCTAAGCCCAGAAACGTAAAAATTGAATTTGTGACCTTTTTGAGACATTTACGCAAAAAATAGTCAGTTTGGTGTCGTTTTAAAAACGTCAGCGTTAATCCCAGTAACGTTTTTGCTGTATGGAGATTTTCAGTCTTTTAAAATCGCCATCTCCGACTCAAGCGCGCATGCGCAATGCACGATCGACGATGAACAAGATGGATCGTCTGGACGGTACGATGGGAGCACGTGTTTGGATTTTATGTTTATTTGAAGAAAAGATTACAGGTAAGCAATAGGATGCACTTTTTTTGCATTTCGTATGCTTTGTATGATCAATGTTTTTTTTAAAAAGAGGTACGGAAGTGCGCGCGTGCGTGTGTGTGTGTTTATTTTTAACGTTTCTACTTTCCTTGCATGTAAAAATTTAGAAACAGGTATGGCTGGCTGCTTGATATTTTTTTATAACAATAAGGTGCTTATGACTGTCTGTCAGTTCAACTATGTTTTAGTATTTGTCTGCAATGATTTATGCGTAATAAAATAATTCAAGCATACACTTGAAATTTTAAATAATTTGGTATATGGCGTATCAATATAAGGTGTGTTTTCTTTCCATTTTTTTTAGTCAATCTCAATTGTTGTTAGACTTAGCTGCTAATCTAGGAGAAGTTTTTTTTATCTTTAAAGATATTTTTGTCATAAATGATTGAAATGTACACATTTCATATGTTTCTATGCATCATTATCTTAAATCAGCAATTTAATTTAATGCCAGATAATAATGATTTTGTTGTATCAATAAGTTTTCCTATGGCAGTAATTTCAAACTTAATGAACTACCTAATATTGCCTGCATTATTTTACTGTGAGAAAATCATTTTTAAATGCAAAAGGTGTTGAGAAGTTTTCAATTCAACTTTAACTGGTATATTGCCATCTGTTTGATCTCATTATATGTTATTGATTTTTAATTACTAGCTGTTGCATGCAGCTCTGCACAAGTTATAAAAGCAGCCCAATCTTTTAATAAAGAGCAAAAAATAATTTTTTAAAAAGTTTACCCATTTTTTGTTTAGTTTCGTACGTGTAACTATTTTGTCACACAAACCAGAATATTAAAATTAATGAATATGAATGTGCTTTATAATTAAATGATTCTTTGACCATATCGCTGAATTTGTCTAACAAATAGCCCTTTGCAGTGAGAATATAATCTGCAATTACTTGCTAAACGGAAAAAAAATCTTTTAAGGTGTATTTATGTGCTTGCACACAAAAGCTATCTCAACATGTTAAATGTTTTGACTCCCATTATCAACTATGTCCAGGAAACCCATTAAAACTTGGCTTGTCACATGTGGGTGGTCCTCTGCAATTTCAGTATGGTTAACTAAACAATCATAATGATGTTGGACAAAATGACGTAAACATGAGGTAAAGTAGATTTTTAAAAAATACTGTGCCAAATATCGTCTTAAATTTTATAAAGTAAACAAAAGGTTAAATAACAAGTTGAAAAAGCTAATTGCTACCATGTGGCAATTAGAAAAACTAATTGATTTTGTCATTTATATTTAATATAAATATTTATATAGATTACATTTATATTATATTTTATATAGATTATTTTCTGTTAACTAGAGAAAAGTACCACAAGCCGAAAAGAATGTGGGATTTATTCACCTGAAATGGAAACATTCGAGGAAAAAAAGGAATTATTAGTGACGAGGCTTCAATGAGAAAGCAAGCTTTAAAGAAAGAATAAGTTTTAAAACTGGTGAGTAAAGAAATAATAAACTTTTTTTACAACTTCAAGTTTGTAAATATAGATATTTAACAGAGTTTTATGGGTTTTTCTACCTCTGACATATATGATAATTTATTCTCTCACTTCCCCTCTTTCTTACAAAAATGTATGTTTTTAACCACTTAAAGTGCTTATCTTCAATAAAAGACCTTCATAAAAACCAACTTTTTCAATTCATCTGCAAGAGTAATTAATTCTTATTCAGTGTGTGGTACATAATGTGTGAATTATTATATAGATACACAATAAAAAACAATTTTCACTTCTGCTCTAGAGCCAATTTAGTTTCATAGCCGTTCTTTAATAAATTCTTTTGCTATACATCTATACAATGATTAAAAATAGTAACAAAATAATTCAAGGCCGTATCCAGAGGGGGGGGGGGCACGCCCCCACCCCCCCGAAATCCTAAAATTTGTTGCAATATACCATATATTCCTCTCTGAAACTTTCCTCAACATAAGTGTTTCAAAGTTAGCCTCCCCCCCGCCCCCGCCCCCCCAAAAATTAATTCTGGCTACGGCCTTGGAATAATTCTTGGTCACGCTTTTTTGGAGTACTTAATGGTCTCGTCTTTTTTAGTTTTATGAACTGTTCTAACAAACAATATTATGGCACACCGACCGCACAACTTTTTCTATATTACAGGGTGAGTCACAAAAAAGTATTACACTGTTTCTTTTTAATGCACTATAAATCAAGAATAATGTAAGATAATATGCATTGCCTGGAAGAAAATTGTATAAGATTATTTTCAGTTTTGTTAGGGATTCTCAAGAGTCATATGTGAGACCCGTTAGTACTGATAAAAAACTTTAAATTTAATTTAAGAAAACTAATTTCTTTTAATTTCAGGGAGAGAGACTTACTGTGCATATAGCATTAGAATTCTATCACATTATCTGGAAAATAAAGCCCTTTGATAGATAAAGCTTGACAGGTACCTACTAAAAATTAATTATGCATTACATTATCGATAATCTATTTTTTTTTTTACTTGTTTCAATGTATTGTAATATTGCATTGCCGAATTCAGAGTTGCTAAAAATATTTGTATAAATACATGTATTTTATTAAAAAAGTTATTAAATATTTTTTTTTTATCCAAGTATCTAAAGGAAGTAATTTTTGCTCTGAAAAACTCCTGAGCTTGGGTCTTCATTACAGAAAAGAACAGTTTGATTGACACAATAAATTTCCATAATAATGTTAAAACTTTAGTTCTAGCAAGCTTGATGAAATCATAAGTGTAAATATATACGTAATGTATTAAAACTGGTGTGAAAGGAATATGTTTTGTCAATGTGTATTTTTTGTTTCAAACGGCTGATGTAAATGTATTTTCTAATTTGTTCATTATGGTTAAGCCTTTTCCCCAGTATATTGAGAAAAGGTACTCATTTTCAAGTTTCAAGTAATATTAAAGGAACAAAATAGCTCTTTCCTAAATCTGCATAAATTGCAACAAAACACTGCTTCGTTAAAAGCAGATTTCCTCATTCTATAACCATTAATTTTTTTTCCAATATGATGACACCTGATAGCACCTGTAATCCCCACCCTGAGAGAAAAAAAAAAATCTTAAACTGCAATGTAAGTCTTAATTAAGGATTTAATATTGTGCTACTGTATGTATCTGTGGATATTGAGCAAGATTATTATTGTGCCTATCCCTTATTTTATTTGTTGTAAAGTTGACTGTGTTATCATTAACATAGGAAAATGGCAATGAGAAAAATTCTGATATTAGTACTAATGAATTGTTTTTGACTTTTTAAACTGATGTGTTTTGTTTCTTTTTTGGTTGGGGGGGGGGGGGGAGGGCTTTTGTTACAATTTTTTATTCTACCAAATATTTCAAATATAAGTTTTTATAAAACTAATTTTTTTTTTTAATTTTAATCTATTATGATGATCATTTTTAATTTTTTTGTTTTATTTATTTATTTTGTAAATAAGTGTTTTGATAAAAATATATTCTAATATCTATTCATTGATGTGGACATTAGAAAAAACTTGTTTATTTAAGAAAGCTTGTCATGAAAAATCCTTTAGTGTATGATGCAAAATTTGAAAAATGATTTTAGTTCTTTCTAAAACAATTTAGGTGTGTCATTTTCAGAATTGGTATTTTTGTCAACAAAAGGGTACTTTTGGTAGGACGGTTTCAAAAACTGGAAAGAACCAATGCAGCAATGAAAAAAATGGACCAATCGCAAAAATAGTTATTGTATCATAAATAATGTGCAGTGAGGTCTATAATTTAATAGGGACTTAAATAATTAAATTAATATTGGGGCATTATTGAATACCTTTATTTTGTTAATTAATAAATGTTGCAATTAAAACAACTATTTAATGAAAGTCTAAAGTTACTGATTGCCAAAGGTAAACACCACCTGCTGCATGGCCTAGACCAGCGTTGTTGCTTAATTGTTTTCATCCATGAAACATTAAGGTAGACTTCTACTGTGTGTACTTCCCTTGTTTTTAATATTAGGTTAGGATTTTAATTCAAAGTTCTTGAAACAAATTATTTACAACAGAAATAAAAATTTCTTGTTATTACTTATGCTCTTCAAAAAGTAATTTCAAACGTTATTGTAGTATGGAAGAATAAATAGAAATATCATGGAACCTTGAGTGATCTTCGTGGAACCCTAGGGTTTCGCGGCACATAGCTTAAGAAACGCTGGCCTTGACTGTGCCACACTATGGGTATAAAATCCATTGATCATTAATTTTTGAAGAAGAAAATTTACTGATGTTACTTGCACTTCATTCCCATCTGAAATAGAGAAATATATGTCAGCTTTTATATTATTTATTTTATTTTTAGGAAGTGTGCAGAGGGATTTAGGTTGCCAAAGTCAAGGAAGTTGAAGACTCTTTCAGTTTCAGTTGCAATTATCTGATGAATTTTGCTTCCCATTTTATTCTCTATTTAAATTTTTATATTGTTTTCTGAAATAATTTACGTTTCTAAAAATAATGTAAAATGTTTTTTGTAAACTTATTTTTTGCCTGAGTGGGAGCAAGTTGCCAAAAAGGTTACAAAAACTAACTATAGTTTATGTCTTTCAACTGCATAGAATTTGAATTTTGTTGCGATTCTAAATATTTATAGAATTTTGAAATATTGTGTAAAAATAAAATAAAAAATAAGATAAATTGGTAAGAGTTTGCATACATTCAAAAAGCAAAATGTTTTGCTTTTACACTATTTGCTGCACATTTGAACTTTGTAAAGATGTTCAATTTATTTCTTAAATTTTGTAATATTGATCTTCATTAAGATAAACTAAAAGAAAAAAATTGTTATCTAAAAGTGTAATAATTCGTAAAATTTTGAAGAAATTTTGTCTTTATACATACAAATTGTGTCTATACATTATGTCTTTATACTTAACAAATTGTTTTCTATTTATTTATGCAGTTAGGTGTTATAAGATTGAAAGCACAAAATTTTATCAGATTTGTTTTGCAAACTGATTCTTATTATTGGCTGTTAAATAATGAATATAAGCGGTTAATTAATGTTTCTAAATTCAACTTTGTTTCCATTGGAAAGTGTATTATCAGTGCAAAAATGAACTGTTTAATCTCTCCCTCTTATATTAATGCAAGTATATCTAATTGTGCTCCCATTTCTTTGTTTAACCATGATCAATATTTGAAAACTTGGTTGCTTTCTCTCATAATTGGTTAGTTAAATAAAAATTGATGATTTTGTTGTTGGTTTTAGTATCCTAATTTAGTTACTAAAACAGTGAGAACAAGAACATATGACTTGTGAAGTTTTTCATATTTTTCTTCTGAGAATTTGATTTCTGGAGGAAGAGCAGGTAAAACCTGGTGTGAGGATAAGCTTTGGAAGCATAAATTACATATGTAATAAAATTAAAATCTTGATCATGATATGTTTTACAATTTTAAATAACTTCTAATGTAGCATTAATTTTTAATGAACAACTTAAAAAGTAAAGTTTTAACTTGTCTTGCTTGTGTATTATATTAGTGTTTGTAATGAAATCTTTAAAAATAAATTGAATTATTTAGAAAGGAAATAATAATTTTGTTGTTAATGACATGTTTTATTAATTATAGTCTTAGTTATCGATTGACAATGATCTATACTTGAAGCTTTTCAAAAGCTTCTGTCTGCTCCAAAACAGGTTGAAACTATTCATGACAGTATGTTTTAGTTTTCCTAAAAGTTTGTTAGAATTGTAAGGTTCTTTTTTTTGTGAAAACTGTTTTGTGTTATATTTATGTGCATCAGTTGAATAAAAAGGAATGTTTTTGTTATTATTGGTCGGTTTATTTTTAGTATTTTTGAATTAAGTACCCGAGGCATTTGCTAGTCGAAAAGTTTTTTCTTAATCTTGTACCAAAACTGGGAAAATAATTGCCTGCTTTTTACAGCATTTAAAATAAATGTAACTTCATCATTAAAAAAAGGTAAAATTGACTATAAAATAGTTTTTTTTATGCAATAAAAATGCTGCTACTTGGTTGAGGATTTCATAAATGATATCAATGTTTAAAAAGTTGTGTCGATAGAAATTGATTTACTGTCATTTATAAAACGTAAAAAGCGACTCCACTGCAAAACGCAGATACGTGACGTAAATAAAAGGTGAACAACCTAGCAGCAAATTCGTCTGAAAAACGTTATAAAATGACGTTTTTAAAACGTATGCAAACCACATCGCAGTGTCGACTAAATAACGACAATCATGTGACGATTTTAAAACGTCCGCAAACCTAAACGATTATCGGCTACAAAACGTCATCGAGTGACGTTTTAAAAACGTGTAAACGGATCAGAAACGTCAGCAATTGACGTTTAGATGTCATTGGAAAACGTCTGGGTTTACGTTTAATGTTGAGACATTTTGACCAAATATTGACGTCTTTTGACATCCTTTTTTTTACGTTTTGAAAACGTACTCATGCTACTTGGGAAAAGGTGCTGAGAAGTTTTCAATTCAACTTATACTTTTCTCCACCAGACCCCTACCTGTTAGCCGAGGCCCTAGGATTGCTTACGCACGGGGAGAGGTAGTGGGGTCTACGGATTTTACATGCACATATCCCCAGGTATACATGGTGGTCTTCAGTGTGTATCGAACGCGCGATCTTCCAGTTGGAAGTCCGACGTGCTAACCACTAGGCTACCACGGCCCAATTCAACTTAAACTAGTATATTGCATCTATTTGATCTCATTATATGTTTATTAGTTATGCTATTGATTTTTAATTACTGGCTGTTGCGTGCAGCTCTGCACAAGTTATAAAAGCAGCGCAATCTTTTAATAAAGAGCAAAAAATAGTTTTAAGAAAGATTACTCATCTTTTGTTGAGTTTCGTACATGTAATGTCAAAAACCAGAATATTAAAATTAATGATAAATAATGTGCTTTATAATTGATTCTTTGACCGTATCACTGAATTTATTTAATAAAAGCCCTTTGCAGTGAGAATCTAATGTTCAATTACTTGCTAAACCGAAAAAAA
The DNA here is from genome assembly GCA_038502835.1 of Octonoba sinensis. Classification (NCBI taxonomy): domain Eukaryota; kingdom Metazoa; phylum Arthropoda; class Arachnida; order Araneae; family Uloboridae; genus Octonoba; species Octonoba sinensis. Next base: position 9,218,396 of record CM076601.1, on the reverse strand, counting down.
TCTTTTAAGGTGTATTTATGTGCTTAAACACAAAAGTTATCTCGACATGTTAAATGTTTTGACTCCCAATGTCAATTATGTTTAGGACACCCATAAAACTTAGCTTGTCACCTGCGGGTGGTCCTCTGCATCTGCAACTTCAGTATGGTTAACTAAACAATCTATAATGATGTAGGACAAAAAGACGTAAACATGAGCTAAAGTAGATTTTTAAAAAATACCATGCCTAATATTGTCTTTTATAAAGCAAACAAAAGGTGAAATAACAAGTTTAAAAAGCTAATTGCAACCATGTAGTAATAAAAAAACTAATTGATTTTATCATTTATAATATGTTTTATATAGATTTTTTGCCGTTAACTAGAGAAAAGTCCAACAAGCCGAAAAGACTGGAATTTCTTCACCTGAAATAGAAACATTTCCAGAAAAAAAGGAATTACTGATGAAGAGATGGAAAGGAGAAAGCAAGACTTAAAGAAAGAATTAGTTTTAAATCTGGTGAGTAAAGAAATAAACTTTTTCTACAACCTCAATTTTGTACATATAGATATTTAATAGAGTTTTATGGGTTTTTCTACCTCTGACATATGTGATAATTTATTCCCCCCTCCTTTTAACAAAAAGGAATGTTTTTAACCACCTAAAGTGCTTACCTTCAATAAAAGACCTTTATAAAATCTGACATTTTCAATTCGTCTACATGAGTAATTAATTTTATTCAGTGGTGCATAATGTGTGAATTATTATATAGATGCACATTAAAAATCAAATTTCATTGGAATTTTCATTTCTACTCTAGAGCCAATTTAATTTCACTACCATTCTTTGATAAATTCTTATCTTTTGCCACACATCTATACAATGATTAAAAATAGTAATGGAATAATTCTTAGTCACTCTTTTTCGGAGTACTTACTTAATGGTCTCGCCTTTTTTAGTTTTATCGACTGTTGTAACAAACAATGATATTATGGCACACCGACTGCACAATTTTTTCTGTATTACAGGGTGATTCACAAAAAAGTATTACTGTTTCTTTTCAGTACACTATAAATCAAGAATAAGGTAAGATAATATGCATTGCCGGCAAGAAAATTGTATATGATTATTTTAGATTTTGCTAGGGATTGTCAAGCGTTCCATGGTGTTACCCGTTAGTACTGATAAAAAACTTTAAATTTAATTTAAGAAAACTAATTTCTTTTAATTTCAGGGAGAGAGACTTACTGCATATATCATTAGAATTCTATGACATTGTCTGCAAAATGAAGCCCTTTGCGATAGATAAAGCTTGACAGGTACCTACTAAATATTAATTATGCATTACATTATTGATAATCTAATAATTTTATTTTTTTTACTTGTTTTAATGTATTGTAGTATTTGCCTTTTTGAATTCAGAGTTGCAAAAAATATTTGTATAAATATATGTTTTATTTAAAAAATTATTAAATTATTTTTGTTATTTCCTAAGTGTCTAAAGGAAGTAATTTTTGCTCTGAAAAACTCCTGCAGTTTGGGTCTTTATTATAGAAAAGAACAGTTTGATGGACATTATAAATTTCCTTATAATGTTAAGACTTTAGTTCTAGCAAGCTTGATAAAAAATTTTTGTTTCAAATGGCAGATGTAAATGTATTTTCAAATTTGTTCATTATAGCTCAGCCTTTTCCCCAGTATATCAAAAAAAAAAAGGTACTCTCATTTCAAGCTATAGTAAAGGAACGAAATAGTTCTTTCCTAAATCTGCATAAATTGCAACAAAACACTGCTTTGTTAAAAACAGACTTCCCCATTCTATTACCATTAATTTTTTCCAATACGATGACACCCGATAGCACCTGTAATCCCCACCCCGAGAGAATTTTTTTTTTAATAGCAGTGTAAGTCTTAATTAAGGATTTAATATTGTGCTACTGTATTTGGTGGTTGTTCAGCAAGACTGTTATTGTGCCTATCACTTAATTCATTTGTTGTAAAGTTGACTGTGTTATCCTTAACATAGAAAAATGGCAATGACAAAAATTCTGATGCTAGGTACTACTGAATTGTTATTGACTTTTTAAACTGATGTGTTTTGTTTCTTTTTTGATTGGGGGGGTGGGGGGCTTTTTTTTTATAGTTTTTTATTCTACCAAATACCTCAGATACAATTAGTTTTATGAAATTAATTTTTTATTTATTTTTTTTTCGAATTTTAATTTATTATGTTAATTATTTTTTATTTTTTTTATTTATTTACTTTGTAAATAAGTGTTTTGATAAAAACGTATTCTAATCTCTATTCATTGTTGTGGACATTAGAAAAAACTTGTTTATTTAATACAGAGCTTGTCAACAAAAAAATACATATATATATATATATATTAGTGTATAATGCAAAATTTGAAAAATGATTTCAGTTCTTTCTAAAACAATTCAATTGTGTAGTCCTTTACAAGAATGCTGTCATTTTCAGAATTGGTATTTTTGTAAACAAAAGGGTATTTTTGGTAGGACGGTTTCAAAAACTGGAAAGAACCAAGGGAGCAATGAAAAAATGAACCAATGGCAAAAATAGTTATTGTTCATAAATAATGTGCAGTGAGGTCTATAATTTAATAGGGACCCTTTTAAATTAATATTGGGGCATTATTGAATACCTTTATTTTGTTAATTAATAATATAATTAAAACAACTATTTAATGAAAGTCTAAAGTTACTGATTGCCAAAGGTAAACACCACCTGCCGCATAGCCTAGACCAGCATTGTTGCTTAATTGTTTTCATCCATGAAACATTAAGGCAGACTTCTACTATGTGTACTTCCCTTGTTTTTAATATTAGGATTTTAATTCAAGGCTCTTGAAACAGATTATTACAACAGAAATAAAAATTTCTTGTTATTATTTTTTCTCTTCAAACACTAATTTCAAACGTTATGGGAGTATCAAAGAAAAAAATACAAATATCATGGAACCTTGAGTGATCTTCCTGGAACCCTAGGGTTTCTCGGAACATAGCTTAAGAAACGCTGGTCTAGACTGTGCCACACTGTGGGTAAAATCCATTGATAATTAATTTTTGAATAAGAAAATTTACTGATGTTACTTGCACTTCATTCCCATCTGAAATAGAGAAATATATGTCAGCTTTTATATTATTTATTTTATTTTCAGGAATTGTGCAGAGGGATTTAGGTTGCTAAAGACGAGAAAGTTGAAGACTATTTCAGTTTCAGTTGCAATATCTGATGAATTTTGCTTCACATTTTATTCTCTTTTATAATTTTTATATTGTTTTATGAAATAATAATTTATGGTTTCTAAACTGATGTAAAGCGTTTTTTGTAAACTTACTTTTTGCTTGAGTGGGAGCAAGTTGCCAAAAAGGTTACGAAAACTAACTATAGTTCATGCCTTTCGACAGCATAGAATTTAAATTTTGTTGTGCTTCTAAATATTTATTGAATTTTGAAATATTGTGTTAAAATATAATAAAAAATGAGATAAATTGGTCAGAGTTTGCATACATTCAAAAAGCAAAATGTTTTGGTTTTACACTATTTACTGCACATTTGATCTTTGTAAAGATGTTCAATTTATTTCTTAAATTTTGTAATTTTGATCTTCATTAAGATAAACTAAAAGAAACGAATTGCTATCTAAAAGTAAAAATTCATAAAATTTTGAAGAAATTTTGTCTTTATACATACTTGTACTCAATAAATTATTTTCTATTTATTTATGCAGTTAGATGTTATAAGATTGAAAGCACAGCATTTTATCAGATTTGTTTTGCAAACTGATTCTTTATTGTTATATAAGTGGCTAATATATGTTTCTAAATTCTACTTTGTTTCCATTGGAAAGTGTATTGTCAGTGCAAAAATGAACTGTTTAATCTCTCTGTCTTATATTAATGCATGCATATATAATTGTGCCCCCCCCCCTTCTTTGTTTAACCATGATCAATATTTGAAAACTTGGTTAGTTTCTCTCATAATTGGTTAGTTAAATAAAATTGATCGGTTTTGTTATTGGTTTTAGTATCCTAATTTAGTTACTAAAACAGAGTGAGAACATATGACTTTTGAAGTTTTTCATATTTCTCCTGAGAATTTGATTTCTGGAGGAAGAGCATTAAACCCTGGTGTGAGGATATGCTTTGGAAGAGAATAGCATAAATTACATGTAATAAAATTAAAATCTAGATCATGATATGTTTTTAAATAACTTCTAATGTAGCATTAATTTTTAATGCACAACTTAAAAAGTAAAGTTTCAACTTGTCTTGTTTGTGTATTAAGTATATTAGTGTTTGTAATGAAATGTTTAAAAGTAAATTGAATTATTTAGAAATGAAATTATAATTTTTTTTGTTAATGACATATTTTATTAATTCTAGTCTAGTTAATTATCGATGGATAATGATCTATACTTGAAACGTTTCAAAACTGCTTCAAAAGTCTGCTCTGAAACAGGTTAAAATTATTCATTACAGTATGTTTTAGTTTTCCTTAAACTTTGCTAGAATTTTTTTATGAAAACTGTTTTGTGTTATATTTATGTGTATCAGTTGAATAAAAAGAAATGTTTTTGTTATTATTGGTCGTTTTCTTTTTAGTATTTTTGAATTCAGTACATGAGGCATTTGCTAGTCAAAAAGTTTTTTTTAAATCTTGTACCAAAACTTATAGGTTCTGGGAAAATATTGCCTGCTTTTTACAGCATTTAAAATAAATAAGTGACTTCAAGTATTATCATTTATCGACGTCTTTTGACATCCTTTTTTATACGTTTTAAAAACGTACTCATGCTGCTTGGGGAGAATATCTTGATTCTAGAAACAAATTTGAATCTATTATCGAACAACTTCAAAAGTGTTTGCTGGATATTTCGATGGATTTTCGGATTTCATGGTTCCTCCCATCAGCGTCATCGTGGATAGTGACGACCGTAAAAAGTGTTTGGTCTGTTCAAATCTATTTGATAACAAGTCTTTAAATAAACGACAATTGAGTTGCGGTCACTATTATCACGAATACTGTTTGATTTCATGGTTCAAAAATAATAGAAAATATACTTGTCCGAGCTGCCGTGAATTGGATTCAAAAAACATTGACGAGAATGATTTGATAAAGTTTACAATTTACAAATCGGATTTGGACAAAATACAATCCTCGATACATACGTTAAAGGCTAATGCAAAACATATTTTGGAAAAGGTGTTGCCGAAAGACCAACTTTCGATGCGAGCAAACTTGAAGCGTCTCGTGGATACGAAAATATTGGAACCCAAAATAAATGTGAGTGTCACTGAAAAAGTCTTTTTGTGTGAAAGCCGTGAAACTTGAAACGCTTTTGATGTTTAAAAATTTAGCACAGACAGAAACTTGAAAGCTTTGAAAAAAAAAAAATTTTTTTTTTCAAAGCTATAAGTTTCTGTCCTAGCATTTCTATTTCAATTTAGATTCTCATTCGAGGTAAGATTTTTTTCATATTCTCTAAGCAAACTCATAATCTACAAACTGTTTCCAAATACTCTTATAAATTTTCTAAATAGTCCTTTAGATTGTCTAAACTACAAACTTTTTTCTAAATTGTCTTATACATTGTCTAAATCTAAACGTTTTTCACAGGAAATGCTATAATATTGTCATTTTTATTACTATCGGTAATATTTAACCAAAACTCTTTATTATGTATTCCCTTTTTAAATTCATTCTATTCGTAAAAAATATTCACTTGTGAATGATAAATCGTCTCTCGTTCAAGTTTACATGGTTTGTTTGGCGATTTTTTTACAATATACTTTAACGAGCTTTGTCGATTTATCTCGATCAGATATTTTTTAGATCTTTTGAATTTGAGCAAGAACCAAATTATAACTATTATTGTTAAAAGCTTCCCGATCCGATATTTGTAAAATCTTTTGAATTTGAGCAAGAACCAAATTATAACTATTATTGTTAAAAGCTTCCCGATCTGATATTTGTAAAATCTTTTGAATTTGAGCAAGAACCAAACTATAACTACTATTGTTAAAAGCTTCCTGATCAGATATTTGTAAAATGATCCAATACAAGTTTAAAATCTTAAATTTAAGCTTTTAATTTACAATACCTCCAGAACATTTCAAAACTTTTTACAATTCCTGCCTATCATTCTGCGTAAATTGCCTATCAAACCATGTAAATTTGAACAAGACACAGTTTTTTTCCCCCCCACTCTCACTCATTTTAAAAGAGACCCATTTGTATTTCAATTTAAAGATCAAAACATTTTTTTCTCTCTCAGGCCGATAATTCGTTTTCAGACTTGTGTGGCAATTTTCATTCAAATTCCTCTTTTTCTTTCTTGGCGAGTTCAAATAGTAGACGAGAGAGAGTGCCTCCGCTTTCGTCAATGCGCAAAATGGATAACGAGCCGGATGATGCGGGCAATACATTTTTCTCAATTTTAATCTGCTTACGGGAGTATGGTCAATTTTATCCAAATTCAGGACTTTTTTTCCGGAGAGTTTTTCTATAAAGTTTCTTTTTTTGGATCCCTTGACATACACGTACTTGTATGCCGTCGTGAGACATTGAACGATCGTTTCGAGTTCGTTGAACGGTAATTGTGTTCTTACACGGACTTTAAAGTGCACATATTCTTGCAATAAAATCAAAGACGGCTTCCGTACCCATTTCCTGGACATGCTGTAGTAATAGAGAATGATCAAAATTTGAAGAAACTCGCTCAGCTTTTTCACTACTTTTGGAGGAACGTATTTCGTAAAACGGTTTCCCACACAGTAGTATTGACGTCTGCAATAGTTGTTTGAATTTTACACAATATTTAATTTGAAAATCTAATTTCAGCGGTCGCAATTTTTTTCTCACATCTACCAAGCGGGATTCTACTAGGTACGAAATAAAAATTAGAGTTATAACAACCAAAATAATCGTTATAAGTGTTGTACAGATAAATTTTCTCGCAATCTTCCTTTTGAAGTGTCAGGGCAACTAAAACAAATAGTTTACCTGCTCTTCTGTTAGTGCTGCTTCTAAAAAAGTCACGTACAAATTCAGGAAATTCTACGTTTTTTTTAGGCGTGCTAAAAAAATCATTGTCGAAATGTATTTGATTGTCATCTTCCGCGTCGTCGCTGTCCCACACGAAATCCAATTCCACATCAGCCGCACTGGTAGATTGGACACGTAATTCGTCACAATAAGCTTTCCAACGTCATTCAAATCCCAGAAATTCCTATAATTTTCGGGATTCTGTGTGTTCTTATCAGGATGCCACTGAACATATCTCTTATGAACTAATTTCTTTAAATCCTTAAAACTGGAAGGGTCTTTGTCGACGCATAACAGTCTGAACAAATTAGCTTTAACGAAATAAAAGTTCATTTCTAGATTTTTTTAGATGAAATTAAAATTTCGATTTGAAAAATTCGTAACTTTTTGACTTGATTTCGTTGTCAAGCGGATTTCTATCAGATTGGGTAAAGAGCATAATTTTTTTGAAGAAGAGGCCGTTATCATTCGAGTCTGATCTAGGAAGTGTTTTGTTGAAACGACGTGCACCTTTCCAGTCCGTGTAAAAGCCAATTACCGTACAGCAAAAAAAAAAAAAAAAATTTTTTTTTTTGAAATTTCAAGTTTCCGCCTTGATTCTAAAAATTTCGTTACATGTATTATCTAGTAAAGTTTAACATATTCTAAAATTTCATTTCTCTCCTATTTTGAGGTATGTACTTTTTTAAATATATTATCTTCTTATAAAGTGTCATAATATTCTTACGACATATTACAAAAAAAAAAAAAAACCCCTGGATATCGATATTTTTAAAAACTTGCATGATTATGTAGTTTGTAAAAATCGTCGACTGAAATGCTTGACCATGTTTATGATTAAGTTTTTTTTATTATTGTTTCTTTCAACCCTACTTGAAAATAAAAACATGGGAGCAAAACCGTTATCGTCTCTTTTGAAAAAATAACGCTCATTCTGCTTTGAAGTAGATTCCAAAAAAAAAATTTGCGAGAATAGATTTGCCCCGACATTAACCCTACTTGAATATATATATATAAAAAAAACACGGGAGCAAAACCGTTATCGTCTCTTTTGAAAATAATGGACCCATTCTGCTTTGAAATAGATTCCAAAAAAATTTGTGAGAATTGATTTGCCCCGACATTAACACTTCACGTTAACAAAACCGTTATTGTCTCTTATGAAAATAATGGGACAGATTCTGCTTTAAAATAGATTCCAAAAAAAAAAAGCGAGAATTGATTTACCCCGACATTAACAATTCACGGGAGCAAAACCGTTATTGTCACTTATGAAAATAATGGACACATTCTGCTTTGAAATAGATTCCAAAAATTACTGGGATGGGAGCAAAACCGTTATTGTTTCATTTTTCTTTTCTCCAATCCCATTTCAAAATTTTCAAGTATTTAGAATCTATACTTTAGAGGCAACAGTCAGTCGACAATTTACCAAACTAATTGAAGGAACGTTTGTGTAAAGTTCTTTTTTTTTAGAAATCTCAGAGTTTTTGTAAATTCAAAAGACAATAGAAATACATAATAAAGAGAGGTATAGAAAAAAAAGTTTATACCTCAATAGGAGAGGGGCTGAGGTATGGTTAATGTTTACATTACCTTATAGTCTTAATATCATCAACTCTTAAGAATAAGAATATATTACACTTTACGACGAGTTTGATATTAGATAATACCTGAAATGAAATTTTAGAGCCAGGGAAAACTTTAAATGATTCTTTGAGAGGAAAAAAAAAAAAAAAAAAAATTATCGAAATAGAATTTCAAGTTTCACGGCTCGACAAGTTTTTTACAGAAGCTTCTAAAAGTTCATTACAGTTTCATTTCGTGTATTATCTAGTAAAGTTTAACATATCTAAATATTATGATATGGTAATGTAAACATCTCCTATTTTGAGGTATGTACGTTTTTTATACATTATCTTGTTGTAAAGCGTTAATTTCTTGTAAAGCGTTTAAAGTTTTCCAGGCTCGACAAGTTTTTTTTTTTTTTAGAAGCTTCAAACTTTTCCATAGCTATAAAAGATTCTAAAAATTCCAAAACTTTTCATGGCTCGAAACTTTTTTTTTTTTATTACTGCCCAGATTCTACAAAAATCATTTTTTCCCCCCACATGGCTTTTATACATGTATATATTAACAATAACCATTATATATATATTTTTTCCAAGTTTCACTCGACATTTAACGAGCACACGTCATCTGATCGATTCACTTTAAAGATTTCATTTTAAATTAAACAATCTATATGGACACTATAATGCTTATCACTCAAAATGAAAAAGAACATAAATATCAAATATGATGACTCTTGAGGGCCAATAATGGATCTATACTTGTTTTTTTTTCTCATTTATTTACGAACAGACATATTTACAAACATATTTACACAAAAAATTATATATATATATACAAACATATTTACAAAAAAAAGAATGATGGACAAATTTACAAAACGTCTATTTCCTTTTCGAATAACAAATGTGCAAGCGCCTCCACTTTTGTGGCTGCACAAAATGGTGTGAAATGGGTGTGCTCTGGGCACTGCACCTTCATGAGCGGTAATTGTCCTATCGGTGTACAGTCAATTTTATCAATGTCGATAAAGACATCTTTCTTTCTTGATATCATTTCGAGAAATTGTTTTTTTTCTGATCCTTTCACAAAAACGTTCTGGCTGATCGCAGAGAAAAAGTCCACAATTGCCTCCAACGAGGAATACAGAATGTCTCCTTTTTCCCATTTAATTGCATCTCTGTTTATCTTCAGCCATTTATTTTCAAGTTGACGCCTCGGATGCAGCAAAGTAAATTCGTGCGGTGGCTGAAACGTCCACCGCCCGTGATTATCGTTGTAGACGTTCCTGTAGGCGAGTTCCTTCACAACAAACTCGCCGTTGTTGTTCCGATATCCTTCGAAATCGACAACAACAAGTCCGGCAGCCATCTTTTTTTCTTTTTGGATGGTAGAGCTAAACAGAGAGAGAGAGAGAGAGTAGCAGCAGTCTGAATGATCACAGATGCGTTTCTCATCCCTATATACACACAAACCCATACGCTGTTTATCTTATCTGTGACGCACACAACATGTTTCAATTACCTGGGATGTTTATCTAGACGGACCTGTTTCAATAATAGCGGGGATATAATGGAAAGCATCCTGCTTCAATATTAGCAGGGTTTTTCAATTATCCGGGATGGCGGCATCCTGTTTCAATATTCGACATTTAACGTTTACACGCCATCTGCTCGATTACAAAATTGTGTTTCGCTTATACGATTTCAGTTAAAATTAAACAATCTGTATGGTCACTACAACGATTATCACTCGGATTTCAAAAGAGCGCGAATGTTTCCTCCTTATCGGGGATGCGCATCCGACCCATTTCGCATGATGACGCGATAAGGATTTCGCAAGACTTTGGACGGTATCTATATACAGTACCGAACCCCAAATTCGGAAAATCCTAAAATTCGGCATTTTCCCGAAAATTTCCGATTTTTTTTTTTTTTTTGTAAATTCAGAAAAATATTAATGTAAAAATCTGTTAAATTAATAAATGTCAGTAAATTTTGATTCAAATAGAAGCAATTTTGTAGATATATTTATGCTTTATATGAACTAAACTCAGAAAACCAAGATAAAACCAGAAAACCCTACTATGTTGAAAAGTGAAAATTGATTTCTTGGGCTCAGTCAAGCATCTTTTTTCCCTATAAAAAATTATTTTTTCCCTTAAATTCTTAAAAATTTGTTTTCCAAGTTTTATTCCCTCGAAAAAGAAAAAAAAAGAAAGATAAAGAAACTTGCTCTTTTTTTTTCTTTGTGGTCATAAATGGCGCCCAGTAACCCTTGCAATTTGTACAAATGGCCTGGGGTTTTAGTTCGACTTCTCTGCTAATATTTTTTTAAGATGTAGCTCTATTTTCTTTTTCATGCAATTGCAGGTGATTCAGTGAAACGGTTAACTACCATGGTGGGTAGGATTTATTTTTGCTGAATTGTGTGTTGTAATTTGGAGCGTTTTATTTAAATCCCATGAATAAGTTATTTTTTTGTTTGGTAAAAATATTTTAACACATGGCTTTACTTATATTACCTTTTCCAAAAAAAGTTATTTATGTACCAGTTAAGAGAACAGTGCAATCTGAAGTAAAAATGCGCATATTAGCGTTGATGTTTTCTGAAATCCGCCATATTTGGTCCTGTAAATCCGCCATTTTTGGTCCGGTTCCGAAATCTCGCAAATTCCGAAATTCGGCTTGCCGAATTTGGGGTTCGGTACTGTATATATATAAAGAGACGCGAGCGAGCATTTTTTTGTTGAGCTTCTGTGATCATGGATAATTGTCCTCATTTCCAACAATTTATCGACGAAGTAGACAGCATGAGCGATTCTATCCGCAAAATGTACGCCGTCCTCGCTTCAAAGTCGAGACGAGCAGCATCGGTGTTTTCAAATGGCTCTACGTGACACAGAAACGGCAACCGAAGTATTGTTTTATACGATGAACAAGTGCCAGGAAAACATGCTGAAAGATATGAAATTGAATCCCGAATCGAAAAAGTGTATTTACTGCGACAAAATTATCCTGGATACAGAAAATCGTGTAATTTCAAAATTTTGTACATTGAGATTATTGCTAAATATGTTGGACCAATTCAAGAAGGACTGTAGCAGGGGTCACAGAGATGCGAAATGGATCGACGAATATGATAAAACAGTAAATGACTTGTAAAAAATGTATTGTATTTTGAAATAAAAACGCACGCAAGGGGTCTTTTTTAAAAAACACAAATATAGCGCCAATATTGGACTAAACCCGTAAACACGACTACTACAAATTATCATATCTCTGAGAAATTTTTCGGAGCCGTGGAAAGTTTAAACGAATTTGAAAAAAAAAAAAACCAAATTATTATTATTATTTTTTTTATTTTATTTACATTATTTTATTTTATTCCTTTTAGTGTAAATACATTTTATGTAAATATTCTATTTTAAAAAAATCCATGTCAAAGGGCAAACCTTCTTTGAATGAATGGCACTAAAAACTAATCATTTGTATGATAAAATCCGTTTTGAAGTCGATTTTGGCAAAACAAACTGATTGGATTTATTTTTCCCTCAGAGAAGCCTTCAGTCAAACTCTTGCTGTAATTGCTTTTAATATCACAGCACAATGGTCATAAACTCTTTTTTAACAATGACTATTATATTTATTAATAGTTTTCCAACAAAAAAAATCAAGCCAAGTCTTTCCAATTAAAATGAAAAATACTCCTTTTTCATTCGTAACGTTTTTTCTAAAAAACAAATGCAGCCAAATTGATTTGCGATATTGGAGTTAGATGACCCTCTGTCGATTAAAGACAGAATCATCAAAATGGGTTCATTTAGTCAAAAGTTATGAATGAAAAAAAAAAAAAAAACTACATTTCCGCTCATAACTTTTTTTCTAATTATCGAATATGGTCTACCAAAAGTACGAGACCTATGGGAAACCACCCTCGATCGATTAAAAAGGAAATCATGAAAATCAGTTCATCCGGTGAGAAGTTATGAGTGGACAAACAAAAAGGCAAAAAAAAACCGACATACATACATACAATATGAATGTATAACCTCCTTCCTTTGTGAAGTCAGTTAAAAATTACCTTAACTTGTCTTTAACATCACTACTGGTTTCAATGTTTACTTCAAAAACCGTTTGCTTTTGATATAAATAAATAGGCATAATCAAAGGAGTAAATTGAATTTTGTTTAATTTTTTAATAGAGGAGAAACTTTTTACAGTAAAAAAAATAAAAACTTCAATAAGAAGTACATTTTCACTTTTTTACCCCAAAGCAACTATTGTAAATGACCATTTACTAGTCTATAATTACTCTGATTTGGTATGTCTTATTTTTAAAAGCATAAAAATTGTTTTGCATCATACTCTCGGATGCAACTGGACTTTGGGAAATTTTGAGTGGGCTTGGCAAAATGGTGGGTATGACAGTCCTTTATTACAGAAGACTAAATACAAGATGGTATGAAAATAATCGGTAACACTATATCATTAATGTCTAAATGGGAGAATCTCACAGAAAATTAAACTGAGAGGGTTTCACAACAGCAGATGCAATCGGATTTTGAAATCCGTAAAAAAGCAGCTAAAATTCCTAAATTTCACACATAAGCCGTAAAAGTTGGCAAGTATGAGATACATTTCAAAATAAAATTTCAAGACTGAAAAATAAATTTTGATTGTAAAAGCCTACAACAGCAATTTGAACAGAGCAAATTGCAAATATTTTTGAATGAGGATGGTGCTTGATGAATAAGAACAAAGTGAAGAAAGAAACCGTCCCAACCTCTTTGAAAGCGATGAGAAAGTCCAGAACAATATATATTCCACATGAACTGAATAAAAGACTTATTCAAGAAACCATTTGCAAAATGCTGCTCGCCAGGTACAAAAGAAAGACGTTTGTCTATTGAATACTGACTGGTGATTTAAATGGATATATAGTAGCTGACCGATGGGTGTGTGGCAAAATTAATGATTAAAAAAAAAAAAAAAAAATTAAATTTAAAAAAAAAGAGCTTTTATATTTTTAAAAAAAACCTTCACAATTTTGCATATTTATTATGTTACAATCATCAAAATAATATGACATGTTAAATTATGAAAAAAAAAAAAAAACCCTTTTAAGGTAATTTTTCCCGGCAGTACATTTTTATAATAATAATATAGAAAAACAAATTTGCAATTTTTATGCATTTGTATTAAAATGTACATTTTAATACAAATGCATGATTCAAATGAAATTTAACACTACCAAGAATAATAGTTCACTCTAATTACAGAAAAATGAAGGATGAAAATCTGATTTTCTTTTGCTGCTGAAAGCTGAACAAGAAATCAAATAGTTGTGTACACTTAATGATTAAAGTGTATTGAGTGCCCTTTAATCATTTTTTTTAAAAATATTTTATAAATGAAATAACTTAGGAAAAAATATTTTACAAGGAAAAAAATACTAAGCTATTATGGAACACGGAAGAAACATTTTTAAAAATATCTCTTCTAAATTCTAAATGATGTTGTTTTAAACACTCTGAAGTATTTCTTGTGTGATATAAATAATCTTAAAAGCTTTTATTGAAATTAAAACACATGAAGTCGTCATTTTTCAAAAATGTTCAATTTTTAGGCAAAAATAAAATATTTTGTAATTTTTCAAAAGTATACCATGTTTCAAAGTTATTTTTACTTGGAAAAATAATTTTGGAAATTAAAAGGAGATACAAAACATTTGGAGCACCTAAATGGGAAAGGATGTAAATTACACAAATGAGATAAATAGTGCAAATGATAACAGAAACACCAGTTTATTTTGCGGCAAGAGATGTTAATGGTTGTCCTGACGTACTGCAATGCAGTAAAAGTTTTACATTATAGCTTCCACATATTTCTGTTTGCACTTGCTTTATTCTTTTTTTTTTTTTTTTTTCGGTCACACACCAGTACGCTTCAGCAAACTTCAATCAATTAAAATGAACTCTTCACTGAATTCCAGTAAATTAAAACGGACCCTTCACTAAATTCCGAGTGACTAGATCCTACTTTTTACAGAAATGTTTTTATTAGATAAGCAGTAAAAATTTTCACAAAAAGAAAGGTTTGTAATTTCTTTGATTCAAAAAAAAAAAAAAAAAAAAAAAAAAAAAAAAAAAAAAAAAAAGGATTTTTTTAAAATATAAATCGGATTTTTATTTTATTTTTTTGGAAAAAAAACCTAAAACATTTTGGATGTTTATTATGTTACATTCATAGAAACAATATGGCATGTTAAGCAATATGCAAAAACACTTTAAGCTATTTTCACAGCAATAAACATTTTTTAATAATAATAATTATAAGCAAATTTTAATATAAATGCATGACTCAAATGAAACTTAAACCTACCAGGAATAATAGTGCACTCATAAGTAGAGAGAAAATAAACAAATTTAATCAGAATTATTTTGCTGTTGAAAGCTGAAAAAAAAAAAATAATAATTGTGTGTACTCAAATTCTACATTGAGAGTACTTTAATCATTTTTCTACTTTATAAATGAAAAAGCTTGAAATATTTTTACCTGTTTAGTAAAATCATATTCTTACACCATTACTAAAAACTGAAACTTTTTGTTTTAATGAAATATCTTTATTGAAAGCTTCTATGATAAAAAATATTCTGGAAGGAAAAAACCTTGCTATTAGGCGACATGGATGAAACTTTAAGGATACATATTCAAAATTCTAACAATTGTTGTTTTAAACACTATCGTTCTGAATTATTCATTGTGTGGCATTTATTAAATTAATCTAAAATGCTATTTCTAAAATAAAAAACACAGAATGGTTCATGATTATTATGAATTCCAGTTTGAGTGATTGAATGAATGATGCTTTGTTGTTAAGATGCTTGAAGAATGAGAGTAATATTATAAAATTAAAAAAATAGTAATTAGTTCTAAACTTATGAAATATGATATGCACACAGACAGATGGACCTGGGAAGTTTTGTTTGAAACAGTGGTCGTAATTGCAACACATTTTATTTTTACAACACTTTCTAACATTGTAAAATCAATGATTTTTTTGAAAAAAAGTCACTTGATTTAAATCAATGATTTAAAAAAAAGTCACTTGATTTAAATCAATGATTTAAAAAAAAAGTCACTTGATGTAAATCAATGATTTAAAAAAAATCACTTGATTTAAATCAACTAACCCTGACAAAAAACATTTTAAAATTCAAAAATCAGACCGTTAAAAAGGCTGGATCATTCACTAATATTGCAATCCAAACAAATCGACTAGCGACACAGTTTTTGCATGCATAAAAACTACATCCTGCTGCAAAAACAAATTCCTGTTCTCAGGACTGGACTAGATTAGACAGCAACATTTCTAAGTTCTCACCTATAGTTGGAATGGTAGTAACAATTTCCCCTAGCTTTAATTTGTAGAGTATGGAGGTTTTTCCGGCAGCATCGAGGCCGACCATCAAAATTCTCATCTCCTTCTTGCCGAAAAGGCCTTTGAACAGATTGGCAAAAACATTTCCCATGATGCTGGTTCTCTTCTTCTAATGTTTTAAAATTTTGAAAAAGCACTAAAAAGGAGAAAAAAAATTAATTGCACTGTATTTTTTCTCATATACAAATCATCTAAGGAAGTTCGGTTTTTTAAGAATTGGAATACACTACATTGACCAGTGGCATAAGTTGACTTATTTCTGTCATTAAAATACTTGGCGCTTATCGGTTGAACGCCCTACCTTTTGCTGCTCACCAAACATTGCCAAATTAAATGTAATCAAAGCAATTTTATTAAATTACAATAGCACATTATGATTTTCCTCCATCAAAACTTTTATTTATAGTCCCTTGTTTTACATCAAGACTCTTTTGCTTTCCTTTTATTTTGATCAATTTGTGCACAATTAAAAGCAAAGAAGTATTTTCAGACATCATTTAGAGTTGTATTTAACGGAGTCGGACCCGATAAGTGTAAATAAATTCCAACTACCACAAGTCAATTACGGCCATCTGAAATTAAAATGTATAAATAAATTTCCTTAAAATATTTTGTTGCATTTTTATTTTAAACCAATCATTACATAAATTCCTGCATTGGGTCATTCCATATCAAATCATCCAGCCACAAATGAAAATGAAACCCATGGTCTCAGATTCTTATGATTTTTTTTTATTTGTTCATTTTACTATCACGATTACCCCTGTAAATTTTTCTGTTGCTATCTTTAATACTTTTTGAGACATGAATTTTCTAAAATGTGTTTAAAGGGACGTCTTCGCTTTTCGGACAAATTTTGTGCTAGCGACATAGTTCAAGCAAAAAATTCCTAACTTTGCCAATTTTCATAATATCACAAAACTTTTTTCACTAAAATGTTCAGAATAACTTACAGAATTAGAAAAAAATGCATTTAAACAAATATCTATTAAATGGTGCAGTTAGGATTGGCCCAAACTTGGATTTTCTAAATATTTTAAAGAAAAAACATGAAATTTTAAAACAGCAATAAAACTAAAAGGCGCTGCAGTAATCAAAATATTTTTTTAAAAATAATAATCCTCCGAGTATAAATAAAAAGGTTCTGAAATAAAATTGGTGGCTTTTTTACTGAAAATATATTTAATTTCACAGTAAACAGTTAAAAAGTATGTACACAATAGCTTTCACAACATTACAAGTTTCGCCTCTTATTATAAAATACTAATTGCTTTAAAATAATAAATTACAGACAATATAATGCAAAATAAGATTATTTTTACAAGAAATAAGTTCATAATTTAATGTTTATAAAGTTTAAAAAAAGCATAAAATTGAGAAAGAAAAGAGAGGTCATTGAATCATGATTTTTTACAAAGTATCTAAACATAATGCAGGCATTTCCTATTTACACCTGTGACATACCAAATGACCAAAAGTAATTTTTATTTTTTAACTATTTTAAATAAATTTTGTGTGTGACAATGCCTTTTTTATTGTCCCTGAGTCTGTTTTAAAAATTTTTGCACTGGAGATCGATTGAAGTAATCTCCTTCTGCAGAAAATAATAAATTCTACCTGATGCTTTTGTAATTGGAGGATTGACACAAGAAATCACATTGCTTATGGGAATACAGCAAACATCTTCTTTTGTGGGCCAGTAAAAAGATGCAGCTGGTCCATGGGGATGCATGAATGAAACTTTAACGTCACCTTCATCTTTGTGTTTTGATATAACTAATCCAAAAAACCATTGGTTGTCATAAATGCAGGCAATGTAATTGTGTACACCAATATCAAACATCTTCACTGATGTATTTTGTTCTGAAAAATTAAAGACTGTGCAAAAGTGTTGGTCAAAACTTGCACGTTTTGTTGCAATTGAGTCTTCAGATATAGGCTGAAAATGGTGAAAACTACGTGTTCCAGGAACAGCTTTGGAGAAACGAGTCTGTAGTTCTTTACGTGCTTCTATAAGTGTTTCTTTTTTTACCAGTGTGAAATTTATGTTTTCAATTTTTGTCGAGCAAAAATCGAAGAATTTTTTGTGCATTGTTAATAGCATTACCAGGAGTCATTTGGAGACTAGCTTTTGTTACAGTACGTTTGACGGTGCCGCTAATACCATCACAAGGAGCCTTCCCACGGCTGGTGGCAAAGAAACACCATTGAGCTTTGTCTAAAATCACTTTCATAAAGACACAAATTGAGAAAATTTTTACAATTTTTGTACTGCGCAGCACACCCATCGCTATAGTATGTCACACTTCTCACAGCTGGACAATTATTTTTTTTAAGTGCTCCACGAGAATTTTTTGTGTTTCATGAACAAATGCTACATCATGTTCCAAGTCATCAGACACTATACACAAACTAGAAACTATTAACTCATTATTGTTTTCTTTACATGTATATATAATTACTGGATGAAGAGAGCAGCTATCATTTGTCCAATGGTATCCTTGGGCTTCATTTCGCAAGACAAAAGAGTAATTTTCACTGAAATCCATTAGAACAATGGCTTCATCCAATTTGATATTACTTTCGATTTTTTTTAAATATCTAGCTTGAGATTTAGCTATAAAAGAGTGAGGCATTAGTTTTTCTAGACTTTCAATTAGAATTGCCAAATATTCTACGAAGGTAACCGTGGACTGCACCTGTTGAGTTCTGTCAGTGGAAATCCAAGCAGAATAAGTTACTTCATCATCAGGATCCCACTGTTCAAATTTCTGCATGATAAAAGATTTAAGATTGTCACATGAAGGGCAGATTGAACATCGCCGTAACATACAATCTCTTCTTTCTTTTGAGCAAACTAACTTCTCTATGAGTTCATTGTAGTTTTCCTCAATTGAACAAGCATGCAACAACAGCGAGACATTTTCATGAATTGTACGAACACAAACAAAATGCGTCCCGGCTGTACCTGCTAATACACACCATTTAGGTCTAAGCATGCAGAACTTGGAAAACCCAATTTTAATGTCCGGGTGATCTAACTTGAAAGCAGAATACAGCTCATTGAGATTTCCAAGCAGTAACACTTTTTGCATGTGTACATTTTTTAAAACACTAACTTTATCTTTAGTACCTGGCATGACTCTAGAATATTCTTCATTTTGGTTAAAGTTTTTCACAAGCATTATGTTTTCAGAAAGTGGATGGCCTTTTCTTGGATCAGGCAGTGCAATTATGCCTTTCTCTTTTAGGAGGTCTTTTGCTTTTCGGGCAGTGTATTCAGCGACATTGAATACTTCGCTTATTTTTTTTTCTCTGCTCCATGAAGCAGGAGCTAAGGTTAAAATTTGTACTTTTTGTCTTTGTGAAGTTGTAACATCAAGCTTTTCTTTCATTAGTTCTATTAATCTGTCCAGATCATTTGCTTTTTGTTCAATATCTTTTGCCACTGTAAGTGGAAGTTCATCATCTGTCGGAATTTCCTTTTCTAAAACTTTGCTTACTTTAAATTTTAGTGTATTAGTAATAGATTCTACTTTTCTCTTTGCATAACTTGATTTCCTATGTGGTGCTATCCCATGAAGTTTCAATGGTGATTCTCCTAAATTTTCCAGAGATGAATTTAGTTCTTCTAACGTTTGTTGTTTGGAAGTAGATGCTTCTAAGATGTCCATTTCTTCACTGTCACTGATCATTTCTTCCTCTTGCAATAAAGTACTACGTTTGTTTACTTTATCTCTACAGACATTGCATATTTTCTGCCCAGGTACCAATTTTACACAATTTTGTATGCTGTTAATTTTTTGGGAAAATTCCAAACTTATTACTCGTAAAGATTTTGATATTTTTTTTCTTGTGAGATTTGAATGGGTCCACACAGAAATTTTGGTAGATTTCAAACTTTTTTAAGAAAAATGCTTTATGATGCTCACAGACAGTAATTAATTCATTTAAACACACTCCACTTCTCAGACAATAAATTAACTTCTGATTGGTCCAATGACATAACACTAATCAGATTCTTCTTTTGTGTGTAACTCAATGCATGACGTTCAGTTTGGTTTCCTTTTCCAATACTACACAGTTCAGAAAGATTTGCAGACATTTTCAAGATATAAACTGTTATGTTCTAAATTTTGAGAAGAAACTTTTCAGAATAACACTAACACAGAAACAACTCCCATATACTACAATAAAACGTCCTTTATTTACCACTGTAAAGAACCAAAAATGAAGGTTCAGCACAATTGTAAAGCATCACAAGTAGTAAAATGAAATGTAAAAAATAACTAAAGAATCTTCTGAGGCTCTTTTAAATACTGAATCATATTCTTCCTGATTGTCCTGGAACTTTGCAGAATTCCTTTTTGATTGGTTTGAAACCTTTCAAAATGATATTATGCCAGATGGTGTTTTTGTCTACACTACTATAAACAACTCTTAAAGAGCAGGTGTTTCTGTTTCCATATGGCTCTGTTTTCTTATTCATTCATTTGCAGGCTGTCTCTCCCCTTCCTCCACATCTTCATGGAAGCTTTTATTTAAGATTCAAAATATATTAAAAAAAAAGCAAAGATGATGATTTTTTTGTTTATTTTACATGGATTATGGACATCTACTTCTTTTTCTGCAGCAGCAGGGAATCTTTACTAGTAGTTTTTCTTCTTTTTTTTTACTTGTAAAACATAAAATGAGTTAAAAAAGTACAAATTTTGTTTTTGTGCCAAATTAATAAAAATTTTAAGGATTCCCAAAAGAATAATAATACTTTGTCACACAGAAAAATTTATGGGTAAAATGAAAATGCTTGATATTGGTGTACACATCTACATTGCCTGTATTTATGACAACTAGTGGGAAGATGAAGGTAAGGTTAAAGTTTCATTTATGCATCCCCATCAGCTGCATTTTTTTACTGGCCCACAAAAGATGTTTGTTGTATTCCTATAAGCAATGTGATTTCTTGTGTCAATCCTCCAATTAAAAAAGCATCAGGTAGAATGCATTATTTTCTGCAGAAGGACATTACTTCAATCGATCTCCAGTGCAAAAACATTTTAAAACAGACACAAGGACAATAAAAAACGTATTGTAACACACAAATTTTTATTTAAAATAGTTTTATTTAAAAAATGAAAGTTACTTTTGGTCATTTGGTATGTCACAGGTGTAAATTGGAAATGCCTGCATTATGTTTAGATACGTTGTACAAAATCATGATTCGATGACCTCTCTTTTCTAATTTCTCAATTTTATGTTTTTTTTAACATTATGAACATTAAATTATGCACTTATTTCTTGTAAAAATTATCTTATTTTGCATTATATTGTTTGTAATTTATTACTTTAAAGCAATTAGTATTTTATAATAAGAAGCGAAACTTGTAATGTTGTGAAAGCTATTGTGTACATACTTTTTAATTGTTTACTGTGAAATTAAATACATTGGCAGTAAAAAAGCCACCAATTTTATTTCAGAACCTTTTAATTTATACTCAGAGGATTATTAATAATAAAAAAAAAACATTTTGATTACTGCAGCGCCTTTTAGTTTTATTGCTGTTTTAAAATTTCATATTTTTTCTACAAAATATTTAGGAGATCCAAGTTTGGGCCAATACTAACTGCACCATTTAATATATATTTGTTTAAAAGCATTTTTTTCTAATTCTGTAAGTTATTCTGAACATTTTAGTGAAAAAAGTTTTGTGATATCATGAAAATTGGCAAAGTTATGAATTTTTTGCCTGAACTACATCGCTAGCAAAACATTTGTCCGTAAAGCGAAGACGTCCCTTTGAACACATTTTAGAAAATTAATATCTCAAAAAGTATTAAAGTTAGCAGCAAAAAAATTTACAGCGGTAATCGCGATAGTAAAATGAACAAATAAAAAAAAATCATAAAAATTCGAGACCATGGGTTTCATACCCTGGATGAATTGGTATAGATTGACCCCATTGCAACGTTTACGTTTTTATACAACATAAAGTACGTACAACAATTCAATTCATGTTGGCAACATTTCTAAAACCGTTGCCAAGGTACAGTGTTTAACCAATAAGTATACCAAAATTTCATGTTGGCAACAATTCGAAAACTGTTCTCAAGGTCAGTGTTTCAAACCATACATAACAGTTTTCATGCTGGAAGATTTATTGCTTTGATAAAGGGTCTCCACTGTAGCCTTAAAGTAGCTATTGGAGAAATTTTTTAACAACTTGTGCTCAAGTTACATAATTTTTGGCTAAGAATTATTGAATATTTTTCATACATTCCAAGATAAGTTTTTTTATTTTGTACCTGTTTTTCGATTACTTTCCAGAATAGGTTGGATCTTAGAAGAGCCCACCATATTGGCGTGGTTAGCGATAAGTACACAAACTTGGTAACCCAGATTCTATAGAAACCCAGCTTCTATCCTTCTGCGAAATGGACGCCAAATTGGAGATTTTGAAAAGCGGTGGGCTCTCCTAGGAGTTTACCCATCACAAAAAATAAACAATAAAGATCCCATTCTCCCCCTTCTAATCAAACACTAGTTCTATACTTCTGCTAACTTTTCAAAGATGAACATTTTTAGTCAGATTTTAAATGGTGAATGAAATTTTATTTTAATGATATAGCAATTCTGAAGTTCTAAATTCAAGCGGGAAAATAACTAAAGGTCTGCGTCAATTTCCTGATTTCGCAGCTGACAAAATTATGACCAAACATGGCGGATACGTGAAACGATAAGTCTGTGCCAACAAAGTAGTAAAAGGAAGCAAAGCGCAAACATTAACGTGAATTTACTTTTAGTAAAGCATTTAATAGCCCTTCACATAATTCAATCGCCAGCTCAACTTAGGACCGAAGCATTTTAATAAAGTTGGGCACATAAAAAGTGCTAAAAATCGAATACTTCGGTAAAGCCAATTGCAAAATGAAAGGTTTCATAAACAATGGTAAACTAGATGACAAATGAAACCAAACCCTAAAACAACTATAAAATTTCTTTTAAACTATGAAAAATAACTATATAAGTAAACAATATATGCAGAGATACATAAGCGTGATGTGTTACATGCCAACACATACAGCTCCCAAAATTAAGAGATATCAATTTTAAGAGAAATATTTCAATTGTAACAATGACACAGAATTTAAAGTTTTCAAAGAGAATGATATTTACGCAAAAAAATTCAATGAAATAAATAATCTAACAACATTAAATTTCAATATTGAGGCACACCCTTAAGACGATAAACTAAAGGCTGTGGCTATTGAACCGAACAGTCGGTAAAATAGCTCCACCGCTATTTAGCCGAACAGTGACAACAGCGCCACTTTAAAAGAACTAATCCGTGCATTTGCTCGGTTCAATAGCAGTTACATTATTGAACCGATTTCTTTGCTCGGTACAATAGTGGTTATGTTATTCAACCGATCTTAAACTGTCGCACATGAGTTTGGTGTTCGGTTCAGTAGCGGTAATGTTATTGAATCTTCGTGAATCCCAAATCGGAACATTATTGAACGAATTGATTATTGTTTGATAATTTCTTAAATTGCGTTTGATAATTTAGTTTGAATTAATCTTTACTTTTTTTTTCTTTCTTTTTTTTTGCAGTATCCACAGTGCGCATTCCTTAATTTTGCTCAATACATATCTATAATCATATTCAAAAAATATTGTCAATAATTAAACTCAATTTCAGTTTAAACTGTCTCGTATGTGTTCAGAAGCATTAGCTTACCCAAAACATTTTTGCAGGGGGGAGGGCAAGCCCCCAGATCAGTTCCAACTTGCTATATATATAAATATAAAAATAGGGCACAAAAATAATTATTAATTCCGTAATTTATTTGTCTAATCGTACTCGACATTTATGTATCTACTACATACCAGTTTTATCCGTATACAAAACAAAGAATATAATTTGACCAGAAAATTTATTTGGGTATAAAATTGCAGATTAAATTAATGTAAGGAAAAAATTAATATAAGAGAATAATTTTGGTATAAAGTGAGTTGGAAAGATGTTTGGAACAAAGTTCCTTTTTTAAATTGATGGACTTGGGGTTATTTAAGTAGGAGCTCCCCCCCCCCCCCTCCGCTTTCAAAGGGCTTTAAATTTGCCTTTTTGAAGGAAGGAAAAAGGTTTACATTTCCCGTATCAGGGCCGGCCGGAGGGAGGAGTGGTCGCCCTATTCTCCTGCGCAATCTAAAAAAAAAACAGGCCAATTTAAAATGTGAATTATTCAACAGTATGCTATTACAAATTTGCATTGAATGAATGTTATCAATTGCTTAATTCAATATACAACACATATTTGTTAAAATAAACCTTTTATTGTGGTTACATATCAAGTAATACTTTTCTTTTCCTTTCATAATTTATATGTATATATAAAGCCTTTGTTTAAATTGCCTTGTTATGCATGCACATGTATATCAACAGAGGTTTTTTCCCCTTTAAAATTTTGAATTTCACTTGTGTATAATGATGAATGAAATGTGAAAAAAGGTGAAAAATCCAATACTATTACTCAATAATTTATTAACCACAAGTATTTTATTACATGCAAAACCATGTATCGACAATAAACAAGATGAAAGGGATGTGTTTCATGAATTTTTATTCAAGAAAATAATACTATAATACAAAAGGGAAGAGTAGTAACAAAGTTAAATCAATTCAATTTATGTGTAAGTTCTCAAAACTTATTTATCCGTACAAAACTGTCAGGCATAAATTGACTTTGTGCCTGATAAACAGGGCTCTAGGAACGTGAAAAAAAAATGTAACCAGTAAAAAGTATCCCCTCCCCCTTCCCAGCCATTTTCAACTTTTCTTTCAATTTGAAATTTGTTACAATACAGAAATTAAAAATTACATAAAAATTGAAGTGGCTGTTTTATATCTGCCAAGATATAAACATAGTAATGCATAAAAGAAGCGCATCTCTTGTGCTTTATCCCACAAAATATCAAACACATTAAAACGAACAGAAAACAAACATTATGCAATTTAATTAGATTACTACAAAACCTTGAATTGCCCAAGTCCTGAAAAAGAGAATATTAACCAAACAATTACTTAAGACAATCTAATCAATACAATTTATATATATATATTATATATAGTACACTGGAATAAATTAGGGGCATTTACGATTTATTAGTGATGTAATGTGCATAAGAGTGTAAGCTAAACTATAGAATAATTATACTCAGAAAAATATTTTAATGCATTTTTTCCACACACAGAAATATATTATCAAGAGCATACACATACTTTATTTCTACCAACACTTTTTAAAAATATCCACAAGTGAAATTAAATCTTTGATCCATTTTGGTATAACTTCTGCAATGGGGCTAAAATTCACCTAGTTTAGTTAGGACTAAACTAGGTGAACTAGTTATCACTTTTTTCCACTTGCATTTTTGAAAGCATAAACAGAGATTATTAAGAACAAATAAAATGTAAAAGTAGAAGAGTGCAAACTTAATTGTAGGGGACTAATAATAGAACCTACTAGACAAAAGCTTATACTTTAAAACAAGATTTTTTTTCCTCTTCATGTATGCATTCTTCTTCTTGTCTCTCGTCATGGATGCATTACCAGTAAAATTAAAACCATGATGCAGACTTTCAAAACATCTGCATCAGGACTAAAATTCAACTAGAACTAATGTGTAATGACTCTCTGAAAGCAAAAATATAAATCCATTAAGAGTGAATAAAATATAAAACATTTCATAAATAGTAATAGAAATATAATTTCACATTAATTTAAAGCACAAATGAGCATTAAAACGCAGACATATGTTTCGGGATTGCTTGGAATCCCTTTTTCAATGCGACAGGGAGCTTCATTTGGATGTTTTGCATCTAGAAGCTCCCTGTCACATTGAAACAGGGATTCCAAGCAATCCCGAAATATATTTCTGCGTTTTAATGCTCATTTGTGCTTTAAATTAACGTGAAATTATATTTCTATTACTGTTTACTTGCACAAAGTTAAATTATTACTATTTCATAAATACCTGACAAGTTTTGAGCTCTAAAACATCAATCTTGTTGAAAATTCAGTATATACCTATCACTTGGGAATTACACAATAAAGCATAAATGAAAAATATTGTTCACAATGCACATGCTATATTGAGCTGTAATTAATTAGAATGATAAATTTTTAAAATTAGCTTGGTTTAAAGGCATCGTTGCAAAAAGGGAAAGAGGAATTTCGTGATATTTTACAGTACACAATGCTTGATTTAAGTCCTAACGCATATGTAAATTAATGCTATAAATTTCGAATTAGTCATAAGAAAAAACAATTTCTGGCCCTGAAATAAAAAGTTTTAAAAGTAAATAACTTTAATCATTTATTAACAAATACATATCAAGAGAAAATTATCGTAGATATAAAACATATTGTTTTTTAAAATACTCGGTTATAACTCTTTTCTGAACAATTGCTCTTTAATGGCATCTAAATTGTTTAGGCATTCTGATGAATTATCCATTTGTTATTTAGCTGTTTGGTAAAAGTGAAAAATGATGGTTGTTTGTTTCATATTGAATTAAAGTTTGAATGGTAGGGACCACAAATAAGTGTTTGACTTATCCGACAGGTTCGAATTAAGTGTGTTTGGCTGAAACAAAAAAATAACATTTGTCAATACATCAGGACGGAGATTGCAAATGTAGTTCACCCTAGCAGTAATTCGTTTTAAGCATGTTTTATTGTTATAGGTTTGAACACTTTTACGGATATTTAGAAAACCATGTTTCTGTACACCGACTTAAAGAATAATTCCTTATCTTGTAAAAAAAAACACACACATCATTAATCTGTGACGTAGCTAAGTGGGGACGGCCCATCCCGGCAATGGTGTAGTCCTGGAAAAAAAGCTGTTCAAAACAAGTGGGAAACTGCTTGTGTTGCTCAGCAATGAAGGAGAAAAGACCACTTTAAAAGCTCCACAGAATGAGTTGCGTGGCCTTTTTTACGAAAACTGAAAGTTGTAAACACTAATAAAAATGTAATAACAGTGTAAAGCATTTCTTAAAATTAAAACATTATAAGGTTCATTTCTACAACAAATAAATGTTTAAGAAACAAATGCAAAATAAAGTAATCATAATGTAATAAAATTCCATACTTATTAAAGATTGATAAAAATATACAGCAGGCAAACTTTCAAAGACACTTCTTTAAGTAAGAAAAGTAGCAATTCTCTTCAAATTTTAATACATATATCATTTGATATGTGAAGAGTCAAAAACACTCTGAATTTTAATTTGTGTTTCTGCTTATATCGAATTTTTATGGAGTTCATATAAAAATTGACATTGAGGCTTAACATATATTCAAAATTACAACTGTACCGGAATAATTCTACACAGGGGCCTCGGCGGCCGAGCGGTCTTAGTACCAGTTTCCGCCCGCTGCTTGCGCGCAGTAATGAGGTCGTGGGTTCGATTCCCAACTTGCCATGGGTGTATTTCTGTTATTTCCTCTCTTTGTGATGTAATAAAATCTTTCTTGTATTGTCTTGTGCTATCTGTCATATTGGACGACAGTTCATAAGCGAGTCCCGAGACTAAGCACACAAACTGGAAAATAAATGTAAATGTAATATTCTACACATACAGAAATAGCTAAAACACTGAAGACCAGTGGTGTAGTCCTGGAAGAAAAGTTGGGGGAACACTTATGCATAGAAAGATAAGCAATTGAAATCAAAACTGGGGGGACGCTTACCTTAAAATGCAAAAAATTTGGGGGGACGCTTGTATTACAATAATAAGGTAGGGGGACGCCGTCCCCCTCGACTACACCACTGCTCAAGACTATGTCAAAGCAAAACAATACCTTGAGCAGTAATTATAGGTTTGAATACTTTTAAGGATAGTAAGAAAACCATGTACTACACTGCGAATAACAAAAGAATAATACTTTATTTTGTAAAAAAGCATACATTAATGCCGAAAATAAGGAAAACTAGCATAGATATGGAAAACCGAACATAAATTTTGAGTTTTATAAAAACCAAAACATACCTGTCGATTCAAATACTTTTTGACTTTCTCCTGATAGTCAGCTGGAAGTCAACGTTCTTTCGGTAAAGAATTAAAAGAGGTTTCTGAAACCACATGTCTGTGGTCTTCATTTATAGATTTTAGTTCCAAGAACTGTCTGTCGCAAGACAGCAGCACATTAATGTGAGCCGGACAATCTTGGCGAAAGGTTCTGGGGGGAGGAAATATGCATGCAACTACATAGAAAAAGTTAATTCTCAAAATCAGTAACTTTGAGAGAATTTTGACAAGAACATAAAAATAATTTCGCAAATTAATTAGTTAATAAGAAATAAACATACTTGGATTGCTGGCTCCCATCCGTGCATCACTTTTTATGCAATCTTCCCCCTGCCAATGCACGTGTACTTGATCGTATAATATTTCCATTTCAGTCGTGAACGGTCTACATCGTTGTATTTGTTAGCTGCATAAGCTAATGTTTTCGACTCCCTCTTCCAGAACGTTATCTGATTTCCTTTTTCGAATTGAGAAACAGATTTCTCTAATTCCTCATACGAATAAAACCGTGCACCCAAAGCTATTGTGGCCGCCATGATTACTACAATAAATAGAAACAAAGCAGGAAAAATCACGTGAAAGAAATCCAGCCTGTGATTGGTTAAAAGTCTGTTCGGCGCAATAGCAAAATGAAGTCTTATTGAACCGAGTACTCGGTTCAATAGACACTCCGTAAACTAAAAACAAAAATAAGTAACTGCATTGCCACCGAAAAGAGAAACTTTATTCAAAACTTCGATTGCCAGGAGCTTGGAACAAATGTATGTAATAATAATTTTGCAATTTTTGGGCTTTGAAAAATTGATTTTTTTCATTTATTTCTATCGCCAAACCCGCAGCAGACATTAATACCATACAAAGGGATCATTCATAAATGATGTCACGCTTCCAGGGGGTAGGGGTTGAAATTTGACAAAGTGGGAAGGGGAGGGGGTAACATCATGCTATGCAACACAGCCTGACAAGTGAGAAAGGGAGGGGATATGTTAAAGTGTGACATTTTGTGACAAAGGGAGAGGGGATCAATGTAATGGGAAAAATAGCATACATCGTTTATGAACGGATACCCTAAAGTTCTATTCAGCAAATTATGAAATTCTTACCTTTTTGCAGGAAAACACTTAAATTTACATGTTAAAAAAGCACTTTTAAAGGCAAATTAAAATCCTATAGCAAAGTATTAAAAGCTTTCCGGTTACTAAATTTTCATCACATTCATTCACACCCCATATGGGGAAGCTGCGGAAGGGTTCATGCCGCAGACTGCACCATTGAAATTTTTAAGGAGGTGTTTCACAGTGCGTGGCCAATTTTTTTTTTTTGGGGGGGGGGGGGGGGGTCATATTGCTTTGGGGGCTCCGTAGCTTTTTAATGGGTGCGCCATCACTTGGAGGGAGGTGAGCACCACTGCCACTGTGGGGCGCGCTGGAGAGTTGGCCCTATTGCCAAACAGTAAAGTACCCGAGGGGTGAGATAAAACTTACTTTTATTTTCTTATATCTATAAGCTTGGCAAAAAGGGAGGAGGACAACTGTCTGAATGATTCTCGAGGTTAACAAAATCGATACTTAAATGTTACCCCCCCAAAAAAACGATGACGCCCCCTTATCGGCGAAATTGACAAGTCCCCCTAAACCCCTTGACTTTTCTTCTCCCATGGGTGCCTCTGCGATTCGGATATGTTACATTTCACATGTTCAGCAGGGGTGCCCACCCCACCTGCAGTGTGAAGGGACACATTCCCTAAAGCTACGGAGCCTACCCAAAACGACGACCTCCGAAATCGGTAACCCTATTTAACCCTTTCCCACTCTAAAAATGTCTATGTAGCAGTTTGTGCCCTGACCCCCATCTAACCTCCTTCCGCCCTCCCCCTGATGGCCATCCCTGTGCCTGTGTTATGTACAGTAGTACAGTTCAAACATAAAAAATCTGTTCAGCAACTAAGTTGTGAAAGTGCTGCTATTGATTGCAGCGCTATCTATATTTTCAACAAATTTGATTTTAGTGTTTACCTTTCAACGGTAAAAATGTTGTAATTTAGTTTTCCGCATTTCTGCCGGTCTGGCAACTGCGTGATGCACCAATATTTGAGGATTATTGAGAATGGATACGTAGTATGTGTTTGGCTGGTTGCACCGCACCCAGCCGTAATATTTAATTATAATGTGAAATTCACAGAACTAATTCAATAAACTTTAAATATGTGAGTTTATTTTCATAAGTTGATTCAATAAATTCCTATGTGAGATTGTGTGAGGAAAATTCCTTGCGCAACTATTAATTTCATAATCATCTGATATTTTTCGATAAGTTTCCGTCATGTCATCTTGTTAAGTTTCTCTTTTCCTTGAACAAACTGAACCTTGGCATACAAATTTTAATTTATTTTAAAAGGATGTTCATCATAATGTTTGGGAAATACGTCATGGTTTTACTTTCTCCCTGTCCATTTTCCTGGTAATTCCAGTGGGCAGAAAGACGTATTTTTTTTGGATAAAGTTCTTAACTATCTGGAATTTAATAAATTTTTTGTTTGCATTGCACAGGATCGAACCAAACAGATCTCATTTTGGCATCAATGAAGTTCCGAAAAATAAAAGAAGTAATTTGCTTATTTTTTTTTTTTTTGCGATGTAGTCGGCAAATTTTCATTTCAAAAGCATATCAATCTTTTGCAATTGAAATTTCCTTTACCATTTCTAAGTTTAGCTAAGAAGTACACGTATCCTATTTTGATGAACTTAAATCATAATTTTGCTATTTTACTCATTTCCTCGACTGATTTTTGGTATTGTAAGATAATTTTAAAAATATCGATGACATTGATGATTGTTTTTATTTCTTGCATCAAGTTTTAATCTCTTAACTAATTGAACAATGTCCGATTTTTACTTTATCATAGTTTAACTTTTAGTGTTCTTCCTTATTGTGCCTGCATTATTAAAATTCTTATTTTGGAAATTCATTTGCAGCTGTTAATGTATAAGTTGTTTACGCTTTTTAAACGTTAGCAAGTAGATATACATTTCATTTGTTCTGTTGTATGATATTTAGGGTGATTTAAGTTGTAAACATTTATCAACTTATTCTGTTATCTGTTTCATCTAAGTTAAAGTTGAAATTTCAAGGCAATGCAAGAATATGATTAATGAGTTGGAACATATGTAGTGTTTTATTCCTTGTATAATAACTTTTACCTTTATTTTATTTCTTGCTTGCTTTAATTTTACATGTAAAGATTAAAAATGCAAAATAACTATTGGGAAATCTGATGCTTACATGTTATTGGAGGAAAATGTGTTGTCTGTGACAGTAATTTTGCTGTTATTGGTAGTAAATTGATTTGGAAGTTTATAATATTTGCAAGTTATCTGGGTTGTAATGCCTGTTAATTTGTTTTTGCTGCCAAGAAATTTCAAAAAAGTTATACTTGTCAATTTTAACGGAGACTAAAAAGCGCCAAGAAAAATTACATCAAATTATAAAAATTTATTCTAGTCTCTAGTGCATTAACATATGCATAAAAAAGCAAGAAGAAAAAATTTAATGCTGTGTAGTTTGACAATTAAAATCGCCAAAGTGGCAACCTTGTTAGCGCTTTTTGGTTACCCTTTTTATAGACAAGTACTCAAAGAGGATAAATCTAGTAAAGAGTTCCTTTTCAAATTTTGCCCCCCTCTTAATAAAAAATGTGTTGGGTCAAAGAATACATGGGATCAAGATTTTCTCAGTATTATGTCCAAAATGATGAAACTAGTTTCTGTTTTTACCGCTCCCCTCCCTTTGATTTAACCCTTTTGGGTCGGGCTCCACAGTCAGCGAATCGCGCCACCAGACGGGGTTCTAGTAGAAGGGATTGTCACTCGAGGACGGGCGATTTGCGCTGCTAAGCCTAACTTTGGAAAAAAATTCATAAAAAATTAATTTTTTATTCAATTGCTTCAAAATTTGGTACATTATAAGAAAACCTTGTTGTCAGCTATAAGGATACATTTTAAAACTTCATCATAATATTTTCCGTAAAAATTCTATAAAATTAATTTTAGAATGATGAAATTCTTGACTCGTCTCAAAAAGTTATGTATGAAAAATATTTTTAAAAAACTCACAATTTAGTTCACGGAGCATAAGATACAAATAAAATAATACAAATTATTTTATTGATAAAAATTATCTCTGCTGTCGCGGGATGTAGGAGGCATGCATGCTGCAAATTATGTGTCTGACAGAGTCACTATCACTTTCCAGTTCCTTTTGAATTATCAAAACTATCATCACTATTTGAGTATGAAGCATTCACTCATTGGGTGTATTCCTCTTTTTTAAAATTTAGTTTTCTCTTGGCCGTTTTAATAATAAAGCATTTGTCAAATGATACAAGAAAATCTCCTCTGAGCGCTAGCCAAATCCGAATAGAAATGAAGACAAGGAAGCCAACCACTGAATATCTTCTATACATCGACAAAAAAAGAAATAAAAGTATTTGGAATGATCAGAACCATTTGCATTTGTTTATATCAGCTGATCCAGTTAAAGCTCCAGCTTGTTTATTTTCATTACTCATTGCCACTGCTACTCTGTCATAAATCCTTCCCTCCTACCGAACCAAGAAAAAGGGAATAAAAAAATGCTATGGAAATGAAGGTCAACATTCTCCAGTCTCGACATATTACACCATAACAGTCATAGGGCCCCATCTAGTATCAAAGAGAAATACTTATATTTCATTCCATCTGAAATCCCGTATACGGTACGCCTGTCCTCAAGGCTCTATTAGAACAGCGAGACGTATTCGTCACACCCGTCCCGAAAGGGTTAAAAGAGAATAAGTAAATTTTGTAATTATAGTAATTTTATCGTAAGTTTTAAACTCTTATGCACTCATTTAATTTAAGGGAATTAAGTCAAAGAAGAAAATAAGATTTTTTTTTTCATTTGGCTTTTTTTTTTTTGCACTAAGACTTTCTTCTAAGTTGAAAAAAAATGCAAATTTCCGGGAAAATTCGTTTTATTTGTGTTGGGATTTATGGAAGATATTGTTGATGTAAAAGTTTATGCTTACCATTCACGATTTTCAGATAACGTACAGTGAAATGGCCGAGAGTAATAATAAAGGAACACCCGAACCTGAGATGAAAGGTTGGCTATACAAGTGGACTAATTATTTAAAAGGTTATCAAAAACGCTGGTTTGTTCTCTACAATGGATTACTTTCGTACTATAGGTACTTTTCTTTACTTGCATATTTTGTATTATAATTCAAATATAATGATTGCATTCCATAAAAATTTGTAAATCTATCAACTGTTTCATTCCCATTATAACCAAAGTTGCCCAGTCCTCTGCTTCCCATGATAGTCAAAGCCAGCCCAAAATATTCCCTTTCCCTCTGAATCGACAAGCATAAAATCGTTATGCGACAGGTTTTAACACCCACTGATAAAGGGACTGTCTATAAATGATGCCACGCTTTTTCCCCATTTGACACCCCTCCTCAGTTTGTCACAAAATGTCACATTTAACATACCTCCTTCCCCCTTTGTCACATGCACACTTTGTTGCAGAAGTACGAATCTCTTTCTCAGTAGCACAAGTATCAAGAGCTGGTGCTGTCTGTTGATTGTGAAGGGACTTGAAGAGAGGAAAGCACCTGGATTTCAGCTATCTGTCCTAGAAACAAAGGTCAAGAATAATTTCCCTGCTTGAAAAGGAAAGAGTTAACTTTTGAATTTGAAAAATAAATTTTCAAAAACTTTGTGCAAACTAAAACTTCAAACTAATTTTTATGACATAATTTTGACTTAACTAAATGGATAATGTATCTTATTACATTTGAAGTGTAAAATGGCTATGGAATAAATAATGGGGAAAATAGCTTAAGTAACTTTAAGGTTTTGGGTTATTTTTATTGGTTTTTTGGCTTTTCCTTGCTGAATTAAGTAAAAGAGTAAAAATATCGTGTGGTTTGAAAGAAACTGTTCAGTTATGCTTATTTTAAACTTCCTTTTGTTTTTTGCGTTTAAATCGAAGCCATTTTCTTTTGAAGAAACCCAGCGGAAGTGTCCCACACATGCCGTGGAACCATCAATCTCGTGAGTGCTGTGATTCATGCCGTGGACACCACACATTTTGTGATATCGAATGGAGCCACCCAGACTTTTCATCTGCGAGCTCAAAATGAAGTGGAACGGCAACGATGGGTGACGGCTCTTGAACTTGCTAAAGCAAGAGCCATACACATAACAGAATCTGGTGAGTAACGAAATTGCTTGCCATGAGAATGTGTTGCTCAGAACTGGAGCTATGTTTTCCTTTATCCTTTTCTTAGTTTGTCAAAGGGGTAGAGATCTTTAGTTAAATTATTTAAAGCAAAGTTAACGTTTGTTTAAAATTCATAAACCAAAAAATCTTTTGGAGCAGCATGTTCGAAAGCCACTTCAGCGCAAAGTGGTACTGAAAGAAAATTGGAAAATAAATCACGTTAATCATATTAACTGATTAATACTCAAAAGGAAATTTTCTTATACTAGAGTTTGTCCAGCTGTTTAAATTCGACTGTAATTCATTAAATTTTGAAGTTTAGCTTCGAACGTTTAAACATCTCTTAGACTTTTTAGTTTGACAACAATTTTCTTCGTTTGTCTCATCAATGTAATTTATTGAGAACTGAGTTAGTTATTTAATTTAATACATTTGGTAACACATATTATAAATAAATTTTATCTATCAGCACTTCTTCCCCTGTAAAGAAAACATAAATAAAAATCTTCATGCCACTTTATTAGTATTGAATACATTAAAAATACAAACAGTTAGTTTCATTGATTCACAGCAAAATAATGCGTCACCCTGCACATATTACACCACTTTACACTATATTAGGCATTGTTAATTTCAAATTATTTTATTTTGTTTGCAGTTTTACTGTACAAACAATCTGACTTATCACATATAGGTACATATTTTGGAAATGAATTAACCAATACTTTAAGATTAGTAATGTTTTGTTTTAACATTCTTTTGTTTAAAAAGCACAAATGAGCATTAAAATGCAGACATATGTTTCGGGATTGCTTGGAATCCCTTTTTCAATGCAATAGTGGAGCTTCTAGATGGCTAACTTTTATTCCTTTAATAACTAACATTTTCTCTTGTTTTGTTCTTGACATTTCTTCTTCTTTGAATATAAATTGTAAAAAATGTATTGAGTGTTGCACAAATATTGTAGATTGTAATTGTAAGGCATAGTATGAAAATATCACGAATAAAGGATTCTAAAAAGCAGCAGGGTTTTGGACAGCACGGTAAAAACCATGGTTTTTACTGTCCTGTCTGAAACCTTTCCAACACTGTATTATACAGGGTAAGGCAAAAGTAATAATCCAGTTTTGAGGGGTTATAAACAAAGCGAACACAGTTTTAGACTTGAAACTTTTTATATTTCGATCTGTATTTAATAAAATTTTTTACATAAAGTTTTGAATACCACTTCAGCACCAACACACTGATGCAGTCCATTTCTGAAGTTTTGTTAAACTTTTCTGCACATTTCAAGGGGTATATCGGATATTTCCTCGATAATTCGGTCCTTCGGCTCTTCTAAAGTATGGGGCACTTTCTCCTTAAAATACCCCCCCCCCCCCAAAAAAAAAAGCTTAGGGACCGTAACATATTGAAATGCACACAAAGATGCAGATGTGGAAAAATAGACTGCATCAGTGTATTGCTGCAGAACGTCACTCTAATATTAAATGGTATTAAAAACCTGATGTAAAAAAATGGTATTAAATACAGATCAAAATAAAAAAAGTTTTAAGTCTCAAATTGTATTAGGCTTTCTTTTAAAACCCTTAAACACCGGGTCATTACTTTTGCCTCACCCTGTATATTAGTTAATAGATGCATTAGTGGTACATTTGTGCTGTAAAACAAAATTTATACTAGTTCAGGTCTTGTTCAGAGTATATTTATACAGTCGACGCTCGTTATAACAACTACACATTATAAAGACCCTTCCAATATAACGACCAGTGGTAAAAGCCCCAACTTTATCCCTATGAACTCTATGTTAATTTGCTTTCGGTATAGCGACCTTTCTGAATCGTCTAATTCAATACAGCGACCATACTAGGTGTCATGTCAGCTCTGCTTCCAGATGTGTGAATGTAAATTTTACCCTATATTTTCTACTTTAAAATTTGTTAATATTTGTTATAATATTTTGCACCAATAGATTTTTTTAAAATTCCAGTGATTAAAATAATTTCAGCATTTAGTTTTTTAAAATTACGAATTTAGATGGAACTACTGAATGCATGACGTATGTATATTTTTTAAAGAAAATTCTACCTCTTATAGCGACCACTCGTTATAAGGACCTTTTTCTGTGGGATGCAGATGGTCGTTATATCGAGCGTCGACTGTACTAATAATATTAAGAGTAAAAAGTGAAATTTCTCTGGGACTACTGTTGCATACCTGCCAACTCTTCCGGAAAATCCAGAAGTTTTCAGGAAAAACGCATTTTCTTCCGGCATTCCGTACGGGAAAGAAATCTTCCGGATTTCTGTTTTCATTTTGAGAATTTTTTCCATCACGCCAATTTCAGCCATAATGCGCCAATTAAGCTGTGCTCACTGACTTTACTTGTGTGCTTTCGCAAGGCAGTAATATCGGCCGGTAGCATTCAGTAAACGAGTAGTAGGTTGCCATAAAAAGTAACACCTTGGGCGAATCCACTAATCGGATGGGGATATAGGAATATGCATATCAGATATGAATGCAGTGCACCGTACGATAAGTTTTTTTATGTTCTTGGCCAATCTGAGCGCAGTTGGCGACATTGGCTATGGCTGGTGGTAGAAACACGTGTTTTCGGGTCGGAACGGCGATTGGAGAGTGCATGGTTGGTTTTGTTTTCATCTGTTGTTGAACAACGTTGTTATCGCTACTATCGATGTACCGTATTTTTGAATTTTGAGTATATACATTTTTAGTATTTAAGTTGATTTTTTTCATTTAATATATTCTATAAATTTGATTTTCTATCTCTATATTTTTTAATTTAGGGAATAAATACTTTCCAAAAGTAGATGTTTCCATTTCATTTTTTTTTCCAATTTTTATTTGAATTAAAAAAATTTTGGGCAGAATAATAAAATAACAATGACAGCATAAAACAGCATTCTATTACTAAAGTTTTTTTAACAAACAATTATAAAGTAATGAGGAGGAGTTTAAGTATTTATACTGTAATATGATCTATGGCTTTATACTTATTGGGGGGGGGGGGGGGTTACGTTATTGAAAATCTTCAGGATTTGACTGAAAAATCTTCAGGATTTTTTCTTTTCGAGGTTGGCAGGTATGCTGTTGCCCCAGCCCCCTAGTGGAAAGGTTAATAGAATTGGCTCTTTCTATTCTAGTCATTATTCTCTGCCTTTCCAGGTTTTAAAAGTTTGAGGTTATATCTGTGTTTTTTCCAACAGATGAGGAGGATGTGATGACATCGCAAGATGGCTTGGGTCGTGTTGGAGAATTACAAGCACAGCTGAAATCCCTGGGAACCAAACTGGACGACCTGGTAGCTTGCAATGAACTGATAGGGAAGCATGGGAGTGCCCTGCAACGCTCTCTCTCCGAGTTGGAAGGTGTTGAGGGGGAGAAGGAAGCCTTAACGAAGGTCAAGGCCATTAACGAGAGGGCCACTCTCTTCCGCATCACTTCTAACGCCATGATTAACGTAAGTACATGTTTGTTATTCATATCGTTGAAGCAGAGGATTTTTCATAATCTGGGAAAAGATTACTAGCTTACCAATTCACACCCAGAAAGTCCTCGAGTTTTAAGGAACATTAGTTAAAAATTTGCATAGGTACAAAAAAATTTGCTAATACAGTGGCACCTCCTGTAAGGGACACCTCCGCAAAAGGAACACCTCTAATTAAGGGACATTTTTTCTGGACCCAGTCCCTTTTAATAGGCACTGCAATGTATTTAACTCTGAATAAGGGACATTCTTGGAGAAAAATTTCCAAAATTTAAGTTTATATAGATAAGAAAATTTACTGGAAGCTAAAGTTTTTTTTTTTTTTTCTTTTCTAAAAATTAACTTCTGAAAGTTGGTATGAGTCCTAGAAGCATGAACAAAGAAACAAGTGTATTTTAAAGTACATGACAAAACCTACTTGTAAAGCCTTTTCCTTCTTTTGTACAGTGGAATACAAGTGTGTTCAGCAAGGACAGACAGTACCAACAAGTTTTTTTTATGCAAGAATTGTAAAAAGTGTACTGAACGTAATTTCTACTGTATTGCTCAAATTACGTACTTTGAAACAAACCCATCTAACAGTTTACTTCAAATAAATTTCTGTAAGCTCCAAAACTCTGCCAATACGACGTTTATGCTAAAATTTTAGTTTTTCAATGAAAACATTTTAAATTTCAATCATTTCAACTTATATTTTGTATGCATGAATCTTTGCTGTATTTAAGCTCAAATGATAACATATGTTTATTATTAAGTTGAATTTAGTTAATACACTATATGTGTATGCATCAATTTATCAACCTCCGAGGATGGGACACCTCTATTTAAGGGACAAAATGTCCAGTCCCCTTAGTGTCCCTTATTGAGAGGTTTTACTGTATATAGATTTTCTATTGAGAGAAACTTATTGTGTGCATAATACATATAGCAGGGTTGGGAGCTGGGTTTTGTCCAGAAGAAACTGAATCAAAAGGAAATAACTGGAAGAAATTTAAAAAACTGAAAGAAATCAAAGAGGGGGGGGGGGGGGGACTGGGAAGAATCTAATTTGAGAATAAACCAAGTTGAAAATCAAAATATTTAAATACTGACTGACAGAATTGAGTTATTATTTAGTATAATTGATTACATCTAATGTAAGATAAACAATTCATATCAGAAATGATATTTTTGGGAAAATATAAGCAATTTTTAATATCAAATTAAATTTGACAGGTGAGATATTTATGGGTAATAGTTGCTACAATAGTAGAAGGGTCTGTTAGAACTTTGAAGGAAATGCTGCTAATGGGGGGGGGGGGGGGGGGGTAAAAAATCCTGCACAGCAAGGAAAATTTCGTTCATGCTTGCATTTTTTTTTTCACATAAAAATACATTATTTGTTTTGAAGTAGCCATTGTGCAACACATTAAAACATATTTATTCCAGCATACACACAGTATGATGATTTTCAAAAATTAATGTTGTATTAAAACCTTTTTCCTTTTCAGTATTCATTATTATCAATATGAAAAAGTGTAAGTCATTTAATGAAATGTTGTTTAGTTAGTTTCTTAAATTAGTAAGAAATAATTTTTTTTCCACTTTGGAACAAACTTGACAACCCCAGTATATATGTATATGCTATATATATATATATGTATATAAATTCTATAATATGATCTTTAATTTTGAATAAATAAAGAATTTTAAACTTATCTTCATTGAGTCACATTATTTAATATCACTTATGAATTTAATTCGCCTTCAGACTTTACAAGAAAGAAGAATATTTGAGGTCTGTACATTAGTAAATTTGTAAATTCAACTTATAAGAAGCTTAAATAACAAAAATTTCTGCTTTTTAAAAATAAGTTTATAATGATATTAAGTAGTTTAATTATTAATTTAGAATGTGTGTAATCAAATGTTTATACGCCTAACTATATGTAATGAAAGTTTCTTGAAAAGATTTTTTTTTATGTTACCAAATCACAACTTTAAGACTAACTTTTTAATGAATGAGTTTCTTCCACTTGGAGGAAGCCTATTTAATTATTAATTTAGTATGTGTAATTAAAAGGTTATAGATCTAACAATATGTATTTAAAGTTTTCTTGAAAAATAAATTTGTTGTAAAATTAGAACTTGTAGTAAATTCTTAATGAATGAGTTTCTTCCACTTAAAAGAAACCTGTTTCTTCCTGCCAGTATTTTCCAATTGGAAAAAACTTGCCAACTCTGACATATTACATGCAATATACACTGTCTCATTAGAAAAAAAAAAGATTATATGCTGTGCCGGTGAAGAATCTAATGACGAACAATTTATTGACCAAAAAATTATCTAGGTCACAAAAAAAAAATAAATTAAGATACTGATTGGGTTAACCTCTTCGCGACGGGCGAATCATATATGCATTTCAGATGAACTGGCTTAGTAGACGGACAGGGGCATATGTGAATTTTAAGCTGGAACAATTTTTAATGACCACTAGATGGCATCCTGTGTCCATTATATTTGAATTGCACATAGTTTCAGTATCCTGACCTTCTGGAATTTTTCAAGTCGGCTGTTGCGGGGAGGGGGGGGGGGGGAGGAATCTGAATGTAAACAAACAGAGCTCGGCTCTTTAACTTACCACGTGATATAAGCATTCGCGTTTCTTATAGCTCTCTGAATACTTTTTTTTTTTATCTTTCGAGAATGTGTGGGGTCTTTGTGGGTTTTAGCGTCAGTTCTGTTAGTTTTTGTTGCTTTCGGATCTATTTCGCGTACTTTCCTTGGTATTTTGGAAATCTATGACTTCAGATTATTATGGAGAGAAAGCGTTATTTATCAGAAGAAGAATATACTCGTATGATAAATGAACCAGATAGTGATATAGATGAAAGTGATGATTCATTTTCTAAAGAATTAGAAAGAGACATTTCCAGCGATTCTGATACGGACATTTTGTCAGATACGGAGCTCGCTGAGTGCATGCCTTCCACTTCCAGTAGAAGATCGGGTCAAGATGGTAACTTATGGACTCGAGAGCTTCAGGAATTGCATCCTCATTCATTTACTGGAATACCGGGAACAAATCCTGTAGTGAATGCAGAAAAAGAAATTGATTTCTTTAATATTTTCTTTGATGATGACCTGCTAAATTTGATTGCTGCAGAAACAAACAGTTTTGCTCAAAGCACTCAAAGAAATGCTCCATCAACTTCTAAGTCAGCCAAATTTTCAAATTTGACTACTGAGAACATAAAAGTGTTTTTTGCAATGATAATACTGATGGGAATTATCAAAAAACCGAACTTGAAGATGTATTTCACTACAAATGAGATGTTCGCTACTCCGTTTTTTAACAAAGTTATGCCTCGGGATGTGTTTCTAAACATTTTAAAATTTTTGCATTTCACCTCAGACCAGAGTGCTAAAAAGTTGGGAAAATTAGGACTAATCATAGAAAATCTAAAAAATAATTTTAAAAGAACCTACGTACCTGAGGAAAATATTTGCATAGATGAATTTCTTTTTGCTTGGAAAGGACGTCTTGGCTTTCGTCAGTATGTTCCATCAAAAACGCGTTACGGCATAAAAATTTATAAGCTATGTGAATCAGTTTCGGGCTATGTATGGAATTTTTTAATTTATTGTGGTAAAGACACAGAAATGTTAAGCAGTGAGGGATCTTACGGAGAAAGAGTAGTAAAAACATTGATGGACGGCTTGCTTGAGAAAGGGTATAATTTATATTTGGATCGATTTTTCAATTCCCCATCTATTGCGGAAGGTATGCATTCCGTAAAAACGAATATTTGCGGAACAGTATTAAAAACAAGGAAAAGAATGCCCAAAGACTTTCCAGAAAGGAAACTAAAAAAAGGTGAATTGGATGCGATGCAACTCGGCAACATGAACATCATTGCATTCAAGGAAAAAAAGAAAGACGTTTTCATGCTAACCACAATACACTCGCCAGAAATGTCTAAATCTGGCAAAAAAGATAAGAGTTACCGGCGAGGACATTTTAAAACCTACATGTATCCTCGATTACAACAAAAACATGGGTGGTGTAGACATTGGAGATGGAATTATGACACATCATTCATGTTTTAGAAAATCAGTGAAATGGTACAAAAAATTATTTTTCGGGCTTATGGACGTAGCAATATTCAACTTCAATATTCTTTTCGACAAAAAGCACGGCACTAAAACGCCGCTTCTACAATTTAAAATGAAACTAATCGAACAAATTTTGGAGAACTACGGAAATTATCGAGAAGAAAAAGAGTTTACAGTCAGACATGTACCCGCAGCTAGTCGATTGTCTGGTAGACATTTTCCTACCCTTAATATGAACAAAAAGGGTGAAAAAAGCCGAAGAAAGTGCATTGTTTGTTCACAAACCGTGCTTAAACAAAAAAAAAAAAAACTCAACAAACATTTTATGCTTGCAAATCGTGCAATGTAGGACTTTGCGTTTCTCCATGCTTCGAGATTTTCCACACTCAGTCTTCATTTTAAATTCGTTATTTCTTTTTGTAAATAGCCTTTGTAGTATTTTTTTATTAGTTTGAAAGTTTGTTAATGTGTTTTGTCAATTAAAACTTAGGGAAAATTTGAATAGCGCTTTTGGAAATTATTTTTCAAGGTAAGTGATATTTTTTTATATATTTTCATGCAAATTAGAGGAAAAACGTTATTAGATTCTAGTTTTAATGTATATGAAAGCTTACGTAATAATCTAAAATGATACCAAAAATTATGACATTAGGACTTAAAATTAATTATTTATGAATATTTTTCGAAAGTTAGGCTTAGCGACGCAAAACCCCCGTCCTGTAGCGTAATTCCTTTACTTCCGCTTCGTCCACAGGGAGCGTTTTAAACACAGGCGCCCCGTCGCGAAAAGGTTAACTGTGACCTGGATATATGTGAAATTTTGAATCCCAAACTAGACATTCTGGCAGAAAACATGAATGAAACAAGGAAAGGAAAGTTAAAAAATTGCAAGTTATTTAAAGCACAAAAAAGCAGTAAAATG
Source organism: Octonoba sinensis (assembly GCA_038502835.1). NCBI lineage: Eukaryota > Metazoa > Arthropoda > Arachnida > Araneae > Uloboridae > Octonoba > Octonoba sinensis. Next base: position 9,175,445 of record CM076601.1, on the reverse strand, counting down.
CAGAGATATGTTTCGGGATTGCTTGGAGTCCCTTTTTCAATGCCATAGTGGAGCTTCTAGATGCAAAAACATGTTTTTGCATCTAGAATACCTAAATGCTTATTCGTGCTATAAATAACGTGCTATTTTTAAACTTGTGCACAAAGCTCTTTTTATTAATAAGGAAAGGAAATGCAAAATCAAAAGATTCTTAATTTCGATGAGTCTTTGTTTGATCACTTCCGAATTTATGCATTGCATCTTACAATGTATAAATTCGGCAATGTTTAGTGATAATGTAGAATGAATTTTTTTTAAAATTGTGATTGCCATTGTTTTGTTTTCATTTTTGTATTTATGTTCATAACAGGCTTCTCAGGAGTACCTCCAATTGTCACAAAACCTAGGCAGGAAGTGGCCCAAACAGTTGCAAATTGAGTACGAGAAGAGACTTCGACTCGAAGAAATGGTGGAGCAGCTGGCCAAGCAGCACTCCCACTTGGAGAGGGCCGCAAAGGAAGCAGTTTCAGTCAACTCTCCAGGTCAGTTTACCGAGCGCTTCTTTTACATATTGTATGCTGTCAGGGTCATGCCAGAGGGATTTCAGGTCCGTCAAGGGCGGATCTAGAAAATCTTCAGGGGGGCGGGCGATTTTGGAAATCTCGGGGTAAGGATGGATGGAGGAGATTCTTCATTCCTTTCCAACAGTCCCTCCCCCCCCCCCCGCCCTTTTTTTTCAAATAGCAGGAACAACAAAAAAGAAAATGCTAGTGTAGTGATATTTAAAATTTTACTAACACATATTTTCAATGCATATACGTTTATTCAAAGCCCTTATAAAAGGAACACAAGCTGCCGTTTTTTTGCTTTCGCAAATCTGTCTATAATTTTTTCAACGTCCAATGTAATATCTTTATGGATATGCAATAACGCTAATCCAGTGAGTCTATCATCACTCATTCTGCTTCTTAGCCAAGTTTTAACCGAGTTAGGATTTTCTTCAAGCTTTTTCAAGAAAAATGTAGGCTTGTAAATACATTTTCTAAATTTGAGTTGGTATGTCTAAATTACAAAATAATAGCAATTATTAGTAATATATTTTCTAAAATTTTTAAATTGTAATACTAAATATGTACTAAAAAACCATCAACGTGTATGTGAAATTTATATAAACATCTGTAATTATGAATGTTCAATGCAATGTTTCAGACTCCAGGTTTTAGCGTAAATGCTGCAGGAATTTACACCACGTGCTAAGGGTTGGCTAGCTGTCACCAGTTGATAGGTAGAAGAAAAGAGCAGGGAATCTCTTTCCCATTACTCTGAGGATTAGCAGCTCAGCAATACTAAGAGAGGACAAAGGGACAGGGGGAAGCATAGAACTTGAAACTGTGCTATTAGGCTGGGATTCCAAGAACATAAAAAAAATGGCTGGTCCCGGGGCACAAACAGTAAAATCTCACTTAGGAGTGTCAATGTAGTATCCACTTGAATCAGCCCAAGGGGGGGGGGGCGATCGCCCCATCGCGCCCCCCCCTTAGATCCGCCGTTGAGGTCCGTTTTAGGAGCCTTCACAAAATTCCAATCATTCAAAACAGACCTGTCTCAGATTCTAATCAATCAAAACGGACCTTTCACAAAATTCAAATCATTCAAATGGACCCTTTACGAAATTCCAAATAATCAAAACGGGCACTGCCCAAAATTTCGTGCTACTAAATTGTACGTTTTACAGAATCTATATATATATTTCAGTTAACGTGGACCAGTTACGATGAAATTTTGCGGTTCGATACGATACTGACATCATGCAAAAACCAAACTATTGCAAAAAGATGTTTAAAAATTTGTTTAATGATTAGCATAGAAACATAATGTAATATTTGCATTTATTATCATAACTTACGGACTTTAACAAAAATATGTCTATTTCTTAAAAAGTATTTCCCATTCATAAATCAATTTTTAATTTCCGATTCTTTGGAGTGGCAACACCTTAGTTTGTTTACATCTAGCAGTCTTTGGCCTTTTGAATTTCAATGCAATTTTTACGGTTTAAAAATGGTTAATTTCTAATTCTTTGGAGTGGCAGCACCTTTGTTTATATCTAGCGATTTTTCTTAAGCCTTTCGAATTTTAAAGTGTTCTTTGAAATGGTTATAGCCCGCAGATGTTCTGCGGGGAATCAGCTAGTATTTATTAAATAAGCGTCAAAAAAATAATAATTTTTTTATCACTGTATGTATAATTTTTGAATTTTCACAAAAATATTTGTTTTTTTACAATTTTTTAAAAATATTCACAAAAAACGGACCTCCTTAAAAGTGCTGCATCGATCCCTGGTTATGTAACAAAAAAATTGCAATTTGGGTACAGGATTCTGTTTAAAACTTCTTTGGATATGACAGCAGCACATTCATGAAGGATTAAAAAATAGCCTCTTGCCTTGTCACAAAATTGAGGATGGTCACAATGGACTTTTTAGCAAATTTTTGCGCTAAACCATTGTATTCCCTAAACTTTTGATTGCTAAAATGAACATTTTACAAAATCATCATTTCTAGTAATATTTCCCGATGTTGCTCCCTACAATTATGATCTTCAGAAATTATATCATCCCCGAACATGTTAAGCTGCTGAAAATTAACAATTAACTTCAAATTAAAATTCACTAGTTTTATTTTACTACAGTGATTATTGGAATTTATTTTCTCCAAAATGTTTATTTAATGATAAAGGCTTATCTTAATCTTCGTTAGAAGAGAAGATTCTGGGCAGCAGTCAACATTCTATTTAGTTTTGTTACAAATTCCGTCTGACACAGACTTTTACCAGCTTCAGAATTATATAAAATTTTAGGAAAATGTTGTGATTTTTTAATATTTTATAACTGAGCCAATTCTTGAAAATGGAATTTAAAAAAGACTAATCCGATTCTTCGAATGGAACTCGTGCATTGCCATGATTGAATTTTGTGCCAAATTTTTAACATTTTCTTCAATCTCTGTGACTTTTTCTGATGAACATGTAAACATACAAACTAGCCCTTTTATTGTATAGCCTAGCAATCAAAAAGTTATCCTAAATGTTAATTTTTTTCATGCGTAAATTTCATTCTAGGCTTCTGTTTCATATGCATTTCAGATTTTTATTCAAATTAATTCATCCACTTTTTCCCAGAAAAATGTAAATTTCACAAAATTTATTAAATTTTTACATAAAATAACTAAAACAAGTTTTTAAAAAAATCTATTGTGGCAAAAATTTTACAAGACTCGAAAATATTTAACTTTAATGTACAACTTGCATGTATCTAGAATTATTTTTTTTTTCTTCTTTTATACACTCTGAAGTTTATTTTCCTGTATATTTTATTTAATAGGATTTAAAATCTGAAATGTTTAATTTTTGGTTGCTAAAATTGTTTTAATGATGCAAAATAAACTTATGATTTTAACTCAAACTGCATCGAGTATGTTGAAGGCATAATCAACATAAGTTTTGTTTATCATAAATTTGTCTTTACATACCAAGTCATTTTAGCATTTATAATTCTTTTTGATATAATTAAAGCTTTACTCTTTATTTGCTGAAATAATTGTCATGAACATTATTTTATTTTACTTATTTATTGTATTATTTTGTTTATTTATTTTTGAAAATGTACATTAAATGACTCTGGTGAGAGTAGCTTTAAAACATTTATTTGCATGCTAATAATCACTTGTCATATTTTCAGCTTTGAGTTTCACGTCTTGTGTGATGTGCATCAGGAATTTGTTTAGCATTTAAACAGATTCCTGATGAACTTTAGTGTCATCTCATGAGTTATGACATTTTTATTTACAAGGAAAATTTCTTCTCTTGAAGGTTTATAACATTAAATTTATTTGACTCATGAACAGTATCATTTCCTCTGTGGATGTCACCCTACCCCCCCCCCCCCCCCCGAAAAAAAAAGGTAGTGTTGTATAAACATAGTTTTGTGGTTTACATTATTTTCAGTTGTGCAAAATAGGAAAAGAATCGGAAATTCTACTTCATTTATGTGGTGTAACATTCTCTAAAGTAAAATTATTTCATTAATGTGTTGAAATAGCATCAGTGAAATTATATAATTCAACTATGTGTACTTTCAAAAACTCTTTATCTCATTGTGGGTGTAACCCCCAACAACCACCTGTTGGCATAATTATATAATTTTTATTTTAAATTCATTGAGCTTTATTTTTCCAAAAATTTTGTGGGAAGTTCAGAAAATTGTTTTTTACCGAGAATAAGCACCAATGGAGGAGATGATTTTTCCTTCCTGATATTAACCAAGGGTTCTTTATTTCTAGGCATTCATTCAGATGATGACGAGTTTTATGATGCAGAAGAGGAGACGGCATCAGAGTTTGTAATCACCATTCCAGGGAAAGGCCATAGGTAAGATTTTCCAAATAATCGAAAATGTTCGGAATTGTACTTAGCTTTGTGCAATAACAATGGTGGCTTTTTCACTTGTACAAGTAGAAATCCGAAGACTTAGTCTAATGTGGTCCAAAGGGGGTGAAAATACTAGGTTATCGTGAGCGGGATTAAATAAGAATAAGTACACCTTCATGCCATTTTGCTCCTGTAAATTGTTAAAACGTGCGATAGATGCAGGAATGATGTATGGTTGTTCTGTATTCTGAAATGGTTGATGTGATTCTTCTCTCATTTTAACCTTTTTTTGGCAATTATTCTAAAGTTACTAGTAACAAGTTACCGGATCATAGGGAACCTTTTAAGGAAAGATAAAACAATATGGGCTAAAAAATCTGATTAATGCATTGTATTTGTAATAGAATCGAATATTATGATAAATAGTTCTCACACGAAAATAATTTCTAAATAAACAATATCTTAATAACTTCGTCTTAAACAACCAAAAAATTGTGAAATTTTTCTTTTTCTTTAGAATATTTTTATATTTATTATATGTAACATTGCTTAGTAAAAAAAAAGGGTTTTGGGGGAAACAACATTGATTAGTAAAAAAAGGTTTTTTGGGTTAAAGGGTTTTGGGGACACACACAATAGACCTGGTTAAAAACTCCCTGAGAAAATAGGTTTTTGCCACCCAAGTGGCAAAATGGCAAAAATAGGATTTGCGGTCCGTTTCATTCTTTTTTCCAGGCTGAAAGTAAACTAAAACGTCAGATGAAAGAGATTTTAGTTTTAAATCAATGTTATTCATACAGTCAATGCTCTTTATAACGACCACACATTATGAAGACCATTCCATTATAACGACCAGTGGTAAAAGTCCCAACTTTATCCCTATGAACTCTTTGTTAATTTGCTTTCGGTATAGCGACCGTTTTGTATTGTCTAATCCAATACAGCGACCGTATAAGTGTCACATCAGCTCGGAAGCTCTGCTTCCAGATGCGTGAATGTAATTTTTTCCCTATATTTTCTACTTTAAAATCTATTAATATTTTGCAATGATAATTTTTTTTAAATTCTAGTGATCAAAAATAATTTCAGCATTTAGTTGTAATTTTTTTTTTTAAATTACTAATTTTAATTTAACTACTGGATGCATGATGCATGCAGAGATCGCGTTAACGCCTCTACAAGCGTTTTTCACGCCTTAAAAATACGCATTGAAATTTTTAAAATGCGTATTTTCACTCTACATTTTAAAACAGCTTTTAGCTTGTTAAGTATTGCAAGATAAATACAATCTTCTTCCATTTAGTTAATTTTATTTTTCATTATTAATAGAGCTCAAAACTCGCGGTCCCCAGTCGCCAAATGCGACCAATTTTCACGTTTTGGGGACCATTGGTTTAATTGAAGTCGCCAATGTGGCTACCATTTGCTAATGCTAAAACCCTTTCCCGACCTTTAACCTTGACAAGTGACCTTTTCCCAAATTCTCTTGTCCACTAAAAGTTAAATAAAGAAGAAAGAAATAGGAGTTAATTTTTTCGCCACACGGAAACTAGTTTTTCCTCCGATTTTTTACCGGAAATTGCTTACCGTGTTTGAAATTTCAATCTTTTTCCATCCTCGAATTATTTCAATTTTCTTGAAAGTTGTAAGATTTTTTTTGCATGCACAACCTTAAATCTGCTTATTTGTCGTTTCATTTCAAGAATTAAAAAAGAAAAAAATGTTTAAGATAGCAACCGCCAAAATCGTGCACGTGCTTCGCCGAAAATTGGATTCTTCGTTAGAGATTTTAATTCTTTTGCATCGGGTACAAATTTCAATTATTTTGTAAATTAGAAGATATTTTTCACACATGCTGCATTAAATCTGCTTATTTTGCATTTTATTTTAATAGTTTCTGGCTTCTTTTTTTTTTTTTTTTTGAACCGGGCCGATATTGAACACGCGTTTGTCGAAAATTGCGTTTATTGCAATTTTTCACTACTATGCAATCACTATTATTGTTTTATTTATTTATTTACTTCAAATTTGATTTTAGTATTGACAGCTATTTACTTTTTAGAAAATTGTTAAATTAGCTGTACGTACGCTATGCTTTGGCTCAAGGTCGCAGCAGCAGTGGTTTTCACTCTGAACGCGGATACCTGTAAAAATAGTTTATTATTATTATCTTTTAATTTTCACTCCTTCTGAAAACAAAATACTCCTCCAAAAACCTCCAAGGAGTATTTTCACTCTTTGACAAAAATTCCTAGCGCAACCTCTGGATGCATGTATATTTATCAAAGAAAATTCTACCTCTTATAGCGACCACTCGTTATAAAGATCTTTTTCTGCGGGACGCAGATGGTCGTTATATCGAGCGTCGACTGTATTTAATTTGCATACGAAGTTAAATGAGTATCATGTATGCATTATAGTATTAAAAATATGTATATGAAAAAATTCTTAATTTTGTAACAACATTAAAAAATGGAACTGAATACATAATTTATAGCAAACTTATAAATAGAAAATTCAATGAACTGTCCATTCTGTTCTTATCCAGTTGCTTTTCCACTTTCTACCAAGCAATTTCAAAATGGAGTGCAATATTTGGGGTTGGGTAAAGTCATTCTACTTTTATGACTGTCATTATGTAGCAATCTCACTATGCCATTAGTGAATTTCAGAATTTGGAATTTGCGTTCTTTTTTTTTTCCAAAAGCGAAAGGTAGGAAATAAATCAAGTTGCCGTATCAGACATTGAAACAGAAGTTTTTGCAGTGTTTACTTTAACTACTTTCTGAATTTGTGACTTAGACTTTCATTAAAAAGTTGTTTTAATTATATAGCATTTATTAGAAAAATAAAGGCATTCAATAAAACCCAAGAGATAATTTAATTACTTAAGCCCTTATTAAATTAAACTCTGTTAAACCTTACTGCACATTTTTTACGTAGAGTATGTATTTTGCTTGGAACTTTGAACAGAAGGAAACAACCATTGTCAGTACATCTAGAAAAAAACTCTTTAAACCGTATTTTTTGGAAAAAAATTACTGTTCATTCGCTGGTCTGTTTACTGTACATTCCTTCAGTAGCTATTTATTCCCCCCTCCCCATCCTAAACTCCGGATATTTTAAGGCTTTTAAGTCCGGAATTCCGGATCTCAAAAAATTATTTCTAACTTTTTTTTAGCGCGATCCTTATGTTTTTTGAAAATTTTGTGAAATATGTTGAGTTAATTTGCAAAATGTGATGACGAATTTTTCATAGGTTTTATCTGTATTTTGTTTGGAACGGTAAGATGGAAGTTATGCAGTTAACTGTGCATCCAGAATGTTATTCAAAGATTAACAGATCTGTGAATGCATAAAAATTTATCCAATTCTTACAAAAGGTGTACCTGCATTCTTATGTGACAAATAACGATTCAGAACATAACTTTTCTTTACAAATAGTAATAATACCGTGTATATAAATATGATAGCTTAAAACCTTGTTTCAACCTTAAAGATTCCGCAAATTAGCTTCGGGATTTTCCGGGGAGGGCCAGTACCGGCCCCTGCGAATTGTTATATATTCGATATCATTAATGAAAATAACTGAAGTGCTTCGGCTTGTTATTTTGAGAACATGAGGTGACTGTTGGTTACTGCTTCAGGCGCACGCCTAGTGAACAGAGCCTAGCGAGTGAAGGCCGTGGTGGCTTTGAAGATGGCGCGGGGGGTTCCTCGGATACCGACGTAGAAATTGGAGGCGAAACGACAGATGGACGCTCGGAAAATGTCATTGCTCGTACGAAAAGGAATCGTCGTCCTCCGAGGTATAAGGTGAGTAATGCTCTTTTTTGACAGTAAAGTAATAATAACGAGAGTTCGCCCCAACGGTCAAAATTTCGACCGTGATAATTAATTCTCGCATTGAAAATATTACGATTTTTATATAACTATACTAGCTGCGACGGCCGCCGTTGCACGGCCTATCTTAAATTATAATTTGCACATACAGCGATGCCTCATCAAAATGCTAGAAACGTTGATTATTATTTTTTTGATTTGTTTAACAATGGCAACTGCATTGGTTTGTTTGTTCACACGGCAACTGTAACAATTGTTGAACCCATGCGACAATGCAAATAAAATAAAACGGTCATCAGCTGGGTCAAATAAAATTAAAGCGAGTTAGGGTGAAAAAATAATTTCAAACTACAGGGGAAAAACGCTTATAACTTCTGTTCTAGTTCATTTAGAGGCTTTGAATTTTAGCACGTAGCGAAAAACTCTTTCTGAAGTAGTTTTTTTACGCGCTTTTTAATGGTATCAAGCACGAAAGGATGCGACAATTTCTTCCGATAGAAAAAAACTATTTTTTGCAATTTTCGGAACTCCGCTCCAATTGGGCTTAGCGTGATGATATATAGCCTATAGCCTTCCTCGATAAATGGGCTATCTAACACTGAAAGAATTTTCCAAATCGGACTAGTCGTTCCTGAGATTAGCGCGTTCAAGCAAACAAACTCTACAGCTTTATAATATTAGTATAGATTAGTATTCATCAAATTTGGGCATTGGATCATGTTATAAAATTTTTCCACGGCTAGAAACTGCAAATAAGCATCAATATGCCGACATATGTTCTAGGATTGCTTGGAAGGAATCCCTTCTTCAATGCAAAAATAGAGCTTCTAGATGCAAAAACATCCATTTTGCATTGAAAAAGGGATTCCAGGCAATCCCAAGCCATGTCTACATTTGAATGCTTATTTGTGCTTTCTTAACGTGAAATCCTACTTTTTTATTACAGTTTACTTCGCACAAAGTTAATTTATTATTCAACTTGAATCATCCCCACTGAAAGCAAACGTACTGTAAATCATGGTCGCCGCAAGGCCAGTTGCTCTCATAAATGTCCTAAAGCCGATTTCATACTAAGTTGAGTGGCAGTTGAATAAAACTTAAATATTTGCTTCCATACACTATTCTCATTTTTCATTCCCTTGTTCCAGAGAAGCCTTCACTCAAACTTTTATTATAATTGCTTCTTAGATATAAGCGCCTTATTCTGTCTGTGTCTGTCCGCGATAGGATCCTAGGCCGTTTTACTGATCTTTAGTTTTTTTTTTAAATTAATTTTTTAAAATTTTTCAATGATTTTTTTGACCCGTTTTATTTTACTTTTGCATTGTTGCCCTCATTTCCAAACATATAATTACAGTTGCCGTGTGAACAAACAAATCAATGCAGTTGCCATTGTTATTGTCATAAATGTAACAAATATACTAATAACAATCGAAACGTTTATCTCCGTTAACATCATATTGAGTGAGGCTTCGCTGTATTTCAATCTCCGTTAAAAATGAATGTATGCGCGAATTTAATGTAATCCTTTCTTTCTTCTTAGTTTATTTCTTTATCGTCTGCCCTTTTCATATTTTTCTTATTGGAGTGGCAGCGCTCTTTTTTTCCAGTTTCGTTAAAACTGCTCTTTTGAAAAGCATAATAAAATTTTCAATAAGTTCTTTCGATGGTAAATATATATTTTTCACAAACAATTTGATTATATAGTAAACAAATGTATAGTAGTGTAGGGGCTGTAAGCGAAGGGACGTCCTAGCTACCTGACCTGGGTCATTCAGTTTGAATGAGCAGACGCCTTTGCACAAATCATTTTAATTACAATTTATAATATCTAGAACAGCGGTCATTTCGTATGACGGCCGGACGTACTAGTTTAATATAACTGCTCAATGGCGGCAAACACTTTTTAACAATGAGTTTTCTATTTATTACCTCATCATTGACGCAACCAAGAATTGTTGCCATCTGCTATTTATAAAAACATAACATTAGAATTATAAACGTGGCTTGCCTGACAAAAGAAAAGGGAAATTATTAACTGATAATTAACTCTTTTCCAAATTTTTTTAATGGATATCACTATAACTCGTCAATAGTTACTTTTTTTAAAAAAAAGTAAGAAAATTAGTTGAAAAACATAAAAGAAGATGGTCCTTAACTGTTTTGTCTTTGCCTATAATATATAAATAATAAAGAATACATAATCTAATATTGTAATCCAGTTAGTTGGAATTTACATAAGGCAAAATAATTTATTTGAATTATAATTTCAACATTTGGGATGCAAGACTGCCGCCCACATGACAGAAATTGGTGTTTTCAAAATGTCAAGATTTATAATATATATTTGTCAAGATAATGTCTAGATTTTATGTATATATTTATATATTTATCCTTTTAATGTTTTCTAAAATTTCTTACTTTTGTGTTTGTTAAATGAGTGTGTAAATTATACACATTTTAGTGGGTTTTTTTTAGATGGTTTTGCATAGCAAAATCTAAGATTTTGATAAACATGGTTTTGTGAAAACACCTATCTTCAGTGTAAATCTAGGGAGAGGTGTTACTGAAAAAAAGGTAGAGTGAAATTTGGGTAAGTTGAACTTCGATAAGCTGAAAAGTTCGACAAGCTGAAGTGATCATTTCTTCCCGTCTAACTGGGCATGGAGAATTTGATGTTTATTTTCAATTAGCCAAAATTTCATCAAGTCAAAATATTTGATAAGTCGAATTTTATTTCATGATGGTAGTCGACTTTTCCTTGCTAACTTTAACTCTGGAAGTCAAAATGGCTTTTTCTTTTGTAAATAATGAAAACATTTTCTCCAAAGTGAATTCAATTTTTCTTCAATAGGAAATTTATTTTCCTTTTAATAATTTTAAGAATGGCGTTATTCCAGAAGCAGTCGAAGGGTGTTTAGGCAATCCCTTATTTTGATATGCATCTCAAGGAAATTTAAAAAAAAAAGTGAATTTTGGAAGTTCTTTTTTTCTTTAAAAAAAAAAAAACCTCTAAAAAAGGCTCTTTTTAAACATTCATATGACAATGCCAGTGAGACTTGGTGTAGAGCTGTTGAGCCCTTTTCGAAACAAAATTCTGTTGTCCCCTCCCTTCCCTAAAACGCTGCTCCTTCTAAGACAGATTTTCCTTTTGTTATAAAAAGCAAGTGCTTACAGTGGCAAAGGTGATTCATGTAAATACTTTCATAGCGTATAATAACAGGGTTGCTACGCTACCTGGAAAACAGGGAAAACCTGGAAATGTCGGTGAATTTTAAAATTGAGTGAAAAAGTCGGGGAATTTTAATTTTTTATCAAAAATCTGGAAAAGTCAGGGAATTTTAATGTTTGAAGCACTGACGCGGAAAGTCCAATATATATAATGACATCAACTCTTTAGCTCCACTCAAAATACAACATTCAGAGGGACCTGTGGAGATTTGCTTGTGCAACCTGATTCAACCATCGACTTGATCAGAAATTTTTTTCAACTCTTAAGTTTAACTTTTAAATAGTTAAAAGTAACTCACATTTTATTATTGTTAATTCAAATTTTTACACTAGGTAATTAATATAGTTTTTTTTTTTCCTCTCTCTCTCTCTCAAAAATTTTGTTAGCAATCCATTTTCTCATCAAGAAACTGAGTTATTAGACCTTTAAAAAAATACATTTTGTAAAGTACCTAGTTATTCTTTATGGAAATGTTTGTTCCCTTATGTCACTTGGCTGAATACTGTTTCAAAGTTTTTCAGAAATTATTTTAAGGTTAGCCATTCCTGCTACTGTTTTAAACAATATTTCGGGGACAAATGTATGTTTTTGTATTGGTATGATGCTGTTGACTGGAATTTTTTAAAAATATGTCTGGAAAACCTGGAAAAGTCGGGGATTTTCATTCTGCTGTTTGAGTAGCAACCCTGTAATAATAATATATTTGGTATATTATTCTATTGATATTTTGCTCATATTATAAATTTAATAAATATTGGGGGTATCATTTTATTCTATAGTTTTGTTTTTGTTTCCAATAAATCACATTTTCGATTAGTCAAATTTTTTTTTGCTTTCCTTGGAATTTCAACACTAAAAGTTTCACTGTATAAACAAGGAACATATTAAGGGTGCTCTACTCTATTAACCCTTCGCATTTGCATTATGAATGTGTTTAGTCTACTCAAGGCAACATACGAGTGCAAAGTGTTAAATCTTGTGAGATTATTCACAGTTTGAGAAATAAAAGAAAAGTATCTTATAAACACAATATGGCAGGTGCTTTTTTGTACAAGAGTTGGGCTTGTTTGCATATAAAATATCTTAATTCTTCTGTTGCCCCCTTAGCTTCTGAAAGAGCAAGGGAAAATGCATTCTATGTGTGCACCCTATAAAGGAGAGACGGAGGATCCAGAGAATAGTAGTGGTGTCAGAAAGTCGGCGAGTGCTCCCGGATCTCCCGATCGTAGTCTCCGTAGTGAAGGAATTGATCAATTAAGCTTAGTACCCAAAAGACAGCGCAGACTCACCGTTCCTGAGAAGCCTAACTACAGTCTCAATTTGTGGTCTATTATGAAAAACTGCATTGGTAAAGAGCTCACAAAGATACCTATGCCTGTAAGTATTTTATTAGTAGAGATTTTTTTGTTGCATACTCATACCTTAGATAAATCCAACTAAAAATATTACTACAAATTGTAGGTTCCTTTGCAATAAACACAAGCAGGGTTGGGTTTTAGCCGTCAAAAACTCAAAAACTAGTTTTTGACGTGACATAGGTTTAAACCAGGTTTTAGCCGGTTTAAACCGTCGGAAACCCCAATACCATTTAAATACGCTAAAAATATAAAAAGAAGGCTTAATAATAGCAAGATACAGCATTGTTTTTGTTTAATTATAATGTTCCTTAGTTTTAGTATCATTGAATTATAATTAAATATTTTTTTATATTTTTCTTTGTTTGACTTAATTTTCAATTTTTTACATGTATTTTTTTCTGGTGTGGATTTTTTGCATATTTGACAAGAATACTGGGGGGAAATTAAGAAAAGCTGTTTTAGTGTCGATATTTCTTTGTACTGGTAGGAAAGCATCTTTGAATATGATTTATACTATCCTGGGGAAAGTACATACCTTCATTAGATTTCAATTGTGATGAATTACTTTCGGCTTCTATCCATAAAAAATTTTAAAAATCTAAATTTATTTCTGCCAAATATTAGATTTAATCTACACAATTTTAATTACTATAAATATAATTAAGGATTTATTAACTGTACATCCTTGCTGACAGTAATTTAAAGTATGCATTCAGAATAAAATGATTAATTAAATAAGTGACAATTTTTTTAAAAGAATTGTCACGTTTTATCTATTATTAGTTCATATTTACAAAATATTCTTCAAATAGAATGTATCTCAAGAATGCACTGGCCGGGGTTAGCAAATGATGTGTTTCAGGGCTTAAAATCCCTCCTACAGTATCAGAAAACAGAAACCAGTGTTTGTGCACTTAAAAAATAATTAATTGATTTTTAAAAACAATTCTTATCAATAAAATCACTCTCGGGCATAGATTTTGGCTGTGCTACAGCAGGAATATATTTTTGTAGTTTATACTCGGTAGTTTTAATGCATTTATGCTGTTTTATTTAAAATTTATTGACTAAAGTCTATCCAATTCTGCTAAATCATTTCTTTGATAATTTTTTTTAAAATTAGGTTTTTGACACTTTTTGACATTTTTGACAGGGAGGTTTTTGACAAGCCGGTTTTCACCATGGTTTAAACCGGTTAAAACCGTTGCATGTCAAAAACCTGCCAACCCTGAACACAAGAGACTTAACATCACAGGTCCCATAATTTTATTCAATGCTACTTTTCCAAAAACTCTGTCCCATTCTAAACCCAGTAGCACAGCAGCGAGCGCTGCAGATTTTGCTTGAAGCTTGCAGATTAATTTGCCACCATAAAAAAAAAATCGTGTGTAATTAGGTCTAAAAACATACGTAAATTTTTAAAAGCTTCATTAAATGAAAAGTATGGGATTTCCTACTTTCAACAGTTTAAGAATGTTTGCTTCAAAAGTAGTTAGTAGGGTTAATATTAATGACTCAGATGGTTTTCACTAAGTTATATAATAAATAATTTTCAACTATTAAACTGTTGAATTGTCTTTACTTCATTTTCTCTTAGCTTGCATTCATTGCATGTTCCATTTTAGATATTATTAATTTATTTATAAATTGAATCATTATAATATTTATTTATTGTCTGAAATTATAAAAAATGTCTGAAACTGTATTGTTATATGCCGTCTATTTTAAAATGCATAGTTTGCTATTTTTTATGGTTGTAAATTTGGTTCCACAACCTTTGATGCCACAGATAAAGTTTGACTTCTGTAACTTGTGCTGCAGATTGATACAGAAAAATCTGCTACAGGCCTTCTAAAAAATAACTGGCTGTTAAACCAAGAGTGATAAAAACGAAGGTCTTGACAATTAAAGACTTAAAAATAAACTCGATAATTTTATTGATTTTAGTTAGGCAAATTATGTTTAATAGTCCCAAGTTGTCCTTAGCTTTTTTAGTTAAAAATTTTAATAATGCATTTGAAATCTTTTAATAAATTACTGGGACGTTTTCTATATTTCGTTTGTTTGTTTTCTTTAAAAAAAAAAAATCCAGAATGGCATTTTAGGACTAGATGTCAAAATGGTTCAATTTCTAAAGGATCTTTAAGTGTTAACCTCTTTTCCTTGCAAAAATAACTTTTAGTCTACTCCTGCTAATCAGGGATTAATCAGTTTTTTTGCATTTTTGCGAAATCAAATGCTATATGCTAATATTTACAGTAAAAAATTGAATTAAAATTTTAAGTAAATTGATCAAAATGTATTTACAAAATAGAATTCCCGTAGTGGAGGAAATGGCTAGATTCAGTTTTTGTACTCTGAATTTTGTGAAAGGTCCGTAAACCAGCCCGTTGCTGGTGGGTTGTTGTTTTTGGTTTTGAATTAATTAAATTTCATGTTGAATTTATTTTGAGAAATCATTACATCCTTTCTTTCATGCCTAGATTTAATCTACTTTTTGTACTTAAATCAAGGTGGTAGGTATGTTATTAACTACTTTAAAATTAAGAGGCAGAAATTGCAAAAAATTACTTTAATTAGTCAAACTCAAAGCTATTCATTTATATCGTATTCATTCTTGTTATTTAGACACATCAGATATTGAGTTTAGTTGCATAATGTAACACTGAAGATCCTTATCCAGTGAATGAAAAATTTGTTATTGTAAATTCTATAAAATTCTTTGAATTTTGTTCAAGAGTCTGCTTTTGTGAACTCTGAAAATTCTTTGAATTTTTTTAAACTTACTTTCAGAAAAACATTATTAATATTTAAAATGAAAATCAGATTATAATTGTAACTAAATTCATCAAAATGTATTTACAAAGTATAATTTCTCTTACTAGTGGAAATCGCTGGATTCTATTTTTGAACTTGAAATTTGTGAAAAACACCAGTCTGTTGCTGTTTTTAGCATTGCAGTTATTTATATCAATAAATTACATATTAAATTCAATTAAAAAATGATTTAATGTTCATGAGCCATATTGCTTATCCAATATGTAAATCTCTCTTTTGTGTTGGTGATTCCTTTTTTAAACTCGATACTCAGCTACTCCAAAATTAGGATAGATAAAATCTTTTGTAATCATAAATAATTTACAAATATATATATATTTCCAGAATTAGCAACAGTTCCAATATGAAGTAGCACATGGTGTAATGGTAATTAGACTCAAAATTTTGCACCGACTTCTAAAACTATGTTTAAAAGTCACATCGATGTTGTTTAAAAAATTAATTTATTTTTCACTTTTTAGTGCAATTTATAATTTGAAGTTGGTTCTATTTTTTTATAAAAACTATTTTATTTTATGCTTTTTAGTGTAAATACATTTTCTATATAAACTCTATTTTTTAAAAAAGCCATATCAAATGGCAAACCCTCTTTGAATGAATGGCACTAAAAACTAATTATTTGTATGAAAAACTCCGTTTCAAAGTCGATTTTAGCAAACAAACTGATTGGAATTAATTTTTGCCTCAGAGAAGAGTTCAGTCAAACTTTTGCCGTAATTGCTTTGAATATTATCGCACAATGGCAACAAACAATTTTTAAACAATGACTTTTGTATTTATAATTAGTTTTCCCAACAAAGAAAAATCAAGCAAAGCCTTTCCAATTAAATAAAAAATACTAATTTTTCACCCGCAACGTTTTTTCTAAAAAAAAATGTAAGTAGTCAGATTGATGTACGATATTTGAGTTAGATGACCCTCTATCAATTAAAGGAAAAATCGTCAAAATCGGTTTATTTAGTCAAAAGTTATGGACGAAAAAGCAAAAAACATACTACATTTCTGCCCATTACGTTTGTTCTATTTATCGATTATGGTCAAACGAAGGTACGGGACTTATGGGAAACCACCCTTGATCGATTGAAAAAAAAAAAAAAAATCATGAAAATCGGTTCATCCGGTGAGAAGTTATGAGTGGACAAAAAAAAAAAAAAGAAAAAAAAAAAAAAAAACGACATACATACAATACGAATGTATAACCTCCTTCCTTTGTGAAGCCGGTTAAAAATTAAATAATGAAACTAATCAGTAATAGAAATATAATTTCACGTTGATTTAATGCTCATTTGTGGTTTAAATTAACGTGAAATTATATTTCTATTACTGTTTACTTGCGCAAAGTTAAATTATTATTAAATGAAACTAATGCAAGATATTCCCCCGCAACCTATGCGAGTGAAACTAACTCTTCGCAATTGCAGGTGAACTTCAACGAACCTCTGTCGACCCTTCAGAGGTTGACCGAAGAGTACGAATACTCGGACCTGCTGGATCGAGCTGCCCGCTGTGATGACCCCTACGAGCAGATGGCGTATGTGGCTGCATACACGGTGTCTGCGTATGCCACTACGAGCAACAGGACTGGAAAGCCCTTCAATCCCCTGCTCGGGGAAACGTACGAATGTGATCGAACCGATGACCTCGGCTGGAGGTGCATATCTGAGCAGGTAATGTCTTCACCTGAAGAGTAGAATGTGGCGTTTGCCCTTCCTCGTAACAATGCTATTAACAACCTCCCTCCCAAGCCACTTAGAGCAGGAGTCGATTCAGCAGCTTTAGCAGGTTCCACTTTTTGTGAATTTTGAAAACATTTTTGTGGAAATTCAAAATTTAAACATACAGTGATAAAGTTGTTATTAATATTTCTTGCCTCCTATTTACTAAATAATTCTGTCGGAAGTATGATTTGGTAGTTCGAAATTTTGTGAAAGGTCCACTTTGCTCCCTGCGGCACAGGTACAACTGTTGTACCAGCAAAAATTGTCGCTTTTGCCACCTGGCTAACTGCATAAGTAGGGCATTGCCCATAAATGCTTTAAAACTTGATGACATTTACAGAAATAAAAATAAAAGGGGTACCATGATACCAAATCTCATCACTGTGACTGAAAAGATCAATTCAAATTTATTCGTGATTTTTTTTTACCCAACTTGGAAACGGCATAAATAGGCATTTATATGTAATTTATGCTGTGATAGTTTTTGTGAAGAAAGGAATGTATCATCAAACAGTCTTAGTGCGAAACAAAAATCGAAGTATAGCTTTTGGTCATGTGAATTTAATGCTAGAAAGATGTAAAATTCCTGTATACCTAGAAAAACTGAAGGGGCCACTGTGGCCCTTCCGAGAATTTTGTAGATAATTCTTACTAAATTTCTTCTTGAGTGAGTCCACGGGCACCATACATATTCTCTAAGCCTCTACAACAGCTGAATGTATCATAGTGTACCACGTCAGTTTCTTTTTCACGTCAAAATTTAAAACTTATTTCTCTTTCGAAGAGCAATCGTCGTTCTCCAGCAAGCCAGGTGTTGCATTTGTTTAGTATTCTGGATTGTAGGCAGTTCTAAAAGGAGAAAGATCAAGGTCAAACTAGACGGAATCAGGTTTTGTTCTACTACGGTCATTAAAAGAATTGAAGAATTTAACACTTTTCATTGTAAAATACCTTAGGGGCCACAGTGGCCCCTTCGGTCGTTCTAGGTATAAGGTTCAATATTTTTGCTTCTATGAGGGTAAAACGGAAATGATTAAATATGCACTTAAATAAGATCATATTAGGAAAAGTCAAAGTTACAATACATCGAACCAATTATTATTGGTATTACTGAACAGCAAACATCGAAAGGGGCTGCATAGGTCCCTTCCGTCTTTCTAGTGTTAAACTTTTAAAATTTGGTTAATTTTCTAGTGTTTTAAAAACTTTGAAATGATAAATAATCATTTGGTTATTTTTGATCTTTTATCAAGCAAAAGCTGAACCAAATCAGCTCTTTTTTTTTTACCGTTCAAATTATTGGTAGTGTTGTGTTGCTAAAAAAAACATATGTTCAGTAAAACCAACTTTTGAATTTAACTGATTGAAAAAAGCGCGAAACTTATTCCAAAAATTTATTCTATCAGTAGGTTAACCTAAAGCAGTGTTTCCCGACATGAAAATTGTGAAACAATTCAGGAGCAGAAGCTTGATTCTGAAGAAAACAAAATGATCTGCGACTGCATATAAATGCAATTACCAACATTAAATGATGAAATGCTTAATTTCAGTTTTTCTGTGATTTTAAACCAGCAGCTTCCCTTCTTTCGGTAAAAAATGTTGAAAAACATACTTTTGTCCTTTTGGTCGAAAAAATACCTCCTGATTTTTAATTAAAATCTTCTGGTTTAGAAAAAAAATTCCCAATAACATTTCTGGGATAAATTGACTTCCTGTGTTACATATTACGAACATTTCATTTAATCGATTGAAGTTTTTTTTGAGATGGGGGGGGGGGGGGGGCAATTATATAGTTTAAATTTAAATTCATATTCCATTTTGGAAAATGCTGTGTGAAGTTCGAAATCGTTATTATTTCACTGAGAATTGGGCAATTGGGCACGGCCAAATAAATACAGTAAAACCCGCTTAAGAGGTTTTCCAGGGTACTGAGAGAAAAACTTCTTATGGCAGAACTTCTTAAACGGGTAGGCTCTATGTTTGAAAATGAATGTACTTTATGATATTTAGGGATGATATTATTTGGCAATATTCAAATTAGACATAAATTAGACATCCCCCCCCATAGTAGACTCTACAAACAATCTTTTCTCCCCTTATCAGTCATCATTGTTCTTGTGACAACTGACTACTCATCTCTGCCACCTGTTTTCCTTTTCAACTTTTGGTGTTGAGAAAATTGCACCCTTGAGAAAAAGTTGACCAAAGCAATTTTCTAAACCTGCTTCTGATGTTTTTTTTTTCATTAGAAATAAAAATAACTACGTAGATTGAAAAAAAAAAAATCGTTAAAAACATGAAACTTAGAAGTCTAAAGTGTCATTTGAAAGAAAAATTGACAGATATGGAAACTTATTAGGCGGGGGGGAAATAAAATCAAAACTTCTTAAAAGGGTTTTTTTTCAATATCGGGGAGATGGGAATGAAACTGGTATTGAAATTAGAAACTTCTTAAACGGCGGGGGAAACGTCTTGAGCGGAAACTTCTTAAACGGGTTTTACTGTATGTGGTCATCATTACACAATAAACTAATACTTACACTTGAAACCTTTCTGAAACTTCTGTTTGTTTTTTGGGGTTCCAGGTGAGTCATCACCCCCCTATGCTGGCTCAGCACTGCGAGGGCCGGGGTTGGGTTTGCTGGCAAGAATTCACGATGTCCAGCAAGTTCCGAGGCAAGTACCTGCAGATCGTGCCTCTGGGGATCGCCCACCTGATATTCCCGGCCAGTGGGCACCACTACACTTGGCGAAAAGTGACCACCTTCGTCCACAACATAATTGTCGGGAAGCTGTGGGTGGATCACCACGGCGAAATGGAGATAGTCAATCATCACACCGAGGATAAGTGTCATTTGCGCTTCATTCCATATTCCTACTTTTCCAGAGAAGTCCCCAGAAAGGTGAGTTGGCAGATTGTCAGGTTTACTTTAAAATCTTTTGGTACCTTTCCGTTACCCTGCCGTAAATCTCGCCAAGCAGACTTTTTGGCGACGGCACACGCAAGCAGGGCCTTATTTACCAATAGGCCCGTGAGGCCCGGGGCTAGGGCCCCCACTTTGAGGGGGCCCCCTAATTTTGGTTATTATTATTATTTTTTTTTGTAATTTAAAATTTTTAGAAAAATATTTAAAAATAGCATTTTTCAAAAACAAAACTGTTAGTGTTCTGTTGCTTCACAGAAAATTTGTATTATTAAATTATTTTAAAACCACAAGGAATTTTCACTTTGGGGGCCCCCAAATCTTGGTCAGATCACTTTAATTTGAATGTAATATCGATTGCACCCCGTCCTCGAACTCCGGTTTATGTGATCACTGTTAATGTCATCAGTCGTTTAATGTTATCAAGATTGGCAAGCCCCGTCCTCGAACTCCGGTTTATGTGATCACTGTTAATGTTATCAGTCGTTTAATGTTATCAAGATTAATCCCCATATTTTATTCAAACATTTTGTAATTTTAAAACAAAATCATTTTGCACATTGGGGGCTCCCAAATGTTAGTCTGAGTCTTTGACATTTGAAAACCAAATTAGTTTTTGTGCTTTTGGGGTTCCCAAATTTTGGTGTGACTGGCAAGTTTTACAAACACATACTGAATGTTATGTTTAAAAAAACTTTGTTGCGTGAGGGGCCCCCAAACATGAGTTGTGTCTATAGTGATTCAAAATGTAAATCGGGCCCTGCACGCAAGAGGTTACCAGCGCCGATATTCTGTTTGGCGTAGGTTGCATTATTATTGGTGGCTTTATCGTCTTCGCCAGAATAATGAATAATGGAAAAGTACCATTTTTTAAAAATAAGGTTACACTTTAACTGATGTATTTTTAATGAGCAGTCCAATTAAGGGGGTACCTCAAAATTGTTCAAACTATCGAAAAAATTTTAAGTTACTTATTTTGACAGATCAAACTGTTTTAAAGCCTCATTTAAACTTTCAAACCTATGTGAGCAATACTTAAAAATATATTCTGGTTTTGTAAATGACTTTAGTTATTGTCATTCTGCATTTAAAATCTTTAAACGCCTTTTTCTCTGCTTTGTATTTTTGACCATTAGGTGTTGTAAAATCTCCAAGGCTTTTTTTCAGCTTTGATACAGTTTTTTAACTTTATATGTGCATTCCTCGGAGTATGTTTAATGAAAATCAGCATGGGTTTAACGCTGTGAAGTGTTTAGATTGTTTTTATTTGAATGTTGAATTTTTTGTCCTTTTTTCTCAGTTTACAACAACAAAAAAATTATTAAAATTTAACTAAGTTTCAGATAGTTAATTCCATGCTAACTTTTATTCTAGAATGTTTGGAAAGTATTATTCAAGGAAAATATTTTAAAAAAATGATATAATTGAGAAAGTTATAAAAAAAATTTAAATTGAAGAACAATTTTTTTTCAAATTCTAATTTAATGGTTAATTACAAGGAGGTTCTACTTTCAAATTTCATTTCTAATCATAATTGCAATCTGATGCATGCATTATTTTTTATCTGGTTGTTAAACCAAAAATATTTGGAAGAAGTTATTGTACCCCCTTAATCAGCAGAAAAAAAAAAATTATACATTACTTTCAAACCAAGAACAAGAAACTATGCTGAATGAATTTATTAACTATTTTTTAAGTAAACATAATTTTTTCCAATGTGAGATGCCATGAAATATGAAATTGTACAAAACTGAGGGAAATAATATTTTTAAAAAAGTTTGTAGAAATGTTTTTGAAGAAATTACAAAGTTGTGAAATTTATTTTCTGGAATCTTGTCAGTTTTATTATAAATCCACATTTTCTCCCAACCCAGGTTACTGGTGTGGTTACAGACCCTGAAGGCAGCGCTAAATTTGTTCTCCAGGGCACTTGGGATCACAAGATGGAGGTAGCTAGAGTTCTCAATAATCGTGGCTCTGTGAAGGGCAAACCTCTGCTGGAGACTTCCACTTCCAAGGTCATCTGGAAGAGGCAGTTTCCAGGGTAAGTTGAAATCGCATGGAAAATTGGTGAGCTTTAATTTTCAGACATAAACATGTGGCAGAATGTAATATTAATGTGTGAGGGACATGTTCATTTAATTTTTGCTCCATGGGTTTAATGCAGATACATACCTGCCAACTCTACTAGGTTTTCCAGGAGACTCCTGGATTTTCCCCTGTTCCACTGGTCTCCCGGTTTGTATTTAAAATCTCCTGGTTCTCATGAATTTTGGTGTAAACCTCTACAAATAGGAAATTTTATGGAAAAGAATCACTCAAACAATGTTATTATCCAATTTAATTTCTTTGACAAATGGATTTTCACGAGAAACTTAGTTTTCCACATTATAAAATCAATTATAACTTTGGAGGACTGTTTATTTTGTATGCTGGGAAACATATCACATAAGGAACTTGTGGGTGGTTGTAATTGTTAAAATTCCTCATTTCCCTCCAAAAAAAAAACAATGAAAAATACATTCGAAATTACGGTTGGAACAATCTATTGGATGTTTTCAGCGAAATGTTGGCAGGTATGCAGATATTGTTATTGATTTTTATTGTACAGTATAAGTTGAAAATTCAAAATTTCATATCCTTAAGTTAAAATGCCAAATTGTTAGTACAAATATAATCATGAAGAAATTGAAAAATGCAGTGGATGAGGCCCAATAAATTATGCAGCATAGATGCAGCAATTCAGTTAAATCACATTACGAATGGTCTAGGAAACGGCTCGAAAGTAAGTTAAGGAAGAAAATCCACGATAGTTTTTATTTTCTTTCTGTTCTCGAATGCAATTCATTATTAATACTCCAAATATTATAATCTAAGTTGATATACTTCCATGTTCATTGTCAAAGCTCACTTGTTTGATGAAAGAAACGTTCACATTGAAAACATTTTAAAAAGTTTCATTAAAACTTATGCAATGAGCAAAACACTCATACTTGACTACTCTGACTAGCAAACGCCCCGGCCAACTGTCAAGGATTTAATGATTCCAAAACATATTGGGGCAGAAAGAGAAGCTTGCAAGGAGAAGCTAATCAGAACAGCACCCTTTGCCCAGTGCCTGGGGTTCGTAAATATCATGATATTTTCGAAAATATCAAAAATATCCGATATTTTGATATGTATCCAATATTTTTGATACGCATCCGATATTTTCAAAATTGGCAACTTATTGCTGATGAAAAACATTTTCAGATTTATTTAAAAGAACTTACACACCAATACATATTACAGATTATGTAACAGCAATATAAAACATTTTTCTAATATAAAGTAGAACTTAATTTTACGTATGTCATTATTATAAATATTTTTTTAAGCATTTATAATAACATTTTAAGTCGAACATTTTTCTCTTTCAAAGCACAAAATATACATTTGTTTCAAATTTTCGAGAATGTTTTACTACATTAATAAAACTTTAAACACAAAATGAAATTTATTTATTTTTGTTCAAAACTTTACACAAAAATGTAAGTTTGTCCGCTTTGTCGGTTCCTAGCCTGTTGCATAATTTAGACTGAACTCTACCAAAGCAAGAGAAAATTCTCTAACGGCGCAGCCCTGTAGCCAGACTCTGACTCCAGGGGGGGGGGGGGGGGCAACCTTTTGGACAAAAGGGACAGACTAGTTTTTCAATTTGTTCTACCATGTTTAAATTTATGTTCCATTTTGGGCGTTTTCTTAAAACTTAAATTAATAATTTACTTAATAATTAATGCAATTATTTAATTTATTAATTGATTAATTAAACATTTAATTATTGAAACTATACTAATTTAATTCAATAATGAAATTATTTGATCTTAAAAGAAATTCTTGATTAAAACTTACAAAAGGCAGAATTGAATTTTTAAAGCTTATTCTAAGAATGTCTTTTGTAAATTAATAAAATGTATGAAATAACATAATCAATATCCTTTGGAGACGAGAGATGATTCAGATATAACAAACGAACTCACATGTCTGCAATCAATTCGATGGGCTCCCGTCGATTAAGAAAAAGGTATTTCACCTCTTTCCCTGACATCATGCTCAATGCTAGGAAGTAAAGAGAAAACTTACAAAGTAATTGACCACGGGGACTGCCCGATCCTTTCATTAGTGTCTAGTTTAGATTGAAAAAAAGGAAAAAAAAAAAAAAAAAATAAGCTGAATAAAGGAAAAAGTTCATGTTTTTTTTTTCTAAAATTTGAATTAAGAGAAAGGTAGATGGGAACCGGATTTTTTCGATAGGACTTTGTGTTTAAACAAATCAAAAAGTTTAAAACAGAAATACCATAGATTATTAAGGTCCAATTAATCACGCTAGGAAGGGCAAAACATTTTCCAGGTTGGGCATTGTCCATTCTGGCCCCCCCCCCCTCTGGCTACGACTCGTAACAGCGCTGTAATTGGTGAAGCAGTAAACAGTTGATTAACTAAATTATAAAATTTCTTTTAGTGGCTGTTCAATTTTATATTGTCCCACAAAATCAATGGTTCTGCAGCTAAGAACTCGTCTTCAAGCATTACATTCGGAAAGAGGGATTTTTTGCCGAACAATTCATTACTAGAGACATTTCAGATGTGTAGAAATTTTTTTTTGTTTGCTCCGTTTAGCATTTTATTTACAAATTATAGTTTTATTTTCGATGATAATGCAAAATTTAAAGTTCTGATTTTTAAACAAAAAATATGATACATAATGATTTTCAGACACTACTTCACATAAATGAAACTATCAAAAATGCCACTACCGTAAAATCCCGAAAGTAGCCTCCCCATCGATTGTAACCCCCCCCCCCATTCGCGCCGAAAGTGGAATCATTCCATATTCCTTAATATAACCCCCCTCCCCAAATGGCTGACGATTTTAAAACAAATTTTGTATTATTTTCTTATGATAAAGATAAAATATATCCAATTTCTTTTTGTATTTTGTGTTTTATTTTATTTGTTTATTTATTCATAAATATTCAAGGTCTATATGCTTAAAAATAAATTTCATGTACTCGACGTTAATTCGTTCATTAGCCGCCATCTTTGGTCGTGTTTTGAAATTCGACGCATTACGAAATACCGATATAGTGCTGGCCTCGAACATGCCAAATTTGCATTTTATGAGTTTAAAATTTAAATTATAGGGATTTCTGCTAACTTAAGTGCTAAATTCTTTCTTCAGTCAAAGATGCCATCCCCATGCGATCCATTTTCTATTAGAAAATTATAAGACAGATTTTTGTTTATTTAATTTTTGAATCTTGTTTTATATTATTTAAAATAATTTTAAATGGGTTATACTTATTATTTATCTTCAGTATATGCTCTTAATTAATACTAAAAACATTTTTTTTAAATAATTTTTTTCGAAAATCTCGATTATAACCCCCCTATCTGAAATTTGCCAGTTTGGTTTTTAAAAAGAGGGGGGTTACTTTCGGGATTTTACGGTATTTTAGAAATAAATATTGGATATACAGTAAAACTCTATTAAGAAGTTTTTTAAAATTCAATACCAGTTTCATTCCCATCTCCCCAATGTTAAATTTGCTCCCCAAAGTTTTGAGTTTCTTTTTTCCCGCCTAATAAGTTTTCATATTGGTCAATTTTTTCTTTCAAATGACACTTTAGACTTCTAAAGTTTCTTTTTTTCCCCACTTTTTTTTGCAATCTATGTAGTTATTTTTATTTCTAGTTGAAAAAAAGATCAGAAGGTTTAGAAAATCTGTTTTGGTCAGCTTTTATCAAGGATACCTTTTTCTCAACACCAAAAGTTCCAGGAAAACAGGTGGCAGAGAGGATCTTTGTTATGTCTATTTTCAATATTGTCAAATAATAACATCTTTAAATATAAAGTAAATTCATTTTCAAACTTAGTGCCTACATGTTTAAGAAGTTTCCTGCTTAAGAAATTTTTTTTTATCTTGGTTCCCTGGAAAACTTCTTAAGCGGGCTTTACTGTATATCATGATATATATATATATATATATCAGCTGATGTATATCAACGAACTCTGCCTTTTCCTATGAAGAAAGCAAGATATTCTTTTTTTCCTTGTTGGCGTGAGTATTCAGCTCTGTGGCGTAGCTAAGGGTGGGGCAGCCCAGCTGCAATGAAGAAATAATTAAACCTTTTAAAGCTCCATAGATTAAAACAAATTCCTTAAATTGGATTTTTTTTGTGTCTGTATCATTTTATTTTCTATTTCAAGATGAGCAAAGTGTCCTCTTTAAAAAATATATCTTGGTGTTTTTTAACGGCTAATCATAACAGTTACCCTCAACAAATACTTTAATGTTATGAGGTCCATGGCACGAATGGTATTTTCGCTTTTTCACATGTGCGATTCTTTTAAAAATTTATTTAATATATTTCATTCAAGCACATACTTCAATCTTCCATTATTTTTTTTTTTTTTGGGGGGGGGAGGGGGATCTTTTCCATGGGGTGACACCATCACTACCCACCCCAGGTGTCACCCATGCTAGCTATGCCACCGATTCTACTCACAGTGCGAGTTTTGAAGGGTTAAGCAATAGAACATTCAACCACCCCTCGTTCTGATTTCGATTGCCTTCCACTTGCAGGTTAGAGTATGAACACATGTACAATTTCACTTTACTGGCATGCCAGCTGAATGAGATTGGATGTTATGGATTTCTCTATGTAACTAATGAACAACTACTTTGATAGTCTACAACTCAAATGCCACTAATAATATGTGTTTCTTTATGTAAAGCACTATTGGCAGAGTTTTGAAATAACTTCTTCAATAAAAGAAGAAATTTGTGAAACATTTGGAAGCAGAATGTGTATTAAATTATATTTTCAATTGGCTACCAGTCATATTTATTGTCGAAATGACTGGTAGCCAATTTTGTACCCCCAACCTTTTTGTACCTAAGAGCATGTACGAGACTATCGGTCAAATGGTGGGCACCATTTATTTTTCCAAGATAAATTTGTAGTTGATGGACATAGTTAATAATACACTACATATAGTGCATAAAAAAATTAATTTCAGATATTAACATATGAATATACAGTAAAGCACCGTTTATACGTTTTTCAAGGGACTGATCGGGAAAAATGTATAAACGAAAATCACCAAAAAAACCGAACATTTTTGTAACAAAGAACAAAACAGTATCTTAAAATATGAAAAGTAAATAATGAATACTTTTAATGACACATAATAAACATATAATAGATACATAATAAAATGAATATTATAAATAAATAAATACAAAAAAATGACTATTAAATAAATACTTTGAAAAATAATACATAATAAAATGAATTGATGTATAAGTATGCTAACGCTTGTATTCAGAAGTTTGCACAAAATTATTGTTATTCTGGGTGTAGCGCGTGGCTTGTGGGGTGTAATTTCTAAAACTGGACAATTGCCATCGTAGAATATGAGGTTAAAATGCGCATTTTCTCCTTATGACTTGGAAAAAAAAACGTATAAATGAAATTTCAAATTTCAGGAAAACGTATAAACGAAATTACTCAACATTAATTTGCATGGGATTTCGCCGGGACCTCTGGAAAAAACATATAAATGATAAAAACGTATAAACGAGAAACGTATAAACGGTGCTCCACTGTAATTGGTAATAATATTCTTGTGTAAAATAAATGATTGCGAAATCACTTGCAAAACTGGGAGAATATGATGAAATTCCTGCTCGCAAGCAATTGTCAAGGTGTTCATCTGTGAGTCGAAATCTATATTTTGATTTCATGATATTCATTGTTATTTATTATTGTAGGGTTACTCATGGTTATATGGCCCTTTATTCATATGCTCTAGGTTTCTAAATGTTCTCTAGTTTAACCCTCTCATGCATGAAAGACTCATATGAGGTGACCTACATTTTTGCTTCAACTTTTTATGTAGATTCGTTTTTGTGCTGCAATTTTCATGTCGTCCTCATCTGGAGACTCCAAACAGTTCTTGGAAACCACAAAAAGTTTCCTAGGGTATTCAAGATAGTTAAAAGATTAAGATATCTTTAGGAGTCCATGGAGGATTCAAGAAAGAAGAGAAAATCTCAGCTTTGAATCAAATTCTGTTTATTTATTTTGCAGGGTTCACGCTAGGCCGCGCGATTCCCGCAATATTTTTTGAAATCCCACTCAAAAAAAGATTTTTTTAGGCTTAAACGTTAAAAATCCCACTTAAAATTTTGGTCAAGGAGGAAAATCCCACCTTGTATTTTTCCCCAGTGTGAACCCTGTTTTGTAGCGTGTATTACATTACTCGGAAGTTGGTATTATTTTACAGCTTCGTATTCCTTATGAATAAAGTTTGAATATTCAATTTTGCCATGTTTATTATTATATTGAATAAATATGGCAAAAATGTATAAAACATCTTCATGACGAAGAACACAAATAGGGTTCACACTGGGGAAAAATACAAGGTGGGATTTCCCACCTTGACCAACATTTTAAGTGGGATTTTTAAAATTTAAGTGGGAACTTTTCTATTTGTTTTTGTCTTTAAAAATATTACTGAATTGTCCAATCATGATCCAATACCAAACTATGTAATATAAGTTGATTATCTAAGCTATACTCAGCAAAGAAATAAACATCAACAAAGTTCACACAAAATGGATCCTTAACAAAATTCGCGATCGCCAAAATGGGTGGTTTATTAAATGTTAAGCATGAAAACGATCCTCTGGTATTTTGGTTATTTAACCAAAATTCTTTGTGTGATTTTTATAAAAAAATCCTAAAAAATAGTTTAATATTTTCTCTACTTCTTCTGATTATATGTCATTTTATCTATTGATGTTTTTCAATGAAAACAGTATATTTTAGAAACCAGCATTCTCTTGTAACCTTGTGACCGAGGAAGATTCCCCTTTTCCGCTCCTTTTTTTTAATTTTGTCTTTTGTGAATAGAATGAATGAAGATAAGTCTGCATTCACAAAGGGCTTAAATTGTTCAATAATCCAAAGGAATGAAGAAGTTGTTTTTTGAGGGGGATTTCAAAAAATAGTGCAAGAATCGCGCGGCCTACCGCGAACCCTGACAAACTTTTGACTGTACAGGACAAGATTTCCGAAAATAAATTATTACACAACCATCCTGAGATACTAAATTAGTTTGTAGCATATGAAACTTTTTTTTTTATAACGCAAATAAACGCATGCATGAGAGAGTAAAAATGGAAAACTGAAATATTTTATCATTGGGCACAAGCAGCAGGCGCCATGGTGCTCGCGGCATAGAGTTGGGGACCCCTGGTCTAAACTGTTAATATATTTGAACTGTCCAACTGAAAATTTTACCCTGAAGTAACATTTTTAAACAGAATCTTGCTTGAACTGGAGCGAAGCCGGAGGAAAGAAATGTACCGTATATTTCTGAATGTTAGCCGATACGTGTAGAAGCCGAGAGGGCATTATTCCTTCAAAAATTCAAAACTCGTATATAAGCCGAGATAAAAATTTGAAGAAAAAAAAATTGCAGTTCAAAGAAAATCGCCAAAATTGGCGAAACTTTGGCTAAGCAGGTAACACAGATCAAGTATTTTCCAATCAAGACGTTGTGAAAGTGAGAAGCTTGGCGCCAACGGCGACAAATTGATCTCTGGTAACCCTGTCCGAGGCAAGCGCCGACCGAGTGATCGAGTCGAGCGCGAGCACATGGCACTCGGGCATTCATTGCTTTTTGACCCTGGGTTTGCTAGTTTGTTTT
Organism: Octonoba sinensis; assembly: GCA_038502835.1. Lineage (NCBI taxonomy): Eukaryota > Metazoa > Arthropoda > Arachnida > Araneae > Uloboridae > Octonoba > Octonoba sinensis. The sequence continues at coordinate 9,145,365 of CM076601.1, read as the reverse complement.
GCTTTTTTTTATTGTTTTTATTCAATTATTTTCTACATTTCTATTAGAAGGATGAGCGGGAATAGAAAGGCACACACAGCTAGTCGCGAGCGTATTATTGTTGTCGGGAGCGAATTTCCCCATTTTGTTTCAGCAATGATTTTACAAAATCCAGCTATAAAATAGATGTATATTCTTTTAAATAAAACTCTACTTATTTTAAGTTAATTATTTCCTTAATGTAGGAGACGTAAATTACATAATTGGATTACATATTAGTCGATATTTCGCGATATATAGACCGACTTTTTTTTTTTTTTTTTTAGATTGTCGGACCCGTATATAAGCCGACCCCCCCCCCCCCCCCCCGTTTTAGCTTTCAAAAAAAGTCCAAAAATTCTCGGCTTATACACGAAAATATACGGTATTGCTTTCCACTGCTCGGATTTAAAAGTTTTTTTTTATATATTATACTTGCTCCCTGCAACTCCCCGTTCTGATTCGGAATGCCTTCCGCTTGCAGGCCAGAGTACGAACGCATGTACAACTTCACTGTACTGGCGTGCCAGCTGAACGAGCCAGAGGAGGGGGTGGCCCCCACGGACAGCAGGCTCCGGCCGGACCAGCGCCTCATGGAAGCGGGGGAATGGGACGAAGCGAACAGGGTCAAGGTCGCCCTGGAGGAGAAGCAGAGGACAACTCGAAGGCAGAGGGAGGAAGATGCGGAGAGAGCGGCGGCCGAAGGTGAGAGAAGTTGTAATTTACACCCAAGGGGGTCATGCCAAAGGAAATTTGGATCTGTTTATGGACCGTTCATAAATGATGTCATGCTTTCCCCCCACGTGTTTGACCCTCCCCCCCCCTTTGTCACAAAATGTCACACTTCAACGGAACCCCCTTTGTTGCATGTCACGCTGTGTTGCATAAGCAGGGATGTCACACTTCTTGTTACCCCCTCCCCTCGTCACATTTTGTCGTAATATCACGAGCCCCCCCCCTCCCCCCTCAAAGCGAGACATCATTTATGAAGAATCCCTTATTGACCCATCACGAATTCCAAAACAATCAAAGCAGACGTTTCGCAAAATTCCGATTCACCAAATCGGACCTTTGGGACTGTCCATAGGGGTCATTCATAAATGATGTCACGCTTTGAGGGGGGAGGAAGGTACAAGAAAGTGGGAGAGTAGGGGGTTCAAGAAAGTGTGACACTTTGTGACTAATTACATTTTCCTTCCAAAAATAGTAGTAACTGCCGCAGTACAAAAAAAAAAAGTTCTCCTGATATTCGTTTAGTGACGTCCGAATTGTTTATTGTGAAGAAGTGTTTTCTCACAAAGGGGTGGGAAGAGTGCTTCTAAATAACTTCTGTACCTCAAAAAACATGAGAAAGTAATACTTGTTAAAATTTTCATTTTAATGTTTCCAAAAGAGGTTCACTTTAAATAGAATTCTCCATAAGGGGTCATTCATAAATGATGGCACGCTTCTAGGGGGGAGGGGGTTCAAAAATGTGACAGTTTGTGATGGGCAGGAGAGGGGATAACAAGAAGTGTGACATTGTACATTTTAGTTTCTATGAAAAACATATAAAATCAGCCTTATATTATGCTAATGTAATATGGCGTGACATGTGACAAAGGGATGTTATACTTGCACCCTGCGACCCCTGGGGGGTAGGGTGTATGTTGAAGTGTGACACTTAGTGACAAAGGTTGGGTGGGGATCAAATATATTTTTAAAATTGTGTGACATTATTTATGAATGGCCCCGTGAATGATCTTTCGCGTTCTCTCCAAAAATTTGTCCCCCTTCCCTCTCTTTGTCACATTTCAACATAACCACCTTCCCCCTTTGTCTCATGCCACACTATGTTGTATAAGCATGATGTCACATTTCTTGTTACCCCCCCCCCCTTTTCAATATTTCACGAACCTCCCCTCCCCCCTCAAAGTGTGACATTTATGAATGATCCTTTTCTCAAAAAACTGATCAAATAAATAGTGAAAAGAGGTCCAAAATAAAAATGTCTTTCCAACATTTCTGTTTCTATTGAGAAACCCAGTAATTTTTACAAAAATCTTTTTAAAATTCACAAAAATTGGAGCCTGAAAATTAGTGGAAAGACTCTTGGGATCATTTATAAATGATGTCACGCTTCGAGGGGGTAGGGGCTCGGGAAATTGTGACAAGGGGAGGAGAGGGGGCAACAAGAAGTGTGACATCATGCATTATGCAACATAACGTGACGCGTGACAAAGGGGGGAGGGGGGTCAATGTATGGGGGAAAAGCGTGACGTCATTTATGAATGGCCCCCTTGCTCATGAAGGATGTCACTTTTCAAAGGGGGAGGGGGAACTGAGTAATTGTGACAGTTTGAAAAGGAGGTGGTGTAGCAAGAGATGCAATGTCACACACTTTGGTGAAAATAAAAATATGTAAAATCAAAAGATCAAATGTTTTTATATAATTCATTTTCATTGTTTTTTTGTTTTTGTACCCGCATTGATTTCATTTTGTATCGAAACATCGATGCAGATGAAGGTTTACATTAAGTTCTAGTTTAAATTTTAAATTTTAAAGGAAATCTTCTTTGATACTTTAAGCAAAATAGCGGGGTCATTTTTACAGAATTTGAGCAATTAATATTTTTTCTGTAATGTAGTTTTTGTAACCTTCATTTTATACAAATTAAGAATAATAATTATTATTATTGTTATGCTCATAAATGTCATTAAAAGTTCAAAAATAAAATTGGAACTGTGATCTATATAACGTAGTGCTTTGTTTCTGAACTGCAAGTAAATAGAAAACTATGTTTTTGTAAAATAGCGTGGACATGTGACGAGGGGGTATGTTGAAGAGTGACATTTTGTGACAATAGGAGGGAGGGATATTAAAAAAAGTGTGATATCATTTATGAACGACCCCCTATAAGAATCTCTTTCAAACTCCTTCATAGTTGATTCTCAAAACATTCTTCATATTATTCACTCCCCCCCCCCCTCCCTCAGAAGGAATTAAATATCCAGCATGCAACTAATTTTTTAATGCCCAGAATAAGATCTAGTCATCTCATGGAGGATCTGGTTTTCCGTCCTGTTAAAGTTGATTTTAAAAATTTACTGGGTATCTACAAGTAACGCAAATCTCGAAAAGGAATAAGGCACAAAAATTTTCCATCCAACATTACACATCCCCCCCGAAGGCATCTGATCTCCGGTATCCGAAAGATTTTAAAAATACTTTCAGTTTCATTCGACCCCTTCAAGAGATATCCGCTTTTCTGGTAGCCAAATATACTTTTTAAAATTTTATTTTATCAACATGTTTTGAAAATATATGAATTAAAAGGTTAACTTTGTGTTTGGGGACTGTCCATAAATGATGGCACACTTTTCCCCCATATATCCCCTCCCTCCTTTGTCACAAAATGTCACACTGCAACATTCCTTCCTCCCCCCTTTGTCACATGCCATACTATGTTCTATAACAGGGTTCCCACGGCCTTAAAAAGTCCCTAAAAAGGTCTTAAATATGGAAATTGATTTAGGGGCCCCTAAAAGGCTTTATTTTCTTCCAAAAACTCTCAAAAGGCCCTAATTTTTATTTCTGAGGCCTTAAATTTTATTTCCCCTCTTCTTTTTTCCAATTCAGAAGTCATAGTCATGGAACACTCATGAATCATCCATGACATGGATTTTTCAAAACTGGTAAATGGGACGAAAATCTACATGTATTGATATATATATGTATATTTTTACATCTGCACAGTGGCAATTTTGTATGGATTTTCTATTCTAAGTGAATTTTCATTTGATGTTACGATTGTTCTGGAATTTTACAAATTATCTCAGAAGCTAAGTGGTCACAGAGAAATCAAGGATACCATGAAATTGCTTGAGAAATCTTATGTTATGGGGAAAATAAAGAATGTGAAGAAACATGCCTACAGTCGGCCTTTTTTCCCTTATCTTTAACTTAACCCAAACTTTCGACGATCATTTTGATAATTATTATTATTCATTATTGTAGCCTTATTAAAATGCAATGCTTAAATTATTTTTAAAAATAATCTGCCTTCAGAAAGAACATTGATTCAAGACATTTCTATTGCTTGCTTTATAATGGTTTAAAAGCTCGTTTTTATGAGGAAAAAGACACATTTATTTCAAGTCATACTTCTGAGCAGATAAAGTGCGATTTAAGGCAATAACCGGATACATCTTCAGTTGGATGCTTTTACCTAGAAGTGCACTTCTGCATTGAAAAGGGAGATCGTTGCAGCCTCAAAATCTTTTGCAAAATTTGCGTCTTGTTGTTTTTACTCCTTCAAAATTTTTAGTTGCATGCATTTACATGTATAAAAGGCAAAATCATAAGACATATCATATTATTTGGATAATACACTGCGGCACTGCAGATTATGTGCTGAGAAATGTTGTTGGAGGCAAAATAAAACCTGTTTGTGGTTTATAGATTGAAAAGTTAGCTTAGCATACTATTTATAACTCTGAAAGAAATATAACTATTAAAGGAATAAATCTTTAAATTTAAGATAAAATTTGAAAAAGTTGACTTTTGTAAAAGATTTAATTCAGTGAGATGTTCATGTTGCTGCTTCATCATTCTGAGAAAAGCATTTATTCATAACAATTAATGAATCGGGCATGAAGATGCATTAAATATACATTAAAATCCATTGGAGGAAAAATTGATAGTTTCTTAGTTGTGATAGCAAAGTGTTAATGTCATTTCCAGAATTCTTATTATTTTTTTTAAAGTTAATTTCAGTGTTGAACATTTGACTATATTCACTGGACATACGATATCATTCTTTTTTCTTCAAAGAAAGGTCATTCTAAATGTTATATGTAATGTGGCCCTAAAAAAGTTACATTTGGCCTTGAAAAGGCCCTAAAAAGGCCTTAAATTCGACTTAGAGGTGAGAGTGGGAACCCTGTATAACAGTGATGTCACACTTCTTGTTACCTTGTCACAGTTTCATGAGCAACGCTCCCCCCCCCCTCAAAGCGTGACATCATTTATGAATGATCCCTTGGGAGCTGTGGGATGTTTAAAAATGTGGTTTAAACATCTGAGCCAGATATCCGGTACGTATACGTCATACAGGGAATTTCAGATGTCCGAAATTCTCGTAGAACTAATGTCCCATGTTTTTTAAAGGTCACAAAAAAAAGTCTTTCCAAGGGTGCAAAGCAAAATATTGCATTTCCAACTATTTTAGGATGTAATTACAACCTCCTTTAGGGCTATTAGAGCAGCTCATCATACAATTGAAAGCCAGGAAAGACATCATTTCATAGAGAAAAAAAAAATCATGCATGTGTATGATATTTATGTAATTTTATTTTTTAAAAATGTAAAATATATTTAGTATTTAAAATGAACAGAGAATTTTTTTTTTTAATCATGTGATTTATTAATTATCTTTGCTGTTGAGCTTTTGGAGTTGTACCTTAATGTTTTTTCTAGTTGTAATATTTTCTAAAGCTTGATGCTCCTATTTTAATTGCTCTCTGTAATTAAAATAGGAGCATCAAGGTCGCGTTTCCTGCTTCGTTCCCATGACAACTGTAAGAAAGATAAGAGCAGCAGACTTTTTTTTTTTTTTTTTTGCACTGCAGTTAAGGCAATTGCATGACTACACCTCTGATTCAAAATATTAGAATAATTGAGAAAAAGTAATAAGAATCTATTTTCCATTTAGTTTTGATATTAAGTAAAGGTTATTAAATTTCTCATAAATTAAATGTGGATGTTTAGATAAGATTTTAACATTTACAAAATATAAAATACAATTAAGTATACAATAGCTTTCTGAAACACTTTCAAATATTAGAATACGATTTAATTCAAATCCAAATATTAGAATACGATTTAGATTGGTTAAAAATATTAGAATACTTTACCTGACGCAATCTATTTTTGCCATTGAGAAATAGACTTGATTTGAATCCTATTATAACTAAAACAACAAACCGATATTTGCCAAACCAACGTGGGGGGGGGGGGGGGAAAGTTTCTAGCACGGAAACCATGGCGACCAGAAGGGAAAAGGGTAGAGTTACGTGGCCTTGACATGCTGATTTTAATTACACAGACTATAGAGACAGTTTTCTGCATTGTGATCAACATGAATGCAACAAAATAAGTGCCATCGGTTTAAATGAAACTACTTTGTTTACATTTGATTTGGCTATGTCAATCAATTTTGGCATTATTAGGCCGTATGAATAATAAAAACCTCTTCGACTATACTTTCCTGTGCGGCCTAAATAAAAGTCGAGACTAGAGGTCGCCACTCGTCATTGGCGACTAACAGTTCTTATTGGGTGACCACAAAATTCCATGTTGGTCGTTAAAACAGGCGACTTGCAGTTTTTTTATAACCACTTGGCCATTAAAAATGGCCATCAATTGAAGCCGCAAATGCGAAAGCGAACCTTTTTTGAAATACTTCTTGAAATTTGTTATTATTTTTAAATCTTAGAAAACAACTTTCACAGACTAAACAATGGAGATGAAAACTTTAATTTCTTAGAAAAGTTTTGTAATTTATTATATTTTTTAATATGAATTTTGTGACAAAGTGTACTTTAAGGTATAGTATGTACATGTTTGTATGCAATTAGTTTGAAACATGGTTCTAAGTGGTGACCAACAGTGTTTAAGTGGCAACTAACTTTTTTGGGTTTACTCGCCACCATCAACTTTTTTTAGTCTTGACAGGGTTCATACTCCACCTGGAAATCATGGAAAACCTGGAAAAGTCATGGAAATTGATATCCTTTGCAAATGTCATGGAATAGCCAGGGTAAAACGTAAATCTTTGACAAAACCTGGAAAAGTCTGGGATTTTTTCCCCCTACCAGCGACCCCTCGGAGGGGGGGGGGGGGGCTATGCTCGTCGCGATGTCAGATCCTCAATTAACTCGCCTTCCTTTTCCTATATAGGTTTTTCTTTATATAATGGCGTTTATCATATTGTCATGGCATAAAAGTGCCTACCTCAGCATTTCTTTAAATATTTGTTTTCATGCGTTATTATAGAGTTCGAAAGCTGATTCATCCCCACTGGGATCATCCTAGTTTTTATTTTATTTTATTTATTCTCTATGTTTTATAGTTTTAAATTAGCTTTCTAAAGTTTAAATTTAAAAAAGATGGATGCAAATATAAAAGCAAATATTTTTTGGCAGTATTGTGTCAAAAAATTTTGCTTTTGAAATTCTGTAGTATAAATTTGTTATCTTAATGATCATCTGTGCAATTTTTTAGTATGAGGTTAATATGATTGTGTGTATAAAATGTTATGGCGGGCGTACTTAATGTACAAGTAGTACATTTACTAATAAATATTTTTACTTGGAACGTTAACCTGGAATTCTGCTTTGAGCTACCTGGAAATTTTTTTGGCAATTTGAGTATGAGCCCTGTCTCGAGCATTTGCCCTAAAGCTACTAAATTGTACCTTTTTATTTCAGGGCGGCCGTACGAAGGGTACGAACCGATCTGGTTCAGGAAGGTGACCGACCCGACCACCGGCAAACCGGTCCACAAGTACACGGACGAGTACTGGCACTGCAAGGAAGCCCAGGACTGGACTCGATGCCCCGACATCTTCATCTCCGACCCCTGACGTCCCCCCCCCCCCTCTGCGCACGTCCCTCTCCGCCGCTGCTCGGAAAGACCTGTACGTACGTCTCGCCCCTCGCGCTGCTCGGAGGGGGTGACGCGAGAAGGATCGCACCGAGCGCCGCGTGATGCTCGGAGGACTGCCCGAAGCGGCCCGTGCAGACGGAAATTACGCGAATCAGAGAGTTTTATCGTTTTGAACAAAAAGTCATTGTGATACATGATTCGATTCTATCCCCCCCCTTGCCATCGTCTTTTTGTGTTTATTTAGTCCTTTGTGGTTGGTTACATTCCCTTCGGCGCCAATCCTGAATTTTTACGCTAAAAATGCTCGGAAAGGGGAAGGGTAAAAAAGAAAATCAATGTAAAATAAAGCACAAAAATCACACACACGTTTTTCAAGGTTAAAACGAACTTCTTTTTCAATGCAAAAGAGTAAGCTTCTGGATGATGGACTTCAGATGGATGATTTATATCTACAAACTCGCGCAAAAAACGGTTTCTCGTAACTTCGAAACACGTGTGTCTGCTATTTTTGTGCTTAATTTTACATTGATTTCCGTTTTTACTTTGTAGCGCTAAGGTTTACCTTTTATTTCAAGGGGAAAGCTATTCACTCGGCTTTCATCTTTTATCCAAAACTTTTATGCCCCGTTTTGTATTTTATTCATTTGGCTGTATTTCATATGCTAAGGTAGTGGGTCTCGATTTAAAACTGGTATTGCGTGAAGTGTAAAAGAAAAGGTTGCTTTATAACTGTTCATAAAAAAAATGGATATAATGCCTTTCTCAAAATGTCGAAGTATTTAATCAGCTTTACAATTTATAACACTTGTTGGTCTAGTTTTATTTGTGTATCTAGTGAAGGAGATTTTCAGTTAATGATTTATCACTTTTAATCTTGTTTTGCGTGTTCCATTCTGCCCTTGACACAAGGTCCGTTGAATGGTTTAGGTATACTTTTATTTTAAAATGTCTATTCAAAATGCACACTCGGCGAGCTTTGTATCGAATAAGATTTTTATAAGCTGCTAGAAATCAAAATAATTGCATATTCTTGATGATGAATAACATAATATGATAACAGTTTAGAGGAAACAGAATTCTTGATCCGAAGGAATGCTGTTGCTCTACATAGGTATTATTTTTTCTTTTTTTTAGTGACTTTACACATAGAACTATTAGATACTATGAGGAAGTTTGGATCTTACAGGACCTTTAATGCTATTTTTTTCCTAAAAGTGCTGTTAGAGCTATCACTAACATGTCTTGCCACAATATGGTATCGTACTTCCTCTATCATTTGCATTAGTTATCACCAAATTTTAAATTTTGTCAGTTTCGTCCCTTTGCTTCTGTGTGCCTCATGTGTAAATCACCCCGATGCAGAGTGCTGCAAAGTGGAATGTATTTCTCAAAAAAAAAAAAAATGCTTTTGCTGTAGAACTATTGCAAAAAAATCACCAAGTGGTTTAGCCCAATAATGCCCAGCTTTTTGTTCGCTTAAATCTGTAATAAAGTTATTGTTTGACATAGTAAAAAATAGAAAAGAAAAATAGTTAAAAAAAATTAACTCAAAATTTTCTTTAATATTTCAAAAATACTTAACATTGCAAAAACAGAACGATTGGGTACAGGTTTCCTTAAAAATGCACAACTTTCTGAGAAAACGTATCTCAAAAAGTGTGCAAGCTCTAAAACAAAACAAAACATAATTATTCAGGTATCTCATAAAATAATAATCATGTCATCTTTTCTCCATGAACGTTGCAAATTATCATTAAATTAAAGCAACAACAACTTCCCAGCTTGTAATTGCAATGTCTTTCCCTTGTCCTGTCAAATTTAAAGGAAAATGCAATAGGAGTACATTTTATTATGTATTTACCCAATTTTCCTCTTTGTGGACATATATCCTGAAGAACATTTTCACACTAGCTGAAGGTCTCTTGCAAAACTTTGTGACAGGCGTGAATCACATGAACTTTTAGATTATCAGATCCCTGAATGACATAATTTTGAATTTTTGGTCGGTAATAGAGGTGAAATGTGGCATATCTGCTGAGCTTATTAGATATTTCTGTCTGAAGAGACAGAATTTTTTATTTAATGAATTCTGTCTGAAGAGACAGAATTCATTAAATAAGCTTTTATCTGTCGATTTAGAAAATAAATTAAATTCAAGAGCTATTTCAGAAACAAGTGAAAATGTATATTAATCTCTCTATTAACTCATCAACAGGTACACTGTAAAAATTTTGCTTTTAGTTGCCACCATTTTTATTGTAAAGTTGAAAATAATTCATTTTTTGGTGCATGGCAAGCTCTTTTAAGTGTTTGTCTAAAAAAAAAACAGACGGCAGAATGTTTTTTAGCATATGATGTTCGCTAACTCATCTATGCATCAAAAGTTCATTTCAATTGCTCATGTATCCTATTGTCATAGAAATGAGGAATTGTATTGAAATTTCGATATGCAATGGAGTTGAAGAAATTCATCCGTTATACTGTCTATATTTTTTAGACAGACACATAAAAAAATTAAAATATATCAAAAATTAATAATTTTCAACTTTACAGCAACAGAACACCAAAAATGGTTACAACTACAAACGCAATTTTTTTTACAGTGCAGTTGTATCTTTAAAAACCTAATTCCAGATTGTACCGACTTGGATTATTTTCCTGAAGGGAATGTAACAAACTAGAAAGAACCTTTTTAACCACCCCCCCCTCCCCCGCTAACTGTTTGCACAGATCATCATCAACTGTCTGTAAAATTTTCCCACTTGAATATATTCTGCAAATATATACTGTAATTTCTTTGTGCATCGTTCATTTCCTCGTTGGTATTCCCGTTGAAGATTCCATCTTTACCAAGTGGGTGCCTATTCAAATTAATTGCCGAATTGTAATCAGAATGTTATGGATTTTGCGTTCTGGCCGGTTTTTTGAATTTTTAGAATCCCAAGAATGATGAAGCATGCAAAGGTATATAAAATTATCAACGTTTGTAATAACAGATTAATTTTTTTGAAAAAAAAGAGCCACTCTGCACAGCGAACGTCTTGCTTCCTTTTTTTGTGTGCATCCATTATTGCAGTTTTGAATGTTGAGAATAACTGCCCTACGGCTAACATATATGCATCTGCAAAAATGCAATGAAATCCTGAGCGGGCAATTTTCGCACTTTTTCAGCTTTTCATTTCTTATTTAACTCCCTTAAAATTATAACTGAATTTTTTGATAAATTTTTGTGGCGTTCATCTTGTGTGTTAGTAAAATCCTAAGTTATTAGGGATTTTTCAGTCTTAATGTGTGTTTATGTATATTAATTGAAAAGCTATTTTTAAGTAATGGTAAGTAGTATTTAGGGTTGTTTTTTAATAAACCTGTTCTCCAGTTAACTGTTGTAATATTTCGGAAAATATATTCCCGTTTCTTTTTTTTTTCTTGCCACAAGAGAACTTTTATGCCTAATGTTCAGCAACAAAAAGTTAACTATGTCTTCAAACAGTGGCATACGCAAGGGGGGGGGGGGTAGGAGTTTAACCCCCCCTTGAGCCCTAAATAATAGTGCTTTGTTACATACTCGAATTTTTTTTAGTAGTTTCAGAAAATTATGAACTCCCTTGAAAAAATTCTGCGTATGCCACTGCCTTCAAAATAACATTGTAGTAGGATGTTGAAAAAGGTTTTGCACTTTGTTTAGGATGTGCAGCCCTACGATGCTTCCGTTGCAACAACATTATTATGGGTACTTCATTTTTTGACTTGATTTTTTTTAACAAATTTAAAAAATTCCTCAGTGGTATATAACTCCCTGATTGCTCTACAATGTTTTTAAAAAAATAAAAAAATCCACGCGCAGTTCGTTTTGAAATAGAATGATATAATGAATCAAGATTTTAAAAGATTATTACATTCACTTAAATCTTTTACGCATATGACATTAGTCCAGCCCTTTTTTCATTTTGATAACCTAAATTCTTAAATTTATTCCCCCCCCCTCTCTCCCTCACTCTTTTTCTTCTTGACATCTTTCTACAAATGAAGCATATTATTAGGCTGTGATCTGGCGCGCAAAATTGCCATAGGAGTGTTTTTTTTATATAATCTGAAACGTAGGTATTAAATAGAATGCATATGTTTACACCACGATTTCTTCATAACGTGCATATCTTAACCTTTCTTTTATCTAGGGGCAGATGAAATGGTAACCACCATGCCCCCTGAGCTTATAAAGAACCTCTTCCTTATTTCTAATTTTCCTTTTTTTTAATTTCATTGTAGAAAGTTCTATAGGAGGGCCTGGCGACAGATTGTATTGCTTGCAAATTTTTATGACACGGTTTATAGCTATCCCGGAAGTGGCATTTTTTAATAAAATTAGGAATTGTGAAAAATATGTTTCACCAAATAAAAATTAGGAGTTGTGAAGCTCATGTTTCACGAAATAAAAATTTCGTGTCGTGAAAGACATGTTTCGAGAAATAAAAGTTAGGAATTTTCTGTACCCCAAATAATATCATTCTAATATCGGAAACATGAAAAATGCATATATGTTAAAGGATGGAAGAAACAGCTACTGATCTTTTGCTGGAATGCAATATTTTTCTCTCAATGTTTATGTAAAAATAAAGTTGGGATTTCATTGCATTCTATTACAGGGTAGCCTCTGTTTATGCTTCTGCTGTAATCCCTCACTTCTGTTCCTGGTACTTTTCCGTTCGCCGAGCGCAAGCAAAAAATCGGCGAAATATCGCCAAATGTCGAATGTCGCCAAATTGAAATATTGTCATTCGCTGCGCTTGGCGACTTGGCTAGTGTTTGGTTCACAATTGGCGACATTTGCGTCAAATTTCCGTTTTGTCTTTCGCTTCGCTTGGCGACTTGGCTCGCGTTTGGTTCACAGTTGGCGACATTTGAACCCGTGCTAACGGAAAAGGACCCTGTCCCTTAAACTAAGTCAATTTGAAAAGTAATATTTAATGAATGAGTGGAATAAATAAACAACTGGCAGACTCTGTGATGTAACTGGAATATAATCTTGCCTTATACTCATAATTTATCTTTGAATCTAAATGGTAGAGATCGCTATTCAAGATAGTTATAAATGTATGTTAACTTAAATAGTGTAAATTATGAAATGTACAAGAAATATAGAAAAATGTAACTGTAAATTTTTATGCGATATTCCCCCTCCCCTATTTCATTTCTCATATATATATATACCAATTTGCTGCTGTTTGGTCAAAAATTCGTTTTTTGTTCGAAAGTTGTAGAAATGTGTGCCTTCTAATCATATTGCTCAAATTATTCTGATTGTATACTTTTGTTGTTGTATATTAAAATTTTCTTTCATTATTTTTGAGGATCCAAAATTTGTTCTGAAGGAATTTAACAGCTTAGTCATTGTATTTTAATGTATATATTTAATTTGTGTGTTTTAATTGTAAAGAAAAAATAAGGAATTTTTAAAGCATTCAATGGCGTTTTTCTTGAATTAATGTACAGTATTTTTTCCCTTGATTGAATTTCTGCAAATCTCCATAAACTGAGACCTCCCTGTACAATTAGCTATGCAGACAATCTTCATTGAGAATTTATAAGCCTTAACGATAGATTCTTTTATCTTAATACATATAAGTGGATCACACACATCTCTTATTCTAAATTAGTGTTTCATTTCAAATTCTGTTTTGAATAGACTAGTTCCTGAGGAAAGAAGAAACCGAAATGAAATATTGCTCTGTTCTATATTTTTAAATAAAGTTTATAATTTTTGTTTCTGCAAGGATTTTGTACTTATTTGAACTGCTGAAATGTTGTTCTTTCTTTTAAGCGAAACCTTAACCTTTTAACTGTCATGCCCGAGATTATATCGGGCACGGGACTGGTCTTCCAAAATGTCACGCTCGAGTATTACTCGCGGTATTTTTTTTTATTTTTTTTTTTGAGTAATAGTATTGTTATACCCGAATATGTATCGGGAGAACTTTATTTCGGCTTCATCTCTTTTTTTTTAGCCCACTTTCCCGTAAAAGTAAAAAAAAAAATAATAATAAAGCATGAAAGAAGGCTTAATGTACGTGAAAATATCGTTACAAATCAAGAAAAGTCAAAAATAAGTTAAGTAATTAAATAAAGATTGAAAATTAAAAAAATTGAAAGTAGGGTATTGAGATGGGGAAAGTCTGTCGGTCTGTCTCCCCCTAATAACTTTTGAACGAATTGTCCGATTCAAAAAATTCTTTTTGCATTCGAAAGATCTCGGCGAGGACATCTCATTTCCATATTTTACTTTTTGATTTGAACAATTTTTTGTTCAGTTTTGAACAGTTCAAAAAATTTTAACATTAGCGCCTACGGGCGAAGATGAAGCAAATTATGTAAACTCTGGGTACAAGATCCAAGTTCCAATGAACAAGCTCACTGGAAGAAGTTCTTGGCGTGAAATATCGATTTGAACAATTTTTGTTCATTTTTGTACAGTTCAAAAAAAAAATTAACATAGCGCCTACGGGAAAATTTCAATCCTATATAAATCATGATCTAACGGACCAATTTGCTTGGAACAAACTTTATCGGAAAGCTCTTATGACGTAGAACATGTACAGATAGAAAGTTCATCCAGAACTAACGAGCCTATTTTCCTATGAAATATTTTGTTCGAGATTTCAAGAATATTTTTGAATTATGAATGATTAAATCAATAAACAAAAGAATGAATTAATAACCGAGTGAATAAATACATGAATGACTGAATAAATGAATGATTGAATGAATACGTATTAACCGTTGAAAAAGGCATATCTCGAGCAATTAAGAACTAAAGCTAAACGAGAAAGAGAGAGAGAGCTAGAATATAAATTTGAAGCTGGTGTATACGGGAAAGTAGGCTCGTATAGTTCTAGACGGAACTTCTTGTTTTTTTTGTCAAACCCGAATCTATCTCGGGAAAAGGTAATTTGCGCTGAATTGAGCTTACAAAACTGTGTGTTTTTGATCAAAAAAAATATGCAAGTGGGAAAAAGAGAAGGAAGGAAGCACGATTCTGATGTACTGATTGTGGAATAAGTTTATGCTTGGAAAAGTGTTTCCAGTTATACCACACAAAACTGAATTACTAAACTGCTAATAGGTACTCATTTTTATTTATTTATTTTTTAAAAAAATCAATTATTATTTAAATTTTTAGAAAATAATGCTCCAGTAGAAGCGAACTTTACTACTGCCACGCTGAGTGGTGGCTGCCTCACGCGAATATGCAGTAGCTACAAAACCTTAAAATTTTTAGGCATGTCATTAAAAATATCAATTTTTAATTACTAAGTGTATTTTATTTTGTACTAAGCATTTGATTTTTGCAATAAAAAAAAATTGACTATTTATGTACCCAAATCATCAAAAGAACTTGACAGTTAAAGTGTTAAAAGCTGGTTTGGAATTATTTTCATTAGAAGTATATTTGTGTGCGAGGCCTAATTTCCGCAGAGGCTAACAAAGCCCCCAAAATGTTCTAATTTATCGTGGTCTCATTTTTAATAGTTTCTTCATTTTGGGTTCAAACAACTTTATCATATGCCGAGCAACAATCGGTGTTACATGTTATGCAAGGAAGTTTAGTTCGAAAGCAGCGATTCTCCATCTTCTTTTTCCGCCATTTTTTCTTGTAAGCCATTTGCGTACCACTACGAATATAACTTTATTATATAGAATATAATAATGATAGATTATAGAAAAATACTAGGACGACTAGGTAACATGAATCACACCATTTTTATTGTTATTAAGGGGACTTAGCACCTTTTGACATTTTTTTAAATTTAAGAACTTTTACCTATTTCCTTTAAATATGAAGTGCTATTGTTCAAAAAAATGATTTTTACGTGAAAAAAATCAAAATTCAACTAACAGAAAATTTTTAAATTCAATTTCTTAGAAATAATTTAACGATTTTAAATTTCCTCTTCATTTCTTGACTTTTTTTTTTACCAAACTTTTTAAAAGTACTTATCATAGTATGGTTTACAATTTTAGGGATGCGTTTTGCTATTAATTAGTTTTTGAGAAAAAAGTGTTTAAAGTCACATTGATGGTAAAACACAGAAAAAAGCGACTTTTGTTACATTTTCATTTAAAAAAATTTTTTTGCAAATATATAGCAAAATCCATCCCTGATTTTATCAAGCACATGACATTGAACACACACAAAAAAATTTCAAGGTGCTACATGAATATACGTTTGTAGAAGTTTTAGCATTTTACGTACTACAATATTGCGGAAAAACACAAACCGAGAAAACTCAGTTTAAAGAATACAAAATCCTACTAAAACATCAGAAATATTTGAATTTTATCACTTCTTAACTACATTCATATTGGTTGTATCGCTTCAAAACTTCGCTAAGATATACTAGATATACGTATTTCCAAAACACATTAAAAATTAGTCTGTCCTCTTTTTTTTTTTTTGCCTACACGCGTAACACTAGTGGTACGTCTTTTTAAAGAGTTTATTAAAAATATATTTGATGTTCATTTCTTTGTAAAATTATGCTTTTAAGAATTATTCTAACAAATAACTTTTCAATAACAATAAATGTTTCAAAACATCTGAAAACGAACTTTCTCTCTATTCCAAAATTTTTTGTAATTTATTTTTCTACATGGTTTTTTAAAGATCATTTATGTTTCACAAAGAATCATATAATCAACAACTGTCAGTTTTTAGTAGGCGGCCTCCTTCACTGAAATCTTTATACGGCCCCGAGTGATGAAAGTTGAACCTTCATTTGTATGCATGCTGAATAATTTTTGATAACTTTGCTCAGGAGTCTCCTACTTTCTCCTACTTCCTACTCCTACTTTCGAATTATTGAAATTCATTTCCAATAAGGGGCCGTATAACATATTAACATAAACACTAACTTTAATAGTTAAATGGAATGGTATTGTTTCGATAACATAATTGAATTACTGTTATTTAAAGCTTATTTATTTTTTTTTTTGAACTTCTGAACTGCAACTGTTTATTGCTTAACCTGAAAAGTCGAAGGAAAATTAAATTTGGAAAATATATATTATATTGGATTATAGAGGAGGCTTTAATCATTCGATCCCGAAAAAAAACTATTTAAAAATATATAAAGAAAACGGATGCAAACATTTTAATTTCAAGAACCGTAGAAGCATTAACGTAGAAGAAGCTTGTTGTTTAAAAATAGATTTAAGCTTCCTTTGTTTATTTTTAATGCTTGTTTCAAACAATGCTGTAAAAATCTAAATTTTCAAGCAAAATATTTCAGGAGTTGCGCCAGCAATCTGCGAGCCTTATGCATGCTTTAGAGAGGAGGAAGCGTCAGCTTACATTAGGACCGCAGCCCCTAGTGTAGTAAAAAGTACGTATAGGGAAAAATGTAACGAAATTTGTCTAAACTTTTGATATTGAAGGGGGGTGCAGTGGTGCATCCCCCTTACTATGCGCCTGCTTGGGAAGAACCTGCCATGTACGTGATACCCTTGAAGTTCCAGCTGAATATTTTTTTTTTTCTAATATCCCTCAAATAGTACCTACACTAAAATTTTTGAGCGTAGTGCCAACCTTTTTGGTGTTCAGTAATTTTCAGTAGATTGCTGCTATGGAAAATCAAACAACCAGTTTCACTTCGATAGCGCAATCAGCAAATCACGATAGACTGAGGAAAGTGACTTTCGATGACACAATAAAAAACGCCAATCAGTCAATAGGAGAGCGTAGTTAGCAAGTTATGTGGAACCCATGAAACGTCCTAAAAGTTTTCGTCGCTGTTGCGGTTCGTCTGAATGCACCTCAAGAAATTTAAAGAACGTGTGCGTGTAGAATAATGGCACACCCCTACACGCAAAGGCTAACATGATAATATTGCTTTCTTAAACAATTTTTACATAGTCTTTCACAAAAATTTCAAAAAAGCAAAAATTGTAGAATTTTCCATGCCCTTACAAAATCATTCATATCACAATTATGTAGCAAATATTATTAGCAAACGCTTTACTATCCCATTATAATCCACCAATGATAGGGTTTCTCCTCTTGACTCCATTACATTACACAGGGGTGTACCCCCTCAGAGCGACGGCGCACCTTTAAAAACTGCGGAACCCCCCCCCCCCCCAAAAAAAAAAAAAAAAAAACTCCATATCAGCCAAACAGTTGACCATGCTCCCAAAAGCCTCTGAAACGAACCCCCTGCAAATTTCAATGACGTAATCTGCATTTGAAGCATCTGCTCTGGTTTTTTGATGAGAACGGCGAATTATGCGCCTTGCCTCCTTGTCATGTGGTTTTATTACGTATCTTATATATAAGCGGCTTATTCTGTCTGTCTGTCCGCTATAGAATCCCAGGACGTTTTACAATCGGGACCACATTCGGCACGGTTCATGTTTACGACCCGAGAAACTCATCGCTGCAAAAATGAAAGTGGTGACTCAATTAGTTTTTTTTTAATTAATTTTTTTTTAAATTTTTCAATGATTTTTTTGACCCGTTTTATTTTATTTTGCATTGTTGCCCTCATTTCCAACCATATCATTACAGTTGCCGTGTGAACAAACAAATCAATGCAGTTGCCATTGTTATTGTAACAAATGTAGTAACAAAAAAACTAATAATAATCGAAACGTTTATCTAGCATATTGAGTGAGGCTTCGCTGTATTTGCAATCTCCGTTAAAAATTAATGTATACGGGAATTTAATTTAATCCTTTCTTTCTTTTTAATTTATTTATTTATCGTCTGCGCTTTGGTAAAATCCTAGGAGAGCCCACCCCGTTTCAAAACCGCTAATTTGGTGTCCACCTCGCAGAACGATAAAACAGGATTACGATCAAATCAGGATTACCAAGATGGTGTACTCATCGCCAACCGCGCCAACGGGGTGGGCTCTCCTAATAAGATCCAACCATAAATCTATAGTAGTAGGGGGCAGTAAGCAAAGGGGCGTCCTCGCCGCCTGACCTGGGTATTCAGTTTGAATGAGCAGACACCTTTGCACAAATCATTTTAATTACAATTTATAACATCTAGAAAAGCAGTCGTTTCGTATGACCGCCGGGATTACTAGTAATACATAGACTAGTAAGCCCGGCGGTCATACGAAATGACCGCTGTTCTAGATATTATAAATATACAATTCTCCCAGTAAGCGGAAATGCACCTCCAATCAAAGAGATATTTATCAGGTAGAACAGTAAAGTTTAATGAATAAATAATAAATATTTAATTTCGGAAAAAAAAAAATTCTTACCGAAAAAGACATCCAAGTTATAATAATCTGTAAAATAAAAATATTATTTACTATATAATCAAATTGTTTGAAAAATATTTATTTATATCCAACATAATCATCGTCAAAACAATCGTTTTAACGAAACTAGAAAAAAGAGCGCTGCCACTTTAATTATATGAAAAGCGCAGAAGATAAATAAATTAAAGCAAAGAAAGAAGGATTAAATGCTGTAAATTCGCTAAGCTTTTGGCGAACTTCTATTTTGTAGAAGTTCGTCGTAAGTTCTCTTCCATAAAAAACGTTTTCATTATAGAAACAATTGTGTAGATGGCAGCACGATGCAGTTTTCTCGAAGTAAATAAATCGGAATAAGCTATCGGCGACAAACAGACACTTAAGCGTAACATAATCTTCTTTTTAATCTGATTTGCGTAAACAGGTACAGTTCGACCACGAAGTTCTGACACTCGAACGCTTCTGCGCATGACAGAAAAGGACGAATCCATTCGAGTTTTAGGGAAGTTCGTTTTGCAGGTGCCTTTACTAACATGCGAATCAGAATGTTTGCTTCTCTGTTTTTTGAAAGCAGCTAAATTTATAAACTGGCATACAGGGCCTGCCTAACCAAAAGCGGGGCCTATATATATATATATATATATATATATATGTTTGTGAGTTAAACTAAGTTGAAACGCTCCAATGGAATAGTAGTTAGCAGCCACAAATTTATTTATTTTTTATACAAATTTCGATATAACATATTTGATTACAAGCATTCACGTTCCATAAGGAAAATTTATTATTACAGATTAATGACGAATTATTAAAAAAAAAAACTGCACAAAGATGCCTTTACTAAAATTACCTTCTTGAATGCCTTAAAGCAAATTCATATACAGTCCTTATCACAATTTAACTTCTTTACAAATTCTGATTCAATCGCTAAGATTGCTAAAGATGTCAACTTTCCTTGGGCCACCAGTACCGGATCTTGGAGTTTTCCGAGGCGAGGCAAAACTTAAAAATGCGCTCCCCCACCCGTCCATCCAATTATTGTTAATATTTCATATAGCTTTTAGGCGCTGGCCTTTTTTATTTATTTTTTAGGATTTTTTTCACTTTTGGCTACTGATAAACAGATAGAACTTTCGTTAATGTTCCCACAGCATGGCTCTTTCAGCTCAACATTTAGGGAAGGGGGGGGGGGGTCGAACCATATGAAGAGCTCCTCTTAACAAGAGTTATGTAATTCTGACAGTTAAAGGCTGTCCGGGGGACTGCCTCCCGGGAAAATTTTGAAAACTATATGCAATCTGGTGTATTTTGAGGCCTTAGGAGACGGAGAAAGTCAAATGTTTCTTCATTGGCATGGAAATTTTTCAATCTCTTCTCGAAAGATGTCATAGCGTTATCGATTAATACTACGAAAAACTTAATCCGAAAATTATCTTCAGAAGACTAAGATTCGTCATCAATTCCTTCATACTGAAATTGTCTTGATTTCAAATTCATCAAAGCATACATTTTGTAGTGGAATATGAGAAAATCAGAATGTGCACTTTAAGCGACCTGTATTTTTTGAATGAAAAGACCAAGAAGAAATTTTGATGAAAGAATATTTTGAGGTACTCATACAGACACCTTGTAACCTTCTTAAACTTACATAGGGTTTTTTGCTGTTTAATTTTCATTTTTTGTGTTTACTTAACTTTATTATTTTTATTTTTTCACCCTGAAAAATTTAAGCAGCGGGGCCTTAAGCGCGGGGACCTACTATTGGGATCAATCGGTCCAATCGGCTTAAGATTGCCCTTATAACACACCGACTGGAAATGAAATTTCTATTCCTGTTTCAAAAACACTTATTTACTACCAATAGAATCTAGACACCTTCCTAAAATTTATTGATGTATAAGATCTGATCTATTATCTAACCATGTAGAAAAACTTGAAAAGCTGAAATTTTAGTAATAAAAATTCTCCCCCTCTCTCTCTCTTTTTTATTAAGATTTTAAGGTTTTGCGCGGGGCCTAGAAGAAGCGCGGGGCCCGGGGCAGTTGCCCCGCTCGCCTCGCCCTATGGCCGGCCCTGCTGGCATATAACATCCGTTCGGAGGAAATCAAGTATGCTAAACGAACTAGAACGAGAACATAAACGGCACATTCCTTATACCAGCAGTTCCTCCCTTGGACATGAATGGATCCTTCCTGGCACTCTGCCAGGCAGATGGCTGTTTTTTATGGTAGAACTTCACGCGACTACAGTAGCGATTTAAAAATAGAATCGCCCTCACCTTTTCTTGATTATAGTCTTGCGAAAGAGCCAGTAATACAATTTACCCCTTCTTGCACCCGAGAAAATCACGGAGTAATGTTTCGTTGTCTGTTTTTCGCGCTCGTGATATTTCCGGGCTGCATTGTTCAAAAGTAACGCACCAAAAAGTTGGTTTTACAAATCGTTAAAAGCGGTTTCTTTCTCTAAAATTTACACAGCGGATGCCATCGCCAGATTGTTAATGTAATTCGAGGTCGCTAGTTTATTTTAAAGTTCGCAATATTTGTAAAATGTTCGCGATTTAAGAAATATGCACTTCTGTTAGTTTTCATGGAAATAATGCGACTGTTGAGAGGCTAAGAAGGAGTATGGATGAAGTTAGGTGAAGTATAATGAAGGTAACTGCTCGCAATAAGTGGCTGGTCATGAAAAACTGTTAAGAAAATAGTCATGAAAAAGGAGTAGGGGAGAACGGGGAGAGTCCGGACAACTTTTCTTCACGATTTTTTTTCTAAGTTGCCAATACACCTAGAAATATGTAGAAAGCGTTTTCTTGTGACTTGAAGAATCAGCTTTATGTGAAATTTTTTAAAATCACCTTGGACGCGCGCGCCTTGTATAGGGACAGTATGAGTTTTAGTGCAAAGAGGGAAAGTGTCCGCGGTCTCCCCAGCCTCAGGACACATGGGAAAGTAAAGACCAGTGTTTCAAGAAGTTGACACTCAAGTTACTTCTAGTTAAACAACGAAAGCTGGGTAAGTGCAATAAAACAATATGACCAATGACACAAGAATTAAATGTTTAATAAATAGGTTTTAAGTAACAATGAGCAATAATTCAAGAAATATATTTACATAAATCTGGTACGGTGAAAGTTTGACGAGTTATGCTGAATTATTGAGAAGGTTCAAGGTGCCCTAAAACTGAGGACCATTCATAAAAAATGATGTCATCACGAACGGGCCACTTCCACGATAAACCTTTTTTTACCATGGCTTTAACCTCCAGTCCCTCATCTAGTACAGGGGGAACCTGGGACGTTGCCGTCATATTTAACTGCGACATATTCTCCTATTGATGTTTTGAAACATATTCTCCTATTGATGTTTTGAATTGGCACTTCCTTTTGATGATCTTCCTCTCCTGAATATTCCGAAATGTCAAGATCAGATGATGCAGACGGCATGTCGATGTCGATATCCAAGCTTGTCGTGTCACAGTTGGCTAAATTTTTTTTTAACTATTGCTTTTTTTTGTTAGAAAGTCAGAGGGCGTTTTGGCTTGAGTGCTAGCTCTTGTTCCCTTTCTTGCTTAGATTCAGCATACGTGAAACGTACAAACAGAATACAAATGGAGACTCGGGACAAATGCCCTGAGTCTCCCCAATCAACGTTCTTGAAGAAAATGTGATCTGACACAAGCAGTGTGTAAGTGACGCGAGTTTAAACACATATAAAAATAGCTTAAATGCCCTCATGATAAATACAAAAAAAAAAAAAAAAAAAAACATGACTTGCCAATTTACTTACTGAAAGCTTAGCTACTTACCGCCAAATTTTAGATCAGACTATGCCAAATCACTTTTTTTTACTTCACTGCCGTATTTTCACTTGACGGGCAGCCATTTGCACATGACAATAATAGCAAAATACTACCAACATAACAGAATTATTTTGGCACAGGAAAACCTATAGGCTAGGGGAAAAACGGGCTGTCCGTAGTGTCCCCCTGTCCGGACTCTCCCCGGTCTTCCCTACACATAACGCCATTTTTGTAATTTCATAAATCACAGATTTGATTAAGGTATAATGAAATGAGTAAAAAAAATAAAACACACAAATTCTAGAACACACCTGAATTATGCCCCGTGGATGTGTGTCAGTCATTGAAGTTGGAGGAGGAACAACCATTGAAATAGTTTTATATTTCTTGAAACATAAATGATATTTTTTTTTTTTTTTTGCATTCTTTCGTAGTTAAACTAAAAATTTTGATGCTTCGCATTTTTGTAGTGTTTTAGTTTATGTTACAGTTGTAGACATATTTAAAGCAATATTTTCAAATGATTCTATTTTAAACAAGGAGCCTCTTTTTTTTCAATTTCGGCCATATTCTTGTTAATTGTATGTATTACGGCTTCTCTCAGGAACTTTATATTGCAAAAAACTGAAGGTGATGCTGTTTTTTTCACTAGCACCATCGTAGATATAATTCTTTAATTTATTATTTTTTTCCATTTCAGGGTTCTTTGCGGTTTCTCTGTCAAAAGATTGGAAAACTTATGTGTAAAAATATATTTTAAATGTATATACATTTAGAAAATACAATAAAAAATCATTTCATTTATTTCTGCTTTTTCATTTGCATAATTTTCTTATGTTCAGGTTAAAGAATCGTTGACATAAAATGGCTGAGAAAGTGAATTTTTTTTTCGAACAAGATAGTAACATATTTGTACTAAATCTATGAAATATTAAATTTCAAATATTATATGAAAAAAATGTTTATGGACTCTGTTAAACTATTGGAAGCTGGAAATTTACTAATTTCATTAGAAAAACTCTTTAAGTTAGCCGGAATGCCTGAAATGTAAAAATTCTGAATTGTGAAAAAGGTCAAAGAAAAACTGCTCTATTAAATCTTATTGTCATATAAAGCGCAATGGAAGAAATAATTGCAGTTTGGATTTATATTTAAATAGAATTTCTTGATGCATTTGAAATTTTAACATTGAACTGAATGTTGAAAATATGAATTTCGGACTAACCCCTTTTTCACTGACATGGAAAAAATGGCAAATGACTGAATCTGTTTGTTTGACCCCTTAACTGGTTTTCCCGTACAGAGTACGAGGCATTGATGTTTCCGCCTTTCTTGTTTCGATTTACCCGTATTTTTAACCGACTTCACAAAGGAAGGAGGTTATGCATTCAGAATGTATGTATGTCGTTTTTTTTTGTTTGTTTGTCCACTCGTAACTTCTTACTGGATGAACCGATTTTCATGAATTTTTTTTTTAATCGATCGAGGGTGACTTCCCATAGGTCCCATACCTTGGTTGACCATATTCGAAAATTAGAAAAAAAATTATGGGCTGAAATGTGGTCATTTTTTTGTTTTTTCATCCATAACTTTTGACTAAATGAACCGATTTTGATTATTTTTTCTTTGATCGATATAGGGTCGGCTAACTCAAATATCGTACATCAGTTTGACTACATCAGTTTTTTAGTAAAAACGTTATGAGTGAAAAATAAGTATTTTTTCATTTTAATTGGAAAGGCTAGGCTCGATTTTTCTTTGTTGGGAAAGTTGTTAATAAAAATGAAACTCATTGTTAAAAAAAGAGTTTGTTGCCATTAAGATGTCATATTAAAAGCAATTATAACAAGAAATAGACTGAAGGCTTCTCTGAAGAAGAAATAAAATCCAATCAGTTTGCTTGCTCTAGTGACTCTTTAAAATCGATTTTAAAACGAAATTTATCTTACAAACGGTTAGTTTTTAGTGTCATTCCCTCAAAGGCTTCCCCTTTGATATGTATCTTTTAAAAATAGAGTATTTATATAAAAATGTATTTACACTAAAAAGAATGAAATAAAATAATTTTTGGAAAAAAAAAATAGAACCGACTTCAAACTATAAATTGCGCTAAAAAGTAAAAAATAATATTATTCTTTAAACAACTTCGATACGACTTTTAAACATAGTTTTTGAAGTCGGTGCCAAATCATGATGGATTTTGATGCATGATTCCTTTTGTAACTATGAACCAATTACAAATATAAATAGCGTAGAGTTTGCAACAGTTTCACTGTAAAATAACGCATGGTGTAATTATAATTAGACTGTCATAATTTTGCACAGACTTCAAAAATTATGTTTAAAAGTCGTATAGAAGTTGTTTAAAGAATAATATTATTTTTTACTTTTTAACGCAATTTATAGTTTGAAGTCGGTTCTATTTTTTTTTCCAAAAATTATTTTATTAATAGATTGAAAGAGACTTTAGTAGAAGCCTAACACCGTATTTCAAATTGTACCACACAAAAAGGACTACTAAAAACAGCATTGAAAAGTATGAATTTTAATGTATGGTAACCTTTTTATAGATTCACTATACGTGAGATCTGTAATACCGCCTTCGCTGTATATACTCTGTGATTGCAAAAAGCCAACATTTAGGGACATTTGTGTTTCAAAATTATAAAATAAAAAATTGCTTAACTTCATTATTTATGAAATTAAAAAAAAAAAATCTTTTATTTTCCTTTTATACCAAAGTAGGACTTTAATTAAAAGCAATAAAAATATGCTCTTCTTGGAACATTTGTGGTAAAAAATTGACCAGTTAAGGGGTTAACCCTCTGACTGATTAACTCGCGATTTTCACGTGCAACGTAAATGCAGGGAAAATTGCTCATTCCGCGATTTCCACGGGTATGAGCATTTTAAGTGTATTTGAAATATTAAAATGTACGCTGTTTCATCGTTAAAACGTCAGCATAAGGTAATTTCTTAAGTATTTGGACATCTACCTCTTCCTTCCAAGTTTATCAATTGGGTACGTTTAAAATACTGTTTATTAACTACTGCTTGCGTAATTTGAAAGCTCAAACACCCAATTGTTTTTTAATTTAATCAACAGATAATTTACTTTGTTTTAAACATGGAAAACATGGAAATTGGACATTCATTATTAGTTAAACTAATTATTAATTAAAATAATAATAAAAAAATTTTTTAGTTATTTTCTTTTGTAATCAATTTTTAAATCATAGAACCAAAAAATTGCGCCAAAATTGTTTGTGCTTAGTTCTGGGGTCTTAAGAGGTTAAGGTTTTATTCCAGAGACGGGCATTAGTTGCTTATAGACAAATTTTTAGCGAATCGAATTCGCTAAGAAAAGGAGCAGTCAGAGGGTTAAAGGAACTACTGAATCCATTGCTTGACTTCTTTCATTTTAAGATTATTTGATTTTTTTTTGTTAGACTATTGTAACATCGATTAGAATACCTTACTAGATACATGGAGGGTTCAGAATGCAAGTGAACCAAGTCTACTTTTGTCATTTTCGAGTTAACAGCGCAATAGCATGCACTATGTAAAGTTTCAGCGCAATAATGAACCAAATCTCTCTTTGAACTTTTAGAATTAAATTTATAACTAAGAATACTTTACTAGGACAATCTCGCCAAGCCGCCAAGTATGTGGCGAGCAAAAAAGTGTTTTGGTAAGAAGAGTGAAATAGGCAGTTGAATTGATAAACACCGTAATAGGTGAATTGTTGTGCAATGAGCATTTAGCTCCTTTTTGTCTAAAAATACAATGTACCATAGGTAAGGATACCAAGTGGAATCAATTGCATATTCATCCAAAAGATAAAATAAAATTGTTATTGTTTTCATAATTGAATTACAGTCCACTTTTCTTCGAGCTCTTAGTGAAGACACTCGGTTAAAAAACGATTACTTAAAAGTAAGACATGCACTTATTTTTAAAGCATTTTCCAAGTTGCAATAGTTTTGAGTAAAGAAGCCTCAATTTTTAAAAACACACGTACACAAAATACTTGTATTTGAGGCCTCATATCCTGTTTTTTGAAAAAAGAGCGAAGGTTAGTTTTCTTTTTTAATGTAATTTTTTTTAAACAGTGCTGGGAACGTCAAGTCCGTGACCTAATTTCTTTAAAATATTTTAGCTGAATTAATTTCTCCTGTCTATCCCCTTGACGGCGTAAATAACGTGGTGTCTACGCGCCGTATTATGAGATCAAAGTATTAATAAAAATGAAGTAATTGATGAATACAAAATGAATAAATAAAACGCAAAAATTCTGGAACACACTCTATTTATACCTCGTAGATGCGACAGTCATTGAAGTTGGAGGCGGAACCAGGGACTTATTTACCATTAGGCCTGCGAGGCCCGCACCTAGGGCTTCCACTTTGAGGGGACCCCCTAATTTTGGTTATTATTATTATTATTTTTGGAGTTTAAATTTTTTTAGAAAAATATTTTTAAATAGCATCTTTCAAAAACAAACTTTTAGTGTTCTGTTGCTTCACAGAAAATTTGTATTATTAAATTATTTTAAAACCACAAGGAATTTTCACTTTGGGGGCCCCCAAATTTTGGTCTGACAATTTGAAATTTGAAAAACAGAATCGATTTTCCACTTTGGGGGCCCCCAGATTTTATTCAAACATTTTATAATTTAAAAACAAAATCATTTTGCACGCTGGGGCTCCCAAATGTTAGTCTGACTCTTTGACATTTGAGAAACAAGTTAGTTTTTGCACTTTGGGGGAGCCCAAATTTTGGTGTGACTGGCAAGTTTTATAAACACATACTGAATGTTATGTTTAAAAATTTTTTGTTGCTTGAGGGGCCCCCAAACATGAGTTGTGCCTATAGTGATTCAAAATAAATGGGGCCCTGGTCGGAACAACTATTGAAATATCATTTTAGAAGCAGTTTGGAGGACGTATTGTAGTGAAAAATATTCAGAAAAAAGTTGTGTTCTCTACAAAATACATGCTGCATTTCTTTGCCATTTTCAGATCTCCAACATATATTGAATCATGCTAAGGTTCAATGCACCCATTGTACACTGCCTAAGGCGACGTGTCAACGTCTAGATCAGTGATTCTCAAGCTTTTTTTTTTTTTTGTCACGGTTCACTTTTAACGACTTCAAAATTTGGCGTTACGCTAAGCAAAAAGAGTTAACGGGTTATATAAGTTTAAAAAGGTCACAGTTATCGAAAATAAAAACAGTTAAAAAATATAGTAATTAACTGTAAAGACAGTAGTTTTCTTTAAGTGTACTTTTCTTTAATTTAAACAAACTTTATACGTAATTAACAAAAAGCATTATAACTTTTACCACGTACATTTCTAAAATTTGGAGGCACACTTTAAGAACTTGGCGGCACAGTAGTTGAGAATCACTAGTCTAGACACAAATGTCGATTTTGATGAATTAGGCCCATTAAATCTTATTTACTTTTACGCATTATATCCTCGTTAAAATTAATTTGGAGGTAAACAAGTTAGAGTAAAACAGGGAATTATAAAACTAGTTAACGCAAAAAAATTGGTCATTATTCAAGTCGTCGTCTAAGTCAAATATTGAAGTTAGGTTTTAAAAGTGGTATTTCACAGTTGGTTATTTGGGATTGGTTGGAAGCATCTTTGCATAAGAAATTAAATCTTACAATTTGAACTTAAATCCCCTCTTGCAAATAACGATTTAATGTGCTATGAATGAATATTTATTGAAAAAATCGCCATTGATAGAAACTTCAATCTTTTCAGTAAATATAGTTTAAGACAGAAAATGCCACAGGTGAAAAATCCTATTGTATTTTAACACATTAAGTAGCGTTTGTTTTGATTTAGTACACTAAAATTTTGCGCTTCTTTGCCACCATTTTTGGAGTTACTGAATACGAATTTTGGTGTTCAGTTGGTGTAAAATTGAAAATGATTCCTTTTTGATGTATTTTAAATTTCTTTAAGTGTCTGTCTAACAAAATATAGACAATATAACGTTTCATAGAACATGGAATGTGTTGACTCCGTTACGTATCGACATTTCATCGCGATGGCTCATGTCTATGAAAGTAGGATAAATGAGCCATTGTAATAAATGTCTGATTCGTACATGAGTGAACGAACATCATATGCAGAAAAAACATTCAGCTCTCTGTATATTTTTAGACACACTTTCAAAAATTTAAAACACATCAAAAAATGGGTCCTTTTCAATTTTACACCAACCGAACCAACTTTGGTGTTACTGAACACCAAAAATGGTGTTCAGTAACCCCGAAAATTGTGTTCCGTAACACCAAAAATGGTATTCCGTAGCACCAAAAATTGTGTTCAGTAACACCAAAAATTGTGTTCCGTAACACCAAAAAATTGTGTTCAGTAACACCAAAAATGGTGCTCCGTAACACCAAAAATGGTGTTCGGTAACACCAAAAATGCTGTTCAGTAACACCAAAAATTATGTTAACACCAAAAATTGTGTTCAGTAATACCAAAAATGGTGTTCAGTAACACCAAAAAGTGCGCTCAGTAACACCAAAAATGGTTTTCAGTGACACCAAAAATGGTGTTCAGTAACACCAAAAATTACGTTCAGTAACACCAAAAATGGTGTTCAATAACACCAAAAATTGTGTTCAGTAACACCAAAAATTATGTTCAGTAACACCAAAAATGGTGTTCAGTGACACCAAAAATGGTGTTCAGTGACACCAAAAATGGTGTTCAGTAACACCAAAAATTATGTTAACACCAAAAATTGTGTTCAGTAATACCAAAAATGGTGTTCAGTAACACCAAAAAGTGCGCTCAGTAACACCAAAAATGGTTATCAGTGACACCAAAAATGGCGTTCAGTAACACCAAAAATTACGTTCAGTAACACCAAAAATGGTGTTCAGTGACACCAAAAATGGTGTTCAGTGACACCAAAAATGGTGTTCAGTGACACCAAAAATGGTGTTCAGTAAAAAAACCAAAAAATTGTGTTCAGTAACACCAAAAATGGTGTTCAGTAACACCAAAAATGGTGTTCAATAACACCAAAAATTGTGTTCAGTAACACCAAAAATTGTGCTCAGTAAAACCAAACAGGGTGTTCAGTGACACCAAAAATTTTGTTCAGTAACACCAAAAGTTGTGTTCATGGTCAACATTCTGCTGTCTCTATTTTTTTACAGACACTTAAAAAAATTTAAAATACAGTTGAACTTTCTTAATACGAACACGGCTAATACGAAATCACGGATAAAACGAACATTTTGTTCATTAAGTTTGGTTTACTATTTGTTTACACCAAATATCTTACGCATATTACGGAGACTAAAATACAAATTCCATCTAATACGAACAAAATTTCTAACCTATGTACGAAAACTTTTCTCGATTGCATATAACTATTTTTTTCTTTACAAATTGTTGGTTGTTTTGAGTCATTGTAAACCACCAAGTACGTATTTCGAATCATCCGTTAAATCTTTTTGGGTAGAGAATAAAGCTCATTCACTTGTTGGCTTTCGGACAGGTCAGTCTGCTCAGGGATCTTCGAATCATTCTTTACTTAGTTAAATTTCGGGAGACTTTTTCATTGCATAGAAACTTGTGAGAGACTTCTTCGGTAGTGGGAGGAGGGGGCGCTGCTTCATAATCCCGTTTTGAATAGAAGAAAACTAGGAAAACGCCTATCAGCAAACAGTTGAAAGTTAGACAATGCGTCACAACAGCCTTTTTACCTGTGTTTAAATCTGACGTTTTGTACAGAAAACTTCGTTCAAATCTATGTAAGTTAATAAATGGAATGTATATGCAGTCAAACTCTGTTATAACGACGGTTAAGGGATTAAAACCGACTGCTCGTAGTATCCGGATTTTTTTTAAATTCAAAAATTAGCACATGAAACGAATTATGTAAAAATGATAGCTTAAAAATCATTTCTTTGTATTCCTCCATCATTTATTGTACAAGAAAAAAAAAAAGATCAGTGATATTCTGAAAATATTTGCTTTCTATTTTTCGGTAATTTTCCTCGTTGAAACTGTAGATGAGAAAGAAGCTATTCTGTTTCTAATTTTAAACATCTTTTGTGCCACTGTCTTAATTCTCTTAAAACAACATTTTTTTTTCATTGAAGTTTCACTGATATTTCCCGATTCATGTTTTTATCGGGGTAAAGGAATGCGTTGTGCTTCCCTATTTCGTTTTTTAAAATATTTACATTCAAAAGCTTTATGAGAATTGCAATATCAAGAAACAAACTTTCTCGTAAGTAATAAAACGTTTACTTCGCTAAAAAAAAAATAAATTAATAAATAAAAATGCTATTAATATGCAAAAAATACTGCACATACATGCGTCTTTTGAAGCTATCCAAGAGTCGACCTAATTTTTAGCATGTTCATAAGAACGGAAGTACTGTTCAGCCAGGCCATGTGTCATCGACCGGAACAAGTGGTAGTCGGAAGGGGTGACGTCCGGTGAATACAGTGGGTGGGGTAGGACTTCCCACTTGAGCATTTTCAAGTTCGTTTCAACCGATTTTACCACATGTGGCCGAGAGTTGTCATACTGCAAAATGACCTTGTCAAGACTCTGCTCGCATGCGTCCGCTTTGATGATGAATTCCTAATGATTTTGAACTACTAATGATTCTGCAAGTTCAGCTAGCATTTGACATGAGTCTTCATGAAGTAATGCTTCCAATTGTTCGTCTTCAAACTTTTTCGGAACATCAGAGCGTTCTTTAATTTTCAAGATCAAAATTATTATTTTTAAAGCGTCTAAACCAATCTCTACAACTTGTTTCAGACTGAGCATGATCGCCTTAAGTCTCAACGAGACATATGTGAGCTTCAACTGCAGATTTTTTTTTAAATAGTGCAATAAAATTCCCCCGCAAATACTCTTTTTTTGGCACGAAATTTGACATATTTAACGCAGTGAAAAATAAAGTTCCCCTTCCGCGAAATAACATACACTGAATTTCAAGCTTGCTCATAGTACTTGTAAATAGATGTGTCACTATCATAAACGATGCAACCAGTTCCAGTAACGCCATTTGTTGGAAACAACGAGAACTTACTAAACTACCCAATAAACTCGTGTAAAAGCCCTAAGGTAAAAAATGTGCAAATTTCAAAAACTTATCAAGTTTTTTGTTACCAGTTTAGTTTTTATATTGTTAAAAATAAAGTACTCTTTGTAGGTATCCAAGCGAGTGAGGAATACTTTCGACGTGTTGCCTTTCACACGAATTCGCGGAGAAAGCTATAAAATAAATATCATTTTATTTCGGAAAAATACCTAATATTGCAACTCTTCGCCCATTTCAGCATGTTTTGCCTTCATGCCGAAATGACCCAGGACTCACCACGTGGAGGTGGCTGCAAGTCGAGTCCCACCCACACCCTACCCAACCAGCCAACCATTTAGGGTGTCTTTAATTAGAGCGAAGCTTCATCAACTTCTGACTTTGATTCCAAGGTAAGGACATGGTTGAAGAAAAGATACAAAATCGTCAATAACATTACTGTGTAGAATAAGAAACGGCTTGAGGCGCTGACTCCTCTAGAAGATGGTGAAGGGAGCAGACGTTCTAAATCCCTTTCTTCTCCACACTCTTTTGCGTAACTTTCATCAAATTCGTCGAGTTGTCTCAACATTGCTGGGGTAAGGCTATCTAAATCCCTTTCTTCACCCCGCTCTTTTGCGTAACTTTGACTAAATTCATAGAGTTGTCGCCAGATTACTGCATCAATAGCTTCTGCAATTGCATCGGGTAACGGTCTTTGTTGAAGCTGAACTGTTTTTTCTGAATAAAGATTTTTGATTTCAATGTCGCTGGGTTTTTCAGCAGAGTCCTCTTTCTCTTGAACTCCAAATTCGGCGTTATTATCGGATATGTAGTTCCCTTCTAATGTAGGATGTATAGGAAGAGTAGATGTTAATCCAGAAGAAGGTTCCGAATTGCTGAAAGGAAAATCAAGTCCATTGCGAATATTTTCGTCGCTTCTTGATGTCATTTTGTCGAAATGTGTTTCTTTTGTATCGTCGCACGAGGTTGACTCATCTGCGACGCTGTTGTAGTAAACGTATCTTTGACTCTCGGTTTCCTGATCAAGGCATTTTTCTTCTTTGATCAAGTTGTCACCTTTCTTTTTCAGCATTTTGCCTGATTTTTTCACTTTTTGGCCTTTTGACGCCATTTTTCGAGAAAACAATCCCTAAAAAAAAACATCAAAAATTTCAACAATTTTATAGATTCCCTATATGTCTATACCTGATTTAGATTCCATTGTTACAATTTTCTAAAATGAGTAGAAAATTCATTTTCTTGAAGTCAAATATATGAAAGCAAATGCAACAATCTAAAATTCAAGCTTTAATATTGCGCTTAAAAATCGTGGGGCATTTAAGGGTGCGTACCTTTTTTTTTTTTTTTTTTTTTTTTTTTTTTTTTTTTTTTTTTTTTTTTTTTTTTTTTTTTTTTTTTTTTTTTTTTTTTTTTTTTTTTTTTTTTTTTTTTTTTTTTTTTTTTTTTTTTTTTTTTTTTTTTTTTTTTTTTTTTTTTTTTTTTTTTTTTTTTTTTTTTTTTTTTTTTTTTTTTTTTTTTTTTTTTTTTTTTTTTTTTTTTTTTTTTTTTTTTTTTTTTTTTTTTTTTTTTTTTTTTTTTTTTTTTTTTTTTTTTTTTTTTTTTTTTTTTTTTTTTTTTTTTTTTTTTTTTTTTTTTTTTTTTTTTTTTTTTTTTTTTTTTTTTTTTTTTTTTTTTTTTTTTTTTTTTTTTTTTTTTTTTTTTTTTTTTTTTTTTTTTTTTTTTTTTTTTTTTTTTTTTTTTTTTTTTTTTTTTTTTTTTTTTTTTTTTTTTTTTTTTCGTAGCCATTCCTCAAAAATGACAGATGTCATCCACGATTTGGAGTTGTTTTTGTACGTGACAGGTAAGGTTTTGAGTCCTTTAAAACATCTCGGCTTTTTTGATTTTCCGATCACTAAGAGTGGAAGTTTTTCAGTACCAGACATATTTGAGCATAAGAGAACTGTTAGTCTTTGCTTGGCTTCTTTCCCTCCACTCGCAGTTTCGTTTTTTAAAACGAAAGATTTATCAGGTTTCATCATGAAAAACAGTCCAGTCTCGTCTGCGTTAAAAATATCCTCTGGAGTATAATTTTTGATAATTTCTTCCAGCTTTTCTTTTTTCCATGTGTCCACTGCTTCTTCATTCACGGAACCACTTTCGCCACAAAGCTTCCGGAATGAAAGACCATGTCTGGTTTTAAATTTTTGCAACCATCCGTCCGAAGCTTTGAACACAGTTTCGTCAATGTCCATTTTTTGAGCAAAAGTTAGAGCTTTTGACTTCAGCAAATTTCCATCTATTCTGACATGACACCACCAGTCACGGACAGCAAGACTCCTCGTATTTCGGAGAATCGACCCTTGGGAAAACACGTGATTCAAATGACAAAAACTACCAATATATCTGTCAACCCCTTTTCCTAAAATCCGTAAAGTCCACGTGCTCTCTCCCCCTCTCTATTCTTTCCATACTATGGTGAGTGGTAATCCCCTCCCCCTGTCAAAGTTGGACTGACTGAACACTGAAGGCTGCATGCAGCTTGTCAGTAAACTATAATCAAGGTCATTTCAAGTTACAAATTTAGAAACATGTTATTTTTGGAAAAATACCGGAAATAGTGTCCGTTGAATGCGGTCGCTGTATTGGATTGGGCGATACAGAACGGTCGTTATACCGAAAGCAAATTAACATAGAGTTCATAGGAAGAAAGTTGGGGCTTTTATCACTGGTCGTTATAATGGAATGGTCTTTATAATGCGTGGTCGTTATAACGAGCGTCGACTGTATTTACTTTCGAGCCCTCAAACTTAAAATTTTGGAAGACTTATGTCAGGTTAGGCCTAGGCCGGCAAAACCTACGGGGCCTACGTGACAAGACGAAGGGGTCCACACGACAGGAAATGGTGCACGTGTGTCCCCTTGCCCTCAATGTCGGCCTAAGGTCAGGCACCCCCTATATAAGCTGCTCTCAAAAGCGGGGGCGAGGAGATCGACTTTCGCTTGCCTACGAGGTTGCGGTCGGATGAGCAGGAGATCTTCGAATGCTGGACAGGGAGGAGTTGCGCCCATCCAGACGTAACGTAACGGGAGAGCTGGTGCCCGTAAGAAATACCAAAGAACTGTAGACGTAACGGGAGAGCTTGTGCCCGTAGCTTTGAAACATCTAAGAACTCAATGATGTGGAAATTGAACCACTGTAAATAATATGTAAATAGGCAGCGAAGTGAATAAATGTAAATAAAGAAATATAGCCAAGAACCTAACTACTTACAAAAAGCGCGATATATCCGAATGAGCGATGTAACAAGGCGCGATATAACGAGGGGTTACTGTATTACTTTATCATGGAGTCTAGATTGGTAAAAGGTCAATCAAGCAACATGTCAAAAGTAACATCAATGATGATATTTCATTTCATCAAATTTCGCCTCATAATAATAGTCGCTCACGAACATTTTAAAGCTAATCCTGATGCAGTTGAAACCGGTTCTACGAGTCCTTTTTGGCGGACATCCCCAGGACTCAAACCCCGGAGGAGTCGGAGGAGTTCTTGCGTCACAACAGAGTGGTGACGTTTTCCCCTAAATTCTGACGCACATGCGCAGAAAATTGTCTTTGCGTCGCTTACTGCGCTTGAGCATTAAAAATTATTTAAGAAATTACTTATCGCAGAACAGAATTTTTTTCAAATATGATGTTATAGACGCTATTCTATCAAATAAAAATAAAGTCGAAAAACCGATCATTTCCTCATTGACATGCATAATGCTCCACTCTTGTATATACGAGGGATGTCATGTCACAAAAACAAAACTTTATAGGAGCTGTGTTTAAATTTATTACACAGGATTGTCAGTTAAGGGATTGTTAAAATGAAAAACTCTTTATCATCATATATGCACTTTTGAGCTTTTACCATTCATGATAGCAGTTTTAAAACTACTTATAAAAAGGCCCTATCTCCTTTTTTTTTTTTCAAAATGGACTTAGGGGCCATCCATAAATGATGTCACTCTTTTTTCCCATATATTTGACACCCTCCCCCCTTTGTCACAAAATGTCACATTTCAACAAACACCCCTCCCCCTTTTGTCCCATGCCACGCTATGTTGCATAAGCATGATAGCGCACGTCTTGTTACCCCCCTCCCCTCCCCTTATCACAATTTCAGGAACACCCCCTCACCCCTCGAAGCGTGACATTTATGAATGATCCCTAAGGCCTTTCACTTATAAATTGTAATTAAAAAGATTTGTGCAAAGGTGTCTGCTAATTTAAACTGAATTATCCAGATCAGGCGGCGAGGACGCCCCTTTGCTTACTGCCCTACACTACTATATATTTATTTACTATATAATTAAATTGTTTGTGAAAAATATATATTTATCATCGAAAGAACTTATTGAAAATTTTATTATGCTCTTCAAAACAAAAGTTTTAACGAAACTGAGAAAAAAGAGTGCTGCCAGTCTAATAAAAAAATATAAAAAGCGCAGACGGTAAATAAATAAATTAAAAAGAAAGAAGGGATTAAATTAAATTCGCGTATATATTAATTTTTAACGGAGATTGCAAATACAGCGAAGCCTCACTCACTATGCTAGAGAAACGTTTTAATTATTATATTTGTTACATTTTTACAACAATGGCAACTGCGTTGATTTGCTTGTTCACATGGCAACTGTAATTATATGGTTGGAAACGACGGCAACAATGCAAAAATAAAATAAAACGGGGCAAAAAAATCATTGAAAAGTTAAAAACAATTAATTAAAAAAAAACTAATTGAGTCACAACTTTCATTTTTTCAGCGATGAGTTTCTCGAGTCGTAAACATGAACCGTGCCGAATGTGGTCCGGATCGATAAAACAGCCTGGGATTCTATAGCGGACAGACAGACAGAATAAGCCGCTTATATATAAGAAGAAGATGTAAAACCAATGACCTGCGCGTTCGTTCACTTAATGGGATTTTATTCGCTGCAAAAAAGGGGAACGGCATCCACTACCCACGTGACTAACTATGGCCACTCCTAGGTTTAAAATTGTGCAATTCACTAGCGTTATATATCGATGGACGCACCTTTATTTTTGAAAAAAGTCTTGATTTGACTAATTAATCAGTTATTTATTTTTCCTCAGGTCCCCGTCGGCATCTGCTAGTCCCTCCCAAAGGGGAGGAGCTAGAACAGAGCGGTGACCAGGCAGACCGCGCCTCCTTCTCTCAGGCTGAGAAGGATCTCTTAAAGGAGGACGTAGAGGATCCCGTGACCCTCCTGTCTATGCTCATGTCCTTACTCTCTCTCTTCTCATACACCAACGACATGGTGTCTTCCGCTATCGTCTGCTACATGCTCTACGGCAAGTGGTGGTGGTATGTCAGCGTGGTCTCTCTCTCCCTCTCTCTCCTGGTGGTGAACATCTTCAGCATTCGGTGGTACATCCATGATGTCTATGAGCAGAAGGATCATTTGCTGCCCGCATCCGGTTCGCACTGGATAATCAGGCTCGTTTTTCACGCGACGCTCCTTGGACCAATCATTCGGTGAGTTCGCTACTTTCTGTTTTGATCATCCTCACTGTAAATCATTGTCGACGCTGGGCCCATTGCGCTCATACATGTAGCCGCTTGGGCTCCTGCGGATTTCGTACTGAATTGAGTGGTAGTTGAATAAAACTTAAATGTTTACTTCCGTACACTATTCTCATTTTTCATTTCATTGTTTCAGGGAAGCCTGCATTCATACCACCTTCCCCCTTTGTCACATGCCACACTATGTTGCATTCGCATGATGTGACGCTTCACGTCACCCCCTCCTTTCCCCTAGTCACAATTTCACGAACTCCCCTCCCCCTCAAAGCATGACATGAGCCCCTTTGAGCGGGAAGGAAAGTAGTTTTTGATGAGGTTTTCTCCCCGTTTTCTTTATGCCGTTCAAATAGGTTATACCAATAATATTATCTACTAGGTAAAAGCTCAATGAGGGTATAGCTAAGTATATATAGCTGGGTAAAGCTAGTAAGTATATATATAGCTAGGAAAAATAGCAGGGTAAAGCTAGTCTATATATATAAAATGAAAGTTTGATGAACGTTTGAGTTGGTAACGCCCTTGTGGCTATACGCTCTACAGCAAAATCTACGTAACGTACGATTACGAAAACTGGCACAAAATTCTATTATATCTTGGTGATTTGCACCTCGAATCTATTTTTTTAAAATTCGTTCTATATTCTTTAAATTTAACAATTAAAATTTAAACTTTCAGCATCCTCCAGCCATTTTCTTTACTTCACGCGAGTTCTTCATAGCCAATTGAAGTGAAGGGAGCTATAGCAATCGTTGTTGCTTTCGTCAGATACCAGCATATTAGATGAGATTGATTTCAGTATATCCTTGCTTGAAATTTATTTCCATGTATTTCCCTTAATTTGATTTATTTTGTTTTTATGTATTTCCATTAATTTGATTTATTCTTTTTTAGTTTCAGCTGTTCTTTCAATTTATGATTGTTCTTTATCGCTAATCGTGTTGTTTATGATAATGTTTACTTAAGTTTAATTTTTTTTTCAATTCACGATTGTTCTTTATCGCTAATCGTGTTGTTTATGAGGATGTTTACTTAGGTTTAATTTTATTGCTCTTCGTTGATCGCTAATCGTGTTGGCCTAAATTTATTGCATATTGGAGAAAATCATTTTATTTCCTGCAAAAATTAAACACAAACAAGCTGCAGAAGCTCCAATTATGGGTTCGTTCATTTGCAAACAGTTCGGTAATCCGATGAATGCAATGTTTGAGTTACAAAAATTTTTTTCAGAAAAAAAAAAGAACTTCTGACATTAATATAAATAGACCTTTCATTCAATTACTTGAAAGATTATTTTTGAGCTTTATATATACGCGTATGTACTGTTGTCTTGAGGGGGAAGGGGGGATTGTTAAACTAAGTATATAGTTTTATATTTTAAATTTTTGGCGCACACTTTTTCCGAGAATTTTATGTGAAGCTCCGATTTTTTTCCCCCGCTAAGAATCAACCATGGTTAATGGTTTACTGAAAAGGTGAAAAATTTGATTTCCTTTTTTAGAATGTTGCTGCTAGATTTTGATCATTTATTGAAATGTTCGATATTTTTTTCGTTCAGCATTATTTTTTTAATTTGCAACCTCCCGTGGATACACACATTCAAAATAAAATTAGTACGTTGTTTTTAAATAAAGAATTTAAAATACAGTTGGTATTTATGCATTTTTAAAGAATTTTGGTCATTGATTCATATGTTCGATATTCTTTTCTTTCAGTATTATTTTTTAAATTTGCCTTTTATCATACAGAAGTGTCAATCGCTTCCGCTCTTTATTGTGTTGAACCTAGAATGTTCTTGGGCCTGCTTAAGCAATTTATAT
Organism: Octonoba sinensis; assembly: GCA_038502835.1. Classification (NCBI taxonomy): domain Eukaryota; kingdom Metazoa; phylum Arthropoda; class Arachnida; order Araneae; family Uloboridae; genus Octonoba; species Octonoba sinensis. Next base: position 9,106,139 of record CM076601.1, on the reverse strand, counting down.
CGAATTCAACCATTATTACTCAATTAAGTGACTCGACCAACCAGTTTAGTTCATCTGAGCTGTTCATAAAAATAACAATCATTCATTACAAAAAAAAGTGGCAAACAACTTTCACTCGAGTGGTGAAGAATTTATTTTTTCTTTTGACATGGCATTGCTTCAGTGACATTATGGGGGGGGGGGGGGGTCCCTAATATGATGCACACATTTAAAATAATATAAGTATGCTGTTTTTAAATAAATGATTTACAAAATAATGAAGATAATTTTAGAAATCCCACAGATGAATGTAAATTCATTGGGGTCTCTGGTTGTTTTGTAACGATTCAATGTCTGCCGATTTAATTTTTTCATTCTAGATGTTTGCCTTATTACGAATAATCCTGTTAAAATTTGATGCTCCATGTATTGGAATAATTGTTTTTTTTTTTTTTTTCAAATGCTGCTGGATTTGGATCATTTATTGAAATGTTCGATATTTTTTTCTATCAGAATTTTTTTTTTTTTAAATTTACCTTTTTTATACAGAAAAATAATTTAAGTTTCATATTCATTTTGTGTTGTACGCTTTTGCTTTTCTAGAAGGACTTCTAGGAATCAATGCTTTATTCCTTGCAATAATAATATTCTTTTTCCCCTTTTGGCGTTTTTTTTTCTGTTAATTTGCTTTCTATTGGGAAAGTGCATAAAATCAGCTTACAACTTATTTGAAAGGAAAGATCCTCAATTTTCAAAGCAATGAAAAGCTGTATATTTGTAGTGTAACAACATTGTGTGTTTACACAGATGATGCAGTGTTAAAATTTGCAGTTTAATCCTTATTTTTAGCAATTATTTATCAATTTTGCTTTGATTCCTAAAAAGTGCATTATTACCACAATTTCATGTTAACTGCATTGGTCAAGCATTTATTTATCTTTCTGAAAGCACTGTCGGTCACAGATAAACAGGTCCGGAGCAAGTATAAAATATTCTGTGCCCCTATTTTATGTATTTTGTTGAGAATAGCGATTAAAAATATTGTCATTAATATGTATTTCTGTATTTAAATATTAAATATTCACAAGAAAGACTTTTATTCAAATATAATATAAGTATGTTGTTTTTAAATAAATCATTTAAAAAATAGTTGAGGTATTTAGGCATTTTAATTATGTTAACTTCAAATGTTTGCTTAATATTTTATGATTACTTACATATTCATTATTAGTTCTAAATATTTCCACTTGATTAGAAACTGAGAATTTGAAGAAACCGGGAAGCCTCCTTCGATTCATTGAACAATGCCAAATATAGAGGGGCAAGCTTAAGTGTGAAGCCTAAGCATAATCAAAACGGGGATCATGACCCCTCTTAATGTGACCAAAGGTAGCCTGAAATTAAATTTCTGGAACTTTCACGTCAAAAAGTTTTCTGGAAAGCTCACAATTCCTCCCTCTTCTCTTAATGCCCCCAAACATTGCTCAAAAGTGTGTTTTAGGACTTGAATAAAAGCTTCCAAATCGCTTTTCCTTCCCTTAATGTCACCAAAGGCAGTGTAAATCCAACTTTAGTTACGAAAACGATTTTAGAATGGAACCCGAACATCTCTTCTTCTCGCAAATTTCATAAAATGTTGCCGCTGAATCTCCTAATGTTCTTAAGATGGCCTAAAGTTGTGTGTTGAAGATTTCGAATTTAAAAATTTCTTTTGGAAATGACCAAACTGTCCTCTCTTCCGTCACCAAAGTTAGAGTAAAATTTTTTCTTAAGAGCCTCAATTTCAAAAAATTTTGGGTGGAGACTTTTTGGTTATTCTCCTGTCTCCTAAAAATAGACTAAAAAATTGATCTTCAAATTTCAATGGCAAAAATTTTCTGGCAGTTTGAGCCTTCCCCTTATGTCGTTAATATACCTAGCTGAAATAAGTATATGCTTTTAGTATTTCAATTTGTAAGAAATACAGGAAATGAGCTAGGACCGTCCACCTTCCGCTAAACCCCTCGAATGACAGCCTATTCAAGTAATTTTAGAACTTCGATTTCAACTTATTTTCGAAGAAGAGCCCCCTTTCCCTTCCCCTAATCTTACCAAACATAGTGTAAAATTGAGTTTTTCGAATTTCAATTTCGAAAAACTTCTATGGAAGAGCTGTTGCCGTCTTTCTTCCTATTACATAACTAAAGATAACCCAAAATATGTTTTTTTGCTACTTCAATATTGAAATCCATTTCCTTTGGAGGGGGCAAGAGGCACGATTTTCAACCACCGCCCCCTTGACTGGACTGTAAATCCGCTCCGCCATCATACAAATATCAATGGTTACAATCAGTATTATGCAGTTAAGTGTTGTATTTGATTGTGGAGGGAAATTTAATACTTTAGTATATTGGTTAACCTTTCTTCATTTTTTGAGATCAAATGAGAATTTTTAATGCGTTAACGTCCACTTGCTTGAAAAATAATGGAAAAAAGTAGGTTGCCAGAATAAAACAAGAAATAGCTTGATGCCGCTGCTAAAGTACACATGTTGAGAAATTTGTTCATCTTCAATCTTATACACAGGATATTCCAATATCCACTACCAAAGAAATGTCTATTTGACTTTAGGGGGGACACCCAGCCAGGACGGAGAAAAAAAAATAGAACCTTTAAAAGGTTAAAACAATTTTTTTAAGTTTTCTTAAAACAATATATTTGCAATATTTTTTAACCGCTAATCCTAATAGGTGCCACCAACATGTACTTTAAATATTATGAGGCTCATGATACAAATGGTGTTTTTATTTTTCAATCTGCAATTTAAAAAAAAAAAAAATTATATTTCCTTAAAACTCATACTTTATGCTTACATGATTTTTTTTCTTGGAGGCGGTAATCTTTTCCACGGGGTGACACCTATCACTACCCGCCCCGGGTGTCACTCATGCTAGCTACAACACTGCATTCCATACAATTTTCACTATCAACATACTTCACATCAAACCTTCACTGTTTTTTTTTATTTCATCAAACTGTCTACATATACAGTCCAGCATTTCTTCAGCGGAGCTTTTGTTTTTCTTTAACAGGCTAAGGGTGATCAGAAACTGTTAGATTTTTCAGATGATCTTTACTAAATGGCATTGTCTGATCAATTTATCAATTCTCCATTTAGCTTACTTTAATTTGTAGCAGTTAAAATTTCATATTTAAAATTATATTAATTCATTTTTCTGATTTGATTTCAAAATGTATGCTTATGTATAAAACTACACTGTAAAAAAAACCACTGTAAATTTACAGCAAAATATACTGGCAACATGGGTGCCAGTATTTTGTGCTGTCAATTTTACAGCAATGCTTTTTTTTTATGTAAACAGCAGCGCCGTAATTTTTACAGTATCTTTTGCTGTTAATTTTACAGCACTGCTGTTTTTTATGTAAACAGCAGTGCCGTAAATTTTACAGTATATTTTACTGTTATTTTTACAGCAATTTTGTTTTTAATGTAAACAGCAGCACCGTAAATTTTACAGTATATTTTGCTGTTAATTTTACAGCATGTTTTTTTTTTTTTTTTTTTTTGTAACCAGCAGCGCCATAAATTTTACAGTACATATGAAATTTTAGGGTATTTTTGGCTAAACATTTAAATTAATATCAATAAAAAGTAAAAGAATTATCAATAATTTCCATTTTGTACGTATTTCATAACCCATACCTTAATTTAAGTTATCTCTCATTGTTAGGAAAGTCAGGTTTTGTCTTTATGGTTTTTTAAATGCAGATTTGCAAATACAATGAATTCACCCTGCGGGTGCCTGTAGCCTGTCTTTATGCAACAGCCCCTAACAACCCTTATCTCATTAGAAGTTCCACATGGGTACTTTGCATTGCTATATGATTCTTAGTCGTCTCCTCTCCTTTAGGTTTGTTCCTCAAGTTTTGAATCACCCTGTATATAGATTGAATTGGTCAAGTTCTTAAGAAGTCAACATAAACAAAACTTTTTTTTGTAATACTGAGACCTTTTTTCAAGGATCTATACATCAAACAGCAATTCTTTAGACTTTTAATTTTAAAAATGCATACTGTTCGTATATTTGTATGTAAAACAACATAATTTTCCTTTGAAATATTAATAGAAATCTTTTATTCTAAAGAACTATTCTCAAAGTTTCTGTTCCTGTCATGACGTTGTCTTAAAAACCATCTTTTAGCAAACTTTTTTAACCCAAAATGCATGTAAATTTATATATGTAAATAAATTTTTCTGTCATACATTTATACTAGTGATGCACCAAATATTCGGTTGGTATTCGGTATACTGCCTATTCAGCGGACCGACCGAATATTCGATTCGACCGAATACTTTAATATTCGGCAACTGAATAGTAAACGAATTTAAATATTCAATAATTGGTATACAAACATATATCTTTTTTTAAAAAATGAATGAAAGTTATTGTATAGGGTATCATAGTACAAAATTAATTCAAATTGTTACTTAGCCATATATCACAAAGTAATTTTTATGCAAAAGAAATTATTTCACAAATATTTAAAGAGGTGATTGATATTAATATATAAAGGAAACAGAACATATACTAAATTTTGCAAATGCAGTACTTTATTTTTGAGATTTTACACCATATGAAGTATTGTTTAATAAAACTAAATTAATTATTATAATCAAAGTTTAATAAAGGTAAATTAAGGTGAAGGAACATTAAACATTCTGCATTTTCAGGTTGCAGGCTATTACGTTTTGATTCATAAATATTCCCTGCTTCTGAAAATAAACGTTCACTATCAATGCTGCTAGCTGCCGATTTTTTATTTATTTTGAATTAATAATGAATGCAAAAAAAAAAAATATATAAAATAAAATGGACGTCAAATGGAAGTGCATTTACACAAAAGACACAAGATAGCTAACATTTCCTATTACAAATTTACATAAAATATGAATTTTATAGTTATGATATTTTAACCGAATATTTAGCCAAATATGGTACTCGGTTCATCCCTAATTTTGAGTATTAAAACAACTACAGAATAGTTTTTTCACAAATCTAACCTATTTTTAATAGTGGATAAGAAAAAAAAGGTTCCAAAGTTTATATTATTATAGAAAATATATTTTATTTAAGTAATTCCTTAAATAAAATACATTTCCCATCCTTTTAAGAATTGTTCACTATAAATAAAGTATCTGTCAAAAAAGTTTTGAGAAATCACTGAGTAATCTAAAATATAATTCAGATAAAAAACCATGAAACTTTTAATAAAAGTTTATTTAATGTCATAAAAATTATAGAAATTGTTACAACCACTCATAATTGGACATGTTATTTAACAAAGATAAAACATGCGGTATTATTCCATCTTCGACGTTTTTCCTCTGATCGGGTTGATGTTCATAATGCACCTAGAATAAAGGGGTTTAAAAAAATCATATAGAAAATTTTATATGCGAGGTGTTACTACATTTGGGAAAATGATAATTTGAAAATATGGAATTCAGTTGACTGTTGCGATTTATCAATATTTTAAACTAGATTTCTAAAAATGAAATGTAATTAATCATAATATTGATGTGCACTTTCCCTTGAGAATAGCACAATTTAAATTTAATCTAAGGCTTAATGCATAAAAAGGCTATATTTAATAATTCTTTTTCTGTTTTTAAGAGGGGGATGGGGAGATAAAATTTGAATAATTCTTATACATTTATAATTGAGGGGAAATGAGGTCTTCAATTTTAATTCTAAACTCCTAAAAGCACTGAATGCCATTAATGGATTGTTTCAAGCAGTTATATTCGTTTAAACCAGTGGTCGGCAACCTTTAATAAGAGTTGTCTACAGCTTAAAGGAAGGGGGGGGGGGGGGGGGTCAGGATGGACAATGCCTCCCTCTCTCTCTTTCTTTACTGGTTGATAATGTCAAATTCACCTGGCAAATTTTATTACTATAATTTTCCTATTATTAATGAACAGAAAGCATTATAGGTTACATACACAGGCCAAACAAGAATGTACTACAATCAAATCTCATTAATTTAAATACTCATTGCAATAAATAAAAAAATCTGAGGTAATAAAATTATCTAGTCAAACAAAAAATTACTTTGACATTTCCATGTAAGAAGCAATTTACGTCGCTGAACTGTCTTTAAAATAGGCTTTAAACCTTCATCCATTATCAAGTGTTGCAAATCTTCAAAATTTTCCACACCATGTTCATCAATGAGAAAATCGCACACCTCTTCTGCTTTTTCAGCTGGCAGTCTTTCTAATAGCTGTGTTTTTAGGGCTTCTTTAAATGCCATTGTGCCCTATATACTACGTTATAGTTTTAAAAAAAACTTTATTCATTTTTGAAGTTTAAAAAAAACAGATAATATTCATACTAATGACTAAACTGGTATAATTCTTCCATTTAAAAATGGTCATCTTGTAATTAGTTATTTTGCAAGGATATAGGAACAATTCAAACTGAATCAAGCCTAGTCTCACTTCCATTGAAAGCCATATTCAAAAGCAATATGGCTTGGTTCATTTTAATATTTTTGCATGTTCAATTCCCTTAGAATTTAAATTAAAATCTCCACTGCAGTCCTTTTTTGCATTTTTCAAGGATAAAAACTGAAAGTTTGCCCATATTAATAACCACAACTGTTAATTTGCCTTACTTAATTTTGAGCTAAATGCAAATTTAAATAGATATTAATTAATGCACTGAAATATTGAAAAACAGTTTTATATAATTACTGAATTTTTCTCCAGTCATTTAAATTGTACTATATTATGTATTATTTTACAATTCTATTGTTTCCATGCAGGGTTTAAGCTAGATAAAAAATTCCTTTAGCAAAAAAGTTAAAATGAGAAAAACATTTTTTAGTAAAAGCTAAATTATTAATTTTAATATAAAACTAAATTGTAACCAATTTTTTGAAATAGCTTCAAAAATTTTTATAAAAATTCACAAATAGCAAAAACAAATGATTAATTATTTTTTGTTTTCGAAGCTCTTAGGTTAAGGAAATATTCGCCGTAAAAGAATGAATTCAGATTAGGATGATTTGAAAAATAGAATACATAGCCACGCAGCGATGAAGAATAAAAATTGCAGTGCATACATTGATACATCTAAAAGTAATAAGATTTTATGATCTTATGACTCTTATTTACTTTCAGAATAACTATAAATTTTGTAATAAGTAAAACTAATTTATGGGAAGTAACTTTAAATTGCATTTGGAAAGCAGATAAAGGTATAGTTATATATAGAGATATACAAGAATATTAAATTACTTGAAAAATAAAAATGAATGCTCTGTCTAAATTAGAATGAATTCAAGAAGGAATGAATTTCATTCATCAACATTATAATGTCAAAGAATATTCAGAAAGTAGTTGTAAATTTCAAACTCTTAAAGTTTCTGTTATATTCATTGTTAACGTAAATTTGTATAAATATAATATTATGCAGATAACAGATTCGTTTCAAATAATTGAAATGTAAACACCCCGCATTCTTCGTTTCAGCTGGAATTTAAATACTTGGCAAAAATTAATATTCGGTGCACCTTTATTAAAAAGAAAAAGTTCAAAATTCATGATATATTTAATGTTACTAAAATACATTCGAATCCCGTTAGGAAAAAAAATCCCCGATTACAAAAAAAAAAAAAAAAAAAAAAAAACATGTTAGACCAGCAACTCGATATGCAATCCCATTCCCTTACGAAGAAATCTTGATATCGAGAATAGATTTCGTACAGTCCGTTAGTTTTATAAACGAACTCGATTTAGTTTAAATGAAAATAAAATCTAGAATAATTTTTTCTAAAAGTATAGCACGTAATTTATGTACCTAAAGAAACAAATACAATTGCCATATTAAAAGATTAGCAATAAAATATGGTTTATATTGAATACATTAACTGCTGACTCGATTATATATTGCATCTATCAAAAATAAAACATCTGTGCAGAGATGCACTTTACACTTGATACAGTGAGTAAAACACATACTATACCGCCATTATAGTTAAATTATAATAGATGGAGACAGAGGTTAGCCGTCATATATTTCACAGACTAGGGGATTCGGAAACAGCAAAATCATAAGAAATAAGGATGATTTATACATAATATCTAAAGTAAATAATATATAAAACATAAACCACAACATAATGAAACAATATGAAGAGAAATAACAAAAAGAAACACTTACATTCAATCCAATAATGGCGGCACCAGACGATAAAAATAACGACACTCCAGCGAACAGCCAGGTGGCGCTGTGTATTCTCTTCAAATCACAGCAAAATACACTGTAATCACCGTTTACAGCAGTTGCTGTTAATTATTTACATTACTTTTTGCTGTTTTCTTTTCCGTTTTTTTTTTGCAGTGTACTAATATATACTTATTTTTTACTTTTTGTATCACAATTTATTCTTTTTATTGGTTGAAATAAATATTTATGAAATAACATTTATATTTTTGAATTCAGACTCGGAAAGAATGTACTGCTTGCTATCTATCAGACTGAGAGTAAAAAAAAAAACCTATGTAAAAGTTTTGATGATGTAATAAAGATAAATATGTCACATGATAAAAATATAAATCAATAAATATAGGTTATTAGTGAGTGATAGATTGAAATAATTTTATAACTAAGTCAAAGTAGATATACATTTGTGGAAAAAGACTGGCTGAAATGAGTTTTCTTATCGGCTCAGAAGCGGCTTCAGAGGTCGCCTTCGGTGTCTTGCTTGGGGGGAAAAACAAGTTGCGCCGCAGGCGCCGTTATTTCAACTTTGCACGGGCAACGCCGTTGCGGGTACCGCTAGTAAGTATATATAGCAGGGTAAAGCTAGTAAGTATATATAGCAGGGCAAAGCTAGTAAATGTACATAGCACGGTAAAGCTAGTAAATATACATATCTAGGTAAAGCTGCCCTACTGTGCAGTTTTTGCCTTAGTTTGTACAGTGCAGAGTTCGTGGACGTAAAGTTGTTTCAGGAAGCAAAATGAGATAATAGAGCATTATGGCAGTGACATTCCCTTTTCGATTTGCAAATAGTCGATTCCGGGTTAATAGGACCACATTCTATGTTTGAAAGTCTTCAATAAAGTGTATGTTTAAAGCCGAGTTCTTCCTGGCTCGAGTCTGAATTATGAAAACAAGAGCAATAATTCTCCGTTTCGCATCAAGCTGCATGTAACTGGAACAGGTATTTTCTTCTATACTTTTCATAATCAAAATAACGAATCTCAAAAAGAAAAAAAAAATCCAACGTTTAAAGTATTATGCCGTCGCGAAATTATCCGAACATTATAAAATCCGATAACATTCACTGCGATGAAATAGCGCGGAAAGTAATTTCACGCATCCTATTCATTGGAATAGATAATAAAGATAAAATTAATCTTTTCTCGATATAATTTGATAATTACTTTGGCTATAAATCGGTGTATTCATGGCATGGGCGTTTACATGGAATGGCAGCTTAAAAGGAAGAAGAAAAAGAGAATGAAACTGAATATGTTTTGAGCAGATTTCTCAATCAAGCCGTTTTGTGAAATGTGTTCGTTTCGTTTCAGGACTTAATTTTGTTCTAGGGATAGAGGAAATTTGATAATGATAAAAAAAAAAGTATTTCCCCCCTTGTTAATGGAACTACGTATGGTCACTAACCTTTGCAGACTAAATTTCCTCGGAAACCAACAGCCATTCTTTCAAGTAGCACCACATCGGCGGAGGCCATTACCACTAGATAATTTTGACGCTGAGTTTCCCTTTAGAGGGAGGCACCTGAGCTCCAAATGATACGAAACTGCACTAGGACTTTAATTTAGCCGAAATTATCCAAGCCAAACAGATACTCCAAGGATCTTTAACAAGCCGCATAATCATACGACATGGGCGCTTTTTTTTTTTTTTTTTTTTTTTTTTTTTTTTTTTTTTTTTTTTTTTTTTTTTTTTTTTTTTTTTTTTTTTTTTTTTTTTTTTTTTTTTTTTTTTTTTTTTTTTTTTTTTTTTTTTTTTTTTTTTTTTTTTTTTTTTTTTTTTTTTTTTTTTTTTTTTTTTTTTTTTTTTTTTTTTTTTTTTTTTTTTTTTTTTTTTTTTTTTTTTTTTTTTTTTTTTTTTTTTTTTTTTTTTTTTTTTTTTTTTTTTTTTTTTTTTTTTTTTTTTTTTTTTTTTTTTTTTTTTTTTTTTTTTTTTTTTTTTTTTTTTTTTTTTTTTTTTTTTTTTTTTTTTTTTTTTTTTTTTTTTTTTTTTTTTTTTTTTTTTTTTTTTTTTTTTTTTTTTTTTTTTTTTTTTTTTTTTTTTTAGATAATCTGATCTATATACGTTCAGGGAAGCTAAATATATTAACGGATATCAATTGAATAATAATTATCAGAAGAACATTCCCCAAGGGACGAGAAATGAAAGCAACAAATTATAAATAAGAAGATCTTCAAGGCAACCTGCCTCTGGTGGGATGCGAACTGGCCATCTTACGTTCCAAAGCCCAATGCGTTACCTCGGAGCCACCATTCTGACAGAAGAGAAAGCTAGTTTCGCTACAACATAAATTCGTCTTCTAACATAATATCTCAGGGAAAAGATAACATTTATTAAATTCTAACTACTTGTAAAATATAACATGAATAGCGCATTCTTTTAAATTTTAATTGCAGCCTTTTAGCTTGGAAATGATCCTGAGACAAGCGAATACAATGTCGTCTCATAATAAAATTGCATTACAAAGGCACACTGCAAGGGAGTTTAACTCTCGTTTGTGTATTTATTTATTTGTTCCTTAGCAGGATATCTGCTCAATGCTTGCCCGGGAGCCAACGGCGGCGCAGGGCGGAACACCGGGAAGGGCGCGACTGCGCGGCGCGCCCTTCCCGGTGTTCCGCCCTGCGCCGCCGTTGGCTCCCGGGCAAGGATTGAGCTGAAGAGAGAGAAAGCTGGGGGCGGGGAAACAAGGAAAGAAAAAAGAAAATTATTTTCATCGCAAGAGTTGGTGTTATTCCTAATTTAGACTTTAGGGCGTCAGGGTAGATTTTTCGTCGCCAGAGCAGACTTTTCGGCGCCAAAGTAGACTTTTAGGCGCGTAAAAAGACCCCTGGACGCCAGAATAGAACTTTTGTTGCCCGAAATAACTTTTCGGCGCCAGAATAGCATTTTAGGCGTCATAATAGACCTTTAGGGGCCTGAAAATAGTTTTCCTCTTATCATAGTGATTTATGTGCTACTTTCTTTATGTGCCGTTCCCCCCTTCCCTTATCTTCATCTGGAACAAAAACTAACAGTGTGTTAATTCTCTGTAATCTTTAATTTTCATGTAATGTGTCCGATGTTTTCCGAGTGGCATGCTGTAAAAGTAAATATTTAATTTTTAATTATTTATTTAGATTTCTTAATTTGCTTAGAATTTTAAGGGATTCCTAAGGTTAAAATTACCTATCATTTTTTAACCGACTTCACAAAGGAAGGAGATTATACATTCGTATGGTATGTATGTATGTATGTATGTATGTATGTATGTATGTATTTTTTAATGTCGTTTTTTTTTGTTTGTTTGTTTGTTTGTCCACTATAACTTCGCGCCGGATAAACCGATTTTCATGATTTTTTTTTCAATCGATCAGGGGTGGTTTCCCATAGGTCCCGTATTTTCGTTTGACCATATTCGATAATTAGAAAAAAAGTTATGGGCAGAAATGTAGTATTTCTTTTGTTTTTTCATACTTAACTTTTGATTAAATGAACCGATTTTGATGATTTTTTCTTTCATCGATAGAGGGTCGTCTAACTCAAATATTGCAAAATCAATTTGACTACATTTGTTTTTTAGAAAAAACGTTACGGGTGAAAAATAAGTATTTTTTATTTTAATTGGAAAGGCTTTGCTCCATTTTTCTTTGTTGGTAAATCTATTACTAAATATAAAAGTCATTGTTGAAAACGTGTTTGTTGTCATGGGCTATAATATTAAAAGAAATTACAACAAGAGTTTGACTGAAGGCTTCTCTGTGGCAAAAATTAATCCAATCAGTTCCGTTAGCTAAAATTGACTTAAAAAATCTTATCATACAAATGATTAGTTTTTAGTGCCATTAATTCAAAGAATTTTTGCCCTTTGATATGGATTTTTAAAACAAATAGAGTATTTATATAAAAAATGTATTTACACTAAAAAGAATAAAATAAAATAATTTTTATATAAAAAAAAACAGAACCGACTTCAAATTATAAATTGCGCTAAAACGTGAAAAATAAATTCATTCTTTAAACAACATCGATGTGACTTTTAAACAGTTTTAGAAGTCGGTGCAAAATTATGAGTCTAATTACCACTATACCATTTGCTACTTCATATTGGAACTGTTGCTAATTCTGCGAAAATATTTGTAATTGATTCATGATTACAAAAGATTTTATCTATCCTCATTTTGCACCGACTAATAAAACTATGTTTAAAAGTCACATCGATGTTGTTTAAGGAATGAATTTATTTTTCACGTTTTAGCGCACTTTATAATTTGAAGTAGGTTCTGTTTTTTTTATAATTTTTTTTTTTTTTCCTTACTTTCTGTGTTCATAGTTTGACGCAGTCGTACTCAGCGTTTTTGTCGCTCGGTCCGCGTGCACTTGATAACCATTTATAAATTATGTCACACTTCGAGGAGGAAGGGGTACAAGAAGTGGAGACAGTTTGTGACAAATGGAGTGGGTAACAAGAAGTGTGACATTACACATTTTGTTTTCTTCAAAAACGTTTAAAACCAGGAAAATGCATTTATTTTTTTTTCATAAGTAGATTTTAACGTTTCATTGATCGTTTCATATTCTTAACAACCGATGCTCATTAAGATTGAAATTTACGAGTTAAAAATTTAAAAGGAAATTTTCTTAGACATTTACACTTTTAAGATCAAATAGTGAGGGAAATTTTTTCAGAAGACGAGCAATTAATATATTGTACTGTTCTTTACTAATTCCCTTTTGTGTTTTAAACCTTTACCTTATTTTATACAAATTAAGCACACATGTAATCTTCATTATTATTATGCACACAAATGTCATTAAAAGTTCAAAAAAAAAAAAAAATATTAGAAGCGTGATCTATAATGCGGTACTTCGTTACAAGTACATATACTTATGTAATATAGCAGGGGTGGCCAACCGTCGGCTCACGAGCCACATGCGGCCCTTTGAAGCATTATTTATCTCTCTCGACTCAACGAGTATCTAAAAAAGTTAGAAGGAAGATTGACAGAATCCCAAAATAGATTACAAAATTTAAAATATTTTAAATCGTCTCGTGATTTTTTTTTCTGAATCTATTTGAAATTAACATAATTTAAGGTGGGTTTTCCATTTTCAATATAATTATGATCCAAAAAGCATCTCGAGAATTAGAATTAATAGAGATTCAAGAAGATCAAGTTGTACAATTGAAATATAAGTCGACTTTGATTACTGAATTTTGGAAATTTGTACCAGAAGCGAAGTATCCTGACTTAAAAAAGGCTGCTTGTCGAATTATTTCAATATTCGAAGCAACGTACTTATGTGAATCATTTTATTCCACTTTAAAATTCGTTAAATCAAAACACCGATAAGTATTATCTAACCAGCCTCTCAAAGAAATACTGAGAAGTCCTATCTCCAATTATTCGCCAAATATGTAAGAATTACTGAGAAGTCTTATCTCCAAGTAATCGCCAAATTTGAAAAAATTACTGAGAAGTCCTATCTCCAATTATTCGCCAAATTTGAAAGAATTACTGAGAAGTCCTATCTCCAATTATTCGATAAATTTGAAAGAATGTTTAAGAGAATTAAAATAAATGTGCTTAATTTTTAATATTTAAATTCAATGCACACATTTTGTACTTTTATTTATATGTTTTCAATAAATATAATTTCTGTAAAAAAATAGTTTTAATGCCTTTTTGGCCTACCTTTTAAATGCGGTATGCAAAAATTATAAATTGATTTTTGCATACTTTTAATTGCGGCTCGTTAAATATTTCAAATTTTGAAAAATGGCTCGGACTTTCAAGGAGCTTGGCCACCCCTGTAATATAGCGTGACATATGACAAACGGGGTAGGAGGATGAGGAAGTGAGTCATTTTTTATCAAAGGGGGGGGGGTGGTCAAATACATCGAAAAAAGCGCGGCGTCATTCGTGAACGATCTAAAAATTATGTGAAATACAGTTATATAAAGTTGCTAAATTCATCAAAAAAGCGGTTTTTAAACTGCCATATCAAAGTGCAATTGCTTCGGAAATGGATAAAATACTTTTCCAGGATGCTTTTGCACAAAAATATGGTTGTATCACAGCTTGACCTACCTTTACCGCAGGGGCGGATGAAACGGTTAGCAGCCATCAGGGGCCTTAACTCATAATAGATAAAGGGTCCTTATATCAAATTACCCCCCCCCCCCTATTCCCTCTTCATTGTTTCAATCGGGACCGTTCATAAATGATGTCACCAGAGGCGTAGAGTTTTTAGCACCCGGGGACAACTGAAGATTTTGCGCCCCCACCCTTTGCCATTGGGGGCCCAGGGGCACCCCTAAAGGGAATTTAAAGAAAAACTTTTATGCTTCCTCAATGATAAAGCTCTAAAAAGCAGCTCTTTTAACTTTCATTTTTATTAGCGACCATTCACTTCTAAGGGAAAAATATGACACGTTGGCTTCGCAAAATTATTTGTCTGATTTCCCCGCACTCCTATGCTATATTGGTCATTCCTGATATGATTTGCGGTGCTCCCACTTTTTTGTCGAGCATATTCACACCTCTTCAGTTCAAATAATTTTCTTTTTGCATTTAAAAACAAAATAAATTAACATTAATTTGGCGCCCCTTGACGCTGCGCCCGGGGACGGCTGTCCCTCCTTGCCCCCACCTAGCTACGCCTCTGGATGTCACGCTTTTTCGTCATATATTTGACACCCCCCTTTGTCACAATATGTCACACAGACCCCCTAATCCCCTTTGTCCCACATCAAGCTATGTTGCAGAAAGCATGATGTCACACTTTTTGTTACCCCCTCCTCTCCCCTTGTCACAGTTTGTCACAATTTCAGGAACCCCCTCCCCCGCCTCCAAGCGTGACGTCATTTACGCATAATCCCTTGTAGAGATTTCTTTAGAGGGTCCTCGCGATAGATTGTATTACGTGCACTTTTTATTAGTGTAACTAAAATCGGAAACGTCATTTTTCAATCCAGTGAATTTAATCTTGCAAAAATTCTTGAAGTTTTCAAAACGTTTCAAGTACAAAAATGTTTTGTTTTATTTCTTTTCAAACAAATTGAATTTTAGGCTTCTTAACCCATTACCCGCTGGTGTTGCGTTGACGCAACGGCTACTACGAAAAATCAAAAAATTCACTAATAAAGTTATTTTTGTATCGATTGCAGATTTAGTACTATTCATAGAAGTGCCGCAACAAAAAGAAATGCTTCAAAAATTCTTTTTGCTTCCAAAAACAAGCGCTATTTTTGTTGACTTTTTTTTTTTTTCAAAATTTGAGATCTCTGACTTTTCTAGAAAGATTGTAAAAAAAACAAGAAATAGGGCTTGGAAGTAAAATACTTTTGTTCAAGGTCACAGTTATCAGCATATTTTGAAAATCAACTGTTTGTATGGGGGAAGAGGGGGAACCAAAGACAGGGTTGCGTTGGCGCAACGTCAGCAGAAAAGGGGTGAAATATTTCTGCTCATTTCCGGGTGAAGACATTTCGTTTCTATTCTGTGCAATATTTAAATTGCACAGAAAGGGAGGGGAGAGTCAAATTCACCCATTTAAGGGTGAATTTGACTCTCCCCTCCCTTTTGTTTTATTGGATTCTCCATTAGAAGAAGCATTATCACGGATTTTAGATGAAAACTCCGATGACGATGCGAATGGGGAGAAGGATTTTTTAAATATTGAACACTGTAAAAAATATTTCTCGCTACTCCAAAATCCAGAAGAGGAAGGTTTTAGTTCTCCAGCCTCGTATCATTGAGCAATATAACCTAAACATTGGGGGGAGGGTGCTGATTTGTGTGACAATGTGGTTCCAAATTACAGAATTAGAGTTTGAGGTTAAAAATGGTAGTGGCCAATATTTATAAATTACATCTATGTTGCATTGTCAAATGCTTGGAAACTTTCCAGATTATTTGAAGAAGGAAATCAGAAGGCACTGCTGGAATTTAGACTTCATCTTTTACAGCCCCCTGCATCCCCTGATAGTGATCACAAAACATCAGCGATGGGACGGCCAAGTAAATTTAGCTTTACAAAGCCAGTAACTGGAAAATATTTCATTATAAAGTCAACCGACAACAACAACAAAAAAAAAAAAGACTACACTGCAAGCATTGCCACAGCCAAACAATTTATTGCTGCCGTTTTTGTAATGTTGCTTTACAAAAAGACTGCAGCATATCATGGTGTTAAAAATGGTTACTGTCTATTTTCACAAATATATAATTTCTCAAGTGCGCTTATACCTTTATGTTTAATAAATTTTAGTATCTATAAGGTGTGAGGCATGTTTCAAAACTATAATAATGCTCAAAAAATTTTCCAATTTTCAAAACGCATTCAAATTGCAGCATATTTTTGGACGAGAATTTTTTGCATCCGTACTCCTTTTCCGCTGACGTTGGGTCAACGCAACACCCCATATTTCTAAACATAAGTACAATTTTCTTCTTTTTGCAGCATTTTACTATTGTATGTGACCTAAATAACAACTTTTGTTAGTTGTATCGAAAACAAATAACTATTTCGACTTTTTGCGGATAATGGGTTCATTGCAGCTTTAAAAGTTACTGTTCAGGACAATAAGAGTAGAGGGCCTCACGTTTGTTTGACCACCGGATCCCCCAAACTTTTTAATCTGCCCCTACTTTACTGGGACACCCAGGAGAGGCCGACGGGCCACTTGTCGCCTCTGGGCCGCATATCGTTTCGCTCATCGCTGCCACGTTTTAAAGACATCCATAAATATGCTAATGATATCCAATTATCTTTCTAAAATTCTTCTTCTTTTTCTCTTTTGTTTAGTTTTGCAAAACGTTTTTCAATTCTTTCAAGTTATCATCAAGAAAATGGAGAAGAATCACAACTATTTTCAACTACTCCATGTAATGAATACAATAAAATCAGTACCTACTAAGTGTTGTACGATACAATTTTTTTAACGCTTATGTATGAGATTATGAGATTATTCACTTAAGCTGCAAAAAATTTATTTTTCACAATGCATAACATGCATGTTTTCCTTTAGTCACCATTAATGCGAAAAATGTAGCGAGCGTTGAGTATAACCGTTACTTTAAACCCCTTAACGCACTTACCGTGTCTGACACTGGTGAAAATTACCCGTAAATGTTGCACTTGCTCGTGTCTAACACGGGTGAAAGTTACCGGCAAATGTTGCACTTGCCCGTGTTTGACACTGGTGAAAGTTACCGGCAAATGTTGCACTTTCCCTTGTTTGACACTGGTGAAAGTTACCGGCAAATGTTGCACTTGCCCGTGTCTGACACGGGTGAAAGTTACCGGCAAATGTTGCACTTGCCCGTGTTTGACACTGGTGAAAGTTACCGGCAAATGTTGCACTTTCCCTTGTTTGACACTGGTGAAAGTTACCGGCAAATGTTGCACTTGCCCGTGTCTGACACGGGCGAAAGTTACCGGCAAATGTTGCACTTGCCCGTGTTTGACACTGGTGAAAGTTACCGGCAAATGTTGCACTTGCCCGTGTTTGACACTGGTGAAAGTTACCGGCAAATGTTGCACTTTCCCTTGTTTGACACTGGTGAAAGTTACTGGCAAATGTTGCACTTTCCCGTGTCTGACACGGGTGAAAGTTACCGGTAAATTTGCACATGCCCGTGTCTGACACGGGTGATCTTGTATCCTGCGTTATTTTATTTATAATGCCCGTCTAAGATCCGTTTATCCCTTTGTTTGTGTAATATTTTTTATATATAACTTTAACCCACCACCCGCTCTCTAAATGAACCGCAATCCTCCAATGATACTTTTTAACCCCTTCATTCCAAGTCTACCCAATTGGGTAAATTTTAAAAACTTTATCAACTACTGTTTGTGCAATTTGAAAGCTAAAACAACACCCCATTGTTTTTCAAATTAATCAGCAAATAGTTTACTTTAATTTAAACATGGAAAACATGGAAATTGGGCATTATTATTATTTAAACTAATTATTAATTAAAATTTAAAAAAAATTAAGTTATTTTGTTTTTAAATCAGAGAACCAAAAATTGCGTCAAAATAGTTTGTGCTTAGTTCTGGGGTCTGAAGAGGTTATGCATAGGGGTATCGAGAGCGAGGTAAACACAGCAAGAGTTAGTTAGGCTGGGATAGAGCCCAGCAACCCTATCTCGGAGCACTAATGGGCGTTCGTCGTACTTCACTTCCCCGTATCCCGCAACCTTAATTTTTGGGCGTTCGTCGTACTTCACTTCCCCGTATCCCGCAACCTTAATTTTGTGTTAATAGAGGAAGGGGATTTAGTAGAGAAACATCGCTCTGTAGTCACCCCCTACAGTTGAAATTGCGAAAAACAATTTATAATATACCTATATATTCATTTTCTGTCAAAAAGAAACTTTATCATTTTTACTAGTCTTTCCGAATAAAGCTCGCACTTCAAGGGGTTAATAAGCTCCTGTGAAACTGTTGTAAAATTTGATGTTTACAGCCTCTAGTGGCTGATCCACAGTAAGAGAAGTGGGTTATCCCCGCCCCTTACCACTGAGATTTAAGAAAAAGGCAATAGGATCAACAGCCCTCTCCTAAACAAAAAAGAATGCAAAACTAATGAAAAATAGAAAATATACAAAAACAAATGGCAGTAAATAGTTACCACGCACTTAAAGGTTTTGTTCTACAAAAGGGAGAAGCAAATATTTTAGCTAGTTTGATGAAATACCGGTAAGCTGAAAGGTAAAATTACTTCATTTTGTTTTTCCACATCAAGAATAGTTTGCATCGTACATATTTATCTAAAAGTATTAGAACAGCCATCCCGTGACTACCCAATGCTGTGGCTTTGGGGTGGCATGGAGCCATCGAGTAAATAAAAAGCAAAAAACGTAGAGTGCGCATTCAGTTAACTTTTTGGCTGCACGTGTGAACTGAAATCCTTGTTTTTTTTTTTTTTTTTTTTGACTACTACCTTTTAACCTTGGCTGGAGGATTGTCTGCATTCCCCCAGGGTTGCCAGATGTGGCTAAAATTAGCCACTAGGGCTAATTTAAGATGCTGCTGGCTAAAAGTATTTCCAATTATTAGCCACAAACAATTCTGGCTAATAATGGCTAATTTTAACACACATTAAAATTTATTAGTTTTTTCTTTATTTCAAACAAGGTTTGCTTGCCTTTGAGATTTATATACATTTACTATAATCAGTTGGGTTGTAGCATTCGGTCTATTGATCATTTGAATGATATTATAACAGAGAATGGTGGGGATGGACGATCGGGAACAGTTCTCTCTTTCAGAAGACATCGGATATCCGGTATCCGAACGTTTTTTAAATATCCGGAACCCTATCCAATCCCTAAACGAAGGAACTGGTGAGTATTTGGTCTTTGAAATTTAAATAATTAGCATGTTTTGATAATATATGCAAATTGAAAACCTTGTACGTGTCCGGGAGCTGAGGAATGTTTAAAAATATGTATAAAATTTATAGTTTTCAAACATTAGAGGCGGATATCCGGTACGAAGCAGCCACAAAAGAGACCGGATATCCGGTATCCGACAAAATGAATATCCGATCTGGAGCTTAGCAACAACCAGAGCAATTATTACAACAACTACAACCGAGTTTAAAGGAAATGGCTAATTTTGGCTAAATTCTTTCACTCAACTGGCTAAAAATCGTATGGAAAATCTCGCAACCCTGCATTCCCCTTTAACACGTGTGATTTGTGTTTCTTAAATAAACGGCGCACTGTAGCTGTTGTTGTGACTGTTAAGTGTGAAAGGAAGTAAGAATTCCCCCAGTGTCTGTTATTAGGGAGGAATTTAACGAAATAATGGTGCCGAGAGACGCGACTTTCCGACTACGGCATTGATGTAACAATGACTTCTTAAGTTTCGAAAAATGTCGATTTCCTTCATTTATTGATGAGCTACGACAAGGTTTATATTCTATAAAGTGGAACCCCGATATTCGTACACAATTCGTTTCAGAAGGCAGTTCGAATGGCGAGTTGTACGAATAGCGAATTATGTTTTTACATAAGATCCCATATAAATTGGATTAATCCATTCCAGACCCAGAGATGATTGCTTATTTAAACCTATGAAAAAAATGTGCAGTACTGTACATGAAATTATAGATAAATAAAAATTTAACTGCACTTTGCTTGTATTGAGGTGAGCTGATGGCTTAAAGAGGAGTAAGAAAAGTGTTGATGTTACTGTTCGGAAGTAAGTCACCTTCCGTAAAAACATCAGGTAACATCTCTTCAGGTGTTTTCTCCCTTTCTGTTGTTCGTTCTTTTTTCTGTCGTTTTGCCCTAGAGAAATCTTGGGTTTCTTTCTCTAAAAATCTGTTCAATGTTGTCTGCCTTTGACGATTGTTCAAATTTTTTCTGACAAGGGAAAAAAAGTTGGGAACCACTGCATTTGAGGATGAAGTGTAAACTAACATAAAAAAGACTGCCCAGTTTGCCGTTTAAAAAATCATCAAACTAGCCTTCAGGACCGTCCATAAGTGTCACGCGTTTTCCCATGTATTTGACCCCCTCGCCTCCTTTGTCACAAAACTTCACACTTCAACATACCCCCTACCCCCTTTGTCACATGCCAATCTATGTTCCATAAGCATGATGCCACACTTCTTGTTACCCCCTCCCCTCCCCTCCCCATTGTCAGAATTTCAGGAGCAACCCCTACCCCGTCGAAACGTGATATCACTTATGAACGATCCCTTCACGTTGAAACACATCACTTATAAAAATAAACAGTGTCATAACTTCAAAAAAAAAAAAAAACGTTTTTCGGGTTTTTATATAAAAATTTTCAGATTTTTGCGCTTTTTAATTGGGAATACTGCCATAAGTAAATGTTCGAAAATTAAGGCTAGGTGCCAACTTAATTTTTTTGGTGCAATACTGTAATAACTACTTTTTACAGTTATTTCTATTTTTTTTTTATATCAGTAACATCCACCATGTGAGAGAAAACTAGAACACTATTTTCTGAACAAAATTAATTATAATAATCATTGAACAGATAAGGTAATTAAATAAAATAATTAATTTTTTTAACGTTGAAACTCCTCGGGTGAAAATTGGCCATTTTGAAGATATGACACTGTTCATTTCTATATACTGTTAAAAAAATCCTGAATTTCAGAGTGTTTCTGACTGATTTTAACGGAAGATTTCCGTAGTGCTTCAATACATGATTTTTCCTTCCAAAAACGGAAATATCACGTCCTGAAAATACGAGAACGGAACTTTTCCGTTTTACGGTTGCTGTATTTTCACAATCTGGTTTGGATTAACGGAGAAAATAGAAATGGAACTTTTGTCAAATCTCGGGAAAATATTTTCAGAAACGGAATATTTCCGGCAACTCTGCTGCCGTACTTTTCCCGTTATTTTCAGGATTTTTTTTTTTTTTTACAGCCTAAGAGACATGTAGAAAATAGCAAGAAAAAGAAGTGAACCATTAGCATCGGCGACAATTTCTCCTCTTCCCAGATTTATTAGTCCGACGGAGGTCCAGTGCATAAATGTTTCTACATCTGTAACTGAAAAAGAGCTACGCGTCGTTATTTTTAAACAATTCAGTTCTATGTCGTTGGAAGCAAGAGATCACTTAAAACTCGTGTACTGGCTGGTTCGGTTTCTGAAAAATTATTTTGTTGTACGTCGCAGTACGTAGCATAACGTAAGAAGTCGCAGGATTTTAGCTTTTTTAGGAACGGAAAAAAATGGATTCCGTTTTTGAAATATGATGAAAAGGTCGCTATGTAATTAAAAGCGATTAACTTACTAATTCAGATTAGTGGTTTGATATAAAACAATGTTAGCGAACTTATGACACCTGGGTCAAACACTGACCCACGCAAGGTTATTAACTGACCCACGATTGCGAGGCAATCATTTGTTTGTTTATGCGGGTTTATTTCGTTTTTCTAATTTGTGTGAATAATTTATATGCTATTTGTATTTTTTCAAGCACTGCATGAACACAAAAGTTATTTAAATGCCGACTATAACCTTCAGTTCGATCATTACAGTTCTAAAATTACGCAAATGACGACAAATGCATTTGTAGTATTTGAAATAAAGCAAAACTGTTTACAAATATCAAATCAAGCACGTATAATTTTACTTACATTTTGCTTGCTGGAAAAAAAACGCCAAACCAAAACAAATAACCATTTTTAAAGCACTTTCTTCAAATAAAATGAATTTCATTTTCGTTGCTCCTTGTTAGGTCAAACACTTATTGCCACTTGCTCCAAACACGTAAAAATTCTTAACCCCACTAAAAATTTTTAAATTTTTGCTAATTGAATTTTAAAAGTATTTAGTTTTAAAAATACTCAGTTAAAAATTTTTAAACTTAACTTTGGTGCAAATTGTCATTAGCGACCCACGAACTAGTACTAAAAAAAAATATGAACGAAATTTGACCCACGTCTCAAAAAGGTTCGCCCTCCCTGATCTAGAAGCTTTCCGTTTAGTACCCATAATACTATTGTTGACTCCACGTATCTTCTTAGGGACCGTCCACAAATGATGTCACACTTCTTTCTCATATATTTACCCCTTCCCCCTTGTCACAAAATGTCCCGCTTCAACATACCCCATCCCCCTTTTGTCACATGCCATTCCATGTTATGCATGACCAATATGTTATGCACGCCACCCCACGTATAAGCATGATGTTACAGTTATTGTTACCCCCTCCCTGAACTTTGGGGGTCATTCATAAATGTATCAAGTAGTGTAACATCCCCCATTTTAGTTAAGGTAAAAGTATTTAACATCAGGAAATTAAATAGTTTTTTTTTTTTATTATTTTAAAATTTGTTTTGTATTCTTATTGATTTTATATCGATAACATCGATGCTGATTAAGGTTTAAATTATCTTCTAGATAAAGGTTAAAATGAAATCTTGGGTGTTTAGATTTTCAAGACAAAGTAGCGCGGATCATTTTTTCTGCCTTCGAACAATCTTAAGAGAAAAAATATCAAAATTAAGCAGCTGAACCCAAAATAAGCTTCATGTCATCTTTGGTTTCCTTTCATAACTATTTTGATAAAATCCACATGTATGAGCAAAAGTATCGAGACAGTACGATACCACCTAATTCTGTTTTTGCACGAACATTTTTACACGAGATGACTCAATACCAATTTAAAATAAATAGTATTATTTCATGTATTTTTAAGCAAGTCGTTTTGACATAACACAAGCGGTAGAATTCAATTTCAAACTTTTTTTGCCTAAATTCTAAGATAAAAAAATATTTATGACGTATTAAACATCCTTGCTTTTTTTCCTTGTGCATTAAAACTACCACACTCGACGAGGCTGCGTAACAGTTGAAAGCAGGGCTCGATACATACTGAGCTCTGACTAGATATTCAGTGCTGGCGCCGAAAAACACGAGGATTATTCATCAATATTTTTTAAATGACCTGTCATCACTTGGATGATTTACTTGGTTAGTTGGGGTATCACTTGGAAATTGTTTACTGATGCCTGATTTCTAATTGGGTTCATTTAAATATCAAAATGGCAAAAGGGGAGGGGTATACTCTGCTATTACCTCCCTCCCCCCCTTTTCAATACTCGAATGCAGTGTTTTACAACCTTTTTATCCTTGCGAACCCCTTCTAAGATCCGGAAGAAAAAGGCGAACCCCTTTCTATAGTAGTTTAGTAATGGGTGACAAAACTACAAAATTTACTCGCACATTTATTTTGTACAATACTTTATAATAAGAAATGCAAAATTACCGTAAAACATCTAAGTTGAAATAAAAACTAAAATAAAGCTACAAACATTTTTTTTAATTATTACTTTTCTATTATATGTTTTTTTTAATTATTATTAGGGCAGTAACATATGTATTCCAAAAAAAATGTTCTAAAAATTCCCGATAGATTCTACTTTCTGGTTGAAATGTACAAAATTCAGAAAAATTTTGGAAATTTAAAGAATAATTAAAATTTACCTATTTTCAAATTTCTAATTGTGATATAGCGGTAATGCAGAAAAGTTAAAACAAAATTAGATAAATGTGAGTCGAAATTTAAAATTAATGAATAAATAACTTTTGGTTCCACTTTGGTCTGTATAATAAAAAATTAATCTAAAATATTGCAAAATTTTCCATTTTATGGAATTTATTTTCATATTTCTGACACGTTATTCGCGCTTGCGAGGAAAAGGTGAGACATGGTAGGAGAAAAATACGTTCTAAAACTAAAAATAAATCAATAAATATCTTTCAGTTCCAATTTGAGATCCAGATTGGTACCGAAATGATAAATTTGATTGTGATCCAAATGAGAAATCAGACGTAAGTAGAAATAAGTGCATTTCAAATTTTATATGTATGCTTGCTATGCCAGTTCTCCACTTTTCTGCATTAACAGGTTAACAGGAAAACAATTTATTTAAAAGAAAAAATCATTTTTGTTCTCCTTCTTAACCAAATTTATTATTTCATCTTTTCTGTTACGTCAACAATAAAAAAAAATTCCGCCATTGAAATATTTGTTTCGCGAACCCCCTTTCTGCACCGCGCGAACCCCTGAGGGTTCGTAAACCACCGGTTGGGAAACGCTGCTCTAATGGGAGCTGGCTCCTTACTCTTTTGCCTGTCGCCTAGATTTTTAGCGAATTAGTCAACTTTTGAGCTCGTGTGGATTTCGAGAAGCTTGCTTTTTGTTTAGTCTAGAAATTGGATTTTATTGTTGGATTTGATTCCCCCAAGATAGTCTGGTGTTGTTTGTCTATGGCTTTTGAAATACATGAAAGGGCTTGCCTGTATGTGAGTTGGCGCTTGCACAAGCAGAAACTATTCTTTCTAGTGCTAATTGCTAGTTTAAAATTTCGCACCTTCAATCGTTGCTTAGTTTTCTCTCACCTTCAAAATGGATAAAGATAAGGTATATCAAACCTTATTTCAAGCGTAGTATGTAAAAGCTTATCCCAGTAAAAAAAAAGCAAGATTGCCAGAAATGCGAAAACATTTTTATGAATGTAATAAATTTTACATTTATAAAATCATGTAAAATTTATTAAATTATATACAATACATAAAATTATATATATTACTTATATACATTTATTAAATTATATATATATTACTTATAAATTCATGTGAAGAATGAAATAAGGAGGCAGTTCAATTATGTAAATTAATTTCGAGGCGGGTTTTGTTATTTTGAAATTTAATCTCTTAAGAGTACTTTGTGTACATAAAAAAAGGATAACTTTTAATAGCAAACTATATCAAGCTCTAAAATTCTATTGTTTTCAATTGTTCTTTTCTATTAATAGTTTTTTACTATTATATTATATGCTAATTGTTTTTATTGTAAACCTTAATTTTTACACAAATTAGACATATAATTATTATTGTTATACTCATAAATGTCATAAATGTTCAAAAATAAAATTGTAAATGTGATATGTTACGTATTGCATTGTTTCTGAACTGCAAGTATTTATGCTTATGTAATATAGCGTGACATGTGATAAAGGGAGGTTTGATGAAGTGTGACATTTTGTGACAGAAGAGGGAGGGCTCAAATATATTGAAAAAAGTGTGACAACATTCATGAACGACCCCTTATGTAATATAGCGTGACATGTGACAAAGGGAGGTTTGATGAAGTGTGACATTTTGTGACAGAGGAGGCAGGGGTCAAATCTATTGAAAAAAAGTGTGACAACACTCATGAACGACCCCTTGCCACAAATTCCAGATCCCGCTCCCCCTCGAAACGTGACGTCATTTATGAATGATCCCGTAGTACATTTTGAAAACGTACGTAAATTAAAAATGTATTTCTTTTTCGAAACTGTGGGATGTTTAAAAATATGTAGAGAATTTACGGTTGCCCACATCACTGCCGGATATCCAGCAAGAACTTCTCACATAAGGACCACCAGATATCCGAAATCCAATCCGGCAGCGCTGCTCGAAACGCCCGGTTATCCGGCATGTCAATTTTGATTTTTAAAATTTTCATTAATTAGTACATTTTGAAAACATACGTAAATTAAAAACTAATTTCTTTTACGAAACTGTGGGATGTTTAAAAAGATGTAGAGAAGTTACAGGTTGCGTAAACATCGCAGCCAGATATGTGGCACGAACTCAGGACATAAGGACCACCAGATATCCGATATCCGGAATCCATTCCGGCCACTGCTCGAAAAGTCCGGTTATCCGCCATGTCAATTTTGATTTATGAAAATTTCATTAATTACTACATTTTGAAAACATAAGTAAATTAAAAACTAATTTCTTTTACGAAACTGTGGGATGTTTAAAACGACGTAGAGAAGTTACAGGTTGCGTAAACATCGCAGCCAGATATGTGGCACGAACTCAGGACATAAGGACCACCAGATATCCGATATCCGGAATCCATTCCGGCCACTGCTCGAAAAATCCGGTTATCCGCCATGTCAATTTTGATTTATGAAAATTTCATTAATTACTACATTTTGAAAACATAAGTAAATTAAAAACTAATTTCTTTTACGAAACTGTGGGATGTTTAAAACGACGTAGAGAAGTTACAGGTTGCGTAAACATCGCAGCCAGATATGTGGCACGAACTCAGGACATAAGGACCACCAGATATCCGATATCCGGAATCCATTCCGGCCACTGCTCGAAAAGTCCGGTTATCCGCCATGTCAATTTTGATTTATGAAAATTTCATTAATTACTACATTTTGAAAACATAAGTAAATTAAAAACTAATTTCTTTTACGAAACTGTGGGATGTTTAAAACGACGTAGAGAAGTTACAGGTTGCGTAAACATCGCAGCCAGATATGTGGCACGAACTCAGGACATAAGGACCACCAGATATCCGATATCCGGAATCCATTCCGGCCACTGCTCGAAAAGTCCGGTTATCCGCCATGTCAATTTTGATTTATGAAAATTTCATTAATTACTACATTTTGAAAACATAAGTAAATTAAAAACTAATTTCTTTTACGAAACTGTGGGATGTTTAAAACGACGTAGAGAAGTTACAAGTTGCGTAAACATCGCAGTCAGATATGTGGCACGAACTCAGGACATAAGGACCACCAGATATCCGATATCCGGAATCCATTCCGGCCACTGCTCGAAAAGTCCGGTTATCCGCCATGTCAATTTTGATTTATGAAAATTTCATTAATTACTACATTTTGAAAACATAAGTAAATTAAAAACTAATTTCTTTTACGAAACTGTGGGATGTTTAAAACGACGTAGAGAAGTTACAGGTTGCGTAAACATCGCAGTCAGATATGTGGCACGAACTCAGGACATAAGGACCACCAGATATCCGATATCCGGAATCCATTCCGGCCACTGCTCGAAAAGTCCGGTTATCCGCCATGTCAATTTTGATTTATGAAAATTTCATTAATTACTACATTTTGAAAACATAAGTAAATTAAAAACTAATTTCTTTTACGAAACTGTGGGATGTTTAAAACGACGTAGAGAAGTTACAGGTTGCGTAAACATCGCAGCCAGATATGTGGCAAGAACTCGTCACACAAGGACCACCAGATATGCGATATCCGGAAAAACGAATATCTGTCAAGAATACGGGATCTTTTCTGTCCCGTTTTGAAGTTCTCCTGGACTCGGGACAATTTCTCAAAATACGGTACTGTCCCAGAAAATCCGGGATGACAGTAAGTTTATTACTTAGTAGACTAAACCAAATAAAATTTTTTTTCAAGGCGTAATACAGACTAATACCGCGGAAAAGAAGCGAATTGAGACTGAAACGGGTACAAAAAAGTTGTTCCGGTTTACATCTACCAGTCACGCTTGTTATGATTTTTATAAAAATCTGAAATACTTGTGGAAATTTGGAAAAATCAAATTTCAAAACACAGTAGAGCCTCGATTAACCGAAGTAATGTGAACCGAGGGTACCTCGGATAATCGGAAACTCGGATAACAAGGACTCATCAATCCGAATCGAGAGGGAAACTTGGGTAAAGGGGTGAAATGAATGAAAAGGTCGTCAAAGATGTGAAATAAGAAATTATCCGTGCATATTATGAAATGGCGATTCTCCCACACCTAAATTTCAAGCAACTTTTTAACCCTTTATCTACTGCATTATGATCTGCAGTATTTTTTTTTTTTTTACAGAAATAGCTGTCTAGGTAGTTACACTGAAAATTAAGGGATTTACATAAATAAAATGATCAATGTATAATTTTTATTATTTATTTTCGGCTAATAAGTGCCACAGAGTATTTACCCTGTAAAATTAATGACATACACTTTTTAATCAAAATATTTCGTCAAATAGTTTTCTAAGTTCTTAACTTACACATTAAAAAAATCAATGACTTGATTCTTGAATTTTACCACTTTGCTGGAGCTAAACTCTAGGTTTCAAGACTATCTATGTTCCTTTCCACGCTAAAATACTCTTTATAGAACCCTTGCAGATATGTATCCCGAAAAAGGGGAATGTAAAGACTTTCCTGTCAAAGTACCATCGGAATATTGGTAAAACCGGTGGCTGGGATGGAATTTATAGAGAATGGTACTTATAAGTACCGTCAGTAGATAAAGGGTTAAATTGTGTCTCCTTTATCACGTCTGTCGATGCTTGTAATTTAGTCTCCAAAGTCACAACAGTTCAATATGCATGAGGTACAGTTCGGCAATGGTGCCATTGATCCACCAAAAAAAAAAGAAAGAAACAAAATTGGCCCAATTCAAAGGCGTTTTTTAAAAAGACTGATGTACCTCGGTTAATCCGGAACTCGGTTAGTCGGGGCTCGGATAACCGCGGCTCTACATTTTGTCTAAAATCAATTGTTTTTAAACATTTTGACTTTTGTGGAAAAAATAAAACGGGGAAGCTGTTAGTATACTGTTTTTTCTTTGCTATGACCTGTGTTCATTTGTAATTTCTTCATTTCTTTTTCAAAATTTCATTAAATTTGGATTCAATGCGCCGATTATGATGAATTTTAAGAATGTTCGAACATCGATTTCCGTGACTATAATGCACAGAAATTAAAACTATTGCACTCGGAAAGGGGCCAATTCAAAAATTATCGAAAAAATGAGTTTTTCCAATGTAGGAAATTTTTACAGCACTCCTTGTACCTGAACGGTGGCAAAAGTTCGCAAAATCGCCAAAATGTAACAAAAACCATCTTATCGGATAAAATTTCTTAAATTATATTCAAACGTGCAATATTGCACAAATAAAATATTGCTTCAAAAGGGTCGCAAAGCGTTTTAGGGACCGTTCTTAAATGATGTCACAGTTTTTTCAATATATTTTACCCCCCCCCCTTTTGTCACAAAGTGTCACACTCTTCAACATACCCCCTGCCCCCCCCTTTGTTACATGTATTACATCAGCATAAAATAAGTTTAGTTTTCTGATTTTAAATGTTTTTATAAAAATCAAAATGAACGATGCCACACTTCTTGTTACCCCCACCTCTTTTCGCAAACTCTCACTTTCTTGAACCCCCTCCCCCTTGAAGCGTGACATCATTTATGAATGGCTCCTTTGTAGAATTTTATTTAAAGTCTTTGGGAACATTAAAATGAAAATTTTAACAAGTATTACTCTCTTATGTTTCTTGGGATACAGAAGTTATTTACAAGCGCTCATCCTACCCCCCTTGTAAAAAACTTCTTCACAATAAACAAGTCGGCTGTCACTAGGTGAACTATGAGCCGGTTTTTCTTTTGTGTTCCGTCAGTTACTACTATTTCTGAAATGCATAAATAATTAGCCTAACACCAAAGAATAACACAAGTGTACATCTTTTTAAGCATGTATTACTTTTTCATTTAAATAAATATGTCATTGTCACAAGTTTATAATTGACAGATTTTTGAATTTGTTTTACACTTTCCAGTACACTTGTCTATTTCATGCTGCGTTGATTCCTGTTCTACAAAAACTCTTAAACTTGATGCTCTCTAATTTGAGAAGAGCAACTTTTAGTTTTCTACAAACAACGTTTTGTCAACTTTTAGCTGTCAATTTTGGTGCAAACACGCTTTTACACTGAAGGGATAATCAGAGGTTGGAACAATAAGTATTTTGGAAATTTAAAAATGGGAGAACTTCGTACTTGTAAACTCCGAGCTGGGCCATCTATATTTTGGAAAAAAAACTGTGAATCATCTCTGATTATTTCATAAATACCTCACTCTTCAAAGTTTTTAATATATTATTTCCCTTTAACCCTTTCTAAAGCGGTGGGAAGTATGCTTCTCACCAAATTCATCAAATTATAGATGTTTATAGTAAGCTTTTTTACCATTTCTAATTGGCAGAATCTTGAAAAGGCTCTGGGAAATATATGTACCACCACATGCATCAATATTCAAATATTATAACTATGCTCCCTCAAAGAGGGGGGGGGGGGTGGAAAAAATCATGCTAACCTTATTTACTGTCCTATATGAATTTCTTTTTCGAAACAAAACAAAATCTGAAAAATATTTTAACACACCGATACTACAAAAAAAATGGTCCTTTAGAGGGTTAATATATTATTTTAATGCAATGAGTAATTTTTTGTACTGTATTGGAATAAAAAAAAATTCAAAAAGAAAAGAAAAAACCCCGCTATAACAGTACATTATTTTATAGTTTATAATTATTTCACTTTATAAAGCAGAATCTTGTTTAGAATATCCAGTATTTTTAGCTATGACGAATGTATTTGAAATATTTTGTACATTACCGCTGTAGCGACATTGCTTTTGAGCAACCGTTATAACACAGTTCGTTATAATGAGCATTCACTGTAACGGAATTACGCTATACTTTCCAGCGCATTTCGCGGTGTGAGGAGAAAGTAAACTTTGAATTTAAAAAAAATGAATTCTGGTGAACTTGTTCCATTTCGCGAATAGTGTCGATGCAGGGAAACCCGCCTGCAGATGCTGCCATGTTTGTTTGCGCAAATCAATTTTATACTTATAAAGCTCAATAAATTATGACAAATACTAAATACAGTAAAGCCCTGTTAAAATGCGGGTGTCGAAGGACATGCTTGGTACCCGCGTTAAAACATGACATCGGTATAGTGAAACTATACTACGCAACCATATTCACGAAATATTATTTGCTTTTGTTGCATCATTTTCAACTTTAACAATTACTAGTAACTTTTCTTCTACAATATATATTTTTCTTTTCTTTTTTGCTGCCATTTTATTCACTGTAATTGCTGTGCAAGAAGCACACCCATCTCAACTGCGCAATCAGTCGATCGAGCGATAGGTTATAACCCACTGTATTCCGAGAAAAAAGGGGTTTAAAAATCTCTTTATGGTACCAGAATGGGATTTTAAAGGGAGAGAGATCTTATAAAAAAATTAGTCTTGGAAGGGGAGGGACACACTTCTCAAAGGAAGTGTTTCAAGCCTGCACACAGTAGAGAATATGTTTACTTTCCAGGGTTGCTAATGAATCTGGAATACAGAGGTTGATAGAGCTATAAAAGAAGTTACACACGCATAACTAGACTTCTGAAAAAGAAATAATAAACCATTGAACTGAATAGTTCCTGACAGATTGAGCTTTGCCCATGTCAAGAGAAGTAAGTCAGAGCCAGTCAGTTCGATTGCACCCAATTTTGAAATGAAGCTATATATCGTCGTAGGTTGAGAGGCAGAAAAAGCGTAAAAAAGGCCCATCTATTAGTGTGTGTGGTGAGGGGATGGGAGCTTTTTGGCTGGATTATTTGTGAGCTCGGGCTGGCTTTATTTGCAATGGTAAATAAGGAATCATCTATGGTTATGATAAAGGGTGGTTTAACCATCGGGGACATGATAGTCAACGCGGTATATCCGATTCCGCGATATACTGACGCGCGGTATAACGGGGTTTTACTCTATCTATATTACGTGCATCTTTAATTTAATGCACGGCAAAAGTTTTTTAGTACTCGAATTAACACTTTGACGACCTCTAGCGCGCTCAATCGCAGTTTCTCTCTGGCTAAGCAACGCACTTAACGCAAGTGAGCAATGTACCTCAATATTACTAATAAAATGCAGACTATATAACAAGTGGCAATTGTTTATCGCCATAGCTACCGATTGATAGGCTATTTTTAGGTAGCCTGGAGAAAAAGCGATTAATAGGTTATCGGTCGGTGGCAATAAAAAGCCGATTAGTACGGTATCGGTCGGTAAAGCGTTAAAGCGTAGAAGAAGCTGTATATAATAACGGAATCGTTACTACAAGCGGATTTCCTATTTTGTCCCTTACTCCGTAATAGCACGACATTTATACTCCGTAATAGCACGACAGATATCGCTCAGATGTGACTTCAGATATTATATAGATATCTTTTGAGTCGAAACACTTTTAATTACTCAGCTATCATAAACCCTAGAAAACAAGTTAAGGGTCGATTGAACTCCATTGGAATAAAGTTTCGTCAAGGGGACTTTTACATACTAAAACAAAGATTTACTTTAAAAACATGATTGGAGAAAGCTCTTGATGTTCATTGGGGACTGCTAAATTGACTAGGACCAGCCTAGTTGGGCCCTGAGCCAGCTGTCTGATCGTCACTTATGTATTTATATTTCTTGTTTCCGACAACAGAATTTAAAGCAGCCTATAAACCAACCATATTTTTAGCCTATAAACCAACTTCAATTACATCCCGATTATTAGAGCAGGAGCCACTAACCAAGGGGGGCTATCATTGTTTTCAATATGTTACTTTACAGGTCGAAATTGACGAAGCCATGAAAACAAGCATATGTATTTTAAAGCGACAAGAACCATATTATTCGTAAATACGTAAGTTTCAGGTAACTGAGAAAGTATTACTGTAATTTTGTTTTTTTTATAAATAGGGATGCAACGAATAGGGATTTGGTCGGATTTGCAGGCCGAACCAGAATATTCGGTGGCTGAATATTAAAATTTTTATAAAATCAATGTAATAGAAAGTATTTGTATTCCCTAAGTCACAGGTCAATTCCACACATTAATCGATCTTGTATGATTTAATGTTGTTTGTTAAGAATCTAAAATTAATGAATTTTCCGTATTGTTTCGAATGCAATAAAACGAAGAATTTCACCTATAAGTGGAACAGAAATGACAGGTTTTAATGTAAGCATTAGCATTATTTTAATAATTCAAATTAAGCAAATACTATACACTCTTTAGTTGGCACATTTTGTGCAAAATCAGAGGGGCCAAAAACGCTCACATTTTGTGCACTTTTTTTTTTTGCACTGTTGTGCAAACTTTTTCTAGCTGGGTACACAATGAATCAGTCTACCCAAACAAAGTCTGACTTCCACTTTGTAGATAATAAGAGCATAAAAGTGTTATATTCTCCATCATAGTTAATCGTTGCCAGTTTTTGGGAGCAAATGCTAAATATACGATGCAATATTATAACTTTAAAATCTGTTTATGTTCAGTCAAGCCTTAAAACGATGTTTAAAAAAAGTAATTTTTTTCAAGTTATTTTTATTCATTAAAACTATATGCTAATGTGTTCTTTTGAAATTACTAAATACGGCTAGGCTGAATTTGATCTTATCAAGTATGCGGCCAGAACGAATACTCGCTAGGTCGTGAAATGACTATTCGGCCGAATACCGAATAGTAGCCGAATATTCGTTGCATCACTACTTATAACCAATCAGTAGACTCTTCTATAGCGGATTCCAGCGGGACAAAAATTTATTAGACAGTAACGATGGGTGTTCACAAAAGAAGTTTTCCTATTTTACGCTTTGCAGATGTGGAATTGAAAGCTGTCCGCCTAAAGAGGTATCCGTTGGAGGCTTTTTACTGCTTTTAGCACGATGACAAAACCCCCCAATTTGACACCAAAAAAATCTGTCGAATATTTTCACCGAACTTTTGAACAACTAAGATAAAGCTTTTCCAGATTAATGTTTTCGTAGAAAAATATAACATTGTTTCCGATTAATAGTTTTTTAAACTTTAATTTCATGATTTTTAAAAATTACTAATTTTTTCAGCCAGATGAAACATGTTGTCGAGTTTGTTCATAGTTTCATAAGACCAAACTGAAATAATCATGCTAATTTGCATATTATAAGCAAAAACATACGTTTTAACATTACGAGGTGAACTTTTCTGAATTTAATCGTGAGGCAACGGCTGAACTAATTAACACGAAAAATTTAATACAAGGTTGGAATTTTTATCTTGATTACAAATGAGTCGTCTAGTTTCAAAAGCAGATTACATCCACTGCTTTTCGATTTCAACTTTTTTACACTTTCTAATAGTTTAAAATAATCTTCATACGGTGTTAATTTTGTAAGTTTCAAAAGCAGCTACATCATGCTAAAGAGTGTGTTTAGCCGGTTAGTTACCAAACCAGATAACCCCCCCCCCCCCCCCATCGGCTTTTCTTTTTTTCCCTCTAAATATCTTTCAAAGATAAATTATTTTTGTGTCAAAATTTCAGCAAGTTAAAAGTCTATCCCAACGCTCTTACACTAAAAAAAATCTGAAAATAACGGAAAAAGTGCGGCAGCAGATTTCCCGGGAAAACCCCCCCCCCCCCCCCCCGTTCCGTTTCTGATAATATTTTTCCGTGACTTAACAAAAGTTCCATTTTATTTATCTCCGTTGATCCTTTTAAATACAGCAACCGTAAAACGGGAAAGTTCCGTTTTTGTACTTTTACGACCTTGAGGTACGTGATATTTCCGTTTTTGGTAGGAAAAACGTATTGAAGAATACGGAAATCTTCCGTTAAAATCATTCAATAAACAATTTCAAAATTCAGGTTTTTTTAACAGTGCAGCTAGAAATTCGAATTTCTTAAATATTAGTTTTTTGCCCGCCGTGAACAATTTCATTTTTTGGATGTACCTGGTTTTGAAACTAGACGACTCAAATATACGATTAAAAAAAAGGGGGGATGGGGTAATTTTAAAATTGACTCATTATTTCAGTATGAAAACGACTGCGTAACAAAATTTTAGTTCTCATTTTTGAGTGTACATAATTTCTTATAAATTGACATAGTTCATGTATCTGCAAACAGCATGCAATTAAAAAGGATTTTTTTCCCCAGGATGATACTAACGACTGATTTATTTTTGCATCTATTGTCGCGGCGATTTTTGTGGTTTATAGTATCATTACTCTAATACTTTCCATGAATATCTGAAATAAATGAAACGGATTTTTTTTGAACGGATCGTAAATTAAGTGGGGGCAGGGGAGTTTTTCTTTCCTTGGGGTGGACGGAGTTGTGCGCAAACATTTTCTGCGCGTACGAGTCTCATTCTAGTTTCAAATTTACGACTTATAAGCGCATTAATTACTTTATGAACAATCTTTCGGTTTAAGATGCTTCAAAAAGGGATACTTTTTGTTGGTTACAGCAGGGTTTCTCAACAAGAGCCATATGCCCCCCGGGGGCTCACAGCAGAAAAACAAATAGGGGAGTCGTGAACCATGTGAAGGGGCCATAACCGACTTATTGCAAGCTTCTAAAATCTTCCACAATATGGGTGAAATATTCCATACAAATATTTATCAAATCTTTCAGAGGTGTATAAACGAAACAAAATTGTCTATCTTAATTTAAAAAGAAAAAAAACCCTGAAATTATAGAGAAGCGTAAAGCATGAAACTTCGTACGTGACGTGGTTTTCATGGGGGAAAAGAGCATAATAAGTTTCAATGTTTTCCCTAATAATGTATCGTTAGATTTGCTGCAATGCACTTTTTGACAAAATTGTGCAGTGCCTTTCATCTTTAGCGTTCTTTCTTGTAAAAGTTGTTTTTACTAAAAAAAATAATAAATAAATAAGAATATGAAAAAGACAGAATATCCTGTAAACTATTCAACGAATAAAATTACTTAAGTCAATAAATATTTAAAAAAAAAAAAACACAAGAGCAGGCTTATTTGATGAGGAACAATCCTAAACAAAGACTCCAGAGAAAGTCAACAAGTCTCATTCTCATGCATCGCTTTTGGCTATGAAGAATTTTTTGTTGAATTTTGAACAGAGAAACAGCGTTGGGTTTGACACGAAATTGTATTTCTTTGTTAATGCTGCTTTAATGGCGGGAACTTCTGATGTAAAACGTTATTGTATATGAAAGGATTTCTTTTACTTGATTATTTAAAGACTACTTTTGAACAAATGACTCTCTCCAAAATTAGCTTCTATGGGAGATCTTAAAATCTTAAACTTATATTTTAAAACCAATAACGCTAAAAATAAAATGTTCGAACCGAAACATTGAAAAAAAAAAAAATACAGAGACTTTGAATGCATTTAAAGTTTTTTCTTTACATTAAAGGCAAAAACAAACAAAAAAAATTATACTTGATGTTGATGAGCGAATTCAAGAAATTTAAAGCACAGAAAGTCATAGAAAGACGAATTTGCTAATGCTTTTAGTAATGATTTAAATGCTAATAGAAATCGTTAATTTTGAATTTCATTTTACTTTACACTCCATATTTCATATTTAACTTAAATTTTGGAATTTTATATTAAGAAGAAATTTTCTAATTCAGTTTCTATATTTTCCCCCCTACTTTACATATCGAAAATATCTGCTTAATTTAAAATTTTCCTTCGTAATCATGCATCTTCTATTGATGGTACTTGTTCTCAAAGTAACAAATATTTTTTTTCATTTTTAATATCTTATTTTATGTATGGTCACACGTAAATAAAAAAAAATGACAATGTACAGGTGCACTGAAGGGATATCCAGTGTCCGAGCTCTTTTTAAATAACTAGAATGCGAACCCACCACTGTACGAAAAAATTCTGTTTCCTGCATGCCGAATTTAATATTTAAAAATAAATTGAATAGCATGCATTAGGAATTTTTGAATATTTAAAAAGGTGTATGGGGGGAATTTGCAGGCCTTAATAATCAGAACCGGATATCCGGCGCGGATCCGCCATACATGGGACATTGAAAACACGATGCATCCTTCATCCTGATCTTGCCCCTCCCCCTCTAAAGAATATCCCAGGTGCACTACTGTCTCTGGTACCGAAGGGAAGCCATGGAAGAATTTGGTGCTTCTAAGGGGGCCACAAGTCAAAAAAGGTTCAGAAACCCCGTGTTAGAGTCGTATCCACGCGCGAAGCGAAAAATGGGTGGGCTGCTTCAGAGTTAAACGGGGCCCTTATAGGCAGGAGTCCCGAGTTCCATATCTTTTTTTTTTGTGGTCTATTATTTTTTTGAACCAGCTTCCAGAAGATATGATCACCTGGGGTTGGCGCCCCCAGAAGTATCGTTTCACTCGGGGGGCATTGGAGCCGCGACGGTTTTAACGTGCACCAGCTCCCTTTAGCGTACACGGTCACAGCAACCAGTCGCGAGAGGTTGTCACCCTCCCAAACACTGACCTCTGTCGATGTAGTTTAGAGAAGCGGTTCCCAGTCTCTTTTTGCCGACTACCATCATTATTCTTGTGAACCATTTTGCGTACCACTGCTATATAACTATTATATAGAATAGATCAACAGGTTATAGATCTTTTTTGCCTGCACGCGTACCACCTAGACGGGCTTCGCGTACCACTAGTGGTACACGTAGCACAGTTTGGGAACCGCTGCTTTAGAGTACACGGTCTCGGCAACCAACCACGAGAGATTGCCACCGACCTCGGTCGATGTTGCTTCCCTTTCGGCGTTCAGCGGGAACCGAGTTTCTACCATATGGTCCACTGCGGGACAAGGAATACTTTTAAGTAGTTAAATTAAAGTACGCTTACCTTTCACTTACCAGAAGATGAGTACAGGGGTTATACTCTCACCCTCGTTTCTTTGCTACTTTCTTCCTGCTAGCCCGGTCAATTTTATTAAAATACATAAATAATTTACATGCGCTGGTATACAAGCTGTTTACAAATCACAATTTGCATTCACAAAAACTTTTTAAAGAGATATTTTTAAGTTAATTATGTTTCCGAAACTTATCAAACAGTACATAGGCAAAATTTGAGCTTCCTGTATGAGCCCAAATGTCCTTAAAATTGTTTTGATGCTCCCATTCTTTTCTGCAACAACAGGAGGTCCTATAATCTGCAACCACGGAAATTGCTTTGATCACGGATTCCTGTTCTGCAATCACGGGAGTTCCTGTGCTCTGCAATCACGGGAGTTCCTGTGCTCTGCAATCACGGGAGTTCCTGTGCTCTGCAATCACGGGAGTTCCTGTGCTCTGCAACCACGGAAGGTCCTTTGCTCTGCAACAACGGAAGGTCCTCTGCTCTTGAACATAAGCTAGCGAATAAGGAAGTTTCACAACGCTCATAAAGGAAGATTCCTTCATTGGAGACACCACTTGAATGTATCCACCCCATAACAAAAACTGTCATCTCCAGTAAGGTTTGAGAGTCCACTCACAGAACTGCCATATTCTTGTTAGAAGGTTTTCAACGCATCTAGTGGCACTTTCCTGTAAAGAAATAATGTATTATTTAACCCCTTGAAACACGAGTTCCTTTCAGAAAAACTGGTAAAAAATTATCTTTTTTTGACAGAAAATGAATATATAGGTATAGTACAAATTGTTTCTGGCAATTTCAGTTGTAGGGGTAACTAGAGAACATGGGGTGGGGTAAAAGGTATATAAAACTGTTCTACAAACAAAGTGCAAAGTGATTCAGAGCTGCATTACAAATAAAATAACGCGAGACACAAAATCACCCATGTGACACGGGCATGATCAAATTTGCCGGTAGTTTTTGCCCGTGTCAAAGGCGTTAAGTGATTAACATAAGCAAACCCTCGATGTAACAACATCCGATACAACAAGAAATTCATCTACAACGATAGTATTTCGTGTTCTCCATGAATCTTAATACAATACAATGTATTTCACACATAGATCACAAAATTCAATCAATGGTTCGATGTTTATGGAGTGTAGACTTTAAACTTTCTATCTGAAAAGCTCCACTTTACTCATAAGGTACAAATACGAAAAATCGCTCTTACACGAGTGCTTAGGTATCATTCATAAATGATGTCACGCTTCGAAGGGTTCATGAAATTGTGACAAAATGAGGGGGTAACAAGATGAGTGACATCATGCTTATGCAACATAGCGTGTCATGCGACAAAGGGGAGGGGGTTGTTTGAAGTGTGGCATTTTGTGACAAAGGGGGGAAGGGATTTGTTGAAGTGTGACATTTTGCGACAGAGGGGGAAGGGGTGTGCTGAAGTGTGGCATTTTGTGTATGCTGAAGTGCGACATTTTGTGGCAAAGGGGGGAAGGGGTGTGCTGAATTGTGACATTTTGCGACAGAGGGGGCGGGTGGTCAAATATATGGGTAAAAAGCGCGACATTATTTATGGATGGACCCTTACTATGCTAGTAGATTTAACAATGGGGGGAAAATAATAATAATCAAGTAGAAAAAGAAAATGGATTGTTTTTTATTAATAGGTTTTTCTATCGTCAAAATTTTCTAACACCTTTTTGATTTCTGCACATTTTAACCCCTTAACTGGTTTGCCCGTACAGCGTACGGGCTACCCAAAGTTGGCCCCAACTGGTTCGCACGTACAGAGTACGGGCATTCAAATTTCCGCTTTCCTTGTTTTGATTGGCCCGTATTTTATATAGATTGAAAGAGAGTCATTCAGGGGCATTTGTGTTTCAAAGTTATAAAATGAAAAAATGCTTAAATTCATTATTTATGAAAATTTTAAAAAATTCTTTCATTTTCATTTTGTGCCAAGTTTGGATTTTAATTCATACTGTAAAAAATATGCTTTTTTTAGGAACATTTGTGGTAAAAAATTAACCAGTTAAGCGGTTAATAACTTTTAACAATATGTTTCTTTATTTTTAATTACTGAAAATTTGTCATCAATATACCAAAGCAGGGAAAATTCTCTCAGCTTTGTCTTAAAAGTCAGTCTTTTAAGACAAAGTATAGACCTCAATTCTGCGATATAGTAATAAATGTTATCATATTTCCGAAGTATTTTTATGACGAGCTTTTACTGTATTATGCAGCACTGTAAATAAGAAAAAAAACTATTTAATAGTATAACTTCATTAATTTCATCTACCAAATAAGGAACAACTTAGTGAGTTTTATATGTCGTTGTGCAAAAGAGACAATTTATTTCGTGCATGTATGCGCTAATGAAGAGCATAACACTATGTAAATTGACAGCAACAGATGTGCCGCAGTAGCGGATCCATCTATGCTTAATCTGAATACTTATTTCTGGTACACAAAGTCGAAGATGAGTTCAGAAAAGCCCACTAAGTCGTGCACCCTGTGCCTTGCACCGCTCGGCCAGAGAGGATTCTGGATTTGTGTGGACTGGCTGCCGAAGACTAGACCCCTCACTAGAGCTGACAGTAAACAGTATGCAACAATTTATAATGCCTTTGTTTACAATTTTTAAACTGGTAACCACAGATTTCACGTATTCAATTTTCCGCGGACCTGTTACTACCGATAAAGTTGATTCGTGGCTTTTTGATGAGTACTTACGTAACTTAGCAGACTTTTTCTGTAGTTGTACAGAGTGTGAGGAGAACACAGGAATTTTTATCAAGAAATCTGGTCGTTTAGTTTTACACAAGTTCTCACGCAACGTATCATAAATACCTAGTTTCCTTTCTGTATTTTTACAGATTTTTTTTTTTACAGTGCAACGTAATTTGTTAATAATGAATTTAAATTTGGTAATCAGCGAATGTTTCAAACACTTAAGTTATACATTGTATCAAATTTTGAACTGTTATTTCTAATAACTGTCGGCCAGAAAAGCAACACCTTTTTGAATAAAAGTATGCTTAAATAAACAGAAACATAAATGATAGTTATCGAACTGAAGTTGACCACTATATGTAGACGAAGCCATTCGACCAGGTGTTGTGGCTATTTTTTTTGACCAGGTGTTTTTTTTTGTTTTTTTTTTTGATCAGGTGTTGCCAGTTTTTTATAAAAAAATAGTACTTTTAAAACTGAATTCTAATAAGGTGTTCTGGTCATTAATGATTGTAAAATGGGATGAGGTATCAGTTATGTTTTTATTACTAGCTCAGAAACCATATTTTTAGTTATGTTATTGTTGCTACTTCTTGGAAATCCAAGCCCCCCCCCCCCCCCCCGCTGGAAATCAGGAAATAAAGCAGACAAGAGAGCGCCTTCCATTTTAAATGAGAACCACAAGGGCGGAAGTGCGACTTCACTGGAAACACAGAAAATGCATTCAGCTGACACAAGTTGGCACCTCCACTACGCCACCTCTCTCTTTTTTTAAATTTCAGTTATCACGTTGAGTGCCACGTCAGTCACCGGTGACTGACAATGACCTTTCCGTTCAGGCCGCGTCAGTCACCGGTGACTGGCAACAAGTTACTGACATTATCCTACCCGAAGTGGAGTTCAATGTAATCTTATCTCTAGCGGGCCAAACTATAAACAAAACAGGCGAGGGGCCTAACTTGTTGAATGAATGCTTATATAACCATTCCCTTTCGAACAGAAATACCTTCCACTATGCTAAAACACAATGGCCTTAATACGTTTTAAAATTTCCATCGAGTAAATTCTAATTTGCCAGTATTGCGCTTAGCATCGCTGTACTACGATACCTGCACGCGCGGCCTGACGGGGAAGTCGCTATAAAACCGCGTGGCACTCAACGTGTTAAACAACAAGAATGGTTTTTATGAAAGATGTCTTTGTTTTCCATACTCTGTAATTCCCCAGTTTATAAATAAATAATTAAACGAATAACTAAAAACCGTTTAAATTCCTAACAGCTCTGTATGATTTCTTTAGCCGAAACCTCTCTTGAATGTGCTCATGCGTCATGTGGGCTTCACTTTCATCGAAAAAGGCTGAGAGGAGAAATAAAGATGTGGAAATATTTACTTTTTATGAATAATTATTAAGAAGCTGTCTTCTTTCCTTTTCTTTTATGCTAAAAATTCAAATCGGAAATGGAACATATCAACGTCAAGGAAAAACAATGAATTCGCACCTCAACTGTAATTCCGGAACGTGCCAATCTCGGCGTAACACCCGCCATTTTCCAACTAAAATCGTCTGCCACTGGCAGCAGCGTCTAACATAAGCGGACAGTATGATTTGGTAATAGTGAGCGCCATGTTGCAAATAAAATCGTCTGCTACTGGCAGCAGCGCCTAACATAGGCGTACAGTATGATTTGGTAATAGTGAGCGCCATTTTCCAAATAAAATCGTCGGCTACTGGCAGCAGCGCCTAACATGAACGGACAGTATGATTTGGTAATAGTGAGCGCCATTTTCCAAATAAAATCGTCGGCTACTGGCAGCAGCGCCTAACAGAAATGGACAGTATGATTTGGTAATAGGGAGCGCCATTTTTGAAATAAAATCGTCTGCTTCTGGCAGCAAGCGCCTAACATGAACGGACAGTATGATTTGGTAATAGTGAGCGCCATTTTCCAAATAAAATCGTCTGCTACTGGCAGCAGCGCCTAACATAAACGGACAGTATGATTTGGTAATAGTGAGCGCCATTTTCCAAATAAAATCGTCTGCTGCTGGCAGCCGCGTCTAACATAAACGGACAGTATGATTTGGTAATAATGAGCGTACAATGAGAAATGTCACAGAGTTCCTTAGGTTTTTATCTGTTTTGCTAACATTATATGAATAATTGGTTCGATGCTAAAAATGTAATTACGAGGGAAAGCCAAAAAGTAAAGGGATTTTTGAGGAAAGAGATATTTATTCTAATGATAGAAAACTGAAATATGCATTATTTTCCTACAAAACCTCGATGGGCTTCAACGCACATAGCTTATTATATAAGTTAATAATATTTCACTCATAATTTATTACCAGAAAATATGAATAAGTGATCTAAAGGTGAGCTCAATTTCTTACTATATTTGTGCATAATGATCATTGTTTTACGAAGTGCAGAATTTTCTAAAGGCTTAGTTTTTAAGCGAACATCACGCTCCATCCATCTCACCGTCTCAGGTCGCTCTGAAGTCACACACTCTCGCGTGCGCGTGATCATAATGCGCATGTGCTGCGCTAGAACTCTGCATGTGAACTCAGAACGGTGTGCGTTGCTCTGATCGAGCTTGACGCTCGCTTAAAAACAAAGCTTAACACATTGTGTGCGGGACACGTACTAGTACGGGCTGGTAAACACATTTTTTGCTATTCTTTGTATAAAATGAAATGGAACAGAGCATGTCAAAACACCTTTGCAGTGTTATACAAAATCACAGCAGACGGCCCTAGCGATAATTAGTTTTATGATTGCTATTTTCTTTTTTTTTAAACGTAAGAGTGATTGCAAATAATATAATTCGAAAAAACTAAAACTATATTTTTTTATCTAATTTTTCATATTTACGATACTATTATAAATTTATCCACTAAAAATTTTATTTTTTGTTTACAACAATCATAATATTATACATTTCAATATAAAGTACGAAAAGTTAAGGTTAAAAAAATAAATAATTTTCGATTTATTGAGATTTAACTGGATAACAAAATTTCCGCGCAAAACCCCAGAGCCCGGCACAATTCCGCCGCGAAATGTACCCGCACACATTCTGTTAACTCATCTATATATGATAATTGGAGGGTGCACTGTTCGGACCCACTTCGTTAAACGGAGTGCTCATAGTGTGTCACGTGGGCAGTGGGTTCTGGCGTGGTCAAGTTCGCCGGATAGTTCGATTTGGCTGCTTATTGCTTTGTTGACGTGATAAATTTTTGTCTCCAAACTAATCATTTCGCAAAGCAGTTTTCAGGAATACAGAAGCGATTCCTCAAGCCATAACGAAGTAAGAGAAACACGGAAGAAGAAAGGTCGCCAAGAATGAGACATGAGTAGGAAAATCGGATACGTCACACTCCGGTTAATAGATCATGTCTCTCTCAGCGAAGATAATTGCTAGTCATGGAATAAATGGACTACCAATCAAAACACGCTTACACCGTTAAAAAAACTGATATTTCAGATTGTTTTTTGACTGATTTTAACGGAAAATCTCCGTAGTGCTTCAAAACATAGTTTTTCCTTCCAAAAACGGAAATATCACGTTCCGAAAATATCACTTTTCACGGAGAGTTCGAGAACGGAGCTTTAACGTTTTACGTTACCCGTTTCACCTGTATTTAAAAGGATCAACGGAGAAAAAAGAAATGGAACCTCTGTCTAGCCACGGGAAAAAAAAT
Source organism: Octonoba sinensis (assembly GCA_038502835.1). Lineage (NCBI taxonomy): Eukaryota > Metazoa > Arthropoda > Arachnida > Araneae > Uloboridae > Octonoba > Octonoba sinensis. Next base: position 9,061,647 of record CM076601.1, on the reverse strand, counting down.
TCAGAAACAAAATGTTTCCGGCAACTCAGATGCCGTACTTTTTCCGTTATTTTCAGGAGATTTTTTTTACAGTGTAGAAATACAATATGGTGGGCATTAATCATGTAGAACCAATGATCTATATGCACCAGCTCACTTAATTTTTTTCATGTCCTGTAGGGAGGCAAAAGGACACGTGACTAACGATTGGTCACTCTCAGGACATTACGCAATCCAGTACGACACATCAATGGTTTGAGACAGAACACTAGAGATACTTTTTTCAGCTTAGGAAGATTAATAATTAGTGCAGAGTAATGTAACCAAATGAAAAAAAAAAGATGTAAACCGGCTTTACAATTCGACTGTAATTGCTAAGACAGGTCGAAACTCATCGTTATAATTATTGACAAAGAGTACTTCTAACCAGTTATGCATATTTAATCGCTCTTTGCTACAGAATTACAGAATAAGGATCATTCATACATGTCACACTTCGAGGGGGGTACGTGAAACTTTGACAAAATGTGACAAGGGGGAGGGGAGGTTAGGGGGTAACAGGAAGTGTGACATCTTGCTTATGCAACATAGCGCGACATGCACTGTCGTAGATAAGGGGGTGGTCTTCGGGGATAAGACCACTCCCTGAAATGGTAAACATTGTCTAGAATTTGACCAATTTTTCTTGTAAAACAATAAAATTAGTCGACTTCTCCCGAAGAACTCGCCTCCCCCAAATATGGGTGCAGCCACGCCACTGGTGACATGTGACAAAGGGGTAGGGAGGTCCGTTGAAGTGTGATTTTTGTGAAAAAAGGGGGAGTGGAACGAATATATGGGGGGAAAAGCGCGACATCATTATGACGGCTAGCAGAAATTCTGAGAAACATTATGCAACCAAAGCATAATTTTTTTTAAGGTGCTTTTCCGTTTCCAGGGGACGGTATCGCTGGCGATCGTTATTTATATATTTTTTTTCGTACCAAACCGAAATGGTACTTTACCGCTTTAGTCGTGCCGTTGGCGCTGATTAAGTCTTTTTTGCCAAATCAAGCTCCAATTTAACACATTTAATTAAACTAGAGTTCGTCCAACAGTCGAAATTGAACCGTGATAATTAAATTTAACATTTAAAATATGCTATTTACATAATTATATATTATTCATCAAATTAGGCTATTACAACGTTTATTTTGATTACCTTCACTTAAAGCAAACATATTGCAAATCACTGCAGGGCCCAATTGCGCTCATATATGCAGCCGCTCGTACTTCTGCCGATGTCGTACTAAGTTGAATGAGAGTTGAATATAGCTTAAATATTTCCTCCCATACACTATTCTCATTTTTTATTCCATTGTTTCAGAGAAGCCTTCACTCAAACTCTCATTATAATTATTTTTAATAATACTGATTAATGGCAACAAGCTCTTTTTAACAGCGAGTTTTATGTCTTTTACCTAATATTGGACTCAACCAAAACATGTTGCCATAGGCTATCCATAACAATATAACATTACAATTATAAACGAGGCTTGCCTGACAAAAGAAAAGGGGAAATAATTAATAATAAACTGTTTCCAATTTTTTTAAATGGATATCACTAAAATTGTCAATAGCTATTAAACAGAAAAAAAAGGAGTAATAACATTGGTTGAAAAGCAAAGGAGAAAATTATTCGTAACTGCTTTGCCTTTGCCTATTTATATATAGACTAGCTGCGACGCCCGGCGGTGCACGGTCTATCTTAAATTTTATTTTGCAAATACAACGATGACTCATCAAAATGCTAGAAACGTTAATTATTATTTTATTGATTTGTTAACTATGGCAACTGCATTGATTTTTTTTGTTCACACAGCAACTGTAGCAATTGTTGAAACGATGCAACAATGCAAATAAAATAACCGTCATCATCTGGGTCAAATAAAATAAAAGTTAATTACCGTGAAATAAAATAATTTCAAACTACAGAGAAAAACGCTTATAACTTCTTTTCTAGTTGCTTTAGAGGCTTCCAATTTTAGCACGAAGGACAAAACTCTTTCTATTCAATGGCATCAATCTTCTCATTTCAATGGCATCAAGCTCGAAAGGATGCGATAATTCCTTCTGATAGAAAGGACTATTTTATGCAATTTTCGGCGCTCCGCTCCTATTGGACTTAGGGTGGTGATATATAGCCTATAGCCTTCCTCGATAAATGGGCTATCTAACACTGAAAGAATTTTTCAAATCAGACAAGTAGTTCCTGAGATTAACGCGTTCAAGCAAACTAACTCTTCAGCTTTATAATATTAGTATAGATTACAATGGCGCCACTTTTTGTCTATTTGGATGGCCCTCCGAAACGAAAAATTACCCCTTTCAGGAGGGGAAGTGAAAAAGTAACGGAACTTCTGCAATTTCTCGTACTAGGGTTTGGTGTAACTGCTAGTATCGAGGGCTGATTCGGTTCGTCTGCAACGCCTTCTATAAATCATAACACAGCCGGCATCGTGGTAAGGCGAGGGACTCATGCACTCCAGGTCATACGATCGAGCCTGCCAGTGTCCGAGGAATTTCAAGATGCAGAAAATCGTCTGCGCCCGTGTCACATGATGATGCGCCATGTAAAAGAGCCCTTGAGTTGACATTTGGCTTGGATGATCTCGGCTAAATTGAACTCGTAGTGCAACCTGCCTCAATAAGCTCAGGTGCCACCATATACGGGAAACTGAGCGTCGAGATTCTCATAGTGGTAATGGCATCCGCGACAGTGGTGCTATTCGAAAGAATGGATGCCGATTTCCGGGGAATGCACGAGGTCTGCAAAAGGTTAGTAACCATATGCAGCCCCGTTCGAGGGAAAAAAAAGAAACAACACTTTTATTCCCACTTTAGGGGCCGTTCATAAATGATGTCACACTTTTTCCCCTATATTTGATCCCCTCCCCCCTTTGTCACAATATGTCACACTTCAGCGGGTCCCCCTCCCCCCCTTTGTCACATGTCAAGCTATGTTGCATAATGCATGATGTCACACTTCTTGTCACACCCTCCCCTTGTCACACTTTGTCACCCCTTCGAAGCGTGACATCATTTATGAATGATCCCATAGAATGTAGTAGACCGTCAAACATGGTAGCTCCATCGTCGATCTGCACCAAGGAGGACACATCTTTCCAAACGGAAGTCCGAAAAGGAGCTAGGATTTGAGTTGCTGGAACGGACGCTTTCAATCCAGACCTGGCTCCAAGTGATTCTTATATGTTTGGAGCATTGAAGGGAGGGCTCAGATCAGGGGAAGAGAATTCCCAACCGATGCAGAAATCATTGACGCGGTGCGAAATTGGTTACAGGTGCAACCGAAAAACTTGATTTCCGACGGAATCAAACCACCTGTGAAACGCTGGACAATGTGCGTAGCAGTGCGTTGTCGTTTCCAACGCCACTTGGGTATCCAGGCTCCAGTTCGCTTAGGAAGGACCAGGAATTAAGACAGCAAGGAGCTCCCTCCGTTTATAGATGAGCACCACAACGGTGGAAGTACGACTTGGCTCAAGATGTATTTGAATGACACCAGATGGCGCCATCACAAATACGCTACCTTCCTTTTTTGACCTAAGGATGAAGGGAAGAGACATTCTTCACCCTCCGTTACCCTCGGAAATGCCTCGGGACTTCGCGGTCCACGGATTTTACATGCAGGTGTACATGATGCGTCTCCAGCGAGTCGGGTATTCAACACCCAATCTTCCGGTTGGAAGTCCGACATCCTAACCACTAGGCTACCACGGCCCGCGTGTGAAAGTTTAGCGAGGTTATGCAGAAAAGTTATGTATATTTCAGTTTTCTACAATTAGAATAAATAACCCTTTTCTCAAAAGTGCTCTTACTTTTTTATTTCCCTTTGTAATTATATTTCTTAGCAATGAACCAATATATTATAACGATGGATATTTTGAAAATTAATAACAGTAAAACCTGTTTTTGTGCGATTGGTTTTGTGCGATTTTTTTCGTGCGATTTATTTTTATGCAGTATATTGTTGAGAATCTGTTCACGTGATTCACTTGAGCCATATCATAAATCGTGTCTGATGCAACCAGTCAACCTTGGTCTGACAATCAGAAGAAGACTTACTTGGAACTTGGATTTCATGCAACGAGGTTGGAGCCTTTTCCAGGCACGCTCCTTCAAAAACGCTCGAATTAATATTTTTCAGTCTACTTTTTAATTTAGTTGTTGTGTTTGTGTTTAATTGTTGAATAAAATTAATTAAAAGGCATACAAGGACTTAATTTGGTACTTTCACCTTTGACTTGGCTATCCATCACTACACCGATACCCTTTTGTTTTCGAATCAAGAATTGAATTGGATACCCTGTTTTCACTGGTTGAGATTTATCATATATGAATCTTAGCGGCGTTAGCACCAGTTTAATCTTTCCTATCAATGTAATATACATATTTAAAATTAACTAATTGTAATTTTTATTTATACAGTAAACACGTCATACAGTAAGATTTTGTTTTATATCATACAGTAAGCTTTGACATTGTTCTTGCTATGACGTGCAGTGACATATGATCGCCAGCAGCCAATGGTGGAAGCTCACTTCTTATCAGGAAGTTGTATTTAAACGGTCGGAGACCATATTTTCGGGAGAAAGTTGTTGGACGTTTTTTTCACGGTCAACTCGGCTAATTTTGCTGTAGCTCCTTATAATAACGGACACTGGACATTTTCCTCAAATAAGGTAGTTAGTCATATAAATTGACGGTCAACTCTCCGAATTTTACAGAAATTTCTTACAGTGTACTGACAAGGCAGATTCAGTTACATACTATATGTACAATGAAGAATTAAATATTTTTACAATTTCTTTAGGTCTAATTTAATTATTTAATTTAATTGAAAGCATTCTCTCATCTATTTCATAAATCAATGATGTATTTTCTAAGTCCGACTTTTTTTATGCGGTCCCTATCCACCGCATAAAAAAATAGGTAGTATATCGTACAAAGTTGTTTATTATATCTAAGTTGTTTATTATATAAGTTGTTTATTATATAAAATTTCCGAATATTTTTTCGTGCGATTTTTTTAATGCGGTCTCTATCCACCGCACAAAATTAGGTATTACTGTATATTAGAGTTTAATACAACTGTGCTACAAAATATTATCCTCATATCCTTTTCGAAAAGAACGCAACGAGTAGCTTCTTAAGAAACTGATTACGCTTAAAAAAGAAATTGAAAAGCGCAATAAACTCAGGAATATTACTCACACTTCTTGGCAGCTATTTGTAATGTTTAGAAAAATTATATTAATGCTGTAAAAAGTCAAGCGATTGCTAATTTTATGCATACGCCAGGCACTGAAATGTATCGTTTTGGAAGCCATAATATTCCCTGGCTTATGTAATGCCATGTACTTTAGACAGTAATTTAACACAGAAGTCGCGTTTTGCTAGCATTTAAAAGCATATCGTGAAAGCAAGGGAGCTTTTCGTTTAGGCGAAATTCCATACTGACGATTGATTGACAATGAATTAAACATACACCCATTACCTTACTGCACCAATCTAGGCTACGGTTGCAGTTAATCATATATTGAACTGCGCATTATCAATCAACCCATCTATTCATTCCATCCTTTGTTCGTGTCCAATTGGCAATTGCACTTCCTGGGCTCCACTGTAGAGAAAGTCGTGCAGTAACTTCAAGAGAAATGGAGCAAAGTAATTAACAATTTTGACACATAATGCCATTCTGTGTTCGATTTACAGATCTTCTTGGAAGACTTTTATAGCTAAGCAACTGATATTATACAGTCGAACCCGCTTAATGGAATATCGGTTAAAAGAATATCCCACGTAATTTAATAAATTTTCAATGCACCAAACAATAGTATAATGTTTCTGAGACCCCGGATAATCGAATATCCCGCATATTAGAATAATTTTTCGTGGTGAATCACATATTGCATTTCGCGGGCTCTACTGCAGAAAAAATCATGCAGTAACTTCAAAAATAATGGAAGCCAGGTAAGTAACAATTTTGACTAAAGTCTCAAAGTGGTCATTTGACCCATCAATATATAGTACCAATGGATTGCGCAATGACAACTGTAGGAGTGACTATCGTCAGTCACGTGGGTAGTGTCTACCTTTTCCCTTCCTCCCAGGGAGTAGAAACCAATTAAAAGCGTCGACGCCGATCATTAGTTATATTTAATTTTTACCAATTTCTCGTGCTTCCAAACGCAAATTGATTGGCTGTCATTTTTTTCCATGATTGAAAATTGTTTTCGTTCTGAGAATCGTGATTTGTTGATTGGGTTGTGATGCGTTTTGGTTGTTCTACTTCTGTCTCATTTTTGGCGTCCTGTTCCCGCTATAATTAGAGTAGCTTATGTATTCCTCACAACTATTTTGCGAGATGATTAGTTTGGATTCCGAGTTGTCACGCCAATATAGCAAGCAATAAGCAGCGAAATAGAACAACCCGGAAAACCTAAGTACGCCAAAGAGCCTATCCATATGACATAAGAAGCACACCTTTTAGCGAAACGGGTTACAGCAATGCGCCCTCCATTTATCATATATCGATGCTCAAAAACGGTCATTTGACCATTCTGGTCGGTTTAGTGGTAAATTCCATCGTTATATTAGCACTATGAATAATCCCTCACCGCATAGCATCTCATTCTGTGTTCATTTGCTTCCCCGGAACCTTGCGCACTTACTGACGTCACGACAAAACTCACCAAAACGGTCTCGGGGAAGGTAAAACCTACGTTCATTTGCTGGAACAGGACGCACATACACATGTCACGACGAAACTCATGAAAAACGACTTAAGAAAGTTTTGCAGTAGAGTTGCAATAGAAAGCTGGTCGAAAGTTTTGTAGAAAAGCTGAAATAGAAAGTTGCTCGTAAGATCTAAGAAAGTTTTGCTGAAGAGTTGAAATAGAAAGCTGTGCGAAAGATTTAAGAAAGTTTTGTAGAAGAGTTGAAATAGAAAGCTGCTCGTAAGATCTAAGAAAGTTTTGCTGAAGAGTTGAAATAGAAAGCTGTGCGAAAGATTTAGGAAAGTTTTGTAGAAGAGTTGAAATAGATAGCTGCTCGTAAGATCTAAGAAAGTTTTGCTGAAGAGTTGAAATAGAAAGCTGTGCGAAAGATTTAAGAAAGTTTTGTAGAAGAGTTGAAATAGATAGCTGCTCGTAAGATCTAAGAAAGTTTTGCTGAAGAGTTGAAATAGAAAGCTGTGCGAAAGATTTAAGAAAGTTTTGTAGAAGAGTTAAAATAGATAGCTGCTCGTAAGATCTAAGAAAGTTTTGCTGAAGAGTTGAAATAGAAAGCTGTGCGAAAGATTTAAGAAAGTTTTGTAGAAGAGTTGAAATAGATAGCTGCTCGTAAGATCTAAGAAAGTTTTGCTGAAGAGTTGAAATAGAAAGCTGTGCGAAAGATTTAAGAAAGTTTTGTAGAAGAGTTGAAATAGCTGCTCGTAAGATCCAAGAAAGTTTTGTAGAAGAGTTGAAATAGAAAGCTGCTCGTAAGATCTAAGAAAGTTCTGCAGAAGAGTAGAAACAGAAAGCTGTTTGAAAGATCTAAGAATGTTCTTCAGGAGAGTAGAAATAGAAAGCTGCTCGAAAGACAACATTCTCCTACAAATATTCGAAGATCGAAACACCATGCCCGAACACAGTTTCACTTTTCGAGCGAGCAATGTACCTCAGAGTTGGTTGCGACTGAATAGAGTAGACAACAATGGTATTTAGAAGTCTCAAGTAGGGCAATAGAGTTTCTTTGGACGAAATTACATCAAAATTCTTCATTTTATATATATTTAGCTATAAATCAACCATTATCTGCATTGTATACTAAAATCAATAACTTTTTAAACTACCGGTCAATTTGACCGAGCGCGGTAGGAATAGGTATACAAGAACTGTCGGTAGGTTTAGTGTTAAAAATACTTCTGAAATTATAGCTAATTACCAACCTGATATTGTGGAAATTAGGCAGTTTCCTGAGGGTTCCTCTTCTGACAGTGCTGCTATCAATTCGAAAATTTCAGAGGGAAAAAATTTGGACAATCCAAATTTGCCATCTCATGCCTGAAAGATATAATTATTTTTAAAATTTACGGACTGATGCTTACAGTCGAATACAAATATTATGAAGTGTTCAAGTTCAATTCATATAGATGACCTAAACAATACATAAAAATAACGTTAAAGATTCACAGAGAAAAAAAAGCAAGCGTCACCAAAAAGGGCAGCAATACCAATCTAAGAGAAGAGTTCTTTCCTGCTTGTATTAACCCTTTAACGGTCGGGTAATTTTCAAGAGAACAACAGAGGCGAGTATTCTTTTCAAAAAAAGAAACATTTAAAAAAATGTTTAATTCCTATTATACTATAATTAGTTTGATGCTATCATCTAGTATGTAAGGAGATAAAAAGAATCGGGATTGAGGGGTGCTCTTTTTTTTAGTGTTTTGGTGCGCTTCTTTTGAACACTCCAGCCCCTGATTTTGACGGGAGCGAGAGGGATGGGGTTAAAATCTAACCTTTTCACAAGGGGGGACAGTTCAACAGTTTTTCAAGAGAAAATTCCTGAGAAAACAGCTGAAGACGATTTTTTCCCATTCAATAAATTGAGAATGAGATGAAAAATCTGAATTTTCATTCTTAAATTTTAATGTTAAAATTTTTTTGGCAACGATTAAAAGTAGGAACATTTGATTTTATTTTTTGATGAAATAAAGCGATTTCAGATTTTACACGTCATGATTACTTTGTTCTCCAGCGGCGCCGCTACTGCGTCCGGGAGGTTTGATACGTTCACTCGAAGGGAGTCTTAAAATTTTATTATTTAAATTTCAGAGTTATTATTATTTTTAATTTTTTAAATATTATAGTATCTGTAAATTGCTTCTCTAATACAGTTGACATCGCCTCGAGTTGTAATTTTTTTATATGCATGTATTTGTTTTACTTCCTTAGTTATGAAGTTTTGGAAATTTATTTGCTGATTCAGTTCTGTGTTTTCTTAAATATTTAAAAAACTGAAAATGATTTAAAATTTTTCCTGCAACGAACAACGATGGTTAGAACTTTCTACAAAATAATGACTAGCAGTCTTTGTTTTACTTCGATAATCATACCGTTAACATTAAAAATATATGTATTCGAAATACCGTAGACAGACACTAAATGAGAGACAGAGCTTTACGAATTCGGTAGTGGTACACTGGAGAGCAGGCTCTCTTAGTTCTGGGAGAACTCCTTGATCATTCCTATTTTTGGTTTCTAATTCCTCACTCACAATCATTATGGGGTGGCTATATACCACACGGGATGGTTACAGAATACCATTTTGAACGAGAAACGCTGCTATCAGACCGTAAAAGAGTTTACTCCTCAAGGATAATGTTGTCGCAGTAAAAACATTCATGGGTATTATGCTTGAATTGGTTGCCTCAAAAAATCTTTAATCATTTCTCTATTCGTTTTATACTGAGAGTGTGAAAAAACGTGAAAATTTTCGAACTTTTAAGAATATTTTTGCATAGTTATCAGGACTCTAAAACTAGTTTATATGTGCTCCTAATAACATGATTGTTGTGATATATAAATACAAAAACGTTGAAGGAACCCTTAATTATTTATGACGTGAGAAAAGAAAAGCCACCGTAAAACGGAAAAGTTCCGTTCTCGTATTTTCTGGACGTCAACATTCCGTTTTTGGAAGGAAAAACCATGTATTGAAGCACTACGGAAATCTTCCGTTAAAATCAGTCAAAAAACAGTCTGAAAACTCAGGTTTGTTTTAAGTTTCTAATATAAAGGAGTGCCGAAAAATCTTGTTAATAAACAAGAACAAAGGGTTTACATTAGGAACACACCCTTCGTCAACGGAATTTTGTCATTTGTACGCTTCTTAGCTATAACGCATTTAACGCAGTGCTGCTGCGCGTGGCAGATAAGAACAAATACATTCGAGTTTTAGGGTAGTTCGTTTTGCAGGTGCGTTTATTTAGCACGCTAATCAGAATGTTTGCTTCTCGGTTTGTTGAAAGTAACTCCATTTATATGCAGGCATATAGCATCCGTTCGGAAGAAATCAAGTACGCTAAACGAACTAGAACGGGAACAAACACGGCACATTCCTTATACCAGCAATTTTTCCCTTGAGCATGAATGGATTCTTCTTGGCACTCTGCCAGGCAGGTGGCTCTGGTTGATAGTGGAAGGGCCATTCCAAGTGAAATCGTCCAGCGGAGACAAAGTTTGACACCCGAGGTCGGCCGATTTTGATGAAACTTGGTGAGATTGTTCTACCTATAGATATAAGAACAACTGTAAAGTTTTATCTCAATATATTGATTAGTTTTTGAAATAAAACACTTTAAAGTTTTGCCAGAAATTTGCAATTCGACGCTGATCGCAAATCAAGCAATTACGCATACTTCTGCATTTCTTATCGTAAAACAGTTATTTTTGAAGATAGAAAGTTAATTTTTTTGATTGTGTTCAGTATTCTTTTGTGAACAGAAATGTAGCATTAGATTTGGGATTTAAAGGTATTAAGGCAACTTAAAAAATCTTTGAAGAACAAAATTGAGTTGTATTTACTACAATGACTGGCATTCAGAAACTGCTCAATTGCATTAAGAACGTATCCTTAGATTTTAAAATTAATTATATCATTAGAAACTAGATTAAAAATGCTTCAAAGTGGTACATTGAAATTGATGGGGTTTGGACTTTTTATTGAGTTAGAGCTGATCAAAGTTATGCCTTTGAAAAGTACCAAAATCTATTGTTCCTAATAACTTCAATTTCCAAAAAAAAATAATATTGGCTGCTCTTATACTGTTGTTATATAGTGTATTTATTTATATATATATACATATATATATATATACATATTGTTGTTTTGGCTTTCCACTAAAACCGAGTGAAATCGTAAAATATTCTGAGATATATTTACAGCAAAAAATACGTCGTTCTTTTAGAAAATGATTATGCTCTAGAAAGTTCTTCAAACAAGCATGAAACTAGGAAAATAAAACTGTATGTTTGGTTGTAACTGATCGAAGTTGCAAAATCTGACAGACCTTCTATAGTTCAAAATAATATACAATAATGCATGAGAAAGTTTTTTTTAAAAACTACTCTTTTTCGTAAAATGTCATGTTTGTTAGATAAATTATGATAAGAAAGTTATATATATATATATATATGTTTTATTAGAATAATATTTAAGATGCCTATTATTGAAGTGATCACTACTCTTAAAATCGTAGATTGAAAATGTTATAAATTTCAATCAATGTATTTAAATGGCTATGTCTCTTATTTAACAGGCTAAAACTAGGTTTCCTTTCAAGTTTGAACAGTTTTAACACTTCCCCTTGAATTTATTTCAGCTTTCATTAATACTTTTCATGGATATTGATCCAATTTTGAAAAAAAAACTGATATGTGATGTTACTTCTGCACTTTCAACAGTACATAAGATACGTTGTGGGAGAACAGGCATTCATCGTGCCTTTCAGGCCAGTAAAATGTTTCTCAAGGGCCATGCGGGTGCATGAAAGCAATTGTGTCACGCCTTCATCTTTGTTCATTTTAACGACACTAGACCACTCCACCAGTTTCCTTCATAAACGCATGCAACATAATTTATGTAAATTCCTATCAAAATCCGGCAACATATTTGACTTTGATATTCCTTTAGTAATATTCAATCTACTGCATGATTCAAAGTCTAGACTTGTAGTTTCATGCTTGTCTGAAGAACTTTCTATGGCATAAGCATTTTGTAAATAAACGATGTATTTTTAACCAACTTTGCAAAGGAAGGAGGTTATACTTTGATGTAAACTTAATCAAATGTAATATAAATATATATTAATTAAATAATAATTATCAAATTGATATAAACATATATTAATAATATAATATAACATTCATACAGTATAATATGCCGATGGTTTTTGGTTTCTCCACTCATGACTTCTTACCGGATGAATCGATTTTCATGATTTTTTTTAATTCGATCGAGGGTAGTTTACCATAGGTCCTGTACCTTTGTTGAAAAATAAATTAATTCTTAACAACATAGATGCCACTTTATAACCTAATTTTTGAAATCTGTGCAAAATTATGAGAGTCCAATTATCTTTACATCATGCGTTATTTTACATTGAAACTGTTGCAAAATCTACTCCATTAATAATTGTAATTGCTTCATGGTTACAAAAGTTATTATGAATCAAAATCCATAACAGTTTTACACCGACTTCAAAAGTTGTGTTTAAATGCCGTATCGGTGTTGGTTAAAGAATTTATATTTATTTTTCACGTTTTCGCGCATTTTATGATTTGAGGTCGGTTCTATTTTTTTTTCCCAAAAATTGCTGTAAATATATTTCTGAATATTTTATGATTTCACTCGGTTTTGGTGGAAAGCTCTTTGCACAATGTATATATATGAATGTAAATTAAATACACTATATAACAACATTATAAGAGCAGCCAATATTATTTTTTTGAGAATTGAAGTTATTAGGAACAATAGATTTTTTACTTTTCAAAGCCATAACTTTGATCAGCTCTAACTCCATGAAAAGTCCAAACCCTATCAATTTCAATGTACCACTTTGAAGCATTTTTAATCTAGTTTCTAATGGTATACTTAATTTTAAGATCGAAGGATACGTTCTTAATGCAATTGAGCAGTTTCTGAACGCCAGTCATTGTATTAAATACAACTCAATTTTCTTCTGCAAAGATTTTTTAATTTGTCTTAATCCCTTTAAATTCCAAATTTAATGCTATATTTCTATTCACAAAAGAATACTGAACACAATGCAAAAAAAATTAACCTTCTATCTTCAAAAATAACTGTTTTACGATAAGAAATGTAGAAGTATGTGCAATTGCTTGATTTGCGATCAGCGTCGAATTACAAATTTCTGGCAAAATTTTAAAGTGTTCTATTTCAAAAACTAATCAATATATTGAGATAAAACGTTGCAGTTGTTCTTATATCTATGGGTAGAACAATCTCACCGTTTCATCAATATCGGCCGACCTCGGGTGTCGACCCCTGGATGATTTGGCATGGAATGTCCCGGAACTGTATGGGATCATTCACAAATGATGTCACGCTTCGAGGGAGGAGGGGTTTCCAGAAATTGCGACTTTTTGTGACAAGCGGAGGAGAGGGGTAACAAGTGCGACATTACACATTTTGATATCTATAAAATCATTTAAAACCAGCAAATTAGATTTATTTAAAAAGGTTTTTTTATTTTCGTTATTCGGATCCTTCATAAATGACGTCACGCTTCGAGGGGGGGAGGGGGGGTTCGTGAAATTGTGACAAAGTGTGACAAGGGGAGGGGGTAACAAGAAGTGTGACATCAGGCTTATACAACATAGCGTGACATGTGACAAAGGGGGGAAGGAGGTCAGTTGAAGTGTGACACTTTGTGACAAAGGGGGAAAGGTCAAATATATCGGGATAAAAGCGTGACATCATTTATTAACGGTCCCATTAAGGCAGTAAGAAGCAAAGGGATGAAAGTGACCAAAAAAAAAAACAGATTCCAAGAAAAACGCGTTCAAAGATTGGATCTTATGAGACATTTATATTTATTTATTTCCGAAATCGGTTCGTGCGGAGCACCCTTTAGAGCTATTACTAATATCTCTTGACACAATATAGAATAGTGATTTCCTTATCATTTGCACTAGCTATCTCCAAATTCTTATTTTTGTCACTTGCACCCCTTTGCTTCTAAGTGCCTCAATTTGATTCTGAAGTTTCATTGATCATTTTGTATCGTAAACACCGATGCAGATTTAGGTTTAAATTTTTACCCGACTTCACAAAGGAAGGAGGTTATACATTCGTAGTGTATGTATGTCGTTTTATTTATTTATTTATTTTTTGTCCACTAATTACTTCTCACCGGATGAAGCGATTTTCATGATTTTTTTAATCGATCGAGGGTGGTTTCCCATAGGTCCCGTACCTTCGTTTGACCCTGTTCGATAATTAGAAAAAAAGTTATGGGCAGAAATGTAGTATTTTTTGTTTTTTCATCCATAATTTTTGACTAAATGAACCGATTTTAATGATTTTTTCTTTAATCTACAGAGAGTCGTCGAACTCAAATATCGCACATCAATTTGACTACATTTGTTTTTTTTAGAAAAAACGTTACGGGTGAAAAATAAATATTATTATTTTAATTGGAAAGGCTTGGCTTGATTTTTGTTTGTTGGGAAAACTTAATAAATATAACTCATTGTTAAAAAAGTGTTTGTTGCCATTGTGCTAGAATCAAAAAAGCAATTTGTAGGCTTCTCTTAGGCAAAAATTAAACTCAATCAGTTTATTTGCTAAAATGAACTTCAAAACGGAATCTATCACACAAATGATTAGTTTTTAGTGACATTCATTCAAAGAAGGTTTGCCCTTTGATGTGGATTTTTTAAAAATAGAGTATATATATAAAAAATGTATTTACACTGAAAAGAATGAAATAAAATAATTTTTAGAAAAAAAAACAGAACCGATTTCAAATTATTAATTGCGCTAAAAACTGAAAAAATAAATTCATTCTTTGAACAACACCGATGTGACTTTTAAACATAATTTTAGAAGTCGGTGCGAAATTATAAGTCTAATTACCGTTATACCATTTATTACTTCATATTGGGTTCCTAAGTCTGCAAATATGTATATATTTGTAATTAATTCATGATTAAAAAACATTTTATCTATCCTAATTTTGCACCGACTTCTAAAATTATGTTTATAAGTCACATAGATGTTGTTCAAAGAATTAATTCATTTTCCCCATTTTAGCGCAATTTATGATTTGAAGTCGGTTCTAATTTTTTATTAAAATTATTTTAACTTGTTAAAAGATTAAAAGGAAATTTTCTTAGTCATTTACACTTTTAAGGTAAAATTTCGTGAGTCACTTTTTCAGAATTCGAACAGTTAGTATATTTTATTGTTCTATACTCTTTATCGTTTGTGGTGTGCACCTCAACCTCATTTTATGCAAATTAAGTACACATGTAATCAATATTTTTATTATGATCACAAATGTCATTATAAGTTCAGAAATAAAATTAGAAACGTGATCCATAACGCAGTGATTTACTTCTGCACTGCAAGCACATATGCTTATGTAATACAGTATGTCTATAAAAGAACTCCGGGGTTTTAAAAATTCATATCTCACTAACTATAAAAGATAGCAAAATTGAGTCGATTTCTCTGAAAAGAGTAGCTCAAAAAGTTTTACTCATACCAATTGGGAATGTTTGTATCAACTGTTGGCGGCGCTGCAGGGCGTTGACCTTGAAATGACGTCACGAAATTTGAAATGATGGCGACTCCGCAACAAAAGGCTCAATGTGGTCTTTGGCTCATAGAAACGAAGTACAAAGAAACTTTCGACGTAACTATGGTGTTAACCCTCCTTCTGACAAAACCATTCGTCAATGGTTCAGTGCATTTAAGGAAACAGGAAGGGTTTTGAAGTTTTTTTTTTTTTTTTTTTTTTTTTTTTTTTTTTTTTTTTTTTTTTTTTTTTTTTTTTTTTTTTTTTTTTTTTTTTTTTTTTTTTTTTTTTTTTTTTTTTTTTTTTTTTTTTTTTTTTTTTTTTTTTTTTTTTTTTTTTTTTTTTTTTTTTTTTTTTTTTTTTTTTTTTTTTTTTTTTTTTTTTTTTTTTTTTTTTTTTTTTTTTTTTTTTTTTTTTTTTTTTTTTTTTTTTTTTTTTTTTTTTTTTTTTTTTTTTTTTTTTTTTTTTTTTTTTTTTTTTTTTTTTTTTTTTTTTTTTTTTTTTTTTTTTTTTTTTTTTTTTTTTTTTTTTTTTTTTTTTTTTTTTTTTTTTTTTTTTTTTTTTTTTTTTTTTTTTTTTTTTTTTTTTTTTTTTTTTTTTCACGTGACTCGTGACGTCATCTTTCTGAAACCTGGCTTACCAAGAGGCTATCGGAATCGGTCTGCCTCCGATAACTTGCTCCCGGAATCGACTGACCACTCTCGGAATAAAAGGCTCACGTGACTCATGACGCGCTGCCTCCGTTAATTGCTCCCGGAATCGACTGAAAGTTACCACTTCGGAAAGAGGTCCCTGTATTTCAGTTCCGGCACAGAAATGTTAGATTCAGGTGTGTGCGACGAAGAAGAGAACCGAATTTTGGGAAGAATGAGTAGTTTTTATAAATTCAAATGACCGATTCTGAATTCCTGTGATTAATGCATAAATGAAAATCTCATTGAAGAATTAAAAGCCCGTACATTTGGAGCCTCTAGCTTTGATAAGAAATACATTTGAAAAAAAAAAAAAGTTAAAAAATCTTTGCTGTAAAAGTTATATTTTTCAAACATCGGTTTTATTATAGACTTATTCAACATATTCTCATATATTTTTCCATTGATTATGCTATTCATCTAATTTTTTATGCATAACTTTAATAAATTTGCCGTTTTTTTTATTTTTTTTATTGTTTAACGTATATTTAAACTATCTCTGTTCTTTTACTTTATATCTTCAATTTAAAAAAAAATTTAGTCGTTGATATAAAAAATAAGCAATAATATACGAGCATATATCGGATTTCATTCATTTCTTCTTATTAATTTGCATATTTTTTGTTTTGATCAAAATTTGTTTGTTTTTTGTTCCATTTGTTATATAGTGTTTTATTTTAATTTGCAGCTATTTTTAAATCATTTACCTTTTAAATTTGCTAATGTACATATACTAAAGTATTATTTTTTATTTATGTACCAACTTCTAGTAGTTCTTTTAACATCTTCTAATAAATTTTCTAGTTGTGGATCGGTTCCCAAGTTCGATACTTCAAGATGCTTTTATAGTATATATATCCTAGTATAGTGATTGTGATTATGTATGCACTATAGGTTTTCTTAAATTACATAGAGATATTCTCACTGTCATGTCTCAGCAAAAAAAAAAAAAAAAAAAAGACAGAAGAGCAAACATTTTGTACTACTTAAAATTCATTCGCTATTAGTGCATAAATCTATTGAGCAGTTCAAAACAAATAAGAAAAAAATGAATTGAGAGCCCTTCCTCCCATTTTTCTCTCCTAAATATCAAGTCACTAGTTTACTATCATCATAAAAAAAATAATTAATAAATTAAAAAGTGAAACTTTGAATCCAAGTTTGGGGTTTTGGACGCAAAACCAGTTTCGGACGGGACATGTGGTTTTTACCGTCAAAAACTATCCGAAAGTGTCTTAAACTGTCCTAAAGCTAAAGGGGTCGAATCTAATAGATTTATATTCAATGCAATATTAGCAATGAATAAATATAAATATTAATTAGTTGTAATTAATAAATATTTGATAATATTTATCACCAATGTAACTAATTTCATTTCCAATTATGACACATAATTTCGATTCAATGCTATTAAATATTTAGAATGGGCTGTGGTAGCCTAGTGGTTAGGATGTCGGACTTTCTAACTGGAAAATTTGGGGTTCGATACCCGACCCATTGAAAACCCACTATGTACACTTGGGGATACGTGCATGTAAAATCCGTGGACCCTGAAGTCTCGAGGTGGTTCCGAGAGTACCGGAAGGTGGAGAATTTCCTTTCCCTTCACTCTTAGGTCAAAAACGGAAGGTGGCGTATTTGTGGTGGCGCCATCTGGTGTCATTCAAATACATATAATGAGCCCAAGTCGTACTTCCAGCCTTGTGGTGCTTATCTAAATGGAAGGCCATAAGTAGGCAGTAAGTCGATAAGAAGGGGGTCATTAAATTATAAGCAGCCACTGACACATTAGAAAGATACCCAAAATTAAGAAATTTGTGCTGTTCATGTTTTGGATTTGCATTTACCAAACACAGCAAAATAAATAATAATAACACATAAACACAAAAACAATAGTGCGTTCTTTATGTTTATTTGCATATTACAAAAAAGCAAAATGAATTTTTTTGAAGAATAAAATTTTTTTGAGTTTAAAGAGTTTTTCCTTGATGAAAATTTCAGATAAAAATGAAATTTTTATCATAATGCTCTATAGGAAAGTAAAATTATTTTACAAGGCAAATAAGTTCATACATTACAGTTCTTACATTTTTTCAGATAATGTATTTTAGCAAAAAATAATTTTTTATCCACAAAGTTTGCATTGTACTTTTATTGGAGTATTTCAAAAACCCAAATTTTAATTCATATGAGACCTGATTATAATTTGAATAAGTAGCAAAGTCATCGAATATTTATATACATAATATACGAGGGCCATTCAGAAACTAACCTCCGATTGGTCACAGTGCGGGTAGTGGGGGGAGTAGCGCGCCATCTGTGCATTCACGCGCTCAGCAGGTCAGTCGGCATCAAGCCGTAGTCGAGTGAACATCGTAATTGCGCTAGTTTAGTTTTTGTGGCAGTTTGAAATGTGTGCTGCAATAGAAAATCCCGCGAAATGTGAGGTGCGTGCTGTTATAAGGTTTTTTACAGCGAAAGGATACTCTGCAGCAGCTATTCATCGTGAGCTTTGTGCCGTGTATGGACCAAAAGTTATGAGTGAAGGAGTTGTCCGTGAATGGGTGCGTTTATTTAAAAGTGGACGAGAAAACGTTCATGATGAAGAGAGGAGTGGTAGACCATCATTGGTGACTGACGAACTCGTTCAGACAGTTGATGCAAAAGTTCGTGAAAATCGACGTTTCACAATGGCGGAGTTGTCTACTGATTTTCCACAGATTTCTAAGACTCTTTTGTACGAGATAGTGACAGCAAGATTGGGTTACCGTAAGTTCTGTGCACGATGGGTGCCCAAAATTCTTACCGACCACCACAAAACTCAAAGAATGGCCTCTGCATTAGACTTTCTGTCACGTTATGAGGACGAAGGAGAACCATTGTTAAACAGAATCGTGACCGGTGACGAAACCTGGATTAAGTACGTGAACCCTGAGACAAAAGAACAATCAAAGATGTGGGCACATTCAGATTCGCCTACCAAACCAAAAAAAGCCCGGCAAGATTTTTCTGCCAGAAAACTGATGGCAACGGTGTTTTGGGATGCCAAAGGGGTGTTGTTGGTTGAATTCATGGAACGTGGGACGACCATTAATCAAGACGTGTACTGTGAAACACTAAAAACATTACGACGGGCTATACAGAACAAACGCCGTGGTATGCTGACTTCCGGTATCGTTTTTTTGCACGATAACGCCCGTCCTCACTCTGCTCGCAGAACAACAGCCCTTCTTGAGTCCTTCAAGTGGGACGTTTTCAACCATCCACCTTACAGCCCAGATCTGGCGCCAAGCGATTATCACCTCTTCATGCATATGAAGAAATGGCTCGGGTCCCAGCGGTTTGATGACGACGAAGAGCTCAAAGATGCGGTCACAGGCTGGCTCAAGGCACAAGCGGGTGATTTTTATGCAGAAGGAATTTCAAAGCTTGTGAAGAGATACGATAAGTGCCTCAATCGTTATGGAGACTATGTCGAAAAATAGTGCAAAGATGTAGTTGTAAGATGTATATATTAAAATATTTTTACTTAACTTGGTGTATTTTTTTCAATCAACCGGAGGTTAGTTTCTGAACGGCCCTCGTATATATATATATATATAATATATAGTATATGTGTCCGGAACAGGCACAACACTAAAATATATCGGACTGGATGTCCGGAACAGGCACAACACTGGAAAATATCGGACTGGTGTCCGGATCAAGCACAACACTGGATAATATCGGACTGGGTGTCCGGAACGAGCACAACACTGCAAAACATCGGACTGGGTGTCCGGAACAAGCACAGGCATCGGTCGGTTGACCACCTTCACTTTTCACTGCGACACAGGACGGAGGCAGGGCTGGCTGCAGCAGACGTCAATTTCGTGGTTTTCGGGCCCCACGTTGGGTGCCAGTTTATAAGGGTGACGGCACAAAACATTTATTTTTCCAAAATCTCTACAAGAACAATACAATAATTACACGAGCTCCACGACACACAAACACACAGCTCCACAGCCATCGCCCTTCGCTCAGGTGGGGAAAAACAACACCTCCGGGCCTTTCGTGCCCTCTGGCGGCGGAGAGGAGAAATAATATTCCGTGGTTACAGTACTTAGTTAAAATTAAGATAAATATCATATTAATTACGGTCAGTTACTTATATGGTGCTAAAGAATTCCTAAAATATATTTTTCAGAATGGCTATATCAGATCAAAGAAAAAGAAAGAAACTGATTTCAAGAATAAGAGAGTGCTCATACTGGTTTTCCCATTTGGTTCATTTGGTTTAAACAAACTTTATACAATAAAAAGTCAACTCAATCAAAGTACGATAATAATTTTAATTTTTACCAGCGTAAACATTTTCTCCTTGTGGTTTTTTTTTCTTCTTCGATCCCGCGTGTTACAGTTTTTCTGTAATTTTGCAGCAATCTTGTTGAATCTGCTTTTAATGTGCGGTTGTTCTCATTATTTGGTCAAAAATAAGAAACACTTTCCATTATAAATATTTATTGATCGAAATTTTATGTGTCCAAGTTCGACTTGCAATTTTTAAAAATTGAATTCTCAAAATGCGAGTTCGCGCGGCAGGATTTAATGACATCTTAATAAAAACGCTAAAATTTCTTTATTTTCAAAAATTGATGAATGCATTTTTTTTTTCGAAATACATCTTAACATTTTTTTATACGATAATTATTTTAATTTTTTTCCGTTTATACTTCGTTTTTTTAGCGCATTTTTTTTGGCTTCTTTGATGCCACGTGTTAGACTGTTGACAGTTTTTCTGCTATTGTACAACAATCTCGTTGCATCTGCTTTCAGTTTAGAATATTTCTTGTGCAACATAGAACATATTGATAAAAAATGTGAATCATTTTTTCAGTATAAATGTTTATTGATCCAAATTTTATGTGTCCAAGTTCGACTTGCAATTTTCAAAAATTTAATTCTTTAAAAACGAGTTTGGGATACAGGGTGGAACAATACCTTAATAAAAATGCTACAATTTCTTTAACTTCAAAAATTGTCAACGTATATAAAAATATATTTTTTTTTTCAAAATACATCTTAATTTTTATAAACGATCGTGTTTTCAGAAGATTATTTGTCAACAGGAAACTGCTGGTGCTCAAAATATTGGTTTATTTCGGTGACCTTACATTGTGCTCATGAAAATATAAAGAACATGTCAAGTATTTCAGTGTAATTTTAAACTCACAAGAAAAAAAAGCTAATAAGATTAGTTTAAAGAACCCCCCCCCCCCCAGCATTCATTTGTAATGACAAAAAAACCTCATGTCTATGTTTTTAAAGCAATATTCAGTATTTCTTGGTTATGAACAAGGGATATACTATACAAGGGAAAATACTGCGAGCGAAATTTCTTAATATTTTATTTTTATTTCAGAAAAAGAGCTTAAAATAACTTTTTAAATGAAAAATAAACATGTAATCGTTCCCGCTTTTCTTTTAAAAACGGGGGGGGGGGGGGATCATGAAAAAAATCTGAGAGGAGGGGGTTGACAGTTTCCTTAAAAATACAAACCCACTTTATTTGTTAGACTGTGTCATAACATCTGCATTCCTCTCCATGAAAGCAATAAGAAAATAAAGGCAGCTGCACTTGGCATTTGCAGTGCAGGTGAATTAGACCCGAGCCGATTCAATAGTTGTTGAGTATTTTTTTTTTTTTTTTTGCAAAGATAAGAAAAAGAATTGAAAATTCTCTGATATAGCATTTTTTAATTTTTTTAATCTCCAAATAGTTAAATTACTTTACTACAATCGCGAGTGATTCTTTCAATTTTAATTATTGTGTAAACTTCCCCCAAACAATTTTACGGTGCTTGAATAATGCATTTATGCTTTTATAAACATAAAAATAAATAGTAAATGATTTAAATGACATTTTTGACAAGCATTCCACACGTTTTAATAGTTTAAAGCGACTTTTTTTCCATCGGCATCAGCCATTGACAGATGGAAGAGGAAAACAATCAGCAATCGGCCATCGGCCGATCTCGGAACAATCGGCATTGGCCCATCGACCAAAACATGCCATCGGTCTAGCCCTAATGTTTTCCCTACCATTTCTCTTCTAGCACGAAAAAAGAGTCAGAAATATGAAAATTACGAAAATGTAAAATTTTGCAATACTTTCTGATAATTAATATACAGACTCCAAAGTGGAACCGGAAGATATTTATTCATTAATTTGAAATTTTGTATTTAATTTATCACACTTTTATTCCAACTTTTGGGAAATAGTATGTTTATTTCAACCTGAAAGTGAAACTGAGCGCTATTTATTAATTCAAAATTTTGCCATTCGATAACGTTTTTCAGTCAGAAAATTTTTTCTTAGATATTTTGCGAATACACATGTTTAGTGTCCTATTAATATTTCAAAAAGAACACATAATAAAAAAAAATAATTTTAGGTTTTATTTAAACTTAGTTGCTTTGCGGTAATATGTAAATTATGTAATGAACTACTGTGCAACATGAAAAACAAATGTGGTCGTAAATTTTATAGTTTTGTTACCCGTTAATAACGACTATATAAAAAGGTTCGCGATTTTCTTTCGGATCTTAGAAGGGGTTCGCAAGGAAAAAAAGTTGGGAACTACTGCTTTAGAGGATAGCATACATTTTATGTTTTTGAATCTTGATTCAAATTTGTGGATGTAATATTTCTTTACCTGAGCTCTTTTAACCCTCTAACTGCTCATTTTTTAGCGAATTCGATTCGCTAAAAATGGGTCTACTTTATGCAACTAAAGCCATCCCTGGAATAAAACCTTGGGGGTCATTCATAAATGATGTCACGCTTTAAGGGGGAAGGGGGTTCATGAAAGTGTGACAAGGGAAGGGGAGTGTGACGTCGCACATTTTGAATTCTATATAAACTTTTAAAATCAGCAAATTAAGCCAATTTTATGCTAATGTAATGTAGCGTGACATGTGACAAAGGGGGGAGGGGGGTAAATATATTGAAAAGAATCGTGACATTATTTATGAACGGTTCCTTATGCAATGTCCAAATACTTGAGAAATTAGGGATCATTCATTGAGAAATTAATTATAATTAGGGATCATTCATGAATGATGTCACGCTTCAAGGAAGGGAGGGGGTTCATGAAATTGTGACAAGGAAAGGGGAGGGGTAACAAGAAGTGACATCCTACTTATGCAACATAGCGTGACATGTGACAAAGGGGGGAGGGGTTCAAATATGTGGGAAAAAAGCGTGACACCACTTAGGAACTGTCCCTTACTGACGTTTTAACGATGAAACAGCGGAATAATACTTTGAATACACTTGAAAAGCTTAAACCCGTAGAAATTACGGAATGAGCAATTTTCGCTACATTTTTTTTTTTTTTTTTTTTACGTCGCACGGGGCAATCGCGGGATAAACAGTCAGTGCGCAACTGGATGATTAATCGATTACACATAAAAAGTTTGATTAATTATTTTTAAGGGATTAAATGCTTCAGAATTGATAAATGGCAATCTTAATTGTGATGAACTAGAATGTCAAATTTAGTGCTTTTAGTATTATCTCTTTTATAAAAACATATTTAGAATTTTATTTGAGATTTCCCGGAATAAACTTCCTGTGATCGAATTCAAGATCCTTGTGACCTTTACTCACGCTCATTAGATATTTCGAAGTAGCCAAGTGGTTAGGATGTCTAGCTTCCAACTGGAATGCTAGGTGTTCGATACCCGACCCACTGACCCACCATGTACACTTAAAGATACGTGCATGTAAAATACGTGGACCCTGAAGTCTCGAGGCAGTTCCGAAGGTACCGGAGGGGGATAAATTCCTTTCCCTTCACTCTTAGGCCTAAAAAGGAAGGGGGCGTATTTGTGGGGGCGCCATCTGGTGTTATCCAAATACACGCTAAGCCAAGTCGTACGTTCACCGTTGTAGTGCTCATTCATAAACGGACGGCACTGCTTTAATTCTTGTTCGCTCCGCGAAGGGGAGCTTGGTAACCCAAATGGCATTAGAAATATGAACATATTTCGAGGAAACGAGGAAATTTTTTAATTTTTTTTACTGAAATGAAATTTTTTAAACAAAAGGGCCATTCCAAGTCAAATCATCCAGTGGAGACGTAGTTTGACACCCGAGGTCAGCATATTTTTAGGAAACTTGGTGACATTGTTTTATCCATCGATATAAGAACAATTGTAAACTTGTATCTCAATAACTTGATTAGTTTTTGAAATAGAACTTTTTAAAGTTTTGTCAAAAATTCGCAATTCGACGAAGCTCGCAAACCAAGCAATCGCGCATATTTTTATACTTTTTATCATAAACAGTTATTTTTTAAGACAGAAAGTAACTTTTGTTGCCTTGTGTTCAGTATTCTTTTGTGAATTGAATTATAGCATTCGATTTAGTATTTAAAGTTATTAAAGCCACTTAAAAAATCTTTAAAAAACAAAATTGAGTTGTACTTAGCACAATGATTTGTGCTCCGAAGGAGCTCAATTGCATTGAGAATGTATGCAACGATTTTGAAACCCGTTATGCCATTAAAAACCCGTTATGCCATGCCGTTATGCATGCTTCAAAGTGGTACATTAAAATTAATGTGGTTTGGAGATTTTTATTCTGTTATAACTGATAAAATTTTAAAAATCAGCCAGACCTTCTGTAGATCAAAATAATATACAATAATAAATAGGGAAGAATTTCTTTTATTGTTATTATTATTACAGTGGAAGCTCGCTACTCGTACAGAATTCGCTCCAGGAGTTAGTTCGAATGGCGATTTGTACGAATTTAGAATTTTTTCTTCTTCGCATAAGATACAATGTAAATTCGATTCATCTGTTCCAGACCCGCAGATGGTGCCATATTTAAACCTATAATAAACAAATATACAGTACTGTAAATGAAATTATACATAAATAGAAATTTAACTGCACTTTGCTTGTATGAAGTGAGTTGATGGCATAGGTGGAATGTTGTGCGGAGGAAGAGAAATGTTGATGTTACTGTTTGGAAGAGGACTCCCCTTCCATAAAAACATCCCTTCAGGTGTTTTCTCCCTTTCTGCTGTTCTTTCTTTTTTCTGTCTTTTTGCACTAGAAGAATCTTGGGTTTCTTTCTCTAAAAACCTGTCCATTAATTTCTGCAAAGGAAAGCTTTCCTTACTACTTTCCTCCTTTGAAGAAGAAAGTTCTTCAACCACTTCCTCTTGCTGCTCCCTTTAGAAAGTTAAAATTGTCAGTAAAATCTCAAAAAGTGTTAAAATTTTAAAAAACCATAAACGCCAAAAGAATTATTTCCAGACGAGTTCAAAAATGAGCATAGTTTCTCCATTTTTTTCTAAAAAATATCCAAACTGCAAACCTGGCACAGTCCGCATTGCGGGGCAAGCGTGCGAATGACGAGTTGAATTTTACTTGAACAAGTTGGACGAATGGCGCAGTTCCACTGTATGTTTTAGTAATAAGTCATGTTTGTTAGATAAACTGAGTTACGAAATTTTTTATATACATCGGTTTTATTAGAAAATATTTAAAATGCCTATTGAAATTGAGTGCTTACTACTCTTAAGGTCGCAGATTGAAAATGTTATAAGTTGTAATCAATATTTTTAAACGGCTATACCTCTTATTCTATAGGCTAAAATTTGGTTTATTTTCCAGGTTGAACAGTTTTAACACCTTTCCTTGAACATATTCCAGCTTTCATTAATATTTTTTATGGATATCGATTCAATTTTGTACAAGAAGTTCCGTCTAGAACTATACCAGCCTACTTTCCCGTATACACCAAATTCAGGTTTATAATCTAGCTATCTCTTTCTCTCTCTTTCTCCTTTAGCTTCAGTCCTTAACTTTTTCAAATATACCTTTTTCAACGGATAATACATATTCATTCTTTCCTTTATTCAGCCATTCATTTATTCATTCATTCGTTTACTCATTTATGTGTTTATTCATTCATTTACTCATTCATGTATTAATTCCCTCATTTATTCATTCTTTTCCTCATTCATTTATTCATTGATTCATTCTTTCACTCATTCATTTATTCATTGAGAAATATCCTTAAAAATTCCGATAAAAACATTTCATAGGAAAATAGGCTCGTTAGTTCTGAAAGAACTTTCTATTTGTACGTGTTCTACGTTATAAGAGCTTTCCTATAAAGTTTGTTCCAAGCAAATCGGTCCGTTAGATCAGGATTTATATAGAATTGAAATTTCCCCGTAAGCGCTATGTTAATTTTTTGAACTGTTCAAAAATGCACAAAAACTGTTCAAATTGATATTTCACGCCAAGCGCTTCTTCCAGTAAGCTTGTTCATTGGAACATGGATCTTGTACCCAGAGTTTACATCATTTGCTTCATTTTCGCCCATAGGCGCTAATGTTAATTTTTTTTAACTGTTCAAAATTGAACGAAACATTTTTCAAATCAAAAAGTAAAATATGGAAATGAGATGTCCTCGCCGAGATCTTTCGAATGCAAAAAGAATTTTTCCAATCGGACAATTAGTTCAAAAGTTATTAGGGGGGGACAGACCGACAGACCGACAGACACACATTTTCCCCCATCTCAAAACCCTACATTCAAATTTTTTATTTTTCAACCTTTATTTAATTACTTCACTTTTTTTTGACTATTCTTTATTTTTAACGATATTTTTACGGTTCCATTAAGCCTTCTTTCAAGCTTTATTATTATTTTTTTTACTTTTACGGGAAAGTAGGCTAAAAAGCGACTCACATGTGATGTTACTTCTGGACTTTCAATTGCCCATAATATATGTTGTGGGAGAACAGGGCATTCATCTTGCCTTTCAGGTCAGTAAAATGCTTCTGAAGGTCCATGTTGGTGCATGAAAGCAATTGTGTAACCGCCTTCTTCGTTGATTACGCCGAGCGTAAAACTGGTCAGTATTTTTCTAACTGGTCAGTATTAGTGAGTATTTTCTAAATTTAATCAGTGAAGTCGTTATGTTTCGAAAAATCCCTGAACATTTCATTTAAAACGAAAAAAAAATAGATTTTCTTGCCTTTTACCTTAAAAACTTAAACAGATGACCAACTCAAAGCATGCATTGAATTTCTAACAATAACAAGGTAATTTTTTGCTAGACTGGGTGCTTTGCTTTTGATGGAATCGATCGACCATCGTATGTGCTTACGCTTGGTTAAGCAGGCAGACCGTGAAATTCCTATATAAATTGTTGGGAGACCTTCAGCTTAAAGTAGAATCCGAATCACCTGAACATGATCGGAAGAAGTGCTATACTGATCAGTAACATTCATGTCCTCACTTGGCAATTCGTACCGGGACTCTCGGTAAACTCTACTTTACTCTGTGAGAATCCTTTGATCTTTTTTTATGCTACTCTGCTTACTGAATGAAGATGAATATCTCGTTTTATGGCAAAACTAGCTTCTTTTCCCTTCGAAATTGGTACTTGAACTGTTCGTTTAACTCATAAATAAACCAATGTGAAAAATCCTTAAAAACTTGGCCGTTATGCAGTAACGATAAATATCATCAGTGATGTTACTAGCATGCTCGTCACCCGGGGCGGTAATTTGTGGTGCCCAAAAACAAAAAGGGGGAATTTAAAAAACGTTATGTTGTTTGAACTTGTAGTTTTTAGTTTACATTATTTTCAGTCGTGCAAAAAAAAAAAAAAAATCTTTAGAATTTTATTTCATTTATCTGGTGTCACTTTTAGTGTACTACATTTATTTTCAGTTATGCGTTTAAATAGCACCTTTCTACTCCATCCCCGTCTCCTGTTAGCACGTGGCCGTAGGGGTGCCGTGGAACGCTCATAACCGCTCCGATATAGGGTTGCTGGGAGCCAGCTCAGCCTAACTAACGCTTGTTGTGTGAACCTGGACCTTCTTAATACCCCTATGCTAGAAGAGTATCGTTTGGAGGGTTGCATTTATGTAGAATTTAAGTGTATTTATTTTTCAAAAACTCTTTATCTCATTATATGTGTCACCCGGCTCTCAAGCCCCCTTGTGACGCTACTGATACAAGTGTAAGTTACACATTCTATAACTTACAACTTGAAAGCAAAATTGTTTCATAATTAGATTTACGTTACAGAATAAAAGGAGTTACACATTCTACAACTTACAACTTGAAAGCAAAATTGTTTCATAATTAGATTTACGTTACAGAATAAAAGGAGTTACACATTCTATAACTTACAACTTGAAAGCAAAATTGTTTCATAATTAGATTTACGTTACAGAATAAAAGGAGTTACACATTCTATAACTTACAACTTGAAAGCAAAATTGTTTCATAATTAGATTTACGTTACAGAATAAAAGGAGTTACACATTCTATAACTTACAACTTGAAAGCAAAATTGTTTCATAATTAGATTTACGTTACAGAATAAAAGGAGTATTTGCAATATCAATAATTATTATGTCAATATCGGTCAGTGGTTTTAAAAGCTCGGCCAGTATTTAATCCATTTTGGTCAGTAAAGACAGTATTTTAAATCTTCTAACAAGAAAGTCTAAAATTTATTGTCATATGAGTGAAAGTATTTCTTCCTTTAGGCGTTTTGCAATAGTACTGTAAAATATGTTTCATGCATTGAAAAAAGAATATTTTTTTCCATTAAGTAAATGCTGAAACTGCTTCCTGACGTATGAATCACAGTTGTACCTTTTTCCTCGTCACATTTTTCTTAATTAAGATGTTGTAAAGTGTCAAAGCTCTCCTCTTTTATGTCACTAAGCATTTCGAATAAAAGACGCGATTTCCTCACAGTAATTATGTTTCACGGGTAGATTTTGCATTAAATTCATCTTCTGAATCACAAGCTACAGTAGTACTGAATTAATGGAATCAAAAAGTTTTAAATTTCGCAAATGAGAAGGTTGCGGCAGAAGTGATAGCTTCTTGACAGCAGATGTTTCCAGAATGAAGAACTTTTGGAGCGAGATAGGGAGGAACAGAAATGTATCTTTTCTTCAAACTTATACCATATCATTTTTGAAACAAAAATCTGCTGTATGAAAGACCAATGATAAAAATTTTAAGCAATTTCCCACTTTTAAAGTCGCCAATTTTTTCCTGGTGTCGTACTATTTTAAATCAATAACTTTGAAATGTGACGTATAGACTGTAAAGTGATTTCAGCTCTAAGAAAACTACTCAAAAAAATGTGTTTTCTTTCCTCTCTTACGTTAAGAATGAATGCGATTTAATTATTCATATCTAATCCGAGGACACGCGTCGAAAGGGCTATTGATTGGTCCTCCACCCCCTAATCCTTCACTCATTTTCATACAACTGCCCTTGGTATTGCATTTGCTTGCGACCAATGTCAATCGGTGAAGCATCTTTAGTAGATGAAAAAGGACAGTTCACCAACAAGAGGCGGATCGCGGATCAGGGGGCGTGGCCGTTGCGCCTCCCAATGCCCCCAGGCGTGCCCTCAGGCGTTAGTCGAGTGGAGTTGAGTTGTATGCCCCCAGGCGTTTTTCGAGTGGAGTTGAGTTGTATGCCCCAGGCGTTTTTCGAGTGGAGTTGAGTTGTTTTTTCCCTCAGGCGTTTTTTGAGTGGAGTTGAGTTGTATGCCCTCAGGCGTTAGTCGAGTTGCGTTGAGTTGTATGCCCTCAGGCATTTTTCGAGTAGAGTTGAGTTGTATGCCCTCAAGAGTTTTTTACGAGTAGAGTTGAGTTGTTTTTTCAAAATTTATAGTTTTGAAATGGCAACACCTTTTTGTTTCAGTTTACGACTTGATGCAATGTAATGTCGATTGCAGCGCCATCTATGAGAAGAAAATGCAACTATTTTCGAACTTAATTTTTTTTTCTACTGTTTTCTCTCAGAATTCAAGCAGGAACTATTTTATATTACAAAAAATAATTATAATGGATAATGAATTAAATGGAATCTTGTTAATTACCTCCTTATATATCTTTATTTTTTAGACTTAAAATTATTTTCTTTTTCGATCTTTTTAATGTTTTCACTTAGCATTCACGCAGGAACTATTTTATATTAACAA
Source organism: Octonoba sinensis (assembly GCA_038502835.1). Classification (NCBI taxonomy): domain Eukaryota; kingdom Metazoa; phylum Arthropoda; class Arachnida; order Araneae; family Uloboridae; genus Octonoba; species Octonoba sinensis. The sequence continues at coordinate 9,031,571 of CM076601.1, read as the reverse complement.
AAAATTAATTATAAAATGATAGCGCTAAAAAGTGAATGCTTAAAAAGAGATTACTTTAAATGCAAAGGGAATTATTAAAGTATTACATTTAAATGATATTAAAAAATAATAATAATATTTTTAATACAAATTAGTGATGATAAAAGGTATATTCAACTTACCCTAGCAGGAGATTCAGTAGATTGATAATTGATTCTTCAAAAATCCATGGTCGAACGTATAAGGAACTGAGAAACGCTTTTAAAAAAGAGCAGAACGAAAATTCATCTTTACTAAGCAAGCGAAGAAAGCGAAGTGAATTTACAATATTTTCTTTCGAGAAATGGAGAAGCTAAAAGTTAACCAAATAGAATACAGTATGCATCACAGTTGAAGAGGATGTATGCATTGAAGCACATTTGCCGAAAGCTATATCTCTTGTAGCTCTACAAGACATGAACAAACTTGTATTGCGCTAAAAGATTGAAATTATAGTGCAGGTGTTTTTTTATGGCTTTAGGTCCTTTGTGACGATCGGACAGAAAAGAAAAGGTCCCCTCTCCACCCCTATGGACATACTTTCTCTTTCTACATCGAATGAAGTGATTGACAAAGATCGCTTTCCTTTTCACGTACAAAGCATCGCCATTGTACTTAATTTTCAACTGTAGATAATGGATACATTACTTGATGGTGGTGAATATCAGCTTAATGAAAAAAAAAATACGTTAATGAGAGGTGATTTTTACTCGCAAGAAAACATGTTTGATCGTGTTTTCTTCTATTAGCAATCTTTTTTTCATTGGTTCAGAAGCTACTAGTAGGAATCATTCCGTAAAACAATAGAGAATGTAAGATTTTACTAAATAAAGATGTTTGAACTTGCAAAACAAAATTATTTTCTACTTGCAAAATTTTAGAGCTTCGCATTAAAATTTTTAAAAAAAGTACTTATTCAAACGGTTGAAACTTGGAACTAAAATTTCAACACTGAATCATCAAAAATCCGAAACAATTTAAGCTGTGGAATAAAGATTCGAGACTTAAAAAGTAAAAAAAACACACTTCTAAAAGTAAAACTCTCTAAAAGAGATTTGAAAATCTGAAAAGAGAAATAGAATAATAACTTCACTAGAAACACTGAAATAGAAACGTAAAACTTGAAAAATTTAAATCACAAAACTTAAATCTATTGCAAAGAGCTTTATGTGAAACGTAAAAGTGCTAAGAGCAAAATGCTAAAACTGAGGAAACTTAGAAATAGGTGGAACAAATCATTTAAAACTATAAACTTTAAAAACTTAAACTCATTCAGAAAAGAACGGAAATGCTAAATTACAAAACAAAAGTGTTACGCTCTTGCAAAATATTAAAACTTAACGCAAAAAAAAATGTAAGAAAGTACAAAACACCAACAGTTAAGAGTAGTATAAAAACTGTTACTTAGATTCATCTAAAACATAACTCGGAAAAAGTAAAAGTAATATATACAAATTAAAAAAACATATTCACCTAATTAACATATCAAAATATCAAGTACAAGACGTTAAAACAGAACGAAAATGTAAAAGTATTAAACGTAAAATTACAAAACCTAAATTCATCTGCTAAAAGTTCCGTAAAAAATGTAAAAGCACTAAGAGTGAAAACTACAAAACAGCATGAAAGCTAAAAATAAAAAATATACAACATCAGAACTTAAATTCATCCAGAAAAACTTAGAAGAAAAAATGTAAAAGTTCGGAAATTTTCAAAACAAAAGTATGATGCACTTGCAAAATGTTAAAACGTAGTGCAAAAACGTAAAAAGTACTATGTACAAAATGTTAAAATTTAGATTTATCTACTAAAATAGTGAATGAAGATGTAAAATTACTAAGAGTAATATATGAAAACAACACGAAAACGTAAAAGTACTAAGTACAAAACGTAAAAAAAAAAATTTATTTATCTGCTATAACTTAGACTGAAGTCGTAATACTACTAAGTACAAAGTGTTAAAACATCATAAAAATGTAAAAATATCAAGTATAAAGCAGCAAAACATAGATTTGTCTATAGAAATCTTCATCAAAAAATGTAAAAGTTCAAACAATAAAATCCTAAAACTCTGAAAAATTGAAAACACGCAGTACAAAAACAGCAAAACCTGTAAAATTGCTAAGTATAAAGCTGAAAATCTTAAATTTTTCCAGAAAATCTTAGAACGAAGTTGCAAAAGTACGGAACTTTTCAAAGTAAAAGTGTTATGCACTTACAAAATATTAAAACTTAGAATGAAAATGTAATTGAATCAAATGTACTAAGTATGAAATAGTAAAGTAATATGAAATGTAAAAGTAGTAAGTATATAGCGTAGTCATCAAGTGAAACTTTGTACAAAAATGCCTAACTTAAGTACGAAACTTAAAAGACTTAGATCTGTCTGCAGAAATCTTGATCAAAAAACGTAAAAATTCAAACAACAAAATCCTAAAACTCTGAAAAAAGTAAAAACACGCAGTACAAAAACAGCAAAACATAGATATGTCAACTGAAATCTTGGTCAAAAATGTAAAAGTTCTAACAACAAAATCCTAAAACTCTGAAAAATTAAAAACATGCAGCACAAAACAACAAAACATGTACAAATGCTAAGTATAAAACTTAAACTCATCCAGAAAAACTTAGAACGAAAAGTGTAAAAGTACGAAACTTTTCAAAAAAAAAAAGTGTGATGTACTTGAAAAACGTTAAAACTTAATGCGAAAATGTAAAAAGTACTACTCACAAAATGCTAAAATTTAGACTTATCTACTAAAACAGTGGATGAAGATGTAAAATTACTAAGTAAAATATATTAAAGCAGCAAGAAAATGTTAAAGTACTAAGTACAAAAACGTAAATAAATTGATTTATCTACTAAAACATAGACTGAAGTTGTAAAAGTACTAAGTATATAACGTATTCATCAAGTGAAATTTTGTACGAAAATGTAATCGTTTATGTACGAAACTTAAAAAACTTAGATTTATCTACAAAAAATCCCAACTAAAGTCGTAAAAAGTAAGAAATGTTAAACATCATGAAAATGTAAACTTTCCAAAAACGCAAACATCAAAACTTAGATGTATCTAATAAAATTTAGAACGAGTAAAAGTGTCAAACTTAATAAAAGTACTAAGTAAAAAACAAAAAAAACTAATATTCATCTACTAAAACACAGAAAAACTTAGAACGAAAAGGTAACAGAAAATTTTCAAAATAAACGTGTTATGCACTTGCAAAATGTTAAAACTTAAATTTATCTACTAAAAATCAGAACAAAGATGTAAAAATACTAAGTATAATACATTGTAGCAACACAAAAATTTAAGAGTATTAAATACAAAACGTAAAAAAAGTTAGAGTTATCTAACTAAAACTTAGACTGAAGTCGTAAAATTACCAAGTACGAAATGTTCAAGCATCATAAAAATGACTAAATAACAAGTATAATGTATCAAAAACATAGTTTTCTCCATTGAAATCTTAAACAAAAATGTAAAAGTTCTAAGGACAAAAATGCTAAAGAAGTGAAAAAATGAAGAATACGCAATGCCACACAACAAAGCATGTACTAACTAAAAAACTTCTAATTTTCAATTCATCCAAGGAAAAAAAAAACTTAGAAACAAAAGAAAAAAAAATATGTAAATTCAAACGAAAATTTTCAGAAATAAAACTGTTATCCACTTGCAAAGTGTTAAAACTTAATGCAAAAATATAAAAAGTACTGTGTATGAATGTTAAAACTTAGATTTATCTACGAAACATGGAATGAAGATGTAAAAATATTAAGTATAATATATTAAAGCAACACTAAAATGTAAAAGCACTATGTACAAAGCATCAAAACTTAGATTCATCTAGTAAAACTTAGTACAAAAATGTAAAAGTACTAAGCATAGAACCTCAAATATACATTTATTTAGTAAAAAACAGAACGAAACTGTTAAAGTACTAAAGCCAACACATCAAACAAGGATTAATCTATTAAAACAGTACAAAAAAAAAACACTACATACAAACTGAAAAAACTCTTAGAACTAAAATTTAAAAATGTGACAAATCATAAAATTTTAAAACGTAACTTCATCCAGAAAAACTTAGAACGAAAATGTAAAATTACTGAAGTTTACAAAACAAAAGTGATAGGCATTTGCAAATTATTAAAAGCAAAAACGTAAAAAGTACTAGATACAAAAAGTACGAAACATCAAAACTTGGAGTAGTATACTAACAAAACTGCAACTTCGATTCATCAAGTAGGACTTGACTCTAAAATTGTGAAAGAAATGTGAAAACTGATATTCACCTTTTAAAATGTAAAAATATTAAGTACACGGTGTTAAAACAGAACAAAAATGTAAAGGTACGAAATGTAAAACTCCAAAAAGTTAAATTCCTCTACTAAAAAAATGTTTTGAAAAGTAAAAGTACTATGTACGTCAACTAAAAGCAGCATGAAAATTTAAAAATAGCAAGTACAACACGTTAAAACAGCACGAAAATCTAAAAGTACTAAGTGCAAAGCATCAAAACTTACGTTGATCCAGAAAAGCTGGGAACAAAAGATGTAAAAGTACGGACATTTTCAAATATAGTGATATGCGTTTGCAAAATGTTAAAACTTAATGTAAAAACGTAAAAAGTACCATATACAAAATGTTAACACTTAGATTTATCTACTAAATCTAGAATGAAGATATAAAAATACTAAGTATAATATACTAAAGAAACACAAAATTATAAAAGTGCAAAATACTAGAACTATCTAGTAAAACTTCAAAACATAGATTCAGCATCAAAACCTATTGTTTACAAAAATCTTAATCAGAAATGTAAGAGTTCGAAGAACAAAGTGCTAAAACTTAAAAAGTAAAGAAACGCAGTACAAAACAATAAAGAATGAAAGAGTACCAACTATAAAGCTTCAAAACCTAATTTCATCCAGAAAAAATTAGAACAAAAATGTAAAGCTACGGAAATTTTCAAAATAAAAGTTTTATGTACTTGCAAAACTTAAATTCATCTACTAAAAATTCGGTTAAAAAAGTAAAAGTACTACTAAGAACAAAAAACTAAAAACAGCATGAAAATCTAAAAGTACTAAGTACAAAACATCAAAACTTAAATTGATCCGGAAAAACTTAGAATAAAAACGTAACTGTACAGTTATTTTAAAAATAAGAGTATTATGCATTAGCAAAGCGCTGACGTTTCAGCGCTTTGCTAATGCATAAATTCCTGCTTGAATTCTGAGAGAAAACAGTAGAAAAAAAATTAAGTTCGAAAATAGTTGCATTTTCTTCTCATAGATGGCGCTTCAATCGACATTACATTGCATCAAGTCGTAAACTGAAACAAAAAGGTGTTGCCATTTCAAAACTATAAATTTTGAAAAAACAACTTAACTCTACTCGTAAAAGACGCTTGAGGGCATACAACTCAACTCTACTCGAAAAATGCCTGAGGGCATACAACTCAACGCAACTTGACTAACGCCTGAGGGCATACAACTCAACTCCACTCAAAAAACGCCTGAGGGCAAAAACAACTCAACTCCACTCGAAAAACGCCTGGGGCATACAACTCAACTCCACTCGAAAAACGCCTGGGGGCATACAACTTAACTCCACTCGAAAAACGCCTGGGGGCATACAACTCAACTCCACTCGACTAACGCCTGAGGGCACGCCTGGGGGCACTGGGAGGCGCAACGGCCACGCCCCCTGATCCGCGATCCGCCTCTTGTTGGTGAACTGGCCTTTTTCATCTACTATCTTTCTTAATTTTGAAAAAAACATATTGAAAATTAATTACACTGTGCAACAAATTTGAACTTTTTTTTTGTCCTTTAGATGAAACTATGTGATTCTATATGAACAAAAGGTGCTTGATTCAAACATCCAAACCATAATGGTCCATCACGTAGCGCTTTGTTGGGGACCCGCTTCTCATAGTTATACAATTTGGTTATAGAAGAATGTAACTGAGGATTACTTATTGAAAACACAAACACTAAAATGATTTTTTTTTTTGGCCGTTTCACCTTGTGGGCATCTGTTGGTGTGCCCTTATAACAGATTAGCAATATTCAATTTGCATACTTCCATTCCATCGACCTCTGAAACGCTTTTCAGACAGATTAGTTGTAATGAAGCCTTTAACCACGCTTATCATTCAATGCGCCAAGGTTTTGAGGAAAGAAGTCCATATGGGAGTCCAAAAAATGTAGTTTTGATGACATATGGCAAACTACAATACAGAAGCATTTTATTTTGTCCCCAACAAGATTTTCGTAGTTTTCAGCTTTCTCATTTCCAAGGAAACGTGAGCACACTGATTTAAAGGTCAGAATGGCTAATTTTTCGGCATCTGATTGTTTGTTTCCACACCCCTCATCATGAAAGGACTCCCTTAAGTTGTGGGGCCTGTAAAATCCTTTCTTTTACTTTTGCCTCACTTAAATTTTTGAATTTGTTCTTGAGATGCAAGAAAGCCACTCCTTCTCTGTCCGGAGCTTTTACAAATATTTCTATAAACCAAGTATAATCAGCAGTTGTGGAAAAAGGATACATTGTAGATTTACAAGTGGCTCATTTGGTATGTTTTTGCCACTCAAAATTTTGGAATTCGCTTTGTGTTTTCAGAATATGCTACAGGAATAAATAGGGAAAAAATACTTAGATGACAGAACACTAATAAATAAGCGCCACTATGCAGAATTTTGCTCATGTCCTAATGCTTGAAATAGTGCATTCACATCACAGCAGCGTACTGCTTTTTCTTTCTACGCAAGGTAGTCTACAAAATGCCTTTGTCGTCTTGTAAAAGACTCGAAACCTCGAGAAGTAGATAAAGCTTTTGTTGCCAAAAATGTTGCTAAAGTAACACAAGTTTATTAAAAATGTCTCTAGAATGCCAACGATCTCACTGTCAATGAGAAAGTTATAATCTATATAAATAAAACCAAAAGTTTGTGTGTGTGTGTGTGTGTGTGTGTGTGTGTGTCTGTCTGTCGATCGCCTCCTGGCGAGATGGAACGTTCCAGAAATACGAAATTTTGTTTACGGGTACCTTGGGTCAGGTCCTCGTGCACCTCGAAGCGTTTTTCCGAAAATTCGAATTTGTTCTTCTTTTATTCTAATTTAAGCAAAACTGTTAATTTTAGGAATATCACATCGAAGAAACGTCACACCTTTTCGATTTTTGCAGCATACTGATGCCCGTAAAAAACGGCACAAGATGGTCTCTTTCAGAACTTTGTAGAACGAATAGAACACGCGCAATATTCATTTAAAGTAGTTTTCGAACTTTAAAGCGAGGCTTACCTCTGAATTTATCTGCTCAATTTGCCGGGTTTCGCCAAAATAAATACTACTTTTGTCGCCAACTAGATGATTTTTGTCAACGTAAGATTGAAAAAATGATGTTTTATCGTTATGCATGCCGTTTCATGAGTGAAACAAATTCTAAAAATGCATTTAATTTTTTAGCATATTGCAGACCATTTTTAATTACCTCTTGAGGTTGATCCTTCTTTGTTTTTTTGACGATTTAGTATTATGGTACCAGTTAAACAATTTCATGAAACATATTATTTCTTACGGTAGAGTGTCCGTTTTATCAACGAAGCAAATTCTAAAAATTTATTTCATTTTTATGCATATTTTGTGAGTTATGAACTGCAGACGATTTTCAATTACTTTATCTTGAGGTTGATTTTTCTTTCCATATTTTACTCAAGTGATTTTATTTTAAAAACATCTACTTTTTTTTTTTGCTGTCTATTTGGCACTATTTGGACAGAATTTAGTTATTTCTTTCTATCAACTTAATATTCACGTCGTCGTCTTCTTTTCGTCATGACTGATTCAGTACTAAACATTTTCTAACTTAAATGTGCATTTGCCTTTGGAAATAATGCTTTCCTTTCTCTCGTTTTTATCCGAATTTTCTGAAAGTGCTATTTAATTGAATTTTCAGGAAATCCTTTGAAGATTTTGCAAGCGGGATTTATAGGAACTGTCCTTATTTTGATGGGGAATTTAAGAGGAACTGTTGGTAATTTTAGGAACAGTAGCTCTTGAAGTCTGTACTCAAATGGGTATTTTTGATTATTTGAGACTAATGTCCTTATTCTATTAGGGATGTTTAGGAATAGTTGCCTTTATTGAAATAGGGGGATTTAAGGATTTTTTTTTTCTTTATTGTAGCAGAAATATTCAGGGACAGTTGTTCTTCATCTTATGGACATTTTAAAACAGAATACAGTTCTTATTCTGATGATAATTTTTAGATGTATTGTGATAGATATTGTAATTACGATTTTTATGGACTCTTGATATCATTTTGGCACAATTATTTCGCTGCATGTGCGCATTTTAGTTACTGTTGCAATTACTCTAATGGCAATTTTATGAAATGTTGTTGGCATTTTAATGGGGATTTTTATGGACTTTTATTCTTGGTGTAAAAGGAATTTTTCTAGGCTGGTCGTTTTAATGCAATCGTGTTTTTTAATGATTTTTACTGTTTAAATAAGGTTTTTAAGGCCTGTTGCCCATCTCCTACTCTTGGATTTTTTAATAAAATTTTTCCTTATATATTTGCAACAGAATTTTGGACATCCGTCATTTATCCTCCGAATGATGCAATATTATCCCGCTCAAAGCCGGGCATGTCAGCTAGTTTATAATAAATTAAGTCGATAAATAACAAAAATATGCACATTTATCCAGAAAATACGTAAAAAGCTAAAATGTGGAAGTTTGGGAAAATAGTACGTGATAGGCAAAAAAAAAATTGCAGATTAGAAATTTTCAGCCAAAAATACATAAGAAACAGACATTTTTATCTAAAGGGCATTTTTCATGTTGCACAGTGTTATTTATAGTTTAATGACTCATTTATTTGCATTAATTAATCTCTTTGAATAACTGCACATCTTCGGGTGCGATGAGAGTGACATTTAAACTCGCAACAAGAAGTAATGAGGAAAGAATGGAGTACTTCGCAGGACGTCATTAGATTGGGTCTTTTACCTCCAACGTACATTACTTTCAAGTTTGGAACTAGCGTTCCCTTTTATAACAATACTGTATACACAAACTGAGGAAGTGTTGAAAATATTTCACGCCTCCCTCCGAAACACTTTAACCCCATTTATATTTATCTTCCATTCAGTTGTTGTTGTTGTCATTTCAGACTTCAGCTGTCAAGATAATACCTGAAATTCCGTTGAGTTCGGAAGTGCTGTTCTCTGTAATTGCCATTTTATTGTCGCCAAAAAGAGTTGTGTGCCAATCGTTTAAACTTGGTGCCCCCCTTTGATAATTTTAAAAAGAATATTCATATGAAAGATACATAAGAAATTTTCAGATGACCACAACGAACTAGTTTATTTTTGGATAAAAACATGTGATGTGTAAATCCTGATTTCAAATTTGCCTTGAAATTGGGCAAGTAATGTCAATTTTCGCTGCCGCAGAGTAAAAATAACCCGAGTTGCTAGTAGGAGTTTATAATTGGTTGTTGGGCAGCGTTTCTGATCACATAACTATTTGGCGAGCTGAGCAATTTTATTTACAGCTAGCAACTCTTAAATTGGAAACAAACGGGAAAAGAAAGCAGCGCGTTTGGGTGCCGTTCATAAATGACGTCACGCTTTTTCCCATGTATTTGACCCCCACACCCCCATTGTCACAATATGTCACACTTCAACGGACCCACCTGCCCCCCTTTGGCACGCGTCACGCTCTGTTGCATAATGCACGATGTCACGCTTCTTGTTACCACCTCCCCTTGTCACGCTTTGTCACAATTTCAAGAACCCCCCCCCCCCCCCGAAGCGTGACATCATTTATGAATGTTCCTTTGGATGCTGCGGCAGGTTTTCGAATAAAGAATCTTATATTTTTCATAATTCTCCACACTTCAGTACAGGACACAGTTCATAAAAGATATTTATGTTTGGATCAGATTTAAGTGAAAATAGCCTTTCTCGCAAATTTAGTAAATGGAATTGTTAAATTTCGCAGTGATGCTGATAAGAACGCCAAATACAGATCTCTCTTCCTCCCTTGAGTAAAATTTCTACACAATCATCCTTAAAACCGCTTCTGCTTTGCGTCCAATGAAAGACGCACTGCGTGTTATAGTCGATCTGAGTTTGTAACGTTGTAGTTCGTAATATGAGGTATGTGCATTCGAATGACACACATAACGAACTAAATAGAAGTAAAGTAACTCCTGTACCAAATAAAACTTTTTAAACTATTTTAAGAAAAACGAGAAAATGTTTAAGAGGGCTAGTTTGTCTGCGATCCATGGCTTTTTGGCGAGCTGAACGGTCTTACTAAGGGCCAGCCACTCTAGAATCGGAAACAAATGGGAAGGGAAAATATGTTTCAGCATGTTTAGACGTCGCGAAAGGCTTTTGAATGGAGAATTTATATTTTTTTCATAATTCTCCACATTTTAGTACAGAGCACAGTTTATAAAAATATTTATGTTTGTATTACAGATTAAAGTGGAATTAGTGTTCCTCATAAATTTAGTAAAACGGAGAGTTTAACTTCGCAGTGATGCTGATAAGAGCACCAAATACAGATCTCTCTTCCTCCCTTGGGCAAAATTTCTGCACAATCATCCTTAAAACCTGCTTCTACTTTGCGTGCAATGAAAGGCGCACGGCGTGTAATAGTCGCACGGAGTACGTACCATTGTGGTTCGTAATATGTGGTAAATGCAATCGAATGACACATAACGAACTATAAAAATAATGTAATTCCTATAAAACATTAAAAAAAACTTTTTAAACTAATTTACTAAAATCGACATGATGTTTACGAGGGTTAGTTGCAAAAATAACTGCAGATTATGCACCACATGTGACGCAATACTTTTAATTATCTTGCAACAAACCGCATTTATTGTGTTCGGAGATTTATTCGATAGTAGGAAGAGTTAGGCGTCATTTTTGAGAAAAATTTAACAACAGTATGCTAAAATTTATTGGATATTGTTAAAGGGCCGACATTTGCGGCGGTTTTGTGAATTGACCCGAACAAAAAGTGCCACTGGTTTAATTCAATAACTTGCTTTGTTTACTATTGATTTGGCGATTTATTATCTCTCTTGGCGAGTTTAGCACAGTAATCTCTTTAAACGATAAACACCATTTACAGCCGTATTCACCAGCCTTTCGACTGGCAGTCAGGCAGCGTTTTCACGGTCCGTTTTGGACTCAAGTCCAAAACGGTATTCCCCACCCCGAGGAGACAGCTACTTCTCACCGCGGTCGGTCGAAGAACTTCGACCGTAGAAATCGAAGGGTCCAAGCAGTCCCAACTTACAGCGCGTGCGCAGTAAACAAACGGCCATCTGTAGTTTCTTGATTTCGAAGAGAAGTGCGAGGTCAAAAATAAATACTCTGGGCAAAACATGGGAAATTCATTTGGGGTCGAGACTTCGTGACGTAGTAGTACTCCTTTAGGGTGTTCAACCCTCAACGTAATAGAACCGAATGCTTGTTAAATAGGAGAAAAAAGATTAAAAGTTTTAAACGCAGTTTAAATACTAATAAATTTGTTCATGAGACATCGCCGAAGTAGCCTATTCAGTAACCTGCCGGCGTTCAATGAGGGCGTTAAGGGTTCGAATCCCGCCGTTGGTTGTCATTTTTATTTATTTATTTTTAAGTTATTATATTTACATAAAAATAAATTTATTCAGAAAAAGGCTCATTAAGTATAAAATTATATTTCAATTATGGTAATCATTTTACTTTTTAAACTGCAAAATAACTAATAGCTCTAATATCACAACAAGTCCTATCAATCATAAAATGTAACAGTTTTAAATTGTTTCATGTACGTAAATGGGCGTAAAAGTTCATTTTATAGCTTCATCCTAGCCTTTTCTTACGAAGCAGTACTCATGTGAATGTTAGAGTTGCTGTTTTTTTACTGAATGCCAAAACTGGTCCAATGGAATAAGGGACTAATAAGAAAGCAGGCTATTTCGAGGATCCTTGTTTGTAGAGTTAAAAATTTATGTTGAATAAAGTTAAATCAGAACACAATTTAAACTTTTTATTTTCTATAGTAGCTTTTCATGAGTAGTATTTAAATAATATTTATTTATTCTGTTTTTTTATGAAGTAAAATTGTTACTATACTTAAATATATCATTTAATATTTAATTAGCCTTTTTTTCAAGTAAATATAATAAGTTAAATGAGTAAAAATTAAAAATCAAAGGGGGGATTGGAACACTACACGTTCGCATTGAACGCCGGCACGTTACCAGATAGACTAGTTCGTCGCTGTCTCCTGAGCAAACTTATTAGTATCTGAACTGAGTTTGAAATTTTAAGTGCTTCTTTCTCCTGATTAACTGGTCATTCGGCACTTTTACATTAAGGATTGAGCACAATAAAGGAGCACACTATTATTTCACGAAGTCTCGTCGACAAATGAATTTTCCATATTGTGCCTTCCTCTTGTAAATGTTTTTCTTTCTTTCTTTTTTTTTTTTTACAATTACGATGCTTGAGAAATTTGAATATTGCTGACAGCGTTTGTTCTTGTCTTATGAACAACTTTGAAACTTAGGATGAAAAAGATTTTCATGCGCGATATCGTCTACAAAAATCCACATTGTTGTAGTTTGACTCTATGAAGCCACATGGTAGAATTCAGCCAATCATAACGGCCTTATTCACCAAACACGGTCAAACAGCCGGTCCGGTCAATATTCGAAAGAACCGATGTCAAGACCGCTGTCGAATTCCGTATTCACCAGACATTTACCGCCGTATTCACCGTCAACTCTAACCTCATGGTTTGACGCGAAACCGGTCTCCAACCTGAAGTTACCGCGGATTTCCTATTAACCATCAACTTTGACTACGCGGAAACAGGTTCCCGAAACCATGCCAGGTCAAGTAACTCAACCAAGCTCCAGAGCAAAGTTAAGGTTTGAGCGCATGCTCAGTACATGTAAACATTAGCAATGGCGGACTGGATGTTGCGATAATTGGAATATGTTGAGATTTTAGAGCTTTCTTCGCTTTACACGATCTTGAATTTCTGAAGAAGCCTTACAAAAAATACAACTTTAGAGTTGTTTTAATTTTATTAACTAGTATTGTTCAATGATTTCTTTGTCACTTAAAGATTTTGAAACTTTATCATGATTCCTAATTGAACAGAAATACCAAACAATGGGGGGGAATATATCTTTAGTATTTTTATTTAATTATTTATTTTTCTCTCTCCTTGTTGCTTTTTGATATAATTTTATTCTACTTTAAAGTGTACATGTATATACTGAACTTTTAACATGCGTCCTGATTTTTTTTGCCAAGGTTACTTCTGGGCCTGCGAAGTTCATGTGGAATATTTTGATTTATGTATGTCGAATAAAATAAACTTGTTGACCTTTACCATGTGTTTTATGTCATTGGCCAATTTACATTTGCTTGTACATTCTTTTCTTTTTTTTTTAATTTAACAAAGGTTTTGAATGTGTGAAAAGCTTCTTTAAAAAAAAAAAAAAAGACATATGAAAAGAATCCATAATGCTAATGGCAGTTTTGTGTTTAAAGGTAAACTGCAAGGTTTTTGAAAAAGTCAAAATATTCGCCATATGTATTTGTATTAATGAATTCATATTTGCATTAGAAAAAGGGTTCTTGTTAACCCCAAATCACATAATTTTGAATTGCCGTTTCATGCAGTTGTAAGACTTAAACCAAATTTTTACTGTACTTTGCCAATACGAAGTGATTGTAAGAATAAAGTATTTACAATAGTTATAATTGAAATCAAATGCATTTTTTAAATACTCGTATGAATTTAATGCAAATCCATAGCCAGATTTTTTTTTTTTTTTTGGGGGGGGGGGAGGCTTTGAAACACTTATGTTGAGGAAAGTTTCAGGGAGGAATATATGCTACATAGCGAAAATTTTGGGGGGGAAGGGGTTCGTGGGCATCCCTGGTTACAGCCTTGATTTAATGAAAGAATATTCAAATAAATATTTAAAAGATACAATAATACACTACTGCTTGGTTCATAATGATACATTTCTATATTATATATATCTCGTTTGTGAATGGTACCTTTCTAATGTCAGAAAGAGATATATTACAATGATAAAATTAATTATAATTTCCTATTCGTTAAATATATATATATTTTAATTTTCCGAGAAAAATTTTATTGGATTCTTTACTTTTCAATATTTTTAAATTTTTTCCACGAGTGCTAGAAGTAATACCTTCTCAAACGGGCTAAAAACCACTCATGTTTTATTCATTACTATACCGCAGAGAACGGGAAACGAAATGTACCCTGCGCGGTGAAAAAGCATGAAGAAAATCATGTGATAGTTTTGACCAATAACGGGCCTGCGTACATTCCCACATGGCGTCGAGTTGACTAACTTCGTGGTTGGAAAACCCCAGGTTGATTTTCCTCCGTGAATACCGATTTTTAACTTCGCAGCGCTAAGCTCCAACTCCGAGTTAACGGATCTCGTGGTTTCACGCGTGGAGTTAGATTGACGGTGAATATGGCGGTAACATCGTTGATCTTTCGACTGCCTCTCTTGAGACAGCTGTCTTGACAGTGGTATTATGATTGGCAGAATTCTACCATGTGACCTCATAGAGTCAAACTGCAGCAACGTGGATTTTTGTAGACGATATCGCGCATGAAAATCTTCTTCGTCTTAAGTTTCAAAGTCGTTCATAAAACAAGAACAAACGCTGTCAGCGATTCACAAATTTCTCAAGCAATTGTAATTGTAAAAAAAAAAAAAAAAACTTTTACAAGGGGGAGGCACAATATGGAAAATTCATTTGGGGACGAAACTTAGTGTAATAGTAGTGTGCTCCTTTAGGGTGTTCAATCCTTAATGTAAAAGTGCCGAATGACCAGTTAATTAAGAGAAAGAAGCAATTGAAATTTCAAACACAGTTCAGATACTAATAAAGTTTGCTCAGGAGACAGCGACGAAAGAGACTATCTGGTAACATGCCGACGTTCAATGCGAACGTGCAGGGTTCGAATCCCGCACTTGAGCTTTAATTTTTACTCATTTAACTTATTACTATATATATTTACATAAAATAAATTTATTCAGGAAAAAAGGCAAATTAAATATTAAATGATATATTTATTTACAGTAACAATTTTACTTTATAAAAAGCAGAATAAATATACTACTTATAAACAATTACTACAGAAAATAAAAAGTTTAAATTGTGTTATGATTTAAATTTACTTAACATAAATTTTTAACTACCCACAAGAAGCCTCAAAATAGCTTGCTTTCTTATTAGTCCCTTATTTCATTGGACCAGTTTTTGCATTCAGTAGAAAAACAGCAACTCTAACATTCACATGAGTACTGCTTCGTCAGAAAAGGCTAGGATTGAAGCTATAAAATGAACTTTTAAGCCCATTTACGTACATGAAACAATTTAAAACAGTTACATTTTATGATTGATAGGAATTGTTGTGATATTAGAGCTATTAGTTATTTTGCAGTTTAAAAAGTAAAATGATTACCATAATTGAAATATAATTTTATACTTAATGAGCCTTTTTCTGAATAAATTTATTTTTATGTAAATATAATAACTTAAAAATAAATAAATAAAAAAGACAACCAACGGCGGGATTCGAACCCTTAACGCCCTCATTGAACGCCGGCAGGTTACTGAATAGGCTACTTCGGCGATGTCTCATGAACAAATTTATTAGTATTTAAACTGCGTTTAAAATTTTTAATCTTCTTTTCTCCTATTTAACAAGCATTCGGCTCTATTTCGTTGAGGGTTGAACACCCTAAAGGAGTACTACTATGTCACGAAGTCTCGACCCCAAATGAATTTCCTATGTCTTGCCCAGATTATTTATTTTTCACCTCGCAATTTGCTTCGAAATCAAGAAACTACAAGATGGTCGCTTGTTTACTGCGCACGCGCTGTAAATTTAGACTGCTTGGACCCTTCGATTTCTACGGTCGAAGTCTCTCGACCGACCGCGCTGGGAAATAGCTGTCTCCTCGGAGTGGAGAATACCGTTTTCGACGAGTCCAAAACGGACCGTGAAAACGCTGTGTGACTGCCAGTCGAAAGGTTATTGGATACGGGCTGTAATACCAACCACTGTCAAGACAGCTGTCTCAAGAGAGGCAGTCGAAAGATCAACGATGCTAATGTCTGGTGAATACGGAATTCGACAGCGGTCTTGACATAGGTTCTTTCGAATATTGTTTGGACCGGCTGTTTGACCGTGTTTGGTGATCAGCCGTGTTTGGCTGTTGACCGTGTTCGTTATTGCAAATGCATTTAGAGTCATGTTTACTGAACAGCGGTTCAATTGCATAGGAAGTGCTACCAGCTGTATAAGTCTTCGACTAACTTGGAAATCGTTATACGGTTTTCATATAGACTGCAACATCAAGAACACACGTCTCTTCAATCGACTATTGCTAGAGCTATCACAGTGAGAGCGAGGGGTTATCTATTGCCCTTCATGATGTGGTTCACTCATCAACTGACACTTCACTTGTACAAATTATTATTAATGATGAAACAGCTGCCTATGAGTAAGCAATTAGAAGCACAAGAATGTTTTGTTTTCATTACGTGCAACTACTGATATGCACTGAAAGTTTACGGCGAAGATTTTGTTGCTGTCGACTTCGGTGCAGCATCGCAGTTAGAGTTTCTTGCAACACATCAAAAGGAAATGGCTTGTCGTTAGTTTCCACAAGTCTGGCTCTTAGTCCACCAGAATTGGCATTTTACGCAGTTTTTATAGATAAGGGGGTTTCATCTAGAAGCCTCTTAGCCGTTATCGAAATAATTTCGATAACGTTGCCCGAGGAGTGCCAACGAGGAGGCGGGCTTCTAGCAGCGTCGTTCTAAACTGAGTAGGTAGTCAAATATTTTAATCCAGAATTTTCAAAATTAGCTAAATACGGTGGCAATTGTTTTGGAAACTGATCACAGTAAAACTTTTGGCGAAGAGCGCAGTACTTTAAAAGACTTCCCTACCGACTGAGTTTGGAACAAGGCTGTGAAGCAAAGTTTGACCTCATCGGACCCATGATAATCTCACTCCGTCAAAGACTTCAGTCGGTCGAACAAGTGGTTTACGTATGATCGTGATAAGCTCGCATTTTTATTCGATTAAAACGTTTACCGAATTCCGGAGTGTTGTCATTAGCCGGATGAGTGCAAACTTAGCTTAAGGCTCCTCAGGGGGACGCCCCTCCCGCCAGATGTTAACCCTTTTGCGGCCCCCCGAGCTGATTTTAGATGTTATGAATCAGCTCTTTTTAGATGTTTGGTTATTTGCCTAGATATCATATCAGGTCTTGTCATGTATCTACTTATTTTCCTCCTCCCTCCTTCACCTTTTAGCATGGGAACTTAGATTTGCCTCTCTTCTCTCTCCCGCTGATTGTCAATTGCGGTGTGTGCAGTCCGAGTAGGTCTACTGAGCGCCAGCCCAGCATAACCTTCCGTTGCAGTTTCAAACTGGTCTTCCTGAAGGTGTGACATAATATCGCACTTATTTGACGTGTGTGGCTCCCTAAAAGAAAGTGGGTTAGACATAATTTTATTACTTCTTACAAAATACACTACTGCATAAATTAATTACACCATAAAAGAAAATTATCGCATATACATACACTTCCATACTGAGAACAGTTATTACTGATTGCTCTCTCTGTAAAAAAGATGACTAAGTTAGTAGAAACTACCTTAGTGATGAGATTCTCCGGTCTTTACCTTTGGAGAGAAAAAAAAGGTTCTGGCTTAAAGTATGCTTGCAAACTGTACGAGAAGCAAAAGTTTCAAAATATATCGAAAAGAAGGGAAATTTTGGGGGATCTCTGACGGTGTGGAACTGGTCCTTCTGGTACTCCTTCACTTACCTCAATCCTAACTATAGGGTAGGCAATCCATGAACTGGGATTTTTTTAATTTTTTTTTTTTACATTTACAAGACATATCACTTGACAACATTCACATATATTTTTAGTTAAACGACACATGACATTAAAACACTTACAGTTTTTTATATTTTTTTTTTCTTTTTTTTTTTTTCCTTTTTTTTTCATTTTTTTATACATTTACACAACACAACACAACACCTTACAACATTTATGTTTTTTTATTTTTATTTTATATATATTTTTTTGGTTTCCCAGTCCTACCAACTTAAAGTGAAGAACTGTTGGACATTCCTTCTTTTGTCCCGGGCGTCACTACACACCATCGTTCATTCCCCCGGGAGACCTCAGGTCTGTAAAGAAGTCGGGGAGGGTTGGGGGGGATACCAATCTAGGGCGATGGGGAAAAGGGACTTACTTGATACCAGGCTCAGTTGTGAAGAAATTCCTTGATTCGCCATCTGCAACATAGCTGATATTATACTTACTTCAAAAGAGGGAAAAAATCTGTCTGACCTGAGGTACCCAGACTTGATCTGTTTTGTCCTTCAGCTGATTCTACAACGCCATGATTTAAATGCTATTGGTTAGTCTCTTCCCATGGCTTCAGGATTTTTCGTCTTCCTTCTTATGTTTGATCTTTTGTTTCTTTTTTCCTTTCTTCTATATCTCATTTCTTATTAGATATCTAGTTCAGAGTGTATGCGTCATATCCGCTCTTGAGAGATGTTTAGTTACTATATGAGCACTGGCTGATGTCTAGTTGTTATATCAGCACTTGGGTGATGTTCCGTTAGCTATATGAACACTTAGTGATTTCCAGATGCTTCTCCAGATGTTACGGAAGCTATTGGTAGATATCCAGTTGCTTATCCAGATGTTATGAAAGCTCTTGTCAATGTCCATTTACTTATCTAGATGTTATGGAAGCACTTTTTAGATGTTCAGTTGCTTATCCAGATGTTATGGAAGCACTTTTTAGAAGTCCAGTTGCTCATTCAGATGGTATGAATAAGCTCTTGTTGGATGATCCGTTAGCTATATGAACACTTAGTGATTTCCAGATGCTTCTCCAGATGTTACGGAAGCTATTGGTAGATATCCAGTTGCTTATCCAGATGTTATGAAAGCTCTTGTCAATGTCCAGTTACTTATCTAGATGTTATGGAAGCACTTTTTAGATGTTCAGTTGCTTATCCAGATGTTATGGAAGCACTTTTTAGAAGTCCAGTTGCTCATTCAGATGGTATGAATAAGCTCTTGTTGGATGATCCGTTAGCTATATGAACACTTAGTGATTTCCAGATGCTTCTCCAGATGTTACGGAAGCTATTGGTAGATATCCAGTTGCTTATCCAGATGTTATGAAAGCTCTTGTTAATGTCCAGTTACTTATCCAGATGTTATGGAAGCACTTTTTACATGTTCAGTTGCTTATCCAGATGTTATGGAAGCACTTTTTAGAAGTCCAGTTGCTTATTCAGATGGTATGAATAAGCTCTTGCTGGATGATCCGTCAGTTAGTGTCAACAAAAACTATTCAAACAAGTGAACTGGAGTCAAAGTGCACTTAGTGAACCAACAGGATTCTACTGTGAAAGTTGATTATGCTTTCTTAAGATTTCTTTTTAGCGCATTTGGAGATTAAAAAAGTTGATAAAATAACTGGAAACGTTCGGTTTATGTTTCACAATTTCATGATAAATTTATCATGAAATTGTAGGGTCAGGTGGGGAAAAATGGGTCACTTTTTAGCTATTTTCATACTTAAAGTTTCATAGCAACAAAACCAGAAACATTTCCCATTTCTTTTCAATTGCACCTTAACATTGAACTTCTTTAGATCAATTTTTTTTTTTTTTTTTTTTTTTTTTTTTTTTTTTTTTTTTTTTTTTTTTTTTTTTTTTTTTTTTTTTTTTTTTTTTTTTTTTTTTTTTTTTTTTTTTTTTTTTTTTTTTTTTTTTTTTTTTTTTTTTTTTTTTTTTTTTTTTTTTTTTTTTTTTTTTTTTTTTTTTTTTTTTTTTTTTTTTTTTTTTTTTTTTTTTTTTTTTTTTTTTTTTTTTTTTTTTTTTTTTTTTTTTTTTTTTTTTTTTTTTTTTTTTTTTTTTTTTTTTTTTTTTTTTTTTTTTTTTTTTTTTTTTTTTTTTTTTTTTTTTTTTTTTTTTTTTTTTTTTTTTTTTTTTTTTTTTTTTTTTTTTTTTTTTTTTTTTTTTTTTTTTTTTTTTTTTTTTTTTTTTTTTTTTTTTTTTTTTTTTTTTTTTTTTTTTTTTTTTTTTTTTTTTTTTTTTTTTTTTTTTTTTTTTATTACATGTTTGAATTTCGTGTAATTTCTTTTCTTTTCTGTGCTTTTCATATGTTACATATTCTTACATTATATTGAAATTAAAACTCGTTTTACATTTTTCATACCCAGTTTACTAAATTTTTAATTTGGGTCTATATGACCCGACGGGACGACTTGTGTGATGTCTTGATAGGTGACAGCTCAGGGGTTAAGAGCTAGATATAAACAGTTCACTGTGTTTCAGGAGCTATATGAATAAAAAGGTTTTTTGGAGCACTCTTCAACCAGAATACAAATTGAATGTTTCCATATTTTTGGGCATAATTTAATACTTTGGTATTGTGTCTCTTGCTTTTCATTTCATTGACACTTTTAAAAAATTGCTCTATAATTAAATTTGCCATCTTAAAAACTAACTTCGTGTACACTCGATTATTTATTTTATCATTCTTCACATTAACTTTGTTCTACACAAAAGGGATCATTCATAAATGATGTAACGCTTCGAGAGGGGAGAGGGGTTCGTGAAATCGTGACAAAGTGTGACAAGGGGAGGGGAGGATTTAACAAGAAGTGTGACATCAGGCTTATACAACATAGCATGACATGTGACAAAGGGGGGAAGGGGTCCGTTGAAGTGTGACATTTTGTGACAAAGGGGGAGGGAAGTCAAATATGTGGGGGAAAAGCGTGACATCATTTATGAACGGTCCTAAAGACATTTCGTAAGAGTATTTCAATGACAATTATGAGATGACTTTTTTCTGAAAGATTTTCAAACTTGGTGTGCTAACGAATTGTGTTTTATGAATTTAGATACATTTTTGAAAACATAGAAGAGGAGCCTTGGCCCTTGAGCTGTCACGTCGGGTCATTGACCCAGGTGCAATGTTTTTAAGAGGGAACCGAGATGCGCGGGAACCGAGCTCCTATCGACTGGTCCGCAGTGGACCAGTCGATAGGAGCTCGGTTCCCGCAAAACACCGAAGTGAAGCAACATCAACTGACACGCCACCAAATTTGAAATCCTTGATTACCCCAATGCCTATTTTTCAAATTTTAAGTTACAAGTCTCAATAATTGGCCGCATGTCAATAATTGACTCCTTTACGCTAGTATAATTCGAGAATTTAGTCCAATTAAATGAACTGAAAGCATGCCGTCTCCATGATCAACCCGTTCATTCCTTTTCACATTTGGCTTATAGAAATGTGTCATATATACAAAATGGGCATTTTTCAAGAGAAGCGTTTGAAAGTTTTACAATTTGTTTTATTAAATTGCCTTATTTGTTTCAATGGTTATTATAATCGATTTTGTTTAGAAATTAGTTAATGTTCTAGTTGTCTTTCACATGATGGATGTTAATGTTGTCAAAAAAAAAAAAAAAAACTATAAAAAGTAATGATTACAGTATTGCCCCCCAAAAAAGAGTTGGCCTTTAGCCTTCATTTTTGAACATTTTCTTACGGCAGTATTCCCAATATAAAGAGCGCAAAAATCTGAAAAGTTTGATATAAAAACCAAAAAACGATTTTTTGCAGATATGACACTGTTCATTTCTATAAGCGATTTATCGTCTTTTCCCACTTTAAACGAAATCGGAAGAAATTTGTCAAACACTGTAAAACTTTTGAATATTTTCTTTAAAGCGGTACCGTTAGATAAGCAAGATTTTATGTCATAATGAAACATTCGTAATGTATTTTCTTAAGTTCGATTCTTATTTGTAAAAACATCATCAAATAAAATGTACTGTCGAGCTCATTCCGAATTTTTACACAATATGAATTATACTTTTATACAAAATGTTTAGTAATACTAACTTATCCCCACCTCAATCAAAGATTTAGTAAGTTTGTTACAGTCAAAACACTTTAAATGTGACACAATAACAAACTATATAAAGAACCCCTCAATCTTTCGTTTAATTTATAAAGTGAACATGGTTTTAAAAAGTTTATTGTTAAAGTACTATTAAATTAGTCCCGCAGTGGACCAGTCGATAGGAGCTCGGTTCCCGCAAAACACCGAAAGTGAAGTCCAAACGCTGACATCGACTGAGGTCAGCGTTTGGGAGGGTGACAACCTCTCACGGCCGGTTGCTGCTGCCGTGTACGTTAAAGGGAGCTGGTGCACGTTAAATAGGTCGTGGCTCCAATGTCCTCCACGTGAAACGATACCTCTTCGGGTGCCAATCCCAGGTGACGGTCTCTCATCTGGGAGCTGGTTCAAAAAAATGAAGAGACTTTTCAAAGGGGCGGAAATCAGACCTGTGTACAAGGGATCCGTTAGACTCAGGAGCAGCGCTCCCATTAATCCTCGCCACACGCGAAGGCACGACTACAACAACAACTGTTAAATTGATTTGTGTTATTCTTTGGAAAAAGCATTAGTTACTAAACTAAAAACAATGTTTAATGCATTTGTTAAGTAACTTTTCAAAACAAAACTTTGTTTTAAAAACTTTGAATGATCAGAAAATAAGAAGAAGGAAGTGTTTGAACTTACTTTTTGAGTGCACTCAAAAATCTTTGCCGGAAAGACCTTTTAGGTGGCACGACGTAGAAATATACTTCATTGTTTTCCTTGTTGATTTTAGGTCCAGCTTCGACTGCAGGTGGTCCAGGTTTTGATTCAGTCTCCAAGTTGAACGTTACTTTATGATCCAAGTTGGGTTGGTTTCCGGAATCCACGTTAGGTGAGTCTTCAGAGTTGGTGTTAGCTTGATGTTGAGGTTCAATTGATTTAAATCTCTTTAGCGTCTTCCAGGAAAGATCCACCATCCTAACTACGAAGGTGATTTGGTCTTCCTTGCCTGCATGAGATAGTATATCCAGTGCATTGTGCACATTGTATTTTCTTAAGATAGTGTTGTTTATTCTCAAGATGACATCGCCTTCATATAAGTCCCGGAAGGCAGGTGATGGGTGTAGGCATTTGGTTACTTTGAAGCCTTCAAATCTAGAGAATCAGAAAAAAGACGTTTTTTAGTCTAATTGCTTTAGAAAAAAAAGATTCAATGTTTTACATTTATTACGTGTATAAATAAATGAGTTTTTTTGCATGCAATAAAAAAATACTTGTTTTAAAATATGTACAATCCATATGAAGGGTCCACGGTAAAAACGACTGAAGTCACATACTACTTTTTGAACTTTGCTTTATGTTTTATCATAAATGAATATAAATTATGTACTATAAATTTGAATTTCGTTGTTACGGAAAAGGCTCGTATAGTTAAAATGAACATTTACGTTATAAAATAATTGAATAAAACATAAAGCAAATTTGAAAAAGTAGCATGTGACTTAGGTCGTTTTTCCAGTGGACCCTTCATATATAGTAGCCCCTAGTTATATCGCTCTTGTCGGGGGACAACAAAAAAGCGCGATGGATCCGAATGCGCGATCTAACCGATGCCGTTAGAAATAATTCAAAAAGTACAAGTAAATTGAGTATCAACGTAAATTTAATTAAATTAAATTTAAACGTATCAACGTAACGTTTATTTTAATCTTTCATAATGACAATTTTCTTAATAACAATAGCAAATAGAACTAATCTGTTGCATTTGCTATTATTATTGAGAGTGCGTCTCTTTCATTCAGTGGTCGTTAGGATCAATACAAAAATAAATGTCAAGTAAAACGTCAACTGGTTTGAGTAGAATCATTCTGCAGGCATGCAAGTTTGGGAGTGGGAGGAGAATTGTTGCAGCTTTTAACTGCAGCAAATTCAGGAGAAAGGAAAACATTCCCGTTCGATAGCTTTGATTAAGGGGGTTACTGAGAAATGCAATATTTTTACTTTCGAGAACTCAAACTTAAAATTTTGCGAGACAAAGAAAAAGCGCGATATATCCTTATGAGCGATATAACGAGGCGCGATATAACGAGGGGTTACTGTATATATATATATTTCACTTAAAGTGGACCAGTTCCGATTAAATGTGGTACGATACGATACTGACGTCATGCGAAAACTTAGGTGAAACGATATTTAAAAATTTGTTTAGTGATTACCATAGAATAGTAACATAATATTTTTTATTCATTATCGTAACTTACGGAGTTTCACAAATTTATTTCTAATTATTAAACAGTATTTCTACTCATGACTCAATTTTAAATTTCCGGTTCTTTAAAGTCACAACACCTTAGTTTTTTTTTTTATATCGAGCGATCCTTTCTTAATGCCTTAACTGGTTTGCCCGTACGGCGTACGGACTACCCAAAATTAGCCTCAACTGGTTTGCAAGTACGGCGTACGGACTACCCAAAATTAGCCTTAATTGGTTTGCAAATATGGTGTACGGACTACTCAAAATTAGCCTCAACTGGTTTGCAAGTACGGCGTACGGACTACCCAAAATTAGCCTTAACTGGTTATGGCGTACGGACTCCCCAAAATTAGCCTCAACTGGTTACGGCGTACGGACTACCCAAAATTAGCCTCAACTGGTTTGCAAGTACGGCGTACGGACTACCCAAAATTAGCCTTAACTGGTTACGGCGTATGGACTCCCCAAAATTAGCCTCAACTGGTTTGCACGTACGGCGTACGGACTACCCAAAATTAGCCTTAACTGGTTACGGCGTACGGCGGACTACCCAAAATTAGCCTCAACTGGTTTGCCCGTACAGCGAACGGGCATTGATATTTCCGCGTTTCTTGTTTTGATTTGCCCTTATTTTTAACAGATTGAAAGAGAGTCATTCAGGGGCATTTGTGCTTCAAAGTTATAAAATAAACAAATGCTTAAATTCATCATTTATGAAATTTTTTAAAAAATTCTTTCATTTTTCCTTTTATACCAAGTTAGGACTTTAATTATATGCAATAAAAATATGCTTTTTTTTAGGAGCACTTGTAGTAAAAAAATTTGCCCAGTTAAGGGGTTAAGCCTTTCGAATTTTAAAGCGTCTTCTACGATTTTAACCCTCTACTGATTTTCCCGCGATTTCCACGTGCAACATAAATGTAAGGAAAATGGCTCATCCCGCGAATTCCACGAGCTTAATTACATAGGGTAAAATATTATTTCGCTGTTTCATCGTTCAAACGTCAGTAATTAGATATGTGGACAGTAATTAAGGTTTTATTCTGGAGATGGCTTTAGTTGCATAAAGTAGACCCATTTTTAGTGAATTGAATCCACTAAAAAAATTAGCAGTCAGAGGGTTCAATTGGTTATAGCTCGCAGATGTTCTGCGGGGATTCAGCTAGATAATAAATATTTTCCTTCTGTTAAGTAGAACTTAATAGTCAATTCTGAACAATTTCAAGTCTTACTCTTTCAATATATTTTCTATCTTAACCCCATAGATCGCGTCATTTTCAAGAAAACGCTCATAAAAGTGCCTATTTTTTTAACCCTGAAAATTATATAAAAATATGCGTATGAACAATATATATATTCATTTTTAATTTTTTATTTGTTTTTATTTTGAAATTTCAAACACTCCAGCCCGTCATTTTCACGGGAGCGAGAAATAGAAGGCGAAACCTCAGCCCGTGATTTTCACTCGAGCGAGAGGCAAGGGGTTAGGGGTAAATATCCCACCCCATTAAGTCATTGAAATATCATTTGTAAAAGGAAAAGAAATAAGGGTATGCATTTGAGGAGGGCCAAGTGTTGCATGGTGGTGTTCCTGCTCCTGTTCAATTTGAGTATCCTTTATATATTTTTGGTTATTTTCTGTTTAATTACTTGTATATTTGCTGCAATTTATTATTTAGTTTAGTATGTTTTACTTTTGCGGGACTGAAACTCAATTTATTTCCTTTTTCGGGTGTTGTTCAGTTTTTTCAGGTAAGCCTAACTATGTGGTGATTGTTTGTATTTTGTAAGTCTAGGGGAACAGCCAATTTTGCTGTTTACTGTAGTTATTTGTATTGACTAGGGCCATCCTAGCTGGGCCTTGAGCCTGTTGATGGTCCTCACATTTGTATTTGTATAAAGTGGGAACCTTTTTTCCCCATTAAGACCGAATTCGCAATCTTGAATAGATCTTATTGTTTTTAAGCTTTTACTGGTCAGACTCCCCCTAGCACGCTGTTTCGGAGAAGGGTCAAACTGCCAACTTTTCTGAATTCATACAAATGGTTAATATGACAGATGGGCATGGGATCTACGTACAACCGAGTTGCACCGAATCAGGGGATAACGTGGGGGGGGGGGGATTCGTAAAGCATGGCAGTTAACAACATAGAAGCAAAGTGAAGTACTTTTACACACCTGTGAAGGTCATCAAACGAAAGTTTAAGACTCATCCCAAAAGATCCATTCTCTTTGACCAGAGTGATGGTGTCCTCCCTGAAAATAGTTAGGCTTGGGTTAGCGTTGAATTTTTATGGAGTCATAAGTTGTTTTTAAAATGTTATGTTTGACAAAAATGTTCAACATTGAACACAGCGTATAGAAATGTTAAGATATTACTTTTGAGTGCCAACCGTTCTCTTCTCAAAATTCGCAATCGCAGATTCCAAATCTTCTTTCGAAAGGGAATAAAAGCCAAACAAAAAGATAATGACCTTTTTTTTTTTC
Source organism: Octonoba sinensis (assembly GCA_038502835.1). Lineage (NCBI taxonomy): Eukaryota > Metazoa > Arthropoda > Arachnida > Araneae > Uloboridae > Octonoba > Octonoba sinensis. The sequence goes on along the minus strand of CM076601.1, from coordinate 9,004,752 downwards.
GTATTTAGTCTACTGAAGAAAGAGATCCACAAGACTGAAACTACCGGATAAAGAGAAATCCGAATAATCCGCCGGTGAATGTCATAAGCTCAGTGTTGATGCTTTTAAATATGTTTCCTAAAAAATACTTATAAATGGTACTCATCGGTTAGAGAGCCGACCTTTCTAAACTCGCCAATGGAGCTTTGTACCGCCAAATCAATTGTAAGCAAAGCAATCTTATTGAATTTAATTAGGCGGCGCTCATTTTGTAACCCATAAATACATGTTGGGGACAATTTGGGAAACTATCGCCAATGTCGGCCCTTTAAGAAGAGATCGCAGAGAAAAAAATGTGTGTTTAAAGTCTTTGTATTTACATGTTATTTATGTCTATGCGTTAAAACGCTTCTTCAACACCAATATTAGCATCCGTTGTTTGATAATTTCGTTAGCATTTTTGAAATGGTCTGGGTGTGGTAATAAGTATGTGCTTGTAGTTTCTTAATACTAAATGAAATGCCAAATTTATGAAATGCCAATTTAAATTATCTTTAGTCATCCAGTTATCACCCAAATACATGTAGGTGGTAAAGCATTTTAATAACTGACAACAATGTCGTTCATTTCTTTAGGAAATTCTATCGTTTTAGGTGCAAACTTAGTTTTTAAGTTCAAATATAAATTCAAGTTCCCACGAGGCTAGCTTGTTTTTTTCCCGAACAGTTTTGTTTCAAATCATAATCAATGCTGAGCATGTATCTAAAGAAGAAAAGGAAAATTAGAACCCAAAATCATTACATTGTTTTCCGGGTATTCTGTTCAAAATTTTTATATTTACGATTCCATAGGGCGGCCTTGAAGTAGCCAAAGGTTTACGTGCGGCTCAATAGTCGCACTTTGCCGACTCCTGCTTTAGGCTGTTTGTGGCTTACAACAATAGCGACAACTCCCCTGCTTCATTTTACGGCACACATTTATCAACAAATCATGGTCGTCTGGGTGAAAGAAAATTTCAATGACAGACAATCATTAATAGGAAAAATTAAATGAATTATGTATAATTAATGAAGTACGTAGAAAAACTGCGGCAAAAAGGTCTTGTTGTTGAACTAGCGTGAAAACCAAATAAATTTTTATAGGGCTTTGGGACTTAATGTATCGAAGGGTTGTAGTTGTCCCAAAAGAATGAAAATCTGCGAAATCAAGCAAAATATAGTGAAGTAGATAAATAAACACAAAGTGATAAAGATCATTTCAGATAGATTGGTATGGTGGGTGGTTAACATGTAATGTCACAAAATGAAAAACGAGGTTCTGCGCTTATGTTTAGCGCAGAGCATCGTTCAACGGAATAGTGCTCAAATCTGGACACAGTTTGAAAGAATGAAAGTGTAAAGACAGAGTTATACACAAATATTTCCAGTGCAAAAAAAATCAGAAAACAGCGAAATAATTCCTTACTCAATAGTGAGGGGCTCTTCTTCCTCCAAATATGAATCCATGGACAGCTGGTCAGATGCCAGGCTGGAGTCTGTATATGAAAGAGTGGAGTCGGTATAGGTGAGAGTAGTATCGGTCGATGATGTCAACGACCAAGTAGAGTAAGTAGATAAGGAGGTGGTAGAATGTGTAGACGACATTTTAGATCTGAAAGGCAAACATGAAAAATGGTTAATGCATATGACAGCTCAGCAAACAGTCCATATGAATAAAAATGTTACAAGTGACGATTCATAATATAATAGATTTGTTTTCTCAGTAGCTTCCTCTAATAGAGAGAGATTCCCGTGAGAATTAGAAATAGCTGTGTTGCAATTAAAAAATAGAGGGTATTGGGAAATCCCCTAAAAGCAACAGGTTAGTTCCACGAGAGACTGTCCACCTCGCAAATGGCAGAAGAATTCTAGTCCGAGAAATAAAATCGTGAAGTATAATGTAAAAACATGCTGCCCCAGAAGTGCCCATATTTCGTCAGGTCTGTCGCGTCCTGTTTTTAAATAATAATTAAACATTTTTATTTCCTGGAATAAACTTCTTCCACTCTTTTTAAAATAGCTGTTTAGTACTTGAAATTAATTAAGAAATCTGTGAGAAGACTCACATGGAACTGACTAACAAACATGGAGATGTACTTTCAATTTCTTAATACGAAATGAAAAATGAATTGAATTCTCTGCATAATCGCTTTTGGGGGATAGTCCCCCCCCCCCTGTTTTAGACTCCATTTGCAAATACTAGACTTCTTTCCATAGGGTTATGTCAACAAACACGTCTGCAGAGATTGGCCGAAAATTGAAGAACATCTGCTAACTGTTCTAGCGTTTGTGTTACGCTCGATTCAAACAAACTAACATGAGCTAAATGTCTCTAAACTTGAGAAGTTAAACTTCGTGTCGTTTCCTTCTCAATTGGAATTACTTGTTAGAGACTCAGTATTTCCAGTATTTAATGCACAAATTCTAAAAACGTGAATGAAAAATAAACCCTCCCGTTTCAAAAGTCAATCTTTCTTTTTTCTAATTCCGGTGATGCACCCTGTAACTCTCACCATACATGTGTGTGTGTCTATGCATAGGTACATAAATTGATTTCTTAAAGCAATTTGGTCCAAATAATTGTGATAAAACCTTGTTTGAAGAGAAATGTCTTGCATAGTCTTTGAAACATATGTATGTTTTTAGATTTCAGATGGATATAAAGGGGTGCTCTTTTTGTAATAATTTTGCTTCTGTATTTAAGTTTTCTAAGTTACAAGCTTATAAAGGAAGCAATTTTTATCTTGAATAATCATTTGTATTTTCACACTATTTAAGACCCAGGTAATTATTTTTTCAGAAGTTTGTACTGTTTCCTGGTTTTTTAAAAAAAACATGAACTAGTAAAAATATGTATTTTGGAAGATGGATAAGAAAATTTTACGCTTTTAGATTAGGGGCCGTTCATAAATGACGTCACGCTTTTTTCCCATATATTTCACCCCCTCCCCCCTTTGTCACAATATGTCACACTTCAGCAGATCCCCCCCCCCCCTTTGTCACGCGTCACGCTATGTTGTATAATGCATGATGTCACCTTTCTTGTTACCCCCTCCCCTCCCCTTGTCACACTTTGTCACAATATCACGAACCCCCCTCCAACCCTCGAAGCGTGACATCATTTATGAACGATCCCTTATCCTATAATTTCTATGTAGTTTCAAACAGAATATGAAATTTCTCTGAAGCGATGCTTCCTAAAATAGGAAATATCGTAATAAAAAAACTGATTTTGTGAAGGATTTTTGAACTCGTCTAAAAGATTTTTAATAAAACTATGATTTAATGCAGACGTGAAGAGATTTAAAAAGCAAAACACCGTTTAATGACTAGTTTTAGCTCTGTAAATGTAAAATTGAGTTTGAACAAATCTTCAAGAATCGGTGTTTGCTCTTGACGAGATCTCCGATTGATAATCATAAACTGTAGATTTCATACCTCCTTCCTTGCATGTGTCTCTCATAACTTTTGTTTCAGCATTTTGTTTAATTAATAATGGCAATACCATTTCTTTGTACCTTTTAATTATGAATACACAGATTTCTTACACAGATTTAGTTGCTTATTTTATGCAAATATGGAGACGATTGTAGTTCTAAGAAAAATAGCATTGTAAAGTTAAGTTAAACATTTCAAGTAGCACTCGTAAAACAGCATCATTCAAAGAAAAATGAATTTTAAAAGGCGATTAATATCTGTATTAAATAATAATCTTTATTTAATCTTAACATTAAGTAATACAAATTTCTGTCTCCATAATCAAACTTGACACATGAAGGGGAAATAAAATGGAGGAAATTGAGAATTCTGGTTGTAACTCTAAGTACACACATAGGATTTTTTAATCTTATATTACTGCTTTTCCTTTCATATTTTTTTTTCCTTTCTCTAACAAGTATTTCAGTGTCATTAACACTACAAAATTTTCTGTAAACAACTCATGATTCCTGAGAAAGATTAATAAACAGTAGGTCTCGCGACACGTTTTTCTCATGCAACTGTAAAATATACTCGAGTAACATTATATATTAACACAAGGGCATTTTGAAATTATAAAGAATTGGTAGCTTACCTTAAGTAATCTCAAAAATTTTGTAATATCACAAAAATTCAGAAATGCGCTCAGCAAAAATACTTTGCAACAACTACATTCGATGTTTTCAGCAAACTGATTTTAAACCGATATTTCGAACAATGCAATATAATGATGACGTCACACATTCTTAAGCTTTGAAAGTTAAGAGTTGAGATGTATTGTTATAATTTATGATAATTTATGTTATAACTGGTGAAATATTTTAAAACTATTTTATGGATTAAAATGACTCTTAACAAGTTCGCTGTGAAACAAAGAGTCGAAGTGCCTTGAAATTTTACATTTTCCAATAGAAGCGGATCAAAAGAAAAATCTTCGGACAGTTAAGTGCTCTTGAATTAATAAAATGATGAAATGGGCACTATAACAGGGTTTGTAACAATGGAATTTGTCGGAAACAAGACTGAAAATTTTTACTCAAATGGGAAAACAGATAATAACTCTTTTTTGATACCGTTTTTGAGGTTGAAAAAGTTAATGAATCTCCCAGATCGCTAACCCGGTGTTTATCTCGAGCAATACACCTGCGCTCCAGTTAGGGGAGAGGTTTCCCCCAAGCAATACTTGCATTTGTTCTTGAGATACGTGCTTAGAGGGACACTCGCTCGATTTCTACTCGCCAAAAACGAATCGGCATCACTTCCCATCAGGGTCCATGTGTATACCAAATTTCGTTCGATTTAATGCATTTCGTTTGGTATTGGAGCACCCACAAAACCACTACTCAATACAGTATAGAGACCAGACAGCATTTTCCGGAAATGACCAATATGGGTTCCGCAGACCTTAAAACGTGTAAATCCGATAAAATTCGAAAATCGAAAGTTTTTACGAATCGAATACCTTCTTCTACATAGTTTTGATGCAGAAGAAGCAAGATTTTTATGTAGAAGCCAAAAAGGACAAGATTTCTATGCCTTTTATTTGCACAAGTGTACTTGTTCTTTACATATTTGCATGTCTTGTTTAATATCGTAAACGGCAGTGGCTGAAGACGAATATTGTAAATCAATGATCACATTTCTTTACAGAACGACCATGAACGAACGGGCCAATTTTTAAGGAAAGATGAAATACGCTTAAAGAAATATTGCTTGCGTAACAATCTAGGGTCTAAAAGGAAAAGTTCTGGGGAAAAGCCAGGCCAATGTGTATTTGTCTGTACCTGATGCGTTCATCGATTTTCCTGTATACCGCTATCCGGTGTCTCCTAATTGACTGAACCATACCGGATTCCCGGTTCTCGTTTGAAACTTATAAATTCTGACATATTTTAAACACCCGAAAGCTTCCACTTCCGTAGAAAGTTTCTAACTTACATATAATTGAAAAAAGATAATTACTTAACTTTCAAAAATCAAATTTGGCATGCGGGATAGCCAGATCGTTCGTGCAGTGGCCGAATCGGGTTCCGAATATTTAAAAAAAATCTGGAATACCGGATAGCCGGTAAAACACACAAAAACTGGTCAAAATTCCCAGCTTGTGTGTCATTTTTCTGCTTCTTATTGATGCATGGAATAGGGCAGCGGTCCCCAAACTGTGGTACGCGCACCACAAGTGGTACGCGAATCCACTACAGGTGGTGCACAAGGAGGAAAAAAGCAAGAGGTGAAAACACAAAAACTCAAGATTGAAGTTCGAATTTGCCCGATTAAAGTTGGGAGAATGTTGGCTCAAAGTTCAAAATGAATTCCCGTTACTGTCAAGAAAAGCGTTGCTGTTTTTTTAAGTCAGTTCGAAACGACTCATCTTTGTGAAACTGCTTTTTCCAAAATGATACTCGTAATTATTAAAAATAAATATTGAATCAAATTAAATGTCGATTCAAATTTGAGGTTAAAACTAAATACTACGGAAGGAGATATCACCTCGCTTGCATCTACCATGCAGCAACAACCTTCCCATTAATTTTGTTTCTCTTTTTTTTTTTTACATGATAGGCATTTTGTACTTGAGGACGTATTTGTATTTCTAATGTTGTTTTGGAAGTACATATTAAAAATATATTTTATATGTTTCATACATTTTATTTTATACATACAGCTTTATTTTAATAAACGCTTTTGTCTGCATTAACTATAAAACATTAACTATAAAAAATGGTGCGATTGAAATAACCTCGTCGTCGCACTATTTTTAAATAAAGTATTGTAGTTCTATTCTATACTAGCGGTACCCGCACGGCTATGCACGTGTTAAAAAATGAAAAGATCAGTCGATTCGCCATTGTGTATATAGCTATAACTTTTTAAAGTGTAAATTATGTTATTTTATTAAAATGAATTCCACATCAATAAAAATTAGCCGCCCATGACAATCAACCAGCGATCCTACACATTTAAGCATTGGTTTTTACAAAACAAACAATAAAAAATAGAAAAACGAAAGAAAGAAACGAAAAAGAAAACATTTAAAAGAAAACGCATTCTGTTTGTTTAGTTCAAGTACCTACACACAAAAAGGACGATTATAATCCATTGCAATAGTTTTAATTAATACATTTTTACTATAATTAGTTTTTATCTATTATTCATTGACTGCAAAACAGAAAGACGAAATTTTGTTGCTTGCAGAAACTAACAGCAGCAAGAAAAGCTTTGAAAGCGTAAAAACCTTTCATCTGAGCCCAAATAGACAAATATCATGTTTGCTAATTCACTGGAGAAAAAAATTGAATAAATAAAAATATAAATAGTAATAATAAGTTGGAGTAACAAAAATCGCTATGAAGGATAACATTTCTTTAAAAAAAACCTTGTGCAGTACTTTAATTCGTTTTAAAAAAAGAATAATCAAAATTCAAAAAATAAATTAATTGATTAATTAATTAAAAATCGGCTGCTCCGCAAAATGATAAAAACGTCAAGAAATAAATATTAATTCATTAAAAAAGAAAAGGATCATAAACCAGTCCCCATGGTAACCAGTCAACTAAAATTAAAGTTAATTACCGTGAAAAAATAATTTCGAACTACAGAGAAAAACGCTTATAACTTCTTTTCAGGTTAATTTAGTGGCTTCGAATTTTAGCACGAAGAACAAAACTCTTTCTGGGACAGTTTTTTACGCGCTTTTCAACGGTATTAAGCTCGAAAGGATGCGATATTTCCTTCCCGTAGAAAACGACTATTTTATGAAACTTTCGGCTATAAATTGGAATAAAAAAAAGGACAAATTCGAATTTCAGAAAAAACTCTCCGAGGTGCACACCCCCATGTTCCAAACTAATTTCGTGCCAAATTTCATTAAAATCCGCCGGACGGTCTGGGCCCTACGCCGGACACAGACAGACAGACAGACAGACACACATACTTGCTGCTTTATTACGAAAGGATGCGATATTTCCTTCCCATAGAAAACGACTATTTTATGAAACTTTCGGCTATAAATTGGAATAAAAAAAGAACAAATTCGAATTTCAGAAAAAACTCTCCGAGGTGCACACCCCCCATGTTCCAAACTAATTTCGTGCCAAATTTCATTAAAATCCGCCGGACGGTCTGGGCCCTACGCCGGACACAGACAGACAGACAGACAGACAGACACACATACTTGCTGCTTTATTATTAGTAGAGATAGAGATAGAGATAGAGATAATGAAGTTGCATTAGCAGTGGTTTGCAAAAAGTTTGCAAAAAACATAGTGGTACGCGAAAAAAAGAGATTGGGGGTAAAAGTGATGGTCAACTTTTATAGTGCTGCCATTTACATGAAAAAGGTGAAACAGTTGCTCTAAATTTTGCAGTGCTGCGTCTGCTGGAAAAAAGAACTAACAAGTTTCTCCGAGTTTTGTAATGCTGCTCGCAGTCTACATATAAAACAAAATAACTCGGGATATAATACTTATTACTATTTCTATTTTTAACCGACTTCAAAAATGAAGAAGGTTATACATTCATACTGCATGTATGTCGTTTTTTTTGTTGTTGTTTATGTACTCATATCTTCTCACCGGATGAACCGATTTTCATGATTATTTTTTTAATTGATCGAGGGTGGTTTCCTATATTTCCCGTACCTTCTTTTGACCATATTCGATAATTAGAAAAAAAAGTTATGGGCATAAATGTAGTTTTTTTTTTTTTTTTTTTTTCATCCATAACTTTTGATTAAATGAACGGATTTTTATGATTTTTTTCTTTAATCGATAGAGGGTCGTCTAACTCAAATATTGCAAATCAATTTGACTACATTTGTTTTTTAGAAAAAACGTTACGGGTGAAAGATAAGTATTTTTCATATTAATTGGGAAGACTTGACTTGGTTTTTCTTTGTTGAATAATCTATTAATAAATATAAAAGTCATTGTTAAAAAAAAGACTTTATAGCCATTAAGGTGTAATAATAAATGCAATTAAAGCAAGATTTTGACTGAAGGCTTCTCTGAGGCAAAAATTAATCCAATCAGTTTGTTTGCTAAAATTCACTACAAAAGGGAATTTATCATACAAATGATTAGTTTTTGGTGCCATTCATTCAAAGAAGTTTCGCCCTTTGATATGGATTTTTTAAAAAATAGAGTATTTATATAAAAAAATATATTTACACTAAAAAGAATAAAATAAAATAATTTTTATAAAAAAACAGAACCGACTTCAAATTATAAATTGCGCTAAAAAGTGAAAAATAAATTCATTCTTAAACAACATCGATGTGACTTTTAAACATAATTTTAGAAGTCAGGGCAAAATAATGAGTCTAATTACCATTATACCATTTGCTACTTCATACTGGAACTGTTGTTAATTCTGCGATTGATTCATGATTACAAAATATTTTATCTATCCTAATTTTGCACCGACTTCTAAAACTATGTTTAAAAGTCACATCGATGTTGTTTAACGAATGAATTTATTTTTTACTTTTTAGCGCCATTTATAGTTTGAAATCGGTTCTATTTTTTTTTTTCCAAAAATTACTTTTTGGTCTTCATTTGTTGTAAAGATGAAAATGATTCATTTTTGATATGTTTTAAAATTTTTTATGTGTAATCGCGTCCTCGGTGTGACGGTGTAAAAGTAGAGTCCTCGTTTTCCACCTTCCGCCAACTTGCGTGTGGGTGTGTGTATGTGTGTGTGTGCCCTTAATTTTTTTCGCCTAAATCTCCGCTCTCATCGTTACAGTCGATTTCCCCTTACATTGAAAAGCGCAATCTCTGTATTCTTATCGTTCTGGGTTCCGGATGCTCGTCTGACCTTAATAAACACTCTCTATAATATAATATAATATAGCCATCGCTTAGGGTTGAGCCCCTATTGCTATATAGACAGTCCGGCGCACCCGTCATTTTGGATCAGAGCGCATGTTCTGTATAGTTGTAGCTTTCTTACATGTATCCTTTGGCGATGTTTCATTTTCTCTGGCGCCTAAACTTTCTCCGAGTTGGCGAGATTGGTAATGCGACACAACGCCAGACACTTTCTGAGTTACGGACGCTGATCAGCAATGCTTGCGTAAACCCAAACAAAAGTGTAATCGTTATATTTTAAGTTTGTCATGCTTAACATTTCAGTGCTTATCGGTTAAAGGGCCGACATATCTGCACTTTTCCGGCTAATCGCCAACATGAATTTTTAAAGTAAGAAAATAAATGCCACCTATTTGAAGTTCAATAAATTACTTTGTTATCAAACTGCTTGGTTTACATTTGATTTTGGCACTGTAAGTCTCTATTGGCGAGCTTAGCATGGTTGGTCCCTTTAACCAATAAGTACCAACTTTGCTTCTCCGATTTTTTTCCCATCATGATGATAAATGTTGATGCAGCTTTTAGCATATTGGCGATGTTTTTGAGCGGCGACAAAAAAAGTTTTTTTAAGTTAGTTGTTTGGTCTTTGAAATTGGGAACTTTTATTCATTTGGCGAGTTCTATACAGATCACTGTTTCATAAGGAATCTTTTGCATTGAATATCTTTATTTTGCTAATTAATATTATGATTAAAACATCTATGTAATGAAACAGTCTAAACTACAAATTAAGAAGTATTTTAAATCAACTAAAAATTACAAATTGAAAAAAACTGATATCTGTTATGTCTCAGGAAAGTGAAACAACTTGATCAAAAAAATCGCCAGCGGGCCCATATGCTGTTTCCAAATGTTAGCTTGCTGTCATATTTATGCCCAAAAGCAAAGTTAAGAATTTTTCATAACCGGCAAAGACGGTCTTTAACGGTTGGTAAAATCTTTCTGGCCGTCGTGGAAACCAGGTCTCAGATTAGACAAAACTCGTTATAAGCAAATTGCTATGTACAGGCATGTTTTTTACCGTACTGGATAGAAACTATACGACCAAATATCGCAGCCCTGGTACAATACTAAGGCATGTTTCAAGAAAGGTACAGAGGAAAATTAAGTGTGAGCATCATATAAATCACAAACGGTTTCTTCAAGCTATATAATTAGAATTTAATTACTAAATTTACCACTTACTTGAAGGGCTTTTTTTTAGATGTCTCGGAATTGAACTAGAGCAGCGATATATGCACCAAAGTATACATTACAAAATATTTAAAAATTCGAGAGATAAACCAATTTTTATTTAAATTTGTTCAGTTAAGGGGTCTGCCTGCACCAAAAAGACGTGTTTTGCGAAAAAAATCGATATTTTTTTTATTTTATATTTAAAAAGAATATGTATTTAAGATTTCAAAAATATTTGGTTTTTGTTTCTACGATACATAGAAACGAAGTTACACGCAATTAAGTTAACCAGAAGTCGCATCGCAAGCACATAAAAGTTGAATTTAAAATGCGTTTTCTGAAAAACTACTTTTTTCGATATCTTTGTTCACGGCAGATCTCATAACTCGAAAAGTTTTATACCCATTACTGTGATTTTTTAAAGTATTGTTTCACACATTGCTATCTGTGTTTTGAACTAAAAGCTAAGCTCTATGTCAGTATTTAAAAAATTTACAGGCATTTATTTGTGAAATATTGTGTTTTTTTTTTTTTTTTTTGGTGAAAAACGTATGAATTTCAACAAAACTGCTATATTTTTCTCAATTTTGGACCTATTATAAAACTTTTAGTTCAGAACACAGTTAAGTAATATAGAAACATATATTATTAAGGATTTTAAAATATATCGAGTTAAAGTGAGTATAGAGTGTTTGGCGTAAACTGTAAAATTCGCCTATTTTTTGCTAAAATTTCCCCAATTTTTCAAAATTTTATAAAAATATAGCTATTATTTTGTTTAGCTAATATAGCTATTGTTTGTTTTCTTAATTTTAAATACTTTTTAACTTAAAAAAATATGCATTTAGTAATTATTTCATTGTTTTGAAAAAAAAGCCTCCGAACGTAGGCAGACAGACCCCTTAATGAAACGTATAAACTAAACTAAAGTAATCAACTGAAAAACGATAAACTTCGGAGACCTCCAAATGAACAGCAAAATTTAACTCATTTTAAAACGTCCCTTGTGAAAGGTTTGAAGTTAAAAGCTCAGTTGGTCTACAATTAATTTCCTGACTCCTTACTAATGCTTTGAATCTGTTTTAGTAAAGTCGCCATTCAGATGTTCACGTATATTAATGTGTTTATATCATAATTTGCTATTCACGTTCAGAAATTCTAAACGAGGTCTATTTCAAACATGACTGCATAATTAAATTGCCTTACCTTATGAAAAAATATTCCACGAGAGTAACAAATATCACTTTTAAAATCTCTTGATAACTGGCACGTAGCACACAACCATAAATTTTCTCTCGAAATGAATTTTGAATTTCAGTGTTCTATTCCGTTAAGTTTTTAACTGTTGCCATTGGATAAAATATTTTGCCAACCAATAGGAAATTGTGTTCTTAAATTTATTGCATTTTTACTGTACTAAAAACTACAATCAAGTAATTGATTATTTCTTCGAACTTTATTATATTCCAAAAAAAAAAAAAAAACGAAATATATTTACGATATTGGTGTTAAAAAAAAACCTTTAAAATTTAAGCAGAATTTTTGAATTTACTTTTTTAAATTGATTTTAATAAGTCAAGAACAGACTTCAGCCTTAAAACAGACCGCATGAATTTAATTTTTGTTTCAGAGCTGCCTTCACTGAAATGTTAGTATAATTGCTTTCAATATTTAATTTTGGAAATTCAAATAAATGAAGACTCTGATTTATACAAACTGTGTAGAAAAAGATCATGCCCTAAAGGAAGAGAAACTATGCATCAAAAGAAAGTTTCATTCACTTAGCTCTTTATTTTTCGCTCTGTACTGCTTTTTGGTTTTAAACATCAGAATGATGCATCTTGATTCCCATTCCGGCTTTTTCGGCAATCTCCAATGACGAAAGAAGCTCCGGTTACCAGTTTACTGCTATTTCGTATGATCCAGAAAGTTCATTTTCCCATTGCCAACACCAGACGTTAGCTAGACTTCATCAGTTCTATGTGTCCGCTCACTAGGCAGCAGTAATAGGAGGAGGAGGCTCCAATTCTATCGACCTTCGACATTTACGTAAGACTTATTTTCAAAGCTAAGTCTAGGTATTTTTCAAATCTAAGTCTAGGTTTTTTTCAAATCTAAGCTAGGTATTTTATAATATCCAAGTCCTGTTTCCTTTTTTGCTAAAAAAATTCTACAGTACCCAAGCTGTATCACATTCGGGCATCGGTCAACAAGCATTGCAGGGATTATTCAGGATAATATAAGTAGCTATTTACTTGGATGACGTAATCCAAGTTGCTTGAAAATGTCTGCAAAATAACGCGACGTTTGAATTGTGTTTCAAATGTGATTTAATTAAAACCTACGCAGGTTTGTCAATCTTCATGATGAACTCAGCTGAAATTTGTAGCTCATCGGAGTCGAGAGCTAAAAGGATGATAATACACTGAAATATAAAATATTGTATTCTCTTTGACTCATTTATCATATTTAGACCACCAAAGTGGAACTGTAAGATATTTATTTTATAATTTCAAATGTTGTACTTATATTCTATCACACTTTTTTCCACCTTTATCTAACGCAGGGGTTCCCATCATGTGGGTCGCGACCTTAAATGGGGTCCTCTCATGGGGTCGCCCTTTCTATAATGCCTAATTTTAAATCAAAAACTTGACCACATAGACAAAATAACCGTTTCATACACTAAATATTTTGAGTTGTTTTGTGATAACTTAAGGGCGCACAGCGAGATTGTCTGGTGACATGACCAGGTTTGTCATAACTAAACAGAATAAAATCCATCAAAATATTTAAAAGAAAGAAATGAACGAAAAATATTCAAATAATATACAGAAGTATTAAAATAATAGAGAGAAATTGAATAAATTCAGTTAATCTACAGAAGCATTCAAAGAAAATCAGTATCTCATTTATTATATGGCGACAACTAAATGAAGTTTGAAATTTTTCATTGTTTATTGAGAACAGTTATGGGTAATGAGAACAATTTAACTATCCCTCTTGACGGTATTATCGCCAAAAACTGATATGCAATTTTTCAGTCCAACCCAACTGTGAATTTGTTTATTTTACATCTCCTCGGACATTATATGGTCCCTGGCCAAATAAATAGACGCAGAACAGAATTTTCGTAATTTCATACTAAACCCAGTCTGATTCAAAAAAAAAACGTTTTTTTCTTTTTTGACGCTGTTTCAATATACAGTAAAATCTGTGCAAGTTGACCACTTGTGGTGTAGCACTTTAGTGGTCAACTTTTAGACTGGTGGTCAACTTGCAGAGGGTAAGAGAGTAGATGATTTTTTTATTATTATTTTCATTTCTTACGCTATGTATTTATACATTGGTAACTATCTAAAACATAGCTTCAATTGTTAATGCTACTTTAAAACAGTATTTAGCTATTTTTTCGCAATTATCTAAAATGTCAACAGAGAACTTTAGCCTGAATGACATACAATGTATCGTATACAACTTTAAAGGTAAAGTACTTAGTTAAAATTAAGATAAATATATTATTAATTATGTAAGTTACTTATATGATAGTAAAGATTTCCGAAAAATACATACTTTTTTTTAAATGGCCACATCAGATAGAAGAAAAAAGAAGAAACGTATTTAAAGAATAAAAGAGCGTTCATAGTAGATTTCCCTTATGGTTCACGTACAAAGAAATTTAGACAAACTTCGTACTGATGTTTCATCCATCCAGACAAATACTGGTCTAACATGATACAACAACATAAAAAATATGGAGAAGTTATTTTAGTTTTTTTAATCCTTGCAAAAACAGATAAACAAATGAGTATAGTAATAATTAGGCGGTCAACTTACAAAGGGATTTTTATAATGCTCCCACCCATCTTTGGGGTACATAAGTGGTCAACATAGACAGGTGGTCAACTTAGGTGGTCAGGTTACAAAGGTTTCCTTACATTATGTAATATAGGGCTAATTCCGTTCCTGACAAAAGTGGTCAACTTAGACAGGTCGTCATCTTACAAAGGTGGTCAACTTTACAGGTGTGGCGGTACGATTCGACACCTTCAAGAGCTATCTTCTGTCCTGGCCATTAGGTACCTTTTGGCAAAGCATGGAAGCACTGGTTTACCATCAAGAAGGTCCGAGGTTCTGGCCCTGCCACCGGCAGACAACCTCCTCCACCATCACCTCCATGGCCTGTCGTCGTCGTCCGCCACACAGGTTTTACTGTCTAGGGTAGGATGGGGTAAAATGGGTCACTTCATAAAAAACTCAAAAAAATAGAACTTGAAGCTGAAATTTTTAAACCAATATTTTTTATGTTATATTTCAATGCGTTGGCAACATTTTTCATTCTAAAAAAAGTTTGGTTCTTAAATATGGCAACACAAAAATATTTTTGTAATTTTTGAATGATAGTGTGCTAAACACATGGTTTACCAACTTCTGAAAATCTCTGTATCAAATAACAACCCAAATTTAAAGGATTTCCGTACAAAGAAACTTTGGAGAACAATTACAGCCGAGCATGTAAAAAAATAAAATAAATATTGAATTTTTTACACCAGTTTTTCTTGGCTGGGGTAAAATGGGTCATGGTTAGGCTTAGCTAGTTCTATTCTGTTATTGTTTTAAAATTTACTCTGTTGCACCTCACTGCAGAAAATTAATAAATTTAAACAGTGTATGTTGTTTATTTTATTGAAATTAAATTTTAAAAACTTTTGTTTTGAATGTTTTCCCTAAAAAAGATCATGTTGATGTGGTAGAGAGAAGTGATGTTGTTGAAGTGTTATGTGAACCAATATATAACAATCTAGAACAATATTATTTTAACATTTCAATGTAATTATAATTCAAACTGTTGCTAAATAAGTTACTTCCTTTTTTTCCAATTTCAAAGTAATAAATTACTGGTTTCAGCATTATTTTGCATAATGACCCATTTTACCCCACGACGGAGTAAATCAGGTCACAACTTTATAAGCTCAGTTAAACTATTTCATAATTAAAAAATAAATATTAAAATGACATAAAATTGATCTGAAGGAGTTCAATGTTAAGATGCAATTGAAAAGAAATGGGAAATGTTTCTGGTTTTGTTGCTATGAAGCTTTAAATATGAAAATAACTAAAATTGACCCATTTTACCCCACCTGACCCTAATGTTCACACTTACCAGTGAAAATTCATTTGCTCTTGCATTTTGGGGATCGTCAACTAATTGAAAAGGAGAAAAATAGTTTGGGTGATCCTGCATCGTAGAAAGCTGAAGATAAGCTGTAAATTTCAGAAAACAGTGTAAATGACATGTACAAATTTTATGTGTATTTTCGTAAAAAGTGTGCTTACACTCACGAAGGTATAGGCATTTCTTCAATTTTCTTAACTCGTTTTTGGCTTATAAAACGCAGTTTTTCACGAAACATTACCAAATTTTCTGGAAAATTGACTGCTTACAAGAGAAGCATTATACTGAAGCTTGGAATAAAAATATTGAATACTTAACGAATTACGAACATTTAAAGGAATTATTCTTTTACTGTGCATGCGCGAAAGGCAGCAGTTTTGCAACGTCATAAAAATTATTTTACTCCACTAATTGATATGTTACATTTAAAATGTAATAAAACTTCACTACTCTCATGATTCTGATCCAGAGATAGGTGATTTTAGAGAGAACTAATAAAAAAATAATTTCAGTTTTAAAGTAAGCGGTAAAAATATCGAAATAAATAGTTCTAATTCTGCAAACCATATCCTTATTTTAAGTAAAGGGAAGATAATAGTTTGCAACACATCACTTTCTTATTTACATAAAGTAACAACTGGCATACCCGAACAAGTGTTTATTATTAACTCATTTTTTTGTGGGGGGGGGTTTACAATTAAGGGAGTTTTTCAAACACACAAAAATCATATCTGCCAACGTAAAAATTTTGTGTCGAGGTGTCTCTTTTAAAATATATATAGAGAGAAATAATATATAATCTTGAATAAAAAACTAATATCAGCTCGAGTTAAAGCTCATAAAATATCTATATCTGTACATTTATTTATTATTTGATTGTTCTCAATCATGATTGCAACTTCTATCTCATAACAACTAACACTCATCGGATTTATTAAGAAATTATTCACTAAAAACAATTCTGACTGTGTTTCTGAAAATTTAATTGGACCGATTGATTCCTCTACAAGAAATACACTATTGCTGAATTGCTTATTTTTATGCTGTAAAAAAATATTGGGAAATAAATGGGTAACTCTCCTGAGAAGAAATAAAAATACTCATCATGTTGAATTGTTTGTTCCCCTATAAAACAGTAAAGGAATAAAACTAACCTATTCTAGATCGTACGAGGTTAAAGGAAACATACGAGGCTTCCCTAACACAGAAAATAATTACAATATTTAAATATTTTGAAAGTTGAATGATAGGAACTTTCTCGAGGTAACACTCATGAGCTGCCTGTCCGGAAAAAAACTTTCTTTAAATTTAAAAATATTAGATAGGGTCAGGTGGGGTAAAGTGGTCATAAAATCCACGTTTTTCAACTTTCGTCGCCAATAAATATAAGAATTAGTTCAAAACCTTCAGATTTTTTGCTTGATATTTTACATTACGTTATTAAAGAACAGATTGCATCCATTTTTGAGCAGAAAAAAAATTAACTAAAATATTTTTATAACGCTTTCTTTCTGGGATGTATTTATGACCGTTTTACCCCATGGGGTGGGGTAAAGTGAGTAGTGCATGGGGTAAAGTGGTCATGATTGAAAAAAAGACCATATAAAAGTGCTAATAACCCTAATATTTCAAAATTATCAACAAAGGTGCATTTTGGGAAGGAAACGTTTTATTTCACCCAGCTGAATTTATTAATGCCCTCTATTACGGTCAAAAGTTGGACTTATCTTCGTAATGCCTCGTAAAGTACTTCAGTCTCTTAAGCTGCTGCAAGTATAATCTTAAAACAAAGTTAAGTAGCAAAGTATTTTAGGATATATAAAAGCAGGTATTCTTAGGTTTAAATCCCTAAATATTAGATGGTAAGTCTGTCCTTTCATTTAATACATACAATAAAACCTAAATATAAAATTCAAAATTTTCCGTGAAAAAATTTAAAATAACCTTTAATGAATGACTAAATTGCTTAAATTACACATTAAGAAAACATTGCTAATAAGATAGCTCTGAGATAATTATATAGCTTATTAAAAACCAAATTGCGAGGAAAATACATATTTTAACCTAGCTATTTTTAATTCTCTCTCTCCTTCATTTGTTGTTCTTGTTCGAAGTACTGCCAGTTCTAAACATTTACAGCTTAATAATATTTATAATGGGTATGTTTAGAATTATTGACAACTTGAAAATTATTTTATTAAAAGTGCTTTTAGAAACTTTTCAACGATAAACACACCATTGTAAGAATCTTATAATAATTTCAATCTCTCTTGCATTTGAGCTCAGTTGCGTTTTATCCTGTAAATTCAAAAGTTATTTTTGAAAAAGAATACAGTATTAATGAAGTAAATTTTTAACTAACATCTGCCTTGTGGCTTAATTTTTGACAAAAGAAGTGGTGAGCCTTGTAGTCTTCAAAATTTATTTTTATGCGATAAATAGCTTGAATTCCCCAAAATAGTTTTTAAAAATTTTTAAATTGAAAATAAATATGGAAGCTAAGCTCCCGTGAGTGCCTATGCAAGTTAAGTCCTGGTATACCTTATAAATTAACCTGAAGTAATTTTAGTACATCGATCCATGTTAAGCCTAATACTATGACCACTTTACCCCATCTTACTTAAAGAACTATAAAATAATATATAAACTAGATCCAGCTTCACGGTTAGTGAGGAAATATTTTCAAGATCTGTGTAAAGCTTCCTGCAACGTTCATTTGCTGCAAATTTTTTAAAACAAAATGTCATAGAGAACTTAAAAGAGCTGTTTCAATTTCAAAGTGCTGTATAAGGAAACAAACTGACTGTTTTCTTCCAGTAAAAAGTAACCATTAAAATAATTTTGAATGTAAAATTTAATTCCTAATTATTAAAAGCTAAAATTAAAAATTTGCGCCAATTGCTTTATTTATTTCAAAGCTATAGCTTTTTATGTGCCGTATGATCATTTTACCCCATTGACCACTTTACCCCACCTGACCCTAAACATTTTAGTAAAATCACTTGCATTTTTTAAGTAAACACATATTACTTCATGTTTTAAATTATACTGAATGAAAAAATTACTTGGAATGATAAAAAAAAGACTCTGGTTCTGTGAATTTTTTGCTCCGGACACGCAATTTTCCATTTCTTTCCAACTAAAGTAATAGAAAAAGCCTACTATTTTCCCAACTTGGAAAAAATGTAATGAATGTATTTAATTAACTATGAAATGATGCTTCCTTACTGGTTTTTATAATGACAGAATAATAGTTCTATCGACATGAAATTCAGATTTTATACTGCGGACCTCAAACCGTCAATCTTTTTGAAAATCACCCAGCTATCAATTAATGTCTTACTGTGTCTAAATGTTTTGTACTGTTAATAGTAAATTGTGTTATTGAATTATTGTCTAAAATACAGGACAACATTCAACTGAATTTTTTTCATGAGCTGCCCTGTAAACTTGAGTTTGAAATTACAACAGTTAGAAATTGCTAATCTTTCTTGCATGCTCAGTAAAAAATAAATTCTTTTAAATGTTTATAATTTATCAAATATTTAACATTTTTATTTAAAATTTCAGTATAATGCTTTTCTTGTATGCTGTCAAGTTTTCTGAAAGTTTGGTAAGGTTTCGTGTAAACTTTGCGTGTTATAAGCTAAAAACCTGTGAAGAAAATTGATGAAATGCCTACATCATCTTTGTCAGTATAAGTACAATTTTTATGAGAATGCACATAATAATTGTACATGGCAATTAAGCTATTTTCTGAAATTTACAGCTTGTTCCCAGCTTTTTTCGATAAAGAACCATATCCAATGTATTTTCTTCTTTTTCAGTTTGTCGACAGTACTCTAAATGCAAGAGCAAATCAATTTTTACTGGAGAGAAATGTGAACATTGTGCATTAAAACATGACCAAATAAGTGAAAAACGGGTTTTTGTATCAGACTGAGTGTCCAAGTATGAAATTACGAAAACTCTGTGTGTAGTGCGGCTATTAATTTGGCCAGGGACCCTAAAATATACAAATTTAGTGTGAGGTTGGATTCAGAGATAGCTTGAAATCTAACGTAACGTTTTTGTGTCAAAATGTCTGTGTGAAAATGTGTGTGCATATGTTTACGTTTTGAGGACGTGAGTTGCTTATTTGTCAAAAATAGGGTGGGGTTGCGCCTTGAAAACGGTTCGAACGAAAGCACTGATCTACCGCAATGAAAGACTTGAAAGTAGTCAAATTTTAATATTTCTATAAATTTTAAAGAATTTTGCATAGGTCAACCCGAAAGTGGAATTGGAACGTATTCATTTAAAAAGATGTATGCATTTTTTCATGCCATTCTGCAACCTTTTTGCAATATTAAGAAAATAAGTCCTGAAAGATGTGTTTTAGAACTGTATATGTTTGATAAACTGTTAATTAAAATAACAACAGCAATAAATGAAAAATTAACTGTTAACAACGGAAAGGGATCATTCATAAATGATTTCACTCATAAATGATGTCACAATTTCACGAACTCCAGGTCGTGAAATTGTGACAAAGTGTCACAAGGGGAGGGAAGGGAAAACAAGAAGTGTGACATAATGCTTATGCAACATAGCGTGACATGTGACAGAGGGGGGGACGGGGTCAAATATGTGGGAAAAAAGCCTGACATCATTTATAAACGGTCCCAAAGGCTCCTTGTCTAAAAGCAATAGAGCTTGAAAATTACTATAATATTGGTCATCATTTTTTTTTAAATTGAGACCAATTAAAATAAACATTGAGACGAATTTAAACTCATTTGGTTTTGCAGAAAAAAAAAGAAATTTTGCAGCGCTAACATACTAATGTAGCATCTTCCAAATGTGTCCGACTTGTGACCTAAATGTGACGCATTTCACTCGGAACATGAGTCGAGGAGTTGTAATGGTTGTTCCCATTAACTTGACTGATATGAGTTTTCCTTGATTCCTCCAACCCACTGTGTCAATGCTGGCATCCGCCCTTAAAAACCTCAAGAGGACAGTTCTCCCATAACTATTTTTTCTCAAAAAGTAGAGGACATTTCATTTCCTTTCAGAGTAATTAAATGAGGAAAACCGTTGATCTTTCTGCTTCACTATTCCTTCCTCTTGTCGGCCGTTTTTTGAGGACCACCACAGTGTTAATTTAGGCGGCTATCTTTTGAAATGTCAAATTAGGGACGCTAGAAAAAATATTCGTGTTCGTTTTTGGTTGCATTGCGCATCAACATGTATACTATTGAACTATTGTATGCTCAAAACATGGAAATCCGTCGAAATTCCACAATCGAAATTTTTTACGAATCCAATGCTTTCTTCTATATATTGGATGCAGAGGAAAGTAAAAAAAGGATGATCATCAGAAAATTTTCCCTTTGAAATCGTGTACAGATAGGGTAGCCATATTTCTGAAGTTCTAAGGTGCAAATCAAGAAGCAATTTGGGGAGAAAACAGAAGTTTTTAAATTTGGGGACGTTACGCGTCCCCAAGCAGTTAAAGTGTTTTGGGGGACAAATCATTAACATCCCCGAAATTCAAGGACATTTGGTCAACATATGTACAGATCAAGTGGAGCCATTCTTTCACGATACCTGTTTTTTTTTAATGGGAAGTTGGCAACTAGTCAATTGTTTATAGTTTCCAACAATGGCGGCCGGTGTGAAAGCTTTCAAAGTAAGTGAGTTATTAAAGTACCGTTTTTTAAATATTTTTGTCTATAATTAACCCTTGGTCCATTTTTAAAAATTGTACTGTATGAAATTTATTGACTGGTAAATATTTTACTTTGAATATTTGTTAGAATATATATATTTACATAGTTCTTTTCATGACTCGGGACTCGCACCTCTGTTTGCATCGGATATTTTACTTTAGTTCAGTTTCTGTGTAAATTCCTTTATGAAATAAGTTTTTAGATGCATAGTTGTAATTATAGCTATTTTGGGCATATTATTTCTCTACAAAAAATAAAAACTGCACTTTTTCAACTTTTGCTTTTTTTCATTTCTTGTGTATTTATTTATTTTCTTGTGTCATTCGTGAATAAGGAACGTATTGGGGCTCTGCCGAGTAAATGTTTGAAGATTTTTATTATCTTTGGTATTTATGTTTATCCTTGGCAGTTTGGTTTTCTTTCCTCACTTTACCTTCATTAATTTCATGTTACATGTTTTTGCCATAACCGAAAAACCGTCCCGGCGAAAAATTTTCTTTTGATTCCATGAAATAGCTTTCTGCAAAGCAGTTGCTCCTTTCCAAATTCATACTTTTGCAATTTTTACTGACCAAATTCTGAGTGGTTTGCCATGCTTGGGGTTGGGTGGGAGATATTTGTATATCTTTGATACTAACTGATGATTTAAGCATCTGGTAATGCGATTGGTGAATTTCAGGATTTCAATAGTGAAGAAACAGAAAAGTAAAATGACTGAAAGAGTGACAAAAGTACTTATTTGTTCTTTGCTCCAAAAGCAAGCGAAAGGGAGAAAATAGCATATCAGTGTTTTTCAATCGTGAATAATTTTTAGTTTATTTTGACTATTTCTTAATCTGTAGCTTAGACTGTTTCATTAAATAGCAGTTTTAATTGTAATATTAGTTAGCAAAATTTAGATATTCAATGCAGTAATACACAACTTTTATTTGCATCCTTTGTAAATTGGAATTTTGAATGTAAGAATTCCAAATCACATGATCAGTCACACAACACTTGACTTATATTATCTTAATCTGTGATATAGTTGCTGCTTTAAGTTTTTTTTTCCCATCAATTTAAATTAGTTTGAAGACTTTCAAAAAAGCAAATGAACAAGAAAAATAGAATCTTTATTTTGATGTGACAAAAGTATAAATTGTAGTCCTTGTTCGAATTCTAATATGCTTTTGCTGATCTCTTGTTATCAAAGAAGTATTTTCATAAATCTTATTCTGTGTTGCAAAATATCTTCATTGAAATAATTTATTTTGCGCAAAAATCTTTAGTTCTGTATCCTATCAGCCTCCAATCTCCCCTAGTATTGCCATTCCTTTGATTTTAAATATCAAAAATCCAATTTCTTTTGTAATCAAATTTTAGGTTGATCCTTTATGCTGTCAATGGATGGATTGTACTTTTGTTAAAATATGAAATCATACATGTTTAATCTTTCATTTTTCAATGTATTTCTCGATTGAGTGATTAGCAAAAGATTTTACGAGAAGAGTTTTATTTACTTTCTTATTTTTATTTATTTTAATTAGAAACCTTTTTTGTGTCGAAAATTCTTCAACATTACCATTTCTGAAGATTATATTTTTTTTTAGCTTGACAAAGAGAAATGAAGATAGTTTTTGAGCTATCAGAGAAGTATGTTAAAAGAGTACTGACTAAAAGAGAGAGATGAAATTCATTTGAAACACATAGCCCGCCACATGTGCAAATGGTGTGTGCCTGAAGAAACAAAGCTTGCAATTATTGTGAGAACAAAAGGGTAAGATGGAGGGGTCATGACCGTGACCTTCGAGAGGAGAAGGCCTGCTGGCTACCAGCCGAGGGTGCATATGAGTCATCACTAGTGGGGACAGGGACGAGTACGAGACGAGTGAGACGCTACATTCCAGCAGTGGATTTACAACCACGTTGTAGTGTTTTACGCTCCACGATGTTGCTTTAATATGTTAATTGTGATACATTTAAATTAATTTGATATCTAGCAGCTTCCTGATTTTCAAAGGATGTTTACACAATCACCATAAAAAGGTAATAAATGTTTTATTTCAATACTTGGTAATTATTGTTATGTTTCTTGAAAAAACTGTTAAGCCTAATCGAGGTTTTTTGTGAGGTGAAAAATTTTTTTTGCAGATTAGTTGATTAGATTAAAATGTCACATAACAAACTTTGATTTGAAAAAATCTTTTGTTTAGAACAAGGTGGAAATTTTTTTTCACTCTAACGTTGTTTATAATTATTTAGCTGAATGAGAAAGAAAATTAAACTCCTTCTTATTAGTTTATTCAATGTCATAACTACATATATTTTGCAAGAGCGCATGGTTAAGTAAGAGCTAATATTTGCTCTTCACATTTTATGAAATTCAATAAAGATTTATTCGATATTTACTGTTTCTGAACGACTCATTAAAAAATTTGAAAAATTAGGTAAAAATTATTATAAAAAAACGGGTAGCAGTTAGTTAAGTAAAAAGATATAATGTTAGTTGAGTATGTAATGTATGTTAAAGAAGTTCTAAAGGTTATTGTTCATTTTTGACTTTAAATCCTTATAAATGTTAATTTGTTACTGTCATTAACTTAATCAAAAACCGTTTTGCTCAAATTGACATATGACTAGTGGGGATGTTATGTTAAGAGTATGAAAATATGCTTTGTATTTATATATTTATATACTAAAATACTTCAGAAGCATCCCTAAGGCGTGTTACTCAGGTTGGATCAAAACTATTTTTTGCTCATTTTATTGATAATCAAAATTTCAGTGTAAATATTTGTTTTCATCATCCAATTATCTGATGAAGTTGCTTGGTGTATATATATTCATCATATATATAAATTAAATATGGTATTATAATTTTATTACTGGGTCTAAAAATATCTATTTGCTGTATTATAAGAAAAAAGCAAATAAATATATTTCGTGATTCCTTATACTGTGGTTCTTTCTTTTGACTTATTTACAGACCAGAAAATGCTTCAGCTAATAATATTTTTTTAAATATAACAAACATTTCAGCTGCATCATGTTTTCATGCATCCATTATCTGTTAAAATTTTTAGCAAATCATAATAAACTTTGTAATTGTTTTGGCTGTGAAGAATACAACTTTTATTATTAAATGTAAGTTATTACAGAATATTGATAATTATGTTTAGTGACAAAAATTTCGTGAGTCAATATTCAAGGTTGGAATTTGTTTCTAAGAACAGTAGTAATGTCAGAACTCTTGGAAGTTAATTTGTTTTCATTTCTTTCTTCCATATAACTACAATCATTTATTTGTTCTCATACAGAATAATTTATATATATATATATATATATTATATTTTTATGTTTAGTTGCTAATTTTTTTTTTAGGAAGCAATGAATCGCAAGTTAAAAACTTTTTTTTTATATTTACTTGTACATAAGGTTTCTTAGTAAACTTTCCCTCTTTAATTTTATTTAAGGTACATAATGGCTGGAGATTTGTTACCAAACTGTAGAAAGTTCTAATAAAAACGAAGTATTAATGATAAAAAGCCTTACAAAAAAGTAAACTAAAAAAACGTTATGCTTTTAAAAAATACCCTTAGATTGCTCTGTGTTAATTTAAAAATTGGTTCTTTTAAAATGTTCTATTTTAATGTTATTTGAGTCATTTTATTTCAATATGAGCTTTCTATTACTACTATATTTCTAATTATTACCAATTTTGAAAAGAAAACAACAACAAAGTTTGATCTATATGAACAGGAATTGTTTTAAACTTTTGAAACTACTTAAGTTCACAGTACCAGTTTTATTTTATTTTAAGCATGTATCAAAAGTAAGTCCTAAAAAATTAACATTTACTGAAAGCAAGAAAGAAAATAGCTGTAATGTGTAAGTTTTTTTTTTAAATCGATGGAAGGGTAGAAAGTTGTGTATATCAATTTTTTTCCCTTTTAATTAAAAAATAATGAATGAATAAATAAAAATAAGAGGAAGAAATAAACTTTTTTGAGTGTTTTTTGCTAAGGAATCATCCTAAATACTGATAAGTTAATGACATCTAATATTTATGTTCTTGTAAAGAAAAAAATGTCCAAAATATTAATTTTTCTTTCTTTTCGTTATAATTTTGAAATGATTAGAAAAAATATTACTTGGTCTTTAATATTAAAATTTCAAAATATATTATGGAAAGCATCAAGATTGAAACACGCACATATTAAAATTGTTCAAATGCGGAAGCATCGCGAATTCTGCATCATGTATTCAAGAGGGTGCAGCTCTCTCCCCAAACGTGATGACTCATTGACATAGCCAGCAGGCCTCCTACTCTTGAAGGTCACGTCATGACCCCCCTCCTGTATTTTACAATTCATTGAATTTGTATATGCTGTGTATTTTGTTGTTTTTTAACCGACCTCACAAAGATCGAGGTTATACATTCATACCGTATGTATGTTGTTTTCTTTGTTTGTTAGTCCACCCATAACTAGGGTTGAAAGTTTGTCGCGCAAAATTCGTGGGATATTCGCGCACATTTCGCGAAATGTTCGCAAAACCACAAATATAGCAGATCAACAATAAAAGTTATTCTTCTTTCTAAAATATAATGATATTATTAAAAATAGAAGTATCATTAACTTCGTCAAAAGCATTTAAATATTTGTATTGACTAGGATCAAAAACTCAGATTACATAAAAAAAATTTTAGGCTAGTTGGCAAAATCTGTTTATTGTTACTGCTTTCAAAAAAATTATTTTGATTTTTTTTCTTGGCACAAGGATCTGAGCACCCAAAGTCTAAAAAGGCTCATTTTGAGACTTTGGGGGCTCAGACTTTTTCCTTGGTTTCTGAATTTTTTTAAAAATTGGACTTTTTGCGAGTGAATAATTACAAAAAAAAAATAATAATAATAATATAAGAATTTCACTGAATTTAGAAAAAAGCTTTAAAAATCGCGAAAATCATCTCGGGAATTTGCGACGCGACAAACTTGCAACCCTACCTATAACTAATGTTTAGAAAACAAATTTCTTCTTGTAAACTATTTAATATCATTGTTAAATTAAAATGAAAAAAAATGTTAAATGACCTGTTTTTTTTCCTATGTCAAAGTAGAAAAATTTTCACTTGGGGGAGGGGAGACTCTCTTTCTATCAGTATCTTGCTCCCCCCCACTTTTTGTTCCCCCACTTCTATCAATGAATCAGATTTAAACATTGCAGTTATTTATAAACTTTTTTTTTTGTTTTTTTGTTTTATTTGTGAAATATATTATATACCTTTGATTGATTCATTTAAAAATTATTTATTTTTAAAATTTATTTTTTTCCTTACAGTTTTCTTTGAAAAGTTTAGTAAATGAAGAAAATTTAGTTTGATAATTTTGGTTAACAATTAAAATTAAGTTAATTTTAGTATAACAGATATTTTTAGTACTGCAATTCCACCGTCGCATTATTTTTGCTTACTGTATTTGACTTTTCAGAATTAGATCATATTTTATTTCTATAAGTGATTGTTTATTTTTCAACTTCTCCCTATTGATTCTCAAGTAATCTTTTCAAACTTTACGCAGTCCAACTCGTCTATCTTGATTCTTGAGCCCGACCCTCCTGAAAACATCTCTATCTCAAAATATTTCTACCCCCCCCCCCCCCCCCCCCGGACAATTTGTGGCATAAATTCAGAAATTATCCTACATTTTCAAACGCAGAAAAGAATTCCAATATTGTCATTTGTTCTTTTCATTCCAAAAACCTTCAGTTTCATCACTTAATGTTGCATTTAAAATTATTTGCCTGACGAACATAGCATTATAGCTATTGCAGTGTTTTACATGTATTGAAGCATGCTTAAAACGTGTTTACCAGTGCTGGACATTTAATGGAATTGTGTTACCTCACTTAATTATAATATTTGAAGTTATTATTCTAAAAGTTACTGGTTTTTTTGTTTCTTTTCAGGTATGGAAGAGTATCAGATCCGAAATGTTTTTACTCTAAGAATATTCAGTTAGGAGGATAACTTCTAGTTGGCTTGCCTGTAAAACTCAAAGGTATGAATCAAGGCTGCCGGATTTTAGCCGGGCCAAAAAAAGCTGGCCGGTTTTTTTTGGTTTAAACCGCTTAAAAAAGGCCGGCTTTTATTAAAAAATATGTTTACATTTTTTTTCCCAAAAAATATTAAATCAAAAATTACATTTATATCATTTATACAATTAAATTATTACTGCAATAGCAAAATACTTAAAATTAAAATTATTTAATAGAATGATACATTACAGAAATAGCAAAGAGAAAGTGCTGCTTATTAGAAATTTATTTAGATTCAATGCAATTTAAACGATTTATTTTAAAGAATTTTACTAAGAATTCAAAAGTTCACTTGACACTACTATATGAACTAAAGATTACCAATCATTTGCCTTAGTCTTTTAACTCATAATCTTTTGTATATTTTAAAGCACGTTTATTTAGTTAAATTTTTTTCAGAACCTTAACTAGTTCTCTGATCCAAATAAAAATAAAAGCAATTTGTCAAATTAATTGCATAAAATAAGATGCCCATCTTGAAGCAGACCAGCTGGTCAACGTTAAATTGTACTATTATGATATTAATCTTAAAAAATTTTAATGGTAGGTGTATAAAAAAAAAACCTTACGTTATGTATATATATAAATTATGTATATAAAAAAACCTTATATAAAAGCGAGCCATCTACTCACCACAGACGAATTTTAAATTTTTTACATGAGTAGTGCTGTACGTGAACACTAGTTTAGCTAATTAGGATTATGTAAGTAGTGTTTTGTTAAAGGAAAGGAGATACTTTAAATCACTTTTTCCTACTCTTCTCGCCTTGAACAAAAGACTTTTTTGTTTGTAGTGTATAATATATGTGATAGAAAACAATTAATGAATGTAGTTCTTTATTGTAAGTTTCAGTATTCTGAAATATTTTAAAGTTAAAATCTCAACATTTAAATTTTAATTTTAAGTGAGAAGTATGTACTTGAATCTGTAATAGGATAGCTTTTCATATGTATTAAGGTAAGGTATTGTGCTCGACTATATAAGAAACCAAATTTGATTCCTCTCCCAACCTGGATTTAATTTCCTTCTACTGTTGTGTTGAAAAAAAAATCAATTTTCTATAGCTATAATATTAGGCAAAAGTTTAATGAGAGTCTCACGAAATTAAGCCCACAAACACGAAAATGGTAATCAGTATTGTAAAATGCATTCAGGTTGTGTAACAAAATAATTCTGAATCTAATTTTAAATGAACTCCATTAAAAGAAAGATTTGAGCTTCATTTTACACAAATTAAGAGTAGCAACATAAATGGACATAGTATAGGTGCAAATAGTAAATAGTATTCTGTCTAATTGAAAAAGGCCAATAAAGACCGGCCTTTTTAATAAAAGCCGACCGGTCTGGCCTTTTTTTTAAAAAGCCGGCTTTTTTGCAGCCCTGGTATGAATATATAACCTAAGCTCTGAAAAGTGTTTTTTGCTTTCAATATTTCAATTTTGTATATGGGGCTTTTTGTGGTTTGATTTTCTCCCTATTTATTTGGGTATATTTTGGAATCATTTGAATATTACAATTGTTTTTAATTTACTGCTTGAAATGTCCCTCGACGAGTTGGTTAAATAGATATTGTTCCATCTAACAAGTTTTGCCATCAGACAAACATGTTTTGAGTTGCTTAACTTTGAATTATTGAAAATGAATGTATCATCATACATTCATTTTTATTAATTCAAAGTTATTGTTTATCAACTGAAAACATTTTAAGCGTTAGAACTTGTGACCAAATGGAATGGAGATACAAGGACTTTTGGAAATAAAAGAAGAGTTAGATAAGGAAATGTATAGCAATGTATTGATTTAAAAATTTGTTTTCTGTTGAAAGCTACGGAGGTCTTATGGCCCCTGCCTCCCACCCCACCCCACTTTGAAATCTGCCCCTTATGAAAATCCGACCTTAAGCACCTATTTTTATTTACATAAATAACATGAAAGTTTGTGTGAAATTCATACACAGAGAATAAATGGAAGAAGTGTTTAGTTCTTAACAGGTGCTGTTTTCATCAATTTAAGCAATACACATTTCCCACCCCCTCCCCTTAAATTAAACAAAGTTATGGTTTAAAACTGCATTTTTAGAACTTCAGTTTCCAAAAATTAGACCCCAAATGTATAGAGCTGCTTTTGTAAGCTTCCCAAGAAATTACTCCCAAACTCCATTATAACAAAGTTGAAGGGATCTAGACGAATTGCTCATTAATTATCCCAGACAACCGTAAAACTTTTTCTTGCAAATTAAAATCTTAGTGGGTAAAAACAAAAATGACACCATAAAAGGGACTCATTTTTCTCTTTTTGTTTCATTTGTTTCACTTTGTTATGCAGAGAATAAATACAGAGAGTTTTGGACATATTTAAGTAAATATAACAAACTTTTTAGCATTGGTGCCATAAGTTCAAAAGTATTTTATTCTATAAATTAAATGCTCTAGCATTAAGACAATGCAGCAGAACTACTGTGATATAACCCCCCTTTGGCGACTTTTTCGTTGGCGCTAAGAAACCGTCGCCAACGACAAGATTTTTATGTCGCCAACTTCAAATAGAATACAACACTCTTGGCAATGATTTTATCGCCAACAACGTCACATCATACACATAGCAAACATGTCAAGAAAAATCACTAAAAAACAGTAAATTACCAAAAATTGCAATTAATATCTTACACACAATATCAACGCTACTGTGTAAAGCACGTACAGCATTTTTCAACAGCAATTCAATACATTAACGGATCGATAATTACTCGAAAAATAGAATTATTTACTTTACAAACACTCAAACCTGAATAGAAACCCTTTCTTAAAAGAACGTGCAATTTATGCCCAATAATAACTATTGCAATGATTCATTATTGAATAATATGATATGCATTCTTTAATGAAAAACATAATTCAAATATCGCGCAATTCAACGCAAAACAAATGTTTATTAAAGCTGTCGGAATTTTAAAATAAGAGACTCCATTAGAAAATATATAACATTGATCAATTAAAGCACATATTATATTAATCTATTGGAAGCCTACAGTAAAACTAGCATAAAAACCCTTTCTTGAAAGAACACGCATTATAGGCACAATGATTATTGCAATTAATTTCATTGCAAAAATGATATGCATTATTCAACGAAAAACATAATAAAAACATCACGCAATTGAACGAAAAAGCAATGTTTAATAAAGCTATCCGAATTTTAAAATACCACACTAAACAACAGAATTAATAACGGTCATCACTTCAAGTACATTTTGTCTTAAACTATTGGAAGCCAACATTAAAAATACCATAAAAACACTTTGTTGAAAGAACACGCATTTCATGCACAATAATGACTATTGCAATTAATTATCATTACATAAAATGATATGCATTATTCAACGAAAAACATTGTAAAAATATTGCACAATTCCACGGAAAACTTCAAATACATTTTGCATTAAACTAACGGAAACCCACTTTATCAAAATTAGCAACGCTCCTAATTACTACAGCTAATATTTTAGAACAATTGAAAATTCATTGTTTTATAACCTTACAAACACATAAAATAAGCAGATAATAAACTTACAAAAAAAAAAGAACTCACTTTAAACCAGTTGGCTTTTAATCCCAAATAGCAACAAACTTACAATCCAATATGACGAAATGGTCCGAAAATTACCACTTTACCTTTCTTTGCTTTTAGTCACAATTAACCAAACTTATGCACTTATCAACCAAAACAATTTCGTACTTCAGATAGCACAAACTCCAAACCACGTTTCCGTCAGTTTCGAAAAATGGCGCCTTAACAAACAAATATGAATTCGTTCATCTTGCCATAATAGAAAACAATTGAACCAAATTAATTCACTTTAACACTTTACATTCTTCCTTTAGCAACAGGAAATATCTCCACAAACTTGAACCAGAAAATAAACTACTAAAAAGCATTTATTAGTAAAAGAAAACTTTCTAAAAGTCCAACCATCACACACAAAAAACACCCATTGCATAATCCACTTAGGGTTGCCACACATTACCTCAGACAACATCGATGGCGCTGGGTAAACGAAAAGATATCGCCAACCGAAAATCATTACAAATTGGCTCGCTTCGCTAGCTCGAATGTCGCCAAGGGGGGGGGGGGTATTTCAGTAGTACCAATGCAGCAATTAAAAGAATACTTTGTATTAGTATGTACTTAAGTTTATTTTACTTGAAAAATTCCCTTATTCTACATTGCTTTTTGATCAAATGGGTCACTCAGGAGGTAACAACTGGAAAATGTGAGAAAAATCAACAAGTTAAATGCCTGAAAAACTCTTCGTACCATGAAAATTCAGACTGGAACCTTTCCAAAGTATCCTCATCATGATATACTTCTCTCTAGCTATGTGTGTGTGGTTTTAGAACGTATGATTGTTTTATTTTTGTAGACATCATTAACCATTTTTTGACATCAAGATATTTTGTTTGGGTCCAAAGCTTCAATGTTTTATGCTTCTTGTGACTGAAATAGTTTCTTATTTTCACTAATTGTTTTCATTTTTTTTTCAGAAATTATCTGGACTGTGTGGCATCGACCTTCAACATGCATGATATCAGCACCTAATTATGCAAATGTGCAAATGCTCATACATCGAGGAAGTTTGTCGAATTGAAGGTTTCAAGAAATGCAACCCTAGGACAACTTTCTCAAGGTTTAAGATTTCAAATGAAAAGCTGCAAGTTCCTGAAGTAAGTCAGCCAAAAAGAAAAGTCTAAAATTGCTATATGCTGAAGTGGTAGATGCTACGAGCGCAGACTCGTTTTTCGTAATGCAGAATTATGTACAGCATCTCATGCATTTAAATTTGAAAGTGTGGTCATTCATGCTTAGACAAAAATATACTCATCTAAATATCATTGAAAAAAAGTTGTACTGTGTGCCCAGTCTTGTAAATAACCAAGTATCTAGTACATTTTAGTTCCCCAAAAAAAGATACGGTGAGAAAGAGAAACCGTCATGTGTGTGCACGTACTCTTTTCATAAATGTCAGTTTCTTCAGTAGTCTTTCAATTTGGTCACTGAACAAGGGGGTGATCAAAAGAAAGGACAAGTGTAAAAGATCCACGGAAAAAAAATAACTTTCCCCACTGGTGCCTTAAATGGAAAAGAAACCAACTTACCATGTCCTATTGGATGTCCATAAGCTATTTGACCAGCTCTGAGTCATCATCCTGTAATTTTAGAAAAGCGTATTTTCATGCTGTACAATAATGGTGTACAATTTAAACATGCATGATGCTGAAAAACGGTATTCGTGTGAGCATTGTTCCAAAGCATTTTCTTTCCCCTACCTTTTGAAGAATCATATGCGAGTCCACACAGGCGAAAGACCATATTCCTGTGAACAGTGTTCAAAGTCATTTTCTCAAACTTCGAGTTTGAAGACACACATGAGAGTCCACACAGGCAAAAAACCATATTCCTGTGAACAGTGTTCACAGTCATTTTCTCAAATTTCAAATTTGAACGCACATATGAGAGTCCACACAGGCGAAAAACCATATTCGTGTGAATGTTGTCCAAAGACGTTTTCAGAGGCTTCAGCTTTAAAGAAACATATGAGCGTCCACACGGGTGAAAAACCATATTCGTGTGAACATTGTTCAAAGTCATTTTCTCTAACTGCACATTTGAAGGAACATTTTAGAGTCCACTCAGGAGAAAAGCCATACTCCTGTGAACAGTGTTCGAAAGCATTTTCTCAAAGTTCAACTTTAAAGAAACACATGAGAGTCCACACAGGCGAAAAACCACACTCGTGTGAATGTTGTCCAAAGACATTTTCAGATGCTTCTACTTTCAAGACACATATGAGAGTCCATACAGGCGAAAAACCATATTCGTGTGAGTATTGCTCAAAAGTCTTTTCTCAATATTCGAACTTAAAGATGCATTTCAGAGTCCACACTGGGGAAAGACCATATTCATGTGAATATTGTGCAAAGGCATTTTCTCAAATTTCACATTTAAAGACACATATGAGAGTCCATACAGGGGAAAGACCATATTCGTGTGACTACTGTTCTAAAAGTTTTTCTGCCAAATCACTCATGACGAAACATATGAGAAGCCATTCTATTGTGCTCAAGTGAAATGTCTTAAGCTGTTTTCTCAGGGCAAACTCTTGCCAAGACTGAGAAAGCATATTCTGAAGAAACAGGATTTCTGTGAAATTTTCTTAAGTTAACCTTTCCAATTCATTAAGGACTAATTTATACACTCGCCCACATTGCATTATCGTGCATTTCCTTCAAAATATTTTCTTCCGTCACAGTCCGAATAACTGAGAATCCGGAGCCACAAAACTCATACTTCTTTGAAGGCATTCTCTCCAGTGGCATGAGTCGCAACTTTATGAAAGTTCTCCCTTTTCATGCTCATGCTGGTTCCTTGAGGATTGCAACCAACACAAAATACTTCACATTCGTCCACATTGCTGCTGACTTGCAGCGGTTCCCTTCTCATATGATAGCACAAGCAGCAAGTCAAGGTCTCCTGGGTGGACATCTTTTCCAACAATGGAATAAGTGGCAGCTTTTGAATTAGCATGAGAATATGTTAACTGGAATGAATGACGTTCGTAGAGACCCTGCAAAAATAAATCTGTTGTTGCAGCTGCCGTAAAATTAACTTGAGGAGTGCTGTAATATCTCCAAAATCTCTTTGGGTTCTTACTTGCAAGAAATCGCACTCTTGTGCTTTTGTTTAATGACATTTTTTTTAGCTCTTCTATGGACCTGTCAAAGGTGAACACTGACTGAAATTCCATCCGTTTGAGTACTCAAAAGCTTTTTCTAAGAGACTAGAATTTATTTAGTTAAAGAGTTTATGACCTCTTGCTATACATTTTATATTTGTTTCACCCACAAACTCGCTTCTTTTGCATGAAAAAAAGTGTTCCTTATAGCACCAATACATGTGGCTGATATTATTATTGTTATTTATCTTTTTTGAGCTGTTTATGTGCAGATGCTGATTACATTTTTAATTTTTATGTAAGATATTTTGCGAGCTATTTTGTCGATGATTATCAAAAAATTTGCAAAGTAGTTTCTATTTTATAACCATGTGTTACTTTGGTCTTTTTTTTTCTTTCTCTTTATATATTTTTTATTTAGTTTTGGTTAGTTATTTTAAGTTTTTACACATGAAAATGGGATCAATTTGCTGCAGAATTTACTTGTGAAATGTGTAATTTTGCTTCTTTTTTTACTGTTCATTATTAGTACTATTAATTTATTCACTCATTGAAATTGTATACTTTTTTGTTCTTTTTGTAAACAGCATATTTTGATAAACTTTTTATGCAATGCCAAATAAGTCATTAAATTAATAGTAAAAAATGAATTGAAATTCAATGCCCGTCAGTTTTCCTAATGACATCCAATGCATGAGTAGGTCAACTTCTAAAAGTTTAAAAAGCTAAACATGTATTTTGACTTACAGGTTTTTAATTTACAGGGTTTGTACGGTCCTTAAAGTTCCTTAGAAAGTCCTTAACGTTCATTTTAATTTTTAAGACCTTAAATAGTCCTTATTTTTTCTTCCAGGTGCTTAATGTTTTTTGTTGAAATAAGAAGGTACCCATGCGTTCTATTTGTTTGCAATCTTTTTCATCTTTCACAAGATTCAAATTTCGTTCATTTCAGCAACTTAATCGAATCTTAATTTGGTTTGCTCGGGTCGCTGTATCGCAACTTTCGGACAGACCGAAAACGCCGGATTGACAGGACCAAAAATGGCTGATTTACATAAACATCAACACAGTTTTACTTCAAATTGCAGTGCTTTCTCAACTGTTAGATAAATAAATAACTCCCTTTCTTTTTTTTTTTTTTAAATTTTCTAAAAAGGGGCGAATTTCGGGATTTCAAATTTGGGGTTCGGTAGTTTAGTCACAAAGTAAATAAATAGTTTTTTTCATGAATATTGTTACTAAGTCATCTACAATCTGAACAATTACCAATAAAGCAAGTAATCAGTAAATAAGTATTGCTTTTGAAACTTTTTTTTAATTTAAGGGGGGAAAATACTTCAAGGAAGCATATCGTTGATATCTATCTCAATAAAAGAGATACATTTAACTAATATGTAGGCAAAAAAAAAAAACTTTCAGCTTTTTTTGCGTTTGACCAATTGCATGTATGATTATCGCTTATTTGTGCTGTTAAAGCTAAAAGAATGATTTATTTTTATTATCAGTTTCTTACATCTTACACTATAATAAGCGCTGAGTTGCAACTCTCCCGATCGCTTTTCAGCCGAACTTTTGCTAAACAGTTTGTTCTCCCATTGTTTTTTTTTTTTTTTTTAAGATCAAATAAATTCCCGTATCGAAAAATTAATTTGTTTATTTTAAAGCAATGTTTTAATTTTTAATAAATTTTTAGCCACTAATTTGTCTTTGCGGGGTTTTCAAAATTTGTATCTCGTGAAATTTCTTAATTTGCAGTAACTTGAAGGAATCGATGGCTTCTTGAACCTATACACCGTAGCTGCCAAATGCTCCATTTCTTCTGGTTTTATTTGAACTTAGAAAATCCGATATTTTGCAAAATGATCAAGATGATGTACAAGTATTTTTATCGAAAAGGATAGTACCACAAAACAAGAAAAAATTTTAAGGAAATTTTTAAAATGATGTGTATTAATTTACATGAATTCTCATAACTTATAACGCGAAAATGTAGAAACCTACTTTTTGGAAACTTGCTACCATCCAGCACGTGCTTCGCCGAAAATTGCACGCAGCTTTTGAGATTTCTATCTTTTTGCATCCTGTAAATAAATCAATTATTTTAAAAGTTCACTGTTTTTGTATTTGCAGCTTGTAGTCTGCTTGTTTTATTTTTTATTTAAAAAGTTTGTTCAATTTTTTGAAACTTTATTTTAGTTAAATTTTTTTAGTTTTTTTAGTCACTTATTTGAGGGTAATGTAGAAAGTTTTCAGCGAGTGAACTCCATTTTTTATTTGTATGTGTTTCCAAAACGAAATATTTTTCTCAAGTTGAAAAATGTTTTCTGAATTTTTGTAAGCTCTTCTATAATAGTTTAAAAATAATATTTATGGCAGAGATAAAAAATTAAGTAAGCCTAAATTGAGATTCTGGCAACATAAGTAAAATGAAAAACAAAATCTAAATTAAACAAATTCTCAAGACAAAGTGCTGTGTTTTATATGGCAATTTTTTTTATTGAAATTGTTTTTTCATTTAACTTGTATTTTACTGCACTAACCATTTTTGATAATTTGCTTATATATTATTAATGCGTAATGCGTGTGTTATTACTAGCTCCAATAATTATTTAACTCCCTGACTGTATTAGACATTAGAAAAGCAACAAGTCGAAGATTTTATGTTGTGTACTAATAAAAATACGATGTTAAATTATTTTCCTCTTTCAATGATGCTTCCTTTCGAAACAAACATAACAGTTTGTATATATTTCGAAACATTTATGAGGTCCTTAAATTTTTTTGTAGAGTTTGTACTCTTTTTCAAAAGAATACAAACCCTGATATACAATTTCTTGGTATTTAAAATTGTTGTTAAGTTAATTAAATGTCCATAGAAAAAGGATTGAAGCCTGCTGTAAGTCTAGTTTTAAAATTATGCTGTCATTTTTGAAGTGAATATTCACAGTGTCATTTCAAATATAAAGCTAAGTCATGTTATAGGAGGAAAGTAAAAGTCATAAATATTAGTTTAAAATTATGGAAATGTTCGAGAAAAATTTTTCTAGTTTAATGAAAGAATTTTTAAATATTGAAAAAATCTATCTGGTGAACAAAGAAGTAGATTACAAATTATACAAGATATTTTAAAACTTAATGCAATTCAATTGTAAAGTAGGCTGAGATTTGTTCATTTTTGAGTAAAAAAATAATTTGTATCGAGACCCATGCAATATACTTGACCTTTTCCCCTCCCCCATTTTCTAAACTTTGTATTACTAATGTGCTTTTCACATGAGTGTCCAATTTTAATTTAAACAACTCCATATGTGCAAACAAATTGAAGCTAGAGATTGTTTTGAAAAGCCCAAATGAGCATTTCAATGATGATTTCTCGTAGTTTTACACATTGAAGTAAATTTTGATACAATCTTGCATGTTGTTAAAATTCATTTAAAATAATATTTTTGTATCGGTATTAAAAATAAGTCGAATATATTTTTCTTGCCTCTTATTTTGTGTGTGGAGTTATTAACTTTTGCAATAATATACATTCATGCTTCCAATTCTGTGTTTAATTTTTGTGATTACATATTGAGCTGGACAACTTATATTTACTTGAAGTGGAATTGGGAATTTTAAATTTTATAAAAATATTTGTTTTTGTACCTAATTGTGTTGCATATCATTGAAAAGCTCTTAAAAAATACTGTAAAATGGCACTTGTTTCAGGTGTCTATCTCAATTAGAAAAGATTCTATGTCAATTCAAGAATTTGCTCTTCTGAGTGTTTTGACTGATTTTTGTAACTGTGAAGGTGCCACACTTCTAAAGCGAGTTGATATATTTTTTAAAAGATTGGGTTTTTTTCCTATATTTATATAAACACTACCTCTGTACCAAATTTCATCGAACTCTGTAATGGTGATGTGGAATCGGTATGTTGACTTGACACGGAAAACATATCAGGTAACTTTACCCTACTAATACACCAATACTGCAGCCTCTCCTTAAATGTTGGTGTGGCCATGAAAGTCATCACAAGATATCAAATTTCCGAACCCAACATGTAGTACAAATATGAACCCCCCCCCCCCCCCAATCAAGGTGGGTGCTGTATTCAGTCTGCCACTGCACCCCTGTTTATTTCTTGCAAGTTTGAAAGAAAAAGAAACAAACTTGACAGATGACTAGACAAGAGTGAAAAACACGATAAAATAGCCTTGCTCGCTATTGAGAACTTTTCCCAGGGCTGGGCTTTTCCTTAGAAAAAGACTGGTGACCGGAATGTTTTCCAGCAAATTTTATTAAAACTAGCATATGGGCTATCTTTCTTCGGAACTGAAGTTTTTTTTTGCTAGTTGTTATGATTTAGACTATTTTCATGGCTATTGACTGCTGCAAATTCCTTAATGTGTCTGGTGCATGCTAGTGCACATTTATGCTGCTTGCTTACTAGCTTAGTGATTATTGTTTAATTAGATCTCACATTTATATGTTTAAATACACAATGATATATATTTAACTTAAATTATCACTTCTTTCTATCTCAATG
Source organism: Octonoba sinensis (assembly GCA_038502835.1). NCBI lineage: Eukaryota > Metazoa > Arthropoda > Arachnida > Araneae > Uloboridae > Octonoba > Octonoba sinensis. The sequence goes on along the minus strand of CM076601.1, from coordinate 8,965,985 downwards.
ATTGCCGTGAAAGGTTTTCCTGAAGTTTTTTTGCTTTCCCTACTTCTTTCTAATTAATTGTAATTATAATATTTTTAGCTATGGTTCATTTACTTCTGTGGCAGCGGTTCAGAAAACTGACATGGCTCCTTGTTTATCAACAATGGTAGAGCTAATGCTGTTGAAGGGTCCACTGGAAAAACGAATTAAGTCACACACTACTTGGTGAACTTCGCTTTATGTTTCATTCATTCATTTTATAACATAAATGTTATTTTTAACTATACCAGCCTACTTTCCCATAATACCCAAATTCTAATTTATTGTATTAATTGGTAAAATTAACATTTATGTTATAAAAGGAATCAATAAAATATAAAGCAAAGTTCATCAAGTAGTAGTATGTGACTTAGCTCGGTCTTTCCAGTGGACACTTCAATTGGCACGCAAGTCTGCCGAAGAAATTAGTATAAACATGAGCATGTTCAAATCTTGTATACTGTTCGCATGCAATTTATTTTGTTGAAGTTCCCTTTTTGCATGTGTGCACACCAAGAATTACCGGAACTATGTGATGTATGTAACATAGAAACCTATGTTCAATACACGCACTCTAGGCTCAAAGAAGGTCTAATCTTCTGTTGTTGCCAAATAATTGCGTATTCTTTTTTTAAGCTGTCCCATGCATTCTAATTTTCATGTTTGAATGCAAAATCATCCCAACTTCTGTCATTTTAATTGTTATCATTGTTTTTAGCAGTGACAGAAAGGAGACAAAATTTTCAGCAGTGAAAAAAAAAAAAAAAGAGAGAGAGTTGAGTATTCAGAATACCCCTTTAACTGTCTGATGGAAAGCAGTATCTCTTTCATTATATGGCAACAACGAAGTATGGTGCGTTAAATTTTCCGTTATTTGTTGCGAGCAGTTACATATCCCTCTGTTTTGAACCATCCCTCTTGCAGGTTTTACCTCCAAAAGTTAATCTGCACTACTTTTCATTAGGGTCCATGTGTGTACCACTGAATATAGTTCCGTTACATTTTCAGTAAGAGTGGGTACAAAAAAGTGTTAAAGTAAAAATGCAATTTTTCAGTCCAACCCCAAAGAGAATTTTTTTATTCTACGTTCTCCCAGACATTATACATTCCCTATCCAAATGAGTAGACACACTAATGAGATTTCGTAATTTCACACTTTGTACTCAGTTTGATGCAAAAATCCGTTTTTTACTTATTTGGTCATGTTTTAATTTACATTGATCACTTTTCCGGTAAAAATTCATTCGCTCTTCCGATTGGGGATTGTCAACTAATTGAAATGGGAGAAAAACGTTTTCGATGATCCTGCATTGTGGAAAGCTGGGAAGAAGCTGTAAATTTCAGAAAATAGTTTAATTGACGTGTACAGTTATTCTGTGTATTCTGTTTTTAAAAACTAGTTACACTCACAAAAATATAGGTATTTCTTCCATTTCCTTCTAACGATTTGGCTTATAACACGCTAAGTTTTTAACGGAACGTTACCAAACTTTTAGAAAACTTGACAGCGTACAAATGAAGTACAGTAGAACTTGGATAACTCGAACGTCTTGAATTCAAATTTTTCTTTAATTCGAAGATTTCGCTTGGTCCCTTGAATTTTGCATTCAAAGCAATGTTAAAGTTTTTGGATAATTCGAAGTTCAACTTCTTTAATTCGAAGGTTTTTCTCATTCGAAATAAAAAAAAAAAGTACGTGGAAATACTTTTTTGTCTGCTAATTTTTTTAACGTGATGTACAATTTCGATAGCTAAAGTTCATAATGCCTTTCAGTACATCAAAAAGCATTCCTTACAAAACTTTGACGTTTTCTGAAAATGTCATCTTAATTCGTGAGGTAGAAATGCGAAATCGCCAACGAGTATGGGATAGCACCAACCACATTGTCCACATTTTTGAAAAATAAAGTCAAATACAAAGTTTATTCATTTTATTTACATGCCTTGACATTTTCCAGAAAAGATTATTGACGTTTTTGAAGGAATAAACATCGGCATTCTCTGGCCCTAAATTAAGCTACAAAAATTAGACTTCTGATTCGAAGTTTTGGATAATTCGAAGTTTACCTAAGGTCCCTTCAGCTTCGAATTATTCAAGTTCTACTGTATTATACTGAAATTTGAAATCAAAATATTGAATATTTGATAAATTATTGACATTTAAAGAAATTAAGTTTTTTCTGCCAATGCGTGGATGATACCAATTTCTAACTGTCGTAATTTCAAACCCAAGTGTACAGGGCAACTCAAAAAAAAAATCAGTTGAATATCTTTGACTTTTCCGAGAGATTTTGGCAATTTATTGAAGTGTATATTTCAACGTTTTTTTTTTTTTTTTGGAAAAGAGGTATTTCTTAAGGGAATGTTCACAAATCAGTCGCAAATGCTTGCGACTCATTTGTGAACATCCACAAATCAGCGTGGCCAGCGCACGTGATTCAGTGCATTTGGCCATAGACTGTAAATCTGACAAGGTTACAGTGAGGTTGGATGCTGACTTACAGTTTTTGTGTCAAAATACCTGTGTGAAAATGTTTGTGTGTATATGGTTACGGGATTGAGGGATGCTTATTGGTTAAAAAAGGGGCTGCGACGTGAAAAAGGTTAACCACTGATCTAGAGCAATGAGAAATTTGAAAATAGTCAAATACTAATATTTCTGTAAATTTCCTTAACTTTTGGCGAATTTTGCATAATTCAACCCAAACCTGGAAGCGGAGCAAATATATATATATTCATTCTAGAATGTCAGAATGTGTACGCATATTTTTTAAGACAATATACAACTTTTTCGCAGTATTGGGAAAACAATTTCTGGAAAACGCTTTTTCTGAATAAATAGTAAAACCTATAAATTTGACCACTTTTCGCAGGAAGGGAATTAGCCCTTCGCTTCTACCTCACCCTCTATAAGTTGACCACCTTTCTAAAGTGACGACAAGGTGATGAACCGCAAGTGGTCAACTTACACAAGTCTCGCTCTATATGTTTGATGTACTGTTAGTGCATAAAAAATATATATATATAAATAAATGTACAATCATATTTTGTTTTGATCTGTTACTAACGACTACAGAAAGCGTTCGCCTTTTTTTTTTTTAAAGGGGTTCAAAAAAAAAGGTTTTACTGCAATAAATAATTAAATCAACAATAGTAACAAATGAAAAATAAACTGTTAGCAGAAAAAAAAGTGCTTGTCCAGAAACAATAAAGCATGAAAATTATTATAATATTGGTCATTTTTTAAATTCGGGACCAATTAAAAAAAAAAAAAGAAATTTGCAACACTGACATACTAATGTAATATGTTTCAAACGTGCCTGACTTGTGACTGACACATTTCCCTCGGAACATGAGTCGAGAAGTTGTAATACAAATACAAAAGTGACGACCAGCAACAGGCTCAGGGCCCATCTATGCTGGTCCTAGTCAATTTAGCAGTCCCCAATGAACATCAAGAGATTTCTTAAACGTTTTTACCCCACTTCAATTAACAGTCGCTTCCGGTAAACTATTCCAACTGCCTACAACCCTATTGAAGTAGTAATTTTTCCTAATTTCAAGATTAGCCTGAGATTTGAAAAGCTTAAAACAATGACCTCTGGTTCTACTTTCAGCACATAGCTGTAGTCCATCAACATTTCCAGTTTTAATGAATTTAAACAACTGAATCATATCCCCTCTGACCCTCCTTTGCTCAAGACTATATATAATGGTTGTTATGACCCCATTAACTAACTTAACTGGTATGAGCTTTCTTCGATTCCTCCAACTCGTTCCAATGCTATATCATACGCCCTCAAAAGTCTACCAGGAGGACTTCTCCCATAACTATTTTTCCTCAAAACGTAGAGGACATTTCATTTCCCTTGAGAGTAAATAAATGTAGGTAATCTTTCCGTTTCACTCTCCCGTCTCTTCCCCCCTCTTGTTTTTAAACGACCACATCAGGTCACATTTATTTTCGAGGTCATTTGCTATTCTCAAGGGTATGCCTCAAACTCTCGTCCAATACGACAGACAGAACAAGACAGCCCAATAGAATATTACTATACAAAAAGGAAATAGACCCAGGGGAAAGCGGGAATCGAACGCACGCCTCTTCCACTGCGCGCAGGCAGGCAGCGAAAACTGTTCTTCCCCCTTTCTTGTCAGCCGTTTTTAGAGGAACACCAGTATTAATTTACGCGGCTATATTTAACCGTCAAATTAGGGACGCATTAGCAATTAGTATTGAAAAAAGCAATTAGTATTGAAACCTATGCAATACACTTAAACTTTTTCCTCACTCCCTCTCCGCTTTTTTTAACTTTGTATTGCTAATGTGCTTTTCACATGAATTGCCAATTTTCTTTTGTGCAACTCCATATTCATAAATAAGTTTAAGCTGGGGGCCTCAGTGGCTGAGCGGTCAAATCGACTGCCTCCGGCGCCTCCCTGCGCGGAGAGAAAGAGGCGTGGGTTCGATTCCCACCTTTGCCCTGGGTGTATTTCCTTCTTTGTATATTAAAATCTGTTGTGCTGTCTTGTTCTATCTGTCATATTAGACGAGAGTTTGAGGCATATCCTAGAGAATAGCAAATAAACTCGAATATTTATGTGACCTGAAATGGTCGTAAAACAAACAAACAAACAAAAGTATTCGTGCTTGTTTTTGGGGATAGTGCACATCAACATGTATACTAATGGGAAATCAAAACTTTTAAGTCCGTAGGAATTCGAATTTCTACGAATTCAATACTTTCTTCTAGATGTTGGATGTAGAAGAAAGTAAAAAGCGATGAGAATTTGAAATTTTTCTCTTTGAAATCGTGCGCAGATCAAGTGAGGCCATTCTTTCATAAACTCTGTTAAAAGTGTTATTAGCAAGAAGTTGGCAACTTTTTATTTGTTTATATTTCATGGCGGGCAGATGAGAAACCGATAACGTGAGTGAGTGATTAAAATAACATGTTTTAATTAAATATTTTTGCCTAAAATAGCCCTTTAGTCCATAATTAAAAATTTTACTGTATAAAATGTAACAACTGGCAAATATTTTAATTTGAATATTTGTTAGAATATATAGATGATTTGTGTTGATCGTTCTTTCCATGTGGGTCATCCAGACTCAAACTCGCACCTCTGTTTGCACGCAAATTTTGCTTTAGTTTGGTTTCTGTGTAATAACCTTTATGAAAGTTTTTTTAGGTATAAGGAAATAAGTGTTTTAGATGTATAGTTGTAATTATAGCTATTTTGGACATATACTTTCTATTTCTTGTGTATTTACTTATTTATTGTGTCATTCTTGAATTATGAAAATATTGTTTTTCTGCCGGGAAATGTTTGAAGATGTTTGTTATCTCGGGTATTTATGTTCATCGTTGGTGCTTCACTTAGGCGGATTGGGTTTTTTTCCTCACTGAACTTTCAAAAATTACTTGTGTTGCAACTTTTTGCCTGGGCGAAAAAAACCTGGCAAAAACCATTTCAGCGAATAGTAGGCTTGCCATCGAAAGTGCCTACAATAAGATGAATTGTGTCCATTTAGGTGCATTTAGTCTGATTCCATACAATAGCTTTCTACAAAGCAACGTTGCTCCTTACTAAATTGTTTCCTTTGCTGTTTCTACTGAGCAAATTCTGAATGGGTTGTCATGCTTGAGGTTGGGTGGGGGGCAGTTGTGAATTTGATACTTACTGATGCTATGACTTAAGCATTCTAGTAATGCAAATGGTGAATTTTAGAATTTGAATAGTAAAAAGAAATAGAAAAGTCAAATGACTAAAGAGTGACAAAACTAATTATTTGCACTTTATTTGAAAAACAACTGAAAGGGAGAAAAATAAAAATTATAGGACGTTTAAGAGTTTTTCAATGTTAAATAATTTTTAGTTAAATTTGACTATTTTTGAATCTGCAGCTTAGACTGTTTCATTGAATAGCAGTTTTAGTTGTAATATTAACTAGCAAAATTTAGATATTCAATGCAATAATACACAACAGGTGTTTTTTATTTACATCTTTTGTAAATTGTGGACCTATTTTTAAACAATAAGTACTTTTGCTCCTCAAATTTTTTTGTTTCATTTTTATCCTTTTTTTTTCCAGTCTTGGCAAAAATACTAACCCTTCCCCTTATCATTTAATCCCGTGCAACCTGACCATTTTATCTAGTAACAGTAAGTTACCCTCTGAAACCGAGTAGCAGTGGCGTACGCAAGGGGGAAAGGTAGGGGTTCCCCCCCCCCCCCCACTGCCGAATAGTACTGATTTTTTATTGTAAACTATTACCCAAGTCAAAATTTATGCTAAATTTGCTTTGCTAACTAGCATAAAAGATGCTACTGATAGTATAGGAAATTAGCATGAGATGCTTAAAATATTTGCTAGTTAAGCATGAAAAACCAGCATGAGATGATTAAAATTCGAACACAATTTATGCTTATTAGCATAAACAAAAAAGCATAGAATGCTATAAACTGTTGCTTATTTAGCATAATTTTATAGCATCACATGCTATAAACTGTTACTTATTTAGCATAATTTTATAGCATCACATGTGTAACGGTGCGAGAGTGGCTGTAAAGTGCCAGGGGTCGAACCGAGATCCTTTTGGTGGTCCTTCTTTACCACTTTCCCAAAAGGCGCGCCCCCTGGGCAGGAGCAAAGAGGGCTATTTGAAGCACTGACTCGCACCGCTACACATGCTATAAATTGTTACTGTTTTAGCATAATTTTATAGCATCACATGCTATAAATTGTTGCTTTTTTTAGCATAGTATTAAGCATCATATCTTTGGGTTGATTTTTTAGCATAGTATTAAAGCATCAGATGCTATCTTTTGGTTGCTTTTTTAAGCATAAATATTGGGATAACCGCGAGCTATGTTGTCCAATAGGGAAAGAAAACCCTTTAAATTATGTATATTAATGTACTACATCGGACATTATTATAAGTGTTTTAAACTAACACTTATAATAATGTCCGATAAAACAAAAAAATATTTTTCACGTCATGAAAAAGCCACTAAAACCTCATTAATTTTTGTTTTTTAAAAGCTGTATGAACCATGTATGTAACTCTCTTGTATGCTAGTTGTAGAGCATTTTATGCCAGTTAGCATAAAAAAGCAAAAACTAGCACGTCAAGGGGGGGGGGGGGGACCTCAGCATGCTTTTGAGAAGCTTGCAGTGCTAGTTAGCATCATATGCTAGTTTTATAGCAAAAGATGCTTTTTTCTGTATGCTAGTTGTATAGCATTTTATGCTAGTTAGCATAAAAAAGCAAAAACTAGCATGTCAAGTTAACTACCTCAGCATGCTTTTGAGAAGCTTGCAGTGCTAATTAGCATCGTATGCTAGTTTTATAGCATGAAATGCTTTTCCTGTATGCTAGCTTCATAAGCATGGCATGCTAACTAGCATAAGGAAGCATATTTTAGCAAAATATTAGCATACATAGCATAAACATAGCAAAAACTAGCACATTTTTTATGCTACTACTAGCATAAATTTTGACTTGGGTATACAGTATGTTATGGTCACTCAGAGGCCTTTGTCCTTCCCAAGCAGCATTTAGGCCATTAACTATCTCAGACCTCATATAGGGAAGGAGGGGGGATCTCTGTTTCCTCCCTCCTTCCCTATATGGAGGAGGAGACCATATAGGGAGGGTCAGAGAGGGGGGTGTACTCTGAGGGGGTACAGAGTACACCCCCTTGAGTACTGGGGGTGTACTCTGGGACAACCTGTGTATTTTATGAATGTTTGGGATGAGCAAATTGATCGCTTACCAATAGCTCTTTAATTGAGAAATGGAAATTTATATATTAATCGGCAGCTGATTAATTATGATGGTGTTTTTTAATACTTGAATTTCTCCAGCACCGTTCTGCTTGGTTTACACTTTTTTTTAATCTTTTGACAACTATTTAATAAATCTTATTTTGTTTATTTCTGTGTGTAAATTTTTCTCTTTAGTCCATAATTTTTTCAAAATAATCTTTACTAACTTAGTTCAAATTCAATACACCTAAAAAATGAAAATACATTTCTATTACAGAAATAAGCAAAAAATAACCATTAAATTACGATAAATTAACATTGAATCATTGAAATATTTAAGTGCAAAAGCATCATTTGTCGAAAATGAAAAATAATTAAGCTCAAGAGAGATATGATAAACAGTATCTAAAATTTTCTATGATCCAGCACCTTGCAAAAGTGTTAAACAAATAACGAACCAAGTTTATATCAAATCATGAACTTTATTATGTTGCACTGCACGGACTTGATATTACATTTGCATTATAAGTTATTTTCCTTTTTTTTTTCTTTCCAGGAAATGCAAAGTACATGGAATGCTGTTCTTTAAAACGTCATAATTTGACTGTCATGCCAGAAGAAACACTTTCTACATGATCATCTTTGTTATTTGCGGATGTTACCAGAGTTCGGTGAGTCGGTGGTTTTCAATTATTTTTGTTTTGAGGACTCCATGTGTTCTGTGAAAATTATGATGCTGAAACTGTTTAGAAATGAATATGAAAATAATTTTTGACATAAATAAATAAATTAATTAATAAAAACTTCTTAACAAAACCTTCAACGGAAAACATTGAAAAATGAAATTCAATATCAATGATTTCATGTCATTGTAGAACTCCGGCAGAGACTACAGTTTATGCTTCTGCCACATCGAACTACTCATTTACCCGATTCGTGACTTATATTACTTTAATCTATCATATAGTGGCTGCTTTAAGTATTTTTTTCATCCATTGAAAATCGTTGAAAGACTTTCAAAAGTACAAATAAACAAGAAAAAAATCAATATTTAGTTTGATGCAGAAGTGTAGAATCATAAATTTTAATCTCTACCTGAATTCTTCATCGATGACATGAAATCATTGATGTTGAATTGTTCATTTTTCATTGAAGGTTTTGTTGCTTTAAGTTCATGAGGAGTTTTTATTAATTAATTTATTTATTTATCTTGATTAGAAATCTTTTTTATGTCGAAAATTCTTCTGCATTGTCATTAAAATGCTTAAAGAAAGTGAATAGATTTTGGTGTGCTTACACATCATTATGCCTACTTTAAAAAGTGATGACCAAGAAAGAATATTTTGAATTTTTACGTGAAAATATTCTGTGACCGACATGTCCACTTTTTCTTGTGTTTATAAGTGTTCACATAATAATTAGTACCTGAAGTGGAAAAGATGTGACAACAGATGTTTGGAATTAACCTTTCATTATTTACTTTCTAAAAATATGCCTACATTGTCACAGCAAATTGCACATACGTGCAAGCTAGAAATTTTAAAAAGTGAGTTAACCTTCCATTTAAAAAGTAAAATTTATATTGAAAGCCCTAAAGGAAGCCAACTGAAAGCTGGGCTTCCTAGATAATAAAGCCCAGCTTCCTAGCCGAGCCCTGTGCCTGTTGCCTTTCGTCACTTCGGTATTTGAAAACTGTGGCCAGCATTCTTCATTCTTGTTTTGCTTGAAACGTGTTGCTCACTTTAAAAATGATACTTTTCCTTCAAAACATTTTCCCTCCATTATTGCAATAAATTAGGAATGTTTAAACTGATATGAATTCATTGTGGATGTACTATGTACCAGGTCTCGAAAATTATGTTGTGCGACATGCCCGGTTCCTGTAGAAACTATGTTCGGGCATGAATCTCATACACTTGCATGCCTGGCAGGGCATGTCATTTTTTAATAAAATATTTCTTTCCAAAACTTTATTATTTTGTATTTTATTGTAAAATCACCACATCCTTACTGGAGCTCAAAATTTGTATTAAGCGGTACTGCTAAAATCATATTTTGGCAGGGTTCATTGATTTAAATCAGCTTGATTTAAATCAAGATTTAAATCACGATTTAAATCAAGTGATTTTTTTAAAAAAATCATTGATTTAAATCGAGTGATTTTTTTTTCGAAAAAATCATTGTTTTTACAATGTTAGAAAGTTGTAAAAATGAAATATGTTGCAATTACAACCACTGTTTCACACAAAACTTTCTAGGTCCATCTGTCTGTGTGCATAACATATTTCATAAGTTTAGAACTAATTACTATTGTCTTAATTTTTCAATATTACTCTTATTCTTCAAGCATCTTAACAGCAAAGCATAATTCATCCAATCATTCAAATTTGAATTCATAATAATCATGAACCAATCTCTGTTTTTTTACTTTAAAAATAGTATTTTAGATCAATTTAATAAATGCCACACAATAAATAATTCAGAATGATAGCGTTTGAAACAATTGTTAGAGCTTAAGGTTTTTTTCCTTCTAAAATATTTTTTTATCATAGAAGTTTTCAATGAAGATGTTTGATTAAAACAAACTGTTTCAGTTTTTAGTAATGGTGTGAGCATATGATTTTACCTGATGGGTAAAAATATTTCAGGCTTTTTCATTAATAAAATAAAAAAATGATTAATGTACACTCTATGACTGTAAAAATTAAATACACACAATTGCTACTTTTTTTTCAGCTTTCAACAGCAAAATAATTCAGATTAAATTTGTTCATTTTTTCTGTACTTAGGAGTGTACTATTATTCGTGGTAGGGTTAAGTTTCATCTGAGTCTTTGCATTAAAATTTATTTATCATTATTATTATTAAAACATATTTATTGCTATGCAAATAGCTTAAAGTGTGTTTTTGCTTATTGATTAACATGCCATATTGTTTCTATGAATGTAACATAATAAATATCCAAAATATTTAAGGTCTTTTTTAAAAAAAATCAAAAAAATCCGATTTAAATTAAAAAAAAAGCTGATTTAAATTAAAAAAAATCCGATTTTTTTTTTTTTTTTAAATAAAAAAAATCACGAACCCTGTATTTTGGCAACCATGAAATAATTAGGAATAGTCGGCAAATTCAGCGAGCGTAAAGAGAATATGTTTTAGTTTTTGGCGACAGCTGTCGCCGCCGAAGTGGAACCGATCGAGTTGAGTGGGAAAAGAGAGTATGGGCTGTTTTCTGTTTGCGTTGAGGCAATCTTCCCGGTGAGAAGTTAAGGACATTCCCTGTATTGCGAATTGCAAAATCTTGTATATTTTGGCTTGTAACAACGTATTGTGTGTTATTTATTTATAATGTAATTTTTTAATGATTTAGATTAATGTTGAAATAATTCTCGATTCTGATTTAAAGCTGTTAATTTGATTTTTTGTCTGATTAATGCTATATCACAAGTTCAAGTATTTTTATTAATATGCAATAATGCAATTTCTGGGCATGTGAGAATTTTGACAACATCCCCAACAGGGCATGTAAAACTTTTTAAGCCGTGCTATGTACTAGTAAATTGCATTTAGGTAAAGCAAAAGGTCAAAATGTTCTACTAGAAAAAATTTGGTTGCATTCCACTTCAGATTCATGTCATGGCTCCTCCCCAAACATGTTCTGCATATGAAAAATGTGTATAGAGATGTTTTATCAGTAAAGCTGTGCAGCTCGATTCTCCCACATCTTGGGTAACTTCACTATCGTTTTTGACCCAGCCACTTATTGAATTTTGTGCCAAATTGATTGGCGACACATGGATGATCAAAAACGATAATGAAACTAATGGGTTGTGACGGGAATCGCGCCATTAGTGTCATCGGAAATGGAATGCAACTCAATTTAAGCTTGATTAGCCCTGCATAAAATGTATTAAAAAATTAGAAAGAAAATGCATCTGGTATTCAATTGCTAGTTTTAAGAGAAACTTTTTTTTTAGCTTAACAAGGAGAAATGAAGATTAATGTTCAAGCGTGCTGAGAAGTATGTTAAAGAATACAGACGAAAAGAGAGGTGAAATTTATTTTAAACGTACAGCCCCTGCCACAAAGGCAATTTTTATGTACCTGAAGAAGGAACTCATGCAATTGTTGTGAAAATAATAGGGTAAGAGAATGTTAATTAGTTTCAAACTTTTTTCTAAAACCATCTTTTTTAACGGTCTAAATATTTTTTTAAAATTTATTTTAAAATGTGCCGTCTCTGAATAATCTTCAGGATTCAAAATTTGTTTTCAATGTGTGTATAATAATAAAAAAAGTTGCTTTTTATTTTCCTTGAATATTTACTTAAAATATTTAAGAGATTAAAGTGACCATTGGGCGAATTTTTCTAACATCATATTATAGTTAGACACTAAAAGAAGTCTAATTTCCTCTTTGTGACCTTAGAATTTTATTTAGTCATCTACATGTATCACTGCTCTCTACACAATCTTCTTCATCAGTAGTAGATGTAATAATACCCAGTTGTCTTTGTCAGTTACGATAGAATTCATTACTTGGTTGATGAATTTAATTGACTTTTTGACTACTCAATTCATGATCCTTACTTTATTTCTTTAAACTCTACTCTTGGATTTGTCATTTCTTTATACATCTATACTACCTATTTTCTATATCATCTACTTTTCTGTATTTGTTTTCAAGTCTCATACTATCAAACCTGTTTATCTTGTACTCGCCTCTCCCGAAAACCTCTCTATGTCAAAATATTTCTATTTTCCCCCAGCATTTGTAGCATAAACTCACCTTTTTTTTTCAACGTGATCTCAAAGATACTTCCCCCAAACCTCGATCTCCAATTTCATCTACAATGTCATTTTTTAATTTAAGTCTCGTATATTTTTATCGGTAGTAAAAGTTCCAGACAAAAACATGTCTTCTTACATCAACATTCTGATCATCTTTAAAGTCATAGGGACAATAAGGCACAGGGAAAAATTTGAGGAACTTTTGACCTTGACAATGAACAATTTACCTTAATTTTTTTATATTTTTTCTTTCTTTTTACCTTTCAAACAATGAAATAAATGAAACAATTTTGTGCTATGTTATACAAGCACTTAATTTTGTACCGAGTGCACTTCAATCATTTTTCTATTCTGTAAATAAAATAAGTTGTAATATTGTGTAGCTTAATTAATTGGTAAAATCATATGATTACTTATCGGTAAAAGCTGAAACTTTTTATTTTCATGAAATATATTCATTGAAAATTTTGAGGAAAAAATATTTTGCAAAAAAAGAAAAAGAAAAAAAAGAAAACGAAAGTTGTTATAGAATATGGATGAAACATTTCTTCAATGATATATATTGTTAATTCTAAGCAATGTTCTTTTCAATGCTAAGATTCTGCATTAGATACTCTGCCGATTTCATTTAATAGATCCAAAATACTATTGTAAATAATAAAGTGGACCATGATTATTACAAATTTCAAAGAAAAATTTAAATGAATTATACTTTGCTGTTAAGATGTCTGTGGAATAAAAGTAGTGTTGTGAAATTTAAATTTTTTAAAAATAATTAGTTCTAAAATACTGAACTATGTTGCACACACTCAGACAGAGGGTCCTTTGAAGCTTTCCTGATGGAAACAGGTTGTAAATGCAACATATTTTATGTTTAGATCAACACTTTATAGATGTGCAAATTCAGTTTTAAAAAATATCAAAAATGATTTTACTAAATTTTAAAAAATATATCACTTTATTTAAATTAACAAACCCTACTGTAAAGTTACATGCATAGAGTCATTATTGATGTGATTGCTAAATTTAATTAAAGAGTATATCGTTCAACAACATCTTCAGCAATTTTATGCCAAATTGATTGGCGACACATGGATGATCAAAAACGATAATGAAACTAATCGGTTGTGACGAGAATCGCGCCATTAGTGTCATCGGAAATGGAATGCAACAAAATTTAAGCTTGATTAGCCCTGCATAAAATGTATTAAAAAATTAAAAAGAAAATGCATCTGGTATTCAATTGCTAGTTTTAAGAGAAACTTTTTTTTTAGCTTAACAAGGAGAAATGAAGATTAATGTTCAAGCATACTGAGAAGTATGTTAAAGAATACAGACGAAAAGAGAGGTGAAATTTATTTTAAACGTACAGCCCCCGCCACAAAGGCAATTTTTATGTACCTGAAGAAGGAACTCATGCAATTGTTGTGAAAATAATAGGGTAAGAGAATGTTAATTAGTTTCAAACTTTTTTCTAAAACCATCTTTTTTAATGGTCTAAATATTTTTTTAAAATTTATTTTAAAATGTGCTGTCTCTGAATAATCTTCAGGATTCAAAATTTGTTTTCAATGTGTGTATAATAATAAAAAAAGTTGCTTTTCATTTTCCTTGAATATTTACTTAAAATATTTAAGAGATTAAAGGGCCCGTTGGGCGAATTTTTCTAACGTATGTAATGTAATGTAAAGAAATTTAAACCGAAGAATAAAATAATTCTCTTCTACTAATTCTATTTGCCCATTTTTAACCTCTGCACCTGGAATCCTCCTCCTCTCGAATTTCTCTTCCTTCCCATGACATTACGTAGAAACTGCCAAACTGGTTTGACTGTATTCAAATAGACTACCACAAACAAATAAAAATCCATTTTTACGATAGAGAGAAATTTCGTGCATCTGAGAAAGTAGAATTAATTGGAACTATTTTTAAGTGTCACGGTATCATCTAGATACAAAGTGAAAGATTATTTGGAATAGGAAGAAATATAATATGAACTTGCAAGAGAGAAGTCTTGACCTGATAGCACCAATGTGCATGTGTTTTTACATTGTAATTTATAAGTTCTAGAATTTTTTTATTCATAATAGTGTCATGTCAGTGGGTCGTGAGCCTTATTTCTTAGCAATTTCCATTGGAGTTTTTCTCGTTTTTTGTACTCTTTTACCTTACAGGATGCTTTGCATTAAAAAAAAGTATCTACTGATTCATAAATTTTTTCGGCTCTTGTTTTTTATTCTCCCAGGTGCAGATTTACTTTGGCCTTGCATCCGAAATTTTAATCAACTTAAATTTATTAGGAAATAACTAACTAGTAAAGAATATGGTTTATAGAAATTGTCAGACTTGCTGCCCGGGTAGTTACCCATTTCCCGCACTGGACCGGGTTTTTCACCTTAAAAACCCGCAAGTTTTATTGGGTAAAATGGGTTTTTTAAAATTTAAAAATAATCCCTTGTAAAATATTTCTCTTTGATGAAAATTCTACATATGTCAATACTATTCAATATTTAATTTATTGTTTTTTATTTCCATATTTCAATATTTGATATACAAAGAAAAAATTCAAAATTATGTCATAATAAAAAAGAAATAACAATTTCAAGATCGTCGAGGAAAAAAACTTGTGCAATTGGAAGGCAAAAGTTTATCTTTATTATTAACATAAAAGTTTGGAAAAGTTAAGGTTTAGTTACATTAAAAAAGGATTTATTTTAAATGAAAAAAAAAAAAACACTTCAAGACATATAGCTTATATGAAAATGTAATAATTTACATTTTCTGTACTTTTGAGACAAAAGCAGTTTTGGTTTAAAATGTTCTTTTTTATGATAAGAATAGTTTTTGTTTTGATAAGACCAAAATTTATTTAATGGAAAAACAGTTTTGGTTTATATTTGAAGAAGTTAAAGCTTTAGTTACATTTTTGTTAAATGAAAAAAAGCACTTCAAGACATCATATATTTTGCATGAAAATATTTAAATTTACATTCTTTCTGTACTTTTCAAAAGTAAAAATAATTTGGAAGCTCAATTTTCAATTTGTAAAATGCTAATACCCTCTATCTTTCTTAAATATTTCTTTATTAAAATGCTTAGATTTGTTGAATAGATTATAATTGTGACAGTTAGAAGATGAAAAATGTATGGTATATATTAACTATATTGAAGAAAAATCATGAAATAAACATATACAAGCAACAAAATGTAATTTATCTGTATCTGTGTATGTCAGGGTTGGGGTTTTGGACGTCCAAAACTAGTTTAGGACAGGACAGGTGGTTTTCACCGTCTTAAACTGTTCAAAAGTGTCGAAAACTGTCCAAAACTCCCAAATTGGGTATTTTGAAAATCTTTCTGTTTTTAATTGCTGCACACTTTATAAACAATGTTAATAAATATTATTTTTCAATTAAAATTTAGCATTACTTTTATTTATACTATGTTAAAATATTAAATTTAGCCAATAGTTCTGCTAATAGTTAGGAAGCTGCTCCATTTCCCTCTACTTATTTTACTGAATCAGGGGAAAATGTAAGTCCTGCTACGTGGTGGACTGCAGTGGGTAAACTATTGGAATTAGAAGGGTAGTGTTTATAATACATTTCATTTTTATTATCATGTCCTGCAAGCTCGGCATCTATAGAAAGGATGTTTTCAAACTTTGGAGTCGTCTATTCAACACTTAGCAATCGCCTAGGCAATAACACAGCAGCTAAACTGGTCATGTGCTACCGTATGTTAAGAGGACCGACTGAACTAGAGTACTAATTCTTTTTTTCCTATTTTGTGGAATTTTCTTCTTAAATGTTATGTATATTTTTCATTTTCATGTTATTTAATTATTTAGTAAATTTCTTTATATGATACTTTTAAAAAATTAAATCCAGTTTGATCTGAATCCATTGAGTATTTTTTTTTTTTTTAAATGTGTAATAGTATAAGTTAATAATCCATCAATATATCTTAACCCTCTAACTGTTTTGTAAATGGGCAAATTTGTATTTTTTTCTGTATAGTTTGAAATATCACTCTATGATTATAAAAATTATATTAATTATGTATAATATTTCTTATTATACCTCTATGCACACAAATTGATATCAAAGTTTGAAATTTCATGCCAATAACTAAGAGATTTTTGAGGTTTTAGAACCATGATATGTATTGGCTTTTTTTTTAAAATTAAACATTAAAAAAAAAAAAAAACTATTCACATTCAGTAAATAAAGCTTTAATAAAAATAAAATATTATATTTTAATTAATATTTATTGCATTAATTTGTTAATTATTGCATTCCTTTAATTAAATACAATTTTATTGAAAAATAGAGTTTTGGACATTTTCGGACAGGACGGTAAAAACCATGGTTTTTACCATGGATTTTACCATAGTGTCTAAAACTTTGCCAAACCTGGTGTGTATATGCATATATGCCCCCCAAAAGTGCAACCATATAATGTGGGAAAAGCGAGTTTCGCCACTCATTGTTATATTCACATGTAACAACTAGCCCCATCTCCCCTAAACAGACAAGCAAAATCACGGATCATGAGTTCTCACTTGCTTTGGCATTTTAAAAGAGAAATCTGGGCACTCATTACAAATAATGTCATGTTTTATTTATTTATCTATATTTCATTTTAAATGCAGAAAGGAATTTCAATATTGTCATTTGTGCTGTTCATTCCAAAATCGTTCCGTTTTATCACTTAATGTTGCATCGCAAATTATTTGTCTAAAGAATGTTGCATTACAGCTATTGCAGTGTTTTAAATGTATTGAAACGTGCTCAACCTGTTATTGAACTTTGTTTCCTCATTTAACTATAATATTTTAAGTTATTATTCTAAAAGTTAGCTTCTTTGTTTCCCTTCAGGTATGGAGGACTATCGTATCCAAAATGTTTTCGTCTATGCTCGGAATATTCGGTGAGGAGGATAATTCACAGTTGATTTGCTTGTAAAACTCAGAGGTATGAATATATAACCTGAACTGAAAAGTGTCGTTTACTTCCAATATTTCAGTTTTGTAAATGGCGCTCTTTTATTGTGATTTTGTTTGATTTTCTCCTTATTTAATTGGTTATATTTTGGAATAATTTGAATATTAAAATTGTTTTGAATTTACTGTATTAAATATCTCTCAACAAATTGGGGAAATAGATATTGTTCCGACAGTAACTAATAGTTTTGTCTTCAGACACACATGGTTTTAGTTGTTTAACTTTGATTGAATAAAAACGGATGTATTAACGTGCATTCATTTTTATTAATTCAAAGTTATTGTTTAGCAACTGAAAACATTTTAGGCATAAGAATATGTGACCAAATGGAATGGGAATACAGGGGCTTTTTTAAATAAACGAAGACTTAGATAAGAAAATTTATGTTGGGAAGGGATTGATTAGGATCCAGGGTTCCCACGCTTTTTTAAGAGGCCTTAAATAGGCATTATTTCTTCTTTTAGGTCCTTAAAAATTTCCCAAAAGCTTTAATTTTTTTCTTATGTTTTGAACTACCACGTGCATTTCTTTCTGCCATTTTGTTGCAACGAGTTTCCGACTGAAATATACAAATGATCTGGAGAAGCAAAAGAAAACAAAAGCAAATGAAGTTGAAGAAAGAAATAGAAAATCTATTCTTGATGAATTGGAGGCTTTAAAAGAGAAATAAAGTTGACTCGAGGACTTTGAATGAATTCGAAAATCGTTCTGAAAATTTATCAGTAAAAGCTTAAAAGGTGAGAACACTGGAGAAATTAAACCTTATTCTCTTGACCCTCAATTTTTTAATTTTTTTTTAATTTTTATTTTTTTTTCTGTTTTTTTAGTTAAAATAAAGATTATTTAGTATCATAACCTTTCTAGCGTAATTAGTGCAGAAATTAATTAAGAGTTTTTTTAAAAGGTAGCATATATGCTAATGCATAAGGTTGGGGTCACTGGTTCTTAGAGCTTTTTGCTGTATTTGTGTTACATGATAAAGGCAGTATAAGTCAAAAAAATATGCTACATACAAATATTATTTTAATGAATTATTTTTTAAAATATAAAAGTCAATGAAACAAAGAAATTCAAAAAACGATATATACAAAACTATATACATCTATATATAATACAATATTCGTGTATTTAACTAGTAGACGGTCATATGAAATGACCGCTGTTCTAGATATTATAAATATACAATTCTCCCAGTAACCGGAAATGCACATCGAATCAAAGAGATATGTATCAGATAGAACAGTAAAGTTTAATGAATAAATAATAAACATGTAATAATTTCGGAAAAAAATATCCTTACCAGAAAAAAACATCTAAATTATAATAATCTGTAAAATAACAATATTATTTACTATATAATCAAATTGTGAAAATTAAATATTTATATCCAACATAATCATCGTCAAAACAATAGTTTTAACGAAACTGGAAAAAAGAGTGTTGCCACTTTAATATATACGAAAAGTGCAGACTATAAATAAATTAAAACAAAGAAAGAAAGATTAAATTCAATTCGCGTTTACATTAATCTTTATCTGAGATTGCACAAAATGCTAGAGAAATGTTTTGATTATTAGTATATTTGACCCTGTGTTACAAAAAAGGCAACTGCGTTACAGTTATTGTTCATTGAAAAAGTAAAAAATTAATTAAAAAAAAAACTAATTGAGTCGCAACTTTCATTTTTGCAGCGAAGAGTTTCTCGGGTCGTAAACATTAACCATGCCGAATGTGGTCTCGATCGGTAAAACGGCCTGGGATATTATAGCGAACAGACAAACGGATCGTAAGCTGCTTATATATAAGATGATGTGCTTGCTCAAAGCAATTCCGGTTCATCTTTATCTTCTACATTGATACAAGCAGCATATTTGTCAAAAAAATTATCCATCTCTTAATTTTAGTTCTTGGTCTGGAATTTCTTCATCAACATCTTCTTCTTCAGAAATTGCCCCAAATTGAGAAACGAAAGACAATAATAATTGTCCTCTAGATGTGAAATCCTAAATCAAGTCAAAATCCACGTAAGAAATAAATTTTAAGAAAATCTTATTTTAAAATAACAATTTGGTAAAATTTAAAAAAAATATATTCAAGTGTTAGTAACAACTGATCATGTCAACAACTACTTTAATTTCATGAAGTAGCATATATGCAACCTTCAGTTTTTAGCTTGTATTTTTTCCAAAAACAGTGGTAATCAAACAACTTAAACAATTGTTTAAAACTACAGAACATAAGAAATGTGAAAAATATTTTTCAAAGTGCAAACGAACCAAAATTAATATGAAAAATAATTGAATGAACTCACCTTGTACAGACCACGAGACATGATGCACAAACTCAACAATCCAACAAGTTACGTTGTACTAAAACTTAACCCGGGGGAAAGTGCGCTATAAGTGCTTACGCGCTGGGTCTATCAGACCCGGTTATCCATTTTTCTTAAAAATACTGCCCAGAATGTCTTTGACCATAGTAAATGCATTTTCTATGAAGGAACATACACTATATATATATACTAAAAATTGATAATTAAAACATACTTACAATTTATTCACAATTTTTACAAATATAGATGGTGTGTTCACTACAGATATTTTTATCGCACTTAGCGCAACAAATAGCAGATTTTCTGTCCTTTTTATACGAACACATGTGACATCTTTTCTTTTGGACACATTTTTGTTTCTTCTTTGGTGGCTCACTAGTCTCACTTGAACAGTGTTGCACTAGTTTTTCCTTCAATTGTCTTGGAAGTGATTGCTGTGTGCTTCTCTTTTGCACATGCTCCTTTGTTAGTTCTAACGCAAGTTCTTTCAAAAAATGCCTGCGACTCATAGGTTTTGTTTGATTATTAGCAGACAATAAAAGTACTCGAGCATTTATTGCTGCGGTGTTCAGAACAGAAAAGTATATTGTCATTGGCCATCGTCTGCTCCCTTGGTGAGTTTATAAAATGTTATGATCTCGGGCTTTTTAGCGTCACCAGTTTCGGAGTCGATTGAGTCGTCATAGTGCATTGTTGATAAAACGTTTACGCATTTGTTCTTTTTTGGTACATAAGAAACTAATGTCATGTGTTTCTGAAAGCCGAACAAGGAGGAATGTATTTCTCGGTTTTTTCCTGTGATGAATTCCCTAGGTAATTCCCGTTTATTTTTTCTAATTGTTCCGACAAGTGTGATTTTTTTCTTTAGAAGGTCTTTAGCCAAATTATAACTTGTATACCAGTTATCCACTGTTAGATTTCTGCCAGAATTTGAGAGCTTTTCAGTTAATCTCTTTACAATTTCATCAGCGGAATTACTGAGTTTATACGGACCATCAGGTTGGGCCCCTGCATATATTTCTAAATTCCAGGTATAAAATGTTCTGGAATCTACGACAGCAAAAATCTTTATGCCATATTTAGCAGGCTTATTAGGAATGTATTGACGAAAACAGCATCGTCCTCTAAAAGATTCAAGCTTTTCATCAATTGTTATATATTCACCCAGAGAATAATATTTTTGGCAGTTTCTTACGAAAGTCTCAAACATATCTCTTACTGGAGCGAGTTTGTGTACCTCTCTTCTTATAGCACGGTCTGTAACATTATCGAATCGTAAACACCTCAAAAGGAACAAAAAACGCTTCGGAGACATAGTACGATGGAAAATGTCGAGACCTGTTCCATCTGTAGCCCAAAGGTCCTTCACATTTACATGCGAAGATTTGTGGAGCCCTCCGAAGTATAGAAGTCCAATCAATGCCTTAACTTCTGTCAGTGAGGTTTCTTTGACATCGCGATCTCTATCAAAATTAGGTGCTATAGTTTGTATATACCCATTCGTGCAGTTGACGATGTTCCCTAGAATATTATCATCCATTAGTAGCTGCCACGAACCAATAACCGAACAAACGTTTTTTGCTTCATCAATGTTCCCTGGCAATTTTAGTACAATATTTTGAGCGGGAGTTCTAACGTTTTGTCGATTTTTATTTTTGCTCCATTTCGTACCGTCTTTGCCAACGTAAAAATTTTGAGACGAACTGTCTGCATCTTCATCTGACTCTGTATCATCAGAACAATCAAATTCTTCTTCTGAAGAAGATTTATGTTCACTAAAAATCTCATCATCATGTATTTCTTCGTCCTCTTCATTTACTGATTCTTCATCAGGTGATATATCTCTAAGCATGGCTTCAAGCCTCTTCATTTCATCATTGTACGACAGATATCGCTTCATTTTGCTTTCAAGAAAAAACAGAAAGAAGAACAATCATATGAATAACACGAGCACGAGCACTGGGTCTGCGAGACCCGGACACCCAAAATAACTACAAACGTAAAACTCAGGAATGCGGAATTTCCTAGCTTTTGAAAGTGGTTGACCTTGAACACAGCTACTGCGGACTTGGACCACTTCCGATGAAAAGGGGTGTTTCTACGCTATGATTTAGGATCAGCGCGCGTGCTCCCGGGTTAAGTAATTTTAACTTTGAACAGACTTTTCACTCTGAACGAAGCGTCTATACTGTTCCTCTAGCAAATAACAATGCAACATACCTGCTGATGTCACTTGACAATTAGAAAGTAGGGAAAAACCCCGGGTAGCATATATGCTACTTTATGAGAAAAGGGGTTAAACATATATACCAATGAAACAGTTTCAGAATTACAGCTAAGGAGAAAAAAGAAGAATTTCAAAAAGTCAAATCAGAATAAAGAGTCAATTTTAAAGAATTCCAAAGAAGCTTGATTAGCAGGGTGGCCACAGGCGACTAAAAAGCAACTATTGTCAGCATCAGGCGACTATGGCAACTATTTTCTTCGAAATTGGGCGAAAAAGCAACTAATTTTTCCAAGAGGCAACTATTAGGCGACTTTTTTTTGCCTCTCTTTTAATTTTTTTATTCAAATGTACCAAAAAATATTTTTTAGAAAAAAAATTTCTTTTATTTCACAGAAAATCGTCAATCGTGATATAATTTTTCAAACTTCCATCTTGGCCCAAGCGACTGCCTACACTTCATATTGACCTTAAAGCAATTGCCAATGAAGCCGACACTGCTGTCAATGAAAGGGGTTAGTTTGCTTTTTTCATGGGTGATTTGGTAGTCAACACAGAAGCTGCGCCGTGTGCACGAGATATGCATTTCAATATCACTATATGCGCCTTTTCTCTTTATTTTTCTGTAACCCTTACGTTTTCTCTCGAACACTGGCAACCAATGGCAGTGGTGCTTGACCACAATATCCACGGTGTTGCACGAAGGATTGCAACGATATGTCCGAAACACCCAATCGTCACACAGACAGACATGTGTTTTTTCTGTATTTTTGGAAAGTAAGAATTTCGTTTCCACGAAAATCCCTTTTTTCTTTTCAATGAAAAATTTTGAAAGTAGCCTAGCCTGCCAATTTTTACAAACTACGAGTAAAATTTACACGTTTTTCCTGTTTTCCGCTCTTTAAAGGCTCGGTCTTGATTTTGTAAGCATTTCGAATTACGATTGCATCGGCTTCGGAAAAACTTCCTAGTGCTCATTTACTATCAGATTCTGCATCTTGGAGCTCAATAACTTTGAACTTACCATAATTTTTAATCTTTTTTGCATTTCAACTTCTGTAGTACAAACTTGCAGGGGCGTCATTTTGTCATGCCCACTTTAAAAATTCGACCGAAAATAAAATAATTTCTGTCAAAATTCTTGTAAGTTTTAGTGATCATACAAGTTAATTACAAGAATTAAATAATTCAGCCTTGTTAATAATCTAGTTTAAAAAAATATTTTTTCCAAAAATGTTTTTTTTTTCTTTGCCATGTAATTTCAAATTGATTTTTTAAAATTTTTGATTATCTCTAGCAATTGTCTATTGGGTGATTTTTCCAATATTATAAAATAATTGTTAAATTTGAAAAAAAGTAAACTTAATATTTTTGATAGTGTCTCCTCTTGGTCTTAGAATTTCATTAATCAAGTAGCTCAATATCATACATGTATCTAAATAAAAGATCAGCTATTGTGTGTTTAAATCTCAAGTATGTTTATTTTCTATTAATAATCTTGCTCTTCTCATATTGCAATCTTTTTTTTTTACTTCACTCCTTATTCATTGATATTTTTAATCTTTGGTAGATAAGAAATAGTTATTTCAGTTTAAAAAGTTAATGCTCGAAAACGTGTTTATTTCATATAAAAATGCAATTGCTTTTTTATAAATTACACTGTATTCATAGCAACTCTTTATGTATAAATATAAGATCCGATTGTAATAAGTAAATACCCATCACTGAACAAGTTAATTAAGACTTGTTTGTCATTGAGCCATGGCTACTATTTAGGCTACTATTTTCGTGCTTTTATGCTACTAAAGCAACTATTTTTGTTCCATTTCTTCTGTGGCAACCCTGGATTAGTCTTAATTATTATAAACCCAAATAGCTTTTATATTAATTCTTGAAGCTAAATTCAATTTGTAAAGTTGTGATTAGACAAATTTTGGTGATTTTGTGGCTTTTTCTTTTAAAAGTACTACATACACGTCTAAGATTTAAGGGGAGCAGTTCAACTATTTTCTTATTAAGTAGTAGTCATTTTATAGTGGCCTTACTATAAAATTTTGTAAGTTCTGTTTAATGTAATGCTAGTAACATGCTAAAGTAAGTTTTAATTGTAAAGAGAGTTATTTCTGTAACATATTGCAGCAAAATTCTACTTGTAGGGTGAGTTGGGGTAATTCCCGATCAAATAATATAAACATCAATTTTGTAAGAAAAAGGTTTGTGGTTCTATTTTTTTCTGAAAATTTGCTGATAACCTTTTTTTTCTTCTGAAAATAAAAAGAGAATTTGCAATATGCAAAATTATCGGTGATTAGGAATTATTCATAAAACGGGGTAATTCTTGATCACTTCTGGGGCAAATACTGATCACTGATCACTCAAATTTCTTTTAACGAAAGGCATATCATAGACAATTACATGAAAGGAGTTAACAACTAATACATTAAGAAATAAATAAATAGGCAAAACATAATTTAGCAGCTGACAAGTTGATTTATTTTTAAAAAAAACTAGACTGTCTAAAAATCTTTAAAATTTCTTGTAACACTAATATGCACTGTTTATGGCAGAGTCATCAACTGAATGGGTCGGCTCCATTTAAGCTCACAGGACCATAAAAAATGTATTTCCTATTTATCTTTTCAATTTTGTTACTTTTTGGCCTGCACTTTTTTCTAAAAACTTGATTTCAATCAGGTCTGCTCAATTTAAAGCTTTTTAAATGTTCATTGGATCATTATCATAATGAACTGCTTAATAGCTGTGCAAAGCTATATTCTTGTGAATAGCATCCAAAAGGAATTTAGCCTCATCTAACTGGGTGGTTTTATTTATTTGGTCAAGTTGTAAATTTTCCACTAATGATTTGATATCCTCTTTGTTCATAACTTGTTCTATACTTTTTATTTCTTTTTACCATTAGTCTTCGACATTTGGTGATCTGTCACTAAAAAGAACTGAAATTATATTTTTTAGCTATTTCGGATGAAATTTATGCCAATGAAAGCAAGTGAACTGGAATTACGCCAGTGATCAATATTTACCCCATCTACAGGAGCAACATTTGGTAGAACCTCGAATAATAAATTTTAATGTTTACAGAAAATGTGAAACAACCAATCAAAATTTTACACCATTTTTAGATAATTTGATTACAAAGTAGAACAAAATATTTTCTAATAAAAGAGGAAGAAAGGATCTTTCTAATAATGTGTATACTTAGGAACCCATCTTTGAAAAGGCAAGTTCCGAGTGCAGTTTAAGATTTGCTTAATATAATAAACTTAACCGCAAGTAATTAATTAGTTAATATAGTTATAGTTTTCAGCAAAATGTCCAACAATTCCCGACTTTATCTCAAATTACGCATAAATTATAAAAATGAGTGATCAATATTTACCAAGGGCTCAAATTATATAACCTGCCCAGCCATGTAAAAATTCCCATCGAGCATGATTCTTTTACACTTACATTCCCAGCAGGGCATGTCATTTTTTAATCAACGATTTCTATCCAAAACGTTTTTCCAAAATTTAATTTTTTGTCTGATTAATGCTATACGACAAATGCAAATATTTCCATTAATATGCAGTAAAACAACTTCTGGAAATGTACAAATTTTGTTCGGGCATGTATTTTTTAGACACGGGGTATGTAAATTTTTAAAGATTTTTCGAGCCCTGATATTTACCCTGAAACACAGTGAGCAGGAATTACCCCGTGTCACCCTACACAAAATTCATGGGTATAAATGTTTTATGTTGGTGAAGTTATTTTTCAATGGAGGCAATTCATACAGCGTCATAGGTCACGTGATAAGCGATGTAAGTGATGTAAACAAAGGAAGCTACAGTATCGCTTTGCTTCGAGTTCGCTCGTTTAACATTACATTTTTGTTTCGATATTTTATTGAGTTGTAAAAGATGCCATACTGCGTTGCATATGGGTGCACTAACGTAAAAACAAAAGCTGAGTGCTCTGACAAGTCATTTTTTAAATTTCCACTTAAAAACAAGGAGCAGTCGAAAGCTTGGCTTGTAAAAATAAAGCGAGAGAACTTCCAGACAGAGAGGGTTTAAATGTTTATCACACTGCATTTGAATTCAGAATGTTATTAATTGATAAATAGCATTTAATTAAAAAAATTATAAAGTTTTATCACCGCTCTTTTCCTTTAACGATAGTTAAGGAAATCAAATAAAAAAACAAACCAGTTCTATTAAGATTTTGTTGTGTTGTTCAACATAACAGTAGCAAACAATCATCTATTTCAAATGAATGTTAAGAACTTGAGCTTCTTAAGCATTGAAATCTATGAAACAACAACAAAAAAAAAAAAGTCAAAATAAATTACGATAAATAAACAATAACAAAAACTTACCTTACTTTCGGTTGAAATCCTAACTTTTGCTGTGTAAGCTTCTTTCTTTTTCATTCAAGCCTTGACAGTAGCTGATATGTCAAAAAATGCATTGTTTTCTGACAGTTCGAGGAAGCAGATTTTAGAAACGAACTTTTCATTAAATAATAATGATCCTTTCTTTATTTTAGTAATCACGCTATAATTTCCAGTTAGTGCCGGAAACTGCTCGGCATATTCCATTAGGGAAAAATTTGTAATATCCGTTAAATGCAGCGGTTTATCAACAATAGAATTAGCCATGGAGCCCTATAAAGCCTAAATTATAACTAATTAAAACTTCTTTTAAGAATTTAAACTAATCTAATTAAAAACTAGGACTAAATAAAGCTCTACGTTATTAAAAACTATTACTAAATAAAGTTCTACGTTATACAAAATAAAACACTATAAATATTGTAATAATAAATTTCTTTTATAATGATTAAATTAAAGGTAAGTTACTTGGTTTATAATCAGAAAAAGCTATGAAACTCGTCTAATTTTAAGATAGCTAATTTTGCTTCATACCCATTGTGGTCAAGTATCTATCGACCAAAGGAAAGGCCCAAACAAGGTGTCATCGCACAATATGCTCTCGAGACATAAACTGCACGTTCTGCACTCGATGCAAAGAAAATCTAAAAGAGGCCATAAAATATTGCATGAGGGATTTTTTTTTAAAATTCCTAATACAGAAAAGAGCTTCAGTTAGTCGCAAAACTAGAACTGTCCATTTCTTTATTTGAGATGAAATGAACTGCATTCTTACGAAAGTATTTTTTAAATTGTTATAGCTTAGTTAAGATATATGTGAATTATATATACTACATGAATAATTTGCTAAATACTCACAGAATTACGCATAAAAACTGTTGATGACTAAAGAATAATTGTTTTTTTTTTTTTTTTTTTTGCATTATTAAAAATTTTTTGCTTGACTTTATGTTGATTTTTAATTTTCGAATTGTATTCTTGCCTAAACTCATAAAAACATTTAAAAAAATTCATAATGTTAGAACTTGAAAGGGGGAGCTGTCAACATCTAAACACATCCTATGTAGGTGTGCTGTGTGAGAATACATGTATCCTTTCTTCGGGATCATCCATCTTAATAATTACTTAATAATATTAATGAGCGCCCAACATCTGCTCCCGTCATGCATTGTTATGAAACAGGGCAGAAAAGCCAGAAATAGTTTCAAGAGGAAGTAGCAGAGAGCAAAAAAGGCATAAAGTTTTTCATGATAAAGTTCCCATAATTGTTTGGGATCTCTTAAAACCAATCGATAAACTTTAACGTACAGAAAAATAAGTAAAAATTAGTTGATAGTAATATATTGATTTACAAATTTCTTTTCTTTTGCAAGCTGCAGAAATCTTAAATTTGTGAAATTCATACATGGAGAGAATGAATGTGGAAACTGTTTTGTTCATAGCAGGTGCCATTTCCAGCAATTTAAGTGCTGCAGGTTTTACCCCCCTCCACTTAAGGGGGTATTCTAGTCTAGAGGGCCAATTTTTGGGGTGCTTTTCAGGGTTGGAAAAAAACCTGGTTTTTTTGAAAAAAACCAAAAAAACCAGTTTTTTTTGGTTTAAACCGGGTTTTTTTGGTTTAAATAGCATTTGTAGGAAAAACAATTTGACTTTTAGAAAATCATGGAGGTTTTAGATCATTAATTGTAAATAAATGTTATTAATAATTAATTTAATGATAATTAATTAACTAAGTTAAAACCTTGAATTTTAGTTACTTTATATAAGTGCAGCACTTTAGTCGTCAACTTATAGAGGGTGGAGATTTTTTTTTCTTCCTTTTTTAGCCTACTTTCCCGTAAAAGTAAAAAAAAATAATAATAAAGCATGAAAGAAGGCTTAATGTATCGTGAAAATATCATTAAAAATCAAGAAAAGTCAAAAATAAGTGAAGTAATTAAATAAAGATTGAAAAGTAAAAAATTTGAAAGTAGGGTATTGAGATGGGGAAAAAGTGTGTCTGTCGGTCTGTCTGTCTGTCTGTCGGTCTGTCTGTCTGTCGGTCTGTCTGTTGGTCTGTCTGTCTGTCGGTCTGTCCCCCCCTAATAACTTTTGAACGAATTGTCCGATTGGAAAAATTCTTTTTGCATTCGAAAGATCTCGGCGATGACATTTCATTTCTATATTTTACTTTTTGATTTGAACAATTTTTTGTTCAATTTTGAACAGTTCAAAAAATTTTAACATTAGCGCCTATGGACAAAATTGAAACAAATTCTGTAAACTCTGGGCACAAGAGCCAAGCTCCTATTGCAAGCTTATTGAAAGGAGTTCTCGGCGTGAAATATTGATTTGAACAGTTTTTGTTCATTTTTGAACAGTTCAAAAAATTAACACAGAGCTTACGGGAAAATTTCAACCCTGTATAAATCCTGATCTAACGGACCGATTTGCTTGGAACAAACTTTATCGGAAAGCTCTTATAACGTAGAACATGTAGAAATAGAAAGTTTATCCAGAACTTACGAGCCTATTTTGCTATGAAATTTTTTGATCGGGATTTTCAAGGATATTTCTCAGTGACTCAATGAGTGAAATAATGAATGAATGAACAAATGAAAGAGTGAAAGAATAAATCAATGAATAAATGAATGAGGAAAAGAATGAATGAATAAATTATTGAATAAATGAAAATATAAATAAATGAGTGAATAAATACATGAATGCGTAAATGAATGAATAAACACTCGAATGAGGTAACGAATGAATGAGTAAATGCATGGCTGAATAAATGAAAGAATGAATGAGTGAGTGAATGAATATGTATTATCCGTTGAAAAAGGTATATTTTCAATAATTAGATTTAAAGATAAATAAGAAAGAGAGAGAAAGAGATAGCTAGATTATAAATTTGAATTTGGTGTATACGGGAAAGTAGGCTCGTATAGTTCTAGACGGAACTTCTTGTTATGCTATGCATTTATTCATTTGCGACTAATGAAAAAATAACATCATGTATTAATGTTACTTTAAAATTGGTAATTAGCTATTTTTTGACAATTATCTAAAATACCATTAGATAAATTCAATCTGAATGACATACATCGTATCCTATACAACTTTAAAATTAAAGCACTTAGTTAAAGATAAATGTGTTAGTTCACTTATTTGACTGTAGAGATTTCCTAAAAATACATAATTTTTCGAAATGGCTAGATCAATTAGGAGAAAAAGAAGAAATTTATTTACAGAACAAAAGAGTGAGGCTCACAGTAGTTTTCTCGAATAGTTAACTTACACAGAGGTTTTGGCAAACTTTATATTGATGTTTCATCCATCCAAACCAATACTGCTCTAACATTATAGCATAAAAGAAGGGAATATATAAGAAAAGGAGAACTTATATAAGTTTTTTATCTTTGCCAAAATAGATAAATAAATATAATAATAATTAGGTAGCCAACTTACAAAGGGGTTTTTTATAATACCCCCACTCAAATTTGGTACTTAAGTGGTCAATATAGACAGGTGGTCAAATTACAAAGGTTTTTCCTACATTAAATAATATAGGGCTGAGTTCGTTCCTGACCAGAAGTGGTCAACTTAGGCAGGTGGTCAACTTAACAGGTTTTACTGATAATACTCTACTTATACAGACCTTTCAGCAAATTATTAAAGAAATAATTATGCCGGTTGAGTTTTAACAAAAGCATATTTCACTAAATCAATAAAAAATAAGCAAAAATGAAATATACATTAAAAATAATGTGTGTTGATGTACAGTTTCAGTAATATCAATGAATGATTACACCATAACACTTATACAAATCAGCAACACTGGCTTAGAAATTATCACTATTATTTCTATTTTTTTTAAATACAATTTTTCCTGATAAAAGAATAAATATATTTTTAAAAAGAAGAGAATAATTTAGGAAAAAAAGAAAATTTTGCACTGATTAAAAAAAAAAAAGTTTGTTACTTTATGATTTCAGTAATTCGTTATTTATCTAATGCTGTGCTTGTAGTTTCTGCATAAATTGGATTTTGTAATTTTTTACAATGTGAAAAGTAAATGAAAAAAGGTTTGGTTTCTTAAAAATTGTTGTCTGTAACGTACATTTGCAAATTGGTTATTATGAAGATATTTTATTATTTCTAATATATATTCTTCAACTCCAGGAATTAGAATTTCAATATTCTAATTTTTATAGTGACTGAGAAGAGTTTTCCTCAAATTAGCTTTTTCAGAGCTAATTTTAGAAAAACCCAAATAGTCTGACATAGGTAGTCTGTAGATAGGAGATGAGAAAAATTTGTACTAATAAAAAATAAAGTTTGTTAATTTTCAAATTCATTGATTATCCAGTGCTGTGCTTGTAATTTCTGCATAAATTTTTTTTTGCAATTTTTAATGATGTCCAAAATTAATGAAAAAAGATTTGGTTTAAACCTTGGTTTAAACCAGGGTTTAAACCAAACAACCCTGGTGCTTTTTAAAACGCTGTAAATAAAAAACAGTAAAGATTTTTATCGTCGGGTTTTTATCAGTTGTTCATTTATGTTTAAAGAACACAAAAGAATTTAGTAAAAAAAAAAAGTCAAAATTCGAAAAAGTACAGGCCCGCAAACTGGGGTCTCAAAAAGAAAAAGCTGCCCCCTGGTTGACACAGTTCCACCCTCCTTGATGATCTGAAAATAAAATCTTGGTTATTTCTTAAAGAGTAGGGTGTAGTTTTTGTTTGATCAGAGCGATTTGCAAAAAAAAAAATCGCAAAATGGCCGCCATGTAAAAAAAATAATTTTTTCCCTCAATTTTTCAACTTTGGAAATTTTAAAAAAATAATAGAAATCTTTTTTTCAAAAAAGCTCTGATCAAACAATAGCGACATATAAGCTCTATACCAAATTTGAAGTAAATCAATCCTCTGAAACTTGAGATATCATTCCGAGACTCTGAAAAACGTAGTTTTGAGAAAAACGTGTTTTAAGTTTTGAGTCCAGTTTCATGCAGTCTAATTTTATATGATGTTTTATGCTTGCATTTAGTAATCACTCACAATTTTGTTAAAGATACAAACCCACATTATTTGTTAGTCTATATTATCACATCTGTATTCCTCCCCATGAAAAAAAATAAGAAAATAAAGGCAACTGCACTTGGCATTTGCAGTGCAGGTGTTATTTAGAGAAAATGTTGAAGCGAAGGAGACCTAATCCAATCCGATCCAATAGTTGTTGAGTTTTTTTTGCAAAGATAAGAACCAAGTATTAAAAATCCTCTGATATAGCTGGTTTTTTTTAACCGCCAACTGGTTTAATTACTTTACTAGACTCTTTTAGTTTTAATTATTATGTAAACTTCCCCTAAACAGTCTTTTATGGTGCTTGAACAATAAGTTTATATTTTTAAAAACATAAAAATAAATAAATGATTTAAATGATATTTTTGACAAGCATTCTACATGTTTTAAAGGTTTATATTGAAAATAATATTACATAGATAAAAAAAATTTTCATAAAAAACAACATTTTTTCTTGCACATTAAAAAGGTAAAATATAATTTTCCTATGAGCCTGGAAAAATTTCTGAATAAATTGGTCACATTATGGTAACAGAGTTTATAATTCTTATAAAACGATAAAACGTTGGGCGCATGAATTCTTTATATTATTATGGTATGAATGTTTGTTTTACAGAATCATTGATGTATATATAAAGTTTAAAGAGGATATACTAAGCTAATCAATTGTTTTTGATGCTATGTTAATTTTTGAGAATTTTCTATGACACTATAATCAGTATAGATGGGTATAGGTAAATGAATTCTGATCAAAGTTGTGATTCTGATCTGTTACATATAAACATAGATTATGTTTATAGAAGCACTTTCATCCTAAAATTTTGTTCAAGATATGTATTGTTCAATTCATTTAAAGTAAATCTCATTCATCTCTCCAATGAAGGAAATCGACTATGATATAATGAGTCAGTATTAACCAGGTTTCTTTCATAGAAATTTGAGTATGTTTGAAAAGTCTTGATGTTTGAGTACTGCGCCCAACGTTTTTCGTTTTATAAGAATTAGAAACTCTGTTACCATAATGGGACCAATTTATTCAGAAATTTTGCTAGGCTCATAGGAATATTATTTTCTACGTTTTTATTTTTAGTGTGCAAGAAAAACGTTGTTTTTATAAAAATTTTTTTATTTATGTAATATTATTTCCTTGTTTTTAGTTTTTGATGGGAGAAATTTCGCCCGTAACAAAAAAGCGTCGTCTACATATAATAAAATAATACTGTAAACCCTACCGAAAAAATGTTTGCACAATTTCGTTAGTATGTTCCGATTTATCACCAATGACTAATTAAAAAAGTCAAATTGTAGCTTGTCGTCATTCGCCACGCTATTTGATATCTAGAATAAACCATATGTATTCCTTTTCTGGCGATATTTATTTAAATGCTATTGCTAAGTCAATAAAATCGTTAAAGCGGCAAGACAATACTTTAATCAAGCTCAATCTCGAATTTAAAACCTATTGTTAATTTGAGAAAAACGTTAACTTGAAGATATACTTTATTATTGTTTTTCCGCTGAATACTAAACAGATGTCTCTTTATATGGAAAATAAGTTTGATATTGAAATTAAACTAACAGTATTCACCCGGAGTTGAGAGAACCGCTAATTAATATTTTTGGATGAAGGTAAGCCTTAAGGAATCGAACTAAAAAGCTCATAACTGGCATTCTTATTGACTTAGGAACTTCGAACAAATTTCATCTTGTGCAGAAAAAATCTGCGCTTTCGATCGATATATTATATTAATATGTGCAAGGTTTTTTCACCTCCATATTGGGGAATTTATGTGGAAATTTGGTTAAATTGGAATAAAAACGGAACTTCCTGTCGGATTTGTTATGCGTGATAGAATATTGCATTGTCATCTGGTTCTGAGCTACATGTAAAGTTTCAGAACAATAGCTTATCGGGAAATGGTCGAAAATTTAATCACAAAATTCCGCGGACAGACAACAAAGCGATTTAAGAAAAACGTCGTAATAAAAGGTTTTATACGACACAGGGAGCATTCCAGGTAGCTAGAATTTGCCTACGGCTGGCTATTGATTCTCTATGGTCGAACCGGTTTAGTTGCCACGTCACTAATCCGTCCATTAGCAACTGCTGTAACTTTGAAAAAAATTAACTTTTTTAAAAACCTTTTTACAGGCACATTTTTGAAGGTTTAAATTTTGAAAATGTGCAAAAAAAGAAAAATCGCTTTTTTGAAAATGCTAGATTAGAATACCCCCTTAAAATAAACAACAAAAGTGTGGTTTAAAACTGTTTTTAGAGCTTCAGTTCCCAAAAAAATTCTTTGACCCCCCTCCCCCCCCCCCACTTCTGCTCGTCTCGTTTTCTTCACTCTTAAAAAGTTATGTAAGTCTTCGAAGAGGGAAGGGGTGGGTGTAATGACCCTTTCAGTTCCACAAGTCTGCCTTTGTCTCATGGACCATGTATAAAGTGTAAAATACTCTGAAAAATGGAGCAAAAGAAGTGCCACTTTAGAAATTCGGAATCAAATGGAGGTTCATAGCTTCGATCATCAGTATCTCATTTCCAGCACAGCAGCACAGGTTGGGACCTATAACCTTATGGACCCAGTGTAGTGACATATAATTATTGTAACAATGCTTTTGGAGAGTGTTCCTTTTATTGAGAATATTCTCCTGCAGATTATTAGTGAGAAATTAAGATTTCTGCTTCTAGTATAAGTACATTCGCCTAGGCTGATATTTTCTCCTTAAAATCTGTACTGCCTTACATATAGAATATGATTAAAAACAAAAAAAAACTGTAAGGATAATTGATGTATTGTTAGAATCTAAGTGCCTGGTGTTGCTAATGATGTTAGGAGTGAGCTGCTGTTTCTTTGGCCATCATTTTTCTCGCCTTTTTTTTCTGATCTGTTATTTTGTGACTGTAAATAATATTTTGTAATGAATCTTTGAATTTCATTACATTTGGATTTAATACTTGTATAGGACTTGGCTCTCTTCTACAATTCATATTGTTGTTTTTTTTTTTGGGGGGGGGGAGGGAATGGGGAGGGTATGTGCATTTAGTAATGGATGGCATTTAAAGTGGATCAAAGGAGAAATGAGAAATTGTTTAGTGCATTCAGTAAAATCTGCAACAAATCAACAATTGTAGCAATGTGATGGCAATGATGTTTATTTTAATTATCTGTGTACCTACCTTTGTATGATGCAGCACATTTATTCATGAACACATAAAAGTTTCTTTTAAAAATCAAAAAGCATATGCTGTCAGTTAACAAGGGTTTATTATTTTTTATTATTATTATCTTTTTGAAATAAAAAAAGCAGATTTATTATATTTTAAAAAATAGACCTTTAAGAATTTGGATATTAATTATGTTACACTTATAAAAAAAAATTAAACAACACAATTTTAAGTTATTTCACTGGAGTAAATATTTTGTAATAATAATTCAAATGAACAAATTTTTAATACGAATACATAGTTCAAAAGAAATTTGACCCTACCAGGAATAATAGTCCACTCTAAGTAAAGAAAAAATGAACAAATTTAATCTGAATTCTTTTAGCTGAAAAAATACACTTAATTTTACATTCAAAGCACTTTATTCATTTTTTTCTATTCTCTACTAATAATCAAGCAGCTAGTATGTCTGTCTATGTGTGTGTTTGTCTATCTGTCTGACTGTGCCCGGCTTAGGGCCAAGACCATTCGGCGGATTTTCGTGAAATCTGGCAGAAAATTAGTTTGGAACAGGGGGGTGTGCACCTCGGAGAGGTTTTTTCTGAAATTCGAATTTGTGCTTTTTTTTATTGCAATTTATAGCGCAAAATTTCATAAACGTGTGCTTTTCTACAGGAAGAAATTATTGCATTGTTTTGAACTTGATACCATTGAAAAGCGGGTAAAAAACTACCCCAGGAAGACTTTTGCTCTACGTGCTAAAATTTGAAGCCTCTAAATTAACTAGAAAACAAGTTATAAGGGTTTTTCTCTGCAGTTTTTTTACAGCAATTAACTTTAAATTTATTTTCTCCAGATGATTGGTAAAGTGCTTGCTTTTTATTTTATTTGAATTATTACCAGGCAGGCTTATAATTTTTTTTTTAACGAATTAAAATTTATTTCTTGCAGTTTTTAGCATTTTGAGGCACAGCCGATTTTTAATTGATTTATTTATTTAATTTTGATTGTTCTTTTTTTTTTAAACAAATTAAAATTTATTTCCTGTGCCTCACAGGCAATCAACAGCTTTATTTTGATTTCCTCATTTTGACATGTATTTCATGACACTATGTTGCACAGGGTTTTTTTAAAGAAATGTTATCCTTTATAGCGATTTTTGTAAATCCAACTTATTGTTACTATTTATATTTTCATTTATTTTTTTCCTCCGGTGAATTAGCACATTATGTTATTTTCCTATTTGAGCTCGGATGAATGGTTTTTTCCTGCTTTCAAAGCTTTGCTTTCTGCTGTTTGTTTCTGCAAGCTACAAAATTTCCTTTCTGTTTTATTTCTTTCTGAATAATAGATAAAAATTAATTATACTAAAAATGTATTAATTAAAACTATTCTAAAGGATTATAAACCTGCTTTTGTGTGGGTACTAAACAAACAAAATGTGCTTTCTTTTAAATATTTTCTTTTTTGTTTTATTTTGTTTCTTTCTTTCTTTTTCCTTTTTTTATTGTGTGTGTTTTGTAAACAAAATGTAGTAATGTCCCCAATGAATAGCTTTCTTCAAAATTTTTACCCCCACTTCTTCGGGTAAACTATTCCAACTGCCTACAGCTCTGTTGAAGTAGTCATTTTTCCTCATTTCAAGATGAGCCCGAGATTTGAAAAGCTCAGAACAATGACCTCTGAACAATGTTCTACCTTCAGCACATAACTGTAGCCCATCAATATTTCCCATTTTAGTGAATTTAAACAACTGAATCATGTCCCCTCTGACTTTCTTTTGTTCTAGACTTGGACTGAATCAGGTCCCCTCTGACTTTCCTTTGTTCTAGACTAGGGGTCTTCAACCTTTTATGTGCGAGGGCCACATCCATTAGCTCGAGAAGATTGGCATGCCACACCATAGATATAGGCTACATTGCGAAACATTTTGGGATTTTGCGGGGTGTTTCCCAAAAGTTTTTCCGAAAAATTATGCACCGCGAATTGAAAAAAAAAACACAAACAACATTAGGCATCTCTTCCCTAGTACCGGATCTCGGGGTTTTCCGTGGCGGGGCAAAACTTAAAAATGCCTCCCCCACCCCTCCATCCAATTATTGTTCATATTTCGTAGACTTTTATGCCCTGGCGCTTTTTGAGGGTTTTTTTCACTTGTGGGCCATTGACAGGGTTCGTACGGTCCTTAAAGGTCCTTAGAAAGTCCTTAATGTTAATTTTCATTTTAAGGCCTTAAAAAGTTCTTAAATAGTCCTTATTTCTTATTCCAGGTGCTTATTTATTTTTTTTGTAAAAATAAGAAGGTACCCATGCGCTTCATTTGTTTTGCAATCTTTTGTATTCCACAAAAATCATACTTCTTTCATTTCAACTACTTAATCGAACCTCAAATGTGGTTTGCTCGGGAACGGTACTATCGAGGCTTTCGGACAGACCCAAAATGGCGGATTGACAGGACCGATTTACATAAATATCAACGCATTTTTAATTGCAGTGCTTTCTCAACTGGTAGATAAATAAGTAACTTTTTTTTTGAAAAGTTGTAACTAAGTTATATATTTTTACAAAAAAAAAAAAAAAAAAAATGTTCGTTGATTTTGATAAAATGCTTCAAATTACAACACCCAATTCAGTTAAAATAAACTTGTACCCACCCACATGGCAGCTCCCAATTTGCTATCTCCTGCAATTGTATGAAAAAGAAAATCGAGCTACATCTTAAAAAAAAAATTTAAAAAACATTAGCAGACAAGTCGAATCAAAGCACCAAGCATGTGTACAAAATGCAATGGGGCCCAGTAACTGGGCACCATTTAAGACCACAGAAAAACAAATCACGCAAGTTCCCTCATTTTGCTTTAAAAAAAGAAAAGAAAAAGGAATAAAATTTGAAAAACGGATGTTTAAGGATTCAAGGGTGAAAAAAATTAGGGAAAGGTGCGCAGTGCGCTTAAAGAACCGATTTCATTTTTTAACATGGTTGGGTTTTCTTATTCTATCTTGGTTTCTTGAGTTTAGCTCATGTAAGAAATATATCTACAAGATTACTTCTATTTGAATCAAAACTTACTGGTATTTATTGATTTAACAGTTTCTTAAATTAATATTTTTTCCGATTTTACAACATCAACAAAAAATCGGGTATTTTTGAAAAAGGGCCGAATTTTGGGATTTCAAATTTGGGATTCGATACTATTTATTAAGTTTAGTTACAAAGTAAACAATTTTTTTTCATCAAAATTGTTACTAAATCTAAATACATTCTAATTCTAAACAATTATCAATAAAGCAAGTAGGAGCAGCTCTTAATAAGTAATTAGTAAATGAATATTGCTTTTGAAACCCTTTTTTTTAAGTTAAGGGGAGGGGGGAATACTTCAAAGAATCATATCGTTGACATCTAGCTCAATAAAAGAGATAAATTTAACTAATATGTAGGCAGAAAAACTTTTTCTTTTTTGCGTTTGGCCAATTGCATGTATGATTATCACATATTTATGATGTTAAAGGTAAAAGAATGATTTATTTTTATTACCATTTTGCTTAAGTCTTACACTGATAAGCGCCGAGTTGCCAACTCTCCCAATTGCTTTTCAGCTGATCTTTTGCTAAACAGTTTGTTCTCCCATTGTTTTTTTTATATCAAATAAATTCCCGTATCGAAAAAATTAATATATTAATTTTTTAAGTAATACAAGTACAAATACAAATACAAAAGTGACGACCAGCAACAGGCTCAGGGCCCAGCTAGGCTGGTCCTAGTCAATTTAGCAGTCCCCAATGAAGATCAAGAGCTTTCTTAAAAGTTTTCACCCCGCTGCAATTCACAGTCGCTTCTGGTAAACTATTCCAATTGCCTATAACCCTATTGAAGTAGTAATTTTTCCTAATTTCAAGATTAGCCTGAGATTTGAAAAGCTTAAAACAATGACCTCTGGTTCTACTTTCAGCACATAGCTGCAGTCCATCAACATTTCCCATTTTAATGAATTTAAACAACTGAATCATGTCCCCTCAGCCTTTTAAGCCTAACCTCATAATCTAAGTCTAAAAGACCACTTACCAATCTAGTAGCCCTCCTTTGAACCCTTTCTAATAAGGTAATATCCTTTTTTAGGTACGGAGACCAAAACTGAACAGCATATTCCAAATGAGGTCTTACCAAACTTCTGTATAGTGGCAATACAACTTCCTTAGACCTGTTCAAAATAGCCTTATTGATAAACCCAAGCATCCTGTTAGCTTTGTTACTTACTATGCTACACTGCTGGCTGGACTTGAAGTTGGGACTAATCAATACTCCTAGGTCAACAACTGCTTCTGCTTCCCTAATGACGGAACCTTGTAAATAATAGGTTGCATGTTTATTCCCATGACCAAAATGAAGCACTTGACATTTCCCAATATTAAAAGACATACCCCACTTAATTGCCCACCTAGAAATTTGATTTAAATCCTCTTGAAACTGATTAACTTGTTCCTCCGTCCGTGTCCACAATTCCCATGATTTTGACATCATCAGCAAAAATATTGATGTGCCCAGAAATACTCTGAGTAATATCATTAATAAAAATAATAAATAATATTGGCCCTAAAACTGAACCTTGTGGAACCCCACTCAAAACATCAATCCACTGAGAATAATTGCCCTTCACTGCTACTCTCTGTTTCCTCCCAGTCAGCCAATTTTTAACCCAAATTGAAGTTTTCCCACCAATACTAATATAAGCAAGTTTGCTAAGAAGAGCTTCATGCGGAACTTTATCAAACGCTTTCTAAAAGTCAATGTAAACAACATCTACGCATGTTTTAATATGTAGTAATTTTTAGCGACCAATTTGGCTTCGCGATCATTCGCTGTGGGGTTTTGTTGTGTGGGAGATGATGATATTTGCTGCGTTAATCAAAATTTGTATCTCGTGAAATTTCTTAATTTGCAGTAAATTGATGGAATCGACCCCTTCTTAAACCTATACACCATAGTTGCCAAATGCTTCGGTTTCTCTAACTTTTTCTGATTTTATTTGTGAACTTCGAAAATTCGCTTTTTTGCAAAAAGATCCGATTTTTCAAGCTGATGTACAAGTATTTTTATCTAAAGGGATTGTACTACAAAACAAGAAAACCTTTTAAGGAACTTTTTAAAAAGATATGTATTAATTTACAGGAATTTTCATAACTTATAATGCGAAAGTGTAAAAACCTATTTTCTGGAAACTTGCTAAGATCTAGCACGTGCTTCGCCGAAAATTGCAAGCAGATTTTGAGATTTCTATCTTTTTGCATCCTGTAAATATATCAATTATTTAAAATGTTTACAGTTGTTTTAGCACTGAAAGTGCAGCCTTTAGTCTGCTTGTTTTATTTTTTATTTAAAAAAGTTGTTCAATTTTTGAAACTTTATTTTAGTTAAATTTTGATAGTTACCATTTGAGGGTAATGTACAAAGTTTTAAGCTCCATTTTTTTTCTTTGTATGTTGTTTCCAAAATGAAATATTTTTCTCAAGTTGAAGAAGTTTTTTCTGAATTTTTGTAAGCTCTTCTAAATAATTAAAGTTATTTTTGGCAGAGATAAAAATTTAAGTAAGCCTAAATTGAGATGCTGGCAACATAAGTTAAGTAAAATGAAAAAAAAAAAAAAATCTGAATTAAACAAAAATTCTCAAGACAAAGTGCAGAGTTTTCTTTAACAATTTTTTTAATTTAAATTGTTTTTTCATTTAACTTGTATTTTATAGCACTAACCATTTTCGATAATTTTTCATATCATGATAATTTGCTTATATATGATTAATGCTATTGTTGTGTGCTTCTTATTACCAGCTCCAATAATTATTTAACTCCCTGACTGTATTGGACATTAGCAAACAAAAAGTCAAAAAAGATAGCTCCATAAAAGTGTTTGTGTTGTGTTCCTAATAAAAATAAGATGTTAAATCAATTTCCTTTTCAATAATGCTTCCTTCTGAAATAAACATAACAGTTTGTATATTTCGAAAAATTTGTGAGGTCCTTAAAATTTTTTGTAGGTCCTTAAAAAGTCCTTAGAAAGTCCTTATTTTTTGTTTTGCCAAAAGAGTACGAACCCTGGTTGATAAACCCATAAAACTATCATTAATGTTTCTACGGCATGACCCTTTTAACTCTACATTAGGGGGGTAGAGCCATATGAAATGTTCCTCCTAAGCTGAAAATATGAAATTCTGACAGTAGAAGTGGGTCTAGTGTATTCTCCCCCGGGAAAATTTTGCAAACTCATGCATTTTAAGGCCTTTGAAGACGCATTTGGGATTGCAAAAATATTGGGAAAAAACGCAAACAAAAACTTTTTAAAATGAAAACACTTTTACTCATAACAATACTCATAGAAATGCAGGACAAAATAAGCATCTTTTTTTTAATCCTGGGGGCAGGGGCCCCCTTCCCTTCTAACGCCCATATCGAAGAGTCACGCGTCTGCCTTCCCCAATGACACTTACAAGTCACACTATGACACTTATGCTCAAACAATACAATAGTTTTTCTATTACAAATTTTAAAAGCATTCTTTTGGGAAGACAAAAGAATGCTTTTAAAATTTGTAATAGAAAAACTATTGTATTGTTTGAGCATGGCATGAATTAGATTTCACTATCACAAGCTCCAGGACAGGCTCTCTAAAATTTGCGGAACATTCGGCATCAGAATCACCCATGGGCTCACATCTGCCGAATAAGTAGCTTCAGGCAGAAAATTTAAAATTTGGAAGAAAGATGACAGCAGTGGAATTGATTTTATGTGGAAGTTTTGGGCAATCTTTTTATAAATAGGCTAGTATTTTGTGTTTTTCAATAAAAGATAAATAAATGAAGTTCAATAAAAGTCAAATCAACAGCTTTGTACTTAATTTTGAAACATATTGATAGTGATATGAGTAAATAATGATGCTACAAAATTCCTTGACACTATTTTAAAAACAAAAAAGTCTCACTTTACTGGAGGAATTCTATCTTCAGTCTTAATGGGATACTTGGGCATTGTTTTATATATCTATTTAGTTGGGCATGGTTTTTAGTTAATTATTTTGCTTAACAATGAAATTTTAAGTATCCAAATCAATAACATAATTTTTCGGGAGGGGGGGGGGGAGGGGAAAGGGTCATAAAATTGATTGGGCGGTTTTGGGACTGGTTTTTATTGCGAGCTGTGTGGTTTTCATTCTTGAAACTTGGCAACACTGGTTGGAGAAGTAAACTTCCATTTCTTTCTTTCCCTCCCTCCACATTTTTGAACAAGACAGTCGTTTTGAATTTTCGAGGTCGGTGGAGAGGGGGGGGGGGGGGTATATTCTCCTTATACATTGACCTTTACCGAACGACTGATGAATTTCCTACAATGTCTCAAAGGTTTCTATTGGAGAGGAGGGGACATGTGGTGGTATTCCAGCCCTGAGGAACCAACAGAATACATGTGCAGCTATTAAGGCTCAACCGATGTTAACTTTAGAAAAACATCGGCCCATCGGCCTTGAAAAACATCTAAAAGCCGATGCAAGGCCGATGTTTTTGCAGGGACAACTTTCCATTCTGTCTTTAACTTTCTTTTTTCTCCATAGCTAGATTTCTATTTCCATACAATAACAGGCAGCACATCAGTTCAAAAAAGCGCAAAAATAATGTCATTCTATAAAGTATTTGATAAAAAATTCGGAAAAATAGTTTAAGCGGTCGCTGCCCGAAAACCATCATTATTAAAATTATTTCTCTTTGAACAGAATGCTCGCGAAATAGAATATAAGTAAAAGTAATAGAGGCATCTTATCAGTGCAATTTGTTTTTCGCACTAGGTTAGTTGCCTCATTTTTGCCTGTTTTTCGTTTAATAATGACTCGGTGCATTAGATGTCATTGTGCAATAATATTATATTATCTGCTTTTAGTTTGTCATCTTTCTTATTATTCCAAAACTGTAAATAATACAAAGTCAACTCAATCAAAGTGCGATAATAATTTTAATTTTTACCAGCGTAAACTTTTTTTTTTTCTAGCGTTTTTTTTTTTTTTTTTTTGCTTCGATCCCACGTGTTACAGTTTTTCTGCAATTGTGCAGCAATCAAGTTGCATCTGCTTTTAGTGTGCGGTTGTTCTCATTATTTTATTTTTAGTTTACAACATAGAAAAGATGGGTCAAAAATAAGAAAAAAATTTCCAGTATAAATGTTTATTGATCGAAGTTTTATGCGTCCAAGTTCGACTTGCAATTTTTAAAAATTGAGTTCGCGCGACAGAGGATTTAATATCTTAATAAAAATGCTAAAATTTCTTTATTTTCAAAAATTGATCAATGCATTTTTTTTTTTCAAAATACATTAACTTTTTTTATACGACAGTTATTTTAATTTTCACCCGTTTATACGTCGTTTTTTAGCGTTTTTTTTTTTTTTTTTTGGCTTCTTTGATGCCACGTGTTAGACAGTTGACAGTTTTTCTGTTACTGAACAACAATCTCGTTGCATCTGCTTTCAGTTTAGAATGTTTCTTGTTGTTTTATTGTTAGTTTACAACATGGAATAATTGACAAATAATATGAAACAATTTTTCAGTATAAATGTTTATTGATCGAAATTTTATGTGTCCAAGTTCGACTTGGAATTTTCAAAAATTTAATTCTGAAAAAAAAAAAACGAGTTCGAGCAACAGAGTGGAATAATACCTTAATAAAAATTCTACAATTTCATTAATTTCAAAGATTGACAACGTATATATAAATATTTCAAAATACATCTTAATTTTTATAAATGATCGCGTGTTTTTCAGAAGATTATTTGTCAACAGAAAACTGCTGGTGCTGAAAATATTGGTTTATTTCGGTGACCTTGTGTTGTGCCCATGAAAATATAAAGCACATGTCAAGTATTTCAGCCTAATTTTCAACTCACAAGAAAAAAAAAAAAGCTAATAAGATTAGTTCTTAAGACCCAGCATTCATTTGTAATGACAAAAAAATCTCACGTCTATGCTTTTAAAGCAATATTCAGTATTTCTTGGTTATGAACAAGGGGGCTTTACTGCGAGCGAAATAGTTGAGCATTTTATTTTTACTTTAGAAAAAGAGGTATTTTTATTAAAAAAATTTTATAATGAAAAATATACATATAATCGTTCCCGCTTTTCTTTTTAAAACGGGGGGGGGGGGGGGGGAGAATTATGAAAAAAACCTGAGAGGAGGAGGTTTACAATTTCATTAAAGATACAATCCCACATTATTTGTTAGTCTGTATTATAACATCTGCATTCCTCTCCTTGAAAAAAATAAGAAAAGAAAGGCAGCTGCGCTTGGCATATGCAGTGCTGGTGCTATAAAGAGAAAATGTTAAAGGAAAGGGAATTAGACCCGATCCGAGCCTATAATTATATTGAGTTTTTTTGCAAAGACAAGAAAAAATAATTAAAAGTCCTCTCATATAGCATTTTTTAATTTTTTTATATCTCCAAATAGTTTAATTACTTTACTAGAATCGCGAGTGATTCTTTTTGTTTTAATTATTATGTAAACTTCCCCCAAACAATCTTACGGTGCTTGAATAATGCATTTATGTACTATTATTATGTTTTTATAAGCATAAAAATAAACAAATGATTTAAATGACATTTTTGACAAGCATTCTACACGTTTTAATGGTTTAAAGCGACTTTTTCTTCCATCGGCCATCGGCCGATGGAGGAGGAGAATAATCGGCCAATCTTGGAACAATCGGCCAACAATCGGCATCGGCCCATCGGCCAAAAAATGCCATCGGTCGAGCCCTAGCAGCTATGAATTAATATGATCTTCTCCAAGCCCCACATTCCCTCCCGAATGACGAGTCAGTTTTTAAACAAGAAATATATGTAAGTGTTTCTCTCCATACTGTTTTCCCCCAGCGCATGTATGAAGCGTCTTTTTCCTTTCACTGTGTTGTAGCAATCGGCCATTTTCTTGTCCTTTTAT
Source organism: Octonoba sinensis (assembly GCA_038502835.1). Lineage (NCBI taxonomy): Eukaryota > Metazoa > Arthropoda > Arachnida > Araneae > Uloboridae > Octonoba > Octonoba sinensis. The sequence goes on along the minus strand of CM076601.1, from coordinate 8,921,250 downwards.
TGCTTTATTTTTATTTATTTATTCTTTTTTTTTAACCTTTTCGATTTCGACTTCTTGCAAAGGCTTGGCGGGCCACTGGATGAAGATCCCTATTCTAGACCATAATACGTATTGAGCCTTTTAAGCCTAACCTCATGATAAAGCCTAATCTATTATGGAACATGGATGAAACATCTTTTTAATAATGCATATTCTAAATTCTAAACAACTTTGTTTTAAACACTATAATCCTGAATTATTTATTGTGTATTATTAAGTACCACTAAGATACTATTATGAAAATTAAAAACACATTAAGTGGTCATGATCACTATGAATTGTTCAATGAATTATACTGTGATGTTAAGACATCTGAATAGTGAAAAATATTGTAAAATTAAAGAAAATAACACAATAACAATTAAGTTATGAAATATATTATATACACACTCAAACAGACATCTATGAAGTTTTGCTTGAAATAGAGGTTGTAAATGCAACACATTTTCTGTTTAAAACAACGTTTTCTAAGATTGAAATTAATTTTTAGCTTTTTTTTAATGTTTTAAATGAATCACTCTTTTAAAAAACCACTTGCTGTAAATCAAGCTGATTTGCATCAACAAACTGCAGTAAACTTGACATACTGCTGCTCTGAAGCTGTGATGAATGTAAAATTATTAAATATTCAATGGAATATTAGCATTTTTGCTAAATGGTCCACAACTGTGCATGAGTCATTAACATTTTTTGGACAGCCTCTTATCCCTATGTATGGAGCTGCTTTTTTAAACTTCCCAAGGAATTACTCGAACTCCATTATAGCGAAGTTGAAGGAATCTAGATGAGTTGCTCAATAATGGTCCCAGATACCGTCCCGGTAGCAGAAATCATGCAGCACTTCAGCGAGCGCTGCAGATTTATCTTACAGCTTGCAGATTAATTAGCCACCTTACAAAAAAAATTTTAATACTAGTTAGCTTTTTACTACTACTGCCCTTAGTTCAGTAATAATGATTCAGATAAATGTTTAACCTGTTTTCACTAACTTATATAATAAATAGTTTTCAACTATTAAACTGTGTTGTATTGTCTTTACTTCATTTTCTCTTAGATTGCATTCATTTCATGTCCATTTTAGATTTTATTAATTTATTTATAAGTTGAATAATTTTTATTTATTGTTTGCATGCATTACTGTTATATGTCAACTATTTAAAAATACATAGTTTGCAATTTTTTATGATTGTAAATTTAGTTCCAGATCATTTGGTGCCACAGATAAATTTTGGCTTCTGAAACTCGTGCTGCAGATTGATACAGAAAATTCTGCTGCTGGGGATACCATAAAACTGTTTTTCTTGCAAATTCAAATCTGAATGGGTAAAAAAGAATTTAACCAAAATGACACCTTAAAAAACTCATTTTTTTTTTATTTGTTTCTTTTTTGTTTTGCAGAAAATAAATACAGAGAGATTTTTACTTATTTAAGTAAATATTACAAACTTTTTAGCATCGGTGCCATAAGTTCATAAGTGTTTTATTGTATAAATAAAATGCTCCAACATTAAGATAAAGCATCACTTTTAAGAATACTTTGTATTAGTATGTACTTAAGTTTATTTTACTTGAAAAATTATTGCTTTGTGAGCAAATAGGGCGCTCAGGAGAACATCTTCTTGAAAATGTGACAGCAATCAACAAGTTAAGTGCTTGAAAAACTGACTTTGCACCATGAACATTTCTGCTAGAACCTCTCAAACGTCCTCATCATATACATGTCTCTAACTGTGGGTGTGTGGTCTTGAAACGAATAATTGTTTTATTTTTGTAGACATCATCATCCCTTTTACGACATCAAGATATTTTATTTGGGTACAGAGCTTCAATGTTTTATGCTTCTTATGCTTAAAATAGTTTCCTATTTTCTCTAATTCTTTTCATTATTTTCAGCAATTATACGGACTGTGTGGCACCCGAACTTCAACATGCACGATATCAACCTCTAATTATGCAAAGGTTCCTATGCTCCTAGATCCGAGGAAGCTTATTGAATTGAAGGTTTCAAGAAATGCAACCTTAGGATAACTATCTCAAACTTTAAAAATTAAAAATGAAAAGCTGCAAGTTCCTGTATTGGATCCAGTCAACAAAAACAAAGGTTGAAAATTGCTATATGCTGAAGTGGTAGATGCTACGAGCCCAGACTCATATTCCGTAATCAAGAAAGTAATTATGTCCAGCGTTTCATACATTCAAATTTAAAACTGTGGTCGTTCTTGCTTAGACAAAAATATATCCTCATCTAAATGTCATTGAAGGAAAATTGTACTGTGGGCCCAATCTTGTAAATAGCCAAGTATCTAGTACACTTTAGTTTCCCCAAAAAGATTTGATGAGAGAGAGAGAGAAACTGTCATGTGTGTGCAAGTACTCTTTTCATAAATGCCAGTTTCTTCGGTAGCCCATGTCTTTCAATTTGGTTGTTGAACAAAGTGGTGATCAAAAGAAGTGACAAGTGTAAAAGATCCATGAAACAATATGCATGATCTGATTCTTTGTTTTTAATGGAAATTATACCAACTTACAATGTTGCACAAAACCTCCCATTGGATGTTTAAAATCTTAATTTTTTTCTTCTTTCGATGTAGTCTGGCAATTGTATGCGGCACTGAAGTTTCTGAACATTAACTGATTTTTAGTTTTAGTTATAAATGATAAAATAGGTTTCATTGAATTAAAAAACAATTATAAAATACTTTAAAGGTTAAATTTCTCAATAAGTACAACTTAGCTAAAAGTATTCACTTGGCAGCGTTACAGCATCCTTCTTTTTTCTACTCGGACGAAAAACAAAAGCAAAAATAAGATGCAAAAGACTATCTATACAAACAATTTTATAGAAAAAATGTAATATTTGCCTACTTATAGAAACCACATTCTCAAAAAGATATATTGTGAATTTTGGGACAAGATCTTTATCACAGTTTCATTATAAAAGCAAAGTTGGAAGTGTTTGTGATTTCCGTGAAAATGCTTGGCATATTCGAGTACCAATTTCAAGAGTTTGTTTTATTTCATATTCGGCAGAGACCATTTTTCGGATTTAGTTGGCAAACCAGAGTTTCCAGAACCATGCAACTTAACTTTTTAATTAACAAACACAAGTTCCTTTGTGGAGAACATTATGCTCTTGTGATCTTTGGTTGAATGGGTTTTTAAAGATATCATTACAGAAAGAACATTTGACGATCCATCTGTGCAAATAAATTAAACCCTTTTTTTAAAAAGCATTTTCCTTTGTAAAAAATTAGCTCAATTAAATCTTTGGTAAATGGGTTTTAAAGGTTTTCATTAAAAAAGCTTTTGACCCCACTGGCAAGAGATCTTTCCTTCCCGTTTAAAAAAGCGTACATTTGAAACATCCAAAACAAAAAAGGCTAAAACACCGGTATTCCTGTAAAGATTGTTCACGGCATTTTTTTTCAACTGCCAGTTTAAAGGGAAACATTTAAAGAGTCCACACAGGTGAAAAACCATATTCCTGTGAAGAGTGTTAAACGGTCATTTTCTCAAATTTCAATTTAAAAAGGGTCACATATGAGAGTCCACACAGGTGAAAACCATATTCCTGTGAACAGTGTTCTAAGTAAATTTTCAAAATTTCAAGTCTCCAGTCGCATTTGAGAGTCCACACAGGCGAAAAGCCATATTCCTGTAAAGCAGTGTTCAAGAATTTTTCCCAACCTGCTTTGAATTCCCCAACCATTTGAGAGTCCACACAGGTGAAAAGCCATATTCCTGTAAAGCAGTGTTCAAGTCTTTTTCCCAACCTGCTTTGAATTCCCCAACCATTTGAGAGTCCACACAGGTAAAAAAGCCATATTCCTGTAAAGCAGTGTTTTAAGTCATTTTCTTTGCTGAAAGTCTCCAGGCGCATTTGAGAGTCCACACAGGTGAAAAGCCATATTCCTGTAAAGCAGTGTTCAAAGTCATTTTCTCGAACTTACATTTAAAAAGGGTCACATATGAGAGTCCACACAGGTGAAAAACCATATTCCTGTGAACAGTGTTCTAAGTCATTTTAAAATTTCACTTTAAAAGCCCCAACCATTTGAGAGTCCACACAGGCGAAAAGCCATATTCCTGTGAACAGTGTTCTAAGACATTTTCATTTGCTTCAAGTCTCCAGACGCATTTGAGAGTCCACACAGGCGAAAAGCCATATTCCTGTAAAGCAGTGTTCAAGTCTTTTTCCCATACTGCTTTGAATTCCCCAACCATTTGAGAGTCCACACAGGTAAAAAAGCCATATTCCTGTAAAGCAGTGTTCAAGGGTCATTTTCTCATGCTTAAAAGTTTGAAACATTTGAGAGTCCACACAGGTGAAAAACCATATTCCTGTGAACAGTGTTCAACGGCATTTTCTCAAACTTCAAGTCTCGAAACATTTGAGAGTCCACACAGGTGAAAAACCATATTCCTGTAAACAGTGTTAAACGGTCATTTTCTCAAATTTCAATTTAAAAGGGTCACATATGAGAGTCCACACAGGTGAAAAACCATATTCCTGTGAACAGTGTTTTAAAGTCATTTTAAAATTTCACTTTAAAAGCCCCAACCATTTGAGAGTCCACACAGGCGAAAAAGCCATATTCCTGTAAACCCAGTGTTTTAAGTCATTTTAAAATTTCCCCCTTTAAAAGCCCCAACCATTTGAGAGTCCACACAGGCGAAAAACCATATTCCTGTAAACCAGTGTTTTAAGTCATTTTCATTTCCTTTAAAAGTCAACCATTTGAGAGTCCACACAGGCAAAAAAGCCATATTCCTGTGAACAGTGTTTAAACGGCATTTTCTCAAACTTCAAGTCTCCAGGCGCATTTTGAGAGTCCACACAGGCGAAAACCATATTCCTGTGAAAAAGTGTTAAACGGTCATTTTCTAAAAATCTGCGCATTTGAAGGCACATATGAGAGTCCACACAGGCGAGAAACCATATTCCTGTGAACAATGTTCAAAGTCATTTTCTCGATCTGCGCATTTGAAGGCACATATGAGAGTCCACACAGGCGAGAAACCATATTCCTGTGAACAATGTTCAAAGTCATTTTCTCAATCTTTTCAATTGAAGCGACATACGCAAGTCCATACAGGCAAAAAACCATATTCATGCGAACAATGTTCAAAGTCATTTTCTCAAATTTCGGATTTAAAGATACATATGAGAGTTCACACAGGAGAGAAACCGTATTCCTGTGAACAATGTTCCAAGTCATTTTCTCAAACTTCACATTTGAAGGGACATATGAGAGTTCACACAGGCGAAAAACCATATTCCTGTGAACAGTGTTCAAAGTCATTTTCTCAAACTTCACATTTGAAGGGACATATGAGAGTTCACAAAGGCGAAAAACCATATTCCTGTGAACAGTGTTTTAAGACATTTTCATTTGCTTAAAAGTCTCCAGACGCATTTGAGAGTCCACACAGGCGAAAAGCCATATTCCTGTGACCAGTGTTCAAAGTCATTTTCTAAAATTTCACATTTAAAGTCACATATGAGAGTCCACACAGGCGAAAAACCATATTCCTGTGAACAGTGTTTTAAGACATTTTCATTTGCTTCAAGTCTCCAGACGCATTTGAGAGTCCACACAGGCGAAAAGCCATATTCCTGTGAACAGTGCTCACGGTCATTTTCGCAAACTGCAAGTTTGAAGGCACATATGAGAGTCCACACAGGCGAAAAGCCATATTCCTGTGACCAGTGTTCAAAGTCATTTTCTAAAATTTCACATTTAAAGTCACATATGAGAGTCCACACAGGCGAGACACCATATTCCTGTGAACAGTGTTTTAAGACATTTTCATTTTCTTCAAGTCTCCAGACGCATTTGAGAGTCCACACAGGCGAAAAGCCATATTCCTGTGAACAGTGCTCATGGTCATTTTCTCAAACTGCAAGTTTGAAGGCACATATGAGAGTCCACACAGGTGAAAAACCATATTCCTGTGAACAGTGTTCAAAGTCATTTTCTAAAATTTCACATCTAAAGTCACATATGAGAGTCCACACAGGCGAAAAACCATATTCCTGTGAACAGTGTTCTAAGACATTTTCTCGATCTGCACATTTGAAGGCACATATGAGAGTCCACACAGGCGAGAAACCATATTCCTGTGAACAATGTTCAAAGTCATTTTCTCAATCTTTTCAATTGAAGCGACATACGCAAGTCCATACAGGCAAAAAACCATATTCATGCGAACAATGTTCAAAGTCATTTTCTCAAATTTCGGATTTAAAGATACATATGAGAGTTCACACAGGAGAGAAACCGTATTCCTGTGAACAATGTTCCAAGTCATTTTCTCAAACTTCACATTTGAAGGGACATATGAGAGTTCACACAGGCGAAAAACCATATTCCTGTGGACAGTGTTCAAAGGCATTTTCTCAAACTTCACATTTGAAGGGACATATGAGAGTTCACAAAGGCGAAAAACCATATTCCTGTGAACAGTGTTCAAAGTCATTTTCTCAAACTTCACATTTGAAGGGACATATGAGAGTTCACACAGGCGAAAAACCATATTCCTGTGAACAGTGTTCAAAGTCATTTTCTCAAACTTCACATTTGAAGGGACATATGAGAGTTCACAAAGGCGAAAAACCATATTCCTGTGAACAGTGTTCAAAGTCATTTTCTCAAACTTCACATTTGAAGGGACATATGAGAGTTCACACAGGCGAAAAACCATATTCCTGTGAACAGTGTTCAAAGTCATTTTCTCAAACTTCACATTTGAAGGGACATATGAGAGTTCACAAAGGCGAAAACCCATATTCCTGTGGACAGTGTTCAAAGGCATTTTCTACAACTTCAAGTTTGAACGCACATTTGCGAGTCCATACAGGGGAAAGACCATATTCATGTGGCTACTGTTCTAAATGTTTTACTGCTAAAGAAAACATGACAAAACATATGAGAAGCCATTCTATTGTGCTCAAGTGAAATGTCTTAAGCTGTTATCTGAGGACAGACTCTTGCTAAAACTTTAAGAGTATATTCTGAAGAAAAAGATTTCTGTAAAATTTTCTTCAACACTCCTTTCCAAACCATTAAGGAATAATTTAGACTCGCTGATTAACACACACACACACAGTCTCAGCTGATTAACTGAGAATCCAGATCCACAAAACTCCTACTTCTTTGAAGGCAGTTTCTCCAGTGGGACGAGTCACAATTTTATAAGTTCTTCCTTTTAATGCTCATGCTGGTTCCTTGTCAACAGTAACCGACACAAAATACTTTATATTCGTCCACATTGCTGCTGACTTGCAGTGGCCTTCATTTTTCATACGATAGCACAAGGAGCAATTCATGGTCTTCTGGGTGAAAATATTTTTTAAGGATGGAATAAGGGGCAGCTAATGAATTAGCATGGAATCAATGGTACATGCACAGAAAGCCTGCAAAAATAAATCTGTTGTTGCTGCAGCTGCCATAAAACCAACCTAAGGAATGCTGTAATGTCTTCAAAATCTCTTTGAATTCTAACTTGTGACAAATCGTACTCTTGTGCTTTTATTTAATGACATTTTTTAGCTCTTCGATTGAACTATCAATGGTGAACACTGACTGAAATTCCATCCATGTGAATATTCCATGGTTCAAAAGCCTTTTCCGAGGAGAGACTAGAATTTATTTACTTGAAGATTTTATGAAGTCCTACTATACATTTTGTATTTGTTTCATCCATAGACTCACTTCTTTTGCTTGGAAAATGGACCTTGTCTCACCAAAACATGTGCCTACTTATTAGTATTGCTATTTGTCTTTTCTGAGTTGTTTTCGTGTAGGTGCAGATGATATTTTTAATTTTTATTCGCTATATTTTGCGAGCTATTTTGTGAATGATTATCAAAATATTTGCAAAGTATTTTCTACTTTATAATCATGTGCTACTTTGGTTATTTTTTTTCCTTTCACTTGATACATTTTCTATTTACTTTTGGTTCGTTATTTTAAGTTTTTGCACATTAGAAGGATCATTTTGCTGCTGAACTTGTGAAATGTTTAATTTTGCTTCTTTTTTTACTGTGGATTAGGAATATTAATTTATTCATTCATTGAATTTATATATTTTTTTGCTCATTTTGTAATTGACATTAATATTAATCGACAAAATATTTTGATAAACTTATTATGCAATGCCAAATAAATCAGTAAATTAACATTTAAAATTCTAATGTTGAACAAAGAAGTAGATTATAAAGTTTACAAGCTTTATTAAAACTTAATTTGTTCTAATCTTGCATATTGTTAAAATTCATTTAAAATAATATTTTCGTGTCTGTATTAAAAATATGTCAAATATATTTTTCTTGCCTCATATTTTGTGTGTGTGTGGAGTTATTAACTTTTGAAGTAATATATTCATGCTGCCAATTTTGTGTTTAATCTTCTTTACATATTGAGCGGGGCAACTTATATTTACTTGAAGTAGTGCATGTTGAGAATTTTAAACTTTATTAAAAAAAAAGTTTTTCCGCACCTAATTGTGTTGCATATCATTGGAAAGCTGATAAAAAAATACTGTAAAATGTCACTTGTTCTAGGTGTCAATTAGAAAAGATTTTAAGTTAATTCAAGGATTACTCTTATAAGCACTTTGACTGATAGGGCTTGTTGTGCCCACTATTTGTCACTGTCCCATGCATCAACAAGGATAATGTATATATATATATACTATATATATTTTTCTAACAAAAATTAGCTTCATTTAAGTAGCAAAACCTTTAAGTCAAATTTCAGTGCATGTAATTTGTTAATTCCTACTGTAACACAAATACATTCACCTAGATATATACATAATACAGACTCATATATATTATCAGTTTGTTCTAGTGTAATAAAAGGTTTAGTACAACCTGATTTTTCACATTTACAATGTATGCAGATACTTAAAGAAAACTTTTAACGAGCTAATTTGTTTTGTAAATGTAAATAAATTTACTTTTTATCGTCGAGATGTGCATGATCAATTAGAATAATAACATGTTAAAAATTATAAAAGCAAAAGATTTGAAGATTTCAAAAAAAAGAAAAAAGTTTGTTTAAAAGTTTTCTACCAACACCATGGAAAGTGAAAAATATTCTTTCTTTTGTACTTTAGTTATTGAAGTAATTTTAGTTAAATAAGGAAGGACTTTTCTGAATGAGTTAAGCGCGTAAACTGATTTCTCTGATAATGTATATATTTTATTAGATAAAATTAGAAGAAATAAACTAATAAATATAAAATCAATTATAAATATTTGATTGAAGTCTTTTTTTTTTTTTTCTCTTTTTTTGTGGATATAAATTTTGTGTTTTATTATTTTTTTCTTCCGTTTTGGGTAGAATCCAGGAAAGCAGAAAAGTTCTCTTTAAGCTGAATGGTTCATAAGCCTCCAAAAAATAACACCAGCAAACATTTTTGTTGTCACTTTTTAAAATTTTTATTTTTCGGTTTAGCGTTCATTCATAAGTGATATCACGCTTCAAAAGGGGATGGGCGGGGGTGGTAAGAATTGCGATATCATGCTTATGCAACATATGGTGGCATGTGACAAAGGGTGGTATGGTGAAGTGTGACATTTTGTGACAAGGTGGGGGGGGGGGGAGGTGGGTCAAATATATGGAAAAAAAGCGTCACATCACTTATGAACGGTCCCTTAAAGCACCTTGGCGGAAAAGCTCCTTTTTTTTTGTAGGACTTCTAAAGATGGGTGCCATCTTTTTCATATTGAATAGGAGAAAAAGAAGAAAACTTCCAGGCAGCACCAGAGGCAACTTGTCGCAATGTACCAATATGCCTTTTCATTTCTCAAATCTCTCTTTCGTTGTGATCTCATAATGGGAAAACTCGTGGGATTTTCGAAAAAAAAAAATGAAGACTAATTTTTTTTTTTTTTGTGTTTTTGCCATGCCTTCTTAGCCCAATATCAGTACAGAGTAACTTTTTTTTCTATTCTTTTTTTGCTATTTTATTGAAAGCAGAATGTAAATTAAGGGAAAGGAAAGGCAATGGAAAGAAGGTAAAAATATTTCTGCTTGTTTTTTATTAACTTAAGGAAGTGGGAAAATGTTGCAGCATTTGTACTTTTCTATTCTTATTTCATTCCTAATAAGACTTCTTTAAACTATAACATAGGGGGGATCTTTTGTACTCTTATTTAGCTAGCTTTACTTGTTAATTAAATAAATGTTTATAATTTTTATACAATTTATCATATTCAAAGTTAATGAAAAATTACTGTTTTCCCAGCTTAAGGGATCGACTTTTGTCAGGAGCGGGGTGGCTTCAACTTCTTGAAACGCAGTTTCAAATTAAGGTCTTTATTTTTTTTGCACGTCAGTGCGGTGAAAGTCGAAGCATACAATTGAATTGAAATTGGAATTGGAATTCAACCGCACCTGGCGGCGAGCTATATTTAACTGAAAAAACGCACATGCGCAAATGAAATTATGCAAAATGAAGTGTGATGGGCGAATCCAAACATACACCCGCCCAAAATTAATTTACAGTTTAATTAATTTTGAAATGCTTCGTTTGAACGGTCCTTTTGCAGTTCGGATGGTGACCACTCGCACTCCCCCGTCTTCACCGGGATGAACTCTTTCAATTCGGCCCAACGGCCACGTGGAAGGTGGAAGGTTAGACTCTTTCAAGATGACGAGGTCCCCAACCTTCATGTTTTGATGAGGTACTCTCCACTTAACTCTCTGTTGGAGAGAATGCAGATATTCTCCATGCCAGCGCTTCCAGAAGCTGTTTCGGATGTTTTGAACAAGCTGCCAGCGAGTTCTAGGAGGAATCACTTGTTGAATCATCTGGAAGAAATGTCAATTTCTCTCCTATTAAAAAATGAGAAGGAGTTAATGCATATAAAGATCCTATGCCATTATCGGGTGATACCAAGGGTCTAGAGTTGAGAATCGCTTCAATTTGGCACGACAGTGTGCTGAACTCTTCAAAAGTGAGGCGTTTGTCGCCAATGGATCGTTTTATGTGAAATTTCACAGATTAGACTCCCGCTTCCCAGATTCCTCCGAAGTGGGGAGAAGACGGGGGAATAAAATTCCAAGTAATTTCTGAGGTGTCAAAGAAGTTTACTATTGTGGGTTTGTCGTTGATTGTTTTGATAAAGTTTTGAACTTCATTAATTTTACGGTGTGCCCCTACGAAGTTTGTAGCATTGTCACTATATATGTGTGATGGGCAACCACGCCTAGCAATCAGTCTTTTAAGAGCTGAAATAAAAGAATCGGCTGTAAGATCCCCTACTAATTCAAGATGTAATGCCTTTGTGGATGGACATACAAATAATGCTACGTAAGATTTGGTCGAGTTCTGCCCTCGACCCTTACCAATCTTTACGTCTATGAATCCAGTGAAATCACAACCAACGTTGGTGAAAGCTCGACTGATCTTAACTCGAGCCTCCGGTAGGTCTCCCATCAGCTGTTGGATCGGTTTGGAGCGGTACCTACAACAAGCAATGCATTTGTTAACAATTTTGCGAATCAACCGTTTGGCTCCTACGATCCAATAGGTCTGCTTGAGAATGTGATTCAATAGAGTTGGTCCAGAATGAAGATTCAATGTGTGTGCATCTTGAATGATCATTGTATTGATCTTGTGCTTTTCGGGTAGAATAATTGGATGTTTTGAGTTGTAGGGCAAATCCGATTGTTTTATTCGCCCTCCCGCCCGTAAGACACTTGGGTCGTCCAAGAAAGGATGCAAAGAAATAATCTTGCTTCGGGGAGAAAAAGTCTTGTTAGATTGCAGATTGTCCAATTCTTTTGGAAAATGAATTTGTTGAACCCAACGGAACAAAATAAATTTGACTTCCTTGGTCTCAGATAGGGATAAATGAGTAGAAAAGCTCGAGGTTGCTGAACTAGCTCTTGATTTGCATTTTAGTATGAAGCTAATATACGGATGATTTTTCCCAGTGATGAATGCTTCTCAAACATCTTATCTAATGTGGAATTAACTACACTAGAACTAGAGTTAACGAACTAGAGTTAGCAAAAATAGGGTCGTTTCTTTGTTCGAGTAAAACATTGGGATCATCTTAAAATGTAGGGTTCTCAAGTGGCCAATGATTTGAATCCAGAGTAAGAAAATTTGGTAAATGCCACCATAGCTTACTACTTCCTAAATTTTGAGGATTGATACCTCTTGAAGCTATGTCCGCGGGATTTTCTTTAGATGGGACAAAATGCCAATAATTGGAGGGTAGACAGTCTAATATTTTGGATGTTCTATTTGCGATGAAAGTTTTCCAACGCCTTGGGTGTGACGAGAGCCATGCTAATACTATTTTGGAATCAGTCCACGCATGTATCTCAGCATCTTGCGTGCTTATCTTGAGACAATTTAAAACTGCTTGCAAGAGCGAGGCGAGTAGAGTTGCACCTAATAACTCAAGCCGAGGGATCGAAACTTGTTAAATAGGTGCGACCTTGGTTTTAGAAACTAATAGGTTTACAGATTCTTCATTTGGTAAGATTTGCTTACAATATATTACAGCCGCGTAAGCTTGCTCCGAAGCGTCACAAAAGCAGTGTAATGAAATTTTAACCTTGGTAATGCTTACACATCAGGGAATTTGTAAGGTTTAAATCAAGTTAAAATTGTTTTGAAACTCCATCCATTCAGTGACTAACTTTTCAGGTAAAACATCGTCCCAATCGTTTTTAACTAACCATAATTTTTGATAAAATATTTTAATCCAAATTACACAAGGACTTATCAAACCCAAAGGATCAAAAATTTGAGACGCGTTTGATAATATCTTTCTTTTTGTGATTGGAGAATCAACGTTAAGATGAGGCGTAAAGCAAAAAATATCACTGGTAGAGTTCCATTCTAAACCCAAAACTTTACAATTAATATTACCTTGTATTTGAAGGCTGTTCTCTTTTTTCGCAACATCTAGCTTGTCTAATACCTGTGAAGAATTTGATTTCCATTTATTCAGCTCAAAGCCTCTTGTAAGAAGTAGTGATGAAACTTCCTTGCAGAGTCGGGCTGTTTCCTCATAATCGTCCATACTTAGAAGTAGATCATCTACGTAGAACTTGTCTTGTATGATCTTAGAAGCAGCAGGATGATATTCTTTAGAATCCACTGCTATTTGCTGTAAGCATCTAGTTGCAAGAAAAGAAGAGCATGAAAGTCCATAGGTTTCAGTTGTTAGTTTGTACTCTTGAATAGGTTCTGATTGACTAAATGTCCATAAGATCCCCTGATACATTTGATCGTCAGAATTTACCGTTACCTGCCGATACATTTTAGTTATGTCAGCAGTAACGGCAATTTTCCCTATGCGGAAATCCAACAAAATATCAAATATGTCTCGTTGTTTGGCACCAACAGCCAAAATATCATTCAATGAAACTGATCCTTCAGTTTTGCACGACCCGTCAAAGACTGCGCAACTTGGTAGTGGTAGAGTCCTTTAAGACAAAATGGTGCGGTAAGAAGAACTTTTTGTGATCAGGGTGATCCAAGTAATCATTTGCTGGTTTCATGTGCCCTAATTTGAGGTATTCGCGCATAAATTGCTTGTAGAGATTTTCGATCTCTGGATTTTTGATAAATTTTCTCTCCATTGATTTTAAACGTGAAAAAGCAGAACCATACGAGTTTCCCTATTTACTTTCAGTTTGGAGAATGGGTAGTTTGACTTCAAATTTTCCATCAGAGCAAATTTTATAATTTGATACAAAATGTTCCTCACAAAATTTTTCTTCTGGTGTTAGTTCTAATGCGTTAGCAACTGGAACTGATTCAATTTCCCAAAATGTTTTTTGAACGTCATTGAGATTTAAATTTGCAAGCGTAAGACTAGCTAACTGATTTGTTTTTTGATTCCCCGTTATAACCCAACCTAAACGGGTATTTTGAGCTATTGGCTCTCCAGTGTCGCGCAGCACTTGACCTGGGAGAATTACCGAAAAAACTTATCGGCTCCAATGATTAAATCAATTTCACTTGTTTGTGAAATATCAGTCAGCTAGTTGTAGCCCTGATAATAGCTTACGATCTTGAGTCGTAATTTTGTACAAAGGTTCAGGGGCAATCAATGACTTTAAAATAAATGCTTTTAGCTCGAATTTAACATCTTTATTATGCTTTGAGTAGATGCATAAATCCATATTACCTAGAGTGGTAGTTGGTGTGGTGGACGAAATGCCGAAAACACTTATTTTAGCCTTTGAATCGTAATTAAGATTATTTTTCTTAGCAAATGATTCAGATAAGAAACAAGCTTGGGATCCCGAATCAAGAAGAATGCGAATGTTAACAAACTTACCGCTATCATCTTTAACTGAAGCTACGGCTGTTTGAAGCAAAGCTTTATTTAATTGATTGGGATTTACCGCAATTTCACATTGGATCAGGTTTGATGATTTAGGGTCGAACTTCCGTTGTTGATCCGTTTTTGCACAATTCGAACCTAGATTTTCCTCATGTAAAAGAGAATTGTGCCTGAGATGACAAAATCTACATGTAAATTGTGGAGTACAGAACTTTGTTGTATGTTTCTCTGAAAAACAATTCAAACAAAGATTTCTTTTAATCACAAACATCTTGCGGGATGCAGGATTCAAATTTTTAAAACTTGAACATTTAGTCAAGTAATGAAAATCCTTGCATTTTGGACATTTCGAATAACAAGCACGATTCGCGTTTCCTTCTGTGTCCTTTTGACTTGAGGAGTCAATTTTTCTTTTCCAATGCTGATGTTCTATCATTTAAAAATTGTATGGAACTATCAAATGACGGATAATCAGTCTCATCTTTTCTATCTGCCCATAAACGGCGAGTTTCAGGATCAACTTTGTTTAAAAGCATATAAATTATCCAAATATCCGGTTTAGTAGCCTTTTCATCAACGCATTTTAAACCTCTGACAACTTGCTCGGAAGTGTCAGCAAGAGACCTCAAGTTACAATCATTAGCTTCAGTAATCGCGTTTTGCGCGAAAAAGGTAGCTAACAGAGTATTAGTGATCTGTTTTTTGTTATTGTAACGATTGAGGAGTTTCGTCCAAGCTTCCTCATAACTAGCGTTTGTTACGGGAATGTGTTGGATTATTGATTTGGGACCTTCACCTAATAATCCGATTAAGTATTGAAACTTTTGGATATTAGATAACGTATTGTTTTTGTGAACAATACCTTGATACAAATCTTTAAAATTAAGCCATTGAGTGTAATCATCATTGAAAACAGGTATGTTCAATCTAGGCCCAGGGGTTCTCAACCGGTGGTACGCGTACCACCGGTTGAGAACGCGGGGACATTTCAGGTGGTACGCAGTCATATATTAATAATAACAATAACAATAAAAACTGTTGAATGTGAATAACATTAATTTACAGTTACGATGTAACATTTCCGCGTTAAGAATATAATTCCTCCATCTGTGTTTTACATAGCATAGTGGCAGTTTGACGCTGACCTTGACGCTACACAAACAACCCGAGTGACTCAATTAATTCTCCCACTCCTCACCCCATCCCACACCGTCAGTTTTGTTTTGACAGTGGCATGAGCTGGTGTCACGTTCTCTTGTGATACTTTCTCACCCAGTAGTTTCATTCTGATGCCAATGTTAGCTGCTTCTCGATTGTGTTCCATGAAGTGAAGTTTAGTTTTAGTTTTTAGTAGTAATTCAGCATTAGTTTTTAGTGGACATAATGAAGCGATATTTGACTAACCCCTCCACCTCTAAGGACAGTCAAAAGAAGATTAAACCTCAGCCAAATCGTAAGTACGATGCAGCGTATTTACAGTTAGGATTTATAGTAAAACCTGGCACAGAAAATAACGATAATCCTATTCCACAATGTGTTGTATGTTCAGAAACACTTTCAAATCAGAGCATTAAGCCTTCCTTACTAAAGAGGCACCAGACTACTAAGCATCCCGATTTGGTTGACAAACCTATTGAATTTTTTCAAAGAAAATCTGAATTGTGTAAGAGAGAAAATCAGTGCATGGCAAAATTTGTAAATATAGACAAAAAACTGGTCAAAGCATCGTACCTTGCCAGTTATAGAATAGATAGAATAGCCTCATACAATTGGCGAGACACTTTTACTTCCGGTCGCTAAGGATATAGTCGAGGCAGTATTAGGCGAAAAGGCAGCAAAGGAAATCGAGAAAATTCCGTTGTCGAATGACACAGTAAAGAGGCGA